>JARIHP010000015.1:0-1291427 GCA_029282125.1 Mycena amicta | reverse complement strand
TGGTAGAGCAGGGAGGTTGGGAAGGTTGCCAGTGCATGTACGAGTTTAAAGAGGGAGGAAAGGATTGTGAATGCCAGTGTACAGAGTGCAATTGCAAGCCGCATAGTGATGTTGTCCGTTGGAGACTTGGAGTGGTCCTCTGCTGAAATACATTCAAACCGGAAAGCATCCCGAGCATCATGACCAGTAGGGCATGACGGCGGATGTAAAGGAGTGTTCGCCGGCGGATCATGATCAGCGCCTGGTAATGGGCGCCCGGCGAACGCGAGCTGCTGGAGTCTGGACCGAGCCACTTGTTTGAATCTTACTATATACGCGAGCGACTCGGAATCTCTTTCTCTGTTTGCGCGAGGTCCATAACGCGCGCTCCAGACTCGTAGTCCAGAGTCCAGACTCTGACACTGGCAACGGACAACTGTACGTTGTACAGCTGTCCTCACCGGTAGCAACTCACCAAAATCCCAGGCTAGCCGCCTTGTGTGGATGACTACCGTGGCACGGTGATTGTTTTTCCCTTCGTTGAATGCGGAGTGAATAACTCGAAGATTATCAAGTTAGGTCTACTCTGCCCCTCCCTCCTCAGGCTCTCTCACCACCCGTATCAACCAAGACAATCTGTCCACCCGCAGTCGTCACATACAACGTTTCCTCCATCCCAACGCCACGCCCGAACACCGCCGCCGTAGGCTCTACGAACACCGCATCACTGCCCTCCGAGTCCGGATCGCCTGCTGCGTTCTCCTGCACCCAGCTCCCGTTCTTCTGCGGGGTGAACAACGCCAGGGATCCGGGATGCACCGTCACCCACGCGCGTCCTCTCTTATCAAAAGCGAAATCGTCAAACCCATGCGAGTTGCTCGGGGCACCGTTTTGCAGTATGCCGATGACCTCGAGTGGGCCCGTGGCGTGCACCAAACCCTTGCTCAGACGCACAGCAAGAGGAACACGGAGGAACGTCCCCCGTCCCGAATTCGTCGCGTACAGAAATCCCTCGTGGACATGCAGCCCGTTGATCCCAAGAGTCGCTGTCGCCGTCGGTGCGAGTAGCACATCCCTTATAACCAGACTCACGTCGCCCGTGCGCATGTTCACCGCGTACACCGCCCCATCAGCCGAGTCCGCTGTGAGGACGACGTCCGGCAGCCCCGGGACGGCGGAGAGCCCGTTGGTGGGTGTGACGTTCGCGATGGGCCGGGCTGTCGGACCGTGACTGTGCGCAGTAAAGTCGACGCGCCAGATGACGACGCTCCCCGGTTCCTCTGTACGACTCGTGGTGTTCAACACGGACGCGACGACGGCGAATACGTCTGGTGCGTATTCCGCGATGCCCGTGAGCCCTGTGGCGTTTGGGAAGGTGTAGAGCGCGTTTAACGTCGCATTGGGGGTATGCGGGTCGAGCGTGTGGAGTGTTGGGGAGAGTCGATGTGATGAGGAGCTGCGACGACGCGCGGACGGCGATGTTCTCGAGGACGAGGCCTGTGGGCGATTGGTACAGGAGGGAGGTTGGGAAGGTCGCGTGTGCGAGCGCGACAAGGAACGACGACAGGACCAAAGCGAAAGCGAGCCGCATACTAGTAGGTAGGCGTTTGAGTTGGACTTGGGGCGACTGCGACTTACGACGCGTTAAATACAATTTCTTTCCTTGTTCAAACCTTGATCATGAAGTTGCAGCAGCCGATCAATGACACTGACACGCGAGCGAGCGAGCCCGTTTTGCCGTCGGATGACCTTCCGAGCATGACAATCCATTCCATTCCGAGTCTCTGTGTGGGTAAGTGTGTATGTGTGATTCAGGCCGAGCCGCGGGAGGAGAGAAATATGTAGGTATCAACAAAAAAAAACTTCATGATCGCACTGAAATGTATACGGGCAGTTTTTGAGCGGAGCGAGCCCAACCAATGCATATACTCGAGGCCAACCAATTAATATTGTTTAGCATCCTCTGTCCGCTCATGATCATGGACATCGTGAACGTTGAACGAAGGAAACTCACCATCGTACTATACCAGTGATATTACTTCCCATCCTGCTCAGTGGATTACTGGATTACTGGGTCGGATTGAAATTTATCGCCAGCAGCCTGAGGGACCAGACAGAGTTTCCAAGTTCCAAGACCAAGAACGACAGAGAGCCGCGAGAAAAGGGAATCTGGAATTTTGCCAGTGGACGAGCCAATTTACTACTAAGTAGTATCCCAGTTTACGATCCTCGAATGCGATTACAAATTAACAGATCCCCCCCACACTTGTTTACGGGTACGCGTACGAAGACTCGAATGCGGGCAAGAGTGGTTGTAAGCGTCAGCGTTGGGGGACGCGGCGCCGAAAATGAGTAGGTCATTCGACGAACAGGTCGGATGCCATCGTTGTCGTTTGCTGTGGATGTAACAAGGTATAAGGGTCGAGAGCAAAGTCCGTTCTGTATACGCCAAAAATGTCTATGCAAAAATATTTAAATGGAGAGCAAATAGCGGGCACAGACAGACAGACAGGGAACCCTAGCAGATTACAAATGCGAATGAACGACTCGACTCGACTGACGCTAGACGTCCAGCAAGGGCCGCGGTGCTCGTCGATCTCTTTCCCGGTGGAGTCTGGGTGTTGGCGGTGCGTCCGTGTATGGCGTCAGCGTCAGCGTAAGGCTGGATGGTGGTTCAGGAGGGGCAGGGATGGGGACGGGAAGGGATTGGGATTGGGATTGGATGTGGTGCGCGTTGTGGTAGATGCGCCAGGAGATGGATGTCACTGCAAAGGGAGGGACGTCAAGTCAGCGAGGAAATTGCAATAAACACAAAAAAGCACGCACGGGTGCCTATAAGCGCAAACGGGATGACCATGTCCAGTCCGAGTGTGATGCACACGGGGGAGAAGAACGCGCGCTCGGCGCAGGAGGAGATGAGCGGGCGGAGCCCGGGGCCGACTGTCAGCGGGACAAGGCCGACTAGGGGTGTGTGAGACATGCAAAGGAGAAAAGGGATAAGGGGGTGGGTGGTAATGCGCACTGGAAAGCAGCCAACAGAGCAGGAGGAAGTTGACGATGACGAATTGCTTGTTGAGTCGTGAGACGGGGTCGTTGTCTTTGCTCGTTGTGTGTGGGATTCTGTAGCACCACAGTCAGTCGGCGGAAGAAAGATGCAGTGACGAAACGGAACGAGACGACGACGACGTACAGCATGGCGACCATGTAGAACGTCACGACCGAGTAGAGGATGGCGATGACCTGCGAGTCGCCTGCGAGCCGTTTCGGTCAGCAGGGGCAAACCAGGAACGGAGAAGACACAGACGGGCATCGTCCATGTCGTATACGAGGATGGTCGCGAGGCTGGACGCCATGTGCGTCAGGGACAGGCACGACGCAACGGCTGAAGGCATGGGGGTTAGCGGTGTGTTCCTTGGTCGGTGTGTGTAGAGGGACGCACTGTACAGCGGGCCTGGCGAGCGCGACATGGCAGTGGGACTCGGAGCGGAGTCGGAGGTGACTGTCTGTGACCGGCTTACGCGGCGTAAGCCGGTCACAGACAGTCACCTCCGAGCCTCTTCCGCCGACCAATCATGATCAACTGCGCTTCCTCATCCGCCGAGGCCCGAAATGAGCTCAATGCCCTCAAGGATTCATCGATATTCATCAAGGACTCGTCGAGAAAGCTTCCCGCGCATAATCTGCTGGTCTGCGTGTGTCTGCGTGTGTCCTTCGATCTTGTCACGACTCACCGCGGTGCGATGCGTCCCAAGAAAGCCGAAGTGCGTCTAGCTGCTCTCTCCTCATTCTCCGCTAATATGCGTCTCCTGGACTACAGAGGATTCATTCGGGGTGCCTGTCGCTCATCAAGCTCTCCAATCCGACCGTCGACGGCTTTTCTGCCAGACTAGCTTATCATCCGCCTGTGATTCCTCCTGGTACGGGTTTCAGGCGGCTCGGGTGTGGTCCTGTTCCCCTCGCCGACGTCTGCGAGCGGACTCGACGCAGGCTCGTCATAAGCGTTCTCATCAACTCTTCTATACCTTCCAGCCGGGAGTGTTGTGAAAATGCAACTTCGTTCTTCGCTCTTCAGTCCTTCCACCTACTACTCCTTCCTCCCGGCCATCGTCCCCCAGGCTCCCCCTCTGCGCTATTCCGAGGTCGTAACGATTACTCTGTAATTTGAAATCAGATGCTCTGCCCTCTAGGCTCTGACAACGAGGATAATAACGCGGCGACGAACCAAACACGTTCTCAGGTCGCGAGCGGGGACAACGCATGCCTCCGCCTCCGCCTCCGCCTCCGCCTCTGTCGTGTCCCTGCCGGTGGAAGCGGGAACACCTCGGCTCACACTGACAGTGCTGCTCCCGGCGCTAAAGCCGCGTCGCGTTCATCGTCGTAGCTCTGAATCTTCTTCGTGCGGGCCGCTACTAGCAGATGGAGGTGCAGCTGCTGGTGGACGGCAGCCTGAGAGCACTGGCAGCGGAGTTTTCTTGCGGTATTTGGTTGTTGCTGGCGGGACGGAAGAGAACGGTGAACGGTGAATAGAGACTGTGGGTTGCGAGTATACGCGGTGTGAGCTAGCCGTCTCTATCTCTCCGCCCTGAACTGACTTTCTGTAGGCAACAAAGAGATATCCGCTGTTCTCCTTCCAGGCCTCCGACCTCTGTCCATTTAACTTCCACGTGTTGTCGATACCGACACTCTTTTGCGCTCCAACACCGACAACCAAACGACTTTTTTTGCGCTCCCGGACATCGTCTCTGTACCTAGACTAGGTACTGCAGGTGCCCTTGTTTGTTCGCCTCGTCCCGATATTGCCTCAAACCCATGCTCACCCACAGGCAACCCTCTTCTCGGTGTTTGACCACACTCCCGATCTTGTCGTCTCCGACCTAGCCTCCGCGTCGTCCATCCCCAGTGCGAACCTCGGCGACTCCTGGCTCCGAGAACGATAACGAGAACGATGCATCACAAGCTCGCAACGGATACGGTACTCCCGAAGGCTCCCGCAGAGAAATGGGCTGTCACGGTCAATTAATCACTTGCAATTGCCTACCACTCGCACTGTTGGCCCGCATTGTCAGGACCCGGGCCTACTGCAGCGTGCGATTGGTCCGAGTCAATCCGCGTTTCGCAAGAAAAAATTGTATTGAAAATTATAACTAAACGTCTTTGCGTTTTTTGAAGAGTATAACCATAACGCATTAGGAAGAAGGCCCTGAGACCTTCTTCGGACAGAACCATGTTGCCTAGACGCACACGGTAAGCACACCACAAGAAGAAGAAAACGCGCCGAGATAATTCACGCACGTCGACTTTTCCAGGCGACCCTTGACAAGTATACGGAGTGCTCAACCCAGCGCACTCGCTCGCCGTCACCGGAGTGTACCCGTATTCTATTATCAGCGTGTTGATCATGTAGTCGACCAGCTGTTCGCTGAATCATATATCTGAGTTAGTTTCCATGCAGCCGGGAGCGAGGGGGAAAGTGGAAGGGCAAAGGAGAAGAAGATTCGTACACAGTTGTCTCTGTGCAGAACGTCAGCATAAATCCTGAGCGGGGGAAAACCGGTCACTAACGCAGAGTTTCGTGAGAGAGGACAATAGCACTCCCGGGTGTATTCCACGGCGTATCGTCGATGGTGTCCTCGCTGTCTTCAACCGACGCGCCATCAGCGTCTCCAGTACTAGTCGAGGGCTCAGCCATTCAAGTCCCACGAGCACACAGCTAGCGAAAGACAAAAAGACGTACTCGACGTCCCAAGTGAATACCTGCATGCCGCGTTGTGCGGCAGCCGCGAGAACTGCATCGTTGCATGCGCCGTACGCTGGTATGTAGCAGGTAAGCTTGTTTTGCCACTCGACGCGATGGATGAAGGACTCACGGGGCCGGAACAAGCTAGGACAAATGCCTAGAGCCTTCTGGAGGGCCTCTAACAGAAATATGAAGAAGAAAATTGGCAGTTCGGAAGGTTACCGTACCGGTGAGCCAGTCGAACTCGTTGGCCACTGGACAATTTCCCGTAAGGCACAATGAATGAACGCCGCGGAACAACATACTATCTTGAGAGGAGAGGGTCGTCATGTCGGGGTGCGACCAGGAGTGCGCCTGGATTTCCATATTTTTGTCGAGAGCGTACCGAAGATCAGCGACGGCGGTTTTATTGTAGATGCAATTGACTGTAAATGACGAGATCAATCAGTCCCGCGTCTGTTGGGCGCGGCAGCGTACAGTTGTCTCCATCTATGAGTTCCTATGTAAGCATAGAGACGCGAATTGAAATCCAGGGTTCATCACTCACTCACGAAGAACGTCGCCCGGATTCCAGCAGCGACCAATTTATCCACGAGTTGACGGCTGTCGCATAATTATTAGATCGCTGGGCCAGTGCGAGGAACCTCAGAAGAAGGTAAAGAGTCGTACTTGTATTGCCACGGGCCGTCATCCTGGACAAGATGAATCAGTTAGGTGGAAACGATGAGCGCACTTGAACTTACAAACGTGAGAGCGACCTGGCCTGTCTGCACGCAGCTGTCGATGATCCCGGACCCATCTTGCCGCGTGTGGAGGCGCATTGCGGACACCACGGTGAGAGTCGTCGCGAGGAACGCTATAAAACGCATGATATGTGGGAGTTCGAGTCCGAGTCGGGGCGAGGGAAGGGCAGGATCCAGTGGATGGGGGTCTTGTGCGCTTCAATCAGCCTTTATATTTCCAGCTAGCCATCCATGCTGTTGCAGTACGTCCTCGAGGGGCGCGGAAATTCCACCGCAGCAGCAAGGATACCTCGGAACAGACGCTAGAAGCGACATCCGAGGGCATACGCGAGTTCTACAGCCGGTCTACAGCCTTGTTTTTGAAGGATGAGAGGCAGGATTGCCACCGAGAGTTGCACGCCACCGATGCTGGCGCCGAATAGAAGCTGTTCCAAGGTACTAGCTGCAGAAAGTGGCGCCAGGTGGTCGTGGTGAGAGGCAAGTCGTGTTTGATGACTAAGCCTGCCGGTGATGCCAGCGTTCTTTTTCTTGTTTCAGTCTTGCACAATAATTCTCGAGGGAAACTCGAAGCCGAGTTCAGAAGCATAGAAGTATCATTGACGCATTGCGCCCGAACTTGAAGTGAGGTAACGCATTGACTGATTAGATTCAGAGGCTCAGGCTCCCGCTCCCTTCAATAGATGTTCGAGTAATTGTAATCTTCCAGCTCATCTCAGAGTCTTCAAGAATTCAGGTTCACTACGTGCTTTATATATTACATTCTTGACATTGAACTACCAGGCCGCATGTGCATGTCGTCCCCTCGGCCTGGGCCGCGCTTCTCGGGAATCCAACCTGGCATGATTATGAACGAACCAACGAACACCCTCGGAAAGAAGAACTGCCGTGCCTTCTCCCACCGCAGTAGGCCCAAGAATCGTAGAATTCACCCCCTTAATACTTTAAGCTTAAGACCAGATGGTTAGCTGGTTCGCTCCGAGTCAAATTCCTCCAAAAGCCGGAAATCACTGGTATTATCTCGACAGCAAGCTGTCTAGACTCTGCATCCGCGCTCGCGGCACAATCATATCCCCCTCGTAATTGCTACCCAAATTCAAATTACCCGCCGCCCTTCGCAGTTCACGCTGCCAGTTCTGCGCCTCGATCCGCGCGCGTCGCTGGTTAATGATGAGTCGGGAGGTGATGAGGGTCGTGGATGCCCAGATGAAGCTAAAGGATGTGAGGACGTTATCAAAAAATAAATGATAGAAGGAAAACGTACAAGACAATGATGAATAGAGAAGAAACCGGCGCGACTATTGCGATGACGGTGTTGGCGACGCGTAGAGCTAGAGGTCGAGTTGGAAGAAACAAAGATACATAAGCGAAAAGACACACCAGTGAGAGACTGGAGAGCAGGAGGATCAGACGGCAATTTCCAAGGATCAGGCAAAGGAGACGCACGACGAGGTAAACCAGCCCGTCTCTGACCAGCACGTGTAGTAATCGGGAGTCTGATTCGAGATTGTGCGGATTTTGCTTGGCCGCGGCGTTCCATAGAACGACGCAGAAGACTCCGAGCTCGTACGCCAGCTGCCGGTGAGTAGTGAGAAAGGGAAGGGAAGGAGCCGGAGACGTACACCGACGACCCAGAGCCCAACGACGTTGGGTTTGGAGCTGAACGTGCAGAAGCCGACAGATGGTTCGAATACGAGGACCGCTAGACAGCAGCATGAGTTTCCAGCCGAGCAGCATGGCACGCAACGCACAAATCATCTCCAGGACGACCCACGTCGTCACCCCGACATTCGCAAGCTGCATCGCAACATAAAAGACGAGCGACCATGGGACGATGGTGTGTCTCGAGGGGAGAAAGGTCCATATACGGAGGAGGACGAGGAAGTTGGAGATGGCGATGGAGACGAGGCCGGCGTAGGCTGCTGTGGAGATCCAGACTTTGCATCTATAGTATGGTGGTTGAGAGCGAATTTAACGGGGGCTATAAGAGGCCAGCGTACACCTGCGCAGTGTCGGGGTCTCTCAGTAAGGTGAGGGAAGATGGACGTGGACGCGCACCGTATCAGACAAGGAGATATGCGAAAGCCCGCTCGTCACTAGACGCAATGAACAGCAGGATGGAGATGGGTGAGAAGCGTACGGATTGTCTCGCCCAGCAAGAATAGCGGAACCATGTACCGGAAAACCAAGAACAAGACTTTCGCGACCGTGTTGGGCGCACTCCAGATGTAGTCCACCTCGTCGGAGAAGGTGAGGAGATGGTCATAGAGGAGGACCTGCATTGATCTTGCTTCAAGCGGCTGTAAGGGCCGCAAATGCTGCTACGCACCACCAGTCCTGCGGCTGAAGAAACAGGAGGGTCAGCGCCTGTGTCGATGCTAGCTACGCGACAGGCTCACCGCTCACATACCGAGTGTCAACGATATTCTGAAGCGCGACAATCGAGTGACGGAGCTCTTCAGCAGCCTCCATAGCAGCGAAGGAACATGGAGGATGGCGACAAGAGAGGCTCGTCGCTCGAAAGAGTCGTTTTTTGTCGCGTGAGCCGTTTGACAGGAGCTGGGATGATGGATCGTCTTAATCAGTGCTTCTTTCCGAGAAATCAAGAACTTGTTGGTTGTCATAGAGAACGCGCTGTATAACAGGACGCGAGCCTGATCACTTCGCAGGCGTATGTATGCAATTTCGTTACCTTTGTGTTACCTCCGACGGCGGCAAGAGCCGCCAGCAAATTTGAACGGAGAATCGATTTTGAGCTCTGCCGAAAGAAATGGTCAAATATTGCCGTGTGTTTCCCTTTGCAGAGGAATAATAATTACGGTTTGGTGCCCATCGTCGACATCCTCAGTACTCACATCGAGCGGCGTAGAATGCTTTGCCTCAACATTTGCTGGATCGTTCAGAAGGCGACTTCGATGCGAGGGTCGCGCGTTCGTGGGACTTCCGAATATACTGGTAGTCGATTAGTTCAATAAGTTGCACAGGGAACCGTTCCGAGGTGAGAAGTTGGTAAGTTAGCAAGCCGATGACACGCACGCGTGAGTTTGCCATTTTATATGACCGTATTCGTGAATCCAATTCTAGAACTATACCGTGTATCTCGCCAGATTCACCAACCTAGCCACCTCCGTCCATCCATCACGGGCAATGAGCCTCCCCGTAATGCTCCTCAATTTCGGAAACATCTTCACCAAAAACTCGGCCGCTACCGCATCACGCTCCTCCGGTATGTATGCGTCGAACTCCAGCTCCTCCAAGGCATTCTGAGGGATAGGATCTGGAAGCTCAGCAGGCAGAGTCTGCTTTGACGAAGCGTCGAGACTGATAGCAATTTCGCGCAATCGGGGGCACAGCCCGACAATATCGACGAGGGTCTTGAGGTAAATCCGTATGGTGCGTCTCTGGATAACCTGCAATATCTCGAGGTTGCGAAAATTATTCGAGAGCCTGACGATGTCGGCGGCGTCTAGCGCTAGATATTCAGGGTCCGGGGAAACGCGTAGGCATTTAAGATTTGGGCAATGGGCGGCCACTGGGTCGAGAATCGACCAGAAGTCGGTGACTGGGATAGCCCCATCGACGGGCTCGACGGGGAGGGGGATTATAACGGTAATATGAACGGGATTCCGCTCGGGGGCCTGCAGTGTACCGCATAGTTCCGCTCTCGCGGGTGGACGGGGTGTCTCGAGGAGCCGGGTAGGTCGAAGAACAGCAAAATGTTGGGCCGTGTCGTAGGTGACGGTATGGAGGTCGAATGTCCGGACGATGCTGTCGAGGGGCATGTCGAGCGCTGTACCGTCCCAGACGATAACTTTAAGATGCTCGAGGGCCGGAAATTTGTCCTGTGGCTTCGAAAGGAGCATCCGGAGGGCGAGGAGACGAGATGGGTCGTCTTCGTATACCGTGAGCGATTGGAGATGCGGCAGATTGGACAAGGCCGCGAGGAGCCCCGAGGGCAGGGAGTCATCAAAGATGATGTGCTGCAGAGTCGTTAGAGACCGCGCTGCAACTTGAAGAATGGTGGCCTGTGCCGGCAGGAGGCCGTAAAAGGTGGACAGCTCCAGTGTCGACACCTCGGGCATCCAGCCTGAAGCGAGTCCCTCGTCGGAGAGATGTGTTATCGCCATTGTGTCCGGAGGAGAAATATCATCGGAGTAGTCGGCAGGATCGAGTGAGTCGCGAATCTCGATGCGAAGCTCGGTACTCGGCGACTGTCCAAGTCTTGATATAATATGGAACGCGCCGGTGGTTCCTCGAGCCAGACTTGGATCCCAGTGCAGGGTTTTCAAGCAAGGGAAAATAGGATCTCGGAGAGCTCGCAGCTCCCTGAATATTTGGCAGTCAAGATGACGTGGAGGCCTATGCCAGTGCGATGCGTACTCCGTGTAGAGGTCGATCTTCCTAACGCGTCGGGCGTATTTATCGAACGCCAGCAGGTCGCCTTCCTGGATTGGTCGTAGCAGCGTATATACTAAATCATCGCGATTCCACGCGTCAGCGGGGAGAAGTCGGGCGAACGGCACCGGGGAACGGATGGTATGCCAGAGCGCATCAAGAGACGGAGATGAGAGTCCTTTACAGACTCGAGCGATGCTGGCAAGCGCGGCGGCGTCAAACGACGAGATGGTGTCGAATTGTCGCAAAATGAGCTCGAATAGCTCGCTGATGAGGAGTACGTCGGCCTGAATACCCTAGGAAAGCAGCCTGAGCAGTGTTCATAGCAGACGAAGGTGAGCCATACCATCGATTGGTGGAGTCAAGTTCTGTGACGGACTCGGATCAGTGGGGTCTCGGAACTTGAATCACGTCACAAACCTGTCCTTTTGCCCACCACTAGCAACGCGCGTCGCTCAACCACTGCTGTTACGCTATCACCACTGGCAAAGGATCCATTCCATGTTTAACGGCGAGCCTGTCCGCTGTCCTCCAATACACGTCAGCTCTGTTCTGTGCTGTTCTCGCGTTTTCTTTTGGCTCCGAATCTTCGCCGACCATCGTCGTCACGGTAAGTTTTATCGTTGCTGCTGACGCGGCACTCTTTTATCTTGACTACGATTACCAAAACTTCTTGTTCTCGGGCAATCTTCCTACAGGGTTCTATGATATCCCTTGTTCTATTTATGCTCAAGTCTTCTTCTCTTCCTTATTCATATACAAAAACGTCTTGGTATTTAAGTTATCGAGTCCGTTAGGCTCTCCCTGACGACGACCAAGTCCTCTTCACCCTCTCTAGACTTGGAGATTATCACTTATTAGGTGCGTTGACTAGTCCAGTTCTTGAGCGCGCACTTATGTAAACCGGAGAGCACAAAATTTGCTGACCCTCAACACGCCTGTGCTTTTCACTGTGTAAATAATCCTCATCTGGAGGCTGTGCCCGGATCACTGCGGTGGCACCGCGCCGCCTTGTAAAAACGAACGTCACGCTCCCCACCTTTCTATCTAGTCCTCGTCATGACCGCACTCATCCCGACTGCAGTCAATCACAGCAGTGGCACCCCCGTGTCATCCACTCTCTACTTCACTGCCGAAGCTCTCCGCAACTGGGACATCGCCTACGAGATTTGCCTCACCATCGCCGCGTCCCGTCTGTGGGAGCGCCCTGTTCGGTCTTGGGGGACCCGTGCGCGAAAGCTGCACAACCTCTCGGTCCTGGCGTGCCTTTCCAAAACACACCCCCTCTCACTCGTTGCGCGACGAGGGATATTTTCCGTCCAACGCAGTGCCATGCCTGTTATTTCCACCTTGCCACTTGATTTCAAGTTGTATGGTGAAGCCTCTCCGGACTTCCGCAGGGTTCCGACCTGGGAAGATACTACAGTACGTGCCAGTCTCACCGCAGAGCTTGTTGGACCCTGATGAGCCATCCCAGAAACTGGCAATTCCCCTCCTGCTTGAGCACTCAACCCACCCCCGAACCCTGTTCGGCATGACGCGCTCTTTCACTTTCACTTTCGATTACGATTCCAACCTGGGGCTCCCGATACCGCCTGACGTCCGCAGTGCGCTCCAGTCGATTCTCATAACGAATCAGAGCTTGATGCCCGGCCTCCTTCATTTGACTTGGAAGATTACGGACAGGGCTGTCGCGTTGCGATGGACTCGATATCTCCCCCTCTTCCTCGGGCGGAACTTGCAGTCCATCGAGTTGAAGCTGTATGACCACGTGTCGTATTTGGCGCTGCTCGGCGAAGGTCTCGCTCCTGTCTATCTCTCCCTCGAACGCGTTGTTCTCGAAGGTGACGCTTTGCGGACAGCTCCATGGCGCGACGAGGCTATCCCGGATTTTCTGTCACGTCTCCCGAACCTTCGCAAATTCAAGCAGGTTCAAGAGGGGGCAGCTATTGGGAGCAAAACATTAGCTCTCCTCAGTCAAGCGGCCAAACTGGACGAAGTCAGCTTGCGCGGTGTCCACCGCCAATCCATCACTAGTATCGCGGAGGGACTGAGCAGATATACCGAGATATTCGTTGGTCTTCAGCGTTTGGAGCTTCTCGACACCGAGCTGGATGTCGCGACAATCATTCTAAACTTCATGCCACCCACCCAGCGCAGCAACCTCCGTTCCTTCAAGGTAGCGCGCGCACATTGGAGCCCCAAATATTGGATAGCCCAGCCAACGGAGTACTTGACGCTGCTTCATGCTCTCTATGGGCACGCCTGGCGCGGTATGCTCGAGGAAATATCGATCAACGTCAACACCAAGACACCTAAGTGGTTGTTGGGCTTCCAAGATTCGGATTTCCCCATTGATATGGACAAGTATCTTCTCTCAATTGCGGGACTCCTGGGAGGGTCGCCGGAGTATGGCCGATACCTATGCCTCCAAACTCTCGAGATATCTGCCGCGTACGGTGTCAGACTGTCCGACGAAGAGGTGGCGCGAATTGCGACGACCTGCCCCCAGCTCCAGACTTTGCATCTAAATGCTGATCCGCTCGTGGACCACTTAGAGGATTATCACTTCTCCCATAAACCTGCCGCTCACCTCCCAAGGCTCATGGGCAACAAATCGTTCTCCGTACCCACCATCCGCTCGCTTTTCCACCTCGCGAAATACTGCCGTCAACTACACCACGCATCTCTTCCCGTCGACACGACCGTGGTCTCGGACGACGACCTCCGACTGGCAGAGCAGATCATGCAGCCCAATGTGACGGTGTTGTGCCTGGCATTGGATCCACCGAGAGACCGTACGACCCGAAAACGAGTCGAGAACGTAATGGCAGCCGTCTTCCCTAGTCTGCGTAGGATCGCGCCGGTCAGCTGGTTCAAGGTGACCCGCGCAGCAGGAAGGTTGGCTGGAAAGTGGAGGAAGTTTCCCGGGAAGGCGTACGTCGAGAGAACGGGTCCATACGAGGCGTCATATGCATCAGGTTCGGCCACCACAAGGCCGTGGTCCGCTGACTTGTCTCAAGACTCGGAGTAGACTACTTTCCGTTCGCATGCGCACATACAGCCGTATATAACTGTTTTGCTGGTCGATGTCGGAGAGAGACTCAACACGATCCCAACCCGTCTGACGAACTTGAACAAGTCCCCTATAATCGTCCGACGCCTCGCACTCATACTTACATCAACGAGCCTCGGGAGCGTCGACAGGCAGCTACTCGCAAAGACTAGGAGTCATCATAAAAATCAATCGAGGCAGCAGCCAGGGGTTCCCATAACTTTGGCATACAAAACAAATTCGACTTGAGTCGAGGAGCTCAAGCCAGCTGACCACCACTCTCACTACCCCCCTTCCACTCGTTGCGTCTCCCATAGCCAACCATGTCGACCGCACCTCCAACGTCGCCATCGCCATCGCCGACCACTGGCAACCACGCTCCCTCGCACCACGTCCGCACTTCTTCTTCGTCCATCTCATCCTCATCCTCATCCTCCTCTTCCATCTCCCTCTCAAAATCTCGCACAAGCACGATCCTCGGGCTGCCAGTCACCATCCCCCAATTCCCGACCCGCTACCTCGTCCTCGCAATCGCGCTCGTGCAGGCCATCGGCTGCCTCTACCTCCTCCAAGCTCGTTTCGGTTCTGGCTTCGATTCCGGGTTCGCTCCAGCCGACGCAGGGCTCGGACTGCATGGACAAAAACAGGGATATACTCAGCACCCATGCACCGAGTCCAACTGCAAGCAGCAACAGGACCCGCCTGCCGGTGCGAAGGATACGCTGGACATGCCCCTGCTGGCGACGAATGCGCCGACGAAGGCGTTCAGAGATAACCTCCGTTCTGACGTCAACTATCTGACGTCCTGGCCTGCTCATGGATGGTGTGAGTGCTTCGTAGACCAATTACACGATATACGAGCTAACGCACCTTACAGCCCACCAAGTCATCGAATACGTGCGTCCCCGTCTTCCCTACGTGTTCCTCCCCGACGAATCCTGATGTAGATGCACCTCATCTACCTCGCCCGCCTGACTGAACGCGTCCCTATCCTCCCGCGCTTCCGACCTGCCAATGCCAACGCCAACGCCAATGTCCCGAACATTGACTTTGGTGAGGTGTTTGACCTCGAGCGGCTGCGGAGCCAGCTACGGACACCGATATTGGAGTGGAAGGACGTCAAGGTGCGTACGAAGATCCTTTTGCACGAGTGGGTTAACGAGGGCGGATTGTAGGACGTCCAGAGCGACAAGCTTGAAGAGCTCGGTTGCTGGGACATCTACCACAAAACTTGGGACTCGGAGGCAGACGAGATATACTTGCAGACGCCTATAAACGTCAACGTCGGTCAGTACTTGCTCTCGTCTAAAGCGAAGACACTGACGCATCAAGCAGACGTTTCGTACACCCCGATGCCCGAATGGGTCCGCAGCGGCATGAACATGCCCAACGACGACCTCAGCATGCTCCTCTGGCCACTCGCCTCTCTCGTCTCCTTCACCAAACGCGCAAACACACTCCGTCGCCTTCCCGACCCACTTCGCTCACCAGTCAACGACGTCGCCCTCCCGCCAGACGACCACCTCTTCTGCACGAACAGCCTGTACTTCGACCTCGGGACGGAAGCTCTGCAGGGTCGGGCGGACCTCTCGCCGGCGTGGCAGAGCGTTGGGCGGCATATGCGCTGGACGAAGAAGATCGAGGAGTTGGCGGTGAATGTGACGCGGGAGTTGTTGGGTGTGGAGGAGGGAGAGCTCGTCCCGCCTGTGCGTGTCCTTCCATTTCTGTCATTCCTTCCCTCATCCCGTCCACAGTATATCGCAGTCCACATCCGCCGCGGCGACTTCTCCAGCTGGTGCAGCATGGACAGAAAAAATGAATGCTACGCCCCGCTGTCCGCCTACGAACGACGAGTCCGCGAAGTCCGGGCACAGCTGCTGGAAGATACGGGCGTCTCCATTGACCGCGTTATCGTGACGAGCGACGAAACGGACGAGCAGTGGTGGGCCGACGTCGCGAAGCTTGGCTGGCTCCGTCCAGACCATACCAAGACGACGGAGGTAGATGGGGCTTGGTGAGTCTGGCTTTAGATTCTTGCTTCCCCTCGCTAACCAGTACCATGCAGGTACCCAATCTTCGTCGACGCAGCCATCCAAGGAGCGGCCTACGGCTTCGTGGGCACCGAGACCTCCTCTGTATCCATTCTCGCGCGTAGGAGGGTCTCGGGACGGGGAGGAGTGGCGGAGATGGTGAAATGGGGCAGGCCGCATGCTGATGACCATTGACCATGTTATTCTTGTCGACGTTCTTCCGTTTGGGGTCCATGTAGGATTACTGTAGCGGGCCAGTGCACCTGCATGTGTTCCTAGATACGGATTAGCAGAGCGTCGAAGCCTACAAAGCAGCAGAACGCACTAGCAGCGACTCCCAGTATGTCATCACAGGCGCCGACGGCCAGCAAGCCTTCCAAACGCCATTCCCGGGCATCCAGACAAGTTTTCCAGGACAAACGGTATAGTTTTGGAGAAGACCGTTGCGCTATTGTTAGTTTTGGTTTGGAGAAGACCGTTGCGCTATTAAGCTGGATGAATGTAGCGTGCTTCCGCTCTGGACTGTCGACCGTATTCGTATTCGTGTGTGAGGCTGGCTGGGCTCTCTAGACGTGCGGGGAAACACAACAAAAGGGCGGAGGAAGCGCCAGTAGCAGTGGAATTTCGCTTTTTCTGTTGTTACTAGTTAGCAGGCAGCTCTCCGAAAGAAAGAAAGAAAAAGACAGCACAGACGCACGCACCTGGAGATGATCAATGTCGTCGCGCTGGGGTCGTTCCAAGTCTATCGTGTCGTTCCAAGTCTAGTGTCGTGTTCTGGAGAAGCCTGGATGGTCATTTCTTGTACGTCTGGCCACGGACATCGAGGTGCCTTGGAGGGCTTGTCGCTACTGGTCCGCGCATATTGCCAGTGAGGCGTGTAGGATGGTAATACGGCGAGGACGAGGTGATGGTGAGAAGCAAGCCGACTTCGGAGCTAGCGATTTAAATCTGTGTTCCCTTCGAAAACCTTCCCAGTCCAGAACCTTCCTAGCTTCGAACTCTACATCGAGCGACAGCAGACGAAAAAGAAACCAGATAAATTAGCTATAGCTGCCACTACTACATACGAGCCCTTCCCCTTCCTGTCCCCACATCCCGAATTCGAATGTCTATGTCACTGCTTGTACTTTTGGGCCGAATGGTGTAGCTATCGGTTATTCCGAAATAATAAAGGTAGGAGGGAGTATGTGTGGACGAGGGGAGGAGGGAAGGAGAGGAAGAGAGGGATAACAACAAGTCGTGGGGTGTCGGTGCGTGTGTATGGAAAGAGTGGGGAGAGAGAACCATAACAGCAGCAGTCGTCGTCGTGGTCGTTTCATGAGTTTTTGCTTCCTTCCAAATGCCAGTTTTGTCGTCTCCTCGTCCTCGTCCTCCCACCCCCGCGCACTCAAAGCAACGAATCAAGCTTGCTCAGCACTTCCAACACCGCCGCTATCAGCTCAAACCCCGCATCCTCATCCCCGCCTTGCGTCTCAAGACGCGCAGCAGCGACGAGCCCACGCACGCTCTCCCGACCGAGGTCGACGCCCGCGGAACCCGTCGCGATACGTGTCTTGCGTTTGGATTCGGTTCCTACATAGATGGAGGAAGGGTTAGGAGGGTGGAACGAAGGAAGGAAAGAAGGAAGCAGACACGCACCGGCAGCAGCCCCACCGCCAAACGGCCATACCCCAAACTCTCCCAGTATGTCGTCGCATCTGTAGTTCATCGTCAGCCAATGTACGTACGTACGTTCCAGCCAAGACACACCTTCCAAACGCCGCCTCCCTTTCCTCGTATCCCAGTCGTCCAAACGCGTTGTCAAGCACCGACGCCGTGTATGCTGCGGAGACGAGGCATACCGCGCGCATGGTCCGGCATTGCGTGCCCTCGGCGTCGAGTGCCGCGGGGGGTATCTGAAGGTGGCGTTAGTGCGCATTCAAAGGGTATAAAAGGTATACGTACAGCACTCGTCCCACTTGTGAGTAGCGCTACTACGCGGTTGATGACTCCTGCCTTGACGTGGGCGTCGGCCTGTATGTGTGCGGTCAGCAAAGCAAGCCACTGAGGATAGATATGAAGCGAAGGAGCAAAGTCGAGTACGGATGTATCCTCAAGACGTCTGTGGACCCATGCCCGAGAACACGGAAAGCGAAACACTCACCACCGGATGCGTCGCCATATCAAACAGCAGGAAGTTTCTCTTCTCTGTCCGGAGTACGCCCTTGTCGACAAGCCCCTTTGCGAGACGCTCGCGGACCTGCTTGAGCTGGAAGCCGATTTTGAGGACGTTCCAGGTCTCGCCTGGGCATTGGGTCAGCATTTGCGTATGGAGAGAGCCACGACAGGGCATAGCCTCGCGTGCATGAAGAAACAGCAGCACATACCGCTGAGCAAGTCGACCCAAGTACCGACACCCATCTTCTCCCCAGCGTCTTCAGTTTGCTTCATCATCTTCAGCGTTTCGTCCAGCAGCGTCTCGCCCGTCTGGCGCGTCGAAAGAACAGTAATAGCGCGGTCCGGCAGTGGTGAGCGTTTCTGCAAAGATGACCGTCAGTCAGCGAACCGAATACGAGCAGGAAGACGACTCACCCTCCCCGGATCCCTCACAATGCCAATCCTCCGTCTCAGCGCGAGCTCCATGAGTATACACCCTCGCAGCGCATAGCTGATATTATCGTTCCAAAAGCTGAGATACCCCTGCTTGTCCTTGATGCCCAGCAGCAACACCTCTTCCATGAGCGTCAGCCGCGGGAGCTTCCCACCAACACGCGCGTCTTCGCCCGCTTCCATTGCGAGGTCTCGCGGGTCAAACGCGACCCGAGAGCCGCCAGCAAAGGCCGAGCCAGCGTGTGTCGTCGTGCCATTTTCAGAGGGCGACGGCGGAGAGGAGGGTTGTGTGGACTTTGGGTGGTCTTCGTCGTCGACGGATAGAGAGGAAGCGGCAGGCGCTCGACGGCGAGAGAGTCCGGAGGATGCCATGGAATGGAGGTCAGCGGAAGGCGATGCCCGCAGCGATCAATGAGTCACGCGTCGTGACGACGGGATTCCATCTTGTCGTTTGCCGCTGAAAATATCAAGTTAGAAGCCGCAGATCCGGTCCATTCGCTTGGTTCTCTCGTGCAGAATATAACGGGCCTGTCCCGCGCATATTCTCATATGTTTCTCCGCGAGGCACTCAAACTGAACTGTCGCAAATCGTCAATCTTTCACCTCCTTGGACCTTGACTACTCGGTCTACTCCTCGAGAACATAACCAAAGGCTCGACTACATATATTCTCACCAGTACTTCCCACCGAACGTCAAGGGCATCTACAGCTGACCGGCGATAGGCGCCGGAAAACAGCCCTTACCTGATATCGTTCTCAGGACTCTGCATCTCGGCGTCTCTCACCTCGCAACGCTCCTCACCTCCCACTTGCGAGTCATACATGCCATCGAAGGTGAGTCTTTCAACGGTTCCTCAAGTCCAACTTGAAGTACACCTTCTGAATGCCCATTGCGTTCTCAGCATCTGGCGTTCCTCCCGAGCGATAGTCCCATCGGAGAACCGGCGGTACGTCCAGGCTCCGTTGCGTCTTCAGCGGTTCCTCTCCAGCTTGAAGTACACCTTCTGAATGCCCATTGCGTTCTCAGCATCTGGCGTTCCTGCCGAGCGATAGTCCCATTCGAGAACCGGCTGCGGCGGTACGTCCAGGCTCCGTTGCGTCTTTTGCTCGCAAATTGACTGTCGTGGCCCCAGGTGCACGAACCTAGCTCTGAGAAACTACGACTGCCGGTGTGGCCTCGGAGGTTGGCACGGTTTCGCGAATTATACGGCGCTAAATGCCGGCAGACTTGGAAGTGCTCTAGAGGCACTCGATCTGGCAGGCGTCGAATTTCCGAAGGTCTGTTATTTTGCACAATCTTGTATGACTGTTATTTTCTCATGCAAACGCACCAGAAACCAGGTGAGGATGGACAACGCTATCGATAGAGTCAGCCTAATTCGGAAACCAACATAACAGCGGCGTTTCCTGTATATTCCAAGGTATTGACGAATCGTCTACTCTGTTATCGCGCAGTCTGATCGACACTGTTAGCCTGAAGCAGGTAGATAGTTTCTCAGATGCACGATTCAGAGCTCACAGGAGACACCATTAGATGACACTGGACCAGACTACAATGCCGTTCTCAGCTCCCCAGGGTTGGTGCCGCCACCAGATCGGGTGCCACCGTCGCTACGGCTTTCAATACCGCCGCTACGGCCTTCAAGTTCGGATGATCTCGGGTGGTCACCAGTGCCTTCAAGTCTGGATGATGCCTCGAAAGCCTCTTATGTCGGTGTCAGTTTCCTGATTGCTGTTGTGTACTCAGTCAAAAGCAGTCTGAACATGGATCCGTGCATAGTCAGGAACTACTGGCAGGTGCCATCAGGGACTTTGAACTAGCTTAGAACTAACCGCTTCTCTTTGACTTCCCAGCATGGTTGCAACGCAAAAGAGCAACAAGGGAGCTGGGAGTAGTGACTGAGAGCAACGCGCTTCCAAGCAGGCCTCCAAGCCCAAGTGACAGCCTGAGGCCTCCAAGCCCAAGCGACTCGATCTCCGCAATCAGCATGATATCTGTTGATGCTACGGCGTAAATCATTGCTTCCTTCACACTCCTCAAACTAATTATTGCTAGAGAAACACCGGTGGCCACAGCCCATCCAGTCCTTCTAACTGATGTCCTTGCATGGGACGAACATCTCCCTCAGGGTGGCACTCTCATATCCATGCACGCTCCCACCAGTGTCGCCGAATGGCTTGCTACCGGCGCACAAGACAAGTTCTTTGCACTTGCAGAGCTTCCGCCCAACGGCATGGCCGGACCATTTCCATATCAGCTCTCTCCGACCGAGGAGGCCCTCCTGCTCTTTGCCCTTCCCAGCGACAGCTTGGTCTCAGCGATGCACGCTGTCGCGGATGCGACCGGCTTCCCGGTCATCCTCCGGCCTCCCACCGAAAATCCACTAGCACACACAGGTTTAACGCGAATGGAGAGATTGCGCGGAGGGGGATCCAGGTCTGATTCATCCCTCTCATCTACTACGCATGAGATTCTCCGAAAAGCAGCTGAGCTCGTCAAGCGGAAGGGAAAGGGAAAGGGCAGGGACACAGAAGGTGGTGTTACAATTCCACGTGCAGACGATAATGCCGCAAAGCTAAAACACCATATCGCCAGCATCGAGCTAGTGCTTAAAGACGGAGAGGACAACATTGAAGTCAATCTTGTCCGGCTGTACATGAAATTTGAGGCAAGGTTCTTATTCAGAGGTGAACTTCAGCTAACTGATCTCAGCTCAAACGTGTCGACCATAAGGATCAACCCCACGACTGTGTGGCTTCTACTGAAGTCAAGCTTCAATTTGATCACAATGGATACTTTCTCGACCAGTCATACAGCAACATGGGCTTTGTTGTGCATAGACCCAACTCTATATTCAAGTGCTCTGTGTATGTCTCCAGTGAGAACTCTTCGGATGTTTTCACACCACTTTCAGCTCCATCGATGCAGAGTTCCAGGACCCTCCCTTTACGTCAAAACACACCCACGAGCAGAGCCGAAACACAATGGGTAGTGCCTCACTGGAGTTAGGTCCCCAGCCATCCGGGACACTCACTTTAGAACACACACGAGGGAGTAGATATGTCGAGGAACGAGCAGATCAAAAGGTGAGTGCATTATCGGCTCATTATTAGGCTTCAACTCAGTGTGATTTGTACCCTTAGCCAAGATCTAGGTGCCGTGTTGAAGCAAGTCTCGGTCAAGAGTGGAACAAGCACGTGTCACCGTTCCCGAGTAAAGATTTCCACTCTTGGAACCTCACATAGTGTCCTGCAAAAGACTGGTTTGGAAAACCCTACAGCGCTATGTTCGGATTTGATCTAGAGTTGGATTTGAAGCAGTCGTCGGTATGTACATGTCCCTTTCTTCTTCCATGTACCCTAAACAGTGACTGCACTAGATGCCTTATAAGAGTCTGCCCACTGACATCGGCTGCGTGCTACGGAACCAAGTCATGATTTGGGTGGTTCAGGCAGGACAGAAGACCAAAACAGAGGAAAAAGAACAGTGGGTTCCTCGTGAGCTGCCAAAGATGCAAGGAATAATGCTTGTGACCTCTGTCTGCACTGCACTTTCCCATGTTGAGAAAACTGAACTTCTGCAGACCTATATCTCGAATGTTTTCACCAATGACCTTCTGGAGATTGACGAAAGTATCGGAATGAATCTCAATGGCAATCCTAGCTCAACTACCCGTGTGTTGCATCTTTCTCTTCGTGAAAAATCATTGATTTGGGTACCATGAAACAGGATTAAATTCTACAGCTGGTTCTGAGTGCCTGTTTGCCGGAGCCAACAACAACTATGTGGCAATCTCTCGACTACCAGAGGCGAAAACGAGTACCAAAGCCTCCCATTTGACCAAACTTAGGAACAAGCTGGGCATGAAGAAACCCGCCAAAGAGGTGAAGACTCGCGAGCTGCCTCTGTACGAAGTCATCTTGCCCCACGAAGAAATTGCACATCAGTGGATGGGCCCTCTTTGGCCCTCCATGGATGATCAATTGCAGAAGTTGGACTCTTCCAGCAGCAGTATCAATTGTGCTGGGGTGGCCTGGAAACATCAACCAGCCAATGTCCAGCATATTCAAACAGATCCTAGATGGGTGGATCAACCTCCACAGCCGGAGTTGACCACGACTACCGCTTCACAGAGTGCAGAGAGCTCCGGAGATGGAAGGAAGACAGAGACATCCATCACGACACCTTCCCAGTCCACAGTAGCCAATAGTACAAAGTTCGCATAGCGGAGATTCACCTTGTACTTCTGAATTAATTTAGTTCCTTCCTGTAATATTTATTTACTACCCAAAGCTGAGCATTGTTGACTGGGAGCAGGATTTACTGACACACCGTGAATTCAAAACTTCCTTACCGGTCCTGAACACAGATTGAAATGTAGCCTTCTGTTGTGCATTTTTGAAGTAAAAAGATCAAATTCCGGGACGGTACAAATGTACGCTAGAAGGTGGTTGCCATGGCAATTGCATTGTCTCCGCAGGAAGTCTGTCTTTGAAAGTCCCTTTTGAAGCATGAAACCACTCAAATCTGCTGCTGAGGAAAGGTACAAAGAAATACCTAATTTAAATCCGTGTTCTAGACTGGTAAGGAAGTTTTGAATTCACCGTGTGTGAAGCATCCCTAACACAGGTGGTATTACAAGTATTACACAAATGAATCCAAATGGCAAAATGAATATTCACGTGAACAACTTGAAATTCATGTTCCTCCACGGCCACGAGAACACCTTGAACTCCGCCAGCTGCTGAGAGAAGTCTGATTTACCATAGCAAGAGTCAACTCCTCTGCTGTTCACCGTGTCCATGCCCGGTCAACTCGGTCCAAGATATTGGTCTTATTATCGGACATCGGCACAGGATTCCATATCTTCTGGGAAAAGCACCACCATTCTGTTGATAGTCCAGCTATCAGGATACACGTGAAATCTATCGATTTCTGCGCTTATTCTAGTATTTGGTACATCCAATTGAAGCCATTACGAGTTCCGTTGAAAGGTGTGCTATGAGACTGTGTGTGAAACGCACAGATGAGCTAAAACCAAACTAAACCTAACAACTTGAATAAGCCGCAGGCGAATAAGAGTTGCTAAATCTAATCTAATAAAATCCCAAGATGCTATTCCGCACTGCAAGTATGAGTGTCGGCCCGTGTGAACAGAGCTGACTTGAGGTGCTACGGGAATCAGTATTCCAGTAGAAGCTATTCCGAACACTTTTGTGGCCCAAAAGATCCTACTCCAAACTCGATGAACGATTGTGATTTTGTGTGTTATTCGGTAAAGTCCCTTATTCGACTTCTGACCAAGCTAAACTCTAGCCCACCAGATAATACAAAGGTCTCTCTTCAGTTTCCGTTGCCCGTACGATTCCACCGGTTGTAACGTGTAATTCAGTTTCCGTCGCCCGTGCACTTCGCCGGTACGACTCCACCGTTGCTTGTCTTGTACTTGTAACCACCGGTAAGCCGAACCTTATAGGTCGCACTTCAGAACCCGGCTTCTTGAACATGTAACTTGTTTCTTATTCTTGTAACTCTTATTCCAAATCCAAATGTATCCCCAACCCGAATAATAGATTGAAACTTTACAAACTTGGCAATCCAAGTTCGCACAGCCCCAAGCCCAGAACACGCCCTAACTCTAGCGGGGTGATTCCGTGCTGAAACTGGCTCCCCCAGGCACTTTATATACAGAGACCATGAGAAATATAAATGATAGATGATTGTGTCCATGTGCATTCGTAGCTAAAGCGCCGCTTCTAATTGGTTAGGAGATCCCTCTCCGAGGTCTTCAGCCCAACCGGTGACCAGATGCTCTACCCAGTGCACCGGAGTAACGTTTCACGATTTGCTTCCGCCGCTATTCCGCTCCTGTTATTCTGCCCGCGCCAATACTAGCTGAAGCCGAATAGCCCTTGCTAGTACCTTTCTGCCCGTGCTTCCTACATCCCAGACGGCCCAGTACTTGAGGAGAAACCCTCCAAATACCCTCCAACCCTGTTGCCAAGACCATTGATCCCAATCTTGTAGACGCCACCCTAATTAGGCTCGATACCCGAAATTGTGATTGCAGATCCCGAAGCACGGCGTCTCCTTATTCAGATAGCCCCGAGGTATTCCGATCATCCCGAGTTGACCCTTGTTGTCATCCCTGTCTTCACCATACGAAGCGTCCCACTCCGCTATTCCGCTTCCGCGTCATGATCCTTATTCCACTTGTGTCGCAGGTCTAGTTTCCCTTTGAGTACATGCAAGTGGGGCGCTTCTCTTGCAATGTTATTCGGACTATGCTCTCCCTCAAACGCTATCAACGCCCTCAGGATCCAGAATAGCAGCTTCTTTCACTGCTACCAACGCGAATAGCATCCTAACCACTTACACGGGACTCGTAATGGCTTCAATTGGATGTACCAAACACTAGAATAAGCGCAGAAATCGGTAGATTTCACGTGTATCCTGATAGCTGGCCTATCACCGTGTAAGTGGTTAGGATGCTATTCGTGTTGGTAGCAGTGAAAGAAGCTGCTATTCTGGATCCTGAGGGCGTTGATAGCGTCTGAGGGAGAGTGTGGTCCGAATAACATTGCAAGAGAATCGCCCCACTTGCATGTACTCAATGGGAAACTAGACCTGGCCACCGGTTGGGCTGAAGACCTTGGAGAGGGATCTCCGAACCAATTAGAAGCAGTGCTTTAGCCACGAACGCACATGGACAGCATCATCTATCATTTATATTTCTCATGGTCTCTGTATATAAAGTGCCTGGGGGAGCCAGTTTCAGCACGGAATCACCCCGCTAGAGTTAGGGCGTGTTCTGGGCTTGGGGCTGTGCAAACTTGGATTGCCGAGTTTGTATAAGTTCAATCTACTATTCAGGTTGTGGACAGATTTGGATTTGGAATAAGAGTTACAAGAATAAGAGACAAGTTACACGTTTGTTACATCCGTGCATACTGACTCTATCGGCACTTCATCGGCCTCCGACAAACTCCGACCTTACCTTGTTCTCATTCGAGCTTATCCGTTGATGTGTGTGCTTGGCGAACTAACTACAAAACTAAACCGGTGTTCGATAGTGCCGCTTATATGGGATGATCTGTACAGGTCGTGCTCGCGGATTCGAGTTGTTGGACGGTGATTGAGCTACAGGAAGTCCTGGGGTATTCATCTGGGTGTCGCGGTTATTGCGAGGTTCTGAATGGCGGTCGCCCTCATAGAGCTTAACTGGCTACGCTCTCGTCTGTTGAGGTTTACTATAGCGAGCCGACCGACGCCGAGCCTTCTAGCAGCCGAAAAGTGGTGGAGAGGTGGATAGTGGTGATGTGTGTGCTTGGCGAAGTAACTACAAAACTAAACCTGTGACCGAATAACACTAAACCCAAAACCTCTATACTCTGAATAAGACTTGGAATAGTCAAACTTGTTGTAAGTCGGTGTAAGGGAGTGAAACCGAATAACACAAATCCAATCAAATAGCTAATAGAGACTAGCGAGTTCAGAACCCTGGGTACAGGGCCTTTGGTGGGGGTGCAGGGTAGGTAATTCGAGAGTTTGTAACGCGCACGTAAGACGTACTATTGACGAGCCTTGATGGGGCGGCCAAATACAATGTCCTAGTTCTTAATCGGTATCTTCCTGGTCTTTGGTCTTCTGTCTTCCTTATTCTGTTCAATCCTTGTTCGCTAATCACTAATCACTAATCACTAATCCTTGTCAAACACTCTGATATCTTGATGTCCGAATAACTCTTGGCTCAATTTACACAGTTCAAATCCGATTTAAAGTTGTAGCCTTTGCAGTCTTGTAGCTTAGCTAAACCCCAGATCGCGGCCTCAATAGGTGGGCGATTCCGTCGCTACAGTGTCCCAAAATCCTACTTATATACCCTTGGCTGTGTCATATTTGTGTAGTAAAATATCATGATGGATCGCCGATACCAAGCCCCCGAGTCATAATCGTACGCAGATCCCTGATCCGAATTGTGATTGGTCGTTAATCGGTATGATGCCCCCCAATAGTCCATGTAGCGGTTTTGCCCTAAGGTCCAGTGAATAGTCCTCGTTCGTAGCTCTCCGTGCATATGTGGTTTGTCCCAAACAGCCCAGTAGTTCCGATGTTATGGCCCGTGTGTATTCCCCGGATAAGGTCATCAGGCTTACTCTGTCGGCTCTCGGGTCTTGTAATCTCCGGCATCCAACGGCTTGTCGCTCTCGGCTCCGATTCGGGTTTCATTGGTCCGATAGGTCCCGGCCCGTGCTTCTCCGCCATCTTATCACAAGTCCGATTATCAAACTGTTATTCCGAGACTGCCAGGTCTTATTCGGTGTTTATCCCTTTGAGTGTTTTGCACCGGATTGGATAGGTCCAGGCTTGTGGGCTCTGCTGGTATGTATAGACAGAGACTTTGGAATACGCCGCGGGTCGTCAACCCCATTGCAGACCTTGTTCACTGTTGCAGATATCTCCCAACTAGCTATTCGGGCTCATACTAGTTCTCCGATGTGCGCACTGAATAAGCGTGAAAAGAATGACTTTCCACACCTGTTCCAGAGAGCGGCTTATCAGTGGTTCCCTTTTAATTGGGCACTCCCGATTCTGGTGTCCTTAGGGTCTGTGTCTTGAAATTTGCACGGTATATTGGGGCGCAGTGAACTGTTTACTTGTGTTTACAGTTGTGGTAGATATAGTATTGTGGGTGTGAACACTTAGTTCCACAATTCCTGTGCATTTGGCCTGGGGTTGGTGAGTGTTTCATGTTTTGCTTCGTAAGGTTTGGTCGCACGGCTGTCGAATGGTTTCGTGGGGTGCTGGATTGAGGTGTCGACTGAGCCGCTTTGATCCCCAGATGCCGCTGCATTTCCCTGAACCTCACTCGACTCGCCTGCCTTCCGCCTCGTTCTCCTGGACACCACTATATTTCCTTGGGCCTCGTACTGAATCGTCTGCCCTTCGCAAGATTGTTCCCAGGCGCCACGACATTTCCCTGGATTTTCCTGAGCGCCGCTGAAAGGTGTGCTAGGGAACTAGACTACAAAGCTAAACCGAGCAAAGCAAACTAACACAACTAAACCTAAACCCTGAATAGCGGAACACTTTAAAGGGCTAGACCGAATAGTGCTTTCTGCCCCTCTATAATCCAATCCTATGTGTGAGAACACTCCAAGTGAGTTCAACCCTGGGTACAGGGCTGTTTGTGGTGGGTGCAGGGTAGGTAGTTTGAGAGTTTTGTTGTATTGCGCATGATAGACGTATTATTCGATGAAAACCCGGTGTAGGTTGGCCAAATATGATGTCCTCGGATGTTATAGTCACTGCCCGACTCAATGCCAAGTCCCAAAATCCTCCAATCTCTTATTCAGGCTTCCTAACCAATCCCAAGTCCTAATCCGTCCAAGTAACAAGTCCAAACTCTTATTCGCACGCTCCGAATCCCAACCAAAATAAAGTCAAAGCTTTGCTAATTGCTCAGCCACAACCCCAGAACGCTGCTAAACTCTAGCGGGGCAATTCCGTGAGTCCTGATGCTACAAAATCCCTACTTATATACTGTGAACCACATAATCTTGGTAGTGTAATCGGGTCCGTCTTGCTAATACTGTGCTTATGAATACGCTAATCTTGGTCACCTGAGGCCTCTTCCACCTTAGTCCGTACGGTACAAGTAGTACTGTACTATTTCGACCTCAAGTTCGCGTAATGCATAAGGTTGACGGAAAAAAGAGGCCATTTTTATTTGCCTAAAATCAAAAGAAAATTTTCGGCCTTTTCGGGGACGAAAAATACAAAATCACTGAACTTATGGTCGAAATAGTACAGTAGATGCAGTGCAGATATGATAATGGCTATGACCAGCCAGCTATTGGGTCTGATCGTCTGTACTGTTTTCGTTGGGCTGTTCCTCCTCTTGGTCCAGAATTGCAGTTGCCATCTGTAGCTTCCCAGTCGCGTTTAGCTGGTCTCCAGACTCCAAGTCCCTCCCAAGATATGGCTTATTCTCTGCCAAGGGGCCGGGCCGCTCGATTGGTCCGGGTCAGTGATTTAAGATATAGCCGTGAGGTCGGTGTCAGGGATTACTCCGGTAACTCCTGCAGCCTTGGGCGAACTTGGTCCCTCAGGTCCGGTCTATGCCGGCATCACCGTCAATCCAATGTAGTCCTCCAAACTGTTGTCCAGGCTGCCTAAGCCTCTATTTGGTGTGACTCCCTTTGAGTGTTTGTATAGAGTGGATTGCTCTATACCGCGGGCTCTGCTAGTAGTAGTGTTCCCAATGAACCAGTAGTGCTCTGCGGGTTGTCAACCCCATCGCCACTCCAGTTCACCGTTGCAGATATCTCCCAACTAGCTATTCGGGACTCATACTAGTTCTATAGATGGGCACACCGAATAATCGCAGCAATCGCGCAAGGTTACGGTGGGGTCGTAGGTGGAACGGGTCTGTGTGCACTTGGTGGGAGTGGGTCGGGTCTCATTTGTAGGTGGAATGGGTCTGTATCTGGGCTGGCGGGAGTGGGTCGTGTCGTGGCCGTGAGGTTTGCAGTAATCCGGCGTAGCGCAATTCATATCCATGAAGCATGTAATAATCCAGCGGTGTTGCTTATCGGGTTCCTTTGTTATGCGTGTAATAATCCAGCAGTGTTGCTCGTTGAGTTTCGTTGTCTGGTCGATGTCTTGGTCCGGTGTCCTAAGGCTCGTGCAGCGTGGCCCGGCTGTCTATAGCCCTCACAGCGCCCAATTAAATGGGAACCACTATCCACCTATCCACCACCTTTCAGATGCTAGAAGGCTCGGTGTTGGTCAGCTCGCTATAGTAAACCTCGATGGACGAGAGTGTAGCCTGTTTAGCTCTACAAGGGACACCTGCGTTGTGCTCCGGCCATCTTCCTCCGGAGGCTGATTCTTGTGTGAATGCAAGTGAAGAACTGAGGATAGAGCATGCACCTACAAGTCCAAATTCGCAGCACTTTAATTTAACATGTACACTCAGCCCACAAAAATCTTTGGCAAAAAGGTTTCTTAGGCATCGTTCATTGTTTTCCGTAGTTAAGAACTTCAAGACGTCCATCTCTGGCGAATTGTGGAGTGTGATTGGGTTACATCAAACGGTGTGTACGGAAGGAGACAAAATCATCAAGCAGTTCTTCAGCCTGCATGGCCTGCAACCATCCGTGCCCATGTTGCTCCATTGTATCGTTCGGCGCACGGGTCGTGTGTTCGTTCGTTCATTCGTTCATCGTGAGTGGGTGGGTGCCGTTTGTCAGCGCCGTAGCATCCTACTGGTCGTGCGCGCCTGGCAATGCCAAAGCAAGATTTGAAAAGTGGACAAAGGCTGAGTTGAATAACACACCATTGTGACCTCCTCGCCGTCACTCTGTTCATCGTGCTTGAGCGTCTGCCTATGCATTGGTCGTCAGTGAGGCTCGGCAATGGATGGATATATTGATAGTGATGAACCTGACTGCGAAACTCTAGCGAGGGCAAAATAACACATGGTGTAAGCCATACTGTACAGGAATAGACCGACGTTGAGCATGCTTGGATTTGGTGAAAGTTGGAGGGGAAGACGAACACAAATGTGCAGTGTGGGGGGATTCAGGAACCATGGGGAAACTCACCATGCTCGGACGAATTCACTCCCAGCACCGGTACCCGCTGGCGCTCGCATCGTCTCCACCATCGCGTCTGAATGCACAGCCTCAGTTAATCGTGTGACACACTTAGGTACACACATGCTAGCGTCCGAGTCGTGTGGTGCGTTCCATTCAACCTGTGTCTCGTTGTGCGGTCTCAGGCTGCGGACCAAGAGACGGTGTTGAAGCTATGTTGGAACACATTGGCGATGGATGACGTGTATGGATAATATGGACCTGTACCCATTGTTGCAGTCGCCCAACCCAGCGTCCCTTGTCGTTGCCAGCGCCCATCCGTCTCTTCGTCGTGCATCTGTCGTGGGTCGCTTTCATCGTGCATTGCAGTGGGTCGTCAGGTTGTCATGCGTCCGGGTCTACATGCAACTTGGGTTGGGGTACTTGAGCCTGAAGACCGTAGAAGTGTAGAATGCACCTAAAATCGCCCTTGAATTGACCCTGTACGATCCCCTGCCGGGCGTCGCTCTCGAGCGGTGTTTGCGTGTATGAACCAACTTGAAGTGAAAGAAGCGTGTTGTAACAACAGACGTGAAGACCGGTGAGGACTTGAAGTGGTATGCCGAGTGTTGCTTGCGTTCCAGGAGGCTGCCAGTCAGAGGCCCTTGACATGGTCACTTGCGTTCTTGCTGCGAGCTTGAAAATGAGGCTTGCAAGGTTCTTCAACTTTGAGGAGTCACTGCGTTCTGACCCCCCCGGCGGCAGAGCCTCGGATGATCTACGCTGATCTCTGCCGACGCTATGCTGGCTCTGGCTGACCCATGCAGACCTACGTCAACATGGTCTGCGGACCTATGCCTTGGCCGACTTACGCTGACTTACGCGGATCCCCGCTGACGCGGGGTCGGCCGACGTATGTTGACCTGTGCTGATCTGTGCCGACATGTATGCTGACCTTGGCTGGCACTATAACCCAGTGTCAGCATACTCTGCCGACACAAGGGCCGGCGGCACAGGCCTCTGCCGCCGGGGGGGGGGGTCAAAACGCAGTGAGTGGCTCTGAGCTCGGATACGGAGCATTGAGAGGGAGGACTCGAATACGAAAGTAATAAGTGGAGTGAGGACGGAGGCAGCAGTAACAGGCGGGCATGCTGCGGACGCGTGAAACGGCGCGGGAATGCAAGATTTGGCGATTTTCGTTATTCGGGTGACGATGGCTCGTCGTGAAGGTGCTAGAAGTCATAGGAATGCGTCAAGACAACGCGTCAAGACAACGCTGGCGACCAAGGCAACGTTGCCTAGCTATAGTTGCGTGTTGTCAAGTTCAGACTGGCCGGATTTGGGGAACAATAGCGTTTCTGTTTGGCTGGAGCACCCACCTCTAACAAAGGGCTGGGGTATATAAGGCGAGCATGTAGTAGCGTAGAAAGAAGAATAGACCGCGTACTTTGATCCCACTTTTGATCTAAACTTTTACACTCTTTCGTTCTTCACTCTTCGGCTTCGCTACGACTGGCGACGGAACATCTCTGGCATCGTCCCAGAACACCCTGCTCACTTATGGATCGTCTTCTCGCTCTCGATGCGCGTAGACCCGATGCAGGAGCGACCTGGTCCTTGCTGGCAAGACCCTCGCTCTTGCTGTCGTTTTCCTGGCTTCATTTTGGATTTGGTGAATTATGAAGGTTTTGGTTGGATGGTTTTGGACTCGGGATTGGTTGGAGGAGATGTTGCGGGGAGGTTCTTGGAGGTTGGATATCTTGGTTAGACGCTGTGGAGAGCATTGGTGGGAGGGTTATTTCAGATTCTATAGGACGCTGGTCGCTCATCGAAGATCTTGGTTCTCCTGTTCTTGGTCTATGCGCGCGCTTGAGCGCGCATCATCTTTATTTTCACACACACTCGGCTACTTCTTCCTAGGCAACGGCACGGGTCAACCCGCGGGTGCCTTGGGTCTGACCCGCACCCGTACCTGCGGTGGCTGTGGACCCGTACCCACGGGTACGGGTACGGGTACGGGTTTACCCGTGGGTTTCTGCCTAACAACAGCTCAGATCATGGCTCAATTGACATCTTTTGGTGGATTTTGGCGGAATTACAGCTTAATTCTGCAGAAATTGCCCGCTGGACCAGTAAATGGCGCCAAGTCATATGTTCGGCAGCAGTTTGATGGCAACCCGCGGGTCCACGGGTCGTGCCGTGGCAATCCGTACCCGTACCCGTGCGGGTCAAACCCGTCAACCCGTGCGGGTTTGGCGGACCCGTGCTGTTGCCTACTTCTTCCTCATCGTCTCGATTGCAGCGTGCATATACTTTGCATGGAGCCCCGACCCCGCGCGTGTTGGTTTGTTAGTGTTTGGTGTGAGTGGATGGATCTACGCTTTCATCAGCGCTCGCAGTCACCGCGTTTCAGCAGTGTGGAGTGAGGGCGGCGGTAAGTGCAAGCGGCAAGCCTAGATATGGCTGGAAGCTTGTGTCAGACCATGGCCGATGCCCAACGCATGTTCTCATGTCCCTATGTCATCGCTAGCTGAGAGCATTGAGCTCGCACGGTGTCTGCACCTCTCGGTCAGGGCTCGCGAGTGACTTGAATGCGAGCTCGTCATAGTGGAAGTTAGGGCGAAATTGAATGGATTTGACATGTATGAGAGAAAGAAGCGAGTAACAAGGGAGAAGAAGCGCGTGACTGTCAGTGAGAGGCCTGTCACAGGAGACACTATTAAGAGAAGAAGAACGAGGGCGACTGCCATTTGGAACCATGCAATAACCGCGACACCCAGACGAATACCCCAGGCATTCGGAGGACTTCCTGTAGTTTGATCGCAGTCCAACAACTCGAATCCGCAAGCGCGATGTGTACAGATCACCCTGTATAAGCGGCACTATCAAACACCCATTGGCCAGGGCTTCCTCGCTGAAAACACAATAAGCCAGAGAATCGAGCACCACCTTCCTTCCAACAATCTCGCGGCAGACGTACAAGTCGCCAAGCAATTTCCACAACCACCGAATAAGCTTGCGGAGGATGACAGCCTCTCCGCTTGATTCCAGACACCTTCCACAACCACTGAATAAATCTCGCAGAGGACAACAGCCTCTCCACTCGATTTCATACTAACCCTTTCCTGCAGGAACTATTCAAGCCTAAGCTTTACTAGCTTCAGTTGGATTTATATACACACACACACACACACGTACAATTAAAGTTTCCTTTGTTGCGAACACAATCGACTTGACTGAGCCTGATAGTACAAAAGCCGTATTTTGGAAATCTATCTACGAACACCCGCAGCATCACACTGCAATCATGAGATGCATGGTGTCTGCCACGGAAAACTGATAATTTTAAATAGCACAATTACCGCTCTTTGCAGAACTTAGGGTGCGATGTGGTTTTTTTTTCATAGAAAATGTCAGATTTTGTATTTGAACGATTGTGAGCTCAGTTCTTACTGTATCACCTAACAAGTGCTATATTCTTGACCTGCTCATCGAGGCTCAGGGCCCGGTGAAAGGTGTGCTAGAGAACTAGACTACAAAACCAAACTGAGTGAAGCGAACTAACACAACTAAACCTAGACTCTGAATAGCGGGACGCTTTAAAGAGCTAGACCGAATAGTGCTTTCTGCCCCTCTACAATCCAATCCGATGTCTGAGAACACTCCAAGCGAGTTCAACCCTGGGTACAGGGCCGTTTGTGGTGGGTGCAGGGTAGGTAGTTCGAGAGTTTGTTGTATTGCGCACGATAGACGTACTATTCGACGAAAACCCGGTGAAGGTCGGCCAAATACGATGTCCTCGGATGTTATAGTCGCTGCCCGACTCAATGCCAAGTCCCAAGTATCCTCCAAGTTCTTATTCAGGCTTCCTAACCAATCCCAAGTCCTAATCGGTCCCACTGACAAGTCCAAACTCTTATTCGCACGCTCCGAAACCCAACCAAAAATAAAGTCAAAGCTTTGCTAATTGCTCAGCCACAACCCCAGAACGCTGCTAAACTCTAGCGGGGCAATTCCGTGGGTCGTGGCGGTACAAACTTTCCTACTTATATACTGTGAGACTACATAATCCTGATAGTGTAAAACAAGCTGTCTTGCTAATACTATGCTTATGAATACACTAATCCTGATCGCCTGAGGCCTATTCCGCCTTAGTCCGTAGGGTATGAGTAGTAAATGCAGTGCAGATATGATAATGGCCATGACCAGCCAGCTATTGAGTCCGATCGTCTGTACTGTTTTCGTAGGTCCGTCCCCCCCCTTGGTCCAGGGTCGTAGTCGCCGTCCGTAGCTTCCTAGCCGTGTTTAGCTCGTTTCCAGGCTCCAAGTCCCTCCCAAGTTATGGCCTATTCTCTGCCAGGGTGCCGGGCCGCTCGATTGGTCCGGGTTGGTGATTAACGATGTAGCCGTGATGTCGGTGTCAGGGATTGTTCCGGTAACTCCTGCAGCCTCGGGCGAAGTCGGTCTCGTAGGTCCGGCTGGTGCCGGCGTCACCGTCAATCCAATGTTATCCTCCAAACTGTTGTCCTAGGCTGCCTAAGCCTATATTCGGTGTCGCTCCCTTTGAGTGTTTTATAGAGTGGATTGCTCTATAATGCGGGCTCTGCTAGTAGTAGTGTTCCCAATGAACCAGTAGTGCTCCGCGGGTCGTCAACCCCATCGCAACTCTAGTTCACCGTCGCAGATATCTCCCAACTAGCTATTCGGGACTCATACTAGTTCTATAGACGGGCGCACCAAATAAGCATGAAAAGTGACCTTTCCACACCTGTTCATAAGAGCGGCTTATCACCGGTCCTAATCCGGTGATGCTCGGATGATATTTGCCCTAATTCAGCAACTCTGGCCCTCCCAATGTATTTTTGCATGTGTATGCTCAGTTCTTGCCTGCTGGGGCTGAGACTTTGCTAAAATACTCTTGCGAGGTATGCCGAGGGCACCACATACTTATATAGGCCATCAGCAGCAGTGGTCAGAGCTGTAGCACGTGTACACAACACCCAATTAGATCACCTTATAGTTTAAGTGACGACTGGTGCCAATGGCTTACGTAAGTATTTGGGGCCGTCGTTATTAACTCACAAGAGTATTCTATCAAAATCTTAGCCTCAGAAAATAAGAACTGGGCCTACACAAGCAAAAATACACAGACATGGGTAGAATTGCTGAATTTGTGCAAATGTGATCCAAGCATCACCAAATTGGGACCGGGCCCTGCGCCTCGATGATCACATCAAGAAAATACTAATTGTTAGGTGATACAGTGAGAACTGAGCTCAAATCATTCAAATACAAAATTGCTCTTTTTTGGTGAAAAAACTTGTCACGCCCTAAGTTCTGCAAAGGGCTGTAAGGTACGAGTTTAGTACCATTGGAAAGGGCTCTCAAAACGGCATCGAACGTACCCTAGCCTAACCACTAACCACTAAATTGCTAACCTCTAACCAACCTAACCACTAACCCTAACATCTAACCAACCCGCTTTCAGGCCAAACAAATAAAAACCGAGGCTGTAATGACAAGCGGAAAACCGTCACTCTTTTCCGCCAGAGAAGTGTGACAGTCTCATCAATTTTGCAAAGAGCTGTAAACACACAATACTGCTTGCACACCTTGTCATTCATCTGCCATCAAACAGTATAAAGAAATTATCTGATCTGTTGATTGAAAGCAATATGGCGTCCCTGAACAATAAAGCTGTAAGGCCGACGAGCGGCAATGCCCGCTACCAGTTATTCGCAGTCCCACAAATATCATATGAATTTCTTGTATTCCAGGCGTACTAAAATGAACAAGGTGCATTCATTTTTCAGGCCTAAGAGTGTCCAAGCCATGCTTTCGGCTAAGAAGGCGACTCAGAATGGCGCGGGAGGGTGTCAAAATCCGCATCTCCAGAACCCGATTAAAAGGGAAAGAGTACGCTGACGCCACGGTCGGTATCCGAAGCAGGGCAGGGGCATCCTCACGATCCAGGATGGGAAGCTTCTAGCGTGCTCAACCTGTGATTTGACGAGAAACAGAGAGCAGAGCAGGTAGTGAGGTACCAAGCTCGTTGCATGTCAGCCGTGACATACGTCCACAGAGCGCGAAACGGAAACCAGGGCACCAGGGCGGAACGGCGCGATAGGTCAACGTTTCGTTGCGGTGCCAGTGGTCCCGGATGCCACGAAAGGGTCTTGTGGCCAAGGCAAGTACCAATCTCCCACTGTGCAACGAACAAGCAACGAAGTATGCACTGACAGGAACTTGTTTCCCGCCACACGCTCAGCGAGGAGGCATCTACCGCCAAATGTTTCGAAAATTGAAAAAAAAAGATTCAAGGTGAAGACTAGGACGCCGATACCATGCGTCGATCAAGCCCTGGTGGCGCGAGCATGTTTCCAGCTGCCCTGCGTAGGATAGGATAGCCGTTTGTAGTGGGTGGATGAGACACAACTTGCTGCGTAAGTAAGACACAATGCTTCAACGCATTGGCCGATGGCGCGGAAGTTTCGGGTTGCTGCTTTCCGGATTAGCTGTGCCAGTGATTTTGGGAATTCTGTTCTTCTGTCCAGTGAACAGAAACGTAGCGGACAACGAGATGAGGGCAAGAGCAGAAAGTCCGACCCGGGACAGCGTGTGAGGCTCCGTGGAGCTGACGCGATATGAATTGACATTTGACTGATGGCCTGCAAAAAGCTGAAAATCATGCAATATAAGACCCGTTACCTAAAGGTAGCGGGAATGCTGGGCCTTAAGGCCTGAGCTTATATGAGCAAAAATCTGACACTCCCAAGTTGACTTCAAACAGAGAAAGCCTTCAGAGTTTGTGTACAATACATATCCTCAATTGCATAGTCTAAATCCCCCGCCCACTGCACTGTCATCAACAGGGCTGAGTCAGATGAATCGGCAACTCACACATAATTTGTCCAAATGGACTGTCAATATTCATTTTGTCTCAGCAGATGCAGAATCAGCAGGGGTAGTGATGTCAGTGGCTGTGGTCCTTCCATGCCCTGACCTGTCCGCGCTTTGTGAGGTAGTAGCCACAGATGACTGGCGATTGCTTAAGACTGCTGGTTCCTGGTCCATCCGTTGTTCAACCTCCGCTTGTTGATGTTTCCAGGCTACCTTGCCATGCCTCGCCACAGCAGCGGATTCCAACTTTCGGAACTGCTGGTCCATGGACGGCCATAGTGGGCCTATCCAATGCTGAGCTTCAGCTTCATCTGGCACAACAATATCATAGACTGGCAGCTCGCAGACGTTGCTGGCCTCAGCCTGTTTTCTGAGGTGTAGTTTCTGGAGAAGCCGTTGGAGTCCTGTATGCTTGGTCTGAGCCGCAGAGGGTAGTCTGGCCACTCCAACATAGTTGACAGTGTCTTGTGTTTCACCTGAAGGCGAAACTAGCCCTGTATTGCCAACACAGTTAATGTTGAATGAGCATTATCATGGTCAATACGTACGTATAACCTTGTTTGAGTTGGAAGTCAGGTCAAGACCAATAGTCTTGTGAATCTCCAGTGCATTATCCGTGAACACGTTGGGGATATACGTCTGCAAAAGTTGCCAGTTTATTATTGCCAAGGGGACTCAGAAGAGAGAGAGAGAGAAACTCACGGAGGTTACCAGCATGATACCCTGTAGCCTGGGATGATCTCCAGGGGCCCACTGTTCTTCTTCTAACTCCTTGACCTTTTGTCCAGGATCAGTGGACCAAATCATGACCTGATTACGAAGTATGCTCCCGATATCGTTGGGAATACTGCTGGATTTATACAGTGCCTGACAAATGTGTGAGCAAGGAGGATAAATCTGGATCAATGATTGAGCACAGACAGAGGAGCGTCTTAGATCCATCTCAAGGTTGAAATTGAAGATAGTGTCATGTAGCTTGCCAAAATCATCTCTGGCCGGCTGCCAGGTGAGGTCCCAGGACTGATAATCTTTGGTTGGTGGAGGTGTTGCATACTTATTCCACTCAGCGCCTTGACTCTTCTCAACATGAACTTTAGGTTTTGGCTAGAAATGTGAGATTTGTGTTAGATCACCCTCCCCTTGTATAAATTTTACTTACCCCTTCATCTGTTCGCTCTTTGGCATGTCTACTTCCTTGTGTATGCTCAAGCTTCAGCGTTGCAGCAAGCTTTGTTGCAAGGCTCAATGTACCACCACCCGTTGTGCTCTGACTGTGTTCCCGTGTTCGCTTGGATTTAGATTGAGGCTTTTGGAATTCAGGGGGGATGAATCTATGTCCATATGTGAGTGACATAAGATGATCCTGAGTCGGCAGACATACATTTTGCACTTCAAAATGGAGTTGGGCTTATGGAAGACAAAGCCCATGTTGCTATATGATCGGTCCAAAGAATATCGCTTGTGATCCAAGACCACTTCGATTTCGGTGCAGGCTACACAGTCGTGGGATACATTTTGATGGTCAACACGTTGGAACTATACACATTCAGTATTCCAGGCAGAAGAGGTGAGCAAGACTGAACCAACTTTGAATTTGGCAAACAAGCGGATAGGTTTTACCGGCAGGGCATCTGTTAGCGTCACTTCCAATAGTGTGGTATGTTGTTTTGGCTCCCAAGTTCCAGCTTCAAGACCTGTTGGCCCGTGCACAATATCAGGACTGGGAGGGTGCGCAACCATCTCTGTTTCAACAATAGCATTGTCATCCTTCCCTTTCCCCTTTACCCATTCAGCTGTCTTTTGGAACAGCTCGTGCGCAGCAGAATGAGACGAATCCGAGCCTCCACGCAGTCTCTCCATCCGTGTCAAGTTGTTATCTGGCCGGATATCAGCGGCCAGCGGATACTCCTCGTAAGGTCGCATGATGGGAAAACCCGAAGCATCAACAAGTTTGTGGATAAGTTCTCGCAAGCCCGAGCTGGACAGGCGAGCAAACACAACAAACCCCTCTTTGTCTGGAGTGAGCTGGTACGCAAATGGTCCGACCGCCTCGTGCATATGCAGCTGGGTAAGCAGCTCATGTTGTGCATGGGTATCTAACCATTTGCTGGCATGAGTGGGGACATGGACAGAATAGAGAGTACCCCCGCCTGGGAGATGTTTCTCCCATGCAGAAATGTCCTCAATGAGCACAGGAATTGGGGCAGTTGTATCTATGTTCCTGTAGAGGGGATTATGTAGACGGAAAGAGGATGATGAGGTCTGTTGCTCCAGCACATGCTCCTCTAGCTTTTGTGCATCTGCATACTGACCCAGGTCTTGGTAGATTACAGCAGGATTGCCCATGGCTTGAATGGTATCGGGATGCTTTACTCCAAGCAGCCTGGTCTGTTGCTCCAGCACCTGCTCCTCTAGCCTTTCTGCATCTGAATGCCGTGCAAGGTCTCGGTAGGTAGCAGCGAGGTTGACCATTGCTCGAATGGTGTTGGGATGCTCTGCTCCAAGGAGCCTGGTCTGTTGCTCTAGTACCTGCTCCTTTAGCTTTTGTGCATCAGCATGCCATCCCAGATTGCAGTAGGTCACAGCAAGGTTGCCTGCTGCTAGAATGGTGTCAGGTGCTCTGCTCCAAGGAGCCTCATCCGTTGCTCCAGCACCTGTTCCTCTAGCCTCTGTGCATCTGTGTACTGTTCCAGGTTGCTATAGGTCACAGCAAGGTTGGACATTGTTAAAATAGTATCAGGATGCTCTGCTCCAAGGAGCCTCGTCCGTTGCTCTAGCACCTGCTCCTCTAGCCTTTGTGCATCTGTGTGCTGTCCCAGATTGCGGTAGGTCACAGCAAGGTTGCCTGCTGCTAGAATGGTGTCAGGGTGCTCTGCTCCAAGGAGCCTCATCCGCTGCTCCAGCACCTGCCCCTCTAGCTTTTGTGCATCTGCATACCGTCTGAGGTAACTGTAGGCAGCAGCAAGGTTGCCTGCTGTCAGAACGGTGTCAGGATGCTCCACTCCAAGGAGCCTGGTCCGTTGCTCTAGCACCTGCTCCTCTAGCCTCTGTGCATCTGTGTGCCGTCCCAGGTCTCGGTACGTCAAAGCAAGATTGCCTGCTATTAGAATGGTGTCAGGATGCTCTGCACCCAGTAGTCTGGCCCGTTGCTCTAGCACCTGCTCCTGCAGCTTTTGTGCATCCATGTACTGTCCCAGGTTGCTGTAGATTCCTGCAAGATTGGCCTTTGCTCAAACAGTGTCAGGATGCTCATCTCCAAGAATGTAATTACTCCTGGTCAACATATGCCTTCTGAGGGCCTCTGCCACTTGGTACATTCCTCCTGCTTGAAAGACCCTTCCAAAGTCATCTTCAAATCCTGTGTCTCTCAAGTCTCCACCTTCCAATAACCGGACGAGGTGTAGGAACAATTGTACCTCTTCCGTAAGCTCTAGACTGCAGGCCGCAGACATCCCTAGAAGTGTGACTATCAACTTCCGTTGACCAATTGGATTGATAACCATTGTTCTTGACCATTGGTGTACAAGCGGGTGAATAGAATACGCATTGTTCTGCCACATCATGAGAGAGTAACCACAGATATCTGACATCATCTCTTCAAATGCCAGGCTGTTCCACCTTGACTCTGCCTTCTTAAACTTTGATAGCCAATCCAAACCAGGTTGCACTATATCAAGGGATGGATCAAGAGGCCCATTTCCAGGTATATAGCTAGATGCCCGTTCAAAAATGTCCTCAGTAATTCCCTCAAAGTGGATGAAGGAGCACAGTTGCAAAAATTGAGCCGCAACTGGTTCAAGCTGCTTGAAGCTCATCTCCCATGTAGTATATACAGTCCAGTTGTAGTCATCCTGGGACTGGGCAGGTTGCTCGCTCAGTAGAGCAGCTCTGTTCTTCTGATAAAGGGGTATAAATCTGGAAATATCCTGGTGCAAGGGAGGGCTTTTGGAGATAAATGCCCCTGCTTGTATTATAGCAAGTGGAAAGCAATATAGCTCCTAGAGGAGTATTAAATCATATGATAAAAGATTAATCATAGGTCTACCTTGACCACTGCAACTGCATGAGTTTTGTGATTGCCTATGTCCAGGCCAGCACATGTGAGCAGGAGTGCCACCGCATCATCTACCACCAAATTTGAAACCTCAATGATCTTTTTGTCTGGACCAGTATAGATCCAGAGTTGAGGGTTCCGAGATGTAATCAAAATGTTTCCATGATTGCATTTAGGTAGATATGCTCCCAGGTCCAGATCCACCTCATCAGCATTGTCAAAGAGAAGCAGCCATTCATCCTGGCTTGTTTTCAACCAGGTCTGTGCAGCTTCAGCAGTGTCTCCCAGATTCTTGGCCAATGATATCTGCTTGTAACCCATTTCAATTGCTTCTTCACTGCTTGCATTGATCTTGAACTGGTCAGTGAACCTGTAAATAGCATAAGTTATCTTCGTTAAAGAATCATGAAATACCGTTAAACCTAGATCCAGAGTCTGAAATAAACTTCAGCGCAATCTGGGTTTTTCCAGCTCCCCCAAGCCTATAGAGTAGCACAACTTTCTGTTCCTTCTGCTCCATTGGCTGAAAGAATCTGTCCAACTGTAGCAGGATATCTTTATGGCCTTGGAAGAATTTCGATGGAGGAGGGCAATTCCTGATGTGTTGAACTTTATCTAGACAGTATCTCAGAATTTTCAGCCATAGAAAATTTAGATAATCACCTCTGACAAATCTCGGCTGTATCACAGTCTGCCCAGGCGCCAGTGCAACAACAAGACTGTCTGAAGTTCCACTCTCAGCATTGTTCTGTAGACACTGATTGATCATGTGGTCAATCCTGCCCCATCTTAGCACAGCTTCTTGAAAGCTGCGGATGAGCTACAGATTTCCAAACTGTGAATCAAGGTGATTGAATAGTGCTTGAACCTTTTCCAGGGCATTGTGTGTGTGATTTAAGGTTGCATGGACCGGATCTGTAAGGTGGATCCAGATTTCTTGAATCACATTGTTAATGCTGTCAGCCAAAGCATCTTCAATCTGGGATCGCGAAAGCTCGTGGTTGAAAGTATCGGAAAACCAGCTAAGACATTAATGAATATAAGGAGGAAATGTGTTCCAGCTTTGACACACCTCTTGCCAGTTGTTGTATATCTCACAGGGACTTTACTACCACTTTGTGGAATCTGAGCACCCGGGGTCTCATTCAAGACTGGCTTAGTATCATGGATCACAAAGACCTAAAGGTGTTTAGTATAGAGACAAAGCCATGTCTGCAGACATACCTTGAGCTGCTCTTGCAAGTCTGCAATGCTTCTCCCATATACAGCAATTGCACTGGTAGTATCACTCGGAAGGATGAATTCCTTTACTCGCTGTTGGTGACTTTTTTGTTGGTTTTTGATCTCTTCAACCTTGCTCGAAATTTCATTCAGCAGGCTATAAAATCAGATCTTTGTAATCTCGGAGCACATCAAATACGCACTCTCGGAAATCCAGACATTTCTCCTGCAACTGTGCTGTACTTGCAACTCCGGGCTGTCCTTGGATCACATGTTGAAGCATCACAAGTGTGCTGACTATCTTCACGCAGAGATCCTTGAGAGCCTCTTGATTTTTCTGGACCTTCTGTGGATTCTTTCAGAAGGGTCCCACAAATATTGATGATTTTACCTCGACATTCTCCAGAAGTGACACGACACTTTGAAAGACAACTCTCGCCGCTGGAGGAGCAGAATCGGTTGCCTTTGCACCCAGTCTTGCGACAAGGAGCAGGTCGTCAAGCCACGTTGTCACCGTGTTGGCAGGAGTGCCTGCAGATGCACTCTCGGAAGATGAAGCTGAGGGAGTTATGGATGCTCCGCTGGGCATGAGCCTCTTCATTCGAGATGCAGCAGCGGCGGAGGGCTGGGGACGGTGCGGCGTGGTCATGGTGAGAAGAGAGAAGCAGCAACGTGCACAAGCGGCAATCTGCCACCATTGGACACCTGGTATGGAAAGCTGTCGGAATTTTGGCCATATATCTGTACCAATCGCGGACATCACACGGCGTCAAACGTGTCACTTCTGATCTCACTTCCGATTTCTACACAGACAGATAGCGACAGCAAACGGATTTACCATCGAAAGATATTCTGCGCCGTCTCTTTCCGCAGCGAACAAACCCGCTGAGAGAAAGGTCGGAAAAGTGTCCGTGGCCTCGTGACAACCATGTCTCCCGTCTCTCAAGACCTCGCCGAGAGAAGCGGCAGCCATGACGATTCCCTGCTGCGACGCATCGCCAGCGTGTACAAGCGCTCCCGCTAGCACGCGATGCACTTGCACTTCCACTTGAGGAGATCGACACGACAGGCGGAGAATGATATGTAGGAATGCAAGTGGCCGGTGGCGAACGAGAGTTGCATGGAAGTTCACGAATGTCTGCACCACCAGATGCAGTCAGAGCTTCCGCCCGACCGTATGAAAGCCGCAGTTCCGATACTCAGGCTACTGGGTTTCGTTGCCGGGGGATCAGGATCGGTGATGAAGAAGGACCACTCGGTGGGTCAAACTCGAAGAGGCTCAAAAACGCTGCGTAGGCACCGGCTTCAGCTTCACAGCGTCCATCTCTAATGGAGTTTTGGTTAGCCAGGAATACAAGATGGGAGTATCTATCGCTCACCTAAATCCGAAATACTCCCGTCGAAAGCCGCAGGCCCACCTGCGTACGCTTGAAGTCTGAAGTCCGTTGCGAGGTCGCAAATGACAAGCGTACTGGTATGGGAGGACATATCGCATTGCGGATAGGCGGCCGTCCCTCGATTTGGCTTCTCGTTCTCGTTCTCTGAGCTAGGAGGATTGATGAGGTTCGCCTTGGGGATGGACGACGACGCGGAGGCGGTTGGGTCAGACACGACACGACAAACTAGCATGAGGACGAGACAGACAAAGAGGTCGAAAGCCTTGGTACGGTCTAGCAGCTGAGCTGCAGCTCGTTGAGGCTCTCGACGTATCGCTGAATGCAGCGGTCAATGACTGTCCTGCGGGTGGTCGCTCGTTGTACGAGGTGACGATTATGCGTCGCCCCCAACGCCTGCCTCTCCTGCCTCTCCTGCAGCTCTCCCATTCACACTGCGATCCGGCCTGCGCAGTACACCTGGCGTTATTCCGCCGACGAAGCCAGCACCGAGGGCGGATTGTCCATGTGCGAAGGGACCAGTGGAGTCGGCAGAAGATGCCGACCAGCGGGACTGCGTCGGTGTATGGAGATGACTGATGGAGACGGTGATGACGAGCTCGGTATGGTAGTCCCTCAGCTCGACAGCGTCCCTTTCAGTCGCCAGCAGCCTGTGGTGGTGGTGTCGATGGGGTAGCCATGCGCCGACGCGGTCATGGAGTGAGATTTGGAGTGGGCCACTGGAGCGAGCCGTTGCTCTTGCCGTTGCTGCTTCTCTTGCTCAACGCGACTTTCCATCCCTTCCGCACGAATAGCAGCCGGCCCAGAAAAGCGGGACAAGCGATACCCCTCAGAAGGGTTTATCGCGCTTTCTATAACTCGTGTTGGGACATGTGAAGAAGGGAAAGCTCGAGGACGCACTTGTCGGCGTCCTTGAAATGAAATCGGCCGCGCGCTGGTGTTCACAGTCGTCGCAGGCACGGCGGATGTCTCTTTCGGGGTTCCGCTCCATCAGGCATTCGTACGCGCTGGCAGCAAGAGTCCGTGGAGGAGGTTGTGTTAACTTTGGTGGTCGCGGACGAGGACAGTGGACGTCACGCACCGTGACGCCGGGTTTCCCACTTCTCGTTTGCCACTGAAAATATCGACTTGAAGCCGCAGATCCGGTCCATTCATCTGGCTCTCTTGTGCAGAATATAGCGGGCTTTCCCGCGCATATCTCGAATGTTTCTGCGGGACGCTCAACAATCTTCCACTGGCAGACCGGCCGTCCGAGTCCTTGGCCACCTGAAAGGAGCTGAAAGGCTCCGCTACATATCCTCGCCAGCACCTCCCAGCGAATGTCAAGGGCATCTACAGCTGACCGGTGCTAGGCGCAAGGCGGGTATCGTTCTCATCTCAGCCACGTCGCTCGCTCTTCATATTCTCCCCTCCGAGTCGCGAAGCATAGATACAACAAAAGGTGAGTTCTCGCTCTTTCCGCCTCCAAGCAGGCCGGAAGAAATTGACGCTACTGTAGATGTTCAATCTGGTACTTCTTGGCGATTTGACGGTTACCTAGGGCTCTAAACCGTACCCGTAAATATACGGTTGTACGGGGCCGTAAATACGGTACGGGTCCCGTACCGTATTGGCAATGTGGTGCAACTCAACAATACGGGTTACGGGCGCAGACGGTACGGGTTCAACCCGTATTACGGGCCTCCGACGTAATATGCTCCGGTTTGACGTATCCCGGGTGTGCAAAGTGTCAGAGAGGCCAACGAAGGTACGCCAGATTCCTATCCAATAGTTTGGGGTTATTCTGACCGCCGAACCAGGCCATTAACCCACCTGATTAACCGTAAAACACCCGTATACGGTACGGTTCTTGGCGTACGGGTCCCGTACCGTCGCCGAGTCTCGAGCGCGGATGTACTGTACGGGTGGGCCCGTCCCGTCGCAAAATACGGCCGTATTTCCGACGGCCGTAACCGTATACGGGACGGTTTAGAGCCCTACGGTTACCCAGGAAGGTTTCGGTCTCGCTGGTGCACTTTCGTAACTGCACGATCCCCTAGTCATCAGGAAAACCACAATTTGATAATCCAGGCATAATCGACGCGGATTATAGATAATACTCATAGCCGGTCATAACGTGAATAATCCTCGAACAATCAACATAATCTGCTTGAATTATGAGTAGATTATTGATCGCATGTCAAAAGACTGAGAAACGTGTGGTACTCACCCACTAAAAAGTCCATCAAGGGATCTGCAAAGTTGGGAGTACATAGATGGATGCGAAGGCAAACTGAGGTGCGTCAGTCAAGACTCGATTTTTGCGAAATTCTTCTAAGTCCCTCCATCAGCCGCCTGTCAGCACTGTCACGTCATCGGCGGACAAACTCCGCCGAGCCGGTTGTTAGACGACAGAAGGTTGATGGGGATCAGAAAATTTCTTGCCTCTCGCCTTCATCTTCCTCTGCCCTTCTCGCAGTCAAGGCCCCGTCATCCTGTCTCTCGATGGCGGCCTCCCGCAGGCCTCCGTGCTTCGGCTGCCGCTGCCGCTGTTCCCGAGTGGTACTCAGTGGTAGCTCCTGGGTGAGTTGCTCGTTGTGCCACGTCAGCACCTTTCCCTGACAAGCTCCAGCACTCCTTCCCCGCACGACCTGCCCGTTTTTCTTTTGACTGAGCTGAGCATACATTTTCTAGGCGTACTTCATTGCAAGGGTTCTACTGGCCATGGCCATGGCCCGCCCATCCTCAATCTGTACGTTTTTTCTTTCCTATTTGCGCAAACAACTGACCGGGCTTTGGAGGACCTTCATATGTCACCGCCTATTTCCCCGCTGTCGCCCCTTGCGTACCTCGACGTGAACACATCCTACTTCCCTCCGTTTACCAATCTACGACGCCATCGGCAATGGCTTCCGGTGCGTCCACTTTGTCCTCTTCTTCCTTCAACTTTTCATAAGCCCCCAGCGACGTAAGAAGCTTGCGGACGACCTATCTCAATGCTCGACCCGACGACTTCTTGCGCGCTGTTTATGGACGTGCTGCATTCGTTTGGTGCGCTTTCTATCCTTCTACCTTGTATGTATTCTCTTCTGACGAGAAGCAGATGGACCGCTGCCGGCAAGCAACATCACTGCACGATGACGGCACGAAGGGACGAAGACGAAGCAGGGGCGGGTGGATGCAATGGGTGTGCGACCGCAGCGGGAGCTACCGTACATAGACTACGCTTGTGTAACGGTCCCAGTACATGAATACATTGGTTTCTGCAATTTTACTACCTGAAATAAGGAAGCTAAGAAAACCTGCACTGGAATAATATGTGCATAGATGTTCATAACTCACTCATAATCGATGCATAATCGTCGTTGCTTATGGGACACATAGCTAAACGCCATAATGACCATAATGTCATAAAGCACCATAATTATGGTCAATTATGGACGATTATTCCCGTTTATCAAATTGTGGTTTTCCTGATGTAGACTGAAACAGCCCTTCCTTTTTGCAGCATTTCGTCTCTTCATTCGCCATTGACTCGCTTGTTCTGCAGCAGGATTAGCGCAAAATCCAATACTTCCAAAGAAGCGACCCAGCAGCGCAACTCGTCCTCGACTATGCAACCTCAGAGCCGGCGGCCGGTCCAAATGTACTGTGATGTGGATGAAGTGTGTGTTTTCTCCGTCCCGCTCAAATCTGACAACACCCTTTTGAAGTTGGTAAACAAATTCCCGCTACCTTTAGGTAGTGGGTTTAGGGACGGAGTCCGCCAGAGAACAAAGAAAACGACACAATTTCTGCGAATGCTGTGCTCGCTCTGTTCGTGTCACGCTTTGTCCAGCGCAAGTCCGTCCCGCTGCTCGCTTTGTCCCATCAACGGATCAGTCACGGTGGCATCACCGTCACCGTCGCCTCTCTCCTCCCACCACCATGCTCGTCTCAATCAAGAACCAGAACTTCATCGCAATCTACGCTCCAACGTCGGCGTCCTCTCGAATCGCCCGCCCCGCTCTACAGCGCCTTGGCGACTATCATCTCGGCCTGGTTACGCTCTCGGCGACACATCTCGAAGCTATCGTCGGTGGCATACCCTACACATGCCGTCTAGATCTTGTCATAGCGGATGCCCTGCCCGCCGATATTGTCCTCGGCGCTGATTGGTACCATTCTCGTGTTGCGCTCTCTGCCCGCGCACCTTCTCCTCGCAAGTTTTGTTCTGCTGCGCTCCTGCCTGTTAACGTCAATCTAGCGAATCACATCACTCCGCTCGATGAAGCCCAGTCTCATTCCTCTGGCTCTCCCGCCCCACCTCTGCCGACTCCTTCATCGCGCATCCAATGTATGTCCGAGTTGATGATTCCCATCCTTTCTTTTTGTGCTAACTGGCCGCAGCAGCCTCCCCCGCGCCTCCCCCGCCCAGTATAGACGCTTCAGTGCTCAGTTCAGAGGCCGAAGCGTCTGTGGGTCTGTCTATATTACATGATAATTTCTTTTCGGTCAATAAATCTCGTTGTCGCACATCTGTCTTTGACGGAAACCTTCAAAAAGTCCAACACTTGATGGATCTGCATGGCCTGCGAGACCCGCCAGAAAATATTGTGGAATGCCGACGTATTTTGATCAATCATCTCCTCACCGGTTCTTGTGCCGACTTTGCAATTCATCCCGCCAATGGTGCTCATACCGCTTGTCGCAAAATCTGCCAAGATTCCAAGCATGCCAGCGAACTTACAATCTCTGTGCTCCGTGATCTGGTTTCTGCGAAGGCGAGTGAGTTTTCTACCGATCGCCTTGCCCTGGTTTGTTCATGTTTCGGTATCTTTACCCAGGACCGCGACTCTCGACGCCGCTTACACCTTCAGAACAATCTCCGCATGAAGCTAGCGGCTCTTGAAGCGACTCCTTCATCCGCCACCGATATTTCCGAGACGTTCAACGCGTTGGCTAAGAAATCGAAGCCTGCTCTGCTGTCGTTATGCGCTCTCCATGCTATCAGTCTCCCCACGAAGTGTACAAAACCTGCCCTCCGTGACGCTCTCTTTGCACACTTCAACAGCGGTGCCTGTCACACAGCGGGCATGAATTGTGACATTCAATTGCGACACTGCAACTGACACTGACACTGTAAGTGCACATCATCTGCTAAAAAAAGGCACAAAGACTCCTTGACCTGCAGGCAATGTTCTTTATGCCGTCTCTATTTTGAGGAACCACTGATTCGGTTCACATTCACGGCTTTTGGCTGTCATGTATTCTCACAATTTACTTTTATGGTTAAAATAGTCCTCAGAACGTCCATGTAAGCATCACAAATCTGCATCAACCATGAACCTCATGTCCGGGAGGCCTTTCTTTCAAGTGCCTCATGGAGGGACAAAGAAAGCTGTCTTCGTCATTGCAGATGCCACATGCACTGTCGGTAACAGTGTCATTGGCCCAGTGTCGCAATTAATGCCCGCTGTGTCAAAATGTGCAATCCAATGGATGTCGACACGTCTGCGATGACTGGAAAGCATCCGACTACACAGGCGCTGATTTCGACATTTTTTTCTTGACTTCGATCGTGAAGAAAGCGACGCGAGATGTTCTATGCGAGATTCTTGAGAAACGCGGTATATCCTTCGACCCAGACGACGGCCTGGCAAAGCTACGGCGCACTTTAAAGCACCACATACACACACTGCGGAAGGGAAAAGGCTCTAAACCCGGCTCATACGATGAGAAGGTAAGAGAAAGATTAGAGCACGAAGAGAAGCTGGAGACCATTCGAGAGAACTGGCCACAAATTGCTCCCAAGGCGTTGAAGGACCGCCTCATTTCTGCTTTTCGGCAGGCTACATCTTCCGACACTTTACGGACTTTTTCTTGTGATTCGTGTACGGCCGCGCGACCGCTATCTGAGCGTGTAGAGCTGAGTGAACATGACTTCGACTTCGATGTTTTTCTTCGGCCAGACCTGCGCAATACAGAGGATGGCTGGCTCGACGCTGAGAAATGGCTCGACTCCAATCCCGACTACCACCCTCCTCTGCCTTTCGATGCACATCATCCGCTGGCCAATTATCTTCTGAATTCCTCCCATCCACCTGCTGCCGTGGACATCGACGGACCTCAGCACTACTTCTATTTTTGCAAGTCGTGCGCTTCTGCGGCGCGGTCCAAGAAGGTTCCAGCGCTCTCCATGGCAAATCGTACATTCCTTGGTCCCGTTCCTCCAGAGTTGGAAGATCTCACCGTTGTTGAGGAGGCCATGATCGCGCGGTGTAGAGCAAAGTGTTGGATCATACAACTCAAACAGGAAGTCAGCAACGTATCGCTGCCCAATACTCAGCGTGGAATGAAAGGCCACATCGTGATCTATCCCCAGCGGCCTTCTCGTATTGCACAACTCCTTCCTCCCGCATTGGATGAGATCACCGACCCGATCTGTGTGCTGTTCGTGGGTGCTAAACGCCCAACTCCCGAATGGCTCAGGGAACATGCCAAACCTCTCACGGTTCGACCCCAGAAGGTTCGCGCTGCTTTGAAGTGGCTGCAGAAACACAATCGGCTGTACAAGGATGTTGTCGTAAACGAGGAGGTTTTAGGCGCGATGCCTGACGAATATGTCTTGCCTGTACAAATTGAACATATTGTGCCCTCCGACTCGGATGATAGTCATACGTCTCGCTATGATGCTCCCTCATTTGCACTGTATCCAACTCCGGACGAAGCGGGGCCTCCCAGAGAGGTCCGATGGGAGAATGTGGTGGTCACAGACGTTGCTGCGACTGCCTCTTCAAATGAATTACGCGAAGCAGCATTGGGCCATGTGAAAGCTGGTGGAGGTTATGTAACCATTCCCCATGATCCTACCCCCGCAAATGAGTTCATGAATCCCGAGCTATTCCCCTTGATTTATCCCACCTTGTTCCCGTATGGAATGGGTGGATTTCAAGATGCACATCGAGAGTCCCCCTTATCTACTGCGCGCCACATAAAGCACTTGTTTCAACTATCCGATCGTCGCTTCCAGGAGCACTACTCTTTCCTTTTCACGGCTTTCAATATGCTTCAACGACACTCTATGCTGCTGCATACAAAACTCAAGACCAAAAAATCAAATTTTGCGAAGATGTCTGAGCAATTTGCGTCGGTGAGTCCGGAGGTCATCCACACAGTGGTGGAGCGAATGAGCCGTGGAGATTATCGTACGACAGGCTTGAATGATGCGGAGAAAAAGGTTTTCAAGCTGATGCAGGAGGTTACCGCGATCACGGGACATGTTCAAGGCTCTGTTGCTGCGCGTATGGAAATGCGGAACGAAATTCGTGGTTTAATGATTGACCAGGGCCTCCCGAGCTTCTACATTACCATTAATCCCGCTGATGTTTTCAGTCCTGTTCTGAGATTCCTCGCTGGCGAAGAAATTGACATTGACCACCTACTTCCCGAACAGAAGCCAGATTACTGGGGCCAGTCTATACTCGTTGCCAAGAATCCGACTGTTGCAGCGCAGTTTTTCAACCTGTACATGAAAGCCTTCATTTCCTGTTTGCTAAATTATGATCCAAAGCAACGAGATGTTGAGGGAGGTGTTTTTGGTGTCGTGAAAGGCTATTACGGTTGTGTCGAGGCTCAAGGTCGCGGTACTCTGCACTGTCATATGCTGGTATGGCTTGAGGGTGGGCTGAATCCAGATGAAATCAAACGCCGTGTGGTTAAAGATCCTGAATTTCAACACAGACTGCTGGCGTATCTTGAGGACAACATCTCCAACTCCATTCCTGCTGATCCCCTCCCCGAAGAGAATATCCCTTCGTCGATTCACAATCCCTGTTCTGTCCGTGGGATCAACCCAGATGTCGAGAATGCCTCGATCCATCACTTGAACCAGCGTCAGAAAGATATGCACTTGCTGGTGAAACAATGTCAATGGCACAATCATTCCAAGACGTGCTATAAATACTGGAAAGGTCCAGGACATCCCAAGGAGTGTCGATTCGATTTGGATGCCAGCAACGTTCATCTTCACAGCACCGTTGATCCGGAGACGGGCGAAATCTGTCTCCGCTGTTTGGACGGTCTCGTGAACAATTTCAACGATACAATTCTGGAGGCAATTCGATGTAATATGGACATCAAATTCATTGGCTCTGGAGCCTCTGCAAAAGCAATCCTGTATTATATCACGGACTATATCACGAAGTCCCAGTTGAAGGCACATGTGGCGTATGCCGCACTGGAGTTAGCCATCAAAAAATTGGGAGAATTCACTCCGAATGAAGATGACATCACCGTGCGCAGTAAACATATGCTTCAGAAGTGTGCTTATGCTCTCATTTCTCACCAAGAACTCTCTGCACAACAGGTCGCCTCATATCTGTTAGACTATGAGGACCATTTCACCAGCCATGAATTTGTCAAGCTTTTCTGGACATCGTTTGAGACGGAGATTGAACAGGAAGTACCAAGCCCGGAATGTTATCCTGAAAAACACACAGCGTCTCCTGCCTTGCAGACACTCGTAGACGAATCAGAGGCATCTCCCGATGCGCTGAATGTAGAAGACGCTGACATAGAACAATCTGCGGTGCTCGGCGATTTTCAGGAGAGCCAGGATGGAGCGCCAGGCGACGAGGCTGGCGGAGATGACCCCGAAGTGTCCATCATGTTTGACCGCCAGGGAAATATTCGCGCATCGGTGAATGCGGTCGCTGATTATCGCTCCCGAGGCACGGAACTTGAGGATGTTTGTGTGTGGGATTTTATCGCCAGAGTCAAGAAAGTCACAAAAAAATCGGTTGAATCAAAGAAGGCTGATGAACAGTTGAACAACGATGAGGAGGAACCTGACCCGGATGTTGATTTGGGAGAAATGGACGAGGATGACGAAGAGCGTGAGGGTATTCTGGATTCCATCCGGCGGGCCCGTCCTCACGTTGAGCTTCAGCCTGAACACAAACAATGCGAGACCCACGTACTCTATGTACTGCATCCCGATTCACGTGTAGTACCGGTGCCCTCTGGACCAGGGCTGCCTAGACGAGATCGAGAAGAGACTGTTGTACGCTTCAAGCGCCTGATGCTGATTTTGTTCAAACCATGGAGGTCTGCAAAGGATTTGAAACAGCCTGACGAGTCGTGGTTGAGTGCATATGAGAAATTCCTGAACGACTGTCCAGTGGAATTTGTGCGCAAAATGGACAACATGCAAGTTCTTCACGAGTGCAAGGATAGCCGTGATGATCATTTTACGAATCGTCGCCAGCGACCGGCAGCGCAGAGGGCTGTGAACGGCCGATCCTCACACGTGAACGATGATTTCAGCACTGGCTCTGAGGATATTCAACATGAGATCCTGGAACATCTCCTGGACTTGAAAGAATGTCGTTCAAACAAGCAGGCCGCGGGGAACCTCCATGTTTTAGACTGTCTGCGATACGCGAATGCCAGCGGCATGTACGCTGCAGCGCACGATCCTGCCGAGGTGTTGAATTCCGCCCAGAAGCGCCCAACATCTGACAGTGACACACACGAGCTTGCTCACGATCGGACTCTTGAGGACACTTGGCAACTGCAGTACGAGGCAAGGCGAGATCAAATGAAACGCCGTGCGGCAGCTCCGAACGTCAATGCACCGCCAGACACTGCTTCCAGCGATTCAACCAGCCAGCTTCAAGTTCCCACCGGATTGGATGACGGTGCCGCACTCCGTGCCGCGCTTTCTATGAATGCCACCGCGATTGAACCTGAAATATTTGAGGGTAATCCACGGAACGGGGGCTTGGATGATGTTGGACCTTCGATCGACGACGTGATTGAGCGCTGGACATTGAATACTGAACAGGCAAGAGCATTTCGGCTGGTCGCAGAGCATAGCACACAGAAACGCCCGGAGCAGCTGCGCATGTTTTTGAGTGGCCCTGGAGGCACCGGTAAATCGCGAGTTATTGATGCAATTACCGATTTTTTCAAAGCACGCGATCAACAGCGCCGGGTTCGTCTTGCTGCCTTCACCGGTGTAGCCGCGAGAAATATCAGGGGAATGACATTGCATGCAGCGCTCGGTCTAGCACAGTACGCTAACAGGAAGAAATCTGCCCAGGGTTCGCGTAAACGGGATTTGGTTGCAATGTGGCAAGGTGTGGACTACCTGATAGTGGACGAGGTTTCAATGGTTGGCTGCGGACTATTGCACGATGTGAACCGGGCACTGTGTGAGGCCAAGGAGAACAAACTTCTCTTCGGCGGCGTGAATGTGATCTTTGCGGGTGATTTTGCTCAGCTCCCCCCAGTATTGGAGACGAAGTTGTACTCAAGAGTTGGCGGGAAAGGATTCAGTAAAGCCACGAAGCAGACGGAGAAGAATATGCTTGGAAAGTTGCTGTGGTTATCGGTTCAGACGGTTGTAGTACTTTCGGAGATTCGGCGGCAGAGTGGAAGCGAGAACAACGATTTTGTAGCGCTACTTGAACGTCTGCGTCGTGGACGATGCAGCCCCGCAGACTTTGCAACACTCCAAGAGCGTCTGATCACGCGGTGTTCCCCAGATTGGTCAGACGAGGCGGTGCGGGCAGCTCCAATCCTGGTCTCACAAAACAGCGTCAAGGATAAATTGAACGAGAAAGGTGCCGCATCGTTCGCGGCCAATACCGGGCGAGAGTTGCATTGGTATTATGCAGCAGACAGCCGTGGGGGAAAGCCAATTGACGACACGGACTTGCTGACCCACCTGCGTGAACTCCCGACCAGTGATACAAACCAGCGCTTGGGCAAGATCCCCCTTGTCATAGGAATGCCAGTCATGATGACGCAAAATTTTGACGTGGCTAACGGCGTTGTCAATGGAAGTCGCGGTATATTGAGAAGGATTCGTTACACGGTAGATACTCAAGGTAATCGCCATGCGACATCTTGTGTTGTCAATATTCCGGATATGGAGGGGCCTGCTCTGGAAGGCTTGCCGGAAAAGCACGCGGCGATTATGGAGGACAAAGTGGAAATGATGTTCACTCACCCGCATAGCTTCCGTAAATGTCGGATTACACGCTCCCAACTTCCCATCGTCCCAGCTTTTGCAATGACTGCGCACAAGGCCCAAGGTCAGACGCTGGAGAAGGTCATTTTGGATTTGGAAGGGTGTCGAGGAACCGAGGCTCCGTACGTTATGCTGTTGCGCGCGAAATCACTCGACGGAGTGTTCATCTTGCGCCCGTTCAATATCAAACGCATTCAGTCCCGCCCGTGCGAGGAATCGCGAGTGGAATTCAAACGAATCGAAATCTTGCGTCTGCGAACGATTGTGGCTTGTGGTGCTGTCAAAGAGCGAAAAGATGCAAAGGAGGCTCTCGACTTGCTGCACCTGGGAGTCGAGCAACCTCGCTTCGATAGATCACTGCTAGAATCGGGTGCACGAGAGCTGCAGAGGATGGAGAAGACCGCTGAACGGGAGGCTACACAGATAAGCGATGATTCAGAAGTCCGTACTAGCCAGCCCCGGAGACGAAATCGTATCACGGCAACGACAGCCAGAGATATTCCGCTAGCTATGAATATCGTCGACGATGTGGAGATGCCGTTGTGGGATGCTCCTGAGCAAGCTAGCGGAATGGCAGAGGAATCAGGGAATGCCGTTCAGCCCCGAAGACGAAACCGTTTCGTCCCGAACGCAGCCCAAGAGATTCCGGTACATCCAATTGCCGAGGACGACGTGGAGATGGGGATGTGGGAGCCAGATAGGGCTTGGTTTATATAGGGTGGTGTGTAAACCTGTTTATAAACACCCCTTCCAAAAACCCCAGGTTTTATATGTTTTATATTCTGAGTGTCACACCGTGATCAGTTGCCATTTTTGGCAGTGTTCTCATCACAATATGGTACAATCAGTGTCTCCAAGTGCCCAATCTAGGTATGATTCGTAGTGAATGCAGATGAATCTGAGATGATTGACAGTTTTGACCGGTTTTGACCCCTCCAGGATCTCAGCACGATGTGTGACTGATTGCTGTGACAACCTAATTCGGCCAATTGGTAGCCCAGCGACACACAGGCAGGCAGGGAGGCCACCGGGGGGGGAAGAAACAGCTCCAAAATGGCGATTTACATGCTTCTGCAGCCCAAGATGATGCCCAGCGGGCGGAAAAAACGGCTTTCGGGCATCTCGGGTGAGGCGGTTTATAAACCTAAAAACCGGTTTATAAACACCCTCCCAGCTGAAATTTTTATAAAACCGGTATGATAATCCAAAATGTTTTATAAACCAAGCCCTAGAGCCAGAGGTCCGGGCGAAGGTCCAAGATGTCGAGCACAGACAAAAGCGGAAGCGAGATCAGCCCATTTTGGATGAAGAAGACAATTGGGTGACTGAAGCGCGTCCCCGGAAGCGCAATCGCTACATAGCGTCTGAGCGAAGGTCAAGTGGGATCAAAGCAAAGATGTGTGTGTGACATCCCATCACACCGCTTTTTGTCTTTGCTCTTGACGTCCACGTGCTGCGGATGGGCCCCAGCGCTTTGGCCACTGGTCGGTGCGTCGTGCAGAAGGGTATAAAAACCGCCCAAACTCATCTTCTTTCTGCACCAGAACACCGCTCTTCACTCGCCTACTCAATCTCACTCATCGCTTTATCCATCTGCACCATGGTCCGCCGCGTCAAGAACCAGCTCCCTAACCCCGCCAGCCGTACGCCCACCGGCTCTCGCGAGGTCACACCCGAGCCCGACATTCCCGCCCTCTTCGCTGCGCCGACTACACTTGCCGAGCGTCACCATCGCGTTCCCAGCACCGACCTAACCTTCCTCCAACATCTCGCCCAGGAGCTCCGCAAGGACGAGACGGCTGTGCTCCACTACCACTCCGGGGAGGGCATCTCTGTCGTCGTCACCGACAAGGGCCGCCGCGCCTACTATGTCAAGAAGCTCAAGGACGGGAAGGAGAAGAAGGTCCCCACTGAGCTGCTTTTCGTCGGTGAAGTTGGTGCCATCTCGGACGGGACCGCCCTCGGGGCCTTCGGATCGGTGGGTTTTGTATACCTTTCCATTTCTCGCGCTCACGACATCGACAGAGCACCGAGGGCCAAGGAATCGTTCGCTGGCGCTTCCGTCTCACGCCCATCCAAGCTGCTCCCGAAAGCCTCCAGTCTTGCTACCCTCGGCCAACTCGCTACGTGCGACAGCATCGTGGGGAACGAAGAGGCCAACGAGTCGAAGTTCCACCCGGGCTGGGACGCGCTGGTTGCCGGGAAGGTACATACACCAGTTGCTTCTGAACTCACGCAGCTCTGACCTCTCCTCAGCGCATCTTTAGTACCGAGTTTCTCTATTCCCACAGCAAGGATCCCGACGTTCCCCGGGACATCATCACCCTCCAGACCGAAGGGCTCTACGGATATCCGGAGCGCGGTGAAATCACCGAGGTGCGCAGATACCTTTTCATCGTTGATTCTCACTGCTGACCCTGCCCTAGAAGACTCTCGCCACTCCGCAAAAGCAGCGCCACGCGCGCAACACGGTCGGAGGCAGCGCTACGGCTACGCCGGAGCAAGACGTGGTCATGGAGGATGCTGCCGCTGCACCTCTCGTCGTCCAGAAGGGTGCGTGGTTATGCTTGTGCATCTGTCGATGGCTGATCCCTTCCGCTCAGCCGGCACCACATACCCTCGCGCTTTCATGCCTGGCGCAGACAGTCTCACGTCGCAAGGCCCGCGGATCCGCCAATTCAAGATCCTCGACGTAGACGGCACGACTATCCCGCCGTGGGAGATGGCCGACAAGTTCACGCCAGGCACGCTGGTCCGCGCAACGGCCACTCCGACCTGCTGGATCTTCACCAAGCCGGGAAGTGTCGACAAGGTATGTGTCATCATGGTCTGCGAGACAGGGTCCTGACAGATATACAGCGATACATGCTCATCATCAAGTCGCTCCAAGTCATCGCGCCGGTCGAGACTCCAGCCGAAGATCACCTCCCAGTGAGCGTCCCGGTTGCCCGCACGGTCGGGGTCAAGCGCAAGGCAGACGACGACGACTCTGATGACGAAGCGTCGACCTTCCAGACGTTCGGGTCGCCGCCTGCCAAGAAACCCCGCGCTCAGTAGTTACCTATGCTTGTTTGTAATGCCTATCGTCAATTAGAATATGTATTGAGTCTGTCTTTTTTTTTTTTGTCTGTAAAAGTCTGTATTCCAATCAAACGAAGGTACTGGTGGTAGGTAGTGGGCCCTGCCGCTCGCCGGCCCTACCCGCCTTATTACACAAGACTACACGAACAGCTTGAAAGCTACCGCCATGGAGCATCTTATCTTATGTTCTGCCAGATAGGACCAATTTCGCGGAAGCATCCGCGACGAGAAGGAAGAGATAGAATACAGGGATATAATTACAAGCATTAAGCAAATGAATCTAGATCGTCAAAGAAATATTTACGCAAACAACTTAAAATTCACGTTCCTCCACGGCCGCGAGAACGCCTTGAACTCCGCCAGCCGCCGAGAAAACTCTGATTTGCCTTGCTTCAGCTCCTCAAGGCGTCCAACCCCCGCAACCATAGCGAAAGTCGACTCCTCTGCTGTTCACCGTGTCCATACCCAGTCGACTCTGTCCAAGATATACTTCTTCTCTTAATAGTGTCTCTCGCATCAGGCCTCTATCTGACAGGTCTTCACACGAGCTCCACTCGCCGTACTCGGCGCTCGCTTCTTATCTCACGCACGTCAAAATCAAACAAATTATTCCTTGCCTCCACCACGACGAGCTCGCCTTCGCAGGCAACTTTCAACCCTCCCGTTTGGACGACCGTACGCCAGCAACACCGGACAAAATCTTGCCAGTTCTGCCTATAAGCGCTTCTTCTGTCCGACGTGACAGCTTCCATTTCTCATGCCAGCGGACGCCGTCGGTGAATGATGAGCCGTTTTGAGCTGGCTACCGCCGCCCTCACACCGCCTTTGTGTCCGTCGCCTCTCTTTCTTCTCGCTCTCATGCCCGCTTTTCGTCTCGACGTTGCCCGCGCATATTCGTGTCAAGACTCCGCATGTCAACCGCCCTCAACTCTGACAAGTCATCAAGCTCCACTTGAAGACTCAAGAGTATCGCTTCCGCAACAGAACAAGCTCCAGCAACACACGCCTCCGTCTCCGCTGCCGCCTCTCCGCCTCCGCTGCCGCTTCTTTTCTCAACCCATCTTCCCTCAAGCATTCCCAAGACGCTCAATGCATGCAAGAACACCGAAGAATCATCAACGCGCCGACTGCCACACGCACAATCCGACGACAGGCGCAAGCGACGGTGGGAAACCCGGCTTGAACGGTAGATGAGCACGGGCTGGCATGGGGGAGACGTGGTTGTCGTTTCAGATGGCTCAAATGTCCGTCGAGATAGGTGCGTGGCCGTCTGCCTGTCTTCTTGGAACTGACAAGCAATATTTACAGTGTACGACCTGTTTTCGATAGCCCTCCAAGCTATTCAATGCATCCCTCGACTATCGGGCATTTTACGTTTCGTAGCTCAAGTTTACCGCGAAGCTGTCGTCGCGAGCCTCAAGAACCCGCCGGCCCGTAGCGAACAATGGACGACGAAAACACCCGGTTGCACGACGGTCATATCGATGGCCGCCTTCATGCACCGGGCGGACGCGAATGCACCGCGCGCCTGAGGGCTTGCGGTGCGTGCTTCATTACCCGACTTCTCCATCACTCATGCTACTGCAGACCACCCTTTGCTACCGCGCCGCAGCACCCCGAGTTAACCAGACCCATGTGAGTCTCCGTGCTCAGCTTCCTTGGGCTTCCTTGCGTGCTGATTGATCATCTGGAAGATGTACGCTTGCACATTGCCTGCCCCGCGCCGCGCCGCTGCCCTGAGAAATATCAACCCGACCGACTCATGCACCCGTCCGGCGGGTCGCAAACCCTCCTCGCACTTGGAATTCAACCTGGACGGTACTCGCATAACTACAGCTGGATTTTACGGGTGAGCATTTGCGCCGCCGTGTTTCTATCCCTTACTGGATACAGACGCTGCGAAATTCGATTCCATATTCGCAAGACCGGTTGATCAATGCGAACAATGGTGATTCTGACTGTCGGACCGGCTCAATCTTCGGGTCTAGGACAACACGCAGGAGTGTGCGCCGTACTAGGTGTGTCTGTCCTTTGGGCTTTCCCTTCCAATGCTAACTTGCGTGCAGCACTCGACCAGGCCATACCTGCGCGCATCATACCGGTACAGCATTTCTCGCACTCACGATGGCCTCCCTCTTCCTTGCGCTCGCATACACTTCAGTGAATCCCATCCAAATCACTGGGCTCGACAGCGTCACAGCGACCACGAAAGGTGTTGTCTGTGCCGCGCGGCGACGACCCTCGCGGAAGGAAAGGACACAAATGTGGCTCATGCTGCGCTTAGCGTAGAACGGACTCGGGACATATCGTTAGATTCAAAACTTTCGTTTAGTCGTTTATGCATGTCCGTGGCAACCCTCAATTGAACACTGCGAATCAAGTCATTTGTATACCCTTGCATGCTTGGGGTTGGATCTTACTGTGGACATTTTTCCTTGCACAAAACCCCGGAGCGAAGCGCAGGGGTACCTTGTCGTTCTTATTATCGGACATCGGCGCGGGATTCTATATCGTCTGAGAAAAGCGCCACCATTCCGTGCAGCTGGGAAGAGTGCACAGCCCGAGAGAAGGTGCACGGTCTCCCCAGCGTTGCACCCAGTCGAATTCGAGGTCGAGTTGCTGGTCGAGTTTCTGGAAGACACCGGGGTCCTCGTCGTCCGATATGCAGACAGGGTGAGCGATTCCGAGGTGGAACAGGTTCGGAAGGAACGGTAGCGCGTCGTCGATTGAAGAGATAAAGTCCTGGGAACCATAAAATGGCTGTTAGAAATGTAAGAGCGACGGGAGGAAGCCGGTACGTACCTCACACCCAACGATATAATTGTCCTGGTCGTTCTCGCACTCGATTTGAAGAGACATGATGTTCGGAGTGTGTTGGCGTATCGCGGAAGGCAGCGTCGAGTCCCAGTTATTGATGTGGAAGCTCACTTCGATGAGCTTCGAGTCCAGAGGATGTCGGCCGGTGTCGATGAAATCAAACAGCTCAGCCACGGGCATCGAAGTCTTCGTAATCCAGAGGCGCGTTAAGCGTTTCGCATCGCCAAGGACTGTAATAGCGACGGTGTCTGGTCCTCCGAACTCCTCGAGAAGCGGCAGTGAGCATTTCTCAGCCGGAATAACGCCCATTGGAATTCGAGTGGCCCGCAGGGTCCTAAGCTGAGGGTGGCCATCGAGGAAGCGCGCGGTGGCATCGGTCCAGTATTGCATCACGTAGTGCTGTCCAAAGATACGATACGAGAAAATATATTTTCGATATATCGACGATACGGCTGATACGATACGGCCACCTACTAGACGATACAATACCGATAAAATACGATACACCGTCCGCGTATCGTGATATATCATGATATGTAGTTGGCAGCAGGAATGGGCTAGCCGACCTGCCAGGTGATCAGTAAATGATTGCTGCAACATCTATGCTTGGGAGAGTCACATTTATCTGGGTGCCGTGGTGATCGGGCCCGGCTACAGGTTCCCCGGACAGGGCGGCTGATATGATCCAGATGATGGAGCCCTGTCAAATGAGTGATGGCATCGTGGCAAGCCTTTTAGATGGCCTGCAGCAGCCTGCAGAGTTGGCCTGCACCTCAGAGACCGACTGAGTCCTTGTAAACACCAAAACAGACCGTTTCACACCGCCCTGTGGCATAAATTCTGCAGCAGAAAAATATCACGATATATCTTGATACACCTGATATAATACAATACAAATACGATATTTGGTCGAGGTGCCCGATACGATATCGATAAAATACGATACGCCAAATGGCGTATCATAAGCGTATTTGGACAGCACTAGCATCACGCAGTGGTGTATACTCGGCAAGTGCATATGAGAGACTGTGCCGCATGCGTGTATACCGCGCACGATGATGGTGTGGAGGAGCGTGAGGTTCGCGAACGCGTTGCGGATATCCAGCTCGAACCTTTGGAATAGAGGACGAGGGTCCTTCCTGTGCGATCCCCAAAAAGTGAGTGGCAACGACATACAGATAGCTGAACACTCACCAGCGTAGCATCACTGCCAGCAGTCGCACGGAGCGAGCATAGAACGTATTTGTCGCCAGCGTCTCGAGGAGACACGCGAATCGGGGCAGCGCGCTGGGAGCGCCGACCTCGCGGTACAATGCCGGTGCGCAGACGCTGTGAAGCAGGCGGTTCGTCTTCATCAACGCCAGAGTGTCGTTTCTCGTCGTGTATTTCGTGATGTTTTCGAGTAGCTCGACGGGGAGTCGCTCTAGAGAGCGACGTATGGGGAACAGTGCCATGGTGGGTGGAGGAGCGGTTACAGAGCTTTGACCCCTGTGACGGAACGTGCTTGGACTTTGCGTTTAGCGCGCGTCTGAAAGACCACCTCCAGAAAGAAGCGGTAACGATGTTAAAGTCTTCCGTCTAAGGCATCCGAGTCGCGCCTTCATGCAAACAGGGTAGGACTTGAATCATAGAGATAAATTCACGGCGACGCTGGAAGATTCCGGCGCTCACGCTCTAACTTGAGAACTGTTAGCCGTATGACTGGATAGGTGTTTGGCGAGAAGTTAACGCGAGAAGAAGCAAGCAAGAGGCACAGGTTTGAGGCCAAGATAGTCGATCTCGGAACCAATGCACCGTCAGAGTCTCCAGAAACGCCATTGGCGGGGTTGGGTATCGGGATTCGGGAACAAGTACAGCGGCAAATTGGAGCCTATGAAAGAGACGGTCTTCATTTGCAGGTATAGAGAAAGTCGGCGAGGGTTACGGTCGTGACCAAGCCTTTGCCAATTTTGTTGCAATTTTGCGATGGAGGACGAAGGCAAGTTTCGGCATGCGAGTTTCCCTGCCAGGAGTTGATCATCATGATGATTGCCCAACGCTGCTTCTTTCATGTCTTTTTTTTTTTTTTTTTTTTTTTTTTTTTTGGAGTGTTTGGTGTAATGCAATTCAGTCTGCAGAAGCATTCTAAACAACATCCGCTGGGTTCACTGGGAAAATAACCAGTATATGCCGGGAAAATAATCAGCTCGAGAGGAAATGCCTTTATGCACGTTTATACCAGTGTGGGACTCCTGCTGTGTCGTTTATCCAACACCTAATTTCAAGGGCAGAATACCCACTAAAACCCCTCTCTCTTTGGTCCAGTCATCCAGCATGGAATCTTCATCCAGCAGTAGCCCACTCCAAGTATTTAGCACGACTTGTCTATCAATAGCCAGTGGGCCAAATTTAAACTTATCTGTCAAGATACGCTCTCTTTGTAGAGTTCCGTTGATGGTCTTTAACCATTTATTGTGTATTTCGGTCCTTTCAAACAGTTTGCCTGGAGTACGTATTCGTCGTTCGACTCGCATGTTCCAAATCATATACCAGGCTGCTAAGGTGAGGATACTGAATAATCTGTCCTTTTGAGGCATAGGTTTGCCTCTGTGAGTGCGGAATTGTGTGAGGTTGCAGCCAAGGACCATTCCCCATGTAATCCTTGGCCAGTTTTCAAATTTCATTTTCCAGAGTTGCTCTGTAGGTTGCCAAATTAATTCCCTCTCTGGGGCTCTGCATTCTAACATGATATGTTCCAGCGTCTCAGGCACTTTGCAAATGGGGCACTCCCCAAGTATCTCCAATGTTGGGATATGTTCCCAGAAATTCCCAACTCTGAACGTGTTATGGAAGGTCTTCCATAAAAGCTCTCGAATTTTGACAGAAAAAGTTCTGGAGCGGATAGATCTCCAGATTGTTGCGTTGGATGGGTCATAATTAGCCATATCGGTGATTGTGTCACGGACTCTCTCTACGTTGACAAAGGAAGATTGTCGATGGGGTAAAGAATATTTCATCTTGAGGATTTTCGAAAATACTCGTTGTGAACCTGTTCTAAGTAGTATTCCAGGATTGTAGAACATGATGTCTGGAGAAGTATCAACTTCAAATTCATACCAAGGGCTGTCAGTGGATAGTGATGCTAAATTGTTCAGTATCTTTTTAAATTGGACTCTTTGTGTTCTTTCGTTCAATTGGGAAATTGTGGCATTCAGCAATGTGAAAGCAGGGTTGGTCATGTCATTCTCCGCTTGGATTCTGTTTGTGACCAGTAGTTGTGCTAACAGCGGGGTGTGTGTGCATATGGTAAGAGGGGAGTCAATTTCAGTCTTCTGGAGTATCATGAGAAGAGCTCCGAGCCATGCTGTTTTGAAGTTTTTGGGGATTTTGGAATCACTGAAGGTAATTTCGAACCGTTCATTTGGTCCAGGAGCTCCCTCCTTGCCTATACGGTATGCTATTTGAATTGTTGGGTCATATTGTCCCATTTTTTGAACTCTTGCATCCAGGAACACAATTATTGGATCTCCAATAATTTCATCTCTTGGTCGGCGCTTTGCTGGAAGTTGCTTCATAAATTCTCCATCTGTGAATATTCTGCAGCCATTTTCTATACCGTTAACTCTGTAATTGGGATCAAATATCTTGACACTGTCCCCCGAAATAGGGGTGCTGTTCTCAAGTTTCTCCTCATCAGTCAGTGCCAGGTTCTCCAGGAGGTCAGGGATATCCTTTAGCGGACTCCACTTTTCATTTATGCTCATGATTAACATTCGGGCTGTCTCAATACATTCTCCTGGATTTTTACAATCCAGATATGTCCGGTCATGATGGCATTCCTTGCATCCACAATTCTTTCTTCCTATTCCTGAAGGATTCACTAAGTGTGGATGTCGTTTGTCATTTGTCGTTCGATTTGCTATTTTAAGTGTATCTCGAACAGTTCTTATATTGTGGTTATTTCTCAGGCATCTGGCTGAGTGCCTTGCACAGGCTGACTTGTATGCGTCTGCTGAAACACTGTTGTGATGCCAGACAGGCATATCTAACTTAGACTCCTCGTCAATTGCTAAGCCTGTAAATGCAAAGCCATGTTTCTTTGCTGTTTTTATCATTCTTTTGACTTCATGTGGCAGTTTTGTTTTTGAGGATATTGGTAAGTCAATTGTTTGTAGAAAGATGTTGGAGATCATTTCAAGGCTCTTCTTCAAGTAGCTGTTCTCCCATACATTTCGAATTAATTCATCAACAAAGTAGCACCATATTGGTCGTTCACTATGTTCTGTCATGTATGATTTCAAGTTCCAGAGGTCAATCGCCTCATTCCGGGTTTTAACGTCCAAGATTTCTCGTCCTCCCAACGTAGTGGGCAGTCTCATTGTATCATGTCCAACTCTGGCTCTCTCATCATGCCAAACAAAGGCATGAATCATTCGTTGTAGAGCCTCTCAATTTCATCTGGCATTCCCTGTGTTCTTGTTAAGTATTGAGTTCGTCCTCCAACACTCATGTTAATAATATGTCGCATTCCTTCAAATCCAGGGTTAGCCCAGACCGCTCTTCCCAAGTCTCCGCGGATTTTCTCCAGCACTGAAGGCCATGGTGTAATATCGTGTAGGTGATTTCCCAGGAATGCACCTAGCATCCGGAAGCATTCTCCATCCGATAAGAGTTTCATACTGAAGGGGATGATGTTTTTTGGAGAATCTTCATTTAATCTGCGTTCATTGATGACTCTTTCACGGTAGTTCGCTGAGCCGAATGGTACAACAACTGTTTTGGATGTATTAAATTTGGCCGTTGAAGCCTTACACCATGTGTCAAGGATTCTCCACAACTCACTCCATGAGTCTGACTGTGAGAGATAGATAGTTGTGTCATCTGCAAAAAGGGAGACTAGGATTCTTCGTGTTGTTCCAGGGACTTCAATGCCCTGGAGGTCAGAATTACGCAGCATACATGCCAGCGGCTCTATAGCCAGGTTAAAGAGAAGGCATGAAAGTGGATCGCCTTGGCGGACTCCACGGGTAACTATAAAAGGGGAGCTTAGCTCACCATTTATCATGACAGAGGTTTTTGCTCCTGTATATAAATTCATCACTGACTCATAAAAGCGGGGGTCACATGAAATCCCCGCTCGCTACCGCTCCACCGCTCCGCAGCGGTAGTGAAGCGGTAGTGGAGCGTTAGTTGTGATGGGAAGAACGTAAAGACGTCACACGTCCATCGGCGATGTCGGGCATTCGCCTTGATGTTCGAAGCAGTTTGGAGCTGCTAATAATAAAAAATTCAAATCTCCTCCTCTGCTCAACGGAAAGCCATGAAACTTGGTATGGACCTCTTAATATTCTTGAATAAACCTTCAGTGCAGTTTCTGTGCTCAAAAATGGGTTTTCCCTCTCACAATGGGCAGGATAAGGCAGTTGCTCCAACACTAATTGAGCTACATTCATTCATAGACTTCTTCTATTCACTTTTGAAGACCTGCAGCTGAAACATATGAATCTCCTGCATTGAGATCACCTTCTTCCCCAACCACCGATTTTTCAACCCATCGTCGAAGCGGTAGAGTCCGTGACGCCCAGTTTGATTGGAGCGGTAGCATGTTTGATGGCTTCCCACACGGAGCGGTAGTCCCATCAACTGGAGCGGTAGTGCAGCGTCACTGGAGCGGTAGTGCGGCGTCACCGGAGCGGTAGTGTGGCGTCACTGGTGCGGTAGTGCGGGTCTCGGAGTGGTAGACTAGAGTCGCGGAGCGGTAGTCCTTGGGAGTGGAGCGGTAGTGTGAAGCGGCATCTTTGAAGTTTGAACACTCCAACTGAATTATAAGTTTCCTTTCCTTTGAAAGCAGTATCTAAGTCCTTGTTTAGTCAATGTCTGAGAAGTTTGGACTTCTATGTAGCTTAGGGGATGGTGAAATGAATAATCAAGGAATGAGGGTGTGTGATAAGACTTGCGGCAGGCATGTTTTCAATTCTCCAGTCCTTCTAATTCTTACTTGTCTCAAGATCCTTCCGGCTTACCTTGATACACATCAACAGGTGGGGAGGAATGGAGTGAGGATAGTGCAGTAGGAGTATGATTCCGGTTGGCAAAGGGCCATGGTTGAAGCTAAGTAAGGTCTTCAAAGATAACAAAGACTGTGGGTGACTTTGGGGGGTGAAAAATAAAGGCACTCAGAATTGTGGCAAAACCCTTCCACCATGCCGAAACATCATGAATTTCATCAATCAAAGGTAAATTGGGCATTGAAGATCGGGGAGCAAATAGTCTATCTCCACATCTAAGATAGCTATGCATGGGATTTTGGATGTATTCGAAAGGTCTGAGGTGTCTGACCTTGGGAATATCCTCACGTCGCGTGTCAACTTCTCAGAAAGAGCCCTATATCTGCTGACCACACATCTTGACAGTAATGTGCACTACTTACTAGCCTGTGTGTCCTTACATGGCTGTGAACTCTTAAATACAGTGAGGCGATGCTATATCTATCCAAATAGCCAATGTCGGATAGCCAAAACCTTGCGCGAACGCGTGAAACACGATCACATGATGATTGGAACGCGCCTTAAGACACGCCGAGGCCAGTATGGTGAGATATAGCATTGCGAAGAGAGTGCAACACCACTAATATACAGTTAGGCTGGCGCGCGGCGAAGCAAACAGAACGGCCACAACAATAAATTTTTCGTCTCAATGACCATCTCCCACCTCCTTTCCGACGAAGTTTCCGTTAAGTACAACTTGTGCACGTTAAGTATTACCCTTCAAGTCCTTCTCTATTTTTCGTACTCTTGCCAGTGGACTCACCTCAGACTGACGGCACTGGCATACCGTCGTACTAAGTCCTTGATGCGCGCGACTGAGGTCGATCGCGGCGGCAGAGGTACTGCATGCTAGACCGTTCTTGAGGTCAAAATGCCCAAAACAATGCTTGGGTTGAGTTTCCAGACAGATGAGAACACACACCTTCTCTGTGCAGTCGTCCTTCACCTTAGGCGAGTGGATGTTGTAGAACAGCGCGTTTATCCTTAGGTCTCTCCATAGCGCATCTTGGACTAGGGTACCGAAGGCGTATCGTCAGTGTTAATACGAGAAGGTTACGCACCATAGAATGTGGCTGTCGGAAGCGTACTCTTCGCTTGACCAACTTGAACTTGACCTCGAGCCCCAAAAAATGGGTATACTTGCGGTCTGGAGGTGTTTGGACTGCTTCGGCTTGGGTTTAATGATATTGCCGTTTAAAGTTTTCACTGGCACGACTCCGCTTCTGCAAGCAGCAATGTTATAAAGATGAGAGCATCGCGAGTTCTTCCCTCAATGTAGTGTGCAGTCCCGACTTGAGGAGAGCGCCGCGCGGGGGTGACGGCATTTAGAGAGAAGAGGGAGACGAGCATATATTGGAGCACACGGTCTTTTGTGCGTCGGAGAGGCTGGTTGCATGACAATGCATGTGCATGACTCGGAGCTTCTGCAGGCAGTGTTAATGTGACAAGTACTAGCAGACAATATCATCGATGGACCGGAAAAGAGCTGGTCCGAGTCGAGGCGGACTCGGAGCCACGAAGAGCGCCGGAGGAATTAGAAGAAGGGCGCGGTTCTAAGTATTCTTCTCCGCGTGTTGGCAGGCTAAGACGGTGCGGCTTCCTCGTTTCAACGGCATACCTCGTCTTCAAGTCGAGTGGGCGTTCGCAGAGAGTTCAGGTGCGGAACCCGGGTGCGGGCGGAACGGGGATTCAACCTTCTAGACTCCCGCTCACTACCGGTTCTTTAGGTCAGCGTTTAGTCCAATTCATGGCCATTCAATACACAATGAGTTCGCGAGCGTCGGAGGAATTGGAAGAAGGGTGCGGTTCCGTTGTTCTCCGCTTGTTGGCAGGCTGAGATGGTACGGCTTCCTTGGGTCTAGCTCGTTTCATAAGTCGACTTCGCGAGTCGAATGGTGGGCGTTCACGAAGAGTTGAGATGCCGGCGCGGCCGGAACAGGATGGAACTTTCGAGTTCTAGACTTGTGCTGACTGTTTCTTAGGTCAGTGTCGGGTCCAATTCCTGGCCACCTAATACACAGTCATCACTACGTTCTGTTTGTGAATCATCTACGTTGAAGCCGGCTTCGTCGTGAGGTGGAGCGGTAGTGATCTGTGATGGAGCGGTAGCGAAGCGGTCCGGAGCGGTACTGGAGCGGTGTAGCGGCGATTTACAGTCACCCATAAAAGCGTGGAGGGAAGCCCATATGTTGTAGTGTTCTGCGGAGGTATTCATGGTCAATTCGGTCATATGCTTTCTCCTGATCTAATGCTATCAAGACTCCGTTTTCTTCCACTGCATCTGCATAGTTGAGCAGGAATTTTGCAAGTTTAACTTGGTCTTCAATTCTTCTGCCTTTCATAAAACCAGCTTGGTCAGGATGCACCAGTGATCCTGCCACTTTCATAAGTCGCAATGAGTACGTCTTGGTCATTAATTTATAGTCTGTGTTTAAACATGTAACTGGGCGGTAGTTTGCAATTGTGGCGCAATCACCTTTCTTATATATTGGGCACATCCATCCAGTGTTGAAGTTCGATCCAGGGTTAATGCCGTAGCATTCAATATCTCTAAAAATGTTTGTTAAGAACGCCATAATGTCAAATGCTGGTTCGTCTTTATCCTTCAGTTTCTTCAACCAAATGTCTAGAATCTTATAGAACTCATACGAGAGTCCATCTACTCCAGGAGCTTTCCCATTGTTAGAAAGGCTAAGTGCTTCTCTAATCTCACTTTCTTCAAGAATTGTATCCATTTCCTCATATTGGTTCTCCGTTAGATGCACTCTGCATTGTTCGAGGACAATCTCGGTATTCATCAATTTTCCATAGCCACTGTCATTGTCTTCATTCAAGTCTTTTGTTTGAATATCATCATGATAATCTCGGGCCATTTCAGCCATCTTCTTAGGATCCATTTCAAATTCTATCTCGCCTCCAGAGTCAGTGTTTGCCCTGAACTCAAATATGTCATCTTTTTGCTGGTAGCCTTTCAAGGATTTTGTCCATCCATTGGTACGCAAAGATTCAGTTTCTGCATGGAACTTTGCATCTCTTAGTTCTTTTTTCTTTTCTGCATCTTCACGAATGCATTGAGCAATTCGCTCTTCTAGCAGGTATACTGTCAAAGATTTCTCCTCTTGGGATAGTGCATCATCATGCAGAACAAGATCAATTTGTACTTTCCATTCTTTGACCTTCCAATTAGTCTCAGACTCTGTATGTTGTGTACATGTTTTTCCATATGCCGCTACCTCTGTCTTAAATTTCTCCATCAATGTCTGGTAGTTCATGTCAGGGTTGCGGTTCATGGTGTCAAGCGGCTTGGCTGCTTTTTCCATTTCAAGGCCAAGATTATTAACATAGTTCATAAATTTTTTGGTTCTGAGGAGGTAGGTGGGTAGACACCATCTTCCTTTACCTCGTTTAATATCATGGCGAGAAACCAGTTGTACTGAGGCCAGAAAGTGGTCTGACTTGAACCGCATGGCGCTTGATTTTCCAATTTCGGTATTTCATTAATGATGTGCTATCAATGCAGATTCGATCAAGCCTTGCGTAAGAGAGATGTATTTCTCCCGTTATTCTATCTGTGCGAGTCTGAAGGCATGTGTAGTCCCTGGTATCTGGGAATGTTGACCGCCATCCATCTTCAAGGCAGAGTAAGTCTTTTAGTCTTTTGAAAGCATTGGACACTGAGTCGCCAACTCCGGAGTTTCTATCCCGTCCATCTTCAACAAAATTCCAATCACCTAGTGTGATATTTGGGAGTGGTAGATTGGGATTCGTGGACCATAATTCCCATAGTTTACGCCAAAGTAGAGTTCTCTCGTGGGCGGTGTTTGCTGCTTCTTTCATGTCCACCACGACTACCGGAAGCAGATACTACCTAACATTCGCGGCGAGCATCGTACCATAGGTGAATCCATCGAGAAAAAAGCCGTAGCCGTTCCTTCTAACCCCGAACAAGCTACGAGTATGTAACCCGCTGCCGCTGGATAACTGGCTCTGGCGACTCCTCCCTCTTGCTCTCATGAGGACCTGTCTCCTTCTTCTCGCCTCGTGCTTCTGCTTCGTTGCATACGCAGAGCAATGGGCTGCCCATGCGGATGACAACCACTCCCACTCAGGCTCTCCATGGGCCCAGTTCTCGCATCCGATCCGGCGTGTCGCAGTCATTGGCGCGGGGCCTGCAGGTCTCCAAGCAGCTGCAGCGTTGCTAGAACAGACGAACATCACTGTGCGACTCTTCGACCGTGCTCCGAGCCCGGGCGGGAACTGGTTCTACTCCGACGAGCTGCCTCCGAGGGAGCCGTATCCGTCAGTTACACCCACCGTCTCTGTGAATTAACCGCTGATTAGACACCAGGGACAACGATCCATCCTCCGGAGAAGGCAAGCTCCCAACTGCGCTGCCTGGCACCCTATTCTACGAGGAAGGCGATGGAGGACTCAGCCTTGACGAGCGCTGGAGGGAACATTGGCATCCACGCGGTGTCTGGCGTGATCTTCACACTAATTCCATTACGGTTCGCCTGATTCCAATACCGCGCACTGTACCCGCTCAGTTACATGGCTGAGAGCAGGCAATGACCCAGCTTCCTGGATTAAAGTATGCTCCAGACCAGGTACGCCGTTCTCGCTCCGAGACCATAGATGATTAATGTTACTCCAGCCTTGGTCTGCATCTGTCCATGCTGTCCAACGACATGTAAGAGCGTACGCATCCCTACATGGGCTCAATGCCAACGACGAACACGAAAACACCTCGGGCGACAAGATCACCTCCTACTCCACCCGCATTCAACGTCTCTGGAAGTCCAATAGCACGACCTGGACGCTTACGCTCCACCGCATGCAGCGGCTTCCGGAAACCAACCGGCTCCGTGTCGATGTCTGGGACGAATCCTTCGATGCGGTGGTTGTCGCGGTAGGGCGTGATACGCTACAGCATGTCCCCGACATTCCTGGGCTCGTTGGATGGAGCAAGGCGAAGAATGTGGAAGGAAAGTGGAGTGTGTATCACTCTCAGGCATTTAGAAGAGCGGAGGATTACAAGGGGAAGGTCTGTTCCTCGGCGCTTTCTAATCCCCAGTTGATGTTGTAGTAGGTCGTTCTGATTGTGGGTGCATCTGTCTCTGGGACGGAAATCGCAAGGGAGATCAGCCCATACGTGGATCGGCTGTTGATTAGCGCAAGGGTGAGCAAGCCACCAATAATCATATGGACTCTTCCTAACTGCATATTTTCGCACTAGATCAATACAACAAGGACCGAATACGATCTCGACCCCCTCATGCGCTTCCCATCCAACGTAGAAGTGTTTTCCCGAGATCGCCGAATTCGCACCGCTGGACCACGACAAGCCCGGTATCAAGCAAGGCGAGATTAGATTCGTCAACGGGACGGTTGTTCAGGGCGTGGATGAGGTTATCCTCGCTACGGGGTATAGGCCCGAGTCGTTCGTCCCGCATCTGTGCGTGTCCTGTAAATTTTGGCTTTACATCCTCATACGTGCTACAGAGTCGATTCGCAGTTCAGCAACCTCCACTGGACGGGTCACTACATTCACGATCCCACCTTAGCGTACATGCACGGTCAGCCTATACCCCTTTCTTCATTCTCATACCAGCTGACAATCTGAAATAGCAATTCGTCCTTGGACCACCGGGCGGTATCAATCCGCGGGTATAGCGCGCGTCTGGGCAGGCAAAGCACGTCTTCCATCCCACGAGCGCATGTGGAGCGATTACGTTGACAAGAAATTCGCTTTTGGAAGGATATTCGATACGTTACCACAGGAGGGTGCGTATTTGCGAGCTTCGCAATAATGTGTAATGCTGAAGGTTAACGGTAAACAGCATTGCTGCGGCTGTACATTGGTTGGCTAAACGCCGAGGCGGTCCAGTTTGGAGGAACCATGGTGGAGCCTTTGCCACTGGAGTGCGTTCTTCCTTTTTCATCGAGAAGCTACGTTCATTATGCAGGGCTCGGGAGATGTTCATACATCACACTGCCCTGATCTGGAAACAGGTTCGTTCTTTCGTCCGTGAGCTTGCGTGGAGGCATGAATTAAATATGGATCCGCGGCCGCGCCGAGGTGCTCGCTTCGAATCCAAGATCGAACATTCATTGAGCTATACAACTGGATACCTATGTGCAAAGTCATCTAGACGACGCTGTAAATTACTTCCTCCAAGATTTTTGACTCTCGTGTAATCAAATCCCACATCTAACGCGACATCGGCGAATGACTTGACACGCGACAGACCGACGAAGGTGAGGCCAACGGCAAATTCGGTCTTGCCAAGGCCGAGTCTGATCTTCGCTAAGGTGAGTCCTTGCGATTTGTGAACCGTCACAGCCCATGCAAGACGAAGAGGGACTTGAGTTCGACTGAGGTGCTTGTCACCGACATCGAAATTCGATTTGACCGGCGGAATAGGAACGACGGGGATGCCTTGAGGAAAACCTGGTCGTGGTTCTGTCCGCCACAATGTCGGGCCGGTGTAATCTTTGCATGAGACCAAGACAGCTATCGGAAGCTCCGATGTCGATGCTGCATCTTGCGACCAAACAACATCCTCAACAATACCGAGAGTTGCATTCACAAGGCCTGAGGAATGGTGATTAACAGACTGGTCTGCAATCCAGATAAATAGCACAACGACATACCATGTTCTTGCCAGAGGTTCCTTGTGATCATCACCTTGGCTCGGCGTGAAAGAACCACTTGGGCTTCGAGGCCACCGGCCTCGTCAGACTTAACGCGCCTAGCAGCATCACCACCATGGTGTTTCGCCTTGAGACGCGCGCAGGGTTCATTGAGCGCCTCGAGTTGGCACAAATTAACTTGTTCGACGTCTTCGCGCATCGTGTATAGGCAGACTGCATCGTCGAACGACGCCTTCTCGGCTATAGGCAGGGAGGAAAGGAGCCTGGTCTGCAGCAGCTTCCATTCATCGATACTAAGACCACCCTTGGATGCATGGTCAAGCAGGTCGCGGAACTGACGTTGCTCAAGCGACTCTCCTTGTTGCCGATGGACCACACGAAGGCGGAGACTGGTGGTGAAGAGCTCGTAGAGTCGTTTTCCATCGCGGCTCAAAGCTCCGTTGTCCGAAGCATCTTTGGAAGGCCGAGAATAAAGTGCTGCATCGCCAACAGGGGGAAGTTGTGCAAAATCGCCGAATAATGCCAAGTGGAATCCACCGAAAGGCATGTCAGCAGATTCGGGACGGATTTGACGCAGTCTTGAGTCTATCTGGGCCAGAGTTCGTAATCCAAGCATTGATTTCTCGTCGATGACCACGAACTGCACCCCACCGAACTGCTCTTGAAATCTAGCGAGACGTGAACCACTGAGTGGCCCGAATGCAGACTGTACAGGCAATCCCAGCGCAGAATGAATGGTGCGTCCGCGTATATTGAAGGCAGCGACACCAGAGGGAGCGAGGACTCGAATGGGGTCTGGCTGGTCGTTTGCGATGGCCATGGCTCGAAGCTCTTGACAGATCGCGTGAATTAAGTAGGTCTTCCCACATCCAGCGGTCCCGTCGATGTTCAAGAGAGATTGAGGCATATCTTCCCCAGCAAGAATTCGCGTATACGCGTCGACGTAGCGGTTGAAGATCGAGCGTTGTTCGTCTGCGAGGGTGTCAATATTGACCGGGGGCGCTTGATGGACCGGGAGGGCACCCGCATTGCGCCTTTGTTCGTCCAGGTAGCCAGCCATCTTATCGACATCGTTCCAGCGTGCCCGTGCCGCATTCACGTCCCAGGCGGTATCAATGGGTCGAGTTCCAAGATCGTTCCGGTCAAAACGCGGAGGTGCCACATTGGGATGATCGCGTGCGAAGACCTGCCAGTCGGCTTCCGTCATGTCCTCGACGTCGGGGTTTACCTCTTCATCGTCGTCCTCTTCCTCTTCACCGCGTTTCTCTTCGTCCCAGTTCCGAAGACTGTCCCGCGGATGTTCATGATGCGCTCGGCATTGCGCAAATAGCTCGGCCCACGATTTCTCGCCGTCAGCATTATGTCGCAGGCCTTCGAGCTCTCGGAACGAATGATGAAGGAGGACTTTGGTGCGGCAGTACTCATCGTACTGTTCGCCCTCCGGATTGGGCGAGAACCTGGGGAAAGTTCGCAAGACGACGTCGGCGTTGCGGCGCTTCCGCCACTCGTTCTTGCGCCAGGAGTACTTTGTGAAGACGTCTTGCACTGAGAGGGAGTCCATTTCGTCAGGCCGTCGCATGTATCTAAATTCAGGTGAGTTTCTTTGGGATTTCCTTGGACATTCAAGTGCTCACCGTTGCAACCACGAATCTGCAGTGACTTGGCGACCACCCGGCTCGTCATCAGTGTCCTCCGCACCCATCTCGCCCTCCCCGCCATCTGAGTCGACTTCAAGACGCCGCAGACTTCCCTCCTTATCCAAGGAAAGTGTCTGAAACGACACAGATGTTCTCACCAGCGGGATTCCGAGGAGAAGATGGGCCGTCTCCTGCGCCGAGTATGTACGTTCCCCGAGCATCTTGTTTAGCAGCTTCTGACACGCGGATTGGGCATTTCCGTCAGGTCCCATCTGCTTCACGACGTCTTGAAGAAGTTCTGGGAATCCGGGAGCCTGCTGCTCCGCCTTCGTTGCATATTTAGCAATGTAACTGGGTTTGGTGAGCTCCTGCTCCCGCTTTTAAATATGAACGACTCACTTTATTGCAGCAGCGGAGTTCATGACAGGCTTGATGTCAATATTCGCCCTCCAGGCGAGCATCATGCCCGCATTGAAATTATTCAATAGAGGGTCATTACGGCGTGGCTCAAAACGGACACGCCTCTTGCTGTCCATTCCAATAGTCGCGTCCAACCCGCACGCCATTGGGTAGTCGAAGCGGCACACCAGCCGTGGTTCGGACTGTCCGGGAACCTTGCGCTTCACCTGACAGTATCCAGGTAAGCACTTCGTGTGGCGCTGTACCCAGTTAAGAAGCTCCGCCAGCTCAGCCTTCGTGTTCTGAGCCTCATTGCGATCTTTGGAACAAGGATGCTGGCCGACTAACGGTGTGTCGAGGTCCTGTCGGGGGAAAGGATTCATTGCACTAACGAACTTATTGCAGAACTTGCGAAACGCATCCATCTTGCTGAGCTGGTCATCCGGGATCGGAGCATCTTGCTTCAAGAGGTCCCAATCGATATCGTCGGGGTTTGGTGCATCTTTGAGCCACAGAAATCCGTGTACGTGACCGCTACCCCGCTCCTGCCACTCGTAACGATACCAGAAATGCTTGATGGGAAATACCGCGCCAAAGTAATGCTTCATGAAGATCTGCACGCGATGGTCGAGGAACGACGCGGCCAGATGTGGATTTCGTTCTAGCGCTAAACGACGCTGACGGCGCTGGCGTTTGGCTTCGTCATCGGCCGCACGGGCAGCTTCGTCCACTAGCTCGTCAGGCATGTGTTTGTGGAGTTCGGGCCACTGCAGATCAGCGGCGCTCAATGTAAAGAAAAAAGACGGCGGGCCCTTCACGCGAATCATGTCGGTGAGTTCGTTCCTCCGAGCATGCCAGTACGCGCGGGTTCCTCGCAGCTTTGCCCCATATCTCATCATGTTGTGTGCCACAGTGGAGTTCCCTTCTTCCAGTAGGGCAGCCAGGTCATCTGTCGTCAGCCGCCCGGCATCATGATTCTGGCGGACGAAGATTTTAGACTGCGATCGTGTTCTCTGTCGTTGGAGAGTGTTGAAGGCGAACCACGGGAATCGACGATGGCGGGCAAAACGACCGCCCTGGTACCTCATGAGGTGCGCGAAGTATTCGCCAAGATCGATCTTCCGCTGACGCGGCGAGTAGAAGTCCGCCGTTCCATCAGGAAACAGACTTGGGAATGCGAGTGCCATATAACCGGGCGTCCATTCGGCGACGGGATTTGGATCAACAGCAGGTGCTTGAATCTAACACTGTGTCAGTATTTCTACGACGCATATTCAATTATAGCTTACAATTGTTTGCTGGTAGGTGGGACCAGCGGCCTGACCCGCTGCACGGCGGATCTCCTCGACTTCTGGACGGGTAGTATTCCCGAGGTTCGGAACACCGCCCACAAACGTAGTCGATTCATCATCGCCGTCTGTTCCTGCGGCTTGATTCGGTCCTGCTGGTCCCGCGGGGCCCTCATCTTGACGCCCTTCTCGGCAGGTAGGGATGCGATTGACAACCGTTCCGTTTTCCGGCAGCTGACTGAGGGCATCTTGGTCGATTTGCAGGTCCCGATAGGCGTCATCATGTGCGATCTTATACTCCAAAGCTCGGCGGACTTTATCTCGGCGTACCACGTAGTCGACATGGTGGGTGAGGTCAACACCGTCGCGCCGAATAATGACCAGATCAACGTCCTCCTATGGTTGGTTTGAGTGGACATTATTATTGGAAAAACACACCGGGGTTTTTTGGAAAAAATACACAACCTGCGTTTTTCTGCACCACCATGAACCTTTGACTAACTTGACACAATCTCGCGGACTAGCAGTAACATAAAAATCCACAACCATCCATCTCGAGCAGAAAAGGTCTGAACCCTCGTGTGATAAGAAATCAAACAACTCTAGGCATCACCTAATATTGACACAACTTGGAGACAGCAAGAAAGACACAACTACTGCGAGAACTTGAAAGCCTGCTGATCCGGAGCCTGATGTACTGATCCGTTGTTTCAACAAACTCTTTAATACTAAAGCATACTAAGGCCCCACAGCCTTTGTCAATGAGCCAATTCCAGGTCGTTCAAGCACCGGTGGGTATATCCGCCCCAGAGTATTTGAGCTCAACGGAATGCAGCGGTTCAGCTGCTCAAACGGTGTGGTGAGTAAGGGTGGTCGCCGAGCTGGGATCATTGAGCCGATTGATCATTTGATGTACATCATTTGAGAGTGTCACATTTGTCTCCCAAGTCGTGTTTCCAGGTGGCATTTGGAATCTCCAGGTCAGGTTGTTTATTTTTGCAGATGGTTTTCAGGTTGTGTCAAAATTTTCACCTTCTGGGCATTGTGCTTTTCTCAACTGGGAAGCTGTGTACGTTTTTTAGAGACATCTTCTGAGTGTTGTGCTCTTTTTTCTCCTCAGAGGGGGTTGTGTCAGAAAAGAGGTGAAATGTTCAACTTGTGCACATTTCTCCTGGAAACAGGGCAAGTGGTGTCAAAAAACCTTGAATTTGGGCAACTTGTGCGACAAATAATAATGTCCACCCAAACCAACCATATCTTCCGGTAGCCTCGGCAGTTTGGTGGCAATCTCCTGGACGTTCTGTGGCAGATTGACGATGTGGTCCTTATAGGACAGCTGGCGGCCTTTCGTGTATCGAACCTGCATGACGGTCTTGATGCGGGCAATGAGCATCTCCTCCAGTTCGGTAAGTGCAGACAATTCAGGTGGCATTGGACCTGACTTTTGCTCAGTATATGACACAAAATGACTCGAAAACGCACTTGGGTTGGTGTTGTTCTCGGCGGACCACTTGCGAACATCTCCCATGTCGTCTGCACATCTGCCGCAGAATGTGGCTGTTTTGAGCTTGAGGTCGAAACTCTCCTCGCGACAACCGGCACACTGGCGAATGGAAAGCGCATCGAGCTCCGCGTTCATCTTCGCCATGGCTGTGGCCTCTCGCGCTGATACTGCAACATCCTCGGGCAAGTCAATATCCATCATCTCTCCGCCGTTGCCGAAAATCTCATCGTATTCGTCGACAGGCTGATTCCGAGCGACACCGTCGGCATCATCATCGCCAAGAGCGTCCTCTTCCTCATCCACATCCTGACGTTGAGGGTGATTCGTTCGAGCTGCATATTGCGCACGACGACGGGCTCGGCACGTATTGCAGGTGCTGTAGCGGCGGCCATCGGAACTTGAAGTGCAGGCTTCAATTTCGACGTTGTGGCTCCCAGTAGCGCAGTAATGCAGTCCTTGGCCCGCAGCCTGTTCGCGGCGTCGCAATGCAGAAGCCATAACTGTGTTGCGACAAGTATCGCAGGTGAGATATAGACCTGCTTGGCCCGTGGGCTTCTGGAAATGTGTTCGTTTTTTAATCTTTGCGCAGGTTCTTCGGCTACAGCGTTCTCGTGTTTGGCACCGGCGACAGCGGGCATGGAGATTTTCGTTCGCTGAGGTCCGAAACTGGTCAAGGGAGAACTAGTCCTCGCAGAGTTCACAATGTTTCCCGGTGGCAGGATTGCGGGGTGGCAGGCGGATGGTAAGGGCACGTCGATGGGCTCGGTTCTCGGCCTGCTGGCGGACACACAGCCGACACATATCGTGGAGGTCGTCGTATTGGTTCGCGGGGACTGTTCGTGTCGGCTCACATCGTGTGCAAATCTTGTTTTGCACCCGAGACGGAATTAGCGGCAGACGGCGGTTCGGGGGTACCGGAGGGCGCATTTGGCTTGGAATAGGCATGGTGGATGGGAGGATGAGTGCAGAGGATGAAGGCGGAAGATATGCTTTGTGCTATCTTATCTACATATGACCGTGCCACTGTCGGTCGGTGGCAAAAGCCAAAGAGGAATTCAAACTCATACAGTTCACGTCTGTTTGCTCTGAAAGTTGGACAGTATGTGCACTAGGAATACAGTATCTCAAGGGAAAATCTGTGTAGCTACAGAGGAAGAATCAAAGGAGATTTGGAGGGATCCGTGCCAGCCATCAAATATCTTGGGAGAATTTGTTCTTGTTTGTCCCCCCACTGCGCCGTGTGCCTCACGTGAATAGTAGAATTGCGAGCGAAGCGAGCAATTACTACAGGACTGGGTCACTTACGACGACTACGCGGCGTTTGACCAGCTTCCGCAGCGGGAATGGCCTCGTCCGCCAGGCTCGGCGCCTATGAACGGACAGGAACAACAGAGGGGAAAGCCGATTTGGTGGGAGCGGTGGTAGATGAATGATTTAGGCTGTTGTCGTGAAATCTAGTAGAGTCAGACGCCGGAACTACTCCAGTTCAACTCAACTATAGCCAGGAAGGCAAAAAAAAAAAAAAAAAACTGTCTCTCCTCTCACTTCGACGTCTCAAGTCCGCTTCGAACGGACACCGCGATATCTGTCTGATACCACTTCAATGACACGCTGCGCGGGCGGCACAAGCCTTGAGACTCCTGTGGGTATGCCGGAGACTGGTAATTGACGTGTACATAATTTGGTACAGCAGTAGCGTGCAGTACTCAATGTCTGGTGTTGAATCGAGCAAGACAAGAGCCACACAGCTCCCATGAGCGTTTTTAAGAAACCGTCGCAAACAAAAACCCAGAATCAGAATCAAGAGGCAAAACGAAAGACCGATCATATTCAAAGATCCCCACTCCGATTCGAACGAAGCACCGCAACCAAGTCGATTTGGATAATGCTCCTGCTGTGTGCGGGGGCGAGCGCGCCTGGGGATAGGTATGTGAGGCGGGAATCCAAATAGACGTTGCACTCACCAGGTACCGATAGGGTCGCCAAGGGAAAACACAGAGCTGGCGCATTGGATATTCTGCGTTGAATTCAGGTTTGAACCGGAAGGCATCGAGAGAGAGAGAAAGACAAAAAAAAACTGGTCGTTCGTATCCCAACATCCCACACTCCGAGTTGAACGGAGAATCGTCGCCGACTTGGCCCGGACATGGCTTGCGGACCTGTGCCTACTGGGATTCCTGGCCCGGGAATTCAGCGACATTCTGTTATAGGTTGTTACTTGCGTCCGGAAAGAATGGACAAGACAGCGAACACATTGGAACGGCTTGGAGAAAATGTCCCAGATATGTTTGGGGCGGCCTGGAGGTCTAGCAATGGTGGTTTGGGTTAAATCTGAAGAAGTCGCATCTCGGTTGCCTTGCAGCGGACGAGGACAAATTGTGAAGACGTCAGTCCGCCCCAGGAGTAGATATAGTATCAGAACAGAAAAAAATACGCAGCACCAGATATGGTCCCAACTCCGCTTCGAACGGAAACGCCAAGCTAAGCAAACAAACCTCGTGTATGGGTGTATGGATCGCGGGGAGGCACTAGACTGCCGATGGGACTGCTACGGCTCGTAATGAGGCGAGGTATGTATTGGCCCTCCAACACTGTGTGCGAAAACGCTGTCCGACGCAAATGGACTCGGCCGATCTCGAATCCCGGAGCAGGGTTGGCGCAACTGCTTGCACAAAAAACCTAGAAGAACCCTGGCAGATCCCAACTCCGAGTCGAATGGAGGCTCCCAGGAAGATGTAAGACGCGCACTCGAGTCACAGAGTTCAGGGGAGGGCGCTGGTGCTAAGCCGCCCGATGGGATTCCTAGAGAGATATATGCGGCGAATAGATTGGGTTGAATGGTAGACAGATCCGAGTTGAAAGTGTTGCTTGGCAAACGGGGAATGCGGAATTGAGAAAGGAGAGCGAGACGATGGATGGGAACGCGCGTACGCCGGACGGCGAAGAGGCAAAGGGAAGGATGAGGAATGCTTTCGGACGTGCCAAATTCACTTCGAACGAACGAACAAATGACCAGCGACAAGTCTGGCGTAAAGCGCGAGGTTTAGGCCTTGCAGCAGGTGTGAAGCGGCTGATATTATCTTGTTGGATTCGAATTGACCCAGCCAATCCACAGCTTGAGACCACTAGCGACGCCGCCCGCCGTACCTGTGACGATTAACCGTCAGAGTTCCTCTCGAATCTCGCAGCGGGCGACGCGCCCTTGTCTACGAAGACGCTTCCCGCGTGCGTAGACCGACATAACGCCGCCACCGGGCGGGTGAGTATACGAAGTGCCGAGGGAATTGGCGGGCGTATGCCAGGTCCGAGTCATCCCGACGCCATCGAAACCTCTTGCACGCTCGCGTAGCACTCCTAGCTGATGCACCGCTGCCAGTGTATGGTCCGTCGGGACAACATCAACCGAGGAAGACCATTGTGCCGAGAGTTGCACTTGTGAGGTTCCGTTGAGAAGGTGGTGCAAAACAGTGAATAATGAGACGTACTGGTCAAGAAGAAAATCCACGCAAGCACCGTGCCTCGTCCCAAACGCGTTGCACATGTCTACCCCAGTCAGTCAAGACCCCATATCCCAAGCAGAGAAACGCACCTTGAGTAACCTCCACCTCCCATGTCCCATTCGTCCTCGCGCCCTGCCCTGTTGCATCCTCCTCGAGGTTCATCTTGACCATCACCGTGATGGTCGAGACGGTGCTCACTCTGATCGGATCGAGCGGAGCGATCGTCTTGTCCAGCGGAAAAATCAGATATAGGTTCTGAATCTGTTGATCTGGAAAATCCAAGGCGCGCCTCCCGTCCAGCTCAAACTCAAGCCGCAGGCTGCGTTCGTCGTCTTTGTACGGAAGCCATCAAGCACCGAGCACAGTTTTTATTTTGTTTTGGAGAGAAGGGGTTTTAAGAAGATAAATCAAGGCTCGATGTCAGGGGTTGGTGGCTGAAGTGATTCTGTGCCATTTCGAACCGCAGCAGCATTCCTGAGCCCGCGCTGTGCGGTGGTCAATCTAGTACAGAAGATCCGCCGTCGAAAGAGACTGGGACTGGAGTCAACGTTGCGCTGGCAGTCCCGGTATAGTTAGACATTACGTCGCGAAGACGTGGAGTTTGCAATGAAGACCCGCGAAGATGTGGCACAGACCACGACACCTTCAGCGATGGAGCAAGTGGAGTAGCTCAGAGCCACACCAGGAGCCAGGGATACTCCTTCTGAATCCAGTGAGGTCCTTGAAATATCCTTGGCCGGAAATATATCTGTCTGTGTTTTGCTGTGATCAGCCCGAGTTTGGTCGTCGCTCCGTGGTAGTAACAGACGAAAAACTGTACATTTGGTGGGTTATCAGGTGTAGAAAATGATACTGCTTCTCTTCAACGCGTATTGAACGTCCATCTGTGTGACTGTGGTCCTACAACGTCTCAGTATCGAGGAAGAGAGAAAGCAGGAAAAGATGGATACCGATATCCATGCCCGGCATAAAGAGCCGCATCTTCAATAACCCTCTTCAGGAACACTTTGAGCATCGCCCGGGAGTCGTCGTACATCGTATGAGAAGCGCGCTTGACGCCTGCGCGGCGAGATAGACGGCGGAGGGACGGTCGGGAGATGCCTTCGAATGATTAATTGGGCATTCAGGATGCTTACGAGGAGCCAACTCACCGAGAACCGCATCTCTGAGGATCATTGCCCGGCGTCTCGCGGCAGGCGAGAGAAAGAGGCGGTGTCCGCAGTTACTTTTACCCCCGGTAGAGCGTCGAGCCAGACATCACAAAAAGCGACAACAACCTATACGCTAACATACGGTCTGTAAGGCCACACAGATTGAGAGAGATCGGTCATATGGCTCCCCCGAACCTTAACGCGCACATATGGCTATGTATGGCCTCATCTGGCGCTCCCGCTACCTTGTATGACCATATGCGCGTCCTAGAGAGCTCTCTTCACGCCCTGGGCATCCACCATATATTGCCATATTGCCCCATTCCTCACCGTATCTCACCATACGAGGTCCCTAGTCATTCAAATCCCCCATATGAGCTCATATGACCGATCTCCCTTAACTGGTGTGGCCTTACAGCCCATGTATTCCCGTATAGGTTCTTGACGTTTTTCGTGATGGAGTCATAATTAAAGGTTTGAAACTTCACGGTGGAGGAACGGCAACGGTGCCCACCGTCTGTTTTGTGCGGGCCATATGGTTTGTGGGCGACTCGAGAACAGCGCTGGGGCGGAAGGCGGCGGGTGATTTTGATCTTTGGATGTGTTCTCCTTCTCTGAAAATTATCGCGCGTGAACGGCTTGGCATGCTGTCTTGGCATGCCCGTCCAATCGTAGCCTTGCCATTGCGCGTTATCGTGCCTCCATCGTGCGTCAATCCAGCCTCAATCTCCCCATCGATGCATCTTTCTCGCCGGATGGGGCTCTCTATCTTATCTGCATCTCATCTTGCTCTATTGCCCGTTATCACTCTAATCATAGGGCCGCAAACGGGCTGTTATCATGTTTGAATCATTCCTGTGGCAGCGATTGGATTTTCCTTTACTACAAGCGCAGCGTCCCAACTTTCCGGACCACGCTACTTTGATCCCCATCAATATAACTTGCTTCTGACACTCACCATCGTCTCCCACCTTGCCCGCGCTTCACTGTCCGCAACGTTCAACCTTCCTCTTCACCAAGCCGCGCATTCCCTCCAACCCTTTCTCTCGCCTTAACATTGCTCAAAGCCGTCAAACGTCGATTCAAGCCGTTAAGATGACGAATGCCATGGCCCGCTTCAAGCTGCCCGTAAGCCGTTCGTCATCGAGTACCGTGCATCAAGACTCCAGCTTTGAAGACTCCGCCACGATTCCTCTTTGTCAAGAAACATCTGGACAAAGCATCAAGGCGTCGCCGTCCGATTCGCGCAAGCTCAACTTACGGCGACAACCTCCGCGGCGATCTTCCCGGGCGATCTTGGCTCTGCGTAAGGTTTCCAGAAACACAGAATGAGCGATGGAGACGACGAGGGAATCGGGAGTGGGCAATGACGATGGGGAGAAAGAGCGTGAACGGGTTGAACGGGCGTGAAGCGAGTCTGCCGGTGTCTCCGAGTGCGTGTGCCATTGTCGTGTTGACGATTTACTGACCTTGCTGTTTCCATCCAGCCCTCAAACAGCCCGAGCTGCGGGATATCCGACTACTCCCTGCGACCTGTCATGCTCCCGGTGTGTGCTTTTTCCATGAAAGGTGTTTGCTCATACTTATCCTGCAGCCCAGACGCCCTTGCGGATTGGTGCTGGCGGGCGCCGTTCTTTCTGGATCCACCGTACCACCAACTCCACGATGGACCCTTCCCTCAAAGCCTCCACTCTCCGGCCGTGGCCCCAAAACAACATGTCCGTGTTGTGGACTAACGCGAGGGTAAGTGGTGTCCGCGTTAACCTCCCCTCGGTTCTTACCTGCGTATTCACATTTTGTCTGGCAGAGCGTGCGAGGGCTGGAGCGGGAACAGGGCCAAGTAAATGCCAGGTTCCATAGATTGACGTTTGTTTTTGTTTTTTTCCCCGTGTTCTTCGACTAGCTAAACGAGCCATACATAGTCAGCCAGGCTCCTTCCTCCTCCTTCCCTACGCTGCGTCTGAGTCGTCGACGGGATGCCAGGTATGGGGGAGTAAATTTTGGGCAATTCCAATGTGCAGCATCGGGGTGAGTCACTGCTATCCTTGCGTGCAATGCCGGTGGTGACCCAATTGGTGTTTAGACTGTATATCGAGGGCGAGTCCTAATAATTATTCTGACACCATGTCCGGGCAGCTCTAATGTCCGTACCCAGCTCCAGCTCTTGGGGCGGAGCGGAGCGAAGCCTGCCTTGTGTATTTATATGTGAACCACAGATGCGGTGCATGCGGGTGTATACTTGCTGGGGTGTGTGAGACGAAGCTCAGGTGCCAGTGTCAAGTCCCCGTTGTCCGTTGCGGGATTGTAGGAGTATACGAACGAGAAGACACACGCATGCGAGACTCGGAGGAGCTAGTGCCCCTCTGCATCGAGGTCACCAAACTTGAAGAGTACGCATGTAGTACATGCGTCGGATAGATTGGGTTGAATGGTAGACAGATCCCAGTTGAGATTGTTGCTTGTCAAATGGGGAATGCGGAATGGGAAGAGGAGAGCGAGGCGATGGATGGGAACGCCGGACGGCGAAGAGGGAAAAGAAAAAGGATGACCCAAGTTTTCGGCACAGTACCAAAGTTCGCTTCGAACGAATGAACAGCGACAAGTTTTGGCTTGGAGCGAACAGTTGCGCGAGGCTTAAGCCTTACAGGAGGTTGGGGGAAGCGGGCAATAATCTTCTTGAATTCGATTCAAATTGACCCGGCCAATTCACAGCTTGAGACCACTGGCGACGCCGCCCGCCGTACCTGTGACGATTAACCGTCCAGAACTCTTCTCTAGAATCTCGCAGCGGGCGACGCGGGTTCCGCGTCCGCCCTTGTCTACGAATACGCTTTCTGCGTAGATCGATATAACGTCGCCACTGTATTGACAAGGTAACTGTATGAAGAATGTGCAAGATTGGCGAAAACGCACACTTCGGCGGGCGTATGCCAATTGAGGTTCATCGTGGTGGTCATCCCGACGCCGTCGAAGCCTCTTGCGCGACCGAGGAAGACCATTGTGCCGAGGGTTGCACTTGTGAGAGCTTGGCTGAGGGGGGTGGTGTAAAAAAAGGGCAAAAATGAGACGTACTGGTCAAGAAGGAAAGCCGCGCAAGCACCATGCATCGTCCCAAACGCGTTGCACATGTCTACATACCCCGGTGAGTGATGACCCACATTCCCAGAAGACAAAACACACCTTGAGTAACTTCCACCTCCCACGTCCCATTCGTCCTCGCGCCCTGCCCCTTCGCATCCTCCTCGAGGTTCACCTCAACCACCTTCACCCGCTCGCCGATACTCTTCCCAAACGCATTCTCCATGATCCCACCCTTGATGAAGAACGAGAAAATGCCCGCGATGAGCTCCTTTTCGCTCAACGCGACATTGCCTCGGATCTGGGACGCGTATTCGGCGGGTGGGATACACAGCATCTTGGCGAGCCGTGAGGTGTGGTCTCCATTGCGCTCGCGGTCGACGGGTTTGGCGGGTGAAGACGAAGAGGTTGTCGAGGACATGTTGGCACCGCCGACGACGCCAGCATCGCGTAGCTATAAGCTCGTTCGGAACACTACTGTACTATTTCGACCTTAAGTTCAGCCGGTCTTACGCATTACGCATTGAACTTATATGTCACAAGTTCATTTGTCACATAATTACTATATAAGGAAGGCCAGCATCACGCCGGCCGAAAATTTTGATGAGATTTCGCCTAATTGGGCCAGAATTTGATGGTAAAATAGCAGATTATGCATTACGCATTTGTATAGGTTCGGTTCACGGGTGCCGCTTACACATTACGCGAACTTAAGGTCGAAATAGTACAGTACTCGGAGATGGTAGTCCTAGATAGAGGTCGGCGGCGTCGTATTAGACGATGGATAACAGTGGCATTCGTCATACAGCTCCAATGCTAGCCTAGAAGATTTGGAGCATCCAACGGTTTGTGGCAGTTTTGTCGAGGAATTTGCCGAGCTGTGCCATCCATCAATCATGACAGTTGGCCGAGTCACAGGTCTAGATCTTGCTTCCTGCGTCCATGTCCTCGCAATGGGATTCGACGTGGGCCACGCGGCTTCCAACAACCATCGGCCCATGTCCTTCACAGGTTAGTCCGTGTTTACGACCCTTTGAATGCCATGAACCATTAGTTCACAGACTGCGCTAGCAACAACCGAATAACGACCTATAACGCAACTCTCGAGATCTCTCTGCGTCTTGGAATGGTCCTAGGACAGCCAGCTTACTGGGAAGACGCCCTAATCAGCCGGTTTAAACATATCTGGCTGGTCGGCCTCTGCGAGTAACGAGCACCGTACATGTATACCGAATTTCGTACGCCCTCGTGCCCTTTTCCCTTTCACTGCGCTGACCGACCTCAGCAGTCCAGGCAGTTACCCGACTACTTCCAAAGGCGGCTGTCTTGCTCTTGTGCGTCGACAGCGATATCTCCAGCTTTTTTTTCGCTCACAAATCGATCCAGTCAACGGATCCGGATGTCGTTAGCCCTCTCCACCACGACGTCCATTCAAATCCCATCTCTCGTTGGAGGATTAGGCATCATCGCCATCGCACCTACCATCTCGAGCCACTCGCCATCCAGACGGTGGTCAAACCCGTCTTGCTGCCGCAGGCCACTTTCGAGTCATTGACTTCAGCATCGGTGAAGCTGTCCGGGGTGAGTGCTCTGTGTCTTGGCTTTGACCCACCACAATCTCATTACTCCGTGGATTCAGTGCTTCAAACACCTTGCCCCCAACCTCGACTACAAGAGCCTCCGTCGAGTGCGCGGTCGGCCTTCAGATCTTGACCAATGGGTACATGATGGATGGGTCGACGACATGGTCCAAGACTGTGTACGTCCTTCAAGTTGTGTCCTATTGTCGCTTAGCTAACGCAGATTGTCAGCCTGGTACCTCGATACGACGCCGTAAACACCCCTCGTCTCGTCTATCGATATCGGACCCCGTTCTCAATTCGCTCCCTACCAGCCCAGACTCCAGACACGAGTCCAATGCTTCAGCGCCAGCTCTCATCGGGTCCTCCAACGACCGCTGGCACATCTTCCCCGTTGTCGTCATTTCCCTCGCTGTCGCCGTTTGGATGACTCGGAGTCATCCGCGCAGACCATCCGTCGTGGCCTGCAAATCACCTTATTCTCCGGACCCCCTTCCGCCAATGCGGCCCCCCTATACACGATATACCCCTCGGTCCTCGGCAGGACAACTTCGCGCATTGCAAGTCAGCCGCATATCCGACAATCAAGATGGGCTGGCTACTACGTCGACGGCGGACGTCGATACCGAGCGATGGGAATTGTGAGGGTCGTCGCCTTGGGCTGCTGGGCATAGCCCTGCATTCCAGCAAAAGAGTCGTCCAACTCCGCGCGATCCGTTCGGCTCCATGGCCATTCGACTCCACAATGTTCCCCAAACAATCAGGAGCACGTCTGTTTCGTACACTGCCCCATTCTCCTCCATCGTCACGACCACCACTGTCCTCTCCGCCCTCCGCGCGCGTTCTCCACTCCTGGCACCCGAAGCATGAATAGGCTGAGACCGGGCGACGACGAGGAGTAACGACGTCAAGAGGACCACCAGTACCATCACCCCACCGCCTTTCCGCCTCCTTGCGTAGCAACGGAAAACAGTACGCGCGACCTCTCGTCTGGTTGTCCGCATAGCGGTACCGTTTTTGCTCGGATCCGGGGCTTCGACGCATATTCATGGTGGGTCCTTGATACTGCCAGTCCACAGCATAGTGTATTGAGCAGCGCAGGTACAAATCCTTAGGCGGGAGCGTCTACCTCTCCCGTCGGCCATGGGTCCGGCCCATGATCACCACCCACCACCAGCGGTAGTACCACTACACCGCACATTCCTTCCGCCGCTTCCACTTCTTCGTGGACCAAGGAACGACTCGGATGCTCGGCCAACGCCAGTAATGCTCGAACTCGATCAGACTGAGGTTTGCCCGGTCTGCTTGATGTTCGATTCGCATCTGCGAAGACGAGGGGCGGTAGTTCGTCGCCGTCAAGGACACCTTACACGGCAAACGACAAACGGTCGTCGGGCGGCGTACTTACACGGCGCAATCCTTCGCACTATCTCTATCGCACTTTTCAACTGCATGCGACGCGGCGAGCCTCTTCCACGTCTACTCAATACCTGTAGGCGGGAATGCCGGAGCGTCGAGTCTTGAGTCTCGACGAGGACGACTCTGTTGAGGATCATGTACCTTGCATCGTAGCTGCCTCATTGCGGCGTACATGCATGCGTGCCTCGTGTTACATAGATTGAAACCAGCTTTGCAGAGCATCGGACTTGCGAATCGCCGTGCTTGGGCCGCGTTGCGCATGTACGAGAGAAGAGACGCGGCAAATACATACACCTTCATCGTGTAAATGGTACAAATCCTAGTAGCTGCGCCACACACACCGTTTTTTCAAAATTTCTGACGCGTCAGAAACGTAGTCATAAATTGGTCCTTTCTGTATACAATTTAAGTCAATAAAAATGATTCGAATGGAATTGGTCTGAAAACTGTTTCAAAAGAACGCGTTTTGACGCGTCTATACGCGTCGTACAAAGCAATTGTTTTAGTTCACCACAAAGTAGCACTGAAATAGTATATTTGAGTCCACATTTGTGTGTAATTACAAAAGAAGTGGATTAAGTACGTGTCAAAAGCTAGATACAAAGATGTCCTGTCGCGCCGCCTTTCAGCGAAACACAAAGAAATTCTTTGAGCTGCACGTAAAGGTGGTCCAAAAGTACTTCACTTGGACCACCTTAACGCACAGCCCAAAGGGTTCCTTTGTAACTGGCGGCTTGTCGCACCAAAAGATGTCATTTGAGAAGACATTTCCGGGCCGACAGAAAGGACGTGTTTCCGCCGGGGTTGAAAGAAACCCTGAAAGCAGTCCTTTGGGAGCTAGCCGCGGCTCAGCCGCAGGTACAGCCGCGGCTCAAGCTCGGCTGACCCGTTGAAGACCTGTTCTGCCCTTGCTCGCCGCCGCTGTCTTCAGCGCGATTTGTAATGGTGCCCAATGCGTCTTCCATTCGCCCTGTTGCATCCTCCAGCGAATGCTCCGTGCGTTGTTGAGCGCAATGCGCATGCATTGCTCGTTGTGTCCGTCGTGGAAACGGACAGCCGTAAGATATGGCAGCCACCGACACGGCGGACAATTAGCTGTCATGTAGCCAAAGCGCTGCTACAGTCATGTGAACTGTCATGTCGCGCATTGTTCAAAGCGTTGCTTTATTCCTTTGTGGATATAATAATAATGGCATTTGTGTAAAATAACAGGAGGATAAGTACTTCCGAGTAACCCTTTGTCCCTCAGGTTAAGTACTCAGCGAACACGGGCCAAATCCAGTGTGACAACATTCACGAAAATGAATGTTTGCTGGGACATATACATATTCTTGCAGCCACGGCGAAATCCTTGCCTCGCTGCTCCTCGCAAACCGAATCCCACTGCCAGTGGCTTAAAAGACATGTGGGCCATCCGCATGCAGGGGGTTAACTGCTGGTACAGCTGTGCTGCCCCGCCGGCTGGTACTGCGACAACGGCGAGCGCTGTCCGGACGGGAAACGTGCCGGCCCACTCTTGGCGACTGCACAGACCCGCAAGTAACACCGTTCGGGTTTGCTTTTTGTTGTGCGCACGGAATTTACGGGTGTTTTTCGATTTGTGCAGTGTGTTTCCGGAGGTGGGAGCCATCCAAGTACCAAGGAGACGTCCACGGCCAGAAGGATAACAGTAGCAGTTCGCCAAGCGCCAAGTTCACACCGAATTCGGTTCCTTCCCTTCCCCGTAAGCCAATAATACGACGCATTGACAGTCACTGAGGTGTGTGTCGTCATAGCAGATACCGCAGGCACAGTAGCTTCCACCGTAGACACCAGCACGACTCCGACAAGTCCCGGAGGTGAGTCATTCCAGGATTGCACCAAAGTTCAAACGAGCTGAGGCGCTGCCCGCAGATCCAAGTGCGTCCGGGTTGCACTTACTGCAGACAATCGGATTAAATCATGCCCCGAGGATTAACGAAGCTGGCAGGATTTATCTGGAACTAGGACTTGGGATGTAGGATGGGTTGGTGACGGTGTATAGCGCGTAATCTGGAGTGGTGGAAACGAAAGACTCCATTCTTGTCGGAGCAGGAGAGCAGTGGTGTGTGCCGAGAGGCGTCGGACGGCGTATTGAAGTGCGGTGACTGGAGCCGGAGTCGAAATGGGAAGGTGTCCCGCCCGGAATCTTGAGTATTCACACTGGTCAATGATCGACGGACGTCAGAGATATGCAAGGGACTGCAGAAAGATATCGAGAACTCACCCAGGAACTTGTTTCCTGCAGTTCCGGCGGGCGAGACGCGAGATGGGGAGACGGCGATGGGGGCAGGAGGCAGGCATGAGCCACGTCCCACGTCCATCAGCGGGTAGGTGATCCCGGGCCGCTCGGAGAGATTCGGGTAGCGCGTCACCCTGGTTTTCCCGAACGGCCCGGAGCTACGTGCCGCTGACATGGGAAAACTGACTTGGCTTGCTTTCGCCTACCACCATGGTCCATGTAGACTGCCAGAAACACCGTCCCGCCCTCACTCGAGCCCGCAGCGGTGCACGGACGCCCAACACCATTCACACTATGCATTGTGCACTCGCCCTCTGCCCGTCGCCGCCTCGCAAAGTCTCCAAAATGGTCCATTTGCTGCTATCCTCTGCGCTCCGCTCTCTGCAGTTCTGGCAAGGGAGACAGCTCTTCGACGTTGGTGGTACGGTTTCCATCGCACTCCTGTACTCCGTTGAATTGTATCGCAGTTGGAATCTGATACTGAAGCGCCGCAATTCCCAAGTTCCAAGCTGAGTTTGCACCTGGCTTTGTCTAAGGTACGTCTCGTCCTCTATTCTCTGGATGTATCTAACGACTTGCACAGTCAGTCATCCTTCAGAATCTCCACTCCAACCTCTATTTCTATGTCTATTGCCTTTCAATGCATCTACGACGCGCTGCGGCTACACCACCATCCTGAATTGGCGTGAATACCTCAAGATGTTGAGCATACCCTAGCCTAGCCTAGCTTAGCCGACCTGAGCTGAGCCGCCGCCTCCGCATCAAGGTTCTTTATGTCGAGATCTCCTCACGTTCAAGTTGACGGTCCACACAAAGTACCTTTGTGCTATTCTAGTTGAGCTGACCCGCTCCGAGCACGACCATACGAGTTGACGGCTAACTGAGCCTACCCGAGCCCACCCGACCTGAGCTGACCCGCCGGCGGCGGAGCAAGGTTCTTTGAGTCTGCTCTTTTCAATTCCGTCTACCCTGCGCTGCGACGACACTAGACAATGACATCAGCGATTGGGCATAGATGGTGCGTGTCCCATTGCCATGGAAATTCCTTCACCGATTTTCCTGCTAGCACCAATGTATCTTGCTCCGCGACGAACACACATGAATTGACGAAACGAGTACACTGTCTCTAGTCGCCTTCCTTTCGCCGGCAAGATCCCCAACCGCCGCCACACGACTCAAACCGTCAAACCCTGCCGGCAACACGTCGGGCCTATCCACAAGCCCGGTGCGCAGCACGAATTTGAACCTTGGCTCTCCCGATACAGGATATCCATGCAACCGCCACTCGTGGACGACGTCGCCGACGTGGACGATGCCAGTACGTCATTGGCCTTTCCCAGCAACGACGCGCTTATATGTCTCTCATAGCACACCCGATTGCGCAAGTCATCTACAAGAAACCCACGGACGAGGGGCAAGACAGACAATGGAGACGAGCACACACGGGTTGAGAGCTCGCGATCTCGGATTGCGAGACGAGCACAACGGCCTTTTTTGTTGCAGGTGCGTGCTCAACCTTGCTTCAATGACTCGTTTACTGCTCCTAGCTCCAACGCGTGATACTCAGCGGCGAAGGAACGCGCAGGACGTCGTCACTCACTCCGCTATTCCCCAACCGCTCAGCCACTGTTTTCACCAGCGCAGGCCACTCTTTTCGCGTCCGAGTCACGGTACGTCCTTCTGTCTCTCTTCTCCTTCCGCCCCGAGGCCCATCCATCATCTAGATCTAATGTCCCGGTCTCTTCTCTGTCGCTGTGGCACGCTCCGAGGCCAAGGGTGCATAGAAGTTTACTTTTTACCTGGAAAACACCTCCATTGATAATCACACTACCAGTTCAAGTTTGCAACGGTGCGATCGCGGTGCCGAAGAGCTCTGCATTGACAACGAGTGAGCCAGTGTGCTTTGAGCTGACGGGATTGCTTCGGACGAGCTGATTCAATTTATGTGCTGTGTCTTTGCCTCAATGACTTGCTCACATGGTCCTAGCCCTCATATCCCGCCGAGCGTGCACGCTCGGTGAGGAACCGGCAGGACATGCTTCGATGTGACTCTGGCAGTCGGGATGGCTCCACCCAGTCGATGTCAGTGGATGGCCAGTGTTCATGGCGCGAGCACTTTTCCTATCCACTATATATCCTGCTGCCGCGACTGTACAGTTTATAACTCTGTATGGACGATTTTACAATTAATATAAAACCTGCACAACCCCGGGCCAATTATGAGCATGTCTCATTTGGGTGTGGGGCTTACGGCAGAGCGCAGCCACTCCTTGTGCTGGAGAATGTTCTGCACGTTGCGTGGTTCCGCGCATCGTGGCGCGGGTCAGCTAGCACAAAGGAATGCGGGTCAGGTCAGCTAGGGTAGCGCAAATTGAAAGGTTCTTGTGCTGACCCGTGGGATCAGCATCATTGCGCGCGTCGTTGCGCGCGTTGTTGAGCACGTCATTGTCGTCGAGCATAGACAAAGGTAAGTGGGTCAGCTCAGCTAGGGTAGCACAAAGGTTCACCCGTGGGATTGTGCAACTTTGAAGAACCTTTGTGCAACCCGCTTTCCTTTGTGCTAGCTGACCCGCGACACAATGCGCGGAACCGCAACTCGACAACACGTGCAACAGACTTTATACTGTGTTTGCCGAATAAAATAAGGACAACGACGACACGCGACGACGACATGCTCAACCACGCGTACGGTGGCCGAGACCCGCCAGGTGCTTTTACTGGCTGATGGCTCGGTTTCGTGCACCGCCCAGCGATGAACTGAGCCACTGTTCTCAGTGTCCAAGCACTATAGCTGATGAAATGGCGGGCTAAGCCACCTTGCTCTGTTTCCTCCATCCTCACGCCCACCATCCTCGCTCCGCCAACAATGCCACCAGGGTCTTTCAACGGCAATGGCCATCGGAGCTCTAAACTCAGTGCAACGTCTCTTGCCACCGCGCACGTTGAATTCTGACGCAAGACCCCAGTCGACGACCATCCTGAGCTTCCCGAGCTAATCCAAGGTCTCATTAGTGACGGCGAGAAACAGAAGGACATGCCTGGGATTCTGCAAGAGAAGCACGGTATCACGGCATCGTACGTCTCATGCCACCCTCCCTCTCTCGAGTATCTAATCAAATCTAGTTTACGGAGCGTCGAGCGCGTCATCAAGGACTACAGTCTCAAAACATCGCGCCATTCGGGTCTCACAGAGCTTGAGCAGACCTCGGCGATCCTCACCATCACGGAACAAGATCCGCTCGGCCGCTGGGGGAGCCGTAAAGTTCAAGAGAAACTCGTCCTCCGTGGCGTTCATGTCCCCCGGTAAGATTTGCTTTCCTCCGCTTAGTTCAAACGTTGACCAGTCCGCCAGAGACTTCATCACCGACGTGCTGAAAACTGCAAATCCCGAAGCTAACGCCATGCGCACACCCGGTGCAGAAAAGGTACACAAGAAAGGCCTCCATTCGAGCGGGCCAAACGAGGAGTGGTGTATGGACGGACACGAAAAGCTGTTGGAGTGCATGGGAATCGCTGTCTATGGGATTAACGACAAGTTCTCTCGGCGGGAGCTCTCCCTGTACGCGCTCCGATCTGCGCGTAAAGCGTCTGTTCCTCCCCCGCTTTATCTGATGCTCGTGAAAGAAAAAGGCGGTCAGGCTGACGTCCACCCAGCTTTCGAAACCGCTGATCATTACACAGGAATTCCTATCCAAACGACGTGCGACATGGGCAGTGAAACAGGTATCCTTGCTGCGCTGCAAACTAGTCTTCGGTGTGTTCATGGATTATTTTGCTCAACTCAGATGTGCTGATTTGTTACTTAGACAGTCCTTCTCCGCGCTTGATCTCAATCAGGTTCCTGCTCACGTCTCCACTAAGAGTATTTTCAACATCACACGAGAGCGTGCTTGGCGGCCCTGTGGGAGAAGGACCTGGCGAACATCAAGTTCCAGTATGAATCTGGAAAACTCGGTGTGCGTTACCACCCTGCAGATCCATAACCAGTACGTCTTTCGCATATTTTGGTAATAAACCCGACAACAGTGCAGAGATTTTGCAGTATATGTTTGGGGAAAGGCCGTCCAACACCGCTTGGACGAACATAAACGCGAAAATGACTACCACCGGGTCCGGCGCCAGAAAAACTCGTGCCTACCCACGGGCGGCAGACACAAGGACTTTTACGAACAGCCACACAAATGGGGCGGAATAGACCAACTCATTCCGGTCGACATGCAGCTCGTCGACCGACTGATTGATGAACACACCCCAGCAGATTTGTTCCAATTCGCCTCCAGCGCAATGATGGAAGCTGTGTGCGAGGTGGCGTACAACACCATCGGTGCTCCGGAGGTCAGCTCTCACAATGCCTGGCATGTGTTCGCTGCAATGATTAACTCTCTTGCTCCAACTGCTGCTTAATGTAATTGTTTTATTCTGTACATGGTTCTGTTCGAACTCTACGTACTATTCAGAGTTTCGGTCGGACCGTGCCGTGTAAAAATCCAATCCAATCCAGAGAATCGTGTGGTTTTCGATGACTCGAGACTCATGTGTACAGCGTGTTAGTGATATCGAAAATACACAGTACAGTTCACAAGGTGCGGAGGGTTCTTCAAAAAGAAAAAAGAAATTGCGGATGAGGGCGGTGTGTAGGGCGGGAATGGAAGTACACACCGTTCACTAAATGACCACATTCACACATTTGGCATTGATGATCCTCAGGGATGATAGGGCCCACTATCTCTTGGCCAGGAAATTAAAGGTAACGGGGCACTTTCTGAGTTTTGCGTCCGTGACGATGTTGAACATGGTATTTGAAGAATATCTCTGCCTCAACAGCTTATTTCCTACCAGAATCTTCGATGTAGGATGGAATTACTGAGCCAAATGTCTCCTGGAAGTTTCGATGCAGCAGACCCAGCAGCGTGCCCACAATTCATCGATCAAATTTCAACAGATATGATCAAATGTCGTTTGATTGTCATTGGTGGCTATGCTAATGACACTTTTTTGGCCTGATCCCGCACATTTAGTGCTCCCCTGCTCTTCCCTCTGCTCTGAACCCCCACTATCTCGTGTCAGAAGTTGTGGATAGATACTCCGAATCGATGTGTGGTCATTTATAGCCGCCAGGTGCCCTGTGGCGGAATCAAGGACTTATTCTTTACCTCATTTTGAAGGCTGCATCACATATCTTCATATAAGTTCCATAGGCACCTATGCAAATTGCCGAGCTGGAATTCTTTAGAATTTATCCCAAACTTTCATCCGACAGTTCGGCAAGTCTCAATTTGCATTCTCCAAGTTATCGAGTCCTAGACAGTATGGGCATCGTAAATGCAGTATATCTGCCGACAGGAAGCCTCTTTCACTCTGATTTTTTAATACGCTCTAAAGCTTTAGGAAATAAAGCTACCTACAAATTTCCAGCTCTTCAGAAAATGCATATCTGGCGCAATTCAGGCTCGAAGGATTTTGATCAGCCATCAAATGTCACGGGGTCTGTCATTACACAGCCTTTAATGACACGACTCTTGGCAGCGAACCACCATTATGAACGCTCCCTGAGTTGTTCCTCACTGCTCCTCATCCAAATTCTTGGATAGTCAACTGCCCAAGGCCACTCCACATCCGCCAGTATGCACTACTTATCCATGGGTGGGCTCTAGAATGTGCGCAGCCTCGTTCTTTGGCTGATTCCGCGATGCTTTCCAGATCATCACTTCCTACCTCTGATACCACTTCAAAACTTGCCCAATTGCTTCCAAGCTTGGACCAGAGTCCAAGTATGCCCAGCTACCTTCAAGGGTCTCCCTCCTCAGCAAATTCCGCTTCACTCCTAGGTTCTTTTTGGCCATTCTCGCCCATCTGCCGGACGATCTCCGCCTCTAGACGGCCCTTATCATTGTGAGAAGCTGGTCAATATGAACTGATAGCGGTGAAGGATGAGGAGCTGTCGCTGCAATGGTCTAACATTCACGGTGCGCTACCAAGCTCTTCTCCCATGGCGTATATTCTGATGTGCATAGAGTCCAGTCCCCGGCGGGTCGGCCTCCGACGTTCCAAGATATGTATCCCGCTTCTTGAATAGTAGCCCGACTGGCCAAAGTCCGAATACGGCGGCTGTGAATCGATCCAATCCCTCAGCAGCGCGATACAAGTCAGTCCGGCCGCAATGACTCATGTACTAGTATTCGATTCCACAATTACCTCCGTCTGCTGAGAACCTGCCCCGCCCAATCTCGGCAAGATACTCTGGAACCTCCTCAGTACTCCCCCACATACACCGTTCCGCGTCACACTCACCCATTCTGCTTCACATATGCCCACTTGACGTCGTTCCTCCCTTCCCTCCCGCGTTGATCCTCTTCTCCGCCTAATACCTTCCCTCCTGCCGTCGCCACCATTATTAAATCCTCCCCATGAATCTTCTACGAGTAGCTGGCTCGTTCGCGAATCTGGCTGACTACGTGCGACGCTTAGTCAATGACGATGAAGAGGGCCGGACGGTATGTACCCTCTTCGCTGTCAATATCGTTGCTGACGAGGGCGTAGATTCTCATTTGACCCGATGTACTGATGACTAGCGAGGTATCTCTTCCTCTGAGTCCTCTTGCTCGTACTGACTGTCTCCCTGGTAGGCGCCTCGTCTTTACTGGGATCGATGCCGCCAATGGCGAGGGAGGGCGACGATTCGAATCTCCTGCTGCAATACGATGGGCGGCGAGGCGATACTAATACAAACGGGACGCGACTGCTTTGTGGCAAGCGGGGCAACACGAGGGAGAGTGGTGATTCGCATTTCGAAATCGCATGCTGCAGTACGCCGGCGTCAAGCGGATACCGAGACAAATGGGACGCAGCTGCTTGAGCAGACTGCCGACTGGGGGATGGTCGACGAACTACCTCGTCATATGGATCGCTGAAAGATGTCCACCGCCCTAGGACCAAAGTCATCATCACTCAACGAGCTCAAGCCAATTTCTGCATCTTCCCCGTCTGCAGCACATGGTGTGTGTTCCATACCGCCGCCTCATACTGACATCTTTTTTATATTCCATGCCTTTCCGCTGTCTGCGAGGTTTCGGGCTAGGGTGTCGTTGACGAGGACTGGCCCGGGAGCATCGGAGGATGGGATAGCAGCACAAGTGCCGTGTGGTTGCAATCGAGTATGCCTTGGGATGTTGATATCGGCGGTATTGCGTGTGACTTCGTACAACTACCTCTGACCACAACATCTTCAGAACAGTATCTTTTCTACCATCCCTCTTTGTCATTTCAACTGCTTCAACTTAAACTGTCGTCCAATTCTTGTGAACTCAAGTCGTTCTGTTCGGGGTCTCGCCATGACCAAATCAAGTTAAATACGCTGCTCGATTCCAGGACCTTCGTTGTGCTTGGATACTGGGGCTTCGCTTGGATTATCCTGCAATCCCATTGTTCAAGTTATGAGTGGAGCCACTGCACTGTCTTGAAATGGGAAGTCGAGAGCATTGCGCGCGGGTATAAAAGCGACGCAAGTTAATGCTCTTTCATCACCAAACTCCCCGCTCAACCCTCAACCCTCATCCTCGTCCTCGTCCTTGGCTTATCTTCCTCCTCCTCATTATCATGGGCTTTTGCGAAGGCTGTGGGAAGAATTACGACTGGTTGCTCGACGACACTCGCTGCGGCGGGTGCTGTGACCGCGATGTTGGCCGCAATGCCAACTACACGCAGTGTGATGGATGTGGCAAGACCTACGAGTACCTCTTGACGGGTTGTAAGTGTGGTCTGTGTCAGCAGAAAGGTGTGTATTCGTTTGCCGTGCCACTATTCCGCGAGTTAATGCCCATATCCTTCCAGATGTTCGACTTGCCAACACCAACATGGCCATGACAAACCCCCCCAACCCGCGCTCTCGACAAACCTTCATACCACCTGCGGTCCCTCCGATCTACAGTCCTGCGGCATGCTCTTTCTTCCTCGAACAGTGGCAATTACCATAAACTAGCTCAGCTTCTCTTAAGTTATCCTTGACCTGGTCAACACCGGACCTCAAGGCTCGTCACTTAAGATGAAAGCATCTTAAGGTTTCCGTGCACCACAGGTGTAGTACATGATCTCAAGTTTCTACAACTTAAGATCTGTCTCTTAAGTCCTCTCCACCCCAAATTTCACCCAAAGCAGAGCTTAAGATGCACAAGATACAGCTTCAGACCTTGAGAGTTGAATCTTAAGTCGCAACATCTTAAGTTGCACGATCTTCAGAATACATGACATGAATATTGATTTTAAATTCAGCTACCACAATTTGTATGCCCTCGCCATTCCCTAATGAATGTCACAATTTGAATAGAATAACGATAGAGCACATACCAAGTCATCCATCCAGCTCAGCAGCTCGTCTCGGCTGGCCACAATCTTCTCGACAAGACCTTCAAAACTGGTGGCAGTGACCCAGTGGCTATTTGCGCCGGATTCGGCACTTCGGAAGGTCTCTGCTGCCCTATCTCGCAACCGACCCCACATCGCAGCCTGCGTCCGGGCGTAGATCACGGCTCCTTGATTCGCGGGGTTCTTCAACTTCTTGGATGCCATCTGCTCGGCTCGCTTCCGCCACACTTCCGCATCACGTCGGAACCGCTCTATTACACGGAATAGCTCAATGTGCTTGCATTCGTACTGTTCGAGCCACCGGAAGAATTCAGCCTCGGCTCGGAAGAATTGGACTCGTTCACCTGCGCACTATTAGTCGAGAGCGCCGAATACTGAATAAAACACGCACTTTCCGCCTTGAACGCCGCCACATTCTTATTAGTCTCGCCAGGAATCATCAACGCGTCCGAGCTCCAGATCCACCCATCTGTGCGCTCTTTCTGGACTTTAACGCGTGATTTTGCGCCTGAGGTGGTCTTGCGCTGCTTGACGGGAGATCGGTGGCTCGGTCCTGCATCCAGTTGTCAGTGGCAGTCAAGAAATGCTGCAGAGACTCACCTGCCCGCTTACGTGTCTGAACACCGGCAGCCGGGGGACTGAGCTCATCTGAGTCAGACTCGGACTCGGATGCTTCGGGAGCACCAGCATGCCCCGAAATATCCTCCAGTAGCATCGTTGTGTCAGAATTACCGGAAAGCAGGCGCCACGAGTCAGCACCAATGACCCGAGAATCACCTCGCATGCGAAAGAGATGGGTATCTTTCCGCGAAGTGTCGGAACACTTCATTGGCGGGAACGGCTTCAAGGCGTCGGCAGCCATGTAACCCAGACGAACTAAGGCTTCCCGGGCAATGTTGTAGATCGTGATTTCCAGATCTAAGAGCATTTCTCCTTGCTCCTTGCTTCGCTTTGCGCGTGTTATCCCACCTTGACCACGATAATCAAAACTTCGGGAGCTGCGAATGATAGACATGGTGACAGTCTTATCTTGGACGGCAAGGATCTGGCTGTTCGCCTGGGCGCACCGAAGCTGGATCTCGTGGTCAATAGCGGTGGGATCGATGGGAACGGCGCCTCGGCCGCGAGAGATCTGCGACGGAAATTGGAGGGTGGCATCCTCCGGGGAGTCCGGATCGAGAGACGACAATGTAAGCGAGGGGAATAGGACAACTTGGTGGGTTCGAAATGTGTCGAGCTCGTTGTTGAGGTCATCACGTAAACTGCAGATCGTCTCCCAGGTATTCTGCAGCGGATGCTCGCGGTGAGACTTGACGTATGCGTGTATCATCTCTCTGTATTGCGTCAGCCTGAGAACATTCAGGAACAGCACTGGGACATACTGCGTACGCTCTAGATCCATTCCCCACCGAATCCATTCGGCTGTGGTTGTTGGCTGATTGGTCGAGTCAACACGCTTGTCTTGGCCGGACCCATGACCAGTATTGTTCTGCATGGAGTCGAGCATATCGTCAATCGTTGCCACTGTCGCCTTGGGTTAGACATCATTAAGCAGCTCAATACCGATGTGCGTACCTGTTTTGATGGTGTGCTGATACACACTGAAGATCTTGCCGTCTTTCTCCTCACATATGCGTGACTCGTTTGACCACCGGGCAACGCGATCAGTTGAGCACCACCGCTGGATTAATACAAGCTTCCGACGGCACGAATAACAAGTATACGATACTCGCCCCCGCCATATGTTTGCCTGGATACAGTCCCATTTCACCTACGAACATCGCGAACGTCACCCCCGCTATATGTCTGCCTGGATACAGTCCCATTTCACCTACGAGCCCACCGCGTCTGCGCACGGATACAGTCCCGTTCCACCTACGAGGAACGTCGCCGACATAAATGAGCTAGCCGCTGGGTTATTGCATGCGTAGGGAAACCTCGCCGCCTTTCAGGAATGGCACGCCACCTATAACCCTTGCTCCGCTGGAAGAGGAACGATTCAGACGGACAAATGATAAAGGAGCGAGACGTACGACACGATAGATGCAGACATTTCGTGGAAACAGACACCGAGAGCACGCCTGTAGACGAGTCCAGCCAGGCGGGCACGGAAAAGGTCCGACGAGTAACCAAACGGTGACGTGAGCCATCGGAAGGATAAGACGGCCTATCCGCGGGTCAGCAATGCGAAGCGAGGGACATAGAAATCGACGCACAGACGCAGGATAATCTTGCAGGACGGAAAACAATACAGCGGCGCTCGAGGAAATCCGGCGACAGACGACCAGCTCGATGCAAGGCCCAGGGGAGAGTCGCGGTGTCAGGAGAATGTCGCGGCGCCTGGAAATAATAGCGCGGAGGACGAGAGACCTAATGCGAAGCTCGAGGAAATGTAGCGGCGCCCAGGAAAACCAGGCGGAAGGCAGACGAGTCGAGCGAGGGTCCAGGAAACACAGCGGCATCCGGGGATCAAAGCGACTCGGTCGACACTTCGACCCAGCACCCCACGAAACCGTTCGACAGCCGTGCGACCGAGCCTTACGAAGCAAAACATGAAACACTTACCAACCAGGTTTCTTACAAACATACTGAGCAATCCGCTTGGTAAGGCTCTAGAGCGTACTCACGGCTTGACATCCCAGGCCAAAGGCGCGGGAATCGTGGAACTAAGCATTCACACCCACAAACTATATCTACCACAACTGTAAACACTAGTAAACAGTTCACTGCGCCCCAATATACAGTGCAAATTTCAAGACACAGACACTGAGGACACCGGTATCGGGACCGCCCAATTAAAAGGGAACCACTATCCACCACTCCACCACTTTTCGAACGCTATAAGGCTCGGCATCGGTCGGCTCGCTATAGTAAACCTCGACGGACGAGAGCGCAGCCAGTTAGCTCTACGAGGGCGACCACCATTTGGAACCCGCAATAACCGCGACACCCAGACGTATACCAGGACGTTTGGAGGACTTCCTGTAGCTCGGTCGCCGTCCAACATCTCGAATCCGCGAGCGCAACGTGTACAGACCATCCTATACAAGCGGCACTATCGAACATCCATCGGCCAGGACTTCCTCGCTGAGAAGCACCATAAGCCTCAAAGAGAATCGAGCACCACCACCTTCCTTCCAACAACTTCGCGGCAGGCTTTCGAGTCGCCAAACAACATCCACGACCACCAAATAATCCAGCGGAGAACGAATTCTTCCCCGCTCGATTATAAACACACCACTCACGACAACAGATTAATCTCGCGGAGGCCAACAGCCTCTCCGCTCAATTACCCCTACTAACCACATCCACAGGAACTACACAAGCGCGAGCTTTTCTAGCCCCGTTGGATTTATATATACACACACACACACACACACACAATTTAACACAGTTTCCACCGTTGCGAACACAATCCTCAGAGGACGACTCAACTGAGACTTGATAGTACAAAAGCCGTATTTTGGAAATCTATCTCTACGAACGCCCGCAGCATCACAGCGCAGCATATGGACCCGACAGCGTGGTCAAGCGCGCTCGAGCGGCGGTGAGAGTACATCCCACGAGGACGATGGGATGAGGGCAAGGATGACAGGATGAGGGCAACCACCAGGCTATCGGGGCGACGAGGTTTGAATTAGACAGGCATGCATGGCCATGAACGAACGGTAAGTAAGTGCTCGGTGCGAGCCGTTTGTCTATATCCTCACCCTCACAACACCAGTCCGGACGAATGGGGTGACTCGGAGCTTCAATCCTGTCGCTGCAAGTTGGCAGCTTGCCGTCGCCCAATACCGCTTCGGTCATTTTGGGAATGGGGTTGGAGTGCACAAAATTGCACTAAGCTTCGGTTTCGGATTTGGCATGGTAGTAAAGTGTTACCAGGCAAGTTATCTATGAGGTTATTTATATGAGGTTATTTATCATTGTTTAATCCGAAATTGAAAGCTGAATCTTAGTCATATATTGCATAAACCGACTGCTCAAACTGAATTCAGCCCGAGATCCTCTGCTTTCAGCAACTTTATAACACAACCATGGAAGAGTCAGCATTCGGCTCGCAACACCGGCAGCAACCTCCGGTGATGGCATCAACGGCGGCCGTTGGTGCCGCAAACCAAAATAAGTTTTTATTTATTTATTTAAAAATAATTTTTTGTTCATTCGCATGAGTGAGCTCCGAATGAAAAATCACTATTGAAATTCCGCTGCCTGATGGCCCGTCCCAATTGGGCTCAATTCAGTTCGGCATCAGACGGCTGATGGCCCGTTGTTTGGGTGTTGATAGTGACCGAGGCCGTCCCAGGCTGCCACGTCACCGCGCTTCCTCCTTCCTCCCTCCACGCTGGTCGAGCAACGCCCTCCCCAACGACCTTTCACACTCCTTCACAACTCTTGCCATGCGCTACGACATAGATAACCCCCCGCTGCACTGCCTCCAGTGCCAGGACCCGTATACCATGCAGCTTCGTTTCTGCAAGACGCCAGGCAAGACATATTCTGGCTGCTTCTACCTCGCCGTGAGTCATCCTGCGCTGCTTCCTCCCCATTCTCACCCTCTTCCACAGTGCACAAAGTTTCACTTCTTGCATGACTTCAAAAAGGGCGTGAAGCCATCCAGCGAGGACGACGAGGACGAGGACGACGAGGACGACAACTCGCAGCCTCGCCCAATCTGCGCCAACTCTCGCTGCCGCAAAGTCAAGTTCAATGAGCGTTGTGGTATGTGTGCGCCCTGCTGCAAGGCCCGCGGCAGCTGCACAACCGCTCGCGGTCATTCGGTTCCCGATGCTCCGCCTTCTGCTCCTCCATCCACCATTCTCTCTCACCGCCCTCCGCCCTCCGCCTCTTCTGCTCGCCCTACGCCCTCCGCCTCTTCTGCTCGATTCAACTTCGACGGTGTAGACTTGCCCGCTGAGCTTGATACGCGCGCAGCCATACGTCGCAGTCTTCATGCAGCCCATGCAGCCCAGCCAACTCTCCCCACTGTTGCGACACCATCTCCCTCCCCTCCACGCCCAAACAAATTCCTCTTCATCGCCTGGGACAAAACTGGGCCCGCCAGCATCGACCTGCTACAAATCTACTCCCACGACCGTCTTTGGGCTCGTCCCAGCCAAGCTCAGCCGTATGAGGCATACTCGTGCACCTACGACCGCTGGGTTCGCGTCGCTGCTGATTACTGTCACCGTATCCAGCCCGGCGAAACCGTTGTCGTCCGGACGATTGGAGCTCTGTGTCCAGATATGGAGGACGTCTTCGCGGCGTTCCTTGGCAAGAGTCTGTCCTTTTCACCCTTGTCATCGGCCGCCCCCACTCGCACCTCGACTGCCCCTCGCGAGATTATCGAGGTCAACAACGACGATCAAGACGAGCACAAGCCGCGTTTGGACAAGGGCAAAGGGCGTGCGAGGGACATCATCGAGATATTTGATACAGACGAGGAAGAGGATATGCCCACGACCAAGCGTCTGCGTCTGTCAATCCGCATCCCATCCGGTCCTTCGTCTCCCAGCCACTCCTCTTCATCGACTCCTGCCCTTACCACCGCATCGTCCGCGTTGTCCTTGCCGTATGTGTCGACCTTGCCGTCGTCGCCATTTGAGTGGTCGGATTAGTCCTACTCGTATCTCTTTCATCCATGGCCGTTTTACCATATCATTCTCGTATTTTAAGCCTCTCGTACTGTAGCCGTCTTCTATTGTATCCCAGTAGTGTAGCCAATGTGTTCTTTCAAGCATGGTGCGTGATGTCATTGCCAAACAGCCTCTCTCAACGACCACGATGTACGGACAACCCATCCCGCCGTTCCTGCCATTCCCGCCATTCCTGCCTTTCCCGCCACATCCTCCGTATGCTCCCCAACAGCCATGCCCGTATCCGCCAACACCGGAAAGCTCGGAGAAACACGGGTAACGCGTTACTCCGGTTTCTCCGAGCTTTCCGTAGCCAGGTACCCGGTGATAGCATGTGAGCCAGCCCTGATGCTCGTCTCCGGCCCTCATCCTCGTATCCCCAACTCATCCCGCCGCCCGCATCCACCCTAGAAAGTTCTTGAAACCTCGCTCTAGGTGCGTTCTAGCGGTCCTCCTGCACTTTCTGGTGTATTTCTGACTTTCCTTCATCAGAAATCTCGGCCGCTTTTCTGTTTCTACTGCCGCCACGACGAAGACGACGAGGACAACACCCCAGGAAGTACGAGAAACCTCGTCCTAGGTGCGCTCTCCTGTCCTCCCGCGCTTTCTCGCGTATCTGACTTCTCCGTCGTCAGAAATCTAGCTGCTTTTTTTGTTTCTACCGCCACGCCCCGACGAAGACGATGAGGACAACAACCAAGGAAGTACTGAAACCTGTTCATAGGTGCGCTCTAGCACTCCCTCTAAACTTTCTCATGCATCTCTGACTCTCCGTCATCAGAAATACGCCGTACAAGTTTTTCATCGCCCCTTCAAGTTTTCATCGCTCAATCAAGTTTGTATTCTACCGCTGTTCTGATCGTTGCAGCTCATCCTTCTTGCAGCGCTGTATGTCTGATCTGCGCCGCAAACACATCGAGCAGGAAGATTCACCCGCCAAGCGGCAGAAAATAAGCCACGAGCTAGACTACGACTCGTTACCGGGAGGCAATGACAGCGTGCGCTGGGCGGTCGGGATGCCCGTGAGTGTCATCGCGGCATGCAATGTTAAAGGGCTCGAGGGCGAGGTCACTGGGTACCGATTCAAATCCGAGGACCCTCGCAGTTACGGGGACGTGGAGCTTACTGTCGCTCTCGCCTTGCGTCTTACGTCCGTGCAGCTGAACTTTTACGATGTTGTCCACCTAGAGTGAGTACATCGGCCCTTCTATTCTGATTCGTGCTAATGCGAATCAGTACTCGGGTAGCTCTCAACCAAGCACGTTTTGTCTCCCTCGTTGTCGAGCCACCGCCACGCACCCGCACACCGGATGGAGGCGACATTGTACCCGCTGGCGAGACCGGTATGCCCGTGCCGCGCTGGGAAGACGACCCTGCCTCGCGAATCTACTCAGCTCCACCCGACATTGGCGAGTGCAATGGATCATGGCTCCTCAACGCCAAGTTCGTCGATAAACGTATCGATGTGGAGATAGTCGACGTGTTGACGTTGCATGAGCTCGCAAAAGTTTCGCGGAGGACGGGGGAGGCTCTTGGCGACAAGCAATATGCACGCACGGGCCAACGAGCGCACCTGGACATCCTGAAAAAGCCCCTCACCTCAAGCTCCACTACCACGAAAATCATTGACAGCGTAGGGAAACGACTGGCATTCCCGCTCAAAGCGCTCAGGCCGGGTCGGTCGCATTCTGACGGCACCTCCATCAGCAACCTCGCCGCCCGTGTCATCATCATTGGTCCCGACTCCTCCGGCTCGCACGAGAGGATCGGGCAATACGCTGAGGTCGTTCCCGGCGCCACGGAGTTCCCCGAGAAGGTTGTGCGCGTGAAGTTCCCGTTCGAGTTGGGTACCTCAGGCGTCGCCGAGCGGCCTGAGCAGGACTATCACTTGGTTTCTCTATGCCTCGCGATAAATTTCCAGTACGCACATCTACCAGCCACTGACTTTAACGCCATGCCTACAATTTAGCGATATCATTTGTACATAACGATATAAATGCTGAATGCTGTATATGCTCAAATCTGCGCCAGTGTATGTGTGAAAACTGAAGTGCAAAAGCGAGACTGGTTCGGAAAAAGTCGGGTTTATCACTGATCCTCAGGTCTCCGAGCCTTCGGGCACCAGCTACCGATAGCCGGCGTGGGAATCTGGTAGGCATCTCTTATCCGCTCCTCCATCGCCTTGCCCTCGTCGCCCCCCTGCGTTTCTCTGCATGGCTTCCAAGCGTAAATGCCAATGTGAGCTGGAGCCATATGAGCATGAGGTTCTTGTGCACGACATGCAAGCCCATCGTAAGGAGTTGGAGGATCTAAAGCAAAGACAGCAAGAGCAAGAGGTCTGTCCAGAGCTTTACCTCTGAGTGAAGCTGAGCATGCCTTAGACGATTCAAGAGGTAGCCCGTGTCGCCCTTGGCGGCGATGCCTCATCCAGCACCATGTCCAGCGCTCCCGTAAATCTCCAGGAAGAAGCTGCGCATCTGCGCGCTTTTATCTCGTCCCACAAGCAACGTGCTCGAGCAGATCAAGAGGGAGATTTGCTGGAAGCCATTTCTGTTGAGCTACAGAAGGGGCTGACGGATATACTGGCTTATGATATTGCCCCACTGCCCAAGGATGCATCCGAGGCTGCCGTGCAGGCCAAGACGCAGTCTTTGCAGGCTGCAGTCACCCGAGGCCAAGCTCTTATTCGCTCTGGTCGCACCTCTCTGTCGCCTATCCCAGATTCTCCCGCAAAGGCCGAGCTTCTCCAGCAACTGCACGAAATCCAGAAAATAGTTGATGCACTGTTGGCGCGTCCAGCATATGCGGAATCGACGGTGCCAATTGAATATGATTCTGGCAAGTCATGTTCAGCCACGTCTAATCTAGGTACTGAATGGCGTCTAGCTTATGCTATAGAACCGCACCCCATCGAGAAGTTGTCGCTGTTAGCGCAACTGGCGATTCTCCTCAGGGTTGTGTGCAACACCCTGCTCAACATTGCCATCCAACCAACCAACTTAATCATCCAGTCTGTGCACCTCATTGTGGGTGTTGCAATTGGGTGGTTAGTTCCCGAGAGCGACAATACGTACAAAGACCAAATCAACACAATCATTGGACAGCTACCGACGAGTTTGCAGATGGCCATGAAGCAGCTCCAATTAGACGCAAAGACCACCCTGTATGCAGCATGTCCATCGTGCAATCACATCTATGCGCCTACAGTGTTGGTATCCGGAGAAACTATGTGGCCATCAGTTTGCTCCAACATTGTGGTTGGGGTGCACGGGAGACATGAATGTGGAGAGAATTTGCTGACGGACGACGATCATCGAAAACCTCACAAACCATACCTCTCTCCATCATTCCCCGACTACCTCGCACGCCTTCTGGCTGATCCTGGGAAGGAGGCAATTTTGATCAAATCCTGTGCCGATGCAGAGTCTCCCCCTGGGTCAGCACCGGGAGTTCCCCTGGACCATATTCGCGACATATTTGGTGGCTCTTTTTTCAAAACCTTCAAGGGGCCTGATTCAAAAAAGTTATTTGTCGACGGTGGCCCCGACAGGATGCGCCTGGCGTTCAGTATCAGCGTCGACTTCTTCCAACCCCACGGAAGCACAAAACGAAGCACCAGCGATAGCATTGGCATCCTCACGGTCCACTGCCTACATCTTCCAAACGACCTTCGCTTCCTTCCAGAAAATGTTTATCTGGCTATTATCCCAGGACCAAAGCAGCCCGATGACCTCAATCCATATCTACGGCCTGTGGTGGACTTCGGCGTTAAAACGTGGAGCCGTGGCACACATTTTACTCGCACTGCAAGCTCTCCGGACGTTGGTCGCCTTGTTCAGTGTGCATTCACCCTTAGTTTCAGTGATCTCGGTGCTATACGGAAACTTAACGGTACCGCAGGAACCCGCTCCCATCATTTCTGCGACCACTGCAAGTGCTACCACCAGTCAAAAGCCTATGTAACCGACTTCGAGAACTGGGTCAACAAGGACCCCGTCAAAATGCGAAAGGCAGCTGAAGCTTGGCGAGATGCAAGAACATTGGCAGACCAAGAGGCACTCTTCGAGAAGCATGGAGTCCATTGGTCAGAGCTATGGTGTCTGCCTTATTGGAACCCAGTTACGATGATTGCCATCGATGTGATGCACTGCATCCTCGAGGGCCTGGTTCACTATTTCTGCCGCCACGTGCTGGGCTTTGTTGCAAAGGACGCTGGAAAGGCTCCTGGCCTTCCTGATGCATACGACTGGCCTTTCGAGCTGTACGACGCAGGCCAACCATGCGCCGATGAATGTCGTCCTAAATCAGACAGTGACGAGAGCCAGATTTACGCAATTCACAAACTTCTTGTTCGTCCGCTTACCAACAATCCACAGGACGACGACAAACACATTTTGACGAAAGAGAAGCTGGGTGACAGGCTCTCAAAGATAAAAAAAGTAGCATTGATCTTTGTGTGCAACAGTCTCGCCCTTGGTCAAGGTTCATGCCCAGATGATCAGACACTTCCAAAGCATCTGGCAAGCATGACTACCAAGCAAATGTCCGATCTACTTCTCTCCTGGGTGTGTGTGCTAGATGCATAGAGTCTATCTGTTGAAATTTTGCATAGCGTCGCCTTAGGCCAAACACAGCAGCTGGTGCGCACCTGGCCGGAGCACCTTTACGGCGCACGGTAAATGCACAGGACATCGACTTCATCCAACAAGTCATTGCCGAAACGACGACCCCATCCTGGGTCAATCATGTGCCCTCAAATTATGGCGAGGCTGCAGCTGGATCCATCAAAGCCGATGAATGGCGGCTCCTGGCCACTATTTATATGCCAATTGCGCTTGTTATTCTCTGGGGCGAGCAAACAGGAGCACACAAGGGCCACTTTTCCAAGCTCCTTGATCATGCTATGGAGTTGTTTCAGGCAACCACAATTGTTTGTCGCTACACAACCTCACCCGCACTTGCAGCTGCGTATAGAGAACACATCCACACGTGGCTCACAGACCTCATTAATTGTCACCCAGAGGTGAAAGAGGACAAGGTGCCAAGGATCAACCCACATATGGCGTTTCACATTTACGACTTTCTCTTGCTTTTTGGGCCCGCATTTAACTGGTGGTGCTTTCCGACGGAGAGAATAATTGGCAAGCTCCAGAAGTTGAATACTAATAGTCGTCCAGGTGGTAAGCAATCTTCACATCTTTTAAACATGATTATGATGCTGTTACCTTAGGCGAGCATGAAAAGACCATCGTCAAGACCTGGACACGAATGGCCAATCTCCGGCGATGGCTTACACGCAAGGACTGTCCTCCTATTCTTCAGGAATTCTATCGCATCATGTGCACATATCTCAATATCGCATCACCAATTAGCGATAGCACTGATACAGTGACCGAGGAGCGTGTACGTGCACATGCCAACATTTATGGAGCGCACTATTCGCGGGCGGCCACTCACGAGGGCAATAGCTGGATTGAGTATGCCGCTGCTGATGGCACTATTCATCCAGCTCGGATCGAAGAGATTCAACAGGGACCAGAAGGCACATTGTTCATGGTTCGCCGCCAGCTCCCTCTGCCACCGACCAAAAACGACCCATTCAAAACTTTCGTACACTTTCCTGCAAAGACATACTCTTCGGAGCTGGCTGCCACATTGGAGACAATCAGCCCGGTTATTGTGCTTGGCCATGTTGCACGTTTTGTATTCTCGGACGACCGTGCGGTTATCCTTAGTCTATCTCGGGTATTGTATATTGCATTCTCTCATATGTGTACTAACAGTTTCCAGGATTAGCTGCTGGTTCATTTTTCCATCCTTCATATATATATATCTCCCTGTCTGCGGAACACATTTATGGTCATGGCAACCTGGGCTGCTTGTACTCATATGAGGATACCGTAAATAAAAGTAAATAAAACAAGAAGCAAAAAAATCAAAAAAAAAGTCTGAAATCACTGGACTTCTAATAAGAGAGCTTTTGGATTAGATGATGAACCCAGCATGAAGGAGGTCGTCAAACAAATCGACGAAGGCGCCCATTTGAGATAATCAGCCATGATTTTCGCCTGCGTCGCCACATCCGTTGGTGACAGATGATTAATTTCCAACACTTGTGTCTTGATCCATCTAAGAGGCTCAAGGTCCTTGAGCAGGAAGTCTTCCTTGGGAAGTTTGGAAGCAAGCTAGATGCTGTTGTTGCTTCCTTGTTGAGGCCTACGGTCGCTTAGTTGAGCCAAATGAAGAAGGATATCGACAACTGACCTTGATCTCCTTGACCTGTGCATTGCCTGGCAGCGATAAACCGTACAGGAAAGCCGCAACCTGTGTTCGGAGGTCTGACGCTGTGATGAACACGTGGAGGATGTTCTTTGGGAGCACATAGGTATAGGATGCAGTATCGTCCTTGACATCGTCGTTCGAGAGGTAAATATGTTGCAACCTCAGAGCGAGGTGTGTAGCGGAAATGGCGTGGACTCGCCAGTCGGACTTGCTGCTGAAGGCACTCTGCTTGTAGTTCATCGCTAGATCGTCTAATGTCAGTGGTAGCCTGAAGAAATGCAAACATTGAACGCACTCGTAACAGTCGTCACTGTGGACGTTGGTGGTCATTCTGGAATACCCATTAGCAAGTTAGCAAGGGCAGTGTTTCGAAAGGAAATGCACTGGCGTTTGAATAGCAGTGACTTGACTCTGCGCTTCAGTGCTCTTCTCCAACTCAGCCATCTGCTGACGCTGAACCGACGGTGCAGCAATCTCCTGCCCAAGAATAATGTCTCGGACTTCGCTGACCGTCAAAGAAGCGATGTTGACACTATTCCGCTTACCAAAATCACTTACCGAAATCCTAGCAAGAGTGGTCAGCAATGAACAGCATGGAAAGATAGCGTGTACGGCCAGAATCAGCTCCTTCATGGCAACCTCAACCTTGATCCAATCCTCATTGCTGAGAGAAGGCCAAACGAAATGGGGCTCGGTGATGGTGTTTTTGTCTGGATGCAAAATGATCTTCGCCTTCTCGTTGTTTACATGCAGGCCGCGGAGAAGCAAAATGAGCCAGGAGAAGGCAGTGTAGCTGGAGATGGACTTGAGCCAGTTGTCGTAAAGACTGAATAACACCATTTGAGGTTGTGTCGCATGCTACACAAGGTCAGTTCAGTGGGGATGACCCTGTTGTTCATCTTACTAAAATCAGGTCACCAAATTTCTCCATCTTCATGCAGGCTTGGAATGGTAATTGGAGCTCGCTACCTTTGATGACAATGTTGGGGAAGTTGAGCAAGTGAACCTCGAGAGGATCTGTCAAGGTCAATGAGGAATTAATCGAGGGAGTTGTTGGATTAGATGTACCCAGCATGCCCTTGCGGGTAATGATAACCCGCTTGGGCTGTTCTTCGACCGGTCACGAGCGAACCAGCGCAGCGACTTCTTCGGCAGCTTTCCACTTGGCGAGTTGACCGAGACGTTTCTGACCTGCCCAAACACTGGTGTGGATGATCTTGAGGAACAACTGCCCAGACCTAGGGTTGAAGATGAATCGGTGGCTAAACAAACTCACTGATGGGTTTGATGGTCAAGTTGCCCTCGAAGGTCTTGTGGATAGTGATGCGGTAGACGTTGGTGTCGTCGACGAACCCTGGCCCTTACATCAGAACAAGGGGGCGCAAGGATAACCTCTGGACCTACAAATGATCTGGTTGGAGAAGAGCTCCGAATAGTTCTGGGGACGAAGTCAGTTTGCTCACGGAGAGAATCGGTAAGAAAACTGACCTGGCTATTCAGGTACGGCTCGGTCGGTTCGGAAGAATACAGCTGCAAACCCTTCCGGATTCGCTCACGAAGTATGTGACACACCGGATTGGCCTTCATGATCTTGGCCATTGCTTGCTGGATGAGCAGTTTCATGCCGGGGAACCAGTTACCATACACCGACCACAGATTGTAAGCAAGATCCATTCCAATCATGACACTGGTGGGTGATGGGTAGATACTCATCGAGTCGGAGACATAGTCGAGGAACTTGGCGCGAGTGTATCTTTCAATGTTGTGTGTGTCGAAATCACCCCAACGAAGCTGAATATCGATCCAGAACTTGTTGCTCGTGGTACCGTCAAGAACATCTTTGACCTATGGAACGTGAGCTACGATCAGTTTACGAAATGGTTGACGCACGTCGGTGACCAGGGATGGGCGAGAGATGTTTCACTTGTATGCCGAGAAGAGGAGGATATCAGCACAAGAGGAGTTCATCTTGTAACTCTTTCGCGGGTGGATCGTTTTCTTCTGTACCGTCTCGATTTGTAGCGGCTCAAGTTCCTGATCAAAGACTTGACACTGGAACACGTATCAGAAATAGACCGGACAAAAGAATTGGCACGTACCAGATCCATTACCACACTCTCATGGACTAGGACGAGGTCAACCACTGTGCAGCAAAAAGGGAAATATATACGTACTTTTCTGCCACAAGTGAGCGCGGAAGATCTGAATCAAACTAATCTTCAGAGTCGGAATCTTGCCATGCTTGGGAAGCAAAGAGTTCAATACAACAGAAACGAAATATGTCTTGTACTCACATGAAGATACCTCAAATCCAGTTGGACTTGGAACCTGACGTAGATGTTTGCATGGTTGATGGTCGGACTCTACCACAGTGTGAATCAACGATTAGGAATTTGATTGAGACCAGAGCACTGAGCATTGGTGAGCTTCTTGTATCTCATCGACTCATCGAATCCAGACGCCTTCTCCCAGAACAAACCTGACGAGCGGTGAGCGATTGATCGTGCGGAAAAAACAACGGATGAACATACCCTCCCAGGTTGGGAAATATGTCCCCTTGAACAGTGTATGCTCCAGGATACCCTCGACACCACCCAGAGCGGTGATAACATCGACCCGGTAGTTGTTCAATTGCTAAAGTTTGCCGTCGTGCCTTTGGGATGTCCACCAGAAGGGATTGCTGGCAGTGCTACTTTAGCATAGGCCGAACGAACAAGAAGATATATGCACTGTTTCAATAGTTGATACTGCTTCCAATCCGTACGGACATGCCAGCCATTATCATACGCCAAACTAGCAGACATACAATGAGCACGATAGATAGCCAAGATGATGTGGGCACTGACATATGACGGTCCTTTTGGAAGAGCATATTGATTTGGGGAATGCTGCGATCCCAGCTGTCCTCGAGATCTTCCAAGGTAAGTTGGCGGTTCTGAGCATTCATCTCTTTCCGTTTCATTGAGTATTCGGACCAGACACAAGCAGAGTCCAGGAATTCAGCCTCCCAAGGTTGCAAGTAGCAATACAGATTTGGAATGAGTTGATCCTCCTCATGCGACATACTGGCACAGAAATGTGTCACTGAAATGGTGTTCAGTTGAAGGGATCACTCTGAGGAATGAGTACGTGACCCATCAACAGCATACCGAGACCACCCAATTCCTGCAATGCAATGAGCGAAAATTTGGTGCGGAGAAGTCATCACACACCTTGGGAGTATAGAAGACGACAGGCAAGAAACGTGACGGCATCTTACTATTGATGCCAATCTTGACTCAAGTCTGGATCTTGTTCTCCGCCTTGACCAAGGAGTCGAGGAGCTCGTTGGTGTGAATGACGGCTTTGCAGTAGTAGGTCATCAATCCGATGAGCACTGTGTTCCATTTGATCACAATCTTGGAGAACGTGGTCGATCGAGAGTTCATCAGCACTTGCCGGATTCGGTTATTGAATAGCTGAACACCTGCAAACAAAGTTAAATGGCTGAACATCAGGTAGTTCAGTGAACGAACCCTTGTCAGACACGTACAGGAAAGCTTGAGCGGTCCGCTCCTTTGTTTGCTCGTTTTTAAGGTTCCACGCAGCGTCCTTGAGAGAGAACTGCTCCCCGCTCATTGGCCGGATCTTGGGCAGAATGCGAATTTCGAACCACACATCAAAAACAGGAGTTGAGGGTTGTTCTGCGAGTAGACGCTGACGAACGTGTCCTCCCATTCGATGGTGGTGAGGGACCGAGGCAAACTCTGCTTGACATTCCAAAACACGGCGTGACCGAGGTTGACGTCGTGCTTGATGAGTCGCATACGGCAATCCCGAGGCCAGCAGTGTTTGTTGTTGTACCCAATGACATTGTTGTTGGTCGGATCCAGGTTAGCAGAGAGATATCGCTGGATGAGATCCCGCGACTCTTCAGCCATGAAGCAGAAAAGAATATGCAGCCGATCGACGTATCACGAGTAGAGACAAATTGGATGCTGAGTTTCCGTCTCCGAGTTGCGATATTGCAGGAAGTTGTTGGGCATTGAGGGTGGTCCCGCCGTGCTTGAGACCCAAGATAAGCAAATCCAAGACCAGGCTGTAGTACTGGAAGACAAAGGCAGAGAACTGCAGGCCACGGATGAGACCAAAGGTGTTTGTGTGGGCCATATCTTTGTACGTGAGCACTGCACAGCAATCAGTGGAAAACAACAACAATATCAAAGAACAAACCAGTGTTGTTCTTGGCCGTGATGTAGTCAGCCAAGTTGTGGTTGAGAATCAAATGCAACAGGCGATTGAGCAAAGTAAGGTCGATCTTCTCGTACACCTTCGAGAGGACCGTCTCCATGAGGACATTGTGCTCTCCTTCGCTGGTTTCCCAAATATCCGTAAGGTTGTTGAAGCCACACATCGAAAACAAGAGTTGAGGGTTGTTCTGTAAGTAGACGCTGATGAACGTGTCCTCCCATTCAATGGTGGTGAGCGACTGAGGCAGACTCTGCTTAACGTTCCAAAACACGGCCCGACTGAGGTTGATGTCGTGCTTGATGAGTCGCATACGGCAGTGCCGAGGCTAGCAACATTTGTTGTTGTACCCAATGAGAGGTAGTGTTGGATGAGATCCCGCAACTCTTCAGCCGTGAAGCGGAAAAGAATATGCAGCCAATTGATGTATCACGAGTACAGATGAATGGGATGCTGGGTTTCCCTCTCCGAGTTGCGATATTGCAGGATGTGCATGCTGGAAGAAGAGCAATTGATCAAGGTACTGAGAGTTCATAAGCATTTGAGAAAGACCAAGTCGTGCTTTACTTACGGCGTCGAGATAGAAGGCGGGAAGGTCAGGGTCATCTGTTCGGAGGTAGACACTCTTGGGAGTGTATGGCGAAATACAGACAGACAGACACCTGCAATGCGTTGACGAAGATTCGTCAAGATATCGCAGGTACAGAGAAAGGGAATTGTACGGGAAAAGTGTCCGGGCCGACTGTCGGGCCGACTCTCCGGGCCAACTCTCCGGGCCAACTCTCCGGGCCAACTCTCCGGGCCGACTCTCCGGGCCGGCTTACCGAACATCAAGAAGCAACTAACACAAAATGCGAGGGAAAACCTCATAATTCATACACGTGTACATTGTAACTAAGATTCTGTATACATCTCTGTGGCAACCCACTCAAGCATCTCGAAAGCCTCTTCGGAGATCTCAAGCTCCTCCTCGAAGCACTTGTCAATCTCGATCTCCTCCGCCAGCCACTTCTCGTCGTACAGAATGCACGGCAATCCCGTCGGCGCGGGGCTAGGGGACTTGGTGTCGCTTCGGATACGCGGCCGAGCGGTGTGGGTTCTCATTGTGGTTTGAGCATTGTCGTCAAGCCAATGGAGAAAGTTGGTCGCGACGGGATTATGCCACGGAGAGAGTGCCACCAGATGGACGGTTACTATCGTTTCGCCGAGCTTCCCCGGTTTATCGTCTTCGGACGACATTCCCTCTACGCCCAACTTCTCGACAAGCTGTTGAATGAAGCGGAGCTTGGCGACTTGCGCGACATCCTTCTTATTACCCGCCAGGAGCAGAAGCCGCTTCACCATCTTCTTGCGCTTATCGTGTTTCTACCATCGGTCAGCCGCGGCACACGCAAAGATGCTAACGTACATTCTTCTTGCGCTGTCGCCCTTTATTCGACGACAACTGTCGATCTGTGTACTGCTCCGCGCGCCTTTGTGCCTGCGCGCTCGTCTCCCCGAATTGCGGCTGAGGGAGATGGTACGCCTCAGCAGCGCTCTTGAGGAAGTTCATAAAAAGTCCCGCGACGTAAGTGTCTGGAACTTCAGGGAGGATGGCTGTTAGTCGTGTATCATCCGCCTGCTCTTTTTGCAGCTGTGCGGCCGCCTGGGCAACGAGGATCTGATTCCACTTCGCGTTGAAGTAACCCGGCCCCAAATACCATTTATACTCGCCTTCAGCCGGCAGTAGGCGACCTTTGCTGCACAAGTCGACCTCCTCGGCTGTTGCAGACTCATACCGAGCGAAATCCGCAGTCTTGCTATGGATACCGTTCATGGGTATGCCCAGGTTGTCCTTGAAGCACTTTCGGGCAAACCGCTGGGGCAGCGTGAGTAAATTTCGTCGTGGCTGGCGATGCTGAGTATGCGAGCGTACCTTCCAAACAACATCATCGTCACTGTCTTCGAACGCGTCCTGTTGCTGCTTAACGGCAAGTCTGTGCGCTTTGGCAGGGCTTCGAGTCTTCTTCGTCTTGCCGGACTGCCTTGATTCTTTGCCGACTTGGAGGACGAAGCCGGATTGCCTAAGCTGCTGTACGACATCGTTCGCAATTGCTTGCATCTCTGGTGCAAGAGGAGGTTGTGATGGTTCGGCCGTCGAACCGGAAGGTGCTGCAGCCGTGCCTTGGTGTGTTCGGTTACGATTGAGACCACGACCGACAAACCCAGCCATGTTGAAGAAACCGCCAAACGACAAGCCACCGGGCGCTGGATTGGTCGACAAGCCCTCGCCAGTAGCGGTGGCCGAGCCCTCGGCGGGAGGTGTCGAGTTCCCAGCCGGCAGGCGACCAGGGATATCGGGGATCGCTGGACCACTGCCGATGAGGTTCGCAACGAAACGCTCCTCCCTAGCAGCGGGCGGGAAGAAACCCGAGCGTAGGCTTGCTTCGGAACGTGTTGTTGTCGGCTCTGCCTGTCCTGGACGAGAAAATCGATAGGCGAGGGAAGCCACATAAATGTCGTAGTCGGCCTGCTTGTTGTGAATAGCCTGTCCCACATTGAGATGGAGATTACTGACCTTTTGTTTCGCCAGGACGCGTTCGTGTTGCTCCTGAGTCGGTCGGAATTTAGCGTGTCTGAAATTGATTGAAAAATATATATATTCCGTACCCTCTCTCTGGCCAACGCATCCTCGACAGCCGTCTCGCGGCCGACATTCGTCAATTCTAACTTGTTCGCCAACTCGTCCTATTCAAGGAAATTAGCATGGATTCAAATTAGAAACCAATGACCACGTACTGCATGCTCTTGTGCGCGTGTTTTATCTGCTTCGGCTTGCACAACACGTTTGTTTGCTTTCTAGAACGCGTTCAGAGCCGCAAATCGACGTGAGAGTCAAGCTTACCTCGACCAACTTCTTCATTCTCTCTTGCTCCTTGGCAGCCAGCTGCAAAGAGAATCAATTAGAGGGAATGCAGAAAGACTGAAACTTGCCTGTTCTTGCTGCTCTACACACGCTTGGATTTGCGTAAACTGGACTTGAAGAAGATCCAACTGCGACTGCGCTATCTGCGCTTGACCAGCTGCAAGTGCAAGCTGCTGGTCGCGAGGTGTCGGGGCCTGTGTCCCCTACTCGTCAGAGAAGGTGAAGGTGACGGGAGAAGACGTACATTTTCGGCGGGTTGCTCTCCGTTGAAAGGGCGGTCTCGGCGGCGGCGGTCCGACTGAGCGTCAGGATTCTCGTCGTTTGCCCTAATGGTCAGTGATCTTGAGCGAGGGCGTGTGAGGATGCTTGAAGCAGCTGGCATGTTCGTGTCCCTGTCCTGACTCGCCATGTTGGAGCGTACGTGTTGCGAAAATCATTGAGGTCGTCGTATATATGCCTTCGTGGCTTCTTTGTCCCTTTGTAAATTGAGCCCTTTGTTACAGCCATCGATCGGCATGGCCGCGAAGCGAGAGTTCTCAGTGTCATTCTTTCACGCCAATCACTTTAAACAATTGCAAGCTGTAGTATTCGGAACGTAGCAAACACTAAGTAAAAGCCCGGGCACGACGGAGGGTGATGCCGCGCATAGGCAAGCGGATCCTTGCGATGTCTTGGAACTTCTGCAAATTTCCCAGCACACTGTAAGCAGCGATAAGCTCGAGAAGCTCAAAGAAAGTCATGTCACCCACCCATTGACTGCGAACTTCGCAAGGCGAGCGTCTCTGTAACCCATATTAACCACCGTCCGGCCGTCCCGCGCACTCAAACACATAACGAGCAAGTCACCCCACAGGTCGAGGCATTGATTGCGGGTAAGGGAAGGCGTCTTCAGTTGGGTATGTCCGCGCTTGAAAAAGATGGCAAGATGGGCGCGCTTTCGCCCGTGCAGAACAGTGACCTTGTAGCAGTGGGTGTGCTTCTGTGCGTGGTGGTCCGCCTGTACGAATTTGCAGTCGACCTTCGGGGCGCGGACGGCGTCTGGAGCGCGAGATTCTATGATGGTGTTGATGGGGACGAGCTCGGGGCGGTCCTTGTGCGTCAAATAATGGTAGCCGAGTATTGACACGGAATAAGCCTGGCGGCATTGAACGCGAGTGAGAAGGATGAACGAAATTTGACGTACGGGTGCGCGATTGTCGAGGATGGGGATGGCAAGAGACATAGCGATGGCGGACCACAGAAGCACTGAGCTGGGAGAAGCAAGTCAGCGTTGCGGGTATATAAGGCGCGGAATCTCGCACTCACCAAGGCCTTTCAATGTAAGAAACAAAGGGACAATGTAATCGACGGCGCAATGCTTGCCTCGAGGCAGAGGCACAAGGGGATCACGGCGAAGTGATGACGGAGTTGGAGCAGGCTGGAGACTGGAACCCAATTAAGGGATTCACGGCTGGGCAGACGCCTGCGATTCAAAACACTTGTTTGTCGTCGTCATCTTCGTCGTGGCGGTAGAAACAGAAAAACAGTCGAGATTTCTGACGACAGAAAGTCAGGGATGCATGAGAGCGTGTAGAGGGACGGTGAGCGCGCACCTGGGAACAGGTTTCCGATACTTCCGAGGGTGTTGTCGTCGTCGTTTTCGTCGCAGCGGTAGAAACAGGACAGCGAGGGAGATTTCTGACGAGGGAAAGTCAGCGATACACGAGAAAGTGCATAGTGACGGCTAGAACGCACCTAGGAACATGTTTCCTGCGATTCTGGCGGTCGGGACTGGCGGGAGCATGAGTTGGGGGAACGAGGATGAGGGCCGGAGACGAGCATGAGCTGGCTCCCACGCTGTCACCGGGTACCTGGCTACGGAAAGCTCGGAGAAACCGGAGTAACGCGTTACCCGTGTTTCTCCGAGCTTTCCGTATCCAGTATCCGGTGACAAGCATGGGAAAACGGACTCTGCGTTTCGTCCCATCCACCATGTCGATTCCCAGAACTACCGTCCCGCCCTCGCTTGAGCCCGGCGCGGCGCCAGACGACCGAGAACTATCACCCTATACATCCTTCGCTCGCCCTCTGTTCGTCGCCGCCTCGCGAGGTCTCCAAAACGACTCTCAGCCTTGCTACGACCCTCTGCTCGCCGTCTGCAGTTCTGGCCAGGGAAGCAGCTTTTCGGAAGTCGTTGGTGCGTACTCCGTCGCCCGCTCCTGTACTCCGCTGACCTGTCTCGTATCGCAGCGCGTATCGCAGCGCGTATCGCAGCTGGAATCTGAGACGTTCGCAACTTTTCGAGCCAGCTTTTCCAAGGTACGTCTTGCATCTGTCCTTATTATCGTCATTCGACGTGTTAACGACCTGTCTAGCTCATAATCTACTTCGTATTCTATCTACAGGCTCAACATGAATTGAATTTTGATTTACCATACAATGCAACGCGACGATCCTCCCTCTAAAGCATCGAGCTGACCCTACCTGAGCTGACCTGCCACGGCCCGGGGACGCAGCGAGCAACGCACTGTAGGCGTTCGGATCTCGCTCAACGAAGCCTACATCGTGCTTGACGGCGTGCTTGACGGCGCTCGTTAGTTCGCCACTTGCCTGCGGCTCGGGCTTGGGCGGAGCAGGTCAGCCGACCTTGAGCCGCGGGTTGAGCCGCGGCTGCACCTGCGGCTGAGCCGCGGCTCACTTCGAAAGGACTACTTCCGGGCTTCATTTGAGTCCAGGCTGAGACGGGTCCTTTCAGCTGGCGCGGAAATGAGTTGCCGAAGGAATTCTTTTGGCGCGACTATCCACGGAAGACAAAGGAGCCCTTTGAGCTGTGCACAAAGGTGGTCCAAGTGAAGTACTTTTGGACCACCTTTATGTGCAGCTCAAAGGGCTACTTTGTGTCTCGCTGAAACGTGGCGCGAAAGGATGGGTTTGTAGCTGACTTTTGACGTATACTCGATAGATTTCTTTCGTACTTCTACACAAATATGGACACAAATGAACCATTCTAGTGTTGCTTTGTGGTCAACTCAAAGAATTACTCTCTCCGACGCGTAAAGACGCGTCAAAACGGGTTCTTTTGGACGAGATTTCACACCAAATTTGTTTCAATCATTTTTATTGACTTCAAATGTCTACAAAAAGGAATAATCTACGAATATAGTTCTGATGCGTCAGAAATTTCAGAAAAAAACAGTGTGTCTCCTTCTTGTTCGTGCACGTTGCTGAATCTATTGTTAGCTGGCATCATCTGTTGAAGAGCATGTTCCTGCACAGCAAGCGGAATCGTCGCATGGATCATCTCATTCATGTCTTGATCTATGATGTCGTCCCGTTCTTCGTGCGGAAGCAGCATCGACACGAGATGGGCTTTGAGGGAGACGATCTCCAGACCAAGAAGAGGCAGAAGATTGTTGAACGCGCTCAAGCATTCATGCTGAAGGACATCAACGTCAGTTCACTTCAATTTACAACATTGTTCTTATGATTGCATAGGTCGAGTCTCCGTCCGTCTACCTCGTTGCCTCCAAGTCGCGCGCAGGTGTATCGTACACCGTCAACATTGATGCATGGAGCTGTGACTGCCCCGATTACCCACTGATTGAGTTTTGCAAGCATCTCAGTGCAGTCAACACCCTCTGTAGTGACCGACACTCGGCTCAACTCCCGCTCCCGCTCCCGAAGCCTGTCAACATTGACGACGTGCCGCCAGCGGTAGAAGCGGCGGCAAATTCGTCCATGTCATCATCATCCTCATCCACGCACAACCTGTGGCAGCCTCGTACCTCTCCTCCTCGTCCCGCAATGCTTTTCACACCGTCTCCATCCTCGAGCCCAACATCAGCCCCTGAGTCACCCAAGCGGCGTCAAGATCGTCTGTCTAAGATGAAAAATCAACTGCAGATCCTTGCGGCTCGGCTCGACACGGACGTCACTGCCAAGCTTGTTACTGACCCATCGTTCTCGCAATGGGAAGATATGGTCTCTCAGATGCTTACCTCCACCTCGATGCAGGCCGCCAACGTCCTCCCCCCGAAGGACTCTGTACCACCAAACATTGTCGGCTGGAACGAGACTGTCGCGCAGATGCCGGATGCGAAGAACAAGGCCAAGGGAACACGCGCGCCACCCAAACGGCGGAAGAATCGGTACACCTCTGGCTCCGAGGGTGCCGAGACTGGGGCGGCGGCCATTGCCGAGAGCTCAGGTGGTGTTGCAGCAGGCCCGAGTGGGCAGGGTCGGGGTCGTGGACAGGGTCGGGGTCAAGGACGCGGTAAAGCGTCTTGAGACAATGTATTTTTGTTATTACTTCACTCCAGGGGCTTGGGGAATTTATTATGTATGTATTTTCATCGATTCCGAGGCAGCTCCAAGGCCCAGAGTCAGTTTGCCGTCGACGAGAGCTGAATGTTGATGGGAGTGATGCCGCGTGATGCCGAACTGAATTGATCCCAATTGGGACGTCCAATCAGGCGGCGGAATTCAGACAAGTGCGGGAGTCGTCGGCAGCGCGTTTAGGCATGGTGTCGAAAGCGGAAGAGGTGTGAGCGAGGAAGAAGTGCACGCATTTTATACAAGTGCGGGTGGCAGGACTCGAGCACAATTACATGGAGTCTGGGATTCCAGTCAGCCTGGAACTGTGCTTGAGTGCCTGCCCGCCATTGTAGTAGTCGTGCTTTGATTGAGAGTCTGAGACATGCGGTGCGCTTGGATTATTGCCCGTCCGACACGCGGAAAAGCAGAGGGTAGAGGATCTTCTGAGTTGGAGTCGAAGTTGGGCGGTGAGGCAAGGTTGTGGAGGTCGAGAAAAAGCAGTGCAGCGACGTTGTGGTGGTCAAAAGCAAAAGAAATTGACGGTTCCCACGCGACATGACATCTGATGACTGGTCACAGCTCGGAGAATCCGCATCACTGTGCCGAATAGACTTCTCCGAACGGTGAACGCTGTAACCCGCACCATGAGCACTGCAGTATCCGAGGCCAATACAGCGAGAAGCAGCGAAAGCAGCGCTGTCAAGACGGCCAGCACGCCTCAGCAATACCAACACTCCCTTGCGCGCGTACAAACACAAGCTCCCACAACGAGACGAGGGCGACAGACAGGAACAGTGGATTTGCATCTAGGTGCGTCACATCAGGCTGGCTCGCTTCTTAGTGCTGAATCCCCTTGTTTCTCGAGACCGTAGTCGTGTACTGGTGCAACTAATTCCTCGCCTCCAAGTCGGCGTCGGCACACTTGCGGCACACGGCACACTCTTCCTCAACCGCCTTCGCACAGCGTCTCTTTCCTACGCTCAACACCATCCGTGCCGTTGTTGCTGTACTCCCTTCCATGTCGCGCAGACCAGTCTTCAAGCTTCAAGCTCGCCCTCAACCTTTGCCAAGATCCAAATCGCCGGTATGGGTACGGTATTATTCGTGAGTTACAGTGACCCCGGCACAAACACTCCTCTCTAGCCGATACCTCCTCATCTCTGTCGCACACGTCCGTTGTCATCACCCTTCTGCCACGCATTGGGCTCGACTGGTCCTTCATTCCATCATCGACCTTCAAGTTGCAACTGACCTGTTAACAGCCTCTTTCGGACGAGGAGAAGACCAAGTCGGACTAGGATCGGAGGCGGTCGTGCAACGGTAAGTGATCATTTTACAACCTCGATGCTGATACTTCCCAATCCAAGGTATATGCGACAACTTCGACTGCTTCCATGATCTGCACGGTCAACGAGCCAAATCAGGGATGTATGAATGCAAGATTGAATGGCGTATGACTCATATCATACCATGTTGGATGCCAGTGTAGCACAATAGATGTATAAACATTGCAATTTTTTTTTTGATCTTGTTCAGGGAAAACATGTACTCAGCGACGGGTACCCGTGACCCTGCCAAACCCAGACCCGCACTCGTAAGGTAGACGCAATTTGATCTCATCAAGCGTGACTGATGTGACTGATATGACTGATGGCACCAAATTTTCCGGGTCAAATTTTCAAGTGGGCTCAGAATGCCGTGAAAATGACGCAGGACACCGATGAAAATTTTCTACTCCTCCAAAGTACCTCACACAACAATGAATACCATTTTAAAATTTAAACTACTGTACCTCTCATCTTCCAGGCAGGAAACTTTTCCTGAGCCTCTCTCAAGTCCTCCAAGTACGACGGCGGAAGTGCACGATGCCCGCGGTACTTCTTGTTGGCCCAAGCAGCCTCCGCACCATGGAGACCCTGGTAATATGCATCGGCAAAGCGTGATGAGCGTGTTGCAAAACGTCGCATGGACTCAATTGGGACAGAGTCAATTGAGTCCAACAGATTCTGACGGAGATCGTGTTCGGAGGTGGACTCTGGGAACATGTGATAGATACGTTTCGCGTATCCCCAGCACTGCTCGATGAAATTCAGCTCTGGGTGGAATTTCGGAAAGAAAATGACGCTGTAGCCGCGTTTCTCGCAGTGTTCCTCGAGCAGTGACTTCTGGTTCATGAAATCGGGCTCCGAGTACATCTTCCGCAGGCAACATTTCGTGTTGCGCGAGTTCCTGCACTTGAAACTTGAGGTGTCGCACTGTAAATGGTACTTCTTGCCAGTCGCAGGGTTGATGGCATTGGGATCAGGGAGGTCGTGTCCTTTGGCACGTCGTTCCTGGATGAGAGCTTTCAGGCCCTTGAAGCATCCATCAGCGCGATAGAGTTGTTGAGGTGCACCGTCCTTGAATTGAGCATCACGCATGCGGACGCAATGCGCAACCCCGTCTGAATCTTTTGATTTATTGAAGTTCCAGGAAGATCCCAATGTCATGCCAAGTGCACTGAGAGCACCAGGGGCACGGGCGGTGTGGATTGTGGCATTGTCGTACGCAAAGGTGTGGCGATCTTCGGTGTAATCGCGGTCAAGAATGTCCATGGCGCGTGTAACCTGCGCGAGAATAGTCTCCGTAGTTTGATATCCCTCCCGATTTTTCCCAGGTTTTAAGAGAACACGAGCATCTTCATATTCCCTGCAGACCAATGAGTTTCTTGAAGACACCAACAGCAAACTAAGCTCACCCGGCAGCATCCGCTTGTTTTGATCGCAGCCAGCCATATTCAGGCGAAACGAAATCACCGATCATGTCACTGGCACCTTCTCCCTTCGCTTTTATCTTCGCCGTCTCGCTGTCGTGCACCCAGCGCAGTGTTCGGCGGTCCTTTGCATAGAAGATGGATTCGTCCTGCTGCCATATTGTACTTGGACAGCAGTCTTCCTCGCCGCTCATGTACAAACGCAATCGGCATTTGTGGTCCACTTCTGCAAACGTTGCATCTGGTCGCCACCAACGCGACCTCGCCTCGAGCGCCCGCCATCGCGGCAGAAACACGTTTTGGCGATAGGCTACGACATCTGGCCGCTCATGCCCGTCAGAATACATCCCCTTCGGCTCCTTCTTCCATCGATACCCCATCTTCCGCATCCAGTTTTGCGCGGTCCGAACGGAGATGTCGCGTTTGACACGCAGGCGGGCCTGGAACTCGGGAGTGCGAATGTAGCGCACAATCTGCTTGGCCGACACCCATTTGCCAAGCGATTGGAGGTGCAGATGGATATCCGCTGTGATGTCCTCGTCAGCGAGCATGGAGGAGTTGTAGCGCCCGTATTTGTGAATGGGTGTTTTTTTTGTTTATCTTTGCAGAATGCAATTGACCATTCTCGCAGCTTCCTCACCATCCAGGTTTTGGTCCCGGTCTTCCCTTGTGCACACGCAATCGTCTCCGACTGCAGCGTCCATCCTGCGAAGCCCGACGCCTTATACAGCCGCAGAAAACGTTGCATGGCTTCCAGACGAGCCTCTAGCACCAAGTCAAGCTTGGCCCGAGTCCGTCCATTGTCATTTCGTCGACGTGGCCGCAAAATGTCTTCAAGGTTTTGAATTTCAGCAATAATGGCTTCATTGGATGGGACTTGGGCGGGTTGGTGGCGGGGTTTGGCGTGATTGGGCATGGTGAAGCCGTGCTGAGGGTGCGGGTTGCCGAGCTGTTCGTAATGTGGGATCGCCGAAGGACTGGCGGTAGGCGTAGAGTCGTTCCGCATGTCGTCTGCGCGGGGGTGTACTTCCTCCAAAGGGTCCCAAGGTGCGTCATCCAGACCCTCTTCTGCTTGCGCTTCTGCTGACAGCTGTGCAGGTTCGGTGGTGATATCAAGTCCGCCCTCATATTTGTCGTCGATGTTATCTGAATCATCCTCTTTGTCCACTTCCTTGACCATGGCCCGCCGTGCCGCACTTTTGGTCTCTCTTCGATCCGCATTTCCCTCCGCTGCTCCCTCAAGACTCTCTACTTGACCGCCCACAATCTCGTCGTCCTGGATGCTTGTGTCCGACAGGTCATCTGAGGGAACTTGTACCGGCGACGATGGCAACCACTCGGAACCCGCTGGTAAACCCGCCATGGGGTCGTCCTCGTTGGAAAACATCACGGCGGGCCATCCGACACCATATTCCACATTCATGCGGTCCATCTCTTCCACCTCCCATGCCCGCACTTCCTCTTCATTCATCACGAGTGAGCCATGCTCTGGATTCTCGGCCACTGTCTCCTCCCACTCCTCACTCTCGACCGCTGCCCCCCCCCCCCCCCCCCCCCCCCCCCCCCCCTCGGCTCCTCACAACGTGCTCGTTGCTTCGCAAACATCTTGAAGAGTGACTGCTGTGCGACTTTGGCTTGATCATCGTGATGTTCCTCCCGTCACTTCTGCTCCCTCCCTCCTTTGGCTAGCGATTGCTGGGTGCGTTTTGCAGGCTGCTTTCCTAACTGTGTCTTGTAATAGGGCCCACGGCGTTTCGGTGCAGCACTGACGTGCACTTGAGGACGAGTCCCGAGGACTTGTCCGGCATCCGGAAGCGTCAAGTCACAGAGTCGAAGCCACTTGAGAAGAGACTGGGTGTCTTTTGGGTGAGGTACGTCGTTCTCCTCGTGGATTTCGAGTGTTGTCTCATCGTCAGGCCAGTGGAAAGTGTCCGCACCCATATTCAGAGTCTCCGGTGCGTCGTAGGGCTCGGAATCGGTGTCAGAGGCGACGGGATGTTGATTAGACTGTGTTTCTTCATCGCTATCGTCGATTACAATGTGTTGGCGCTACAATCTGTGAGCAAATGAAAGTCAAAATAATTTAAGAGACGCACTTTGACTTGTTTTTGGGCATGAACTCCCAGATTTTGCGCTTTTCTTTTGGCTTTGTTGATAGGCATGGTAGTATATGCAATGGGGAGGTTTTCCGAAGGGTGGCACACACAGACGTAGAGGAAAGGCGCGTTCAGAAGCGCACGGCGCGATCACGTGAAGTGTGACCTCAGTCACATCAGTCACGGCTCCACCGCGCCAAATAGTTTTCGACCAAAAGTTCTTTTGCTGTCATTCGCACAAACAGGGTGTTTTGAGGCTTCAGCAAAAAAAAAAGTGGTAAAACTGTGAATTGAGAGCCGATCTGGGAAAACTAAAACCACAACTTTGTTCTACAACCTCTAATACTCTCAAACTGTGGTTGTGGAATGTCCTCGACTCCCGCTGTTGAGGCGGAGAAGCGTCGGGCGTCGTGTGATGCCATCACTCGATAACATCAAATTGCGTCTACCTTAGCATCCGTGGGGAAAAAAATACCCGCACCCGCGGGTAGGAAACCCGCGGATGGTGCGCACGGGTACCCGTTGTGATGCTGCGGGCGTTCGTAGAGATAGATTTCCAAAATACGGCTTTTGTACTATCAAGTCTCAGTCGAGTCGTCCTCTGGGGATTGTGTTCGCAACGGTGGAAACTGTGTTAAATTGTGTGTGTGTGTGTGTGTGTGTGTATAAATCCAACGGGGCTAGAAAAGCTCGCGCTTGTGTAGTTCCTGTGGAAGTGGTTAGTAGGGGTAATCGAGCGGAGAGGCTGTTGGCCTCCGCGAGATTAGTCTGTGGTCGTGGGTGGTGTGTTTATAATCGAGCGGGGAAGAATTCGTTCTCCGCTGGATTATTCAGTGGTCGTGGATGTTGTTTGGCGACTCGAAAGCCTGCCGCGAAGTTGTTGGAAGGAAGGTGGTGGTGCTCGATTCTCTTCGAGGCTTATGGTGCTTCTCAGCGAGGAAGTCCTGGCCGATGGATGTTCGATAGTGCCGCTTGTATAGGATGGTCTGTACACGTCGCGCTCGCGGATTCGAGATATTGGACGGCGACCGAGCTACAGGAAGTCCTCCGAATGTCCTGGTATACGTCTGGGTGTCGCGGTTATTGCGCGGTTCCGAATGGTGGTCGCCCTCGTAGAGCTAACTGGCTACGCTCTCGTCCGTCGAGGTTTACTATAGCGAGCCGACCGACGCCGAGCCTTATAGCGTCCGAAAAGTGGTGGAGTGGTGGATAGTGGTTCCCTTTTAATTGGGCGGTCCCGATACTGGTGTCCTCAGTGTCCGTGTCTTGAAATTTGCACTGTATATTGGGGCGCAGTGAACTGTTTACTTGTGTTTACAGTTGTGGTAGATATAGTTTGTGGGTGTGAACGCTTAGTTCCACAATTCCCGCGCATTTGGCCTGGGATGTCAAGTCGTGAGTACGCTCTAGACCCTTGCCAAGCGGATTGCTAATGGTTTGTAAGACCTGGGTTGGTAAGTGTTTCATATTTTGCTTCGTAAGTCTTGGTCGCACGGCTGTCGAATGGTTTCGTGGGGACTGAGTCGAAGTATCGACCGAGTCGCTTTGATCCCCGGATGCCGCTGTATTTCCTGGACCTTCGCTCGACTCATCCGCCTTCCGCTGGGTTCTTCTGGACGCCGCTACATTTCCTCGAGCTTCGCATTAGGTATCTCGTCCTCCGCGCTATTGTTTCCCGGTGTCGCGAGATTATCCCGCGTCTGTACGTCGATTTCTTGACCTCCGCTTCACATTGCTGACCCTGATAGGCCCCCGTTTCACTCCGTTTCCATGCCCAGCTGGCCGGACTCTTCTGCACCTGTTTCCACTCAACGTCTGCACTTATCGCGTTGTATGTCTCGCTCCCCTTTCGCTTGTCCGTCTGAGTCGTTCCTCTTCCAGCGGAGCAAGGATTACAGGTGGCGTGTCCTTCCTGAACGACGGCGAGGTTTCCCTGCGCGTGCAGTAATCCAGCGGCCAGCTCATTTATGTCGGGGACGTTCCTCGTAAACGGGACTGTATCCGTGCGCAGACGCGGTGGGCTCGTAGGTGGAATGGGACTGTATCCAGGCAGACATATAGCGGGGGCGACATTCGCGGTGCTCGTAGGTGAAATGGGACTGTATCCGGGCAGACATATAGCGGGGGCGACGTTCGCCGTGCTCGTAGGTGAAATGGGACTGTATCCATATAGCGGGGACGGATGTCGTATACTTGTTATTCGAGCCGTCTTGCCATTCGTGGAGTCGGAAGCTTTGTATTAATCCAGCGGTAGCGCTTAATGAGCTCCTTTGTTCGTCCCAGAGCGTGTATTAATCCAGCGGTGGTGCTCTTCCAGGTCTTCATTTGCCTTGAGGTGCGTAATAATCCAGCGGTGTTGGTTAACGGCTTGTGTTGTTGGCTGGTCGTCCTGGTCCGGCATCCTGAGGCTTGTGCGGCGTGGCCCGGCTATCTATAGCCCTCACACCGTGCGTACATCCGCGGGTGATGCAACTCGTGGTAAGCTGTAGTGAGAACCCAGTCGAGAGACAGGCGGGATTTGCTGGCGTGAGCATCGAAGGTGACGGTGAGGGGATAACCACAGAACGAGGGGCGACGGAGGGGCGGACATGAAGGTGAGAGGATGAAATTTTCTTGACGTGTCACATCGTTTCGGTGATCATGGCTGACGTCGGCCGCAAGATCGGCATCAGTTTGGCTCAGGGATTTTAGCCTTACGTGAAAACGCTCGACAAAAATGTGATGGCCTGCACTTTCGAAACTGTCAGGCGCCCTATAGAACCTGTACCTAACGGTAGCAGGAATGAACCATTCTTTTTCTGACACTTATAAGGTCAGTATAGGATAGTGGACAGCCCCTCGCAGTGGGCTCCATTGTGATGCTGCACGAATCCTGGGCTGGCGGCGCCAAAGAAGCGGCTTCATCGAGGTCATTGCGAGCGGTCTGCAACAGGGCTGGAGTGAAGGCAGCTACGAGGGTAGCGCCAGCGATCCCGAAGACGTGGCAGCTCGTATATGAGCGCCGCATCGAGTTGGTTGGAGCCTAATTGCTACCCTCCGAGATCCTGGCATCCAAGGATACGAAGGGAGCAGTTAACCGCATGCTCAGGCAGGCAGGGGGTCCAACCATAACGCGGTTCACGTCGAGAGATAGAGTCGTAGCATGAAGTCAGAAACAAGTGATATTCTATGTGACAACTTGTCACACTTGCGTAAACTAATCGTAGATACAGTAAAATAAATGTCTGCTTCAAATAGGATGCGTCTTGTATATATACCCCTCACACGACCGCATGGTACGCGCCAGAAACCCGCTGCCAACCTCGAAGGAGGATCTATGGGCCGCTTTGCAGGAGGAGTGGGCCAAGATTGACCAAGCTTTTATCGACAAGCTGTACGACAGCATGCTGAACAGGGTTCGTGAATTGCTCAAGAACAAGGGTCATTCGACCCATTGCTAGCCTCCAGTGAGCTTCCACCATTTTATCTCGCCGTATCCGTCGAGTTCTAACGTGTTTTTCCAGAAATGGCAAAAAGTCGAAAATTAATTGGAGCAGCCTGATCATATTTATTGTCTTGTTCTCCTCGAGTTCATGCTCGATGGTCTTAAGATTTTGTGTGTATAATGTATGCCATATAATCCAGCGACCACCAAAAAATCGGCCCGGTGTGGAGTAATGATGCTGACAATCTGACAGAGCCCGTGCTCCAATACTTATTCCGAGTCAGTGTATCAGCGGTGAGAAGGGATCGAATGGGTGTGTACATACTCAGGATTAAACGGAAAAGACTGGGATGCTCATGGCCCAGGCACAAGGAGAGCGTCGACGGTTTGCAGGGTCCGACTAGAACGGGTGAATGGAGTGTAGAGGCGATTAGGGTGCGATGAATAGAGTCAGCGATCAATGACTGCAGGCAAGGGAAACGCACGCTGGAAGTGTAAAGCAGGACTAGAGTCAGCAGCGGCGAAAAAGAAAACTAGGAATATACGTGTAGAAGTTGTGCGAAGGTATCGGCAGTGAGTTCAAGCGAACGGGATACTGCCTGCGCCATGAATTCCAAGGAACGAAGACGCGCCGTAAAGAGCACATGATAGCGGGAGATGTAGAGCGCAGTCCTCGGTGCAAAGTAGGAGAGCTCGGCTGAACAACGAACAGCCGAGGTCTCAAGATCCCAAACGACAGTCCAAGCCGGGTTAAACATACGCAGAGACGCAATGAGTGAGCACGCACCCATGTCCCGATATACTCAGCACCTGCGTCGCGTTTCGTGCGATTTATGTGCGGAAGCTCATGTCTGCGCTGTACGAATGGTACGAGAGGGCCTTGAAACGCGCGATGGATGGACTCAAGTGTGGCAGGCACGTAGATGGCGCAACGGGGTAAGGGCGACGCGAAGATGGAGCAGTCCAGAGATCGTTCGAGACATGCATATGCGCCTACAGAGGTTATAAATCGCGACCAATGGAGCATAAGAATCACGCACCGGGGCCCATATGCACTCACATCTGCCCAAATCGCCTCCCTACACGCGTTCTTCGTGTAGACGACGTAGATTTCGGGATACCGGCAGTCAGAATAGGTTCCTCGTCGTTGCTGGCATCGTGTGGAGCCGTTGCGCGGGCTGGAGGACGCTGTGGTATGCGGTGGGACCAGTTTGAGCATGTCGCAGGTCACGCATATGGCGCAGGGTGGCGACGGCAACCCGCAGATGAAGTACAGCTCCGCGCAGATGGAGTACAGCTCCGGAGATCGTTCTAGACACGCATATAGTCTCAGGAATTGAGCTTGAGGGAGTATTAGAGTGACACACCAAGGTCCAGATGCCCTCAGCTCGGCCAAAATCGCCGTCCTACGCGCTCGGTGCGGCCATCCTGCTGGAGACGACATCGCGTCGACGACAGCCTTCCTCGCATCATGCGGGGCTGTTGGGCCGGTTTGAGGGTACTGGAGGGTGTGGGAGGTGGATGGGAAGGTTTCCAGAAGCGCTGAAGTGCTCACGCGCGAACTGGCCACTCATGATGGCGGAGAGAGGAAAGGAGACGTGTGATGTGATGTGACATCGGGGTCATGTGACATCACATTGACGCGTCGCGCTCGCTCCGTTCTCCTCCGCGGGCCTCTCAAAAAATCTAGAAAAATTCAAGGATGTGGAGCTACCGTGGGCGATATTATTAGATGCAAAATCAAAGCATGTTAAACTAGCTGAGGACTCCAGGAATCGCGTCTCCCAGTCAAGCAGCCTGAGGGAAGCATCGTGGAAATTGGATCCTGTACATTCTATGATGTGGCCAGGTATCTCGTCGATAATGTGATATAGAACGTACATGTAGGTTTGAGCCCTTGAGAACAAATGCAAGGGCAGGAATCTCAGTCGCAGGTCCAGCATCAAGCATGGTCGCAGGTTGTGCAAATCACAAGGCAGCTACATAGAGAATCACCAGGGTCCACGTCGATAATAACCATTCCAAGGTTGTACGACAAGGAGCTACAAACAACTCAAACAGCGAGAATCGACTAAGGCTTCTGATGTCCCGCCCACACGTCGCGCTTGGCACTCGGTTCTCCTCCGCGGGAGTCTCAAAAAATATGCAAAAAAGAAAAAAGAAAAAAACAGGGAGGTGGAGCCGTTGGTCTTGAACCGCGTCTCAGAACAGTATCGGCACCAGTCGCGTTCCGAATCCTCGCCAGTGTATGCCATGCAGGCAGTGGCTCGATACTGGAGAGAAGAGCGAGACAGTGAGTAATAACGTACTCGAAGTCGACATGCACCTTGTGGTCTATCGCAGTGCGAATCAGGTATTTCATGGAATATTGTCACTAATTTTGCAGTATGTAGAAGAGATGAATATTACCGCCGTTGAGAATGGAGTTCGACGTTCCCTACACAGAAATGAGGACGAATTTTTGCTTGAGTGAAATGCATGACATCCAGAAATCGAACCTAGATGCATCTTTGACAGGGCTGTACAGCTCCTCGAATTCGCGCTCGGGAGAGTGGGTCGTCATCCTCTGCGTCTTCGTCAAAGCAAGCGCAGTCGTTCTGCTCAGGCAGCCGTTCCGTCTCTGCATCAGAATCCGCAGGATCAGGGTCCAGAGAAGCGTGCCGAGAGAGTTGTTCGTCGTCGGAGAACACGAACTCATGGTTAAAGCCAGGACCATCAACGGGCTGGCACCTCATCGCGCCAAGATCACCGACTCGGTCCATCGGAGTGCAGTAGCTGAGCCATCGGATCCGAGAAGACGTTGGGTTGCCCAAGGTAAGGATGGTGGACTTGTTTTTGATTTTTTTTGTAGTGTACTGGCGCGTCTGGTGCGTGAATGGAAGGCGAGAGCCAGTTGCAGCAACAGATGCGCCGCACTGTGATGCCAGTGGTCGCCTTTCGTGCGTTGGGACGCCGACGAGAATGAGCCATGCCTAAGGGCCCGCGGAAGGAAGGTTGGAGTCCAGGGAGGTGCTCGCACTTGGCATGTGTTTGGGCAGATGGCGGTCAAGAGCAAGCCTCGATTGTGACCGTGCAGCCAACGGCTTGGTTGAAAATCAAACTCCGACGCAATAAGGATTAGATTAGATTAGATTCCACGTCGTAAGTGAGGGTGTTTTATTTTTATTTTTATTTTTATTTTTTGGAGTGTTTGGTGTAATGCAATTCAGTCTGCAGAAGCATTCTAAACAACATCCGCTGGGTTCACTGGAAAAATAACCAGTATATGCCGGGAAATAAATTTGCTCGAGAGGAAATGCCTTTATGCACTTTTATACCAGTGTGGGACTCCTGCTGTGTCATTTATCCGACACCAAGCTTCAAGGGCAGAATACCCACTAAAACCCCTCTCTCTTTGTCCAATCATCCGGCAACGAGTCTTCATCCAGCAGTAGTCCACTCCAGGTATTCAAGACAACTTGTTTATCAATAGCCATTGGGCCAAATTTCGATTTATCTGTCAAGATACGCTCTCTTTGTAGAGTTCCGTTGATGGTCTTTAACCATTTATTATGGATTTCGGTCCTTTCAAACAGTTTGCCTGGAGTACGTATTCGTCGTTCGACTCGCATGTTCCAAATCATATACCAGGCTGTTGATGTGAGGATACTGAATAATCGATCCTTTTGAGGCATGGGTTTGCCTCTGCAAGTGCGGAATTGTGTGAGGTTGCAGCCAAGGACCAGTCCCCATGTAATTCTTGGCCAGTCTTTAAATTTCATTTTCCAGAGTTGTTCTGTAAGTAGCCAAATCAATTCTCTCTCTGGGGTGCTGCATTCTAACATGATATGTTCTAGTGTCTCAGGCACTTTGCAAATGGGGCATTCTCCGAGTATCTCCAATATTGGGATGCGTTCCCAGAAATTTCCAACTCTGAATGTGTTATGGAAGGTCTTCCATAGAAGATCTCGAACTTTAACAGAAAAAGTTCTGGAGCAGATAGATCTCCAAATTGTTGTGTTGGATGGATCATAATTAGCCATATCGGCAATTGTGTCTCGGACTCTCTCTACATTGACAAAGGAAGATTGTCGATGGGGTAAAGAATATTTCATTTTGAGAATTCTGGAAAATACTCGTTGTGAGCCTGTTCTGAGTAGTATTCCAGGATTGTAGAACATGATGTCTGGAGAAGTGTTGACTTCAAATTCATACCAAGGGCTGTCAATAGATACTGATGCTAAATTGTGGAGTACCTTTCTAAATTGGACTCTCTGTGTCCTTTCGTTTAATTGGGAGGTTGAGTGAGGTGTGTTTCATAAAACACCTCAATGAGCTGTTCGGCCGTGCAACACCTTCTGGAGGTGTTAGGTCCGTGAGCTGTTCTGCGGAACACCCGGCTGAGGTGTTCAGTGCAAACACCTCAGCGCCGAACATCTTGGTGAGTTGTTTCGTGCTGAGGTGTTTGGACTCAACACTTTAACAAAGTGTTCTGCCCAAACACCTCAGGTTACTGCACCTTGCTGAGGTGTTTAAAACCGGAGAAAACTGTTGGAACACCTCATTGAGGTGTTCCTTCGCACACCATCTCTGTCTGCATAAACTCGGAAATCATATACAAGGAGAGCAATGTAAACAACCAGAAGTGCTTCCAAAACAGGCTGCATCTCTCGCCATATGCCTTCAATGTCCTTCCCTTCCTGGTATAGGACCATCCAATCTTCAAAAATAGCTCAGAATCTGTATCGCCTTGGCCGCTCTGAAAGGTGCTTCTGTTGAGGATGTGGCCAAGGAGATGGATGCATACATTGGTGGAAGGAAGATTCCTCGGAAGTAATTTTAAGCTGTCTCGGGTTTGTCCCGGCTGATAAGGGCTTGCAGCTCCCAAGATTTCTAAAGAGGTTAGTTTTTGCTGAGTGAAGCACCTTACATACTGTCTGGTGGAATGTTAGAAATCTGTAGATCAGGCAGTCAAATTTCACTTACGAAAAGCTGTCAGAAGAATGAGCTAACTATCTGGGGGAGCAGGTAATGGGGAACCACTCACAATCTGGCAGAGGGGGGAGAAAAGGAGGTGAGGTGAACATGCATGCGACGTGCGGAAAGAGGAACCACTCACAAACTGGCAGAGGGGGAGAAAAGGAGATGAGGTGAGCATGCGGAAAGAGAAACCACTCACATCCTGGCAGAGGGGGAGAAAAGGAGGTGAGGTGAGCATGCATGCATGCGACGTGCGGAAAGAGGAACCACTCACATCCTGGCAGAGGGGGAGAAAAGGAGGTGAGGTGAGCATGCATGCGACGTGTGGAAAGAGGAACCACTCACATGCTGGCAGAGGGGGAGAAAAGGAGGTGAGGTGAGCATGCGGAAAGAGAAACCACTCACAAGCTGGCAGAGGGGGAGAAAAGGAGGTGAGGTGAGCATGCATGCGACGTGCGGAAAGAGGAACCACTCACAAACTGGCAGAGGGGGAGAAAAGGAGATGAGGTGAGCATGCACGCATGCGACGTGCGGAAAGAGGAACCACTCACAGTCTGGCAGAGGGGGTGAAAAGGAGGTGAGGTGAGCATGCATGCATGCAACATGCAGAAAGAGGAACCACTCACAGCCTGGCAGAGGGGGAGAAAAGGAGGTCAGGTGAGCATGCATGCATGTGACATGCAGAAAGAGGAACCACTCACACGCTGGCAGAGGGGGAGAAAAGGAGGTCAGGTGAGCATGCATGCATGTGACGTGCGGAAAGAGGAACCACCCACACGCTGGCAGAGGGGGAGAAAAGGAGGTGAGGTGAGCATGCACGCATGCGACGTGTGGAAAGAGGAACCACTCACAGCCTGGCAGAGGGGGAGAAAAGGAGGTCAGGTGAGCATGCATGCATGCATGTGACGTGCGGAAAGAGGAACCACTCACAGCCTGGCAGAGGGGGAGAAAAGGAGGTGAGGTGAGCATGCACGCATGCGACGTGCGGAAAGAGGAACCACTCACAGCCTGGCAGAGGGGGTGAAAAGGAGGTGAGGTGAGCATGCACACATGCGACGTGCGGAAAGAGGAACCACTCACAGTCTGGCAGAGGGGGTGAAAAGGAGGTGAGGTGAGCATGCATGCATGCAACATGCAGAAAGAGGAACCACTCACAGCCTGGCAGAGGGGGAGAAAAGGAGGTCAGGTGAGCATGCATGCAATGTGCGGAAAGAGGAACCACTCACACGCTAGCAGAGGGGGAGAAAAGGAGGTCAGGTGAGCATGCATGCATGCATGCATGCGATGTGCGGAAAGAGGAACCACTCACACGCTGGCAGAGGGGGAGAAAAGGAGGTCAGGTGAGCATGCATGCATGCGACGTGCGGAAAGAGGAACCACTCACAAACTGGGAGAGGGGGAGAAAAGGAGCTCAGGGGAGCCTGCACGCATGCGACGTGCGGAAAGAGGCACCACTCACATCCTGGCAGAGGGGGAGAAAAGGAGGTCAGGTGAGCATGCACGCATGTGACGTGCGGAAAGAGGAACCACTCACACCCTGGCAGAGGGGGAGAAAAGGAGGTCAGGTGAGCATGCACGCATGCGACATGCGGAAAGAGGAACCACTCACATCCTGGCAGAGGGGGAGAAAAGGAGGTCAGGCGAGCATGCACACATGCGACGTGCGGAAAGAGGAACCACTCACATCCTGGCAGAGGGGGAGAAAAGGAGGTCAGGTGAGCATGTACGCATGCGACGCGCGGAAAGAGGAACCACTCACAGCCTGGCAGAGGGGGAGAAAAGGAGGTGAGGTGAGCATGCATGCATGCGACGTGTGGAAAGAGGAACCACTCACATCCTGGCAGAGGGGATGCAGGTGTGGTAAGCACCAACAGACATGATCACTCATAGGTCCTCACCTCTTCCATCTCTGTAATTTGCGCTCCCCACTGGGATTTACCTAGTTCCTCTGCCATTCCAAAGCCTTCCCCTACAGCTGATTATCAGTCGTATGTTCTGCGGAATCCATGCCACACATTTGCTGTCCAGCGATCCCTGCCCACTATTCCGGTAATTCATAAACTCCTTCACAATTTTGAACCGGCCCGCTAACATGGCAATATGAAGTGGTCCGCCGAATGGTCCTGCACTTGTCAGTTGGACATCATCCTGAGATCCAAATATGCTACCATCAGGCCGAAATTGTGGCTGGGGATTCAAGCCCAACAAGTACTTCGCCATTTCAATCCTACCATGGGCAAATGCAGCACACAGTGCAGTTCCGTAATCTCCTGTTACAATCATCATTGGATGTTACAGGCACAGCATGGCTTGCTCACCCTCTGCATCCACAGATATACCCCTATCTAACAGGAACTGCACGAGATCTTCCTTCCCACACGCTGCAGCAAGATGCAGAAGATTCCCGATGCCATCAAGCTCTGCGATTTGGACCCGACTCCCAGTAGCAAGGGCCTTGAGCTCATCCAGGATTGATTGCGACTGGCAGTCCCGCCGAAACAGCTCTGTAAACCGATTCTCATCTCCTTTCAGCTTCTCCCAGATGGCTTGAAAACTGCCATATGCATCTTTGAGCGGAACAACCAAGAGCACCAATGCCAGCACTTGGCCAAAACCCCACTCATCATCCTTGGCCAGCTGGTTGCCCTTGTTATGATGAAGTGTCCTCTCAATGTCATATATAAAGATGACATTGAAAGCGACAAGGAACAACAGACCGGCAACAAGAATATGGGTGTGAGCAGGCGCTTTCAGTTGACGAGGTGTGGTTTGGCCTTTGCTCGATGTGGCTTCACCTTTGTTGGATGTGAAAAGGGATGTCGGAGTGTGTCGGAGCTTGTTATAGCCAATGTGCAGCGCAAGGAAGAAGATGAAAGGGGGAAGGAGATTTAACCCCGGAAGAAGGATGAGAGTGTACATGATCAATGAGCCGATGCGGAGCGCGCGAGACGAGAACGGTACACCTTGTCCGATGATCGTCAAAGAAGGGTCGCATTGTACGTTTGCGCCGAAATGTGTCGGATGCGACCAAAGCCACAGACCGATGGTCGCCATGACTGTGAGGTGCAGGGAGCCAAGCGTAAGAACGGACTCCTTCGAGCAGAAGTGCCATAGCCGGAGGGCAACATCCGAGATGCGAGCTCGGAACGAAGGCCGCAGCCTCACAACCCAAGGCGGAGGATGTTTATTAACGGAGGAATCGAGCTTGAAGAGCTTCACGAGTGGTTCTCGAAGAATATTGTACCATTCTTTCCACGATGCCGAAGCGGGGAGATCCCGGTGCCGGGTACGATGGTGAACAAAGAGCAGGAACCAGATCCAAGTGCTGGTGTTGTTGATCCAGCTCAGGTCGAGAACGATGGCGGCGTGGGTAGTTGGTAATGGTGGGATTGTGTCCGCTGCTCTTCGCCTGAATGATGGTCGAGATGAGGATGGCGAAAGCGATGGCGAGCATCCCGATCGACTGGTCCTTGATTCCATCCAGCTCGTCCGCGGAGATGGTCCCGTCCCACAGGTGAACGATAACGGGCAGGAAGCAGAGCAGATTCTGCGCATAGATGGCGGTACGGACGCCGATGCCAGAGATGTCGGGGTTGGGAGGGATGCATGGGACTGGGGCGGCCATGGTGGTCGAAAGGAGAGCGAGACTGGATCCGAACAGTATCCGAAGTGCCAGCAGTCTGTAACGCCACTAGATTCGTACCTTTCTATATGATGGTGATGTATATGGGGCGTTTTCGTATTTGCGGCGTTTTCTCGCAGCAAGCACGGCGATTCGATGTTCTGCGCTGGCAGAGCTGGTTTCAATCTATGTAACACGAGGCCATGCATATGCCGCAATGCAGCATTGTCGACGTCCCGGCTGTCGACGGCGAGAATGAAAGCGCTTGACTTCGGCGGAGGAATCGCGGAGTCGCCGGTGCCAGTGAATGAAGATGGACGTGAGTTGGACGTGAGAGGCAAAAGCGAATGAGACCGTCCGAAGGGCTGGGGTCGAGCAAGAGCCATCTGCTACACGCAGTCAGCAAGCATTGTCGATGTCCCGGCTGTAGACGCAAGTCAACGAAAAGCATCGAGAGATCGGGCCGGTGGCCCGGGCCGTGACAAGGCTGTAACCTGCTTCCCTCAGCGCTCAGCTCTCGATGTCCTCCGCCGCCCGCGTAGCCCAGATGCGAATCCTGCGGCTCCCCATACAATCCGACTACCTCGAGCGCATCGCCGGCACCGCATGGCCGTCAAATGGCTCATCGTCTACCACGCACCCGCACCAAGATGTTTCGCGGGCATGTCTGCGAGGAGAACACTGGTTACCGATGTGTCGCTGGATAACGAGGGCGCAGCGGGAGGTTGACGCTGGTCAGCGAGATCGATGTAACAGAGGGTGAGTGTTTCCGTGAAGACTGCGGATGGAGAATCGAGATTGAGATTGGTAGAGCTGCTCGACGGCCAGGGCAGGCTTGCCCAGGCGTTCGTCATCACGATAATCGACGAGCGAGTGACTTTTGTCCTCTCCCACTGTCCTGCACGACTCATAACCCGTAGATGCGTCTCTTCCGCCGTCGCAACAGTCGACGCGAAGGGCGGAGCCGGCATGTCCACCGTGTCCCTCAGTCTGAACACGACCTTCCATAATCCTGCTTCTCTGTGCGTCGAGTTCTTGCTACTCGCGCGTCTCACGCGTTACAGCGGGTCGACACTGCGATTCATAAGCACTACGATGGCGGCCGCAGGCGGAATCCAGTCATGTCGGTCGGTGTGAGGTGCGTCCTTCCGTTCTTCGTGGGTCTTCACCATCTGACGTCGTCATGGCCAGGTATGGGACCTTCGCGAACAGCACCTCGTCGCCACCGCTGTTTTCTGCGGGATGCTTTCCTCTCCGCTGAAGGCGAAAGCTGCGCGTCTGTGACTCTTGGCTCGAATACAATGCTCTGTGGACCCTTGAGATCTGTATCTCTACCCTCAACGCCTTCGGCGCAACTTGCCCTTGGTTCAGTTCCTTCCCCCTTCCCCGAGTCATCCCCGTAGAGACTCAACGCGAGATGCTCTATCTTGTCGTTCTCGCCCATCGAAATCAGTCGAGGTAGGGCTCGATCTTCCTTCATCGAGCCCCTTGTATTTATGAATTCCTCAGCAACGCTCAGTCCCTTCCAGGCCCGCCTGGTACGTACTGGTGGAGGTGCCCGCGCTGGCTTCGCCCCATCTTCTCGCCTCGCCCCATCGACGACAAGCAAGACGGAATTGAAATAGATCTCTATTGCTGGTAGGCGGGCCTGCTTGCCTGCTTGCCTGCTTGACCGCCTGGACACCCACACGTTATCGATTGCGACCACTACTTCGTGCCCTATATACCCGCCGACAAACTCCCCTTGTTATTTCCAATCGTTGTGTGCACCGAATCGCATTGACATTCGATATTCGTATACCATTCTCGTACTACATCCGCTTGCTATTGTAGCTGCTCTGATTAAATATGATGTGTGCTCTTCCCCACCCACATAGGCATGCCCTACCAATAACCAATAACCTATCCGCATACCACAATCAGAATCGAGGTCGATGAGACCATCGCCCGCCGTCCCATCCCGTCCCTCCCTCCCTCTTCGCGTCCGTCGGCTCAATACCAGTGGCTGCCCCCACTTTCTCTCGACCGCATGGAATCACGAATGGACTGGGGCTCGCCGCGTCGCGTCGCATGCAAATGAAGCGAGATAGAAATAGCGCGAACGAGTGTGTCGCCCTCGACAGTCGCTGGTCGTTTGTCCCATGTGTGTGGTCGTTCGCTGGAACTGGAAGGTGCCCTTGGCCGTGAGGAACCAGCCGCCCGTCGTCTTCGCCAGATTGCGAATCGAATATCGAGCGGACCGGGGGTACGGGCAACACCTCCGTGAGCTTCATCTGAGCGATACCCGCGTTGGCGTTGGCGTTGGCAGGGAGAGATGGGGTCGAGAGGTCGAGCATCCGAGTCGTTCCTCCGTCTGCGAAGAAGCGGAAGCGGCGGAACGAATGTGCGAGGTGTGGTTGTCCTACTCCCGGTAGTGGGTGGTGATCATGGGCCGGACCCGCTGTCAACGGGGTTGACGTTCCGTCCTACGGATTTGTACCTGCGCTGCTCAATACGCTATGCTGTGGACTGGCAGTGTAAAGGACCCACCCACCATGAATATGGATCGAACCGTCAAAGGCAAATCGACGCCCAGGGTCCGAGGAAGAACGGTACCGTTACCAGCACGACCAGACGAAAGGCCGCGCGTCTGTCTTCGGTTGGTACGCGAAGCGGCCGAAAGGCGCTGGTGTGATGGCACTGCGAGTCCTCTGGACGTTGTGACTCTGATTCGTCGTCGCCCGACTTCGTCCGAATCATCCGCTGGGTGGGCTGGTTGCTGAGAACGCGCGCGGGGAGTGCCGAGGACAGTGGTGGTCGTGACCATGGAGAGGAATGATGCAGTGTACGAAATCGACGTGCGCCATATTGCGTGGAGAAAATTGTCGAGAGCCGAACGGATGGTGCGGAGTTGGACGATGCTTTTGCTGGCGCCCAGCAGCTCAAGGCGACGACCCTCACCATTCCCCGTCGCTGAGTTATAACGGACGACGTCGACGTAGGAACCCCTTCGTGAGAGCCGGATATGGGGCTGACAACAGAAACGACTTGCAATGCGCAAAGTTGTCCTGCCGAGGACCGAGGGTACATATTCGGATGGCATTGGTGGAAGGGGTCCCGAGAATAAGGTGATTTGCACACGACTGGGGATAGTCTGCGCGGATGACTCCGAGTCATCCAAACGGCAACAGCGAGGGAAATGACGACGGCGGGGAGAATCAGGCGCTGAAGCATTAGACTCGTGTCTGGAGTCTGGGCTGGTATGGGAGTGGATTGAAAACCGGGATCCGAATATCGATATCAGGGCAGGCGAGGAGCAGTTACGGTGTCGTATCGAAGTACCAGGCTAACAATCTGCGTCAGCAAAGCGAAAGCGGGACACAACTTGGAGGACGTACAGAGTCCGGGTCCATGTCGACTCCTTCCTGCACACATTGCTCAAGATCTGTAGGCTGACTGCGCACTTGACGGAGGTTGTTGGTGGGTGAGGTTGGGCGCAATGTGTCTGAATCACTGAATGCGCGGATTAGTGAGGTTCTCTGGAGGGCGAGAGCCAAAGACACAGAGCACTCACCGCAGACATGACCGAAGCTGAAGTCGATGACTCGGAAGTGACCTGCGGCAGCAAGACGGGCTCGAGTACCGTCTGGATGGTGAGTGGCTCGAGATGGTGGGTGCGATGGCGATGATCCTCCGACGAGAGATGGGATTTGAATGGACGTCGTCGTGAAAAGGGAGTAGCGACATCGTAGACTGGATCAATTTGTAAGCGAAAAGAAGCTGGAGAATATCGATGTCGACGCACAAAAGCCTGAGCAAAAGAATCTTCTTGGGAAGTGTCGGGTTCTGGCTGGACACCGGCCTGAGTCCGTCAGCGCAGGGAACAGAAAAGGGAAGCACGAGGACGTACGGAATCTGTTAGTCGGCCTCAGCCAAACCGACCGATTAGAGCGTCTTCCCCGTAAGCTGGCTGTCCTAGGAACATTCCAAGACGCGGAGAGTTGTGTTATTGGGTGCGTTTGCTCAGGCTGCCAGTGTACTGGCTGTACGGACGAATACCACTGTTATCCATCCGGGACCATACGACCGGGCTTATACTCCGCGATGCTCGTGTCGCGGTGCCAGCACCCGCCAGATCGAAACCCGTCGACCGCGACCGCAATGGAGACCACACCTCGACGGGGACTGTCCTGCGGGTGGTCGCTCTCCCCAGCGTCTTCAGTTTGCTTCATCATCTTCAGCGTTTCGTCCAGCAGCGTCTCGCCCGTCTGGCGCGTCGAAAGCACAGTAATAGCGCGGTCCGGCAGTGGTGAGCGTTTCTGCAAAGATGACCGTCAGTCAGCGAACCGAATACGAGCAGGAAGACGACTCACCCTCCCCGGATCCCTCACAATGCCAATCCTCCGTCTCAGCGCGAGCTCCATGAGTATACACCCTCGCAGCGCATAGCTGATATTATCGTTCCAGAAGCTGAGATACCCCTGCTTGTCCTTGATGCCCAGCAGCAACACCTCTTCCATGAGCGTCAGCCGCGGGAGCTTCCCACCAACACGCGCGTCTTCGCCCGCCTCCATTGCGAGGTCTCGCGGGTCAAACGCGACCCGCGAGCCGCCAGCAAAGGCCGAGCCAGCGTGTGTCGTCGTGCCATTTTCAGAGGGCGACGGAGGAGAGGAGGGTTGTGTGGACTTTGGGTGGTCTTCGTCGTCGACGGAGGGAGAGGAAGCGGCAGGCGCTCGACGGCGAGAGAGCCCTGAGGATGCCATGGAATGGAGGTCAGCGGAAGGCGATGCCCGCAGCGATCAATGAGTCACGCGTCGTGACGACGGGAGTACATCTTGTCGTTTGCCGCTGAGTTGAAGCCGCAGATCCGCTGGTTGGTCCAGAATATACTTAACGGCACATATCCTCCTATGTTTCTCCGCGAGGCCCTCAACAAATTGTCGCAAATTGTCAATCTTTCACTGACCCTCGGTCTACTCCTCAAGAACCAAAGGCTCGACTACATATATCCTCGCCAGCGCTTCCCACCGAATGTCAAGGTCATCTACAGCTGACCGGCGATAGGCGCCAGAGAACAGCCCCTGCGTGATATCGTTCTCAGGACTCTGCATCTCGGCGTCTCTCACCTCGCAACGCTCCTCACCTCCCACTTGCCAGCCATACGTATACATGCCATCGAAGGTGAGTCTTTCAAACGGTTCCTCTCCAACTTGAAGTAAGTACACCTTCTGAATGCCCATTGCGTTCTCAGCATCTGGCGTTCCTCCCGAGCGATAGTCCCATTCGAAAACGGGCGGTACGTCAAGGCTCTGTTGCGTCTTTGCTCACAAATTGACTGTCGTGGCTTCAGGTGCACGAAACTAGCTCTAAGATACTGACCGGAGTGCCGGTGTGGTTTTGGTGGTCACAGATTCGCAAATTATACGGCGCTACACTGCTCTCGGAGTCCGGTGAAAATGCCGGCAGACTTGGAAGTGCTCTGGAGGCACTCGATCTGGCAGGCGTTGGATCTCAGAAGGTCTGTTAATCTGTATAATCTTGTGTGGCTGTTATTTTCTCATACGACGCACCAGAAACAAGGTGAGGATGGACAACGCTATCGATAGAGTCAGCCTGACTCGGCAAACCAAACATAGCAGCAGCGTTTTCCAGGCAGTTGAGAGCACTCAACTTAGAAATCCCTGTATATCCCAAGGTATTAACGAATCGTCTACTCTGTTGTCGCGCAGTCTGACCGAACACTGCTAGCCTGAAGGAGGTAGATACTTTCTCGGACGCACGGTTCAGAGTTCAAAGCAGACACGATCAGATGACCCTGTTCTGCTGTGGACACGAATTTTGGTTGATTCATCGCAAGCCTCTAATGTCAGTGTCAGTTTGCTGACTGTCTAATTACTATGTACTCAGCCAACAATAGTCCTCGCTGGGATCCTTGCATGTGGACCCACTGGTACTGGCAGGTCCGGACAGCCTGAGGGACCTTCCAGCAGGTCACCACTTCATAATACCAGAGGGCAACACCTTTCAAGTTCTCAGCTCCCCCGAGGTGTTGGCGCCACTACCTGTCGGGTCGTGGCCGGCGCCTTCAAGTTCAGATGATGCCTCGCAAGCCTCCAATGTCGGTGTCAGTTTCCTGATTGCTGTTGTGTACTCAGTCAAAAGTAGTCTGAACAGGGATCCTTGCCTCCGGGCTGGGAGCCACTGGCAGGTGCCACCTGGGACCTTGAACTAGCTTAGAACTAACCGCTTCTCACAGTATCAGACGACAATGCCTTTGACTTCCCAGCATGGGTGCCACGTGAAAGAGCAGCAAGGGAGCAGGGAGTAGTGGCCGAGAGCGACGGGCTTCCAAGCCCAAGTAACAGGCCTCGAAGCCCAAGTGACGGGCTTCCATCGATCTCCGCAGTCGGCATGATATCTGTTGATGCTACGGCGTAAATTATTGCTTCCTTCACACTCCTCAAACTAATTATTGACAGAGAAACACCGGCGGCTACAGCCCATCCCGTCCTTCTGACTGATGTCCTTGCATGGGACGAACATCTGCCTCAGGGTGGCACTCTCATATCTTTCCACACTCCCACCAGTGTCGCCGAATGGCTTGCTACCGGCGCACAAGATAAGTTCTTTGCACTTGCAGAGCTTCCGCCCAACGGCATGGCCGGACCATTTCCATATCAGCTCTCTCCGACCGAGGAGGCCCTTCTGCTCTTTGCCCTTCCCAGCGACAGCTTGGTCTCAGCGATGCACGCTGTCGCGGATGCAACCGGCTTCCCAGTCATCCTCCGTCCTCCCACCGAAAATCCACTAGCACACACAGGTTTAACGCGAATGGAGAGATTGCGCGGAGGGGGATCCAGGTCTGATTCATCCCTCTCATCTACTACGCATGAGATTCTCCGAAAAACAGCTGAGCTCGTCAAGCGGAAGGGAAAGGGAAAGGGCAGGGACACAGAAGGCAGTATTACGATTCCACGTGCAGACGATAATGCCGGGAAGCTAAAACACCATATTGCCAGCATCGAGCTAGCGCTTAAAGACGGAGAGGACAACATTGAAGTCAATCCCGTCCGGCTGTACATGAAATTTGAGGCAAGGTTCTTATTCGGAGGTGAACTTCAGCTAACTGATCTCAGTTCAAATGTATCGACCATATCAGGGAAAACCTCCCTGCGGAACTTACCCTGAAGTCTCCGAAACTCTCCAGAATTCAGCAGAATTACCCGCTATTAAGTGATTATGCTGAATTCCGGAGAATCTCCAGAATTTATCTTCTGAGCTTTTAGAGCTAGCGGAAATTATCTGAAATTTCCTGGAATTTACTGAAGTTTTGCTTGTTTTCTGCGGAGCAATGGCTATAATTCAGGCAACATTCATTGAGATTCAGGAGCAGTATTGGTGTATTAAGCAGGCAGTACACTACTACAGAAACATGTAACCGAGTGGGTTTGTGCAGACAAAATACCACGGACACTGGAGTTATAGGTTAATAAGCATAAGGAATAGAAACGGGGCACGTACATGGCAAGGTTGACTGGGTCCAAGTCGTTGTTGATAGCGTCATGGCCGTGCAGTGGTCCACCAACGCAACCCGAGTCTGGAACAGGTGAAGTTAGACGGCAATGGCGCACACAGCTCAAGCACGTACCTTCCGGCGCCACTTCTACCCGCTCCCGGAGTTGTCACCAAAGAGATCTTCGGGTCGGTGTCAGCCTTCGGGTCGGTGTCAGCAGGGTCCCGCTCCGAGGTAGGAGTACATACCACGACGACGGCGGGGCTCTGTGAGCTGCTGAAAGTGGCATTAGCGGGGACAGAGGAGACGGTGCGGACAGCATACACCGGCGAACTGGGTACCGGAACGCGTGTTTGAAATGACGATGGCGGATCTTTGACGGATTCTATGGGCCTCAAATTTTCAAGAATAACATTTCATATGTCCTAGTGTACCTGAGAATATTTTTCTGAATCCTAGTGCAGTCCTCAGGTCATGGTGGCCTGAAACTTTCACCTACCATATAGGGAAGGTACCTAGAAGCGGAACAAGTGAGATTTTCTCAATCAGACCAGCAGAACTCGCGAATTTAGATATACCCAACCAAAGCCCTATATATCACACATTGTCTCTCAAAATTTGAACCACATTCATGGAGTATTCACCGCGGAGTGCGCCAAACATTCTGATCAGTAGTCTGATGTGCCAAATTTGAGCATCATCACTAAATGAATTCTTATGAGCTGTTGAATGCTGCTTGTGCCGTGCAATTTGGAGGATCGATAGCTCTGGTAGAGACGTAATGTAGGTAAAAACCGCAGCCCAAACGGCCGTCTGTGAGCCGCTGTTCCGCTTCCCAGTACGTTCCGGTACCCAGTTCGCCGGTGTACACTTGGGTTCGATTCTCCAGTACGGCGCGGAAGGGACGGAGAGGATATGAGTGCTCAATGAGTTGTCGCTGTCCAAGGTTAGACGGTGCCAAGATGGGCTAGGCAGACAACGCACCTCAAGACGGTCAATCTCTCTTGGCCTCCTCGCCGAGGTCTCCCTGTCTCCGACACCGACAGGGCGCTTCGAGTCCAGGCATCATGTGCAGGCTGTCCTCAATACCTAAAAGAGATGAGTCTGGGCGGCCAGTGAAGACGTTGCTACGCACCGTGACGCGCGGCATATCTGTCCCAAGTCTTGCATGGGCTTGCTGGCGTGGGTCAGACAGGAGAGTGCAATGGCAGGAATAGCTCACCAAGTACAGGATGGTCACAAAGACGGCGAGAGAGCCAGTGGTGGGCGGTTGCGCCACGAGCTACGCAGACGGAGGGCGGGCTTGTTGAGGTGAAAAGACGACATGAGAGGAGAGGAAGAAACCAGTTTGATCCCCATCAAATGGTTGACCACAGAAATAGCCGACGTGCCGTGATGCCTTACGTGGCAAGTCCGCCGAACGCCGCTGCTTTAGGGCAAGCTACTTTTCACCTTTGAACAACTTTTAGCTGTGTCTACATTGACTGAATTGCTGTTGTTGGTAAGATTTCTGACTTATAGACCTGATTCCGAGTCAATGGTTGAATGCCTACCCTGAAGCAGACACTGAGAGGAAACATCTGGTAGACCTAACGCAAACTGCCGGAGACAGACATCAAAAGATGTGGTAAACTTGCCGGAATGTTCGCAGAATTTGCCTATATTTCGGCGGCTCAATCAAATTCCTTGGACTGCACCCCGAATTTCGCGGAATTTCGGAAACTTTCACAGAATTTCGTGGAATTATTTTGAGGCAAGATAATTTGGGTGAATTTCAGAGAATTTAACGCGGGAGGTTTTTCCTGATGCATGAGGATCAACCTCGCGACTGTGTGGCTTCTACTGAAGTCAAACTTCAATTTGATCACAATGCATACTTTCTCGACCAGTCATACAGCAACATGGGCTTTGTCGTGCATAGGCCCAACTCTATATTCAAGTGCTCTGTGTACGTCTCTACTAAGAACTCTCCAGATGTTTTCACACCACTTTCAGCTCCATTGACGCAGAGTTCCAGGACCCTCCGTTTATGTCAAAACACACCCATGAGCAGAGCCAAAACACAATGGGTAGTGCCTCGCTGGAGATAGGTGCCCAACCATCTGGGACACTCACTTTAGAACACACACGAGGGAATAGATATGTCGAGGAACGAGCAGATCAAAAGGTGAGTGCATTATCGGCTCATTACTAGGCTCCAACTCAGTGTGATTTGCGCCCCTAGCCAAGATCTAGGTGCCGTGTTGAAGCAAGTCTCGGTCAGGAATGGAACAAGCATGTGTCACCGTTCCCGAGTAAAGATTTCCGCTCTTGGAACCTCACATGGTGTCCTGCAAAGGACCGGTTTGGAAAACCCTACAGCGCTATGTTCGGATTTGATCTAGAGTTGGATTTGAAGCGGTCGTCGGTATGTACATGTCTCTTTCTTCTTCCATGTACCCCTGAACAGTGACTGCACTAGATACTTCTTCTCTTAATAGTGTCTCCTGTGACAGGCCTCTAATTGACAGTCACACGCTTCTTTCTCCCATGTTACTCGCTTCTTTCTCTCATACACGTCAAACCTCTCAATTTCGTCCTCACTTCCCACCACAACGAGCTCGAATTCGAGGCTATCGAGCAGCCCACTCGCGACCCGCGACCAAGAGGTGCAGACACGATGCGAGCTCAACGCTCTCGAATGGCGATGACGTGGATGCGTGGGAACCACCCATCGGGCATCGGCCACGTGTCTGACACAAGCTTTGCCGGCCATGGCTATATCCAGGCTTGGGCTTGCTTACCGCCGCCCTCACTCCACCTCTTTGTCTCTTTCCTTTCGCCCTCATTGTCTCCCCGCGTCTCCCACAGTTTCCCGCCCTCCTCTCTTCAACCTCACGCAAGTGACGCAAGCCCCACCTGCAACTTGAAGCTCAAGCCAAACAAGTGCTCGCCTCAAGCATACCCTCGGGTCAAGAGCTTCTTCTTCAAGCTCAAGTCGTTTCGCAAGCTCACTGCCTCCTTCGAAAACATCGAGCAAGGCTCCCAACACCCCTGGGCCAGCGCGCGCGGGCAAGACGGGAGCGGCGGGTGGACTCAAGATGTGCAGCGGACCCCGAGAGACACCGCGTGCGCGCACCGTGACGGACCAGCGAACGGGAGGGGTGGGGGTGGGGGTGAGCGCTATGGAGGGGGGATGCAGCGATTCAGCGCAGAGGGTGGCATAGGTGCGTTGTTCTTTCCCTGTTTCCCCGTCGCAACGCCTAACTGAATTGTTATCAGATTACAGTCTTTATCTTAAAATCGCCTAGAATCTATTTGGACCGTCTTTGACCTCCGCGCCGTATCGACGTCCTCTCCGAATCAACGACCATCAAGCCTGTGCAGCTGAGAAGAGCGGTCGGCTGCATCGTATTGACGACCAGCGCACACGCGAAGAGGGCGGAGGGATGGATCGAGGGACGCCACGGGCTCAGGTGCGTGTCTTCTCTGTCCGTTGCAACAAAAGTTACAAAACTGACGAACTTTTCAAGCAAACTTTATCGTTCTCCGTCTTCTCAACGCCGTGGTCTTTCTATCAGCCGTTCGAACCCTCGCGCTCTCATCGCACCGACACCGTGATGATCAAAACACCCGCCAACCACAAACTCAAGTCCAAACGATCGATGCGAGGGCAGTGACCGTGCGGGTGGAGTTTGGATTGCGGAGAGTGAAGGGAAACTGTCCTCCGAGATAGGTGCGTGGTTCCTGTCATTTCATATCCGACGACTCACGTAAAACATGCACAGCTTACATCGTACAATGTCTTTGCTTTCTGCGGCGTTGCACCGTATCCTTCAAGCGCCGTCGAGACCGCCATTTTCGAACATCTGACCTCCTGCCGACTCTGTTCCCAGAGAACACTATCGGCGTACAAGCCTCGCTCCACATTCGGCGTCCGAGCATTGCTCCGCACTCGGCCTTCGGCGTACGAGCCTCCGCTCCGCACTCGCTCCCCTTTAGCCCACAATCGCACTCCTCGCCGTCCCTATTGTCTCCCAACTCACACGACGAGTCGTCAGCGCTCTCATAGGACTCTTGGTAATCTCCCTGCATATAGTTGTCAGTAGTTTAAACGTGTACTACATGTATAGCGTACAGTAGCTCGCGCACGATAATTAAATTGGTCATCATCATAACCTCCTTATTATGCTCTCAGACTCTCAGTTGTCGACATGAGCCATAACCCAACCACATAGCAGCTTAGTCCAAGGTGCTACTTCAAATTCCCTCTCCAGCGCCAGTGCGAGAACCAGTCTGGGAAGGGTGCAAGCCTCAGTTTGTCAGAATAATTCAACTTTGTCTATATGTAATACCGTAGCAACAGACGCTGGATCAGCAATTGCTGCAAACTAACATTGTTCGTGCATGTGCAAGGCTGGGGCCGGAGCGTAAGCGACGGCATCCCTTGTGTCTTATAAGAGTCTGCCCACTGACATTGGTTGTGTGCTTCGGAACCAAGTCATGATTTGGGTGGTTCAGGCAGGACAGAAGACCAAAACAGAGGAAAAAGAACAGTGGGTTCCTCGTGAGCCGCCAAAGATGCAAGGAATAATGCTCGTAACCTCTGTCCGCACTATGCTTTCCCATGTTAGAGGAGAAAACTGAACTTCCGCAGACCTATATCTCGAATGTTTTCACCGATGACCTTCTGGAGATTGACGAAAGTATCGGAATGAATCTCAATGGCCATCCTAGCTCGACTACCCGTGTGTTGCATCTTTGTCTTTACTAAAAAATCATTGATTTGGATACCACGAAACAGGATTAAATCCCACATCTGGTTCTGAGCGCCGTTTCGCCGGTGCCAACAACAACTATGTCGCAATCTCTCGACTACCAGAGGCGCAAACGAGTACCAAAGCCTCCCATTTGACCAAACTTAGGAACAAGCTGGGCATGAAGAAACCTGCCAAAGAGGTGAAGACTCGCGAGCTGCCTCTGTACGAAGTCATCTTGCCCCACGAAGAAATTGCACAGCAGTGGATTGGCCCTCTTTGGCCCTCCATGGATGATCAATTGCGGAAGTTGGACGCTTCCAGCAGCAGTATCAATTGTGCTGGGGTGGCCTGGAAACGTCAACCAGCCAATGTTCAGCATATTCAAACGGATCCTAGGGTGGATCAACCTCCACAGCCGGAGTTGACCACGACTACCGCTTCACAGAGTGCAGAGAACTCCGGAGGTGGAAGGAAGACAGAGACATCCATCACGACACCTTCCCAGTCCACAGTCGCCGATAGTACAAAGTTCGCATAGCGGAGATTCACCTTGTACTTCACAAATAATTCGGTTCCTTCCTGTAATATTTATTTACTACCCAAAGCTGAGCATTGTTGACTGGGAGCATGCCGAAGCATCCCTAATACAGATGGTATTACAAGCATTACGCAAATGAATCCAGATCGCGAAATGAATATTTAGGAGAACAACTTGAAATTAACGTTCCTCCACGGCCGCGAGAACGCCTTGAACTCCGCCAGCCGCCGAGAGAAGTCTGATTTACCTTGTTTCACTTCCTCAAGGCGTCGAACCCCCGCAACCATAGCAAGAGTCGACTCCTTTGCTGTTCGCCGTGACCATGCCCAGTCGACTCTGTCCAAAATATCGTTCTTATTATCGGACATTGGCGCGGGATTCCATATCGTCTGAGAAAAGCGCCACCATTCCGTGCAGCTGGGAAGCGTACATAGCCCGAGAGAAGGCGCACGGTCTCCCCAGCGCTGCACCCAGTGGCATTCGAGATCGAGTTGCTGGTCGAGTTTCTGGAAGACGCCGGGGTCCTCGTCGTCCGATATGCAGACTGGGTGAGCGATTCCGAGGTGGAACAGGTTCGGAAGGAACGGTAGAGCGTCGTCGATGGAGGAGATAAAGTCCTGGGAACCATACAATGGCTGTTAGAAATGTAAGAGCGACGGGAGGAAGCCGGTACGTACCTCACGCCCAACGATATAATTGTCCTGGTCGTTCTCGCACTCGATTTGAAGAGACATGATGTTCGGAGTGTGTTGGCGTATCGCGGAAGGCAGCGTCAAGTCCCAGTTATTGATGTGGAAGCTCACTTCGATGAGCTCCGAGTCCAGAGGATGTCGGCCGGCGTCGATGGAATCAAACAGCTCAGCCACGGGCATCGAGGTCTTCGTAATCCAGAGGCGCGTTAGGCGCTTCGCATCGCCGAGGACTGTGGTAGCGACGGTGTCTGGTCCTCCGAACTCCTCGAGAAGCGGTAGGGAGCATTTCTCAGCCGGAATAACGCCCACTGGAGTTCGGGTGATCCGCAGAGTCCTAAGCTGAGGGTGGCCATCGAGGAAGCGCGCGGTGGCATCGGTCCAGTATTGCATCACGCAGTGGTGTATACTCGGCAAGTGCATATGAGAGACTGTGTCACACGCGTGTATACCGCGCATGATTATGGTGTGGAGGAGCGTGAGGTTCGCGAACGCGTTGCGGATATCCAGCTCGAACTTTTGGAATAGAGGACGAGGGTCCTTCCTGCGCGATCCCCAAAAAGTGAGTGGCAACGACACGGTAGCTGAACACTGACCAACGTAGCATCAGCGCCAGCAATCGTACGGAGCGAGCGTAGAACGTATTTGTCGCGAGCGTCTCGAGGAGACACGCGAATCGGGGCAGCGCGCTCGGAGCTCCGACCTCGCGATACAATGCTGGTGCGCAGACGCTGTGAAGCAGGCGGTTCGTCTTCATCAACGCCAGAGTGTCGTTTCTCGTCGTGTATTTCGTGATGCTTTCGATTAGCTCGACGGGGAGTCGCTCTAGGGAACGATGGGTGGGGAACAGGGCCATGGTGACGGTGAAGGAGCGGTTGCAGAGCTTTGACCGCTGTCACGGGACGCGCTTGGACATTGCGTTTAGCGCGCGTCTAGCGGTGCCGTTGTTAGGGTCTTCGGTCTTTCGTCTAAGGCATCCGAGTCGCGCCTTCATGCAAACAGGGTAGGATTTGAATCATAGAGATAAATTCAAGGCGACGCTGGAAGATTTCGGCGCTCAGGGTCTAACTTGAGAACTGTGAGCTGTATGACTGGATAGGTGTTTGGCGAGCCATTACTGCGAGAAGAACCAAGTACAAGGCACAAGTTTGAGGCCAAGATAGTCTGGCCCGGAACCAATGCGCCGTCAGAGTCTCCAGAAACGCCATTGGCGGGGTTGGGTATCGGGATTCGGGAACAAGTACAGCGCCAAATTGGAGCCTATGAAAGAGACGGGTCTTCGTTGGAGCTATAGAGCAGGTCGACAACGAGGGCGGCCGCGAGGAAGCCAATTTTACTCCATGATGGAGGACGAAGGCAAGTTGCGGCGTGCGAGTTTCCCTGCCAGGACTTGATCATCATGATGATTGCCCAACACTCCTTTCACCGCGATTAGCAGACTCACGCTGGCGGCGAGCATCGTACCATTGGGGAATCCATCGAGAAAGCCTGGCTACGTTCGGACCTTCTAACCCCGAACAAGCCCCTAGTATGTAATCCGCTGGCTCTTGCGACTCCTCGGCTCTTGCTCTCATGAGGGCCTGTTTCCTTCTCCTCGTCTCCTCCTTCTGTTTCGTTGCATACGCAGAGCAATGGGCTGCCCATGCGGATGACAACCACTCCCACTCAGGCTCTCCATGGACCCAGTTCTCGCATCCGATCCGGCGTGTCGCAGTCATTGGCGCTGGGCCTGCAGGTCTCCAAGCAGCTGCAGCGTTGCTAGAGCAGACGAACATCACTGTGCGACTCTTCGACCGTGCTCCGAGCCCGGGCGGGAACTGGTTCTACTCCGACGAGTTGCCCCCGAGGGAGCCGTATCCGTCAGTTACACCCACCGTCTCTGTGAATTAACCGCTGATTTTAGACACCAGGGACAACGATCCATCCTCCGGAAAAGGCGAAGTCCCAACCGCGCTGCCTTCGACGCTATTCTACGAGGAAGGCGAGGGAGGACTCAGCCTTGACGAGCGCTGGAGGGAACATTGGCATCCACGCGGTGTCTGGCGTGATCTTCACACTAATTCCATTACGGTTCGCCTGATTCCAATACCGCGCACTGTACCCGCTCAGTTACATGGCTGAGAGCAGGCCATGACCAGGCTTCCTGGATTAAAGTACGCTCCAGACCAGGTACGCCCTTCTCGCTCCGAGACTATCGACGATTAATGTTACTCCAGCCTTGGTCTGCTTCTGTCCATGCTGTCCAATGCCATGTAAGAGCGTATGCATCCCTACATGGGCTCAATGCCAACGACGAACACGAAAACACCCCGGGCGACAAGATCACCTTCTACTCGACCCGCGTTCAACGTCTCTGGAAGTCCAATAGCACGACCTGGACGCTTACGCTCCACCGCATGCAGCGGCTTCCAGAAACCAACCGGCTCCGTGTCGATGTCTGGGACGAATCCTTCGATGCGGTGGTTGTCGCGGTAGGGCGTGATACGCTGCAGCATGTCCCCGACATTCCTGGCCTCGTCGGGTGGAGCAAGGCGAAGAATGCAGAAGGAAAGTGGAATGTATATCACTCGCAGGCATTCAGAAGAGCGGAGGATTACAAGGGGAAGGTCTGTTCCTCGGCGCTCAGGCTTTCTAATCCCCAGTTGATGTTGTAGTAGGTCGTTCTGATTGTAGGCGCATCTGTCTCTGGGACGGAAATCGCACGGGAGATCAACCCATACGTGGATCGGCTGTTGATTAGCGCAAGGGTGAGCAAGCCACCAATAATCATATGGACTCTTCACAACTCCATATTTTCGCACTAGATCAACGCAACAAGGACCGAATACGATCTCGACCCCCTCATGCGCTTCCCATCCAACGTAGAAGTGTTTCCCGAGATCGCCAGATTCGCACCGCTGGACCACGACAAGCCTGGTATCAAGCAAGGCGAGATTAGATTCGTCAACGGGACGGTTGTTCAGGGCGTGGATGAGATTATCCTCGCTACGGGGTATAGGCCCGAGTCGTTCGTCCCGCATCTGTGTGTCCTCCAAATTTTGGCTTTACATCCTCATACGTGCTACAGAGTCGACTCGCAGTTCAGCAACCTCCACTGGACGGGTCACTATATCCACGATCCCACCCTGGCGTACATGCACGGTCAGCCTATACCCTTTTCTGCATTCTCACACTGGTTGACAATCTGAAATAGCAATTCGTCCTTGGACTCACGGGCGCTATCAAGCCGCGGGTATCGCGCGCGTCTGGGCAGGCAAAGCGCGTCTTCCGTCCCAGGAGCGCATGTGGAGCGATTACGTCGACAAGAAATTCGCTTTTGGAGGGATATTCGATACGTTACCCCAGGAGGGTGGGTGTCTGCGAGTTTCAGAATGCTCGTTGTTGAAGATTGACGATGACCAGCGCTGCTGCGGATGTACATTGGTTGGCTGAATGCCGAGGCGGTCGAGTTTGGAGGGACCATGGTGGAGCCTTTGTCATTGGAGTGCGTTGTTGCTTATTAAATTGCGCTCTTATGATTAATATTACGCAGGACTCGGGAGATGTTCGTGCATCACAATGGCCTCAGTTCGAAAAACGTTCGTCCCTTTCCCACATTCGCCCGTGAGCTAGCTGGGAGGCATGATTAATTACTACAGGACTTTGTCACTTATGAAGACGACGCGGCATTTGACCAGCTTCCGCAGCGGGAATGGCCTCGGCCGCTAGGCTCGGCGCCTATGAACGGACAGGAACAACAGAGGGGGAAACCGATTTGGTGGGAGCGGTGGTAGATGAATGATTTGGGTTGTTGTCGTGAAATCTAGTAGAGTCAGACGCCGGAACTAGTCCGTTCAATTCAACTATAGCCAGGAAGGCAAAAAAAAAAAAAAAAAGACCTGTCTCTCCTCCCACTTCGACGTCTCAAGTCCGCTTCGAACGGACACCACAATATCTCTCTCTGATACCTCTTCGATGACACGCTGCGCGGGCGGCACAAGCCTTGGGACTCCTGTGGGTATGCCGGAGACTGGTAACTGACGTATACAAAATTAATTTGGTACAGCAGTAGCGTGCAGTACTCAATGTCTGGTGTTGAATCGGACAAGACAAGAGCCACACAGCTCTCATGAGCGTTTTAAGAAACCGTCGCAAACGAAATCCAAAAATCAAGAGGCAAAAGCGAAATGATCAAATCGAAGATCCCCACTCCGATTCGAACGAAGCACCGCAACTAGGTCTTTTCATCAAACACCTCACTTTGTGCGGCAGCGAGGGCGCGCTTGGGGATAGGTATGTGAAGCAGGAATCCGAATAGACGTTGCACTCACCAGGCACCGATAGCCAAGGGAAAACACATGCACAGAGCTGGCGCATTGGATATTCTCCGTTGAATGAATATTTGAATTAAGGTTTGCACCAGAAGGCATTATCGAGAGAGAGAGAGAGAGAGAGAGAGAAAGAGAGAAAGAGAGAAAGACAAAAAACTGGTCGCTCGTATCCCAACATCCCACACTCCGAGTCGAACGGAGAGCCGTCGCCAACTTGGCCTATTGGGACCCCGAGAATTGAGGAGCATTCTGTTATAGGTTATTACTTGCCGCCGGAAAGAATGGACAATTGTACAAGACAACGAATGCGCTGGAACGACTTGGAGAAAATGTCCCAGATATATTTGGAATTGGGACGGCCTGGAGGTCTAGCAAGGGCAGTTCGGGTTGAACCTGAAGAAGTCGCATCTTGGTTGCCTTGCAGCGGACGAGGACAAATATTGTGAAGACGTCAGTCTGCTCCAGGAGTAGATATAGTATCAGAACAGAAAAAAAAACACGCAGGACTAGATATGGCCCCAACTCCGCTTCGAACGGAACCGCCGAGCTGACGCAAACGAACAGCATATGCTATGGATCGCGGGGAAGGCACTAGACTGCCGATGGAACTACTACGGCTCGTAATGAGGCCAGGTATTAGCCTTCCAACACTGTACGAAAACGCCTCCAGACGCAAATGGACTCGGCCGATCTCGAGTCCCAGAGCAGCGTTGGCGCAACTGCACCTAAGTAGCAACACAAAACCTAGAGGAACCTTGGCAGATCCCAACTCCGAGTCGAACAGAGGCTCCCAGGAAGATGTAAGACGCGCACCCATCATGATGTCACAGAGTTCAGGGGAGGGCGCTGGTGCTAAACCGCCCGATGGGATTCCTAGAGAGATGTATGCGTCGAATAGATTGGGTTGAATGGTAAACAGATCCGAGTTGAAAGTGTTGCTTGGCAAACGGGGAATGCGGAATTGAGAACGGAGAGCGAGACAATGGATGGGAACGCGCGTACGCCGGACGGCGAAGAGGCAAAGGGAAGGATGAGGAATGCTTTCGGACGTGCCAAAATTCACTTCGAACAAACGAACGACCAGCGACAAGTCTGGCGTAAAGCGCGAGGCTTAGGCCTTACAGCAGGTCGGAAGCATATTATTATCTTCTTGGATTTGAATTGACCCAGCCAATTCACAGCTTGAGACCACTAGCGACGCCGCCCGCCATACCTGTGACGATTAACCGTCAGAGTTCCTCTCGAATCTCGCAGCGGGCGACGCGTCCACCCTTGTCTACGAAGACGCTTTCCGCGTAGATCGATATAAGGTCGCCATTGGGTGGGCAAAAAGTGAGTGAGTATACGAAGTGCCGAGGGAATTGGCGAAAACGCACGCTTCGGCGGGCGGATGCCAGTTGAGGATCCGAGTCATCCCGACGCCATCGAAACCTCTGGAAGACCATTGTGCCGAGGGTTGCACTTGTGGGGTTCCGTTAAGAAGGTGGTGCAAAGGTGTATAATTGAGACGCACTGGTCAAAAAGGAACGCCGCGCAAGGACCGTGCTTCGTCCCAAACGCGTTGCACATATCTATCCCCCCAGAAGTCAGTCATGACCCCAGATTCCGAGCAGACAAAACGCACCTTGAGTGACTTCCACTTCCCACGTCCCATTCGTCCTCCCACCCTGCCCCGTCGCATTCTCCTCGAGGTTCATCTCAACAATCTTCACCCGCTCGCCGATGCTCTTCCCAAACACATTCTCCGGATCTGAGCCGCGTATTCGGCGGGTGGGATGCGCAGCATCTTGGCGGGCCGCAAGGTATGGTCTTCATTGCGGTCGCGGTCGACGGGTTTCGATCTGGCGGGCGGATGCTGGCACCGCCGACACCGCAGCATCGCGTAGCTATACTTAAGTAGTAAGCCCGGTACACTGGCAGCCTGAGCTCGAATGATGGCCTAGCCTAGGAGACGTCGATTTGAAGCACCGCCGGGTAGTTAGAAACGCGGATGGTAGTTTGGAAAAGAATTCTAAACTCCGCTCGTCCACAGCCATCAATTGTGACAGATGGGTCACAGGTCTAGCTCTTGTCATCTTCGACCGATGTTCTCGCAATGGCACAGGACGCGTCTTTGGTTACTTAGTCTGTGTTTACGACCATTTCATTCCATGAATCAGTCCATCAATACTAGTAACGCAACGCAGCCTCCGCGTCTTGCATGGTCCGACTGGGGACAGCCAGCTCGCTCTAATTGGATTTGGTCGGTTGCAACACATCTGGCTGATCGGAATCTGCGAGTAACAGTACTGTGCACCGGACTCTGTACATCCTCCTGCTTCCCGCCACCAGTGATTCAGACGGACTCGAGCAGGCCCAGGCCGGTATCCCACTAGACGCCGACACCACTCTCTTGTGTGTCAACATCGATATTCCAGGTTTTCGCTCCCAGTCTACGAATGTCGCTACCTCCTCATGATCACGATGACCGTCGTCCAAAATCGCCATCGCACTCGCTGTCGCACTCGGTCGCGATTCCGAGCTACTCTCCATCCCGACGGTACTCGCGGCCAGGCAACTTTCTTACTTTCAAACTCTCTCGGGTGAGTGCAGTGAGTGCCGGCTTGGGGCCTCGAGAGAATCTCATCTCCGCGGATTCAGTGATTCACACACCTCGTGCCGCGTCTGTGAGGCTCCGAGATCCCACAGCTCAAACGTAGAAGAAACTCCGTCGAGTGCTTGATCTTGAGCTCCCGCATTTGTGTACGTCCTTCGGGTCCCGTTTCGCTGAGCTGACCGAGGTTCGCAGCCTGGCACCAAATGAAGGCCTTCGATACGACACCGTCCGAGTCGTCTGCGTCGATATCGATATGCGGATCATCGCCTTTGCTCAGACACGAGTCCAGACGGGTGCGAGATGGTGGAACTTGCATATGCTACTGATTGCATACAGCGGCTATGACGAAAGGAACTTGAAGGCGACGCCGAAGGCATGTGCGCTGGCGTTTACACAAGAGAGGCGGGGAAGAAGGCCGAACTTCGCTTTTTTTTTTTGGTTCCATCCATCGGAAGAAGACTTGGAAACCGGGAAGAGGTCGCTGAGGGTATCGAATATCAATGGCCCGGGATGGATGGATAGATTCCAGATGGGAGGAGGTTCTCTGCAAACAAAGAAAGACCAATATAGTAAAAGTTGTTGAATTTATCGTTATAATTGCATGCTGGGAAGCACCAAGCAGCGGAAGGCCAAACATCAGACCAATATGATGAGTACTCGATTATAGATAAAGTAAATATCGCGCTATAGTAATACAGACCCGTGCGGCGGCTACGCACGCTACGCCACAACCCTCCTGGCTATGCAGTTTCTATTTTTTCCTGATGTATGTCTGTCTAGAGGATGGGGCGGGATAGGCTGATCTGTGACCAGTCGATGAAGATGCGGCTCCTTGTCCCTGCACATAGCCAGCGTGACTTGTAGGGTGAGGTGTTTTTGACTCGGAGCGGGAAGGAATCAAATTTCGAGTGGGCTGATTTAGTAACCCATAGCCCGCTGCGGCATCATACTGTACTATTTCGACCTCAAGTTCGCGTAATGTGTAAGCGGGACCCCTGAACCAAACTTATACAAATGCGTAATGCGTAAACGGCGATTTTCCCATCAAAATCAGGCCCAATTAGGCTATATTACATCAAAATTTCCGGCCGGCGTCACGCCGGCCTTCCATATATAGTAATTTCATCATGATGAACTTGTGACTCCCTGAGAGTAACGCGTAATGCGTAAGACCCCCCGAACTTGAGGTCGAAATAGTACAGTATGTTGGATATGCCAGTGGATGAGCGAGATGGATGGGCGATGTAGGCCCTGGTGTCGCTGGCCGTCGTCGAGAGTTCGAGGGTACTGGTGGGTGCATCCGAGTCGCCTCCTCCACAGCGTTATCCATGTACTCGCAGGTATTGTCCCTTGGGTTAGAGGTTTCTTCGCACTGATTTGCGAGTCGCGTGAGTAGAGCGAGAAGAGCAGCGGGCATTCGCACCTTGATGTGTCCCTTCCTGCATGCGACACACGCCATATGCGCGCAAGGGGCTTTTTCATGCATCTGAGACATTGTAGAAAGTGTGGAAGCGGTTGCGGGGTCAGTGTCGTTCAGCAGAAAGCCCAAGTTCATTTTATATGCAAGTCTCTTGCGATCCTCCCGAGCATCTGCGGTGGCGCTGTATGGTCTCCTGTGATCCTGGCTCCGTTCTCCCTGGTTGAATAGAGCCATTTGCCTCGGTTTGTTCGGGCTCGCCCCAGTCAATCAGTGCCGGTGATTTGCCAAGTCCGTGGATCGCTGCGAGGATCCAAAACCCGAAGTTCATCGCCCACTCGCGATTACAGTCACACTAAGAACAGCGGGATTTCAAGTCAGTTGAAAAAGGCGTTACCAAAAGAACACCATCTCTTTTGAACGAACTCAAAATCCCGCCATTTTCGGTGTGCTAGTGTGTGATTACATCCATCGGGTTCAGACGAGTCAGGGAACCCGGGGCCCTACTGTTTTTTGTTTCGAAGATGGTCGACGGACCATCGTTGGACTTGTAAGATTTTCGATCAAAAAGACGACCGGCTGTGCATGCCTTGATCGGATCAAACCTCGGCCCGGGGAGCGGAGTGACCAGCCTCCCCGAGTCTTCGTTTGATACAGATGTGCTGCGACGGAGTCAACGGCCGTGTCGATAAATTGATGTTTGGCTGCTGAACAATGGCACATTGAATTGAGGTGAGTTGAATGCAACGGTGCTGTGCGGGATATGAGCGAGATCAGTAAGTATAGCCTCCAGGGACGGACGGACCCAAAGTCGTAGAAGCGTTCCGCTCAATCGAAATTATAAGTGCTCCGACAACCGCGTTGCTCAGAAGCTATTAGTGCCGGTGCTGTCGCGGGCTATTTGAAGGTACACTAGCGGTGAACTGTCTTGAGGATCAGATGAGTAAGTAGGTGCTGAATCTGTTCATCTGGCAAATCCAAGTCGCGCCTCCCGTCCAGCCCAAACTTAAGCCGCAGGCTGCGTTCGTCGTCATTGTTCAGAAGCCATCAAGCACCGAGCACGGTTTTTATTTTTACAGTTGGGGAGAAGGGCTTATAAGAAGATAATTATAAATCGAGGCTCGATGTCAGGGGTTGGTGGCTGATGTGTTTCTTTGCCAGATATTTTCTTCTCCGAACCGAAGCAGCATTCCTGAGCCGCGATGTGCGGTGGTCAATCCAGTACATAAAATCCGCCGGCGAAAAAGTCGGGACTGGAGTCAACGTTGCGCTGGCAGTCACGGTACGTCGCGAAGGTGGAATTTGCAATGGAGACTCGCGAAGATGTGGCACAGACCACGACACCTGCAGCGATGGAGCAAGTGGAGTAGCCTCATAGCCATACCAGGAGCCAGGGATACTCCTTCTGAATCCAGTGAGGTTCTTGAAATATCCTGGGCCGGTATAAAAGCAGTTTTCACAAAATAAAAACTGCTTGCGCATCGCGCGCGGTGGTTGATGGTTTGTGATGTTGTGCTCGGTGGTTTGTGGTTTGAGATCTGATTGAGCATTGAGGTTGAGGATTTTCAGACAACTGTGCATCCTTTGTGTTGACAATTTCAGACCTGAATTTTTAGCTTGAAAGCCTATGAGGAAAATCTCATCAATGTTGCATCAAATTCAACTCACACCACGAAATCAGCCTAGCGTGCACTACTTAGCCAGAGATGGACCAGCAAAAGGCCCTTCCCAAAGTATTACAAGTATACACCCTGTCCCTACAAAAAATTAAAGGGAAATCCTAGCGCAGGATAAACATAGGTTGATTGTGTTCTCTGCCCGAGGAGCCCGAAAATGATTGATCGTTTGATCAATTTGTCGGAATTCAGTCTTGCGCCGACCTTCCACCAGTAGAGGCATGCAAGTATGCCCAATCCATATACCACAACCACCAAACTACTGTCCCTGAACCTCAAAGCACCACAGAAAACCATGGCTGAAATCACTGACCTCAAGCTCAAACCACCGATAACCACCTCAACCTCGGAGCTCAACCTGACGAACAAGACAAAACCTCTGCAGAAAAACCACAGTTGAGCAGTAAATAATATTTTGTGATAACTAATGTATGACGTTATTTATCACAAAATATTATTTACTCATGCTCGGTGGTTTTGCTTTCGGAATTTGAGGTTATTTTGTTGGTTGAGCTTTGAGGTTGAGTTCATCATCGGTGGTTTGACGTTGAGGTTTGTGGTTTCAGCACTGGTTTGGTGTAATGCTCGAGCTTTGAGCTTGTGGTTTTCTGTTTGCTGAAGGTGACTCCACACCTATCTGAATACTGACTGGGGTGAAAGGTGGGCGCAATGGGCTACTGTAACAAAATGATATCAAGTCCATCACTCTCGGGCAACTCGGGTGACAAACAAAATAAGCGAAGATTCTCTTTGCAAGGATACTCTTGGTTGGATCTTCATACGGATGGTAGAGACATTACTATGTCTCATCTGTATGCTTGAAATCCCCGCCAAAGTCTAGCTGAACTGGATTAATAAATGTTTTGCGCACAAACCCAAATTGATGAGGAAGTTGATGAAATTTACTTTATGATCGTTGAGAAGAGTGGCCATACCAGAGATAGGACCGTGAAGCCCACAGTAGTGCACAAAACTCAAACTCAAACCATCAACCTGAATGCTCAACCAGATCAGAAACCACAAACCACAAACCACAACAACATCAAACCACTAACCACCAAGTGCTACGCTCAAGCAGTTTTTATTTTGTGAAAACTGCTTTTATACTAATGTCATAGGCCGGAAATGTATCTGTCTGTGTTTTGCTGTGATCAGCCCGAGTTTGGTCGTCGCTCCGTGGTAGTAACAGACGAAAAACTGTACATTTGGTGGGTTATCAGGTGTAGAAAATGATACTGCTTCTCTTCAACGCATATTGAACGTCCATCTGTGTGACTGTCGTCCTACAACGTCTTAGTAGCAGGGAAGCAGAAAGCAGGAATAGACAAGGGGGGGGGTCGGATCAGGACGGCCGGACATGGGGAGGGGGGGGTCCGAGGGTAAAAAAAAACTTTATGTACATATTACATGGGGGGTTCAAAATGAGTAGAAAACACCCCAAACCACTGTTCTGACCCAATTTGGGTGTATTTTGGGCACAGTAGCCCACCCAGCTCAATGCTGTGTGCCATCCGCTCACCCGAATACTCAGCCTGGCGTGGGAATCATCAAGTGTATGCTGGAATAGGGTTGGGATGAACCAAAAGTAGGCGGCTTACTTCTTTTGGCGCACGTTGACACATTTGCCTGAGTTTGGACAATTTTCCAGTTGACAGCCGTCTGCCACGGACTTGCCGGCCCGGTGTGCCGGCCGGCGGTGGAACATCAGATTTGACTGGGAACGGCACAAAATGTCATTGGAGTGCTCACACACATCTATACATGTAGCCTGTAATGTACAGACACTCCAAAGATTTTTTGGTTTATTATTATATGCAAGCCACGTCGGGGATTGAAGCTCCACGTGATCTTATCTTATCTTATCGTGGGAAATCACTACCCGATAAGGCAGGAGGGGGGGGAGGGGGGGTCTAGCGGGGTCCAAAAAAAAACTTTTCGACCCTATGTCCACTTTTACAAAGTTGAACCCCCCTTGGGAATAGATGGATACCGATATCCATGTCCAGCATAAAGAGCCGCGTCTTCGATGACCCTCTTTAGGAACACTTTGAGCATTGCTCGGGAGTCGTCGTACATTGTATGAGAAGCGCGCTTGACGCCTGCGCGGCGAGCTAGACGGCGGAGAGACGGTCGGGAGATGCCTACGAACGGTTAATTGGGCATTCAGTATGCTTACGAGCAGGACAAGAACCAACTCACCGAGAACCGCATCTCTGAGGATCAACGCCCTGCGTCTCGCGGCAGGCGAGAGAAAGAGGCGGTGTCCGCAGTTACTTTTACCCCCGGTAGAGCGTCGAGCCTGAGTCATAATTAAAGGTTTGAAACTTCACGATGGAGGAACGGCAAGTCGGCAACGGTGCCCACCGTCTGTTTTGTGCGGGCCATATGGTTTGTGGGTGACTCGAGAACAGCGCTGGGGCGGAAGGCGGCCGGTGATTTTGATCTTTGGATGTGTGTATTTATATGCGAACCACAGATGCGGTGCATGCGGGTGTATACTTGTTGGGGCGTGTGAGACGAAGCTCAGAAGCTGTGCCAGTGTCAAGTCCCCGTTGTCCGTTGCAGGAAGGAAGGAAGGAAGGAAGGTTCAATACCGCATCTGTCCCAATGAGGAACGTGCGGGCCCCGTACCTACATACATGTGCCTAAATCATGTATGCTACGGATACACACAGCCGGTCTCGTTGTGAACGCCTGATGTACGTGCCACCAGTATCTCGCGAGCCGGACTGGACGCAGGCTAAGAAAAACCGTTACTCTCACTCGAATGTCGCCCGATAAACAATGAAAGAGTTGGAAATTGAGGGACTCGGAGGGAGGGAGGGTAGAGGCTGTAGATTTGGCCTGTGGGCCTAACGTTGTATGTGAGGAGTGGGTTTACATGGCGGCGACTCAACTCGCGACCCGGACAGGACGCAGGCTAAAATCAGTGCCGACTCAGGGGCAGAGTTGCGGATGTCAGGAGACTCGGAGATCGTCTCGCGTCGTCCGAAACGTTCCGAGCGAGGCTCCTCGTGCATGCCTGCACTCCGTTTGACGCGGCGCAAAGACGCCGAGAGAGATTGAAAGCATTAGATTCGGCCTGTGGGCTCTATGTTGGGTGGGTGCCCACAGCTAAAGTGCTGTGGGTCTTGGAATGATATCAGGGGTACCGCGGTCGCACTAGCAACGAGAGGCCGCTGGCTTCATGAGCTCGGGACCATGGTCGTGCGTGGACGTTCGGGGCATGTCCCAATGATAACTCGCCAGTCTGCGCATGCCGAGTGTCGCGATTCACTCGGTCATTTTAGCGTGAGGAGGTGGTGGGATTGTATGAGTATACGAACGAGAAGAAACGCGCATGCGAGACTCGGAGGAGCTAGTGCCTCTCTGCATCGAGGTCACCAAACTTGAAGAGTACATGCGTCGGATAGATTGATGGTCGACAGATCCCAGTTGAGACTGCTGCTTGTCAAATGGGGAATGCGGAATGTGAAGAGGAGAGCGAGACGATGGATGGGAACGCCGGACGGCGAAGAGGGAAAGGAAAGGATGAGGAATGCTTTCGGACGTGCCGAAGTTCGCTTCGAACGAAACGACCAGCGACAAGTTTTGGCTTGGAGCGAACAGTTGCGCGGGCTTTAGGCCTTACAGCAGGTTGCGGGCAGCAGGCAATAATCTTCTTGAATTCAGATCGAATCGAATTGAACCAGCCAATTCACAACTTGAGACCACTGGCGACGCCGCCCGCCGTGCCTGTGACGATTAACCGTCCAGAACTCTTCTCTAGAATCTCGCAGCGGGCGACGCGGGTTCCGCGTCCGCCCTTGTCTACGAATACGCTTTCCGCATAGATCGATATAACGTCGCCACTGTATTGACAAGGTAAGCGTATGAGGAATGTGCAAGATTGGCGAAAACGCACACTTGGGCCGGAGTATGCCAGTTGAGATTCATCGTGGTGGTCATTCCGACGCCGTCGAAGCCTCTTGCACGACCGAGGAAGACCATGGTGCCGAGGGTTGCACTAGTGGGAGTTCTATTGAGAAGGTGGTCCAAAGGGACATGAAATGAGACGCACTGGTCAAGAAGGAACGCCGCGCAAGCACCGTGCATCGTCCCAAACGCGTTGCACATATCTGTCCGGGTGAGTCATGACCCCATAGTACCCCAAGCAGACAAAACACCTTGAGTAACCTCGACCTCCCACGTCCCATTCGTCCTCGCACCCTGCCCCTTCGCATCCTCCTCGAGGTTCACCTCAACCACCTTCACCCGCTCGCCGATACTCTTCCCAAACGCATTCTCCATGATCCCACCCTTGATGAAGAACGAGAAAATGCCTGCGATGAGCTCCTTTTCGCTCAACGCGACGTTGCCTCGGATCTGGGACGCGTATTCGGCGGGTGGGATACACAGCATCTTGGCGAGCCGTGAGGTGTGGTCTCCATTGCGCTCGCGGTCGACGGGTTTGGCGGGTGAAGACGAAGAGGTTGTCGAGGACATGTTGGCAACCGCCGACGACGCCAGCATCGCGTAGCTATAAGCTCGTTCGGAACACTACTCGGAGATGGTAGTCCTAGATAGAGGTCGGCGGCGTCGTATTAGACGATGGATAACAGTGGCATTCGTCGTACAGCTCCAATGCGAGCCTAGAAGATTTGGAGCATCCAAGGTTAGTGGCAGTTTTGTCGAGGAATTTGCCGAGCTGTGCCATCCATCAATCACGACAGTTGGCCGAGTCACAGGTCTAGATCTTGCTTCCTGCGTCCATGTCCTCGCAATGGGATTCGACGCGGGCCACGCGGCTTGCAACAACCATCGGCCCATGTCCTTCACAGGTTAGTCTGTGTTTACGACCCTTTGAATGCCATGAACCATTAGTTCACAGACTGCGCTAGCAACAACCGAATAACGACCTATAACGCAACTCTCGAGATCTCTCTGCGTCTTGGAATGGTCCTAGGACAGCCAGCTTACTGGGAAGACGCCCTACTCAGACGGTTTAAAAATATTTAGCTGCTCGGCCTCTGCGAGTAACGAGTAGCGTACATGTATACCGAATTTCGTACGTCCTCGTGCCCTTTTTCCTTTCACTGCGCCGACGGACTGAGCCTCAGCAGCCCAAACCGGTGTCCAGCTAGATTGCTTTTGTGCGTTATCGAGCTTCTTCTCCGCGTCGCTCACATACCGGTCGTAGCCCTCTTCACTGTGAAGGTCCCATTTTCTGTTGGAGGATTAGGCATCGCTACCGTCGCAATCGCAATCGCACCCACAACTTCGAGCTACTCGCCATCCAGACGGGATTCAAGCGCTCTTGCAGCTGCAGGCGACTTCAGCCATCGTCTCAAACTTTCGAGCTGTCCGGGGTGAGTGCTGTGTGTCTTTGGCTCTCACCCTCCAGAGAACCTCACTAATCCGCGCATTCGGTGGTTCACAGACACCCTGCGCCCAAGCTCACCCGCTCGACTGAAAGACCCTCCGTCGACTGCGCGGTCGGCCTTCAGATCTTGATCTTGTTCCCTTCGTTCTGCCCTGGCTCTCACAGAAGACAGAGGGAAGAAATGGTGAAAGCAGACACTGGTATTGTTTGGGTGAGAAGCTGCTCAGAGAGCCTCTGGGCGCAGTGCCGATGGGGGTTGCTGAGGAAGAACCCATCGACACTACTACAGTGCCTACTGAACTACTGAGGGTTATTTTATGCTAGAAGCCGTAAGTTGAATCAGTTAGTGCAATCTGGGAGATAAGTTGGTTAGTTCAAGGGAGAGGAGGGTGGGTGCAAAAGACGTCGAGTCTCGTCAAGACGCGAGAGAAGTCGAGCGATGAGGTCGGTCATCCGACATCATGGCGGTGCGGAAGAAGAAGGACGCACCGCCCCTCTCCACTTGTCACAAGATCACAGACTGATCTCGCACGCTCGCTCATTCTTTCACTCTTGTTCCCTTCGTTCCGCCCTGGCTCTTACAGAAGACAGAGGGAAGAAATGGTGAAAGCAGACACTGGTATTGTTTGGGTGAGAAGCTGCTCAGAGAGCCTCTGGGCGCAGTGCCGATGGGGGTTGCTGAGGAAGAACCCAAAGAAAGGCTGCCCAGACGAAGCAACGAGAGAGGCTAACCCAAACAGAGGCAGGCTTTAACTCTTCCCACACCAGTTCCGCTGCGCTGCAAAGTCCACGAGAAATTGGAACACGGTGAATATCGGTGGACGGCTACCGCAGCCGCGGCAGCCGGAGGAGCATAATCACACATGGTTGAAGGTTTGACTGAAAGTTGGATGACTTGAATGCAGTATGCCAAAAGCGGCGGGTGGAGAGCAATGCTCGTGTAGTCCGAAGAGTGCAGGCACACAATGAGTATTAAGCGGCGGCGGCCGCACAGGTTTGCATGTCTCAGGGAAGGACATTTGAACAGAGAGGAGTGGATCACGGACTGACATAGCAGACGGATCTAGACTAGGCTGGCTGTTGAGTGCCTGCACAAAGGTCGCCGTGGATGCAAAATTGAAGGGCGGATTAAATAGGAAGCCGTCGAATCGGCGCGGTACGCCGGTAGTATCATTGCCAGGCGGTAAATGTAGCCACTGGTGGACACGTCGAGGTGGAACGAAGGTGGATTCAGGAAAATGGCCTGGGCTTGCGACTCGTGTGAGAAGCGGACTCGGAGAAGCATAGCAGTAACAGAGGTGCGAGAGTCGGAAGTTTCACGAAATACAAGTGAGGATAAGACGAGCAGATTCCGTTGAACTTGGAGCTAGAGTTGGAAAGGTCGCGGTTGACGAACATGAAAGCGTCGGAGGTACAGGTGCAGGTGAAGGAAAAATGAGAGGAGTATCTCGAAACTGACGCAGTTCATGGGTAAAGTTGTGTTGGGAAGCATGACTCGCGGGAGTCTGCGACAGATCCTAGCGGATCTTGAGGCTGCTGTAACAGTCGATCCGCAGAGGGCGTTCTAGTACAGACGCAGGGCAATGAGAGGGGAAGCACGCCAAGTCTGACGTTTGAATGAGAGGAACCGTCGAGTTCTTGGTGCCAGTGCGATGCGATGGGATCGAGGGCATGAGCTGAATGAGCAACGAGACGCTTCGGGAGCCTGAGTCGGGAGTCCCAGGGATTGTATGTAGTGCAATTAAGACGCGCAGGATAAAGTTGAATAGAATGTTGGAAGGCTACCGGACCGCGGCATGTATGCCGATTGACGGGAAACCGTAAACGGTGGTGGGATAAAGGTTGCATGTTTTGCAGAGTTAGGTCAACCGTGTTGGGGAATCATTATCGGCGTCGAACACACTTGAGATCGCATTGAGTGAGCGGCAATCGAAGGTAGGTGATGGGTGCTGGAACAGGCCGACTCCGAGTAACAGCCGTAAGGAGCAGCGGAGAACGGAACGAGTTGTTCAACCATTATAAACAAGGCAGCGAGGATTTGGCGGGGATCCGCAACAGTGGATTAATCCTTGAACAGGGATGGGAGAGCCGTATTTGAACACAGCGGTGGTAGTAAGAAAATGGGATGGATGGCATCGAATGTTCGACGCAGTAATGAGACCAATAAATGGAGATGGAGGCTCGGGAATGACGGGTTCACGGAGCAACCGGGATACACTTGCATTGTGGGTCGGAGAGACAGCGGAGGTTTGCATGTCTAGCCGTTCGAGCGGAAACGGCGTTAGGATATGCTGAGGTTCCATATTAGCTTGTAGAATAGGTTCCTGTGAGACAGGCCGACTAGCAGCGCAACAATTCTGCACAGCTGCAGCAGCGCAGATTGAATTTACGAGGAGTTGGAGGGGATCAGAAACCGGCGTGTGTTATCCAACAGCCATCTCGAATAATTGCTGCTTGAGGCAGGAAGATCGGATTCGTGGAATAGGTGAGAGCGGTATCCAGTGATTGAACACAGAATGCTACAGCGAGCAATTTGAAGTCGGTATTCGAATTGAGACGAGGAGCAGGGTTGTGCACAGCAAGGTCCTCCATGCCCACGAGGACCCGGTATGCCGAGTTGAAGTATGCATACAGCGTGTGTTCGCCACGGAGCACAGAAAGAGCCTCGGTGTTTGCAAGTTAAGCCAGCAACACAACAGATAAATCGGAGCGGTTCACGAAGGTAATCACGGTGCGAACCGAGCAATGTAGGGTGAAGGAGATTTCAATGCAGCAGGTTTTGATAGAATCCTTTAAGTAAGACTGGAGAGTTTTGAGTGATTTGCAAAGGTACGCGGCGCTGAGCAGCGCAGGCGTGGAGCAGGTTGAAGACCGCGAATACAATTCTCGGCCACGGAATAACTCGAGCGGCCGCAGAGCAAGGGAAGCATAAAAGAAGTGAGCTGAATGTATTATACAGAAGCCCGAGCCTGGGTATGGGAACAGGGTCCGTAGGGAAACGGAGAGTAAGAGCCGGCAGGGGAATAACAACCAACAATGAGTGTCCTGACGGATGCACATGTCTCTGGCGGAAAGAGACGCTGGAACGGAAGGTACTTGAGCGGGAGAACAAACAGCGAAGTCAAATCAAATCGGAGATGTGAAGAGCTACTTTCAAAGAAGCGATGGTATCGATATGACGGGTTCCTTGACGCAGTAGAGTAAATGGCCAAATCTGCAGCAACAAGGGACGGGAGATCCTCTGCATTGAATAGTGCGATTTGAATGAACGAGAGGGAAAGGACCTCCTCGGCGCACATGAGCGCGATTTGGAGGAACGAGGGGAAGGACGTCCTCAACCTGAATCCGACAGCAGGAGTTTTAACGGGCGAGGGAATGAACATCCTCGACCTGCGTCAAAGGCAGGATTTTTAAACGAGCGAGGGAAAGGACATCCTCGACGCACACAAGTGCGATTTGAATGAACGAGGGAAAGGACATCCTCGACCTGCATCAAATGGCAGGATTTCGTAGAACGAGGGAAGGGACATCCTCGACCTGCACCAAAAGCAGGATTTTGAACGAGCGAGGGAACAGACATCCTCGACGCACACAAGTGCGATTTGAATGAACGAGGGAAAGGACATCCCCGACCTGCGTTACAGGCAGGATTTCGTAAACGAGGGAATGGACATCCTCGACCTGCGTCAAAGGCAGGATTTTAAACGAGCGAGGGAACGGACTTCCTCGACGCACACAAGTGCGATTTGAATGAACGAGGGGAAGGACATCCTCGACCTGCATCAAATGGCAGGATTTCGTAGAACGAGGGAAAGGACATCCTCGACCTGCGTCAAAGGCAGGATTTTAAACAAGCGAGGGAGCGCACATCCTCGACGCACATGCATGCGATTTGAATGAACGAGGGAAAGGACATCCTCGACCTGCATCAAAGGCAGGATTTTGCAGAACGAGGTTCATGCGCCGTGAATAACGCAGAGGAACAGCTCATGCGTATCGAATAACGCAGAGGAGCAAAATCGAGGCTCATCTGTCATGAGTGACACAGCGGAGCAGCTCATATGCCATGAAAGGCACAGAGGAGCGGTAGGAGGTATGCCGAAGCTGCGGATTATGCAGAGTAACAGCTCGTGCACAGGGAGAAGCGCAAAGAAGCGAATACGAGGGTCGTAGATAGTGCAGTGGAGCAGTACACCGTGAATAATGCAGCAGAGCAGGTACAGTGAGTGGCCAGATAAGAGGAAGGCGAGAGCAGGGGATGTGGACGGTATTAACGTATTCGGGGGTCTTGTGGCAGCGAATTGAGGTCGTAGATGGTTGGAGGGCTATCCGTGCGTCCGTTGGAAGCCGTCTAACGCATGACGTGCGATGGTGATGGTGTTCGGTCGTTGAGAGGGGTGTGTCGTCGGGATTCGGGAATGGTTTGGCGTCGGGAGGTGTTACGTTGCACCTTGATGGTCGGAAGGACAATGCAAAAGACGTCGAGTCTCGTCAAGACGCGAGAGAAGTCGAGCGATGAGGTCGGTCATCCGACATCATGGCGGTGCGGAAGAAGAAGGACGCACCGCCCCTCTCCACTTGTCACAAGATCACAGACTGATCTCGCACGCTCGCTCATTCTTTCACCATGATGGGTCGACGACATGGTCCAGGACTGTACGTCCTTCAAGTTGTGTCCCGTTTTCGCTTTGCTGACGCAGGTTTACAGCCTGGTACTTTGGTACGACACCGTAGACGCCCCTCGTCTGTCTCGATATCGATATTGGACCCCGTTCTCAACTTCGCTACCATACCAGCCCAGACACCGGACATGAGTCCACGAGTCCACTCTCTCGGCGCTAGCTCTCATCGGGTCCTCCAACGACCACTGGCACAATCCTCCTCGCCATCGTCATTTCCCTCGCTGTCGCCGTTTGGATGACTCGGAGTCATCCGCACAGACTATCCGTGGCCTGCAAATCACCTTATTCTCCGTACCCCTTCCGCCAATGCGACCTGCCTATACACGATATACCCCTCGGTCCTCGGCAGGACAACTTCGCGCATTGCAAGCCAGCCGCATATCCGACAATCAAGATAGGCTATTGCGTCGACGTCGTCCGTTGTAACCAGCGATGGGGGATGAGGGTTGAGATGTCGGGCAGAGCCCTGCACGTCAGCAACGCTCGTCGATGGATTGAAAGCATGGTAGCAATTCAGGCGATCCGTTTGCCTCCATGGCCTTTCGACTCTCCCACTTTCCAAAACTATCCTAAGCAATCGGGAGCACGTCTGTCTCGTACCCTGACCCATTCTTCTCCATGGTCACGACCACCACTGTCCTCTCCGCTCTCCGCGCGCGTTCTCCACACCTGGCACCCGAAGTATGAATGGGCTGAATGGGCTGAGGCCGCGCGACTAGGAGTAACGACGACGTCAAGAGGACCACCAATACCATCACCCCGACGCCTTTCCGCCTCTTTGCGTAGCAACGGAAAACAGTACGCGCGACCTTTCGTCTGCTCGTAGCCGTAACGGTACCGCTCTTGCTCGGACCCGGGGCTTCGACGCATATTCATGGTGGGTCCTTTGCCGGTCGACAGCATAGTGTATTGAGCAACGCAGGTACAAATCCATAGGCGGGAACGTCTACCCACCCGTCGGCCGCGAGTCCCACTCATGATCACCACCCACTACCGGGAGTAGGACCACCACACCTCGCACATTCGTCCCGTCCCTTCCGCTTCTTCCCCGATGCAGGAACGATGCTCGACCTCTCGACCTCATCTCTCCCCGCCAACGGGAGTAGGACCACCACACCTCGCACATTCCTTCCGCCCTTCCGCTTCTTCGTAGACGAAGGAGAGACTCGGATGCTCGACCTCTCGACCCCTCTCCCTGCCAACGCCAGCATCACTCGACCTCGGTCTGACTGAGGTGTTGCCCGGTCTGCTCCATATTCGATTCGCACTCTCGGAAAGACGAGGGACGGCACCTTCCAGTTCCGGCCAACGCCAGACACACACATGGGACAAACGACCAGCGACTGTCGAGGGCGACACACTCGTTCGCGCTCAGGCTCTCTCCATCACGCTTCATTTGCATTCGACGTCGACGCGGCGAGCCCGAGTCCATTCGTGATTCCTGGCGGGAACGTGGTCGGGAGAAAGCGAGGGCTGCCATTGGTATTGAGCCGACGAGTCGGCGGACGTGTGGATGCGAAGAGGGAGGGAGGGACGGGACGGGCGGCGGGCGATGGTCTCATCGACATCGATTTTTTTCTTGGTGTCCGGATGGGGTCATTGGTACGAGGCTGGGTGGGGAAGAGTACACAAATCTGCATCATATTGGGGACACCGTCAACATATGTACATTAATGAGAGCAAGCGGATGTAGTGCGAGAATGGTATACGAATATCGAATGTAAAATGCGATTCGTGCACAAGGACAGCAAATGGGACAGGGGGATAGCAGTTTCATAGCAAAGGGTGGAAAGCAAAGGCAAGGGCAATGACAAGGGGAGTTTGTGGGGGGGTATATAGGTCGTCCGAGCATGAAAACAAAGTAGGGGGGTGGTCGAAATCAATAACGTGTGGGTGTCCAGGCGGGCAAGCAGGCCCGCCTACCAGCGATAAAGATCCATTTCAATTCCGTCTTGCTCGTCGTCAATGGGGCGAGGCGAGAAGATGGGGCAAAGCCAGCACGGGCACCTCGTACCAGGCGGGCCTGGAAGGGACTGAGCGCTGAGGAATTCATCAATACAAGGGGCTCGATGAACGAAGATTGAGCCCTACCTCGACTGATTTCTATGGGCGAGAACGACAAGATAGAGCATCTCGCGTTGAGTCTCTACGGGGATGACTGGGGGAAGGGGGAAGGAACTGAGCCAAGGGCAAGTAGCACCGAAGGCGTTGAGGGTAGAGATACAGATCTCAAGGGTCCACAGAGCATTATATTTGAGTCAAGAGTCAGACGCGCAGCTTTCGTCTTCAGAGAGGAAAGTATCCCGGAGAATACGGCGGTAGCGACGAGGTGCTGTTCGCGAAGGTCCCATACCTGGCCATGACGAGGTACGTCAGATGCTGAAGACTGCGCCACGAAGAACGGAAGACGCGCCTCCTGCGGCCGCCATCGTAGTACTTATGAATCGCAGTGTTGACCCGCTGTAACGCGTGAGACGCGCGAGTGGCAAGAGCTCGACGCACAGAGAAGCAGGATTATGGAAGGTCGTGTTCAGACTGAGGGACACGGTGGACATGCCGGCTCCGCCCTTCGCGTCGACTGTTGCGACGGCGGAAGAGACGCATCTACGGGTTATGAGTCGTGCAGGACAGTGGGAGAGGACAAGAGGACACTCACTCGTCGATTATCGTGATCACGAACGCCTGGGCAAGCCTACCCTGCGCGTCGAGCAGCTCTACCAATCTCAATCTCAATTCTCCATCGGCAGTCTTCACGGAAACACTCACCCTCCGTAACATCGATCTCGCTAGCCAGCGTCAGCCTCCTGTTGCGCCCCAGCTCCTCGTTATCCAGCGACACATCGGTAACGACCGTTCTCCTCGCAGACATGCCCGCGAAACACCTGCGGGTGCATGGTAGCCGTTGAGCCATTTGACGGCCATGGATTTGACGTCCGTCGGGGCGGTGCCGGCGATGCGCTCGAGGTAGTCGGAGGGTATGGGCAGCCGTAGGGTTCGTAGCATCTGGGCTACGCGGGCGGGGTCGGACAACATGGCGAGGTGATGGAAGAAGAAGAAGAAGCAGTGGTCACGGGCCCGGCCCGATCAGCTGTCAAACTTAAACGCAAATCTCGCGCGCGCTTTTTGTATTTGAGAGAAGGCATCCATCTTGGCTGGAGATTGGGAGCCAGGATCGGTCCGGAGGGTGCGGTTATCGGCAGGGCTTAGAGTCGGATTATTCGAAAAAGAATGCCTCTCCATTCGAACCGCCGAGATGCATCGAGAAACATTTATCAGCGGGCCAAGACAATGGACTGCCAATGGTACTCCTGGAGAGACACTGGAGGTCGAATCGATGGCATGCATACGGCTTGGAACTTGAAGCGGACCAAATGCATCCAGTTCTGCTAATGAAGAACAGAGAAAGAGAAACTGATTCAAGGTGAGAGGCTTTGCTCGTTAGTGAGAGTGAGAGTTTGAATGAATATCAAGCAAGCACGGTGTCCTCAGTTGAAACGCGATACGATAAAAGATGTTGGAGACCTTTTGAACAACTTTTGAATTCAAGTTTTACCGCACTTGCCGAAGACAGGCAAGATACCGCAAGGGGTTCTTCATGCGCGCGCGCGCGACTCAGAGAGATAATTGGTGCGGTGCCATCGTATGTGGGGGGGGCAGTGTGGCCTAAATCGCGTCGTGGGGCCGAAATGGATCAAGTGCCTCTATGGAACGAAAACAATCACTTGCCTCAGGTGCTGAGTGTTCGCGCGTTCAAGTTCGAATAGAGCTGGTGAGTGGGTTGAGCGAGAAGTGAGTTCAGAAGCGAAATGAAAAAGAAGAAAAAGATAGAAACCAAGCTGCTTATCCGCCCCAAGACGTGGTCAAGAATAAACGGTCAAGGGCTGGCGGTGGGCAGGAAGCTACTTGGGATTCATTCCCAATAAACAGTCCAAGTTGAAGTTATACTAGTATACTTGCTTCGCAAGCAAGCCAGAGACGATTGGAGGGACACCCTGCATCAAACAGCCTGAGCAAGAAGGGCGTGTCCGTCATGTTGTACATGCTCGAGTGCGTTATAAACGGGCGACGAGGCGAGAAAAACTTGAGCGCTAGCATTGCATGAAGAGCGACGGGAGGGAAGGTAGAAGGAAGACCGAGGTTTCGCCGTTTCAATTCCATCGCAAGAAGGAGAAGGAACCGGGAGAAGTCACTGAAGGGTATCAAACAATCGTCAACGGATGGATTCCTCCTAGGATCCTCTGCTACAGCTTCAACTTTCTCCTTGTCCGTGGCCTTCGCGTTCGGGGGAAAGTCTGCCGTCGATCGAGGCGCCAGCATTGAAATATTGAGGAACGAGTTCGCGCCGGATATGCGGAGGCGGCCGGTGTCCTTACAGTCCTTTTCGTGGTCAAAGTGCACGTACTCGGATTGGAGGTAGATCTCGAGCGAGTCGTCGCTGGGTGGGGCGGTGATAGCGGGATGAAGAAGAAGAAGAAGACACGCACGCGGCACAGTTTTGCGGCGCCATGGTTTGGAGCCCGATTAAACGACACCGTCGATCACATGCACATCAGATGTCGCTTTTGTCTCTCACGTCCATCTTCATCTACGAGTCGTACCTCCGCCGATGTTAAGCGCTGCGATGCATGCCAGTGCCTCGTGTTACATAGCTCGACAACAGCTTTGCAGAACATCGGACTTGTGAATCATCGTGCTTGGGGCGCGTCGCGCATGCGAGAGAAGAAACGCGGCAAATACATCATTTTCATGGTATAGATAGAAAGGTACGAATCTAGTTGCCGGTGCACCACGTCCAGCTGTCACTTCAGGTACTGTTCGGATCCAATCTGGCTCTCTTGCGACCACCATGGCCAACCCGAGCCCGTGCATCCCTCCCAACCCCGACATTTCTGGCATCGGTGTCCGCGCCGCTATCTATGCGCAGAATCTGCTCTGCTTCCTGCCAGTCATCGTTCACCTGTGGGACGGGACCATCTCCGCGGACGAGCTGGACGGAATCAAGGACCAGTCGATTGGGATGCTCGCCATCGCTTTCGCTATCCTCATCTCGACCATCATTCAGGCGAAAAGCAGCGGAAACAATCCCGCCATTACCAACTACCACGCCGCCATCGTTCTCGACCTGAGCTGGATCAACAACACCAGCACTTGGATCTGGTTCCTGCTCTTCGTTCACCATCGTACCCGGCACCCGGATCTCCCCGCTTCGGCATCATGGAAAGCATGGTACAAAATTCTTCGAGAACCACTCGTGAAGCTCTTCGAGCTGGATTCCTCTGTTAATGGACATCGTCCGCAGCCTCCGTTGCGAGCTCGCATCTCTGATGTTGCTCTCCGGCTATGGCACTTCTGCTCGAAGGAGTCTGTTCTTACGCTCGGCTCCCTGCACCTCACAGTCATGGCGACCAGCGGTCTGTGGCTTTGGTCGCATCCGACACACTTTGGCACTAATGTGCATTGTGACCCTTCTTTGACGATCATCGGACAAGGTGTACCATTCTCATCTCACCCGCTCCGTATCGGCTCTCTGATCATGTATACTCTTGTCCTTTTCCCAGGGTTAAATCTCCTTCCACCATTCATCTTCTTCCTTGTACTGCACATCGGCTATAACAAGCTCCGGCCCACTCCGACTTCCCTTTCTACATCCAGCAAAGGCAAAGCCACATCCAACAAAGGCCAAACCATGCCTGCTCACACCCATATTCCTGTTGCCGGTCTGGTGTGCCTTGTCGCTTTCAATGTCATCTTTATATATGACATTGAGAGGACACTTCATCGTAACAAGGGCAACCAGCTGGCTGAGGATGATGGGTGGGGTTTTGGCCAAGTGCTGGCATTGCTCCTCTTAGTGGTTCCACTTAAAGATGCATATGGCAGTTTTCAAACCATCTGGGAGAAGCTGTGAGGAGATGAGAAACGGTTTACAGAGCTGTTTCGGCGGGACTGCCAGTCACAATCAATCCTGAATGAGCTCAAGGCCCTTGCTACTGGGAGTCGGGTCAAAATCACAGACCTTGATGGTGTCGGGTATCTTCTCCATCTTGCTGTAGCGTGTGGGAAGCAAGATCTTGTGCAATTACTGTTGGATGAGGGTATATCGGTGGATGAGGAGGGTGAGCAAGCCATGTCATGCCTGTAATGTCCAATGATTGTAACAGGAGATTATGGGACCGCACTGTGTGCTGCATTTGCCCATGGCAGAATTGAAATGGTAGAGTACCTGCTGAGCTTGGATCCTCCGCCAGCATTTTGGGCACATGGTATTGTACTATTTGGATTGTAGGATGATGTCAAACTGACAAACACAGGAGCATTCGGGGGACCACTTCATATTGCTGTGCTAGCAGGCCGATTCAAAACTGTGGACAAGTTCATTAATTCTGGGAATGATAGGTGGAGTGAACTGGATAGCCAATGTGGGGGCATGGATTCCGTGGAGCATATAACTGATAATCAGCTATAGGGAAAGGCTTTGGAACGGTAGAGGAACTATGCAGGTTCCAGTGGAACAAGGAAATTGCGGAGATGAAACAGGTGAGGACCTATGAGTATGATTGATCATGTCCGTTGGGCCTTACCACATCTGCATCCCAGGATGTGGGTGGTTCCTCTTTCTGCATGCCACATACTCACCAGGCCTCTTTTTCTCCCCCTCTGCCAGTGTGGGAGTGGTGATTCTTTCTGCATGCCACGTACTCACCAGGCCTCCCTCGGCCAGGCTGTGAGTGGTGATTCTTCAATTCTGCACATTGCATGCTCACTGCACCTCAAATTCTCCCCTTTGCCAGCATGTGAGTGGTTCCTCTTTCTGCATGCCGTATGCTGACTGCCCCTCCCTCTCTCCCCTCTGCCAGCGCGTGAGTGGTGCCTCTTTCTGTGCTGCATGCTCACTGCCCCTCCCTTTCTCCCGTCTGCCAGCCTGTGAGTGGTTCCTATTTCTGCATGCCACACGCTCACTGCACGCCCCTTTTTCCCATCTGCCAGGCTGTGAGTGGTTCCTCTTTCTGTGTGCCGCATGCTCACCACACCTCCTTTTCGCCCCTCAACCAGCTTGTGAGTGATTCCTCTTGCTTCATGCGGCACGCTCACTGCCACTCCCTTTCTCCTCTCTGCCAGGATGTGAGTGGTTTCTGTTTCTGTATGCCGCACGCTCATTGCTCCTCCCTTTCTCCCCTCTGCCAGCCTGTGAGTGGTTCCTCTTTCTGCATGCTGCACACTCATTGCACCTCCCTTTTCTCCCTTCTGACGGGCTGTGAATGGTTCCTCTTTCTACACGTTGTGGCACGCTCACTGTACCTCCCATTCTCCCCTCTGCCAGCATGTAAGTAGTTCATCTTTCTTCATGCTGCATGCTCAATGCCACTCCCTTTCTTCCCTGTGCCAGGATGTGAGTGGTTCCTCTTTCTGTGTGCCGCATGCTCACCACACCTTCCATGGTCCCCTCAACCAGCTTGTGAATGGTTCCTCTTTCTTCATGCTGCACACTCACTGCCACTCTTTTTCTCTCCTCTGCCAGGATGTGAGTGGCTCCTCTTTCTGTGTGCCGCACGCTGACTGCCCCTCCTTGTGCCAGCGAGTGAGTGGTTCCTCTTCCTGCACGCCATACGCTCACTGCCCCTCCCTTTCTCCGCTCTGGCAGCCTGTGAGTGGTTCCTATTTGTGCATGCCGCATGCTCACTGCACCTCCCTTTCTCTCTTCTTCCAGGCTGTGAGTGGTTCCTCTTTCTGTGTGCATGCTCACCACACCTCTCTCTTGCCCCTCAACCAGCTCGTGAGTAGTTCCTCTTTCTTCATGTGGCATGCTCACTGTGCCCTCCTTTCTCCTCTCTGCCAGCTGGTCAGTGGTTCCTCTTTCTGTGTGCTGTATGCTCACCACACCTCACATGCTCCCCTCTGCCAGCGTGTGGGTGGTTCCTCTTTCTTCATGCCGCGCACTGACTATGCCTCCCTTTCTCCTCTCTGCCAGGATGTGAGTGGTTCCTCTTTCAGTGTGCCACGAGCTCACTGCCCCTCCTTTTCTCCCCTCCGCCAGCGTGTGAGTGGTTCCTCTCTCTGCATGCTACATGCTCACTGCACCTCTCTGCCAGCGTGTGAGTGGTTCTCCATTACTTGTCCCCCCCCAGCAATAGTTAGCTCATTCTTCTGATAGCTTTTAGTAAGTGAACTTTGGTTGGATGAGTTACAGTTTTATAACATTCGACCAGCGGGTATGTGCTGTCAGTTGCTTCACCCGGGAAACATAATCTCTTCAGAAATATGAGGAACTGCAGGCACTTATCATCCGCGACAAACCAGCGACAGCTTAAAATCAGTTCCAAGGAATCTTCAATCCCTCGTGTATGCATTCATCTTCTCAACCTGATAGAGAGTAACAGCTAGTTGCTGCTAAACAGGATTCTTGGTGCTATTGTCGAAGATTGGATGGTCCTTTACCAGAAGCATGCCATAAGGATATGGCCAGAGATACAGCATGTTTTGGAAGTGCTTGCGGTTTTTGCTCTCCTTGTATATATTCCGAGTCAAATTGGTGTGGATAACTTACAACTTGTGGTGACACATGTTACAAGCAATATCTGTGAGGGTTTACCTGAACTGAGCAAAACAAGTCAAACTGGCCTCCGGGCAATAGTTCCAACTCCATTTCAAATGGAGACTGTCAAGATGTAGTGGTTGGAGGATGCCATCACCAAAACTATCGGGTCCTAGTTAGCCCCTCGTGAGGCCGACGATGCGCGACTATCCCGGCTAGGGTCGCCACAGCTGACGATGGCGTGAACCAAGTCACCATCCGCGACTAGGCTCACCGAGCCTAGTCGAGCTCGTCGATCCTAGTCGCCCTCGCTAGGTCAGCGATAATCGTGGCCATCGTTGACGCTCGTAGCACTCGCTTGGGGATAGCGAGGCAGACACTATCTTCCTCAGCGTTGTCGCCATCGTTGGTGCTTGTGCTGCTCGCGAGATCCCCACTACCGTCCCTCTCTGAGACTATTGAGTTCTTGCACTTAATCCACTCTATGCAGTCTAATCATGATGCTATTGCGGGTTCGTAGGGTTACAAATGCAGTTCTTGTACATGTACATGTCTTTCAATCTGCGAATTAACAAGTCAGTCCAACTTGACCAGTGCGCGATGGGTGAATGAGGACGTACGAGAGAGCGGCTGAGCGAGTATTCCGATTACAACAAAGTCTCTGCAGCATCGTCAGTTTGGTTAGCGGCACCGATTGAGAAACGTACAACAGTGAGAGGTTTGATTCGAGGAGTTGCGTTGAGCGACAGTCGGTGAGAGTGAAATTGAAGCGAGAGAACGAATGACAAAGGGCCGTTGCAGCAGCAAGCTGACGGAAGTGTTAACAGAGTGGAACGGACAGAGCAGAGAAACACACACATTATACACGGATTATATGCGAGCTGCAAGCGGGTCAGCGATGAGTTCAAGGGCAGAGACATCGCGTACCAGTCATGAATGCATGTGTTCATCTGTGAGCTCCAAGTTAGTGCGACGGAGTTGGGCTAGGGTGACGACATACCAGAGAGAAGGAGTGTGTGTTGAGAGACTGCGCATAGGTCAGTATGGTCGATCGAGTAACAGCAACGATACACACCATTACGCGGAATCACCAGAGACGGCCGATGTGTGACGAGCACGACATTGTACAGTAATGTCGTCCTCGTCCTCGTCCTTGTCGTCGTTGCTAGTTGGGCCGGAGGACGATCCTGAGAGGCTTCCGAAAACTTGGCTGAAAGCACATGAGAAGGAGAAAAGGTAAACGGGACGACGGACCTTTGAAGCCACGCTAGTGTTTCTCGGGACCAATCCACCAGATCCTCGTCTGCAAAGATGCTAACGATAAGAGAGAAGAACTTGGTATAGTCGAAGTTTCCGTCCTCCCAGGTCCAGTCCGTTTTGCTTAACATCGTCCGAGCCTACAGGAACATGTCAGCGATGTCAAGGACCGAGAAAAGACTGTACCTGGACGGCGGCGTAAGCAATGAGACGTGGGGTAACGGTGAGGATGTTCATGAGTCTAGCATTACATTTCCCGAGTTTGGTGGCGCCAGTGACGAAGGTCTTTGGGCCCGTCAAGGTGTAGCACAAGATCTGTCAGGGATATCAGGAAGGCGACTGGTAAGCGAGACGGGCGGCTCGACGTATGAACAAGTATAATGCCCTTGAAGAGCCCATTCCAGTATCGCTGCGGGTCGTAGGAGTCGACAGCGTAGAAGCAGGACGGCATCACGGAGTCCTTGTATTGGAAGGTCCCTCCAACGAGCTTCTTGTCGAGTCTGGCACGGTGTGAGTGTGAGCGGGCGACAGGCCATTCGGAAGCGACGTACTCGATGCCTTTGACGCTGCAGCCCGAGGTTAGCCTGAGAAAGACCGAGGCAGAAGAGCACGTACCCCATTACAAAGAGTGTCGTCGTCCTAGAAAGGTATGAGCATGTGGATATATGCGCGCATAGAGCTCGTACTCGTCCGTTGGAGCACTGTACGAAACCGGCGGAAGTAATAGACAGTTGCGCCATCCCAGGGGTTCGAGGCGGATGACACGATGGCTTGATCCCCGATCTGCTTTCGTGTCTTTGGAGAGAGGTGGATAAAGACGCTCGTTGGGGTCGGGAACAAAAAGTTGATCCTCGTTGCGATACGCGCCAGTGTCGTAGGTACGTGCCTCGCGAGCAGCAACAGCCATCTAGGTATCTATGAATGGGTGGATATATGCGTCAAAAATCGTACGCACGCGCGTTACTAGGACCGCCCAAGGCTCCTGGTCGTTGATAGAGTCGAGGTAGATCTGCTTGACGATTGCTTCAAGCTGAGGAATCGTGGCCATGGCAATGTGAAAGCCTTCCTCGCACTCTTCGCGACATCTGAGAAAAGGTGAGCGCCAGACCAAGCTAGGAAGACAGAGCTTGCGTACTGGACAGTCATGGACCCGTCGATGGGCCTAGTGCCATTCTCAGGCGCTCCCCACTTTGCTAGCGGCCCCCAGAGCATGATATCGTGGACGTCGAGGTAGGGACTAATGGCGCGTGTAATGGCGCGTCCAGCGGAGATAAGAGAGTCGTAGGGATTGCGGTTGATGCTGAGAGAAGGTGAGTCAAGACGGGGAGCAGGATATCTACTTACACGCTGGTGCTGGTGCGCTTGCGCTTGCGTTTGGAAGGAAGGGTGATGGGCTGAGAGGCTGCCGACGGCGCAGTCATAAGCCCGAGGCCCACAAGTATCTCGATGTAGTTGTGGTGGTGGCGGTCAGGCAGGGAGGAGGGGACGGTGCGGGTGGAAGGAGAGGTCATGATGGGAGGAAGTAAAGAGCGCGTTGTTACCGATTCGCTCTTTATAGGCGGCGAATTGATGATGGCAACTTTCCCTCACCTCTTTTTGCAGAAACGAATGAAAGCACTGCAAGTTCTCAACTATGGAATGACCCATACACTCAATCGACACGTCCTGGAATTTTCCTGGAATTTTTGTGATGTTTCTTCGAGGAGAAAATGATCAATTGCCCTTTCACCGTGCACTACTGGCCTCAGCTCAACAGGGCTTTGACCCTAAGCACCCAAAATTTGAGAAATGATTCTTTGTATCATACTAGTTGTATTGGGTGGTTCACAATTTAAGTTACTCGTCCCAACAATATTAATAATCAGCCAATCCCGCTGCGTCAAGTGCAGCATCGTCACCAACCAGTGCAACAGCCGGAGGCTCTGGTGCTGGCTCCCTATCCTCTTCCAAATCCTCGTCTGCTTCCCTGCGGCCAGTACCCGTCTCGTAGTCCTCTTCTCCCGGTTGCAGCCCAACCCCTTCCTCGCTCTCCGTCTCCGTCTCTGCTGGAGCTGGTATGGTCAGCTCGACAATTTCCGCAAGCTCTGCAAGCACCGCTTCAACGTCGAGATCATTACTGCCCTCTCCATCCTCTTGTTCCAGCGCTACGGGATCGTCCGCACGGATCTTGACAATTCGGTGGCCGACAGCGTCCTTGTGATACCGCATGACCATATCACGGTCAACAAACCTGTGGAGACGCAGTCAGAAAAGGGATGAGGGCCAGATTTGACAACATACCAGTTGACGTTGTAGAACTTCCAGTCCGCGTCGTCGTCGTCTTCCACAGGGTCAAACTGGCGAGCAATGGAACGTGGAAGGAGCTCCGTCGTGCGACCATAACGAAACTGAGGGATGAGGTGGACGGCACGAATAACATCGTGTGGATCCAGGAATCCAAACGCGTCGGGGTCGTCGTGAGGAAGGAACGAGACACGAGGAAGGCGCTTGTGCTTCCAGCCGTAACGGTGGCTTGTATCAAGCTGGTAGTAGCGGACGAAAAGGACCTCCATTCGTTGCGGACGCTGGCCACGGATACGAACGTCAAGATGGTGGATTTGAAGCACCCTGGCGTAGAGGTACGGATCAGCAGCATCCTCCGCTGCTCCTTGGACCATAACGTTGCAGTGCGTGCGTGGGTTGATCAGGTCTTGGTCTCGCTGCATATTGTAGGACGTAAAGTTGAGATGCATGATCGCATGGGTGTAAAGTCGATTCTGCTCGATGAGGACGTCATTGAGTTCCTCGTTGGTGAAGTTCTCCAACTCGTCGTCACCATCGGCGTTGATGAGACATCGACGTAGGTGTGCCTTGAGCTTCAAACCAAAGTCCTGTTCAGAAGGTCAGAGCAAGGTAAGATGAACAACAGATTCAATACCTGGTATGCAGGGTCTTGGGCAACAGGAACACCAGGGAGATGCGGAAGATCATCCAGCTTCCAATGCGACCTTCGCGATTCACCAATCTGGTGATGCTGGCGAGGCGGTGCTTCAGGCAGTATCTCCTCTGCGGGTTCGGGAAGTGTATGCCGTCCGGCGGAAGGATTGCTGGCTGAACCCTGCTTGGACGCCGTCTCCTCCGCAAGCATTCGCTCCTCTGTTTGTGCGGCAACCCGAATGCGATGCTCGTTCGTTACAAGCTGTTCCTCGACGTTGCGGCGGTTGGTCCGACTGGCGTACCAGATTTTGGGCAGTTTATGGGAAGCTTTGCACTGCACAAATGAGCGAACAACAAAGGGTAGAAAGAAGAAATGTATTCACAAGCTGCGTAGAGTAGCTGTCGGTGGTTCCCGTGTTGACGATACCGTCAGGGTAGTGACCAACAAGTCTAAGATGTGCTTTTGGCGTATTGAGATTCAATGGCTTGTCGAGTTTGGTGGTCGTTACGATCGGAGCTGCACCAGCAGCAGAGGCTTTCCGTGATTTACTGCGCATACGGCACTGGTACTCGGTGGGAAGCTCGACGGTGACAATTTCCGCTGTTTCACGTTGGAGGCGACGCAAGTTCTTTCCGAGGCTGACAATGGAGTTTCGGAGGAGGATGATAGACGAGGTCATATGAAGGCGGAGTTTTGCATATGCGTGGAACGCAACAAGGTCGAAGAGGACATCTTGCACTAGCACATCGTACGCATCATGCTTCCCGTCAATGAATAGTCCATTAATAACCGGGAGGATGCACTGATAGTTGTCAGTGGTAGTCGGGTGTTGCGCAAAACAAGAAATTGTACCTGCATGACGTCCTCAAAATCCCGAGCAGCAAACTGCTTTGTCTCCGAGACACCTCAGTCTACTAGGTTCTAGACCCTTATATGTACATCTTTTGCTTTGCATACCTCACCCTATAAGGGTCCGATTCGTGGAGAAAGTCCACAGGGTGTGGATTTCTCCACCGGGGTGGATATCTCCACTGGTGTCACGTCACACAGGCGTGGAGATATCCACCGTGTAGTGGATAAATCCACGCTGTTCTGTCTACAATAAAGCTGAATGGCATAGTGGTATGCCCTGCATGCTTCTTCACGCTATGCTGGTATTGTCGCGAATCTCCATCTGGCCTTTTTTTTTGGTTCACCGGTCACGCATCCAATCTTATCTGATCCTTTCAGGATCTACTGAGCGGCGGTGAAATATGATCACACAGTCGCCGGAGTTGCACTCGAGTAGAGGGAGGTGCGGATGGCTCGTTTACAGGCCACCATCGCGCATCGTCACATTTATCACCACCATCGAGCCACTCGTCACTCTTTCCACACTCCTTCCACCCCTCCTTTCCACACCAGCGTCCACAGCCGCCGTTCCGCCCTGGCAATCGACAACCGGCGTCTCCCACCGTGCATCCACAGTGTCACCCACCCTGAGCCCCTTCCCACCACCCGAATGGCCAGATCCAGGACCAGCCGCCGTGCCGATGGGCAAGGATTCGTCTATGTCATCCTCATACCTGCCGACCCGCTCGATAACGCTTCTTTCGACATTATCAAGATTGGCGCGACGAATAACTGGCGTCGCCGTATGGGAGAGCACCGCCGTCGTTGCGTGGGGCACCAGCACTGGGTCGTGGCGTATCGCGTCCCACGCCGTTTTCGCCTCGTAGTCGTTCCCTTCCTCTCCCTTCTCATCTCTGCAGAAAAAATACTCCATGAGCGCTACAAGCGCTTGGGCACCTGGCTCGGATATCGGAAGTGCGATTTCTGTGCTCGCCGCCACTGCGAGCAGTTTTGTCTCGAATCTAGCGGCGGAATAGTTGCGGTTAAGCGAATGATTGAGCGGTATATCCTGCTGCTTGGTTGGGTAATTCAACGGTACGTCTTCTGCCAACGAGTTTGTTCGCGATCTGACTCTGCTCAGTAAATTATCTTTTGTATAAGGGACCGCGTACCATACATATCCGAATGCGCCTCTACAATATCGCGCCTTTCTTTTCTACTAGACCTTAGTTAATTAACCATACAACTACGGAAAGACGTACCATACCGTACCTCCCTGTATTTAGAATAGCTGATAATATTATTCATTTGCCCGAGTGAAATCACCGAGTGATTCGCAGCCATTTTTGAACATGCCGACGGCATGTTCAAAGCTCATTCGCACCGAAGCCGAGCGGCCATCAGGCAGGGGAAATTTCCATAGGCTGTGGATTTCTCCACAGCCATAATTGTATCCACGGTGGATATATCCACCCGCGTAATTTCTCCACGGGGGATATATCCACCCGCGTAATTTCTCCACAGGGGGATATATCCACCCCTGTGGAGATGTCCACACATGGATATCTCCACGCATGGATATCTCCTCGGTGGATATATCCCCGCGAGTGGATATCTCCATGGCGCGAGTGGATATCTCCACGGCGCGAGTGGATATCTCCACTGTGGGTATATCCACTGAGTGCATATCTTCACGGTGGATATATCCCGCGCGTGGATATATCCACCGACGACAAAATTACGCGGGTGGATAAATCCACCAGCGATATCCGCGTCGGTGGAGATCTCCACATAGCGCTTAGACCCGTGTGGATAAATCCACACGTCGGCATATGGCAGGTGGAGATATCCACTTCACCCAGGATAATCTCATAACCCGCCATGGCTTAACCAAACCGTATGTCTCAAAATCTCCTTTTTGGGACTCGGGCGTAGTGGCTCGTCGCGATCACGAGACCTAGATTACGCCCAGAAGATAAAAAAAAACATAATGGGCGTTCAACGTCGTTGTTGAAGGTCTCGCCGGGTAGCTCTCAAACATAATAGCACAAAAGTAGAGAATGCAACGCAGCGGTATCAAAGTTTTATATAAGTAGCAGGAAACTTCTTTTACGCGTTCAAGATCGCTCAATCGTTCTTCCAGTCGCGACCGTATCCTTCATTAGCTCATCCATTGGCTCATAAGTACACGAAATCTTCATAAGTACACGAAATCTTCATAAGTACACGCTCAGTACACGAGATCTACTTTAATCATCGTCATGAGCTATATCCGCGTAGGCACCGTTCATAATAGCCGCTTGAAACTGGCTGAATGCGAGGCGAGCACTGTCTAGCTGGATCCAAGTGCCCGGGCGCATCTCTACCTCTATGTGGTTCTCCGCCGCGGACATGTCGTCTGGCGAAACGAGGCTATAACCGCTCGCCTGGAAGGTCGTTGAGTAAGTGCGCCGCCCTCCCTTGTCGGAAAAGAATCGGCACGTCTTTGGCGGCTTCCAGATCACTATCGTCGCCTTGCCCTTCCCTTTACTCGAGCCGCTTCCCTCAGTCTCCGACTCGTTGCCACCCGCTTCACCATCTCGGTCATTGCCACCTGCCCCGCGCCGACGCTTTTGGGGTGAGACATCATCGTCCTCACCCTGGTCGTCCTCGTCCTTGTCGTCAGCGGGAGGCCGAGGGCGTTTTCTGGCCGACGGAGCAGTTTTTCTCCGAGCCCGACTTGTTCTTCGAGGCCGGCTGGTTCTTCGTACCGGACTTGTACGTCGTTGCGCGGGCAAGCCGGTTGAGCAGTTTTTTGGAGTCGCCAGCGCGGAGGAGGACCGTACCGTCTTGACAAATAACAATGGGGACGGCGGTAGGGTCCTCGAGCTCAATGTCCGCTGAATAACTATAATCAGTATCATATTGGGTGCGAAGAATGATCCATTACCTTGTGACCAGGACCCAACATAAGGCGCGTCAGGAACGTCCTCGCCCTCATAAGCGCGGAGCATCAGAGCACAGGCTTCTCGTAGCGCCGCCGTCTCGGACTCTTCATTCCCCTTCTCGTCCGAGGTAGTGGCCTTGTTTTTGAAGCTGGTGAATGAGAAGCCTGGGCCGGGATGGCGTCCTCGCGCTTTCAGAGCGTTAGGCCAGCCGAGCCAGCATAGGTTGTGCGAGACGGCGGCATCTGCAAAAGTCCCCCAGGGCATTTGACCTAGTTTCGCGCGAGCCTCTTCGGCACTTAGGTCGTCGCGCTCCATGAGAGTCAAGTCTACGGCCCCATTAGAAACAGTAAACGTTTAATAAGCAGTAATCGGAACTCACAAGCAGTATTCAACGCGAGTGAGGTAAACTGACTGCGTATAAAATCTCGCGTGCGCTTCCCAGGAGCTGGTCGTAGACTAACGTGCACTGGATTCGGGCGGGGCTGTAAGCCGGATGCCTCCTGCTTCATATCGCCGCGGGTTTTTCTGCAAGCATAGCAAATCAGAAACTCGCTACTTCGTCGGAAAAGAAACATACTCGAGGAGATCAACCCACTGAGCGGATAGCTTCTCCAGCGGCACCGGGTAGCGTCGCTTCATCTCATCGTATAGATCACTGCCGCCCCAAGCGATCGCACTGGTTATTCGTGACCGTGAAGTCGACACAGATTCCCATTACCTCTAGCTCGCTCATCATGGAGCTCTGAAGAGGAACGCCCGTTAGCGCCATATCGTGGCGGAAACAATAATACTCACTTGCTGGATCATGGGACGCAGAGCCTTCTCCATCAGAGCGACGCCGCCTCGACCACTTTTCCGCTCGTCGTTGCTACCAATCGTAGCCTGCTCCATAAAGTCTAGGTACGGCTGCATGACGCGCTGCAGAGCTTCTGGATCTTTGCGCTCGTCTTCCGGAAGGTTTTCGGTGAGAGCATGGTAATTGGCGCGAACCATCTCAGCCCATTGTTCGTTGGTCACTGAAGAAGCTCGTCAACGCGCAGCGCCATTGGAATTAGAAAAATACCCACTATCTTCGGTCTTGGGAGTGTGTACACGGGACCAGAATTGATAAGCCCCCCACCTATTCGGCATGCGCGACACATGTGGCGTTACACCCGCTGCCTGAGCTAGCGTGGCCACGCGCGTGTGATTCGCCTTCGCAATGACCCGAAGGTCCCCCAAAAAAGTCTTCAGACCCGTGCCGCCTCTTCGACAGCGGCCTTTGGCGGCTGGACCAGGCTTGACAGACCACTCCTCCTCCTCCTCGTCATCGGAATCCGGCCGCTCGTCACCGCTATCGTCGACACCGCCGTCGTCGTCGACATCTCGTGGGCTGGGGCGACGGGATGAAGCAGTGGGCCGATTTCTCTTTGGCTGCTGTTGCTTCCATTGGTCTTGCTCAAGCTCCTCAAGATCGTATTCCTCCAGCTCTTCATCGTCCAGAGCCAGCCGCTCCCCAGGTTTGCAGAAGCGGTTGTGCTCCAACACGGCACGTCTCTCTTTGGCTCGCGTATCGATGTAATCTGAGCCGTTATCCGAGTCGTCGCCGCCGTCTTCGTCGTAGTCGGCCTCCAACGGAAGCTCCGACTCATTGTCGATGCCACCCGTTGGGGACGGCGAGCGACTCGGCGCGTAGCGTGCAGGGGGGGCGCTGGGTCCAGCAACACGTTTCACGTCACCAGTTGGGGACGGCGAGCGACTGGGCGAGTACCGTGCAGGGCGGGAGCTGGGTCCAGCAAAACGTTTTCGGATTGGGGACTGAGAGCGAGAGCGAGAGCGACGAGGTGAAGAAACCTGGAAGGTAACTTGCTTGGTTTTTGCCTTTGAATGGACACTCAGGCTCGTAGCCAATATAGAGCGGAAAAAAAAACCCACCGGCGGTTGAGAAGAAAATAAATTCTGATACGGCGCGGGTGGCCGGTGGCCTAGGAAGGCCTTTTGTCTCTGGTTTGCCTATGGGGACTCAGTCTCAAGAAGGAATACTCTCTGTAGAAAGACACAGCACCGTCGCATGAGAAGAAAACAACGAAGGCTCAGGCGAGAGCGCCTTGGGCATAGAGAATACATTGCTCTTGAGCGCGGTTTCCTACGTAGAGTCAGTTAAAAATTGAAAAGACCGAGGCCGAGCGGAAAGAACACACCGATTCTTGCGGATTACGACGCGGAAGAGGGACCTGAGCTCGTTGCAAAGGGTTACCAGAGGGAGATCGACCTGAAGGGCTACTTGGAGGTGGGGCTTCGAAGCCATCGTCCAAGTCGAGAGGGACCGGAGAGGGAGATCTCCCAGGAACTAGGTCGTCAGAGGGACTTTGACGTTCAGAGCCAGCGAGGATGGGGGGTGCCGGCGCAGGTGGTGGGACAGCCGGCGGCGAAGATGGTGGCACCACCGGCGCCGTCGTCGAGGTACTGGGCGCGTTCTCCGTAGGCTAATTCATTAAGTTAATGCGCGTCGATACGAAGTGAAAGACACGCGCCTGCTCAGCTGGTTTTTTTCCTGGGAGGTGCCTTTATCTTGGGCGGGTCGGGAATATTGAACAGAGGGGCGGGTGGATGGTCGGGCTGGTTACGATTGGAGCGGCGGGTGCCTGAGGCCATGATTCAGCGGGGGAAGAGGGAGATCTCAGAGTTTTTTTTTCGTCCAACTCTTATTACAGTCTCAGAGATTCGAAGACGGGTTCTTTGTTCCGCACACCAGACCTTGCCATTGTTCTCGCGGTGCTTTGGGACGTGCTGTGACTCACTACTCCTTCTTGCTCGTTCGCTCGGGTGCCGCAAGAAAACTTCCGTGTATTCTAATAGTTACATGGGCGTCGAAGCGCGCAGGTTTGTATCTATGGCAATTCTCTAGCCACCCACTGTCGCCATGAAAATCTGCCTCAGAGGATTTCTGCGACGCGAAAGGGAGAACGCACCTGGTAAACACGCGACTTCTGCTCCGATACACCCTCTGGCCGACTGCTACAAGCTTTTCTGGCAAGCCTTACTTCAATCGTGACGCGTCAGCATCAAGAAAGGCGACTCGGGTGAAACTCACCAACTTCGTTACCCTCGACGACGCCAGTGACCGAAGCGACTCCGGTGGGCGAGCCAGTGGGCTCCATGCTCAGTTCTCTCCCGAATGGGCAGCGCTTTTGTGGCGAGGATGTCTTGATATGGCAGGCCCAAGTCGGTGGTGGTAGTCGGGAGCAGGTGTATGATAATTTTCCCACGCCGAATCCGTGGTTCTGGCTAGAACGGAACGGCAACTCGGCATACGGTTAGCCGGTTCGGCTTATCGAATACCATCACCGGTTATCCGGATGCCGAGTTGCCGTTCCATTCTAGCCAGAACCACGGATTCGGCGTGGGAAAATTATCATACACCTGCTCCCGACTACCACCGCCGACGCGATATCTTTCGTCGGCGTTATCCTTGGGGCCGGGGCGCTCGTCCAGTGTTAACAGGTAAGCCTCCCGCTCGATTGATACCCACAGCCAGCAATTCTAATGAAAACTGCAGCGTCGAACAGCAAAGTTCGCTTGGCTTGGACATTCGCGCTCGACTCTTTCGTCCCAGCTATTGCCTCGCGTCGGGCACGTATCCAGGGCTACCAGGTAAGTTTTCCTCTCTATTAAAGTCCTTATCGAGCAAATCTAATAAGTATTCAAGCGTCGCCACTACATCTCGCCCGCCTTCAAAAGAAAACGACGATTTTTCCGAGTCAACGCCCATTGTAGCGGCCAGCTGCTTCTACAGCACCTCCCCCGCTCTACCATCGACCTGCCGAAGTCTTCAAAGAACCGCTTTTTCACTCACACTGCTGGTGCGCGCATATCGTCTTTCGCTTCATCGCAGTACTAACAGCATTTTTCAGATATGTCTGCTTCTACCCCTACGGACCTCGTCGACGAGCGCCCATACCCCGGCCTCCTTCTACAGGCGATAAACGGAGAGGATGTCGAGACGGAGGAGGATGTACACACACCGTCGATAGTCACTACGCCCATCCAAATACAACCACTGTTCTTCTCTGACTCCGAGGATGAGGCAGACGAACCGCCCTCGTCAGTGCCCCCGCGCTTATGGCCTCCGCTTTTCCCGGATAGTGAGTCGGAGAGAGGCCAGACGCCCCTCTTCTTCCCTGGCTCGGATCTCGAAGTCGAATCGGACAGAGGAACACCCAGACCTCTGCCTCCGTCCTTCCCGCCCTTCCCGGCCGATTCCGACGTCGACTCAGACAGAGGGACAACGCCCACACCCGCAAAGCGCCTCCTCCCGTTGGGTTGGGATACGGAAGACGAAGGAACGACGACGCGCAACCCCGTCAAGAAAAAGCCCCGACGACAGCGCTTCACAGTCGCGGACTTCTTTGATACCGAAGCGGCGGAGACGGACGGGAATGCCTCCGGCGATGAAGCTGACACGGAGGATCTTGGGTTCATCGACGACGACGAGCCTATCCATGAGTTTCCACATCTGCGGAAACTGTCCATCCCATTCGCGCCAGAAGACGACGAAGACACTCCGGAGGATCTCGAGGCGTTGGCAGCCGAATACGAAGAGGCCGCTCGTGCGGAGCGTCAGACGCGTCAACGCGAAGTCCCTGCCGAGGACTTGACCATCGACGAAAAGCTCAAGCTGCCTCTCCCTCCATCGCTGGCGCCCATTGACTCCCCGCCCATCTTTGCGATACGCGTCCCTCCCCGCTGGGAGTTTTCCTTGCTCACATTCCTCGCTCAACACCGAGTCGCTGAGGCCGCTGGTATTCTCAGCAGCCTTCTCCTGGGGTGTGCAGGTCGGGCCTCGTTTGTGTCGAAGTCAGACGCTTCGATGTAGACGATAATCCAATCGTCAGGCCCGCGTCCGCCCTCATACATGCTCTCTCCCAGTGGCCTCACGGTCATCGCTGCTATGGCGCCGCTGAAAATATTCTGGGTCAAACCCTACTTCAGCCGAGAGAAGTACCGTCAACGGAGAAGATACGCTTATTGTGTCCACCTGGCGACCATCGCTTCCTCGATCCATTCAGCATTGGCCGTCGATGGGCTCGCATTAGTGAGCAGGGCTTATACAACGGCGACCTCGCATTCGTGGAGGAATATTCACCGAAGACCACCCTCGACAGTGACGACTACGATATTCTCCACGTCGTTCCACGCATCGCTGTTGATGAAAAACAGGCCAGAATGAAACGACCACCTCAGCGACTCCTCCTCCAGTTCTCCGACTATAACGTGCTTCATCAAATCGACAAGGTCGAGTTCCGGAACCAGATCGTCGTCTGGCAAGACCGCATCTTCGGGAGACTGGGCAATTTCGACGGACTTGAGCAAATACAAGTGAAGCAATGGCGATATCAGACGCCCACCTACGAGCTCAACGCTAGTCCAACAGACGAGGAGCTCGAGATGTTTCGCCAGAGTCCTTCCCGAGCCCTGAACGTGCCGTTTATAGGACATGCTTGTGCGTTACAAGAAGGCGACCGCGTTGTTGTGGCTCAAGAGCAGCACAATCCGTACTGGGACGCGGAGAGCGGAGTTATCGTTCGCCTTGCGACGCACGAACTTGGTGGCCAGTTAAGGCGTATAGCGGTCCTCCTCCGCTCGTACGACGGTGTGACCGACCTCGATGCCAAGTCCTCGGAACTCAACGATGCATGGGTGGTGCCTGTCGCTCAATTGCGCTTGCATCTTCTCGCTTTCCAAAGATTCCTTCGTTTCGGAGACAGAGTCCGTATCGTTGCAGGCGCATATCGAAACCGCTCTGCACATGTCATTGGCGTAGACGCTGGGACGGTACACCTACACCTATCGACAACGACGTCGAGAACGACGGTATCAGGCTCTGATGAGTCACCATCCCTCAATCTTGAGCTTCCCCTTCGACTGGTTGCTACAGACTTCCGGTGCGGAGATGTCGTACGGGTTACTCGAGGGCCACACAAGGGCAAGACGGGCTTGGTGATCGATATACATGTCGGGGGCTCGATTTCGTTTTACCAGGTTAGTCGCCGACTACACATTCGCAGTCAGGAAATAACCGTCACACAGACTGAAGTGCAGCATGGGAAGCTGGCCCTGGTCCCTGGAGCCATTCGTCAAGACGCAGACGAACCGTTAATTCGTGCACCGGATCCCAAGTATCCCAAGGTCGACGATTTGGAGCTGGATTGGAAAGATGCGCTGGGGGCAGATCGACTCGTTCCCTTCCGCGACGATGATTCCAACCCTTCTCCAGTCGTTCGCATCCCCACCAACTCCATCGTCTTCGAGCGCTTCGACCACTCCGACGTCCAGCTGTCGATTCAAGCTGATGATCCGTGGGCAGTCTTGGAGCGCAAGCAAAAAGCACGCCGGCAAGAATTGAAGGACAGCGAGCGTTGGCTTATCGGGATGTCTGTGCAGGTGGTGGGAAAGCATCCTCTGAAAGGATTGCGCGGGATTGTGCTGGGTTATAGCTGGCTTACCACCCGTGCCGACCCCAAATACCACAAGCCCGACTATAGCCAGCTCCAGCTGCAAATCAATATCGACCAGCGCACTTCAAGGGACACAGTGCTATTCAAGTCCGTTGTCGAGCCAAGGTGAGTCTCGACGCGATTGTCCCTACCTCCATCTAATATATCGTAATTCATAGGTCTCGCCTTCCCCTCGATCAAGCCGTTATCGTGGGCGATACTCAAGAATCGCTTGTCCTACAAGCTCGTCCTGCTACTCCGCCGCCTTCGCCTTCGCCTCCCCCAATGCCGCCGCCTCCTGAAGACCCGTGTTACGCGGTTTATGGAGAACCCCCGGTCATCGACGAAATCACTGGCGGGTGGCTTCTTGAGCCCAGCCTTGTGAAGAAGCGGATAGACGTCAAGGTCGTCGACTCGGACGGGTTCGACGAACTCAGTAGGCGGTTCTCGCGGCTGGCACAGTACATTCGAAAGCCACAGCGGGACCTCGCCAACCACATAGGCTATCTGGTTCCTCTGGAGCGGCCGCTCAAAGAGAACCAGATCCACAAGGACTTCATAGGCGTTATGTGCAACAACAAACGGACCGTCTTCCCCATTCCCGCCCTTACTCCCTGCCGAACGACGCCGGATGGGCAATCTATCAGCGACGTACTGGGCAGGGTTATTATCATTGGTCCCGACGTCGCTGGTTCGCGAACCCGCGTCGGTCAGTACGCCGAGGTTCTCCCGGGACAAACCAGCTGGCCAGGTCGAGTGGTTGTGGTGAAATTTGCGACAGAGCAAGATCGGTGGGGACAGGCGACACGCGAGAAAGGGACATATCATCTGGTCGCATTGTGTCGGGCTCAGAACGCGCCTATTGGGAATTTGCTAGCGACGGATTTTAACGCGTAGATTGTGAGATGCATTGTATACATAGCCGGTAACGAAGAACGTAGTGAAATTTACATAGAATCTGTATCGAATATACGAAATGTACATAGAAGCTGTATCAAATATACATAGATGTGTTGAGATAGACAAGGAGACAAAGAGTTAAGAGGATAACAGAGCTACGAGATCAAGGCAACGAGAGAGGCTACTGCTGGGGAAGATTCCCGAGGAAGTACATATACTGGATTTCGAGATGACTGCTGGGAAACTGGAAGTAGTCGTTGAGGCGATCCAAGTAGAGAGGAGTCCCTGCGGGCCTGCACAAGGGCCTGGGCGGCGAGCTCCTTGCGCTCGAGTCGCTCGCCCAGCTGGAGGGCCAGGAGGAAGCCTTCGAAGAAAATTTCGTGGTGAGGGCGGGGAGAAACTAGGGGTGGGTGAGTACGAGGAGAGAGGGAGCGAGACTCTGGAGACGTGCCTATGACCTGGCCGTCGTCGCCGAGCGTGAAGACAAGTTGGTTGTGGTAATCAAGGACTAGAGTGCAATTAATGGGATGGGCGACAGAGAAAAAAACTCAAGAACATACCGTAATGATTCGCAGGGCGAGGTAGAACCAAGTAGAAGTCCACCCAAAGTTCAGCGGGGATGTTCGGAGCAGTTTCGGTGCGGCGTGCGAGGATGGCGCTAGGCAGCATGTTCCCGGGCATATGGTAATCGGGTGCGATAAGGCGTTGGCGTGAGGAGCGACGACGCAGAGTGATAGCGAGCATGGGGGGGAAAGGTTGGGCAAGCGAGACGGGGACTTGGCGTTGCGAGCCGGGTGTGCGTCGTTTTATATGGGAAGGACAATAAAGTGCGTACCTCGCAGTGCTTTGTTTGAGTTGGCTAATTGGGAAATGCAGAACGAACTAGATTTGAGCACCCAGCGCACTTAGTTCGCATTGGCACGAAGTTATCTAATTAGGAAATAGGCGAGTCCATTGTTGGACTTGGCGTTTTTTTTTTTCGTTCTGGTAGGCCTTGCCACCACACGCAATCCAACCATCTCCCCGTGCGTTCTCAATAAGACTCAGCTAGGCGGCGATGGGATTGAACATCTTCAACGCCGTACGCATGCCAACTCCGCGTCCAGTCGCACCATGTTTAATTAGTTGCGAACGTGGTGTTGGATTCAAGGAAATCACACATGCGATAGAACTCTTTCAAAACACGTTGATTAAAACATAAGTACTAGATATTCCAAGTATTCCCGCCGAGCTTCTGCGAGCAAACGCAGAGCTTCGTCGTCCTGGCGCTCGAGGTTTTCTTGAGCTTTCCCCTCGGCACGGGCTAGAGCTTCGTGAGTTCGTCCACAATGTTCCACTGCATCGTCGACGTCTTTGGCTAAATCGAAAGCCACGTAGTATTTGATCCTGTTGTCGCGCGGACGAACTGTGAAATAATTAAATAAACGCAAAGGGTGGAGGGCAGAATGAATCACCTTCAACGACCCATCCGTCATCGGTAGTAATGAAATGGAGACGCTGCCAGTGGCGCGCAACTGAGCAACATCAGTGTTGGTTGTATTGGCAGGAGAATAATTAGGGCTCACGAAATTTGCTTGCGACTGGCCCTCGCTGTTTCCAGTATGAGTAGATAGCCGGAGTCATCATGTTCGGAGTGGGTGGCATTGCGTGAAGAGCGAAGGCAAGCTTAAGTGGGATATGGCGCGCGTGACTACAAAGAGAACAAAGGCATATCGCGAGGGAGGAACGAACTTACTCGCGAATTGAAGCCGTCTGATCTTTTCACCTTCCCTCTGTGCCCTCCAAATACTCCTCCGATGCAGCGCCGACGCCGTATCCCAGATAAACACGTGGAGATGTCCCGCAATGGGCAACTTGGTCGCGGTGGCATTGAGCACTTGTCGCCGGTCGCCCATCTGAACCAGAAATCACCCAAGAAGTCGGGTATACTGGTTCTTGGCCAGCAGCACCAAGTTTCTGTCCTTCATAAGACGCGGACCCCTCGCCGTTCCCCCGTCAAGTCCCGAACGTCGACCGTGCCCCGGGCCGAAGAGATCACGCAGCCCGACTTTGTCAATACACTGGGCGCTGGCTCGCGAAAACGTGTAGCGCAGTTCTCCAATTGGCAAAAGGTCCTACCTGCCCTGGTCCAAGTTTACCTGACGCTGCTGCAAGACACGTCCTCCCTGCGCAACGTCAGCGAGGCAGCTATGCGGGAAGGCGAGCCGTGTTCATGCTCCAAACGCACTCTAAATGTCACTGTGATACGCTGGGACGGTAAGCACATCGTACTTCCCCGACTCGTACGCTGACCTTAATTGATACTCAGAAATCGAAGAGATAACGCTGCGAGTGTGTAGCTGTTCATCGTCGAACGCGCCCACACTTCTTCTTCAAGCCGGACTCTTCGCCTGCAGCCCTAAAAACCCCACGCTGGCCGTTGACGTCCGCGTTCTGGACTTTGTCATGGAGCTTTCGCTGAATGTCTCCCCGAACAACACCGCCTTTTGTAAAACTCTTGAAACGACCCTCGCTAAGCGTGGCTTTAAACTTGATCGTGGCGTAAGCAAATCTTTCACTGTCGCTGAGAGCGTTTCTAATGATAATTCAGGAACGCCTTCGCATTCGCTTCGGTAACGCTCTGCAATGGTTCATCCAGGTGGTTGTCCTGGCTCGCAAATGGGTGGAAGATTCGCTTCAAGCGGCTCGAACTGCAGCTCGCGACGAACAGGATGCAATCTATTCTCACACAGACGTCCCATCGCCTACGCCAGCCCTACGCGCTTCTACTGAGTCTGTTCCTGGTCCTGCCCTCGCGACCCCCATCGTCCCCGTCCCCGTCCCCGACTTCGCTGCTGCTTCCGCTCCGGCTGAGGCTACTGGCGGGAAACGGCGCCGCCCTACCGTGGAGGAGGAGGATGAAGATGACGACGATCCTGCTGGCCCACCATCCAATCCATTCCCCGAACCGGCCCCGAGAACCCGCCCAAGCGACTATCTCATCGCCAAGTGTCCGCAGTGCTTTGCAGGACTCAAACACGACCACACCCAGGTCTACGACGTCGCCGTCTGTATCGACGGCAACTTTACGCAGAAACGGCGTAAACAGCGCAGCGGTGATGACCCTGCGAGGACACATCCTGACTCAGTCTTTATTCCGCGTTCTACTGCGAAGCAGATGGAAGCGCACGTAGATGGTGTTCGTGCCACCCATCGACACAGCCAGAAGCGAGCCCGCGTTGAGCCTGATTTGGAGGACGATGACTACGAAGGCGACTTGAAGGTGCCTCGATCTGGTCTAGACGCTTGCGAGGCATCTTTCAAGGCCGCCGACGAGTCTCGTCAGAAAGCTAGCACGAAGTTCTTCGCACAAACGGGCCTGATGGCGCTAGTGTGCCGTCATGACGTTGTTCTTTTTCTCGTCAATATGGAGAGTGCGGGCGAAAAGCAGTACTATGCGCTCCTCTTACTGGAGATGCTCTTCCAGCACCTCCCGGCGGATATCATTATCGCGACGCTGTACGATATAGCGTGTCAAACAGAACGCTCCTGCGTAAAATGGGACTTTCTGGATCGCTACAAGGATCGCATTGCCTGGGCGGTCTCAATCTTCCATGCGTTCGCGCACATTTGGGCGTGCCAACTCATCTATCACCCCCAGAAATGTCTAGGATTTGGTGAAGAGAATGGCGAGTGTGCCGAGCGCGTCTGGAACTCGATCCAGCATTTGATTGCCTACTTGCGTGTGTGCGGGGTACGTCCTAGCTTTTGTTCTGGAACGGGAAGGCTAATCCCTTCTCAGTATCATCAGCGGAACTTCGTGCTTGACTTCCAGCTTCAACGAAATGGGCAGATCGCACTGAGGGGCGGAGCTGCCTGGCTTCTTCGACGCACGTTGCATTGCGAGCAGAGTCTCAGGGACGCGCAAAAGGTCCTGAAGGGGTCGCCGGATGAGCTGGAGCAGCGATGGTCCGAGGAAGAGCTCCAGCAAGAGTGGGAAAAGCAGGTCGCGTTCCAGACGCGTCCTCTGCCTCGTGAGTCTCATGTGTACGATGTCATTAACGCTGCTAATGCCAGCCAGGACGCTCTAAAACCCAAGCTACCACCGCTATCAACTCTATTCTTGCTGCCGACCGTGCTATTCAACTGCTCCAGAAGCAACTCGGCAAGCTCGAGCTCTCCCTTCCCGCTCTTGCCGGCGCCAACAAAGAAGCGCAGCTCGAACGTATTGAAGAATACGCCTCAGCCTTGGAGAAGGAAGAGGCGACTCGAAAGAAGTTAGAACGGCTACTGGGGGAAAGGGACCGTGTCACGCTCAAAAAGATGAAGTTCAGGGACTACTACTCCTCGAGGCTGGCGGCTAGGACCACCAAGGAACGCCTTTTACAGAAGCTAGGCTCACGGAAGATGGAACTCGACCCGATAGAGCGATCCGTGCGTCGTTCTAGTAGTGGTGAGTTTTTTCTTTCGACCTCTTAAAGAGGGTATTAATTCGTTACAGCGAAGAAGAAGAACGAACACGCCTCATCTGCTATCAAGAAACGCGAACCTGGCATTAAGAAGCTAGTGAAGAGCTACAACACGGAGGTGGCCAAGATCGAGCAGCTCATCAAGCGGGGAAAAGTACCCGAAGGGACGATCGCGCCTGAGCGGCTTGTCGAGGCTCATATCTTCGAGCTCGATATCGACGACGCTATTTGGTTAGATGTGGGTCTAACGGACGAGGAATCCCCACTCCCGGAGGCGCTTTTGAACCCCGACCTTCGGAAACAGATACGCGCTCTGCTTCAAAAGCGTCGGTGCGAAGAGGAGAGCCATCGTCTGAAACGCGAGCATGGCCACCTGCGGATCTGGTTTGCAACCGAGTGGCAAGCAGTGGAGCGAACGATTCAGGAATGTGATGAAGGTCAGACCGTTACAGGCTGCATGGTCATTGTACTAAGCTTCGACAGGGCCGCTCAGATACCAGCTGCAACAACGGCAGCGAGAGCTTCTCGACCTCTATCTGACTTGGAAATCGTCGCTGGACGCGCTGATTGCTCCGCCCGATGTCCCCGAATGGGGACCATCACCGCAGGCGATCCTAGGGGCGCGATTGGCTCAGGTGGCATCGGCGTCGGCGCAGGAGCTGGAGATGGAAGGGGCATCCGATGTTTGCAGTGACGAAGGGGTCAATGAGGAGGAGGAAGAAGATGAGGCGCTGATATCGATCCTGTCCACCCTTGAGCGGGCGGACAACAGCAGGCAGCCAGAGGTGGACGACGACGACGACGACGACGATCTCGAGTACTTCTCAGTATAGATAGAGGTTTTTGATAGAGGTTTTTGAGAGAATATGAGTTCTGCTTTCACTGATTAACGCGCTTTACAACGTGTCAAGCTGTATCTCGTGACCGCGACGAGCCACTACGCCCGAGTCCCAAAAAGGAGATTTTGAGACATACGGTTTTGGTTAAGCCGTGGCGGGTTATGAGATTATCTGGGGTGAAGTGGATATCTCCACCTGCCGTAGGCCGACGTGTGGATTTATCCACACGGGTCTAAGCGCCATGTGGAGATCTCCACCGACGCAGGTGGATTTATCCACCCGCGTAATTTTGTCCTGGGTGGAGATATCCACTTGCGGGATATGTCCACCGTGGAGATATCCACTCGTGGGATATGTCCATGCGTGGAGATATCCACTCGTGGAGATGTCCATGCGTGGAGATATCCTCTCGTGGTATGTCCACCGTGGATATATCCATGTGTGTGGATATATCCATGTGTGGACATCTCCACGAGGGTGGATATATCCCCCGTGGAGAAACTACGCGGGTGGATAAATCCACGGTGGAGAAAGGACAGAGCGTGGATATATCCACAGTGGATACAATTACCGCTGTGGAGAAATCCACAGCCTATGGAGATTTCTACGGCCTGATGGCCGCTCGGCATGTTCCAACGTGGAATGTGAATTGCCTTGGACCGGCCTTAGCGTGAGTCTGCGCTTGAGCATTGATGATTTGTGATCGCCTGAAGGCAGAAGGGAGCGTTGCATTGATGAACGTTCGTCAGGCTCAGGCAGACATAGTAGAATGCTTGGTGCGTAGAGTATAGAATGCGTGCATCTATGGATTTACTGTTTGTATTGTGAGTGAAATGGTCTCTGCTCCGGCAGACGTTGCGTCGTAAAATGCTTGTATGTGTAGGAATCAGAAGGCGTGCAGTCACAGAGGGAGAGGAAGGAGCTCCCGATGATGAAGACGAGTCCATCATAACGGCGTTCATGATGATGGGACCAAAGGAGCATCGGTGAGAAGAGCAGAAATCAGACCTTCAAAAAAAGGAAGGCTAGGTAAGGATCGAACGAGGGGCCTTAGAGCGAGATTGATGGTTGATCAGGTGAACACAGATACCGCTACGGCACTAAAGCTTTATTAGGGGTGGAGCAGAGTGGATTTCTCCACCAAGCGGTGGAGATATCCACGCCTGTGTGACGTGACACCAGTGGAGATATCCACCCCGGTGGAGAAATCCACACCCTGTGGACTTTCTCCACGAATCGGACCCTTATAGGGTGAGGTATGCAAAGCAAAAGATGTACATATAAGGGTCTAGAACCTAGTAGACTGAGGTGCAGTGGAGATATCCACCCCGGTGGACATATCCACACCCTGTGGAGTTTCTCCACGAACCGGACCCTTATAGGGTGAGGTATACAAAGGAAAAGATGTACATATAAGGGTCTATATCATAGTAGACTGAGGTGGACTGAGCTTTACATCTGGGCTTCTTGCAAAGGAGGAGGATTATACAATTGAAGGTGAGCTCACCGAGTATGCCATTCGGGAGCTATTGGAGCAGAACAAGGGCGCGGAGCTCGCGGAACTGGTTAGAAACATGCCGACTACATCTATATAGATTATTCACTACTTATATTGTGCATAATGCCTCTCTGTCTGCGACGACGACTGCAGCTTCACAGCGGGTGCTTCCACGTGAGCGCGAAAGCTGTCAATTCGATTCACACCGGTGTGCGACTCGCATCAACTCGGCTGTCCGAGTCGAAACGAGTTGCGCGCACTGGCTCACCTCGACTCCCACCGCGGCAACACTAGCTGCGACGAGGCATTGATTGCCAGTCAAGACGAGGCATCGAGTGCCGGAAAAGCCACGCATCGAGTGCGGAAAAAACGGCGAGGCATCGAGTGCCAAGAGCGCCGTGGCATTGAGTGCCAGTGAAAACCACGCATCGAGTGCGGAAAACAGCGAGGCATCGAGTGCCAAGATCGCTGTGGCATCGAGTGCCAGTCAAAACAAGGCATCGAGTGCCGGAAAGCCACACATCGAGTGTGGAAACAGCGAGGCATCGAGTGCCATGATCGCTGTGGCATCGAGTGCCAAAGAAAATGAGGCAACGAGTGCCATGATAGCCGAGGCATCGAGTGCCTCATGGTAGTCGCAAGGAAATTCGAAGGAGGAGGGAGAGCGACCTACGAGCATACATGCGATCCACCAAGAGCTCGAGATCGTCCGGGTTCAGCGATTGGAGAAGGCGAAGATGCGCCTGGCGCTGCAACTCGACACTGGATGCGCGGGGAGCGTCTGGGGGTCCAACCGTAGATCTCGCAGTTGACGACGGGGGTGCAGAGAATGCAGGCCCACCGGAGTCCTCGAACACCTTTCGTTGAGCTTGGGTAAAGAGACCCGCGTGGTCGGGGTCACCCATGAGCTCCGGGTGTAATGCGAGGTGTTCTTTAAGCCGTTGGTGGAGATTCACACGAGATTGGTCGGCGGGTAGAGTGAGACCGAGAGAAGTGAAAGCAGAGAGAAGTTCAGGCTTGTTGAGAGAGGACAAGCGTTTGGTGAAGACAGGCATAATGCGAAAATTGTCGAGAGTCGAGGTTGAGTGTCGAAGTCGGCAATGTGATGGTCGGAAGCAAGAGGCGTGGAGACACGTGCTCCCATCACATCGTCTTCACAAGACGACGCACTGACTGGCTTCACAGGCGTCAGTGCTCCCTCATACCTTGTTCAGCAGCATCTGAATCGGATGCTTCACTATCCGAGGAGCCGTCACCTATGGTTTTATGATACAGACCATGGTGGTAGCCAACGGGTCGGCTTGGTTGAGCCATGGCTCTAGCCACCAGTTGACAGCTCATCACTGTGATGCGAAGGGGTCTCATCACCGTGACGGAGCCTCCCATCGCAGTGATGAAGCAGCCCGGCTACCAACACTGTGATCGCTGCCGAGAAAGCTGATGGGAGAGACGGGAGAGATGGTGATTAAATCCCGCTGCCCATACCACATCACCGCCAGATGCGCGCGCCGGCCCGACACATCACGTGCTTGTCCCCGAATCAGCCTCGGTGCATACCAGCGGTTTTGGCGGGTGGGCTATCAGATATGATGGTGTGGTTCCCCATGTGCCATTTTGTTAGTATCTCCATGCCGGAGTCCTTCTGCCCCCCCCTGTCACGGACGCAGGAAGCGTCGATCTTAGGTCAGGATATCCAGTCAGCGCCGATCCTCACCTAAATGGGAAATGCTGTTGGCATTTGACAGGTTTCCCAAAAACGGACGGGAATCGGCACGGTGATGTGTGTGCTTGGCGAACTAACTACAAAACTAAACCTGTGACCGAATAACACTAAACCCAAAACCTCTATACTCTGAATAAGACTTGTGATAGTCAAACTCGTTGTAAATCGGTGTAAGGGAGTGAAACCGAATAACACAAATCCAATCAAATAGCTAATAGACACTAGCGAGTTCAGAACCCTGGGTACAGGGCCTTTGGTGGGGGTGCAGGGTAGGTAATTCGAGAGTTTGTAACGCACACGTAAGACGTACTATTCGACGAGCCTTGATGGGGCGGCCAAATACGATGTCCTAGTTCCTTAATCGGTATTCTTCCAAGTTCTTGTTCTTCTGTCTTCCTTATTCTGTCCTGGTTCCTAAATCCTAAATCATTAATCACTATTCTTGTCAAACACTTTGATAGCTTGATGTCCGAATAACACTTTGCTCAGTTCACACAATCCAAATCCGATTTAAAAGTTGTAGCCTTTGCAGTTTGTAGCTTAGCTAAACCCCAGATCGCGGCCTCAATAGGTGGGCGATTCCGTGGCTACAGTGTACCAAAATCCTACTTATATACCCTTGTCTGTGTCATATCTGAGTAGTAAATATTATGATGGATCGTCCCTCGAGTCATATTCGTACGCAGATCCCTGATCCGAATTGTGATTGTCGTTATTCGGTATGATGTTTCTTCAGTTATCCGATTAGCGGCTCTGCCCTTGGTACCAGTGGATAGCCCTCGTCCGTAGCTTTCCGTGCATATGCGATTCGTCCCAAAACGTCCAGTAGTTCCGAAGTTATTGCCTTCACTTGTTTTCCGGATAAGGTCACCAGGATCATTTTGTAGTCACTTGGGTCCTGTAATCTTCGGCATCCGACGGCTTGTCCCTCTTGGCTCTGATTCGGGTTTCCTTGGTCCGATTAGGTCCGGTCTGTGTCTCCCCGCCATCTCATCACAAGTCCGAATAGCAAACGGTTATTCCGAGACTGCCAGGTCTTATTCGGTGTTTATCCCTTTGAGTGTTTTGCACCGGATTGGATAGGTCCAGGCTTGTGGGCTCTGCTGGTATGTGTAGACAGTGAACTTGGAATGCGCCGCGGGTCGTCAACCCCATTGCAGACCTTATTCACTGTTGCAGATATCTCCCAACTAGCTATTCGGGCTCATACTAGTTCTATGATGTGCGCACCGAATAAGCGCGAAAAGGTTGCCCTTCCATGCCTACTCCGTAAAGCGGCTTATCAACGGGTACGCCATACCCGCGCGGGTTGACGGGTTTTACCCGCGCGGGTACGGGTATGGGTAGCCGTTGCTGGTACCCGTGACCCGCGGGTTACCATCAAACTCGGCGAAATAAATCGCTTTGTGTGAGCTAAGGCGCGACGAGCCTGCGAGTAAGCCTAAGTGGGAGGCAAGGAAGCAATGGACGACGCAAGACGCTCATTCTGATGCGATTAGACCTTATCTAATCGCATCAGTGTCACTCGTGACATCCGCGGCTTGCGTCCCGCTTCCATCTCGTCTCCTCCTCGACCCTCAATCTCCTCCTCAACCAGCTTTTTGGCCCCACCCTCCCATCCCTCTTTTCTTTCCTTTATCGCTCACGCTCTATGTCTTTCATGAGTTTCATCGCTTACGCTCGGCCACTCTGGGTTTCATTTCTCCCAAACTCAGGGCGGTTGTTGCGTACGGGTTTGATCGTGCCCGCGTCGACTGATGGCTCTCCCGTGCATCACGCTGTTGGGAGCGCATCTCGAGCGGGCAGCGAACCCTCGTGCAACCACACACAAGTCATCTCTTGTTTCATCTCTTCACTGTCGCACAGAGGACATGAGACTACCTTGCGGTCAGCTTTGGGGCAGATTGAAAGAAATATGCTCAATTAATGACTATTGACAACAAAAACTCCATTGACTGGATTTGACGTGATTTGGAGCCCAAATAGGTGCGGAACCCGCGGGTAAAACCCGTACCCGTACCCGCGGGTACGGGTACACAGCCACCGCAGGTACGGGTACGGGTACGGCCCGGGACACCCGCGGGTTTACCCGTGCCATTGCCTAGGAATCCTTGGGTCATAATGCACCATCCAGGTAGTACAGACCCTGTAAAGCATTGCAAGATCTTTTCAAACATATGTTACTCGTCAATGAGCACTTGAACTGGTCAAAAATACCCCTCCTGAGCGCTGGTGAGGAAATATGGCTTGAAAATGGCTGGCCAATTTCGCGCCCTGTGGGCACTATAAAGCTGTAAGGCCGACGAGCGGCAATGCCCGCTACCAGTTATTCGCAGTCTCCCACAAATGTCATATGAATTTCTTGTATTCCAGGCGTACTAAAATGAACAAGGTGTATTCATTTTTCAGGCCTAAGAGTGTCCAAGCCATGCTTTCGGCTAAGAAGGCGACTCGGAATGGCGCGGGAGGGTGTCAAAATCCACATCTCCAGAACCCGATTAAAAGGCAAAGAGTACGCTGACGCCACGGTCGGTATCCAAAGCAGGGCAGGGGCATCCTCACGATCCAGGATGGGAAGCTTCTAGCGTGCTCAACCTGTGATTTGATGAGAAATAGAGAGCAGAGCGGGTAGTGAGGTACCAAGCTCGTTGCATGTCAGCCATGACATACGTCCGCAGAGCGCGAAACGGAAACCAGGGCACCAGGGCGGAACAGCGCGATAGGTCAACGTTTCGTTGCGGTGCCAGTGGCCCCGGATGCCACGACAGGGTCTTGTGGCCAAGGCAAGTACCAATCTCCCACTGTGCAACGAACAAGCAACGAAGTATGCACTGACAGGAACTTGTTTCCCGCCACACGCTCAGCGAGGAGGCATCTACCGCCAAATGAGGACATACCGACGAGCCCGTGAGGTCGGTATAGGGTCTTGTGCGGAACGGAGGAATGCGGCGGTGCAAGCGAGACATCCCTGTCTCTCAGGCTTGCTCTTGACCGCCGCTTCCTCCTCTGAATCGTCGCCTTCGGCTCTTCCCGGATCCTTGCTTCTTTCACTCCCACACACATCATCATGCCAGCTGTCCACTCTCGTCCAGTCTTCACCAAGACGGTCAATGGGCTCGTCAAGGCTGACCTCCTGAAAGCCATGAATGAGTTCAGCCTCCATCTTCCTCCCAACCCGACGGTCCCCGCCCTTCGAAAGGCACTCCAGTCCTTCATCAACGACAACCTCGATATCATTCTCGGCGAACCAGCGTACCACCGTCTGATTCCCGAAAGGGATCGCGAAGTCCTCGCTGCCGAGCTAGCTCAGGAGCAAGACCACGACTCAGACACGGATCATCCACACTCGGACGATGACGACGACGACGAACAAACTCCACCCCCTCCCGCACCCCCACCCCGTAACCGACGTCGCCGACAACCCGAAGACACCGAACGCCAGGAGCGCCTCTGCCTACTCTCGAGCTTCAGCAACGAGGAACTTTCTCGCATGATCACGGGCCAGCATGGTATGTTCTCTGCCCAAGCACTTCCTTCTGGTCCACACTCCTTCCTTTCATCGATATTCCGCTGTTCGACTGCATTCCGCATCTTCCTCGGCAGATATTCCGCTGCTCGAGTTCATTCCGCGTTTCCTCGGCAGATATTCCGCTGCTCGACTTCATTCCGCGTTCCCTTCGGCAGATATTCCGCTGCTCGACTCCATTCCACATCTCCCTCGGCAGATATTCCGCTGCTCGAGTTCATTCCGTGTTTCCTTCGGCAGATATTCCGCTGCTCGACTCCCTTCCGCGTCTCCCATGCAATTCTGCATCGCCGTTTGCTTCCGCTCTACACACCTTCCGCTCTACACACCTTCCTGTTCAGATTCCATCCCTTCCCATTCATCTCATTCCGATTCTTCCTCCCAAACCGCTCACTCACTTTCAGTCCCTTCAACTCGTCCAGAGAACACTCCATCATCCGTCGTCGTCGCCTCCACGTCGTCCGCCATACAGCGCCCCGCGCGCATTCCGGGCAAACAAGTCGATAGTGTTTCCCACGTCGCTCCGGAGGGTGCGCGCAAGCGAATGGAGCGCGGAACACTTGTTCTGGTGTCCTATCTTACAGACGATGCATGCGCAGCGCAGGGTCCAGCAACAAGGACTTCGATAGCAAGATGATTTGGGATGGCTCCCAGCTCGTCTCCGTCTCGAAGGAGCTCTCCTACGAAGCTGATCGTAAAATCCTCTTCCTTGCCTGGTTCCAAGGCTGGGGTCGTCTCCTTCATCTCATTGAACTTTATCTTCCCGCCGAGCTCGGCGTCTGGCGGCAGCATCGCCAAAACATCATTTCCTACCCGAACCTCCAGGAGAACTGGCCTATCTTGGCGGCGTACGATGCGGAGGTTCGTCGCCGCTCCGCGTTCGACCCGTTCGATCCCTCCAAGTGGCAGGAAAAGATCTGGACCGAGGAGCGCAGCAAGCACATGGCTTCGCTGGCGCTGTCACTCGCCCAGTCTGAGCTCCAACGCCTCAACGCTTCGGCTCGCTCGTCCTCCGGGTCTAACTCCCATCCCTATGGAAACTCAAGCAACTCTTCTACTTCCCGATCCCTCTCCAAGCGCGGTGTCGACTCCGATGCTGACAAATCCTTTCGTTTTCATTGCCTCAAGTGCGGTTCCCGTAGCCCGGAGCACAAGCAGCATCTCTGCAATGAGACGAAGAACAGCCGCGGCGCCGACATCATCCTCATCCAAGGCGCGGCGACGGGCGAGCGCGAGCGTACCGACCGTCACGGTAACAAGTACTGCTTCCCGTTCAATTCATGTCGGGGATGTCGCAACGCAGCCGACAACTGCTCTAACGGGAAGCACTGGTGCACGCTCTGTGGCGCCAAAGAGCCTGCCCATTCTGCGCAGGACTGTTCCATCGTCTGAGCTTCTGCGTATCGTCACGCCGCTACTGCCGGACAGTTGGGAGCGGCTTCTCCGTGCTTCGAATCTCTTCGAGCGCTTCTCAGACATTCCACGAGGCCTTCGGGAAGGCTTCCACTTTGGTATTACCTCTAGTCTCGACGCATCCTTCATTCCTCGTAATCGACCTACTTCCCTCGCTCATCCAGATGTCATAGACGCATACATTAATACAGAACTTGCTGCTGGTCGTTATTCCGGTCCCTTTCCCCCTTCCAAGCTCGAGAGCCTTATCGGTCCCTTTCGCACATCGCCAGTTGGTGTCGTTCCCAAGGCTGGTGAGCCTGGCAAATGGCGTCTTGTTCAAGATTTCTCCTTTCCTTACGACGATCCTGACCATGCCTCCATTAATTCCAAGATCGATTCAGACGATTTCCCGTGCGAGTGGGGCACGTTCTCGGAAATGGCTCTTCTTGTAATGGACGCCCCTCCAGGAACACAGGCAGCGACGCTCGACGTTGACGCTGCGTTCCGCCGCGTTCCTATCCACCCATCCGAGCAGTGTTTCTTCGTCGTCTCATGGCGAGACATGTGCTATCTCGACCACAATGCACCGTTCGGTCCCTCGAGTTCCCCAGGTATCTTTGGTCGTCTCGCGGATGCTATGGCAGCTCTTTACGTCGCAAACGACATGGGTCCGTTAAAGAAATGGGTGGACGACTTTTGCTTTCTGCGCTATCCCGTGTCCACCTCTCCCCTCTCGTTCTCCTACGACCTAGACGACATCCTACGTCTTGCCGAGCTCCTCGGTTGGCCCTGGAAGGCTTCCAAGACTCATCCATTCGCGGAGATCTTCAAATACCTCGGCTTTCTGTGGGATCTGCGCAACAAGACAGTCCAGCTCCCTGCGGAAAAGAAGCTGCGCTATATAGCCAAGCTAGCTCCCTGGGTACGTGGCGCTAAGTTCTCGCGCAAGGAGGTGGAGTCCACTTTCGGAACACTTGTCCACTGCGCGCTCGCGGTCCCCGATGGTCGTTCTCGCCTTCCTTCCATCTCAAACTTCGCGGCATCGTTCTCTCACTCTCCCTCTCCGTTTTCCAAACGCACGCCAAATGCTACCGTCCTAGCGGACATTGATTGGTGGAGGCAGTGCTTATCGACCGAGTTCTGTGGTTCTCAACTTGTGCGCCCGCCGCTGGTTTCACCTGTGGGTTTCTGGGTGGACGCCTCAACATCCTGGGGTATAGGTGTCGTGTTCGGAAACATTTGGCGGTCCTGGAGACTCTTACCAGGTTGGGATACCAACAATCGGAGAATCGGCTGGGCGGAGATGCTTGCTATCGAGCTCGGGCTGCGACTCGCCGTCCATCTAGGACACCAGCACATTCATTTCCGTATCTACTCAGACAACCAGGGTGTCATCGGTGCTCTGGATGGGGGAAAATCGCGTAACCCCGAGCACAATCGCGTCCTTCGCCGAATCGTCTCGCTCATGTGGACACATTCAATCTGGATCTCCACGAATTATGTTCCTTCTGCAGAGAACCTTGCTGATGCTCCATCGCGAGGGCATCCCGTGCTTCAGCCAGGCTTCACACATTCTTCTTCTACATTCAAGCTTCCGTACTGTATCTCATCTCTCGTATCTGACTCGTAGTCTTAATTGATTTTGACCTCAATTCATTTCGGTGTTTCGTTTCTGATTGACAGCTGCCACGGTCTCTCTTCTTACCACCATGGCGACTGGAATGCCTTCGCACGACTCGCTCTCTCTCCAGCGTCTCCGAGCGGTTGCCGCTCTCATGCAGTCAAATCGACGTGTACGCCCCGTCCACAAACACCACCCACCGGTGCCAACTCCCTCCGCCTGCGTGAAAATCTCACCAGCGATTCCTCGCATCTTTCTGTCGACGCCCGGCTTACCACAATCCGAGAACCCGATCCAACTCTCGAATTCCTCCTTGCGCAAACTCCGAAATGCACTCCACCATGGCTGGGCCACGTCTACAGCGACAAACTATGGCTACGCTGTCGATCGCTTCCTACGATTCTGCGACGCCGAAAACATCCCCTCCCATCTCAGACTTCTGACAGACGAGTTTGTCCTTTGTGCATTCACCGCATCCGGAGCTGGCATTCACGCTGGCTCGACTGCTCGCAATAACATTGCCGCCCTGAAGGCTTGGCACATTGCGCAAAACCAACGATGGCTTGGGAGCTCCCGCCTTCATTATGTGCTTTCAGGCGTAGACAATCTCGCGCCGGACTCTTCCCAACGACCTCCACGTCCACCAATCAATTCGGACATGTTGCGCGTCTTGCGCACGGGTCTCGATCTCACTTCCCCGTTCGACAGCGCCATTTGCGCTAGCGCTTGCGTCGCCTTCTGGGGACAGTGTCGTCTGGGAGAGCTGCTGCCCAACTCTCAGAAAGATCCTAATCTTGCCCACAAGCCCACTCGTTCTTCCGTTCGCAAATCCACTAAACGCGATTCTGCCGCTGTCATCCGCCTTCCGCGTACGAAAACCAAGAGGCATGGCGATGACGTGGTGCTGGCGGTACAGGACGATGTCGTCGACCCATACCTTGCGCTTCAGACCCACCTCCTCGTTAATCACCTGGGCCCCGACAAGCCGCTCTTCGCATATCGATGCAATCACACGTCTCGTGTCCTCACCCGTGGTGCCTTCCTAGACCGCTGCAACATCATCTGGACGGCTGCGGGATATCCCCGAACGACGGGTCACAGCTTCCGCATTGGGGGAACCACAGAGCTTCTTCTGAACGGTGTCTCCCCTTCCGTTGTCAAAGCGATGGGCCGTTGGGTCTCAGACGCGTTCCTCAGGTATTGGCGGTCTCTCGAGGACCTCGTTCCACGACACGCCGCAAATCTCCATTCACGTCAGAAGAGGAAGTCTGCCTCTCAGTTGGGTTAGCCGTTGGTTTCATTGGCTGGGCAGCCTTGTGTGGGTTCATCCTTGCTCCCAACGGCACATGCCCAGGAGCTCGGGCTTCCGATGCCCGCTCGCTTCTAGCCCAATAAATAAACAAATGTTTTCCATTTCTTTCTCTCTGATTCCAGCTAGTGAAGTGAAGCGCACAAGATTTCGAAAATTGAAAAAAAAAAAAAAGATTCAAGGTGAAGACTAGGACGCCGATACCATGCGTCAATCAAGCCCTCGTGGCGCGAGCATGTTTCCGGCTGCCCTGCGTAGGATAGGATAGCCGTTTGTGGTGGGTGGATGAGACACAACTTGCTGCGTAAGTAAAACACAATGCTTCAACGCATTGGCCGATGGCGCGGAAGTTTCGGGTTGCTGCTTTCCTGATTAGCTGTGCCAGTGATTTTGCGGATTCTGTTCTTCTGTCCAGTGAACAGAAACGTAGCGGACAACGAGATGAGGGCAAGAGCAGAAAGTCCGGCGCGGGACAGCGTGTGAGGCTCCGTGGAGCTGACGCGATATGAATTGACATTTGACTGATGGCCTGCAAAAAGCTGAAAATCATGCAATATAAGACCCGTTACCTAAAGGTAGCGGGAATTTGGAATTGCCTCCGAGGAATCGGACTCTCTACACTACTCCCAAGAGCCTGACTGTTGCACTTGAGGGTTCGGCTGCATGTGGTGATTGCAATATCAGTGTGAAATCTGCATTACTGTAGTATTTTAAACAATTCGGCGGTCACAGGTACCGGGTCGGGGCGCCGAATTCTCCAGGCCACCCACAAGAATGTCAATTTTTTTCCGGCCCCTATGGGGCTTTTTTGGTGGTAGAGTGGGTGCACAATGCACTCCTATGGTGAGTTCATGCCCCTGGCTGCTGAAAATAGCCCATTTGACAGGCATTCTGGCCGAAATCAGGTGGGTGGACGCCGAAATTTTTCGGCGGTCACAGTGAGCCATGGCTGACGCTGAAAGCTCAATTTCGGCGCCGATGTCACAAGAAAAAGGTGTGCAGAATTGTTTAAAATACTACAGTATTGTCGGGAACTGACAGAGAATCTTGAATATCTCTATGGAAACAGCACTGTTTGCTCTGAAAGTTTGAGAACGGGTATATCGTCGTGACCGTAACATTTCCTGAAGTTTTTGGTTTTTGAACCACAAATAAATTGGCAGAAAAATTTCCAGGCTCTCGGGAGCGCTGAGGTGGGGAAGGCGGATAGAGGCAAACGTCAAGTATGTGGGAGAAGATTCTCGAATTTTATCCATTTTTCTCTGTCAAGTATACGAGAAAATACTGCGAAACGAAAGTGTCGGGAACTGACATGATTGCATTCTTTGGAGCAAGTCACTAGTACTGTCGCATACCAATCTTGCCTCCTCTTTCCATCCTCGCTGCACAAGCCACAAGTTCTCAACAAACACAAATTCCAGAGTCGTCCAATCCAGCCCCGTTGGCCTCTGCACCATGCCCTTCGCACATTTTGAATGGCTGAGCGTGCTGTCGGTGGTCAGGTAGTCACTATAATCAAGCTACCGAATCACCTGCTCATTAACAGTGTCATTCAGGGCTTCTATTCAGTACTACCTACTAGGCATCCGCCGTCCAGCCTCGCCTGCTGCACGACAAATTGATGGGCTCTTGATTCGATACCGCCACGATCGATGGCAGACGACACTCGTCTGCCAGCGAGCGTCATCTGGGAGCGTCGTCTGCCAGGGAGCGTTGTCTGCCAGCGAGCGTTGTCTGCCAGTGAGCGTTGTCTGCCAGCGATAATGAGCTGCTCAAATGAGCAGTTCTGAAATTTCAATTATTTTCGAAATTTCAATAATTCCAACCATGGAATTATTAATGCGGAAACCCCTCCGTTCATGTGTCTTACACATGTCGGTACATCTCAAGGCCACATACATCCTTCGAAACACACACATTTCTCTCACAACCACTCGATAATTGTTCCAACACAGGATCACAACTGAAACGCCTGTCATCCGAAAAAGGCATTGCACTACCTTTGACTCACCGGGTCTGGAGCCGGTCCAGAGCGCTCCATGACATCATCGATTGCCAGTTATGACTAGGACAATAGGCCAGTCGATATGACTTGACATGACTAGGACAATTAGCTATGACTCGGATGACTCACTCCAGTACTATATAAGTAGCCTGTAGTAGCTACCAGAGAAGACGAAGCGACCCCCCTCGAGACCCCATCAGTGCCCATCCTCCCTTGAAGCTGTAGGAAGCCAGGGCGCTTCGCTATAGACCTGGGAATTGGTAAAGAAAGTTAACAGAATCAAGGAAAAGTGAGAATTAGTTTTGTTTGAGAATTTACGTTTGCTAGGACTTTTGGAACTTTCGTAAAGGATCGTTTAGAATTGGTATTGGGTTGGAGTTGAGCCATATTGCTCCTCCTAAAGTTGTGTTGAAGAGAAAAACCTACAAACCTTTTATTATCGTTCATCCACGAGACTCTCGTTGGACTCGACACAACTCCCCTACTTGGAATATCTGGGTGTGCAACAGCGTTTCCCGCCCACCGCCCGCCGCCCGCCGTCGATGCCCGATGCCCGATGCTCCAGTGACCATGGTGTGACCAAAAACATAAAAGTTGTGCATTGACTGGTAAATCACCTTGCAACAAACCGCTTAGCAAAATACCCAGTATTTAAGTAGTTAGGGGCCAAACAAGGGTATTATCCTTAACTGATGGGCACAAAAGTAAATTTACAGCCGTTTGCATAATGATGTGAAATGTCAGATTTTCGTTGAGCCCGGCCCGCATTGTTCCCGTAGGTTGAACACAACTTCTTCTTTGCCTTTTTGGGTCAAAGTGGCGAAAAGCAAGGTGGGAAGAACCCGGGCTGGGCTCGACGAAATTGTGACATTTCACATCATTATGCAAACGGCTGTAAAGTAGGACGTGATTTCCTGCTTCCAATGGAAGGACATTGTGTATCAACATGAGTTAGACAACCCATTTGATCGCGAAAAGCACCGCTCGCAACCTTAAGTCCTCCAGACCCATCCCCTTCAAATATGTGGCGAGATGCTCAAGCTGGCACCGGCGGTTGTGTGCGTGGCCGTGGAAAGACCCGACGAGGCAGCGGAGGCATAGACGGCGTGCCTCTGAACCAAGCGCGCTTCGTTGGATCGTCGTCTCAAGCTTGCACCCGGTGTCGAAGCCCAGTGCTGTATTCAGACCAAAGTGCTTGAGCAGAACTTCGACGGTGGCCAGGGGATACTTGAACCTGTAATAGGTGAGTTGACGCAGTGGCAAATGAGGAAAGACCTACAATTCGCCGCTCCGTACCATCTCCACGATGAGAAGGGCGAATCCGTGCCAACAGAGGCACATGAAGATGCCGGTCTGCTCAAAGACAGCCCACATCTTGGCTGTAATTGCCTCCGACATGTTGGCCCAGCGGTCCTCACAGGGATTCTTCTCCACCACCTCTGGGACGACTTCGGCGAGACGATCTCGAGCCCAAGCGTCCACCTCCCCCCTCGAGAGAAAGTATGTTTCGCCGGCGTCACGACTATCAGCGTGGTGGCTGCGCAAAAGGTTCCCGTCAACTCTCTTCAAAGAGTTGTTGCCGTCGATGGTCACCAGGCGGTCGTAGAGAAGCTGGGGTTCACCCATGAGTTTGTATCCGCACAGGGTGCAGTCGTTCTTGATACGCCAACTGAGGCTGTCGCGTCCCAGGAGCGCAAGCACGCGCTTCTCTGCTTGACGGTGGAGCTCAAGGTAGAGGTCGAAGGCTACAGAGAACTGCGCGCGCAGATATTGTCGGTACGGGACTTTGTGGCAGTCGCAAAGCTCTAAGTCTGGTTCACGTCCGCTATTCCCCTCGTCATCGACTCTGCGCGCAGCTGCAGATGCTTTCCGTCTAGGTCTTCGGTTACCTTCAGGCTTTTCCGGCTCGTCATCTTCGCGCCATACGCGTCAATGTAACCTTGGCTGCCACGTCTGGCCTCTCACCTTTGACCTCATCTTCCTTGTCGGACAGTGCGCCTGTGTTATCCGTCGCTGCGGCTTCCTCGTCTCTGCTGTTAGACACCCTCTCGCTTTTGAGCGCCTTCGCTGTGCCTTGTATCAGTCGGCTTTGTCGCGCTCCCCACATACCCGAACTCACTGCCAGTTCTCTCCTTCACCTGCCTGGCATCGTCTTCCTTAGTTTTAATCTTCTTTTCCTTCGCATCCTTTTTTGTCGCAAGATTCTCTAGCCATTCCTCGGGGCAGGCGCCCTGAGCTTTGATCGGCCGCCAGATCTACCGCCTGGTAAAGGGTTGTACGCACCGCTCGGTATCCTTCAATCACACGGTTTTTCCCGACACCGTATAGGCGCTCGTTTGTATCCTTACTTAGTCTGTCTTTGAGGAACGCTGCGACGTGGGCAGGTGAGAGGCGCGTGATACGGTCAAGCGATGCCCAGCCGCTATCCCACGTGAGTTGCAAGCATCGTTGGAACCGACCGAAAGGTCTCACTAGTCGCCCTTTGGGAAAAACCGCATGGGATAGAAGATTTCCTCCTTCTTAGAGCTAGGCACGCTCACGGACTTTGAGGGTTGGCTGCGCTTCATGTCGTCGGGCAGCTCGTCGTCAGTGGCAATCTACTCAGCGATAAGTGTTCGTGGCAGGTGGAGGCCAATCCCTGGGTTTCGTAAGAGAGCTCACCATTCCAGGGAGAAGCGGAAGAAGGTCAATTTTTGCCAGCACAATCTCGCCTGTGCCCAACTCTTCTTCTCCTCCCATCGCAGGCAACGAAATACGAGAAGTTTTCTTTTTTCTTTTTCCCTTTCGCGCTAACTTTCAAGCTCATCGGACGAGGAAGATCAGGCAATTGTAGTCGCAGTCGACAGGTGAGAGAGCAAAACATGCGTAAACAACTTACGGCTTGTGCTGCGGACGTCGAACGGCCCGTGATCTGTACGGGCCCACCTGTAGCTGTAGGTATATGCCTTCCAGCCCTGTAGCTGCTGCCCCAGCCCGTGTCAAATAGCCCAGCTGCTGCTGGGGGCAGCAGCTACTGGCGTGCATGCCTTCTTGCTGCCCAGTACTGTTCCGGGGCCGCCTACCCTATGTGGACATTATGTCACAGACCATAACACATCTCCCAGCCATCAATACATACACTTCACCATTTATAGTAATTATTGATGCTTGGCTCTGATCCCTCCAGCTCGGGCCCAAAATAGCTCAAAATATTCAGAAAAATTGTGAAAAACGAAAATTGTACAGATCATTACCAATGTGCCGCCTACGCATCATCCCCCAGCATCCAGTGATCCGGCTCCTCGATGCCTACCCGTGGCACGTCCTCCGGCCTCTCCCCGTCCATTTCCCCCTGCTCGTTGCCTGGAATCACCACCTCCGCGTCGTCTTCATCTACGTCATCCGTCGCCTCCTCAACGACTCTCCGGACTGCCTCCGCCACTGAGCTGCTCCATCGTCCTTTGAAAGAAAGCCCGATGGCGCGATACACGGCCTGCTGATGCTGCGCGTACGCCTTGGCACCAGCCACCAACTCCAGGTTTGCATTTTTCCGCCCCTCCGCCCGTGCCTCCCATTCCGCTTGCACCGTCTCCAAGCAGCGGAGAACCCTACGCATCTCCTCCCTTATCAACTCCACCTCTTCGACCCAACGATCCTGCCGAGCCAGCGCTTTCGTCCATTGAACCCGGACAGCTAAGTATCATCATTAGTGTACTGTAGAGACCGAGCTGCAAAGGAATACATACAGTCATGCAGCTCTTGCGCATCCGGCTCGCCACCCACCGACCAGATCCACGAAATAGGCCTGATCTCCTTCTGGACCTTCAGCTCATTCCTGACGCGTTTCGTGGTTCCCGCCCTCCCCAACGCCGCCACCGAGGCTGCGTCTGCCTTGACCTCTATGCCAACCCGCGCGTCGTCGTCGTGAAGTTCCCGGAAGCGCGGACAAAATGACGCCTTCAATCATAATCCAGCGCTCCTAGCCTCATTGTACTTTGTCATCTCCCGCTTCGCCTGGCCCGTTATGCGGCCGATAAGCATATTGGACCGAGTCGACGCCAGCTGCCCGGCCGTGTTTGCGTTCCAATGGTCGATGAGGTGATGCTTGGCTTGCAAATAGCCTCGCAGCTTGCTCAGTGCATCTCCACACTGGCCCTCCCGCAATCGCAGCTCTGCTTCCACCAATCCCCGTCGACACCCACTCTTCCGCTCTGCCGCTGTCATGTCTGAAGGCAGCCACAGCTTCGTGAGCTCTGCCAGCGGAGGTGCCACATCCCGATCCCTCTTCTCCTCCTCTGCTGCTCTAAGCTCCTCCACGCTTGGCATAAACACCGATTGATGAGTCTCCCAATTGCGTAGCTTCTTGAAGAAGGAAACCCGAAGCTCATCGAGCTAGCTAGCACAATCTGCCATCATCGTGGTCGTTGCCTTGACCTCCGCCTGAATTCGACGCCTAAGCGGTTCTCAGTACCCCGTTGAATCTCTATTGACGCTTCCGAACTCACTGTTGGTCTTCAAGCTGTAGCCCCGCCTTGATAAATGCGACTCCCGTCATCTTCCCAACGAGCGCATCCGTGCGACCCGCCCGCACATCCTCCAATTCTGTCCTCTTCAAGTCAGCGAGGATTTCTCCCTCCGTAGGTCCCGCTGTTAAGGAATCATCAGCACTATCTTGTTTCCCTCTTCATGAATACGCACCATGCTTCCCGTCCATCATATACGGATTCGCCAGCGATGGATCTGCATTCCACTGGTCTACACGTCGCTGCCAGTCGATTCGGATGGCGGGTTTCACGCTCTTGTCGACCTCGGCGAATTCGGCTTTTTGACGATCGCGTTCCACTAATGCGATGACGAGTTTCCTGGACAACGCGTCGCCTGCATGTACCCTCAGTACTGTCACAATAACAAGACCACTTGCTTACCCTCTTTGACGTTCTTCTCGAAGTTGACATGGTCAACCTTGTCGTCGATCGTATCGTGTCGGTGGCCCTCTCCCATCTCTTTTGCAGAGTACCCGATGGGATTGAGAATCGCCCAGGTCCGCTCAATGCCTTTGCCGTCTGTCCGCCCAACCCCGACGATATGGCTCAGAGAGTTCGCCGCCTGGCAGCTTGCCTCGTGAGCAGCTGCATGCCAGACGGGTAGCCCGAACTTCAGCCGGTAGTCGGCAAGGTCCGTCCGGATCGCTGCTTCTCCCTCTTCGTCCTCCCAACCTTCGACCTCCGCCAACTCCTCGCGTCGCTCCGCTTCCCTTGCAACCACCGCCTCTGCATGGGTATAAAGCCGTTGCTTCCACTGGCAAGCGATGTCGTATGACACCACTATTTGCTTGACCTGTATCCCATCCACCGCCGATAGCAGTATCCAATCCATATTGGCGTATCTTCGGAATCATGTCGTCGGTACAAATGAATGAGTACAACGAGAAAGCTTTTACCGTTCGCCCTTCTGCAGGTCGCCCAGACCCATCGGTTTGACCACCCCGTGTCGAGCACAAACACATCCTCCTACCCCGGAGACACGCAGCCCAGTCGTCAGTCGGGTCTCCTTCTGCATCAGGGCCTGAAACGCGATGCAGGTCGAGACCTGCAATGTTACTGGTTAGAACGATATGTGTAGCATTCAATGCACAACGCATATCTTCCTCAGCAACATAGTGCCGTAAAAAGTCTTTGTATGCGTCCGTCCGCACAAAAGAACCCAACCCAGAGCCCAGAGATGGGTCGTGTCGTTCATTGGCGCGGATGCGATTCTTCAATCTAAAATTCGCATCCAAGGCGAGAAAGAGAGCGTGACGGTATCTATAGCGCAGGCCAGAGTTTGTTATATCACTTCGCGGAAGAAAAACGGTACGCACACCTCCCCTTCCGCCGCGTCCTCCCATCCGTCAGGCATATTGCGCCCCGGGTCTGGACAAGCCCAGCAGCGGACGGACAACCCGCCTGGGGGCGTTGTCCTCACCCCATCCTCATAATGCCCTCGCCCTGCCCGCTTCGCCCTGGTCAAGAAATCCCACTGGCGCGACATTCGCACAAACAATTTGTATCGATGCTGTTGAGAGCTCAGACCCGATTCACGACACCTCCGCTTTATACGTACCACTACTTTCTTAGTGTGAGTCGCATCCGTCAGTTGTTCCAACGTCTGCACGAAATCATTGGCGTTGACGTTGGCAACGACCTTGAGAAGACAAAAGTGCCGAAGAACAGAGAAAGTCGCGCATGTGGAAGGCTTGATCGTTGTTGCGGGGTACCAGCCGTTGTCCATGAGCTGGGAAAGGTGGCCGTGAGGATGTCGCAAGGCGTCCGAACAACCACAGAATCTATAACACAAGTCATGCATCAGCCTAACGCTGCAACTGCGGGAGCGTCTATACCTGACATCGACCTTGAATATCCCGCCCAAATCCATCACCGTCAAAGTCCAGGGGCGGTCCTTCGCGCGTTGCGTGGGATATGGACACGAATCGCCGTGGTGTCCCAGTTGATACACCATTCCGAGCTCGATGTGTGCTGACAGGTCCCGATACAGCGAGCAAGTAGCCCAAAACTCTCCATTCCAAACCTATCGGTGGGTACTTAGCGACAGCGGTAATGTGAGTTCATGCAAAATGTACCTCGGGCCGATGGAGAGGCTGCTGTTCGTGCCGCTCCCGCAGACACGTCTCGCACTGTAGAAACTGCCCGCATTGCCTGCATCGAAAAAGCTGGAGACCGTCCGCAGCACAGTTGGCACATCGGGGATGGTCAAAATGGCGGCCCAACCCTTCGCTTCGCAACAGCTCATCGAGATACAGAGGTATCTTTCGTCGCCAGAGTCGCATGGGATCGTCCTGGCGTGGCAGCGTCAGCCCAATTGCAAGCAGGGACACAACCACTCACTGAGCTAACATATCGCTTGCGAGGGATGGCCTCAACCTGTGCTGTAGGGCCAGAGTCGTCCCATCCCGTCTCCTCCGTGGGATACCACGATGCGAGAGTGTCATTGGCTTCAGGGTCAAGCCGGGGTCGTTTGGCGGGTTCGACGTTCACCAGGCGAGACCGCGTACCCCGCCCGCTGGGCAGAAAGTGTACGGCCTGGTCACCATGCTTCGACCGTACGGCGACGTTTCCGATGCGGAATACAGGTTTCTTGCGCTTGACCTGGAGCATGTCAGCCTCGGTCTTCCAAACTGGATCAAAATATAAACCGACCAGAGGTACCTTCAGGGTAGCGTGCACCGTCGGAGCTACGAAGCGAAGGGTTATTCTGAAATCACCATGGTGGTGTGATGATGAAGATGATATGAATCCAAGTGATTGGCACATCTTCGTTTCCTCATGCTCAGGCTAACCCAATGCGGGTTGCTACCGCTAGTTCGCCAGATTAACGATTGACAGCGGGGGCCACCGAAACAAACCTACGGGACAGCGGAGAAGAGAGCGAACTGCAGACACTACAAAGAAACTATATATATAGCAACGTGCATACAACGAGCTATTATAGACGCGCAGTCGGAACGTCTGCGTTGGCGAGCGCTGTCTGGGGTGAGCGAGCATAAACACAGAGGGCGACAACGTACCGCGGCGGTGATTTGTGTGCTCAGGACTCCGGTGTGGAAAATCAGCTAAGACTAGAGAGAGCGCTAGCTCTAACCAACCAAAACCAACTAACCAACAACCATCAACCTCGACGAGTTGTCATCCTGACTTGCAGTTGCCAGTTTAACAGGTGCGCAGGAACCCCAAGCAACAGAAATGCCTTACTGAGCTAAGATGGCTAACTAACTATTCAGAGACACCACCCAACCGAATTGGGGAGTGAGACCGAATAGCAGCAAACATGTGGAAGAAGTGGAAATAAGATAGGCCAAGGTGCATACAACAAGTCTCTGTCCTCAAAGGCGAACCTCCGAATAAGAGAACTTGAGGTTTGGATGTAAAGCTTCCCAACTGCTTGTCCGAATAGCGGTAATATGTCTTGTGCAAAATGCTCTTGTTGCTTCAGACGTACGACTGGGCAATCTCTCTTGCAATGAGAAGGCCAAGCTCGATGTCCTAGTGCTTTCCAATCCCAAATATGTCTTTTCAATGCTTTGTTCGCTAACACATCCCAACCAAGTCTTATTCTGTCCAATGTTGTCTTGTTCTTCTTCCGAGTTCTTGTTCACTGTTGTCTTCTTATTCGGTGATGTTGACCCTAATCGGTCTTGAGGCACAATCCAACCAAATCCAAATCTTCACAAGTCCAAGGAGTGATACAACACACTTGATTCCTGGCCCTTGACTTATCCGAATAACCCAAACAATCCTTGATCTTGAATGCCAACACACAGAACAGCTATAACGCTTATTCGGTAATCCAGATTTATTCGTACAACCCATATAACCTGCCCCTAGACCACCCCCAGACCCTAAGGTCGACTTGAAAGGGGGGCCAGTAGCCTGTCGAGCCTCTACAAACCCGCTACTTAAATACTACTGCCAAGAGATCATGACAAATCATAAGAATAAGGTAAAATGAGTAATGATGTCCGATTTTCCGTGTCCATGGTGCTCCAGAGCCCTTAGTAATCCTCCCAAAGCGTCCACACAGCGATCCCATCATCATGAATGTCAAAGTCTGGAATATCCATGATTCAGCTTCTTCAATGTTGCTTGCCCCTCCAATGTAACACCACCATCTTGTAGAGTGGCTCTCCAGCATTCCAATGGTGTCCGATTTGTCCCAAATATCCCAAGTGGTTGTTGAGGAATCCACCAGACAAGTTTGCATGTGTTTGATGGCATGTGGCAGTAATGTCATTTCGACTTTGTGATGGTCCAGAACTCCGAATAGCTCCCAAGACACACTTCAGGATGTCATGGTCTCTTGATGTAACCCACAAGTTGAACATTGCTTCCGAATAAGGCTTGTTCGGTCTTGGTGACTTCTCCGAATAAGACCCAGAACTTGAACCAATGCGAATTTGGTTGTTATTCCCTTTGAGTACATGTAGGTTGGATCTTCCTGCAATAGGTTTGGGCTCTGCTGATAGTTGTGTGTGTACAGTGAACTCGGAATGCGCCGCAGGTCATCAACCCCATTGCAGACCTTGTTCACTGGTGCAGATATCTCCCAACTAGCTATTCGGGACTCATACTAGTTCTGTGATGTGCACTCCGAATAAGCGTGTAAAGGTTGCCTTTCCACACCTGCTTCAGTAAGCGGCTTATCAGCGGCTCCTGGGGGAGGGGAGTCTGATAGTTGCAAGATAAGCCCTGACGCTCCAGCCGGGCTCGACTCCTTCGCCGTAAATCTGTGCCGATGGGAGTTGGCAAGGGACGCCACTGGCACACGATGTCGTAGCTCCAGGAGGTCCAGCGCACCGATAGACTGGGAAGGGCCGCCCAGAGACCGTTTTGGTAGAAGTCGATGTATGGTTCGCCCCTCGCCAAAGGCACTAATCACGATGGGTCAGCCGACGCTTCACTGATGACCAGAAGTCTCCAAACATCATGAGGAATGCGTTGCGCCGTCAGAAGTCGCCGAGTTTGGAGGGGAGCTGGGAAGCGTGTCCATGGTTAGAAAGAGAGAGGCTGGCCGGAGTCGGAAACAGTCAGGCACCAAATGATGAGAAAAGAAAACGCACGAATAATAAATCAAAAAAAAATAAAAGAGGGAGTCCATCAGTGGGACTAGCGGGGTTAACAGTGTTGGCGCTGTGCGTCTTTGCGGCTCGGGAAAATGACATCCACGCGGACGGCTCACGCGCAGTCTTTTGGGGCAATCCAGGCCATCATCGACGCAGACCCTTGATTACATATCATTGTGCGGCTCGTTCTCCTGCACGAGTCCCAACAGCGTCTGAGGGACCATCAGATAGCAAATTTGGTGGCCAGCCGCACCCCTCAGTTAGCCATTCGACGACGGACGTTGGAGAGGCAGCATAACCTCGGGAAGCTGGCAGAAATATCTTGCTGAGCGCCAATGTCGACTTGATGGTCGCTTTGCGGTCGCTTCCGTCGCGTAGCTAGCCCAGCGCAAGTTATCAGGTGTTTCTCTTGCGCGGCTGGTACCTTGAGCTCGCCAAGCGGAGTAGTAGGTTCTCCAGCCAGTCCCAACCGCCGGCGAACGTAGAGTGCACGAGTATCAGTGTCCTGAGCGCCAGTCTAAGAGTTCTGAGCACCAGTTTCAGAGTTCCCGGTTGTAGACTGCCTTCCGCTGACTTTGCATGCAGATCCACTATGTGGATCATGATCAAATTCGCAATCACGTCACCTCATCACACTTCCTTTTAACCCAGATGCCTTTGGTTTCGCGTCCGACGTTCCTGCTCTATGTCCTCAGAAGGCAAGTTCACCATTACCCATGCTCTGTGTATTGACCTCGATACATGCTAGTAAGATCATCCCCGCGATCCCTCTCTGCCGTGGCTGCCGAGGCCGACGACGATGAAACGGACCCCGACCCCAATCTGCTCGAGATATTTTCGGACAACGCGGACAACGACAACGACAACGACGGCGACACCGAAGAGCAGCGTTCGGAGGTGCTGGAGATATCCTCAGACGAGGAGGAGGAAGGTGACACGCAGGGCCAATGGCGAGAACAACACTTTCTAATAAGTTTCAGAGCCAGCGGTGCCCGGCTCGGCCGTGAATCCCTTCCTGCTCACACCGACTCCTACACCCAGTCCCACCAAAAAGCGCAGTCGCGTTGATAAGCCGCTCTCTGGAACAGGCGTGGAAACTCACTCTTTTCGCGCTTATTTGGTGCGCACATCAGAGAACTAGTATGAGCCCGAATAGCTAGTTGGGAGATATCTGCAACAGTGAACAAGGTCTGCAATGGGGTTGACGACCCGCGGCGCATTCCAAGGTCTCTGTAAAAACATACCAGCAGAGCCCACAAGCCTGGACCTATCCAATCCGGTGCAAAACACTCAAAAGGATAAACACCGAATAAGACCTCCCACTGCTGGCTGGAATGCCTATGGGCCAGCCAGCAGCTACTGGGACCATTTGCCATTCTATTACCACTATGGCTCACGGGCCGGGGTTTGACCGCGGATTGAACCGCAAGGCATTCCCTGCAGGGCTCTTTGGGCTCTCCTGCCTCGTCTCTTGCGCCACATCGGTGTTTATATTGTAGCATTGCCGGTGTATTCACGTTGTTCATTTACTACTCTGACAGGAAGCTCTGTCCACCCCTGCACATTCCGACCCACTTGGCAGCCAACACCTCCATCCTTTCGTGCACTCGCAAGCCCTCTGCGCCGTGAATGCGCAGCGGTCCCAGCATGTGTATCCAACGCACTATTTTAAGAATCTTCAAGAACTGCGAGTCGTTAGCATGCGATCCGGCTCGTCCGCTGCTGCGCCCCGGTCGTGGTGTTACCCTACTCACTACGAGATAGTCCACCGTCATGTTCTCGTACGTCTCGATCTGCGTCAGCACGTTGTTCAACCGAATCATCGCCTGTGTTGTCGGTCAGCGAGAAAGGACACGAAAAAGAAATAAAACAAAACAAAATCAAGGAGGAGTGCTCAAGCAGGTGAGTCAAAATGTTCGCACCTGGTCATTCGGGCTGGCTAATCTGGCAGTAAACTTGGCCGACAGCTTTGCGTCTTCTTTCCGCAGTAATATCTGTTGTAACTCGCAGCGCCAGCGGCGGACCTGGATTGCCTCGGGATCTTTCGCCAGCTCGACTGTTATGCTGTCATGAGGCGCTGAACTGGCTAATCAGCGTCTTACACTTTTGTTTCTCCGTTAATGCGTCCACCTCTGCCGGCGCTGCACGAAGCATGCTGGCGACCGTCCGTTCGTCTTCGCTGTTGTTGGCATCCGAATCCAGGTAAGGTCCAGAATGTAGCTGACAGCTGGCCCCTGAGTTAGCAAAGCCGATTGCCGCGTGATTTTGCTCGATCCCGTTCTTCGCAGCTGGCTGCAGGTCTGTCGTCGCCGTTGCTAGTCGAACCTCCCATTCATCGGGCTCGGATGCCTGCGAAAACCGTTGTGTTTGCTCAGCACACGATTGGACGGCGTAACCCCAGCTGACGCACTGCTACGTAGGCTTTCAACATGCGCCGTTTTCCGACCCCATACAATCTCCGGTCCAACCTGCCATCCGGCGTGCCGGCGATGAAGGCGCTTATCTGCTTCCGTGACAGAGGTTCTAGCTCAGGTTCGGCGACCCAGTAGCTGTTGAACGCGCGTGCGAACGGTTAAGCGCCGTGCCTGCCGTTAGCATAGGAAAGATACGCACTGTCCTGGTTTCGCTTGAGTCGCATCTGTTGAAGTTATCTTATCTAGGCAAACATCGAGTCCCGGCCGAAGCCGACACCGGAACACCGACCACCGACACACAGCTCTGCTGTGCACCGACGCCGAGTCTCCGATCGCTTAGCTAGTGCATGACCGTTTATTATTTGTACCTATTATTACACAGCCTATTTCACAGTAGTATAAATTCTCTGGTTGTATTCTAGCTAGAGTATCGAATACTACCATCTATTCTTTCAACAGGTTATGGGCCCCGCCAGCCTAAACTAAACCCCACACAACTCTGTCGACCCACTCGCACATTTCTATCTCTCACATACATCTACGACGACTGACAGATCATGTCAGATTCAACATCTTCTCGCATCAAGCTTCTGGAGGGCCAAGCGGGCTACTCCACATGGCGCATCAAGATCCTGGACCTACTCACCGAGCACGACCTCGAGGAGTATGTCACCGGCTCGTTGGTTGACAAGCCCAAGGCTGTCGACGAAACGAAGCCCACCGCTGATGAGAAGAAAGCCGTTGCCGACTGGCAGAAGAAGCAGCGCAAGGCGCTCTCATACATTCGGCAGCGCGTCGGTGACGCACCAATGGCCTATATCGGGACTATGGAGCGAGGTGTTGATGCCTGGAAGAAGCTCGAGTCCATCTACCAGCCCAAAGGGGCAATCTCCATCATCCGCCTTCGCCGAAAGCTCTACCACACGTCTTGTGCAGAGGGTGAAAGTGTCGAAGAGCATATCCGCACTCTCACATCTACGCGCGGGGAACTCGAGCAATACGGCACTGTCATCAATGAGTCCGAATTTGCGATCATTATCCTCACCTCCCTTCCTGCTTCCTGGGACAACTGGGTCAACACCATCGAGCTCACGACCATCACGGACGCGGAGGACATCATCGGGCGCGTCATACAGCAGGCTAATCGCCCAGCAGCGAAAGCCGGCGCCGAGGCAGACACAGCCCTCTCCGCGTATCACAGATCTGCAAGGGAACTCGAGCAATACGGCACTGTCATCAATGAGTCCGAATTTGCGATCATTATCCTCACCTCCCTTCCTGCTTCCTGGGACAACTGGGTCAACACCATCGAGCTCACGACCATCACGGACGCGGAGGACATCATCGGGCGCGTCATACAGCAGGCTAATCGCCCAGCAGCGAAAGCCGGCGCCGAGGCAGACACAGCCCTCTCCGCGTATCACAGATCTGCAAATCACGGCACGCACGGTCATAATAACCGCGACGGTGCATGTTACAACTGCGGCCGTCCGGGACACATGGCCAAGGATTGCCATCAGAAAGCACGCACATTCACAGAGCAGGAGAAGCAGCAGAATTACGAGCGCTCCTCCAACAAATCCAAGGGACGACATGGTAAAAGTCGGAACAAATCCTCCAAGGCTAACGTAGCCGAGGAAGAACACATCGCGTTCATGGCCAACGAGACCCGCAAGAGCCTTACTAAAGATTCTTGGCTCTTAGACAGCGCCGCCAGTACCTGCATCTCGAACAATAGATCTCATTTTTCCACTTATACGCGGTATACGGAAACCGACACTCACAAGATCATCGGCATTGGCTCTAAGCAAGCCGACGGCTATGGCACTGTCAAACGAGATTTCACGGTTAACGGCAAAACAAGAACGGTAACATTTGAACGCGTACTTCACCTCCCATCTGCTCCCCACAACATTATCTCCCTCGGGAAACTCCATCGCGCTGGCTATTCCATCACATTCCCATCCGACTCCCTCGATGTCGACATCCGCTCCAAGTCGGGCGTGAAACTTGCGCACTGCCGCAACATCGGGGATGTATACGCTATCGGCAATGTCACCGCCCCATCCAAGTCATCAGATGAACCCACGCTGGTATTTCTCGCGACGTCGGAACACTCGCTCGAGTCTTGGCACCGCGTATTTGGGCATCTGAGCACGAAATCCGTCAAGGAATTAGCGGACAAGCACATGGTGAATGGAATGAGAATCTCACCGGGCTCGCACGACATTGAGCAGTGCTCCACCTGTATCCAGGCGAAGCAGCACGTTGCAGCTTTTCCTAAAGCAGCTCAGCGCGAGTACACGGAGATTGGCGAGATGACATTTACCGATGTCTGTGGCCCATTGACCCCATCGGGCATCCACGGCGAGCAGTATTTCATTACCTTCACGGATGGCGCGACAAGGCATAAAAAGGTAGCCTTGATGAAGCTAAAATCAGAAGCTCAGCGTCACGTCAGCGATTACATTGCATTCGTACCCACCCAGGCCGGAAAGCGCTGCAAAGCCTTCCGCTTCGACGGTGGCGGCGAATATCTTGCAACGGAACTACGGCAGAATCTGTCAGCCAAGGGAATCAAGATCGAGCCAACTGCACGGCACTCACCTCAGCAGAACGGCGTCTCCGAGCGACTTAATCGGACGATCATGGATCGTGCACGCGCTATGATTATCGCGCACGACCTCCCAAAGTTCCTGTGGCCGCAAGCAGTCAGTTACGCGATCTACATCATTAATCGCTCACCTACGGCATCGCTAAAAGCGAACATCACGCCGTTCGAAGCGTTCTGGTCCAAGAAACCCGACGTAGCCAACCTCCAGGAGTTCGGCACTACTTGCTGGGTGTTGATCCAGGGGGAGCGGCCGCCCAAGATTGGCGCCAGGTCGGAAGCTTACCAGTTTGTCGGTCTATCAGAGGATGCCGCTGCTTGGCATTACCTCGTGCCGAAAACTCGGAAGATCTTGACGTCTCGAAACGTAATTTTCGAAGAGGCGACGTCGAGCGAGGATGAGGGTGTTGAGAACCCGATCCGGCTCGAGGGGGAGAGTGGAAAGGCCAGCGAGAGCGAGCCAGTATCGGGTGAGCAAGCTCCAGATGCGAGCAGCGGTAATGCACCAGCTACTCCCGAAAAACCGCCAGCACCGCCCGCTGAACAGCCTCCACCCGCGCCACGCAAGCGCAACATCCTCCAGATGCCTCCCCGCGAATCCCGATCGACGCGAACCGCTACAGAAGGTCAGAAAACCTACAACGACAATGAATACTGGCGTACCATCCGAAATCCGTCCAACCTTTCCCCGAACAGGCCAGACGCTTGGCGACATCGCGTACCAGCCGACGACAGCGACATGGCAGCTGTGGCAGTTGACAGCATGGACGAGCCCGGCTCGTATCGCGAGGCGATGGCCCACCCGATGGCCGACGGCTACCAGACGGCTATGGGGAGCGAGTATGACCAGCTGAAAGACATGGGCACATTCAGCAAAGTCGACTTACCGGAGGGACGAAAGGCACTCGGCACCAAATGGGTGTACGTGAACAAGCCGGACGAGGAAGGAAACCTCGCACGCATCAAGGCACGGCTTGTCGTCCTGGGAAACCTCGCTATCCCCGGAACGGATTATAATCCGGATCAAATCTCATCGCCCGTCGTCCGCGCCGAGACCAATCGCCTTCTCATGGCTTTAGCAGCCCGTTACGACCTCGAAATGCGCACGGTAGACGTCAAGGGCGCCTACCTCAACGGTAAACTCGAAGAGGAGATTTACATCAAACAGCCCGAAGGCTTCAGCGACGGCTCTGGGAAAGTACTACGACTGCACAAATCCCTTTACGGCCTCCCACAGGCCGGACGCGTCTGGAATGAGCTGCTTAATGCGCGATTCACGGACATAGGCTTCGAACGCCTTCTCTCGGACCGCTGCGTCTATATTCGGCAAGATGGTAACAACATTGTGCTTGTCGCGGTACACGTTGACGATATGTCAATCTACGCGAGTTCTTCCGAGCTCATCACACAGACCGAGGATCAACTCGAGACTGCCTTCACCATTACTCGTCTGGGCGACGCCAAACAACTCCTCGGCATGGAAATTCACCGGGACCGCGAACACGGCACTATCACCATCACCCAGACTCGGTATCTCAAGAAAATCATCGCACAGCATGGCATGACGACCTCGAACCCTGTCGCCACACCGATGGATCCGAACGTCAAACTCGAGAAGCTGCCAGACGGCGAATCGCATCCCGAAATCAAACGGGTCTACCAGTCTATGGTCGGCGGCCTCATGTACGCCGCGATTACCACCCGACCGGACATCTCGTACGCCGTCCAGACGCTATCTCAGTACAGCATCAATCCTGGGCCGGTACATCTCACCGCCGTGAAGCGAGTCTATCGCTACCTACGCGGCACTCCCACACTCGGTATTACATACTCCGCCGCCGGCAACCCGGATGTCACCATGCACGCCAACCACACGGACGTTCCCTCCGAGCCAGCGCTATACACCGACGCTGACTGGGCGAACAACAAGGACGATCGCAAGTCCATTTCTGGGTATGTCTCCATCCTTGCAGGGGGAGCTACGACCTGGTCCTCGAAGAAACAGGACACAGTTGCACTCTCAACGATGGAAGCTGAGTACATCGCGTTATCACATGCAGCACGCGAAAATCTCTGGCTCCGTTTCCTCTTTACGGAACTCGGCCAACCTCCATCCTCTCCCATCCCCATCTTCTGCGACAATCATGGCGCTATCGACTTCACATTCAACTCCGGCTATCATGGACAATCCAAACACATCGACATGCGGCATCATTTCATTCGCGACCGCGTAGCTTCTCATGAAGTATCTGTTCACCACTGCGCATCTGAGGACAACCTAGCCGACATCTTTACGAAGCCTCTCGCACGCGACGCACACGAGATTCAAGTTCGCAAACTCGGCATGACTCGAGTTTGAGGGGGAGTGTTGAAGTTATCTTATCTAGGCAAACATCGAGTCCCGGCCGAAGCCGACACCGGAACACCGACCACCGACACACAGCTCTGCTGTGCACCGACGCCGAGTCTCCGATCGCTTAGCTAGTGCATGACTGTTTATTATTTGTACCTATTATTACACAGCCTATTTCACAGTAGTATAAAAGCTCTGGTTGTATTCTAGCTAGAGTATCGAATACTACCATCTATTCTTTCAACAGCATCTTGTGTATGCGAGCGGGGACATCGTCTGTGTCCATGATCTGAAAAGTATACCAAATCGTCGGCATCTGGGGTAGAAGGCGTCTTCCAACATTCGTCGCTACGCACCATGCCTGGGAGAAACGGCAAAAGGTCTATCTTCGCTAAGACGAGGTCCCGTCGGTCGTATTTCCTATACTCCACTGGATAGGCGCTGCCTGGTGCATCAGGTCCGTGCCTGCAACTTTGTGTCTTCGGACTCATGGGAGTCAGTGATGACAACACGTGGGACAGTGTCACTCCGCCCGAGTAGCGTGAAATCCGCCTCCCATCAAACCATCAAACGTGAAGACGCTTACGGTCATCTCGGTCATCTCGCTGACCCTTTGACTCTGGGTTCGATTCCCGATGGTGACCTTTTTTTTTTAAAAGCTCATATGTTATTTTTTAATTTATTCCCGTGCATGTAGTGTTAACAATTACTTGGGAGTTTGAAAGAACGGGGAGTCGTTGCATGCAAGGAAGGGTACGGTAGCCGAACGCACGCCGTTGGCAGCAAACATGGTCATGTCATGGCTGCTTGATGGTTGTCGCGGTGCCGGTGGCATTGGAGATTTGGTGTAGATGGCGGGCGGATGGGGTGAGAAGATCGGTGGCGGACGGGGCGAGAAGATGGAGGATGTGGATGCACACACAGTTGTTTGTTCAATAAATAGTTGCATCAACTCAACCGCCGTGCGAAGGATGCCAGCAGGGGTTAATGTGCTTGCCTTTGCATCGGCTCGGGCCTTGCTGCCACTCGACTTTCCTCCACCATATGCTGGATCACCAGTAACATTCTTCTTGGCCTTGATATTGGGTAGAGCCTTTGGTGTTGTTGCCTCGCCGGCCGCCAAGGTAATGATCTTGCGCTTCTTCCTCGACTTCCCACCCATCGACGTCTTGGTCTTCTCCCATTCCGCACCTCGGATATTTGGAGCAAGTCTGATGATTGCCGGAAGCACGTCCTCGCTAGATGTCGTTTTGAGCATGCTGTCCACAACCGCCTCGAGCTCTTGAAGCTGAGGAAACTCGTCATCAGGTTGATTTGAGTGCCGAATACGTGCAGCCAAGCGCTCGACCTTCTCCGCAAGGGTAATCTTGTTGGTAGACATCACATCCGTGGTTTCGCATTCCTCGGTACTAGTAAGTGTTGTGAGGCTGGGAACGTCGGGTGTTGTGAGGACCGGAGGCGGATGATTGGCATCAGTGGTGTCTTGTTCCTCGGGAATATCAACGTCCACCAAGATCTCGTTCTCGAAGAGCAACTGGACAGCACATAGATGTTTGCAGAGTGAGATCAAAGGAAAGTTGGGGCAATCACACGTCTTGGCCTCCGCATCAACCTTGTAGCACTTGCTGGCAACGGATTGGGAAGGAACGAGGTAGGTGAGGTCGCCAACGGGGATGATCTCCGCTTTCGAGTAGGTGCCACTTTTCTCGATGGCTTGCAGTCGCTTCTGTTCTTCAAGGTCGATGCCTTGAAATCCTAGCTGTTGACGCCGATGCTTGAGGGCATAGTGCGGAATCACTGACTCCACAAGGATGTGGAGAAGATGGTCAAGCCGCCTGTTGCGTCTGCCGTCAAGAAACATTGATTTCAGGACATGGTGCCAACTATCAAATCATTAGTATTGGTGGTGATACGCAGAGTGGAGTACGTACGCTTCGACCAACATGTTCGTATTGTTGGCTTGAAATATATCGAAACCAGTGCGGTAGAACGCTGACCACATTTTGACAACATCGGGACGCCTCCAATATGCGGTGAGATACTGGACGACACTTGGTGGAGCATGGAGTTGAATCCAATGCCAAGTTTCATTAAAGCGCGTGGGATCGGTGATGCGAATCCAGGCCTTCATCGTCGTCCACAGTTCTGGAAAGCTTGCAGTATGAAAGTGTTGTTGCCATGCATGAAGAACATGCCACCAGCAAAGCAGAGTCATTGATCCATAGGCATTGACGCAGGCGTTGATTTGCGCCCAGTCGAAGTCCGACATGATGTATTGCGGGATGACGGTGGGAGAGCACTGTCGAATGGCTCGGAAGAAATAGACCAGTGTTTCCTCCGTGCGGTTGGAAGCGAGCAGCCACGCAATAGGAATGCCATGTCCCCAATCGTCACGAACAAGAAGCGAGAAAAGGTTGAGGTCTTCGTACATCGAGACGTTGTGGGTTCCATTGACGAAGGTGTCCGCCATATTTCTGAAATATGCTTTCTTGCCATCGCGATTGAATGCCGAGTGCGAAGAGGTCGGTAGCCAGGTTTGAGCCAGCAGGAGGTGGATCGCACTTTGCCTTGAAGAACAGAAGCTGGTTATTCTGGCGGAATTTCTCGATCCGTCGCACCGTCGACAGGCCGTCGTCAGGATGCAGGCGTACAATCTCAGTCTCCACAGCGCGTACGATTCGTCAGACATCAGACAGTTGAATAAGCTTGGCGCGCTGGGCGACAACGTTGTCATTCTCGAGTTTGTCACAGTCGATATCTGCATTGTATGCTCCCTGATGAACAAGTTTGAGCTTGGAAGAAGTCAGATCGCAATATCATGATCACAAGGTACACGTACAATTTCTTGAGGCGCGACTTTTGAACGAGCAAGAGTAGAAATAAACTCCCGAGCATCAGCAGGAATGTGTGTGTGGGCCAAGTTTGCATTGGCGATTGCGTGGTTGTGCTCGTCGATGTATTTGGCCAGAACCGTGAGGGTATCAGGGTAGTTCTTAACGATAAGCACACATTTGCAGTCCGTGCGCTTGCTTGGGAGCTTGCGCGTCCATTCGGGGTGCAATTTGACGTATGACTTGACACCACCCGTGCCGCCGCGTGAGCAAACGAATCAAGGCCGCTGCAAGTAGATGTTTTCCTTCGGCGGGTATGTGTTGACGAGAAGAAGCTCAATGCACTTGGTGATCTCTTTGTTGCGACGCCAAGCTTCAAATGCAGTGTTGTTTTCCCAGCGCAGAGAAAAAGACTGCACATCCGCCGCAAAGGAACCTTGCCAAGGTTTTGTTGGCGAACAAGATGCAGTGCGGGAAGACAGAGAAGGCGAGGGACTCGGCGCAGGAGGAGAGGATGGCGAGTTGCAGAACGGTGAATCAAGAATGCTGTCCACTGTTGAGTTGCAGAATGGCGAGTCGCATCTGTTGTCTGTCGTCGGGTTGCAGAAAGGCGAGTTGTTGCCCGTTGACGTCAAGAGTAGCGGTTGGGTAGCCCGCGAGAACATCTTGAGCGTAGATGCAGATGGTACAAGACAAGTGAGTGCCAAACACGATCGCGCTGGAGTAATACTCACTCGGACATGCTCATGAGTCGTCCACAATGGAATGAGATAAACGGATATATACACGGAACAATACAAATCGATGTAGATGTAGATGTAGTATAGATTGTAGTTAAAAGAGTCCGTTTAAAGTCTCTAGATGCGGCGCTCAGACACCGGGACTATATCGTTGTCCTCCTCATCGGTGTCGGCGATGTGAATGACCTCCCGGTAAACCTCCTCCTCCTCCTTCACCTCCTCCTCCTCGATCTTCTCCTTCACGCGAACACGCTTGAGTTGGTGTTTCACAAGCTGCTGCGGTGACGGCAGCGATGGCGACGAGCGGGGCGATGCGTCTGTCGAAGACGATGGTGCTGGTGGAGACCGATGTGTGTGAGCGGCGAAGCGGGAAGGTAGTCGCAGGGCCGAAGACGATGCAACGCGGGTGGGTGATGACGCTGATAAGCCGCTCTTATGAACAGGTGTGCAAAGGTCACTTTTCATGCTTATTCAGTGCGCCCGTCTATAGAACTAGTATGAGTCCCGAATAGCTAGTTGGGAGATATCTGCGACGGTGAACTAGAGTTGTGATGGGGTTGACGACCTGCAGAGCACTACTGGTTCAACGGGAACACTACTACTAGCAGAGCCCACGTTATAGAGCAATCCACTCTATAAAACACTCAAAGGGAGCGACACCGAATATAGGCTTAGGCAGCCTAGGACAACAGTTTGGGGACAGCATTGGATTGACGGTGATGCCGGCACTGGCCGGACCTATGAGACTGACTTTGCCCGAGGCTGCAGGAGTTACCAGAACAATCCCTGGCACCGACATCACAGCTATCTTCTTAATCACCGACCCGGACCAATCGAGCGGCCCGGCACCCTGGCAGAGAATAGGCCATAACTTGGGAGGGACTTGGAGCCTGGAGACGAGCTAAACACGGCTAGGGAGCTACGGACGGCGACTACGATCCTGGACCAAGAGGAGGAGCAGACCAACGAAAACAGTACAGACGATCGGACTCAATAGCTGGCTGGTCATGGCCATTATCATATCTGCACTGCATTTACTACTCGTACCCTACGGACTAAGGCGGAATAGGCCTCAGGTGATCAGGATTAGCGTATCCATAAGCACCGTATTAGCAAGATGGCTTGTTTTACACTATCAAGATTATGTAGTCTCACAGTATATAAGTAGGGAAGTCTGTACCGCCAGGACTCACGGAATTGCCCCGCTAGAGTTTAGCAGTGTTCTGGGGTTGTGGCTGAGCAATAGCAAAGCTTTGACTTTATTCTTGGTTGGGTTTTCGGAGCGTGCGAATAAGAGTTTGGACTTGTCAGTGGGACCGATTAGGACTTGGGATTGGTTAGGAAGCTTGAATAGGAATTTGGAGGATACTTGGAACTTGGCATTGAGTCGGGCAGCGACTATAACATCCGAGGACATCGTATTTGGCCGACCTTCACCGGGTTTTCGTCGAATAGTACGTCTATCGTGCGCAATACAACAAACTCTCGAACTACCTACCCTGCACCCACCACAAACGGCCCTGTACCCAGGGTTGAACTCGCTTGGAGTGTTCTCAGACATAGGATTGGATTGTAGAGGGGCAGAAAGCACTATTCGGTCTAGCTCTTTAAAGCATCTCGCTATTCAGAGTCTAGGTTTAGTTGTGTTAGTTCGCTTCGCTCAGTTTAGTTTTGTAGTCTAGTTCTCTAGCACACCTTTCAACGCATGCAACGATCCCACAACGGCACGATCGAGGACAGTGGACGGACGACGAGGCAGGGGAAACAGGCGAGGTTGTGCTCGGGTGGCGAGGACGGTGGGAGAGGGAAAAGGGCGTTGAAATCGTAGTCTTCCTCGGCAGAACGGGTGTTGTCGAGAGGTGGCGGAGCTTGGGCAGACCATTCGGCTTCGGTGGTAAAGTGTAGGCGACATCCACCAGCCGAGAGACAGTGACTGTGGCACATTTTGCGCTTGCAGTTGCGTGCGGAGACCTTCACCCAAGTGCAATGGGCATGAGTGCATCTTGGGCCAGTTGGATGAGGGTGTTGCTCATTGGCGGGGGCGACGGGGAGTAGTAGCATAGGGTATGGGGCAGCGGCAAAACGAGCAAGTGGGTGCGGGGCGGACAGCAGAGAAAGATGAGGATATTCGGGGCGAGGAAATTCGGGGCGAGGATATGGTGGGTGAGCAGGATATGGCAGGCGAGCTTGGCGAGACGGGCGAGACAATGCATCTTGGCGAGCGGCAGCGGGCTCTTGACCACGGGGGAAGACATGCCACAGATTCTTCTCATCTGCGTGAGCAGCCGTCTTGTTGCACTGCACCGAGCGTTAGAACGGGTCTCGAGTGACAAGAACCACATACGAGAAGGATCCAATGGCCAGTGAGTCGTCCTTGGCCGGGCTGAAGCTGCAACTCGACGAGATGGGGCTCGCCAGTCGGTCTGGGGCTGGGACAGAGGAAAAGGCAGTCGTTGATGAGAGGGTCGGGCAGGCCTGAGGTAGCCCAGTGGAGAGAGAGGGAAGGCATGGTGGAGGGAGGATTAAAGGAGCGGTGGAGCATCACGTTGAGTCACAGCTCAGAATGTTTCAGAGCTGATGATGAGAGAAGGAATGATGCAGAGCTGATGACGAGAGTTGATGTCAAACTGCTGACGAGGCGTGAGGCGGAAAGTTAAGACTGCTCCGCCCGTGACTCGTCACAATTCTATCGGCCGAATAAAATAAAATGAAACCCAATATCGCTTCTTTGTGGTATAGGCACCTGACGGGAACCCAAAAAACGACAGGCGCTACTCGTGTTGCGTACACGAGAAAAAAAAGACATAAAAAGCCGCGCTTTTTACAATGGATGAACTGTTCTGGTGCACTGGCCGTTGGACGCGCACAACATGGGGCCCTAACCTCAGAAAATATGTTACCTTACTCACAGATGCCGCAACCGCCGTCCTCATGTCATCGACGACGATCCGCGTCCTCATGTCATCAACGACGATCCGTGGCTCGCATTCGCGGAGAAGGGGTAAGTCGAGGATGGAATTGCAAGACGGGCTACACACACGGATGATAGCATTAGTGACGCACGCACAACACAACGACAAGCTCAAAGCACGGTGCGGTGTTCAATCGCGATAGAGAGTTCTTCCTCTGTGTCAAATCTAGAAGCATTTGCACCCGGAACGAGCTCCTGCCACTTGCGGATCAATGCGTTTGCGCGCTGTCTGAACGCGAACTTGTCTGGAAAGGGCAGCCTCTGGGGTTCGAGAAAGCGGATACCCCGCACAACCTTGGCCAGTTTGCTAGCCTGTACGAGACAAAAGTTGCAGTTTGTGTCCGAAGACTCAGCTCGACAGTGCGAACATACCAGTAGATAGTCCAGTGTCATGCCGCTGTACGTATGAAGTACGTCAAAGAGTTCGTCCATGGCGGGCACGTCCTAGCCGTGAGCGCGTCACAACATGCGTTCGAACAAGGGAAACTCACCTCTTCGTTCAGCCCTTCCGGCGTCAAGAAAGCAGCTTGAAGTTGACGGCGCCACCGCTCTATTTTGATTGCTTCTGAATTGTCTCGAAAGCCTGACTGTCTTTAAGTGCTGCACGGTAAATGCACAAACTGAAGTCACCCACCGTGCCTCTTAGCCTCTACTGCTGCCTCCTGAGCTTGTTGCACCGGCATATTCGCTGCGTGCAAAGATGCTTCCCAGGCATTGGGTCTTGCAGCCTGTATAATCCTCGCGTCAGCCGATGGCCGGCTCGGATGTGCCGTACAGTACCGCAATATACGCCCGCTTCGCACGCTTGTTCCCGACGGCATACAACTGCTTGTCCTTTTGAGGGTCGATTCGTCCTCGTACGTAGTCTATTATCTCTTCCTGCGAAAGAATGTACAGGTCTTTGGCGTATACCCACGAGCTACCACCTGCATGAGTGCAACAGCGCCAAGAGGGCAGGAGCCTGTAGGGACGCTCACTAGTCTCCTTTGGGGAAAAACCGAACTGCGTAGCTTGCAGCGGTGCGTGCCGGCGGTCGACGTCCGAGTACTTTGAATGGGACGGCATTGTAGCCCATTATCTGCGCTCGACCCGGTCGCTTGAGTACAGCGACGACAACATGCGTGTACACACCATTCCAGGTAAAAGAGGCAGGCCCGGGAGCTTCGCGAGTACTATTGTCCAAGGTACCAGTGGCTCTTCTCTTTCTAACTGCAAAGTGCGTGCTCTAGTTCGGGGCATGTCGCGCGCGCCGTGTTTAGGTTGACTCGATGGATGCTGCTTCTGCTGGAGTAGTCTCGCTCAATATGCGCTGCACAGACTGGCGCCACAGGATAAAAGCCGTCGCTTGTCAAAGTGGCCAGAGCTTAGGAAGCAACACAAGGCGGTCACCTCACAAGATGATGTGACCTTGCCGTTTTGAGTCGTAAACACTTGTTGCCCGGTGGGGGGGGTTGTTTTCAAGCAATGGAGTTCAACTAATAGGTCGCTATCCTGTGCATCTGCGTATACTACGGTCTCGTTTATTTCGTCAATCCTCGATCTTCCGTCCACCTAGCGCCGCTTCCCATTTAGCGCTGCTTCCCATTTAGCAATGAACGCAGCCGCACGTTCGTGGATCCGATTCTCGTTGTTGCGTAAATCCCATTCATCATCTGCGAGAGAGATCCGCTTCATGACGGCGAGTAGTTTGGAGTACTGGCGGTGAACCGGATACATGAGTCCGCAGTGCAGGGGGGAACAATGGACCGAAGCGGCACTTACGGCGAGGTACTCGATGTTTATCTCCCCGAACCATTCCAAAGATTTCAAAAGGTTGTCCGCCTCGGTCTGAAGGGTTGGCAGCTGCAGACGGTGTTTAGGGCATGTACCGATCTTTCTGGTGTCTGCTCCTTTTGAGGGAAGAGAGCGGCTTGCAGGTCATGCTGCTATTTCATGAGCTGGTTCGCATCAGGGTCTTCCTGCAATTCCTCTGCGTTTTATGGTCAACTTCGCGTAGATCCGGTTCGACGTACTCACCCATGCGCCGCGACGCGATTGTGTACGTGCCGTTGTCGACGTTGCGTCTCTTTGAAGCTCTCTCGTCCGCTGTGTTTTGACGGCGAGAAACAATCTCCTCTTTGGGCTCGGTCTCTGGCGCGACAGCGGGCGATTCGAGCGGTGTGTCTGGGGGCGCGGATTGCTTTGCAACGTGCGGGGCAGACAAACCGTTTGTTTCCTCACCGTCTTCGTAGCTCTGGGTTCTGCTTGCTTCCTCGTCCTCGATCTCTACCTCCGGCTCCGGCTCTGCTTCGGTTTTTTTTGCCTTCGGCCCGCTTGCGTTCTCGCTGTCCAGTGCGACGTGCTAAACCCGTAGTACGACTCCTCGGTCCAATCATCCGCTTCTGGGGGGCAGCCTCGCGAGTTGGTAGCACTTCGTTTCTTGGGTCCGACTAGCTCGGGGACGGATGTCTCGGGCTCGCGGACAGGGCTCTCGTCTCGGCTACGCTTTCTTCCGGGTGTTGCGGTGTCGAGCGCTGCGGGAGCAGTCAACGGAGGAACAACATAGCCAGCGGCTACGTTCGTTGTGCCTGAGATAACGCGACTCACAGTCTAGTGTGCCCGTCGACCGACTGCTGTCTCCGGAACCCGCTTCCTTTGCCTTTCCTTTCGTCTCGTCCACCTCTTCCTTTTCCGCAAGACTCTCTAGCCATTTGTCCGGATCGGCAGCCTGCATCTGGTCAACCGGTATGCTGGCAGCCCGATTACGCACCATCCGATACGCGTTAATAACGCGTCATTTGCCGAGCGCGTAGAAGTGTTTGTCCGTGTCTTTGCTGACGTTGTTGTACAGAAAAGCTGTGATATGGCTCGGGCTCAGGCGCGCTATCCGGTCGTTTGACACCCATCTGCTATCCCGCGTGCAACGTGAGTGCTTTCAGAGCCGATGAAGAATACTCACTAATCGCCCTTGGGGAAAAAGCGGACTGGATAGTATGTCTCGTTGCTAGCGGTGTTTTTGACTTTGGCGCTCTGGGAATTCGACGGGCGGATGCGAATCATAAAGTCGGGCAGCTCGCTATCCGCAGCGATCTATGCACAATCAGCATTACAAGGCAGCGTCGTCGCGGCTATCCGCTAGTTGCTGAGCTTCTCACCATCCCGGGCAGCAGCGGCAGAAGGGCCATCTTGGCCAGTACCACCTCGCCCGCGTCCAACTCTCTGTCTTCGCCCATTGCAGGGAGCGCAACACCATGCGATGTATTCTTCTTCTTTCCTTTGCCGCCGGATTTTGAGGGCATTGCGGGCAGGTCGATAGAGGTTCTGGCTACGCAGGCGAAGGCTGACCAATCACAACAAGTACAAACTTGTTACGGCTTTAACGGTGCCGCCGGGCCAACCGGTTTGCCACGTCGCCCGGCCAGCATACCGTTTCCAACACGGATTCTTCTGTTGCAGACCCTGTTGCGCTACGGTCATTCGGTCGGCGGCTTCAGAAGCGATGGAAAACGGCGGAGTCAGCGAAAAAAATAAAAAAATAAAATGTGCGTGTGATGTGATGTAACACATCACAACCACCTTCTCTCTCCGCAGCGACCACCATGGCCAGAAAAAAAAAGTTCTGCTTCACTGTCAAGAAGAAGGTGTTGTGCAGCGGTGTGTCATGACACAGTCCCTATCAACCCTTGCTTTCCCCTGTCCTTCAGAGCTGAGACGTTACAACCCGATCGTTGGAAACCGATTGAATTTCAAGCCCTGATCATATTAACCCTTACTGTACGATCAGAACCCTTTCTGTTCCCTGGATGCCTTATATACCGTAGGTACACTCCTGTACCGTAGGTTATTATCGTCTATTCCCCCAGAGTCTTCGCACTCGTTTTACCCATCGGTCGCCTGTTACAATCCGCTCTCATGGGTTCTCTCGTTCAACAACCTGCTCAGCTACCGGAAGACCGCTGGTGCTGACACGGTGGCTGGTCCTCGTCTCCTTGTCTAACTCGGTATCACGCAGGTCGTTCCGGAGTATGATCGTCTCAATGTCATGTCTTTTGCGAGCGACGCTGAAGACGAAGGGGGAGGGACCGAATCCGAAGATGAGGACCTTGCTATGGTCGACATCGTCAAACAACATCTCGGGCAAACTCTGTTTGCCGTCCAGCTGGAAGCTCTGGCCACTTACTCGCAAGACAAACACTGTCATTACGAGCCGTAGTGGTAGTATTTAGGCTATAGTACCCTAGCAGTGGCTGGATAGACAATAGCCTAAAGGCCCCGCTCTTCCTAGCAGCTAGCAGCTCCTAGTGTACTTAGGCTACTGCTCTCCTACCCAAATGGGCACGGTCTGGATGGGCCCTTGCCTATTCCGGATGGGTTCGATGGAAATAATATATACGATCGATATTTGATACTTACCGTCAATATTTGATACTTGCCATCAATTGGTGACCCCTGCCTAAACCGTTTGTGTGTTTGGGCCGGAGGCTGTAGTCCTGAACCCAAATGGGTTACCCAATAGCTTCCGCCATTCCTCGGCCGATCTTTTCCGGTAATCCGGTATCTCCGATCCCGCTTAGCTTATTAATAGCTTAGCTCCCGCCTTCCCGCTGCCCGACCGCCCCCCCATCCGACCGCGCCGCATACCTCCCTATTCCACTCCTCCCATACTTGCCCCTCATGCCCCAGGCACACCTCCGACCACTCCGACGGTTCCCATGCCTCCGACAACCCCGCATCGTCAGGTCCCACTCAGCGTCCACCACCAGCCATCCTGTGCTGCTTTCTCCAGGCCATTCTCTCTAAGCAGGTCTGTCTTTGCTTCCATAAGAATGGAGGGAGGGTTGGTTGGCCCGGAGGTTTGACATAGCGCATATATATTTACTACCTGTACCAAAGTTCGCTCGAAATTTCACTAAGTCCTTCCATCACGTGATCATATGCCGCCGACCACAAGTCCCTTTGGCCTTCATTTCTTTTCCAGAGTCACAGATTCTTCAATTATAAGTAAACGACTCCACAAAATAGAGTAGCGACATGTAGCGACAGTTACTGTAAGTAAGGCTGCGTCGTCATTAAACTAGTTTGCGCTTTTTCGTCTGCCTTCCCTCATCCTCAGCCTCATCGCGTAAGCCTTCACAGACACGGCGTACGTCTTCGACAGCGTCCACCCACTGTCCCGTTGGCCAACTACCCCGCGTCTTTTCCTCGCAACCCCACCAGTACACCATGGCAACGGCGGTGAGCATGCCATTGATACCGGGAACGACCAACCCACCCCATGACTCGCCCTTTCGCTCGGCGTTGTAGGGCTGTATCTCCGTCGTTGTTTCCCTCCACGGTGGCTGGAGCCCTGTCCACCAAGTCCAAAACTCCGTCGCGAACGACGCGGGGTCGTTAATCGTGCAATATGCCGGGCGTGCGATTCGCTTGTGGTGGATCCACTCGTACATTTGTGGCGGACAATTTTCCGCAGACAGCCGCCCCGTCCCGTTGACGTATCCATACGACGCTTCCAGTGCGAAATAAGCGGCCAGCGTGTCGTTATACGCGGCTCCAAGATTCACCCCCGTGATCTCCCCGTAAACCTTGCAGATCCACGCCGAGACCGCTGTGTGTTCTGGGCAGGCTGGGACGGGGGTCATACGTTTCGCGGCGTCAACTGCAATCATCCGCCACAGACCGCCGGATGATTTGGGCAAGGTCGAAGGCTGGGGTGTTGCTGATGGCTTTGCTGCTGCGGTCGCTTTGCTCATTGGGGAAGGAATCGGCGGTTTGGGCAAGGGCGAAGGCTGGGGTCTTGCCGATGGCATCGCTGCTGCGATCGCTTTGCTCGTTGGGGAAGGAATGGGCGGAGGAGACTCATTTAAAGTCGGAGAGGAAGGTGTTGGGCTTGTCGTTGAGGACGATGGCCTCGGAGGTGATTTCGGTACCGCGTCGGTCTCCGGGGCGTCCACCAGCATAACGTCGTCGTCAGTCTCTGACTGCTCAGGCTCAGTCCCATTCTCCAATAGCTCGGGCTCGGTCCCCGTTGACAAGTCGTCCCTGTCCGCTCCACTACCTCCTGCGTCCCCGCTAGCTGCCGAGGATGACCCCGCCTCTGTCCCGCTGATGTCCATCGCTTCCGTCGAGGCGTTGCTGTGGCGTAGAGAGTGACGGAGAGGTTCCGTCGCTGCCGGCTTCTTTCAAGGTCGAGGAGCGGGTCGAGGGGCGGTCGGTTTCACCGCCTTGTCGGAGAATAGATTTTTCGTCGCGTCCAAGAGACCCATCTCTCTCATAATCGCCCTTGACCTTGCTATGGCCTCTTGGCGCCGCCGCTCGTTTTGGTGAGCCTTCTCCACTGGGTCATTGCTCTCGTCTTCGTCACTCTCCACCTCGTCATCGTCGCCATCGTCGCCATCGTCGTCGCCGTCATCCCCATCGTCACCATCGTCACCCATCGGGTCCTCGTGTGTGGCCGACGATGATTGCCTGACGGTCAATTTGGATTTGGATTTCGACTTGCTTTTGGTGGTGGTGGTTTGTGCAGAGTCGGTGTCGTCGTCGTCGAGTGTCAAGAGGGAAGGGTCGTCAATGATAGTATCCCTGTTACGAATATCGTAGGCAAGGCATTCCGCTGGAGCTGTATATTATTAGCACAATTCGCTCGTTTGAAACAACTCATAGCACGCACTGAAAGCCGTCTCCAGGTAAACTTTGAATTTCTCAATAACCTCGCGTTCCCAATGTGCCTTGTCCCACTGGGAGAAGGGAACTGGGACCGCAGCATGGTTGCCGCCACCAGAAATTCTACAATTATTCATCAGCGAGAGACCCTCCAAAAGATAGCGAGGACGTACTCAATGGTCCTTATTTCGCCGCCGTACCGAGGAACAGGCCTGCCCAGCACGGCAAAAATGTGCATCCCAGTGGCGTCTGACACCGCTTTCAGTAGCTTTTCCAGCAGCGGTTGGAGGAGGTTTTGAGCGCTGACTGAGTCTCAGCAACACGTTCCTGGAGTAGTAATAACGAAGGATCGCACCTCTGACGATCCTGAGGCGTCTTCGGCGGCCAGGCCCGCAGCTTCTCCTCGTACTCCTGTTTCTTGCGCTGCCCGATTTCCTTCGCCCGATGATAAGCCGCTTTACGGAGTAGGCATGGAAGGGCAACCTTTTCGCGCTTATTCGGTGCGCACATCATAGAACTAGTATGAGCCCGAATAGCTAGTTGGGAGATATCTGCAACAGTGAATAAGGTCTGCAATGGGGTTGACGACCCGCGGCGCATTCCAAGTTCACTGTCTACACATACCAGCAGAGCCCACAAGCCTGGACCTATCCAATCCGGTGCAAAACACTCAAAGGGATAAACACCGAATAAGACCTGGCAGTCTCGGAATAACCGTTTGTTATTCGGACTTGTGATAAGATGGCGAAGAAGCACGGACCGGACCTAATCGGACCAAGGAAACCCGAATCAGAGCCAAGAGGGACAAGCCGTCGGATGCCGAAGATTACAAGACCCAAGTGACTACAAAATGATCCTGGTGACCTTATCCGGAAAACAAGTGAAGGCAATAACTTCGGAACTACTGGACGTTTTGGGACGAATCGCATATGCAGGGAAAGCTACGAATGAGGGCTATCCACTGGCACCAAGGGCAGAGCCGCTAATCGAACAACTGAAGAAACATCATACCGAATAACAACAATCACAAATTCGGATCAGGGATCTGCGTACGAATATGACTCGAGGGACGATCCATCATAATATTTACTACTCAGATATGACACAGACAAGGGTATATAAGTAGGATTTTGGTACACTGTAGCCACGGAATCGCCCACCTATTGAGGCCGCGATCTGGGGTTTAGCTAAGCTACAAACTGCAAAGGCTACAACTTTTAAATCGGATTTGGATTGTGTGAACTGAGCAAAGTGTTATTCGGACATCAAGCTATCAAAGTGTTTGACAAGAATAGTGATTAATGATTTAGGATTTAGGAACCAGGACAGAATAAGGAAGACAGAAGAACAAGAACTTGGAAGAATACCGATTAAGGAACTAGGACATCGTATTTGGCCGCCCCATCAAGGCTCGTCGATAGTACGTCTTACGTGGGCGTTACAAACTCTCGAATTACCTACCCTGCACCCCCACCAAAGGCCTTGTACCCAGGGTTCTGAACTCGCTAGTGTCTATTAGCTATTTGATTGGATTTGTGTTTATTCGGTTTCACTCCCTTACACCAATTTACGACGAGTTTGACTATTACAAGTCTTATTCAGAGTATAGAGGTTTTGGATATAGTGTTATTCGGTTTTCACAGGTTTGGTTTTGTAGTTAGTTCGCCAAGCACACACATCACCGCAGCGGAGCGCGATGAGGAGCTGCGTGCACCGTGGCGCCTCCAGATGTCTCAATACACCAATCCCAATCTCTTTGTTGCACTACTAGTAGACGAGAGCACAGTGGACAACAAGACCGCTCAGCGCAGCCATGGGCGATCCGAGGAGGGAAGTTCTCAGGGAACACCATGTGTTCAGCGTGCCGCTTTCATTCGCGGCACACGATACTCGATTCTTCCAGCATTGATGGCCGACGGCATTGTTGCATTGGAAATATTCGAAGACCGCTTTCTTCAGTTTCTCAAGGAACAAGTTCCACCGCTCCAAGGATTATGATCGCCAGATTGGCCAGAGGATGGTTTGCATCGAGCTGGTAGTGAGCAGATCACTGATTCTTCAACATTAGAGAATATCATTGGTATGAAATATTTAGTCTGTGCTGCTAAGGATGAATGAGCTCTCATCATACGTGGATCTTTCCGACGCCGTGCTAGGCCGCTGATCTCATCACTGGACGGCTCCGGCCCATCCATTCCATCATCGAGATCCGAGCAGCCGGGTATGATACGTATGTGGCAACAGACGTCAAGATGGCATGTCCTGAAAAGGAAGTCACACCGGGAATTACGTTTGACGGGGTCCAGACCTGACGTGACATTTGAGAAGCTGGTTTCTTTGAGAAACCGCCTGGTTTCTCGTTGCCGAACAGAGCCTTATATTTCTCATGGTCTCTGTATATAAAGTGCCTGGGGGAGCCAGTTTCAGCACGGAATCACCCCGCTGGAGTTAGGGTGTGTTCTGGGCTTGGGGCTGTGCGAACTTGGATTGCCGAGTTTGTATAAGTTTCAATCTACTATTCGGGTTGTGGATACATTTTGATTTGGAATAAGAGTTATAAGAATAAGAGACAAGTTACACATTCAAGAAGCCGGGTTCTGAAGTGCGACCTATAAGGATCGGCTTACCGGTGGTTACAAGGACAAGACAAGCAACAGTGGAATCGTACCGGCGAAGTGCACGGGCAACGGAAATGGAATTACACGTTACAACCAACCGGTGGAATCGTACGGGCGGAGTGCACGGACGACAGAAACTGAAGAGAGACCTTCGGATTATCTGGTGGGCTAGAGTTTAGCTTGGTCAGAAGTCAAATAAGGGACTTTACCGAAATAACACACAAAATCACAATTGTTCATCGAGTTGGAGTAGGATCTTTTTGGGCCACAAAAGTGTTTGGAATAGCTTCTACTGGAATACCGATTCCTGTAGCACCTCAAGTCAGCTCTGTTCACATGGGCCAACACTCGTACTTGCAGTGTGGAATAGCATCTTGGGATTTTATTAGATTAATTTCACACACAGTCTCGTAGCATACCTTTCATCGTCTCCATCGTGACGCAGGTGCCGAGATTTTGAGTAAGTAAAAGGTCTGCACAAAGATGCAATACACACCTCAAAGTCCAAGTGCTGCAACTCTGCATGGTTCCATCTGGCGGCTCATACAAATGGTTGATTATGTTGATTACGGGTGTCCTGCTTGGCGTGTATCGATTCGAAACTTGAGCCTGAGAGCTCGATGTAGTACGATGAAATCTTGAAGGTCCTGTGGCAACGATGTTGAAGAGACGGGGTGTCAATGTGCTGGATGTTTGGATGGGCGGCACATTTGGTTGTGCTTGCCTTGATGTGTTGCACGTGCTGACTTCTGTGTATGCTTGGGCGTCGTTCGGAGCTTGGACAGAGACTCAAGAGTTGATGAGGTTGCTGATTGCTTGCTGAGCCTTGCTAGAGTGTTTCGGGCTTTGAATCGAGCGGGGTTGAGGCGCGCGTGGGCAAAGAACACGTTGTGGTCAGAGGCCAGGTGCACACAGAGGTGGAGGAAGAGCGGAGCCTGAAGCGCACGGCCCAGCGAATGTGTGTGAAAAGATGCGAAAATAGCGCGCCGAGACAGCAAGTGGGGTCCGTGTGAAGGCCTGTCAGATAGAGGCCCGATGCGAGACACCCTATTAAGAGCAGGAGTAATGACAAGCCCACTATTAGGTCCGATTGGCAATTGCCCGTACTGTTTTTGGCGCTCTGCTTCCCCTTTTCATCCAGGATCATAGTCACCATCCGTAGCTTCCCAGTCGTGGTGTTTAGCTCAGCTCTAAATTCCAAGTTCCTCCCAAGTTATGGCTTATTCTCTGCCAAGGAGTCGGGCCGCTCGATAATCCGGGTCGGCGAACCAAGATATAGCCATGATGTCGGTGTCAGGGAATACTCCGGTAACTCCTGCAGCCTTGGGCGAACTCGGTTCCTCAGGTCCGGTCTGTGCCAGCATCACTGTCAATCCTATGTGATCTGCCAAGCTGTTGTCCAGGCTGCCCAAGCCCTATTTGGTGTTCCTCCCTTTGAGTATTTGTATAGAGTGGATTGCTCTATACCGCGGGCTCTGCTAGAAGTAGTGTTCCCATTGAATGAACCAGTAGTGCTCCACGGGTCGTCAACCCCATCGCAACTCCAGTTGATTGTTGCAGATGTCTCCTAACTAGCTATTCGGGGATCAAAGCAACTCAGTCAATATCTCGTCCCAGCACCTACACGGCACCATTCGACAGCCGTGCGACCAAACCTTACGAAGCAAAAGATGAAACACTTACCAACCAAGGGTTCTTACAAACCATTAGCAATCCGCTTGGTAAGGCTCCAAAGTATACTCACAGCTTGACATTCCAGGCCAAATGCACGGGAATTATGGAACTAAGTGTTCACACCCACAATAGTATATCTACCACAACTGTAAACACAAGTAAACAGTCCACTGCACCCCAATATATAGTGCAAATTCCAGGACACAGACCCAAAGGATACCACTTTAGGGAGCACCCAATTAAAAGGTAACCACTACACCAATCCACCACCTTTTGGACGCTAGAAGGCTCGGTGTCGGTCGGTACGCTATAGTAAACCTCGAACGGATGAGAGTGTAGCCTGTTAGGCTCTACGAGGGCGACTGCCATTCGGAACTGCGCAATAACCGTGACACCCAGACAAATACCCCAGGTGTTCGGAGGACTTCCTGTAGCTTGATCGCAGGCCAACTACTTGAATGCGCGAGCGCGACGTATACAGATCACCCCGTACAAGCAGCACTATCAAACACCCATTGGCCAGGACTTCCTCGCTGAAAACACAAACAAGCCTCGAGGAGAATCGAGCACCTGCTTCCTTGCAACAATCCCACGGCGAACATACGAGTCGCCAATCACCTCCCACCACCACAGATAAATCTTGCGGAGGCTAATAACCCTTCCGCACGATTCAATACTAACATTTTCCAGTAGGAACTATTCAAGCACGAGCTTTACTAGCTTCAGTTGGATTTATTTACACACACACACACACACACACAATTAACAAAGTTTCCTTCGTTGTGAACACAATCTCCAGAGGACGACTCAACTGAGACTTGATAGTACAAAAGCTGTATTTTGGAAATCTCTCTCTATGAACGCCCACAGCATTACACCGCATATCCGAACCGAACCTGCCCATCACTAGCTGCAAGAGCAGTCAACAGTGCGAAAGTGCAAATTGTACAATGTTTAGTTGAGCTGGGGTGTAGAGTAACAATTCACCCAGTTATGGGCATGAGGGATGGCTGAGGCATCTAGATGGGTCATACCTTGTGGTGAGATGTTGAGGAGACAAGGCCAGATCACAAGAGTTGGGTGTAGTTCTGGCGGATACCAGATAAGAGGAATGGGGGACCTATGGAGCAGGGAGAGCCACCCAGGTGCACTCCAGTTACCCAGATGCACACTTTTGTGGGTCTTAAAGAGTCCCTCCATGCGCTGCTGCTGCTGCCCAGTGGCTGCATCCCAGATGCGCACAGTCTTGTCATCTGAGCCAGACACAATGCGTGTGCCATCAGGGGAGAAGGCCACGGAGGTGACCCAGTCGCCGTGCCCCTCCATGTGCTGCTGCTGCTGCCCAGTGGCTGCATCCCAGATGCGCACAGTCTTGTCATCTGAGCCAGACACAATGCGTGTGCCATCAGGGGAGAAGGCCACAGAGGTGACCGGGTCGCCATGCCCCTCCATGCGCTGCTGCTGCTGCCCAGTGGCTGCATCCCAGATGCGCACAGTCTTGTCATCTGAGCCAGACACAATGCGTGTGCCATCAGGGGAGAAGGCCACAGAGGTGACCGGGGCGCCGTGCCCCTCCATGCGCTGCTGCTGCTGCCCAGTGGCTGCATCCCAGATGCGCACAGTCTTGTCCCAAGAGCCAGACACAATGCATGTGCTATCAGGGGAGACAGCCACAGAGGTGACCACATTGCTGTGCCCCTTCATTTGTATCAGGGTGATGCTCCTGGCAACCCCATAACATCTTATAAAATGCAGACCTCCAAACTGCTCATACCATCGCTTTAGATTTCTTGTTTGCCCCATTTCTGATGCAAGGCAACTGATGTAAAGATGTGGGGTGGATGCAGAACATGGACTGGATTTGAACACTGCCCATATCCGCTGAACAGCTCCTGTGTATTCATTCAACTCCTTGGAGGGTGAAACCTGATGTTCTTTGAGCCAATATCTGTTTAAAAACTAGCACACAAACCTGTATTGCCCAACTTCGAGCCTGCTGGATAGCATGTTGGCAGTCTGCCTTTGAGAGGCTCATCATTTCCATCCAGAATAGCACCTTCAGCTCATAAAACTTCAACATGGCTCCAGCAACCTGTTGTTCAACAGCTTCATCACCATGTCGTATGGAATCAAGATGGACAGCCCAGTATTGACATGCATATTTCATATTAGGCGGAAGAGCTGCCACTCTATCAGCCAACCCTTCAACTTCATTGTCTTGTAGATATGAGGACTCCAACTTGCAGATGTTGAACTTGAGTGATGTGTCCAAGATGTAAAAGCACTCTTGTACACGGTTTGCAAAATATAAGCCTGGTTGCTCTACATGCTTTGAGCGGTTAATCACAAAGTCGTCAAAGGACTTGTGATATACATAAATTTTCTGATCCCGCTTGGAGACATAGACCACAGCATGAAGACTGTTGACAGCATTTTTCACTGCTTCCTCATCTGGGGCTTCTGAAGCATCGACCACCAGTGGAGCCAGTGCCTTAATGGTCAAAGGTTGTCGTGCTGTGGTGACTGCACACAAAACACGCTTTGGAATGTTGATCTCTGAACCCATATTCTCAAATGCCTCGGTGATCACAGCAGTATAAAGAGTATCAACAAGTTGATCTTTGCCAATACCCCTTTGCAAGAATTGTTTTAGCCGCTGCACTTGTTGCTGAGTACTGAGTATTGGGGTACTCCCTTTGCGTGGAGATATATAGCGCACAACAGTTGCAGCATATATGAAAACCCCAGCAGAATCCTTTACAATTGTTTCAAGCTCCTTTCCGAGATTTGGCAGTTCTACCTGCAAGAAGCAGCGAATATCAGCCTCAGCATCACTCTTCTCAATATCCTCCAGCTGAAAGTGTGCTTTGATATCCTCACAATATTTGACAATTTGAGGATGGGGCCGACTAGTGAGGAGGAATTTGAGCCCAGGCAACGGAGTAGCAGCAAGGGCAATGATAAGTTCCTGTATAAACTGATCACCAGCATTATTTTCCAACTCATCAAGGGCATCAATGACCACCACTAGTGGTGGTGGTTGAGATCCAGGCCTCCTTGCCCCAGCCCAAGGTTGAACCAGGAGCTTGTCAATGTCTTCCTTTGTGATAGCATTGAACAGCTCAAGTTCAACCATACATAGGGTATCAACAAGGGGCTTGTACACAGACATAAGCTGGCGGACAATTGTAGGGACAAGGAACTTTCGGGACCTGGTGTTTTCTTGATTTCGGGAACAGAAGAAAGATGCCCCTAGTCGACCGCAGCTGCGCAATTTCTGGCAGAGAGTATATGCAATGGTGGATTTGCCAGTGCCAGCCATGCCACTAAGCCAACAAATGCTATCAGATGGAGGCAAAGATGGATCCAGAGCCCAGTGTTCTAGCTGTGAAAGCAGATTCTCCCGTGTGTTTGGTGTACACCCTTGCCGAGTGAGCTCATCTACTCCATCAAAACGTGCTTCGGGAACACTACACAACTTGAGTGCCTAAGAGACACAGTTGAGTAAAGTACTTAAAAATTAAAAACACAATCCACACCAATGTGTTCTCCAATGTGAGGTATGTGCTTGCTGCAGTGGATAGGGCCACCTCACGCTGGAAGTAATCATTGAGCACCAAAGTTGGAAACAGTCATTTTCTTCTACACACCTTATGCATCTGCATAGCTGCCTTCAATTGATGAGCAAATGCTTGAATTTTGTTTGTGAGCATAAGTTGAATCTCGGTGTTGGCTCCCTGGAAGTTGGGATGCATCTTGTGAATCTGAAGAGCTCCTTCCACAATCAGTCTGTAAAACTTGAGTTTGTATTATAATTATGAACCTTGAGACCTACTTCATCAGCTTCTCAGTGCTGTTGGTGACCTGGATGCTGTAGTATTCCTTTTCCAGCCATATAGTGTTGGCGTGCACAAGAGAGGATGAGAGGTTGTCCATCAGACCCTGCAGACCCTTCTCAGTGTCCATATACATCTGTGAAAGAGTCAATATCAAGCGTAGATGTGCTATATGTCACACCTCAGCCTTATCAGATATCAGATCGAGCAGCTCAAAGATCGAGCTGAATGGAGGCGGGACTGTAGACTGGACCTCTGCTGCCAATTTGTGTAGGCCATGCCAGATGAGCTTTGCCTTGGTGCATATCTTCTCTTTCCTCAAATGGAAGTCATCACCAAGAGAGAACTGAGAAATGAAAGCTCCAGGATTGCTCTTGAATTGTACAAAGTGAGGGCTGAGTGCATAATCCAGGTTGCCCACAGAGGAAACAGCATCAAGGAAGGATGAGATGAGGACAGTGTTCCTGGATTTTCGATCCAGCTCTAGGAAGAGTCTTCTGGTTTTGAACAGCGGGTTGTCCTCAAAGGTCAACTCGTTCTTGAAATCTCCGCTGAGCACATTCGAGTCATCGAGCCGCTGAATGATGTCAGTGATGATCAGCGCAAAGCTGGCCTCGATCTGGGATCGCGTGAACTTGGTTGTGTCGAAGGTTGCTCCAAACCAGGAGTAGCTGGGGAATATCACACAAATGAGCCTGGACTGTGTAATCAATTTTGCAAGCACACGCACCGCTGCGGACTTGTCTCCGCTGAGGCTTCATCTCTATCCGCCAGGTTATCACGTTTTCCTTTGGTTCTAGACATTCTCGGGTTCGGTGGGCCTGGTCGAGTAGTGGCAGATGAGGGACGGAGGAGAGTTGGGTCGTGGCATGTAAGCCTCGACGCCACTGGCACTGACAGCTTGACAGTATCGATGCAGCTGCGATGTTATCGCCGATGAATCACCCCGAGCTGCTTTGGATTTCTTTGCAGCGCTTCCTGTAGCAGCGGCACTCATGCAGCAGGATCTGTCCTTGATCTGTCCTCGCATCCAAGGATCTGCCTCCTGCCTTAACGCCAACCTTGAACCCGCCAATCGTCCCGCATGCTCGTCACATTCCCATTCGGCGTCGGCTTCCCACCATGTCGCGATGCTTGTCAGATCCTGCCAAAAATCCTCCCACTCGCTCTCTGCCCGTCTCAACGCCCTCTTCAGCGTCCTCTCCCCGTTCAGAGCTCAGTGGGCGGCGACTCGGCGCAGTCCAGGTGCGTCTGATAGTCTATCCTGCGATCTCCCCCGCTCATTGCGCTTCCCAGGGCGCTCGTTGTCGCATTTGCTTGAATATGAAGTCCGAGAGCTACATTGGAGTCGACAAGCCTTTGTACTCTTGCCGCCGTGTGCTTCTTCTTGTTCTTCTCGACAACACCAACATGACGCGACAACGGCGGGCTCGACGACGGCAACGGAGAGGCTAGAGCTGGATAGCCCCTGGCGACGACACAGGTGTAACTCCGTGCGTCTCTTGTCTTTTGTCTCTTTTCTTTGTGCTAATCTGGTCTTCGGTACTAGTAACGCCGTCAGACGACGACGAGCCTCTCCGCATCCGCAATTCCAGAAGCACTCTTGTAACGCCTGTTCTTCTGAATCCTCTTCACATCCAAATCCCTACCGGCTCGTTTCTGCTGACGAGACTAAGTATCCGCTATACGTCAGCCGCCACTTGAAGGTCTACGAACACTGGGACGGCTGTTGAGGGGCTTGGTTGGTGCGAGGGCGAGAGAACGCGAATGCGGGAGGTGCGTTTTGCTTGGTTCCTTTAGCTGAATTGTCTGACGCGTTTATGAAAAGACCACACCATCGTGGTGGACGATTGCATCTTCCGACCCACACAACCTCCTCCAATTCGAGACGACGACGACGACGACGACAGCCGGCTACTGCTACGACGACGAGTTACTCCAGCTGGTACACGCAACGCCCCGTCGCTCGCATAGCGGAAGCAGACGCCGGCCTACGACTCGGAGGAGACAACGCAGTGTCAGCCCGACTCCGCGAGGATCTTCGTCTCGACGTCGACGGAGGGATTTGGATGCCGATGAAGAGCGGGTAGAGCGGGAGCGGAGAGAACGCGAGGCAGAGGCAGGTCGGCAGCAAACGACGAGCACTCTGGACCGTATCATCCTCACCCAAGACCGCATCCACAACCCGGCTTTGCCAACGTCTACGCCAACGCTAATGCCAAGGCGCCTTCGACTTCGACACACCAAACCGACCAACAACGACCAGCGCCGACGCTCCGAGCCTGAGTCGTCATCCCTCTCCCTGTTTCGCCCGTTCCCACCAACCCTTCCTCACTGGCATATCATCCGCGGTCGGCTGGCGCTGGAGCGGCACACGGGCGTCCGGTCTCCGTGTCTTGCGCGCCCTCGTCGACAACGAGCTCGGGGTCGGGGTCTGTGTCAGCCACCCACTTGTCCACGAACGTCAGCCTCGCAATTGCCAGTGCTGCGGCACCCCAACCTGGGGAAATGATTGATCACTTGCGCTCATCAGAGGAGGACCGTGATCATACATTCACGCTCATGAGAAGTGCGTTTTAATGCATCATTCCTCTCTTAGAGTCTCTAGCTCAGCCGCGAGCCCATTACTTGAGCATGTGGTTGTATGACGGCGATCAGACATCTGCCACGATGACGGAGAACGTCTCGACGCCGTCAGCGACGACGAGCACGAAAGTTTGCGGAAATAAGCTGAGATTTGGAGGGTGGCTAGCGGCACAGGTGTAGACTAATACTAGCTAGAGGATGATGGGACTCAATGGCTACAGCAGCCAGAGCGGCCCTCACGATCCCGGATCCGATGAGCAGGGTCCCGTCCGGCTCATGGCTTAGCTGACACCGACCGTGCGCAGGTGCTGGGTTCATGTACTCCTTGGTAACGTTGGTGGCCGTTCCTGGCAGCGAGCGGAGCGTAGGGCGGTGGTGGTGAATGTGGGAGATGGCACGGGCCCATGGGGACGGGGCAGTTGGGACGATGGCGGGGTACTGGCGAGTGCGAGGGCAAGCACGACGGATTCGTTGCAACGAATAGGGTGAGAGGAGCACCGCTGTCATTATCCAGCTAAATCACACAGTCGATGCCGATGCTCGCGACGGGATGCGCGCTCTCGCGATGCCTTTGAAGAGCCAGGGTTGGGAGGAGAGGAAGCAGGAGCTAGCGGCCCAATCCATTGAGCTGGAGGATCGCATGGTACAGGACAGCGGTACGCACCTGGAATACCTTGAACCACTGCTCCATCAGGAATGGCTTCGAGGTCCGTATCCTGGGGTTGCACCCTTCCCATGCGTCATCCTCGTGCTCCCCTTCACGGAAGTATAGCCTCAGCCAGTGAACGGCAGCACGGCGGACGGCGCCGGCGGCGTGGCGGGCAGCGGGCGGGCGGGCAGCGGATGGCGGATGGCGCAGCTGGATGATGGAGCACTGGATATAGGGTCTAAAGGGTGGGCCAATCGTGGAGGGAGGAGGAGTGGCAAATCGTCGTCGTGGTGGGAAGAAGGAAGATGATTGGCTGGGTGATTAGCCGACGACGGCATTACCGGATTCGGGCGCATACCCGGGATGAGCATACATCGTCGTTTGCTGCAGGTGGGTAAATTCTGGACAAAATAAATACATGGAGGGTTCTAATTCTTGTGTAGCTGTCGACTCATGGTCCATTTTAGCTCCCAATTCGAATTTGACAAATGAGAACACGCACTCTTTGCGCTCTTGGGATCGTAGAAGAAGCGGTACGCCTCCAATTATCATGGATTCGTGTAGAGGGAATCCAGACGATTCTCGGGATACCGTATTTCATGCAAGTCTCTGAGGTAGAAGACGAGATACATCGTTTGGGGCATGTTGATTTGGGAGCCTGTTAGGTTTCCGTGTATGGGAGTAACTCGAAGGTTTGTCCAGAGTAAACACCAGGTTGAAGTACTTCAAGAACTCGTTTGTGAACTCCTGTATGTGTTCAAAGCAAGCTTTCAGGGACCTGAAGCTCGAAGGATGGCGTGAAGGCAGCAAAAGATAACATATTCTGCTCGTCGCGCTCGTTTTGATGGATACTGCAGTGAGTGTTCATCGTCCACAATGGAGTCAAATATCGGTCGGGTCGGACTGATAGACGGCTCACTGCGATTCACGACTGAATTACTGCCACAATATATTCACTAGACCGAAATCAGGAAGGAACATTAAAAGCAAGAAGCAGAGATACCTAGGGCGCCATGGCCTCTTTTGAACATTTTGGATGACAGGGGACAAGACTCAGGATGGTAAGAGTCCTTTCAGGTCCGACATATTGCCAGAAAAAAATATGGGGCTGAGCCAAGTGGAAATAACGCGTTTTGATGCTTGTCGGCATGATCGGCATGCGCCACAGGTTCAAACTCCGCCGGACAAATCGGCCGCGGAACAGACTCCGATTCACAGCCGGACATCGGATGGCATTCGGCCGTGAAGCGTAGACGGTGGTACTGAGGCCAGCAGGCTACCAAGCGGATAATAGGCTGCTGACAGGCGGGGGTCGTGGGTGCACGGGTGCTGGGAACAGGCGCGGGTACGCGCGGGTACTCGGAACGGTGAGGGTGCGAACGGGCGCAGGCGCTGGGAACGAGCGGGCGCGGGTGCTACGAACAGGCGCGGGTGCTGTCAACGGGCGCGGGTAACCGGTAGCCGGGTGCTGCGCGAAGAATATCACATGCGTGATGGAGGTGCGCCACGGCGCTCGGTCGGGGGACCGATTGATGGCGCGCGCTGCATTCGCAGCCCCTGCAACAGCAGCCCAGGCGCTAGAGGAGACTGATGCATCATAACCAACCTCTTATTAGCGCAAATGTATGATCACGACACATTTCTCACTCACCGTATATGATTGATCATTTCCCCAGGTACACCTGGCTGCGGTGCGCAGCACCACTCAAGCGATTCGGCGCCATGTCGCTGTGCCCAGTCCGCCGCCGTCGAGACGAAGGGTCAGGGAATATGGCGGGCCTAGGACGTCGTCATTGGGCTGACGGCGTATGCGAGTGGTCGCTATCAAGCGCCGGCACGAGCGCCGGAACGAGGACGCGTTTGGGAGTTCCGAACGCGGACGGACAAGCAACGACAGCAAGTCCTGGTCCGAGCGCGAGCACGGCGTACGTTTCTCCGCCACAGTACCCGCCTCCGCCTCCGCCTCGGGAGGCTCAGGCTCAGGCCGTCAATGCCAATGGCGGTATCCGGCGATAAGCCGACGACTACGAGGCTCGAGCGACAGCTCGCTGGCTGCGCGCTGGGACTATTTAGGTGTGTGTCTATATCTATTTCGACGTGTTGGGATTGGTGCTAACGAGATATCTTATGCAGGAACATGCACTCGCTTCGTCGTCCTCGTCAGGATGCTCTGGCCGTGAACAAGACCAGGAGGTGGGGGAAGACGCGGACCAGGATGATATGCCGGGCGTACTCGAGGACGTTCGCATTGCGCTGTCCGACGCCGGGCGCGGGAACGAGATGTAGAGCGGTACCGCGAAGACGCCAGTGGGGTGTGGTTGCGGTATGCGCCTGCGCCTGCTCCACTTCGGACGAACGCTACCTCCCTAGGCTGGCTCCCCCCTCCCCCTCCACATCCGACTGCTCCTCAACCCGACCACCGCAACACTCATTCACCGGCGGTGCTCTTCTCAGTCGCGATTGGTGGGGCGTCCAAAGCGCGCGGACGTGGCCTGTTCGGGGGCAGCTCGAGACCGAGACGAGATCGGGGCCAGTGGACCCCACCACGCACCTAGGCGATTGCGATTCGGTTTGCGGATCGCAGTATCAGCCTTCCCCGCCAACAGTCGATCAGCCGCAGACGACAAGGACCCGAATACAGACCCACCAGCCTCAGCGATGCGCGGTCTTTGCGAACGCTGGCCCGCCCGGGGTCAGTGCGTATGCGTATAGCCAAGTATGCCATCTTGATATAATCTTAGCTTTCTTGACGACACGATTCTTATTCTTACCCGTTTACTTTGCATTCATCCCTGAGTATTTATCGTCATCGCTACATATCAGCTACTTGCATCTCTCGCACTATCACAAGCACGCATATATATACAGACATACAGACATCCTGTACGACGGTACAGTACATACATCCGCGACAACGACCCTGTGCCATTATTACTCGTTACTACTAGTACTACGAGCCGGGCAGGCATCTACACCCGCATCCAAATCCTAGTATTGAGCGGCTCGGAACGTCAAATCGTAATGCCATCGGAAGATTGCGCGCGAACGACGGGCGAGTCAGACGATATATAAAACGCGCGCGTTTTGATCTCCTGCGACGCCCGCTGGCTCCACCCGAGGCCAAATTTGGATGTGGACTCGGTTTACGGAGCGATACAGATCTGCGAACTTGAGATTCCTGGGGTCAAGCTCGAACAAAGCCCGTATTTCTCCTGCCTGGCGGAGGTGAGTCAAGTGGAAGCGAGGGGACGCGGACGAACTAGCCTTGGGACCGTGCGTGAGGCAGCTCTGCGTCCAGCATTTGGTTGAAGCCACACCGCCGTGGTACGATGAGTCCAGAGCGCTGACACAAGTGAGTGCACTGCGCGAATTTTGCGATATGTACCTCGTTCGCGCCGAGGGCTGGACCTAGCAGAGCTGTTTCCGTTTCTTTTTGTGTTTTGGTCGTATTGAAGTGATTGGTTAGACGCAGCGCGCGCGCGATCTCCAGATCTTCCGCAGAATCCATAGCCTTTACCTTGCGAGACCGGGCACAGCAAAGAAAGAAACAAGAGAGAGAGTAAGGATGAGTCCGGCGTCGTTTTGAACCGAGTTGAAGGACGACGGACAGACTATGGTTCGAGGTTTTATGTGTGCCCCCAGGACTTGATTGGCAAGACGTAGCATCCCGTAAGGCAGAGGACTCAGAGCAATTGCGGAGCAAGGGGAATTGGGATTCATCTTAAAGTCTCGGCGGGAATTGGAAGTCCGGGCAGCGTGGATGTAGTGACAGGCCGTCGAAAGAACGAATAGCCTCACGTTGGATGCATGAGCGCAGTTTGAGCGCAGTGGTGGAAGAAAAGGAGCAGCGTCACGGTGACCGTCATCGTGACGGGTGGTCTAGACTCGTCCGGCGAAATACTTGATCACCTTTGGCACTTGCTCTCTACTTCTATCATCTTCGGCCTTTCCTCGAAATTTCCGTTGGCGACGGTGACAAGCAACCCACGAATGCAAAACAATGTGCTCAGTTCAAACTCTGGCTCTAATGTCCGCTCTCGCGGCTCGCCCAGCTGCCACTGCGTTCGCTCTTTCACTAGTGCTGGCGAGTCCTGGTCTTCGCCAACGCGATGATATCAGCGCTCTGCCGCTGGTATCCTGCCGCCGTTTCTGCCCACCGCACTGGGTGTGGCACTCGTCGCGGGACACCGTGAGTACCTCACGTCTGTGCAGTTTTTCGGGCAAAATACTAACTTTTTTTCAAGATCTTGGCCGGTAGGCGAATCCCCACTCCTCTGTCAAGACGACGGTACCAGCGCGCTGTCGCTGGTACCCCCGCCGTCGTCGTGCCCAAACCTCATCCCCAGCAGACCCGTCTACTGCTCAGCACACCGCCAACCGGACACGTCGAGCTCGAGGCGCAGGCCTTTTTCGACGCACGCACCTCGTGGTCGCAGCGGAACGACGCCCGCATCTAGATCTGTGCATGGGCCACAAGGCTGTTGAGCGCAGCGAGGCAGGACGTCGGCGCGAAAGGAAGGAAGAGCGCGAAAGTTCGCTGCCTTGCCCCTCATCGCCGGAGACATCGGGTATGTCCACTGTGCAGTTTTTCTGGCAACACTGAGTCCTTTGAAGATTTTGACCGCCGCGGTAGGCGCGTACACCTTCACCGTCAATATGGCGGCACCCTCCGTCGCCCTGTAATCGCCATGAGCTTCCCACACCGTCCTCGACGACGTCGCCACCTACGTCCACTACGTCTAGTGGTTCTACGCCGTCCCCATTCGTCGCCCGTCCTATGAGTTATTTTGACCATTCTAGAGCCAAAAAAAACTCACCTTTTGTCCCAGGTTTTGACCGCCGGTCGGCGGGAACAACGCCGCTATGGTCAACGCGACGGTAGGTATCCCACCGCCGTTCTTTGCCCAGCGTCGACAGCATCAGCGTCGCTCACCGCCATCGACGACCCCAACCCTCGACGGAACGCGACGCTGTTCCCGCTGGTGCTACGCCATCGCCAAGCCCTCATTCCGTGTGTTATTTTGACCATTTCCGCGATGGAAAACTCACTTTGTTCTGAGATTTTGACCCCCGGTAGGCCAGCGTGAAGGTCTATCTCAAAGCCGTGGGACCAGCGCTCGCTGGTGCCGCGCGTTCGTTCGGTGAGTGCTCCTTGACCAGATGTCCGCGAACAACTAACCTCTTCTTGCAGGCGGGCGCGCGCATATATGACCAAGACGAAGGCCTCGCTGGTGGTCCCTCCTCGCCATCGCCTTCCATCGCCGCCGTTCACGACGTCCGCGTCGCCGACTACGTATTCAACGTCCGGTGGTCGCGCTGGTGTTATGCCGTGAGTATTTCTGCGTCAATTTTTGCAAAAAGCTCATTTTCTTTCTGAGATTTTGACCCCCGGTAGGGAAATACGTAGGGTTACCTCAACGCGACGAGACCAGCGTCTACGCTGGTGCTGTGCAGTGTGCACTCGCTCCGTGAGTCCCTTCTGTGCCACTTTTGCGCCTTTTTTTCTCCAGGTTTTGACCCACGGTAGCGCACCACCACCGTATAGCTCAATGCGACGAGAGCACTCGTATTTCCTTCGCTTTGGAACGAAAACCCAAGTCGCTTGGGCTCTCGCATCGGTGGAATCGTGTACAACCCTGAGCTAGGGCCAGACTTGACGGGTAGTTTGACTCAGTAATGCAGTATACACATGCCCTGTAGAGTACACGCTAAACAGCACGCCCGAGGTACCCAAATCCAATTTTTTCGCCCAATTAGATCGACCGACTCAACCGACCCCGAGCAGCAGAAACCTGGCATAACGATCGCACCGACTCCGCGCCAGCCCCTGCCCACAACCTTGCCGACAGCCCGTATGCGTGTCATTCGAGAGTGACTTGGGTTTGCGGACTCGCTTTGTCATCGCCATCGCCATCATCTCCGTTTTCCCCCGACAGCAACGACGACGACGACCATGCTCCGGCAGCACCGAAGAGGATATCACCTGCAGTCCCAGCCCCACTTCTGCTAAGCGCGTACATGCGCGTGCTCCGAGTCACACCTGTCCCGTCATCCCCGCTCCATTCCATCCTCTCTTCTGCCTCTTCGTCTCCATCGCCGTCGCCGTCGACTCCCGGAGCTTCAAGACGAGGACGAACTGCTTCTGCGGATGGACGACCGAAGAAGGGCGACGCCGACTACGTGAAGCGTCCCGAGAATGCGTTCATTCTGTTTCGACGACAGGTGTGTGCAGAGCATGCCGGATCTTCTTCGTCTTCGTCTTCCCCAGCGCCTTCCTCTCCTCCATCGACGTCCACCTCTTCCTCTCCTCTCCCCACACCCGCACCCATCACGCTCGTCGGCCTCCCAGCGAAAGCCCGTCAAGCGGATCTCAGCAAAGCCATCTCAGCCCAATGGCGCGCGTTGTCAGCGGAGGAACGGGCGAAATGGGAAGCGATGGCGGCTGAGAAGAAGCGGGAGCACGAGGAGAAGTATCCTGGGTACGTCTATCGACCGAGGAAGAAGCCGCCGCGCGGGAGCACGAATGCCGAGCTCGAGAGGATGTCGCTTACCCCGACTCCAATGCCACCTCCCAGGCTCGAGTTCGTCCTCCCAGCTCCGCGTCTTCCCCTCCCGCGATCATCCTCCGTCCCGCCTCCGCCGCATCCGTACCACACCATCCAAATCCCGAACGTCTACGCGGGTGGATACCACACCTATTCGCCGTTCACCGCTTCGTCGTCGTCTTCCCCTCCCACAAACCAGGCCCAGGACTTCTCCCTCCTCCCGATGATCATGGCGTCGGCGTCGAAACGGGAGAGCACGAATACGAGCGGGTTCGATTACCTCCTCGCCGCGGCCGAGGCGGGGAATACGATGAGCGCGTTCGAGGCGAATTTAATGGTGCGTCTACGTTCTTTTCGGTTCGTTCCAGCGAATACTAAGAATCGTGGTAGACGTCCGACTTCCTACGCTCGATGTTCACCAACCCCAACCCCAACCCGACGCCGCTCGACACGCCGCTCGAGCTGTCCCCCGCATCGTCCCCCGAACCAGAACTCGCGACACCTGGTCCGGGTCCTGGGCCGCTTTACAACGCGCCGCCGCAAGACTGTTCCCCGCAGCAACCTACCTGGCCTGCAGCGTACCCACTCGCACTTCCCCACTCGCACTCACACCTCGACGCGAACGCAGGGTTTACCTTCGATTCCCCTTCGAGTCAGAGCCAGATGGACTTTGGTTTTGGCGTTGGTTTTGACGACTTTGCACTCGGGAGTGTACCCCCGCCGTCGTTTGGCGAGTTCCAAGGCTGGGATATGCCGGTGGGCGAGCTGGATATGGATATGGACATGGACATGGACATGGGGATGGACATGGGGATGGGGATGGAGGCGTGGGATGGCGTCGACCCGATGCAGCTGCAGGGGTCGGGGTCGGGGAGTTGATTGTGATATGCTATGTGCGTTCGCGTTTTCGGAGCACGACGATGGAGAGCGGCCTTCGGAGTGCTCGGTGCGACGGCTCCCGGGCCGCATCCGCCTTGTTTCCCACCGCCATCTGCATTCCGTGTGTCGCAGTGACGTCCCAGGCTGCGTGCCCGCCAACGACAAGATTAGCATCCACCCAGCCGCTCCACCTTCCTCCCCAACCCCAACCACCACCACGTTTCCCTGCTCCATCCCACGCTCTCGGCATCACACTCAGTGAGCTAGCACTCGACGACGACAGGGCTGGGGAAAGCTTCTGTGAACTCTGGGAGCGCGAACGGATGGGCGTGGGGTATTGAGAGCGGGACCTTGTCGGAGGGAGCTACGGGGGCGCTGCTGGACGATATGGAGCCGAATGCGACGATGAATACGCTCACGACGCCGATGGATACCCGTATACGGAGAGCGCGGCGACGAGTAGACGACACAGCTTTAGTGGGGTGGTCCAATCTCAGCCTCGCGCGCGCGCATGACTGGCTTTGCTGCCACCATCTGCATGCCCTGCAACCCTAGGACGTCCTTCCTCACCAGAACCAGCCGCCGGCCCATCCTCACGGTCCTCACCAGCACCCACACCCGCAACACCCACAGCCTCTCGGCCGTGACATGCCCGCTCCACGCAGTGTCCCCCGACTGGCCGCCATACATCGTCGAATTCAAAGCGGGAGGGACTGACCTGTTGAAAAGGTGGTGAGTCGTCGTCATCTTCTCGTCGTCTTCGTGCTGCTAACCGTCCTCGTTCCAGGCAAAGCCGACTCTACCGCCACGGACGACCCAACGATTCGTGTAGGCAACCTCGTCATGGCGGTCCTGGTGCTGGTGGTGCGATGGCGGCAGCACGAAGAAGGCGATTCCACCAAAGATGATATATGGAAAGGCGGGCCCGGGAGATGCTCATTGAGTATTTCCGTTTCGTCTCTTTCTCTTTCCTCCCTTCTTCTTTCTACCTTCCTCTCCCCACCGCTCCCGTCCTCCATTCGACCCCGGCGGACACTGACGCTGAAACCTCTCCAGGGACCGTCGCAAGCTTACCTTCTACTTTGTCGCCGAAAAGTGTATCCACTTCCGGGAGCTCTGCGCGAGCTATTCAGGCTCTACAAGACACGGATTTGGATGGCATCATTGGCGGGCAGCGCGGGTGGGTCTATGACGGGTGAGGGGAACCGGAAGGAGGAGGTACATCCTAGGACCTACATGATCCTGTTGTTTTACCGTGCTGGAAAACGGACTGAATGTACATATATACTACAAGAGGCGATTAACCCATCTTGCCCATCCCTCGCAATTGTTTCTCTCTTTATCAATGAGTCCCATCGCCTGTCGCTCAGACTCGCTCTCCCATCGCTTGTCTGCATCTCATGGAAGATACTGAGAGGGGTATGGGAGATATACTGTTCAAAAAGTATTTGTACATGTTGGATAATTTACAACTGTTTTTTGACTACACGTTGTATTCTGATACAAGTTCATGTCTGCCATGGGCAAGTTTACGGATGGCAAGTACAACTCAATGGGAGACAACTTTCATGCCTGGGTCAACTTTCGGAGAGGCAGGTGCACCTTTTCTGGGGTACAACTAGATTGATCACAGGTTGAGTCGGAGGGCAACTTTCATGGAGACAATTCTTGCTGAAGGACATGTCCCAACATTGCTAATGTCAACTTCCGATGCTCCATGTTGCATGTTGAATATGTCTGGAGTACAACTTGAAGCTTGTGATTTTGACAACTGTCTTCTCCCAGCAACAACTTCTTGCGGATAGAAAGCAGGTGCAACTGTCAGAGATGCAACTTCCACTCGAGCCAACTTCCCCAGGTTCAACTTTCACTGAGAGACAACTTTTCTATCTGCATCTTGGGAGCAACCTTCCTCAGCCGGCCGGTGGCCATCAAGCCGCATTCGGCATCACTGATAGATCAGAGAAAGAAGAAACCCCGTTCCTGCGAGCCGAATCATATTGATTATAAGAAAGCGTCTGCCAGTGGTTGATCTCAGAGATAATGTAGCTGCTGTGCATCCTGGAATACAATCTGTACTCTACGACCTACAACAGAGCTCCCGCCGCCCAGAGACACTCGCAACAAGCGCGGTAAAAAAAAAAGCGCGTGGAACATGACGCTCGAGTCGTTAGAGGTCGCCTGAGAACAAGTACTCACCGTAGCAATACGGGCATCATGAGTGCGATACGGCGCTCGGAATTGGTCTAAAGCGAGGCCGATGTCGCGGAAGCCTGAAGGGTCGTCGACAGTCATTCAACACAGGCTGGCTCAAAACAAGGTAATTTTCCTTCGGTATTTCCTTGTTTCCGGAGCCACTTACCTCGAATATTTTGCAAGATCCTGAAAGAGCGAGCGCAGCACGTCGCCGAGAGGTGGTGGGATGGTGTCTTGGACACTGGCAAGCGGCACGTTGTGGATGGGTCGTCCCAGGTACTCGACGACTTTGGAGAGAAAGCAGGTCAGTGTTGTTTCAATCTTCGAAAACCATCACTCACCTTCCTTTTCCTCTTGGAATCTGGACACCAGGAGCGCAATATGGCACTTGGAGCTTGACCAAAGCGTGGCCGACGTTGCGAATGGGTCCCTAGTGAGACGACCAACACAATTCTGCTGGAAACCAGGTGAGTTTTCATCGTGTGTTTCCTTCTCTATGGCTCAGCACTGACCTCGAGTCTTTGTCGCAAGCTCCGGACAGAGCGGGTTGCTGAGAGCAAAGAATGACGGCGGGAGGCTATCCGAGGCGTCCCGGGCGAGCGTGACGTTGCATTTGACGTGGTTCTCCACGAGCAGAAAGGTTAGTTTCGTTGAATCTTGGAAAAGAATCGCTCACCTTGCTTTCAGACAACCAAAACTAGGAGTGTTTTATGGTGCTAGGAGCATGTCTAAATAGTGGCCGACGTTGCGGGTTGTTCGAGACGAGGACGCTACCAGGAGCCCATTACGGCGGCGGGAAGGTACTTAGTGTACGTACCAGGAGGTGTCCTCGGCAAGCAGGATGTTATGCTCCAGTCGTTGGCGATTCAAGCTGATGAGCAACATGAGTTTTCCGTTAGATGGTCGATAATCACTCACCAGGGACAGAATACAGCGAGCGGTGTATGGGGCTTGACAGTCGTCTGTCGTGAACTCTGCGGACGAATCATCGGGCGTCGTCCGACTCGATCATGATGGCTCATCGCCACCCCTCCGTACAATCGCCCTGAGATGCTCACAACGAGGCCCGCCGAGTCTCAGCCGAGTCGAGCACCGATTTCCTGGGGACGAGGGTGGCGACACAGAGCCCGGGATTGAGTAGGGAAACTGGAGTTTCTACGAGTCATTTCATGCAGGGTTTTAGGTGACCGGATTCGCAGCCCTGGTACTGGGTGCCTCTTTCCGGTCCCTCGAACGTGATCCGGAGCCGCGGGTCCTCTCGAGCCTCGCGCGCATTCCGCTTCGCGTAGATATCGGTCGATGTCGGAGTGGCGATTGATGGTGGGAAAATTATGGCAGACCCACGTGCCGCACGTGCTGGTTGACCGGAACCACCACAATCTCGCGCTTGCTTGCTCTCTCTTGCGTCCAAAATGCCTGAATGCCGGGAATACATGGCTTCTGGGCACATTCTCAACTGGGGGCTGGAAGCTGCTCGACGAGACGGTGCTGATCTTACCGTCCGAGGACTGGTCTGCGACGATACCAAAGAGGAAGCCAAGGCTCGGGGAAGGGCGGCAGCAGAGAATCTCGCGCATCGATTCGAAGCTACCTCTAATGTCTACCGCGGCCAGGATGGCGAGCAGGGCTCACTATGGCCTCTTGAACTCGGCTCAGACTCGAAATCACTGTCTTCGCTGGCACTCACTGGCTTCACTGTGACCTACCGATTTGTCGTGCTCCACCTCGGAGCGCTTAACTTGATGGTATTTTAATTCTGCCTTTACCTTCCGCCCGTACTAATCTCTCTAGCTCCGATTCCTCACGCACACATCGCCGAATTGGTACCCGAAAGCTGTTTGGGACTCATCGGTGATGCTGGTTGATCGTTATGTGAGTGTTATTCGTGCGTTCAATGTGCGCTGATCTTTTTCCAGGTCCGAGGTTTCAAGGTCGGCTTGGCTTTGATTTTTGCGGACCGAGTTCTGGCTTTTCTGAGCGCTGATAATGTGTTTCAAGTGAGTTTTTTACTACTGCGCATCATTTTCTGTCAGTAACAACGGTCAGCCGACTTGGATGCCCGCTGATCAGGCTTTCGATATCCCACCCTGCCTCTGCGACACCCCGAACTCTTTCCTTCAAAACCTTGCGGCCTGGATCGAGAAGACATACCTCAAATCCAATGCAGCCGGTAGGGGTCTCGCCATGGACGCCATTCGGAGCACGCAAGACATCTTCTCCGGCATCGGCGCATACATGGTCCAGGAGATATTCTATCTCGCCGGTACGTTCTCTGTTGCATTTCTCATTTCATTTCCACTCACATTTCGCAGGAATCCCTCCGTTCCTGACTGCTCGCGAAGTCTTCACGTCTCCATCGCGAACCGCACGACTCGTTGCCGCCTTTTACACGTACCTAAAGGACGGGAAGGATCGACTTGTGTGCGTCCTTAACTTACTCTCCCATGCTCAATCCCTGATTACATGGAACAGATCGCTATTGCGTCCCGCGATGTTGGAGGGCGTTCTCGCCCCAACAATGGAACAGCGGCTGCAGTATGCATATTGGCTTTATGTCTGGGCCAAGGAACAGGTCCGAGTCTCGCACCGAATGAAAGCCGCTGTGGACGAGTACCATGTGCATGGCAATTTTCTTCTTCTGCTTCTACTCACCTGTGAATGATGTCTAGGCCATCTTCGCTCGCTATGCAGATAGTGCAGAGAAAGTCAAACGTGAATCACTTACCGAGCTCTGCGACCCCTTCGAACCGTCCCATATCCAAGTCGGTTTGGTGGACCTCAACCTCGGACATCTTGCCTTCGGTCGCTCGGCGTGGCGCAGCGACGGCTACAAGTGTCCAACCCTCAAAAAAGAAGATCCGCTAACGACTGTCTTTCGAAACCATGGTGCGCTACACAGTCGATCTACTTACGGCTCTCAGCGCAAACTTTTCAGGACTGTTATCCGCATCGACGAATCTCACCACCATCACCCCGCTCTTCCTTCCTGCATCTGAGTTCAAAGTTGCAGTCCTTCCGACATTTGCATATACTGGTGGGACTGGCAAGAAAATCTGGACAGTTCTTACCGATTTTCCACCTGCTCTGCAGTACGTACATCTTTCATTCCCAGTGCATCCTCAGTTGCTCATTTTGTTCGCAGGAAGCGGACGTTTCGAGAGCTAGATGAGAGCGAGCGACACGATGCTTTGTTCTCAGTACGCGCTGGGACGACTCGCAACGTCGCAATTGGTCCCCTCGAGTACTGCGGTAATGGCCACCGTGTCCATATAGCAAATGGTAAACATATGTGCGTCGCTCCTCCTGCTATTTTTCTCATATGCTAACTTTCATCCCAGCTTGGCGACTTGCAGAGGTGATCCCCGCATCCCACGCGACCGGGAAGAGCGCATCGAGCGAGGCGTTCAGCGTCGCACAGGTACAAAGCGCGCTAATGAGAGCGCCGATGCATATGCTGCAGGCTATCTTTGTGCTGCAGCACAATCTCCGCCGCTTCTTTCTGTTGCACCAGCTGAACCAGAGACTGAGCGCCCACCCAAAAAGCGTCGCATCAGCGCCAACCAGCGCATCCTCCTCCAAGCCAAGGATGGTTCCGTCCAGCCACCAAATAGAACTCGCATGCGCCGAGTGCTCCAGTCTGTAAATAAATAATTGCCTCTGTATAGTTATTTATCTAGACTTCATAACTCATATAGCAATCTTCGCTTTCACTTCTACCGTCATGTGTATTTGCTCCGAAGTAGCAAAATACTAGTAGGAGCTCCAACAACTTTGTTGTCCACTGTGGTTGAAGACCAGGTCCTGGATACATCTTCGCATGCTCTGGTGCAGCTTATCGAAGTTCTGCAGCTACCCGCAAAAAATCATTCCTTAACTATAAAGATAAACCGAGTACTGTACTATTTCGACCTCAAGTTCGCGTAATGTGTAAGCGGGACCCCTGAACCAAACTTATACAAATGCGTAATGCGTAAACGGCGATTTTCCCATCAAAATCAGGCCAAATTAGGCTATATTACATCAAAATTTCCGGCTGGCGTGACGCCAGCCTTCCATATATAGTAATTTCATCATGATGAACTTGTGACTCCTCGAGAGTAACGCGTAATGCGTAAGACCCCCCGAACTTGAGGTCGAAATAGTACAGTATGAGCATCGTCAAGTGGAGGTGCCAGGCTGTTACATCTGTTCAACATCTGCCCATAAGACTTGAGAGGCTCTTAAAAACCAGATTTCAACGCTTGTTTGAATTGCGGCCTCATCGCACCCGCCCGGCTCCGGCCGCCCGACGGCCCGCGTCCGCACAGATCCGTGGCCCGAGATGAGTCGACGCTGACTTGTCGTCTTGTTCGCTCCGCCCCACGACAACCTCCCTCCTGCACCTCCTCCGCGCCTGCGTTTTATGCGACTCGGAGTAACCTCACCGTCACCGGGCTGTGATTCGGAGCCGACCCGGTAACCATCAACGCGTTACTCAGCGCTTGCGTGGCAATTTTTCTCCTCCCACCACCTCCCCCAGCGCTCCTTCCCCTTCCCCTTCACCGCGCGCTGCTCCCTGCTCCCTGCTCTCTCCTCCGTGCATCTTCCTCGCTTGACGCACGACAAATGCGCTGACCAGTATGGTTTGGGTGTGTCGCATTCCGTTACCCTGTGCTGTTGTTAATGTTTCAGGGCTAGGTACCCTCGCGCATTCCTTGCGCATGCTGGCGCCACGTCGACTCGGTTCGCTCTGGAGATGTCCGGCACGAGAATCCGCTCCCTCCTTGGTGCACCTCCCGATGCTCTTCTGACCCGCCTCAGCAGACGTTGCGCCAGACGTAAGCGGGGTCGGTTTAGCTGGCTCTGCGCCCTTATGTGGGCGGTCAATCAGAACAGCCGGGAGGTCTGGAGAGCGCCGGCTGGTAGGTGTGCTTGCTGCTTCGCCACCGTCCCTTGCTTGTCTCGAGCACGCACGCGCCCTCGAGATGTCCGGTACATCTGCGTGCGCGGGTATGCACTTCTCCTTGAAGCATCTCCTGGAATGTGGGCCTGTCTCGAGTTTCGTCTGTGGTTTCATTATATTGACTTGCTGTTCCCGCAGTTCTTGGTGATGTTGATTGTCTCGCGTTCCCCTGACGCCGACCCTCGCGCTGACAAGTCTGTACGGTATGTTTCTCCTCTGCGTCTTTGTTTGCGCTAACAATGTTGTCATAGTGTTCCACCTTTAATTTGGCCACCAGTCACCATCCATCAGGAAAAGTTTTGAATGCGACGGAGGACTCTGGACACAATATAGTTGCTGGAGCGCTGTCGACAGCCCCCCATTATATGGTCCGCCAGAGCACACGGCGATAAGATTGTAGCAATCAACAGCAATCATGTGGTGATCCGTAGTCCTATAATGGGCATTATTGCCCGCTTACTTTGCTCTAGAATCTTGTCATGCTGTTGCTTCAGAGTACAATGTAGGCAATATAGAAGTGTATAGAGAGCTGTTCAGACATTGTATCTTGGGCTTTGAGAGTAGGAAAGAGATGAATAAATAGCTAAAACATGGTAGTCGATATCTACTCGGCGTCGCTGTCCGAATCATGGCCCGCCTCGTACTCAGCCATCGCCGCGTCCATCGCATCAGTCGTCAACGCGGACTGCGGAACCGACGACGCAAGGGGCTGGGCGCCAGAGTGGAAACTAAGGTAGCAAAGTTAGCGAATGTGATCATGACGGTGCCGGAACACTCACCGCCCATTGTTGTGGAGCTTCATAAGAATCTTCTCAAGGATCTGGTGCTTCGCGCCGTGCGCCTGGAACGCTTCGAGGGACTTGATGTGTGATTGATAGACGGAGCGGTATTCGTTGGTGGTGAATGGGACGTCCACGCGGGTGCCGGTGATCCATTCATCGACACAGTTCTCCATCTGAAAGGAAGCTGTTATCAGGGAATGACAAGCGACAACGGAGATGACGTACAACAGTGAGCACGAGAGCGAGCACAGGAAGAGGAAGGGGCTTGAAGACTTCAGGATGGGAAGGACCCTCGTCGCGTCGATTCGAGAACCAGAAGGCATTGGTCAGCAGCTGGATGTCTCCGGCCTTGTACAGGCCAGTCTGGTTCTCCGGGTCCTAGCACCGAGCGATGAGTAAACATGAAAGGTTGACGGAAAGATAAGAACGCACCGCATATGCAATATTGATGCCTTCTTTGAGCATCTCCGCCCGCGCACGATTCTCCAGCAGAGTTTTCTTGTTGCTGCCGGACTTGAAGCGAGTGCCGACGATGTGACGGTGAAACGCTAAGGTAGAACTAACTGCTGAAAACTCTACTCAACTAACTCACACTAAAGCACAAGTCAAACGAATATACTAATCAACTATCAAGTCTCCCTATAATAGACGTTTGGGTGTTCGGGTGGTTACAACGCAGGAAACGAAGCTTGCACACTCAGAAATAGCTTGACTTGAATGGATGTTTTGGTTTGAACAAGTTTGGTAGGTTTGTTCTCGGATAGTCGGATTCGGATAACGGATACGGATAATTCGGATAGCTGGGATCGGCCACAGCTCGGTTCGGATAGTTCGGATACGGATAATTCGGATAAACAATTCAAAGATAAAAGTGGTAGTTAAGACACAATCAAAATTGGCCAAAACTTAGAGAGTGGTTTGCCCAAAGGATGGTATTGAATCCCCGGGTCTTCGTCTCCTCTAAGCTTTGAGTACAAGCTCTATATATACTAATTCTACAATTTTTCCGCAGTCTGCGCAGCTTGCTGCGCTCTCAAACGTTCCTGTGTGAAACAGTTCATATTGTGTTTCACTGCGCAGGAATACTGCTGCGCGCAGTTATTCCGCAGTTTGTGGTGTTTTGGGGCGCCACAGCACTCGCATCAATGCTGCGTAGGTCTGCGCAAGGCTATACATATTTGATATGCTTGAAAATCATCGAAAACAAGCGTTTTGAAGGCCTATCAAGGTAAGATCACAACCGTGAGAATATCCTCGGGTATATCGGCGGGTAGTTTACAAAGGTGATAGTTGCGCGGGTGGGTAGTTTAGTGGGTGGTTATGTGCGCTTTGGAGACCATATCTGTATTGCAGACGTGCTGTCCCGGTCAGTTGAGCAGGAATGCTTCGAAATGAATAATTTCAATGCATGTTCATTTTGCCAGCTCGTCAACGGGCCTTGGTCTTCATCTCGCCCCGAGTATGCGCAAAGCGATTCATAAGCTCACAAGACATCAGTATTCAGTACAATCAAAATAGAATCGGTGGAGACTCACCAATTTGCTGAGATAGATGTCGAGCGGAAGGTCCGTGTCGAGCGTCTCATTGACTAGCTTCCAGACATCCTTGATCCCCGCCCCAGCCTCCGCAGCGTCAGCGAAGGCATTGTTGCCGGCAATCCAGCACCGGAGGCACTCGATTGCGACGGCCATCGGCTCCTTCAGCTGATCGTCAAGATCGCGGACACATGGGCGGCTGCTCGTCTTCGTGCGCTGGGCGGGAGAGGGGTCGTGGGCGACGGGGGAGAGTGAACGGGGATAACGGCTGATGGCATTGAAGGGACGGCTGCTCGAGTCGGTGCGTTGGGCCTGGATAGGGAGGTCGTCGGTGATCGCTGGAGCGCGTGTGCGCTTCTGGCCGGTTACGGCGGATGGTGAGTCGTCGCTGTGGCTGTTGTTGTTGTCGGAGGAGAGGCTGATTTGTATGCGCTTAGGGAAAGGGCGTCCGTTGTGATCGTAAAGGTTCTGTGTACTTCGCGTGAGTGGCTGTCGGGACAGAAAAACTATGAGGACGCACCGGGGAAGCCTCTCGGGAGGACAGGCGTCGACCGCTGAATGTGCGAGGCCCATCTTGACGACCGCGCTGACCGCTACTTGCCAGCGACGGTGTCGTCACTATGACTTGTCCGCTGTCGTCCAATTAGTACTGAAACAGTGGAGGGGGAAGAACATACTTGAGTGCTGCTGCCTGACGCGGCGTTGGGTCCAGTCCGGTAGCTGGTGCTGGCGATGGGTGTGATGTCGTTCCGCTGGATGCTGGGAAAGTAGACGGGGCTGTCGGTCGTGGGGACCCGACTATCCCGCTGGAAGAGCGATGCGGCCTTGCCCTTACTCTTGTCGAGGCGGGTCGGGGCAGTGTGGGCGGTGAACTACATGGTGGTCGTGAGCAACCAGAGTTGTCCCAAAAAGGAAATCGAAAAAATGACTCACATCCGGCTCCGCATAAGGCTCGAGCTCCTCGTCATCGTCTCGCTGAGCCCGTCTGGCTTTGCGGCGGGGCGGGGGTGGGCTGCTATCATCATCTAAGCAAGGAAAATGAGCCAGAGCTAGATGATATGTGAATACATACCTCGTTCATCCATGTCGGCGGCCTTCTCGCTACGACGGACTGTACGGCGGCCGCGACCGAGCTGCTGAGGAGAGGGTGGTTCGTCGTCGTCCTGTGTATTGCGGTGGCTGCGTCGAATGGCTTCCGCTGTCTGGAGTTCTTCGCCTGGAAAGATATCAATTGAGACGACACTGGCAGCAAAAGAGAAAACTGGCGTACCCATCTCGGCCGAGCGCTCGCTTGGGACGACATGGCGGCGAGGCTGAAGGATATCGCCGTCGTCGTCCATTGCTTCCTCGATGGGCTCATCGTTCTCGTCCGTGCGGTGGTGCTGGCGTTCTTGGTAATCTTCGTCGGCTTCCTTGTCGTTATCTCTATCTTCAAGAGTGTCGGCAATGGGCTTCGTAGCACGAGTAGGTCGGAACGCGAAGCCATTAGGCGCTGTGATGGATGGTGAGCATAATCAAGACGACAACGATGACCAAGGACATACTAGTCTGCTCGTTCTCCTTATTGGATGAGCGTATGGGTCGGAGCACCACTGGCGCGGGATGAGCGAACGGTGATCAAGGAGGACAATGACGAGAACATACTCTTTCGAGGGGGGGGGGGGGGGGGGGGGGGGTATATTATACTCGCGTGGTCCACAGCCTGAACAACGAGTCTACCGACAACAGCAAGTAGCTACCGTAGGGTGTTTATCCTACACTAAATACTGTTGTCGGAACACACACCGATTCCAAGGGGGCGATGACTGCAAGACGCTGAGCTTGTAAACTGGCCGGCCCTCAAAGAGGCTGGCCTGCTGGTTAAAACCCCCACGAAAAACCCAGTGGGAAAAATCGTGGTAGGACCTAGTTGGGGTTCTCCCCTCGAAGGTATAAATCCCCAGCATCCACCAGTTCGTGAGCTTGTCGCAGGTCTTCCTTGTTCACGATGCATGCAAGATAGGCCGCTCCAAAATGAACAAAGAAAAAAAGACAAAAATCTTGAGGAGTGTCGAATAGAGGATAGTCGTCCGTATTCCATGCAGGACACGGGCACATGGTCAGCATCAAGTGAGCCGAGTGCACCGCGACACGACTACTCCGGTAGTGGCGTGTACATGGGTGTTGCGTCATAATGTTTGAGGACGTTGAAAGCCAGTTTGGCTAGAAGTGGGGTAACCTCACGCTTTTCGAGAACCCCAGCGAAGAATGACCAAGGGGTGGTGTATTTATCGCGAATGTCCGGGACTTCCGCGTATAGGCGGGTAAGAAAGTCCTCGGTCAGCCGGGTAAGTGGGGGATGGCTGCAGAGAAACAATGCGTGCGGAGGATCCTCCACTTCAACTTTGCAGAATCGGCACAGGCGCCATTCGCGGGGTACTTTGTCCTTTCCGCGCTCCTTCCAACGGCGGCGTTCAATGGCAAGACTGTGGCTAGACAGAACCAAGCGTGTCAGTGCTTGACGATGGGCGGCCGTTTTAACTCGGAGGTAATGGCGGAATGTGAGGGTAGTGTACCTCAGTTTCTTGTTCTCTGAGTCCCACTCAAGACGATTTGCCAGGAGGTCCTTTACTCGCTCGGAGGAGGCAATCTGCTCATCGATCCAGCGCTTCATCGAACTCTCTACAGATTTCATGGCTGTCTTGACGGCGTCGCCAGTGAGCACCACCGAGATATCCAGGGTGACCGGGACATACAGCCTGGAGAGCACTGTACAAAGATCCTTGACCCATGAATTTTGGCCATTCCGTGCTAGCTGCAGTGAATCTTGCAAGGCGTGCCATGCCGGACGACCCTGCTCTTCCAGAGTGATCAGGTAATCGAGGTTCTTCAGCGCCAGATAAATGCGTCGGTACTTGATCGGCCATATTCCGGTCTCCGAGAATAGGACTGCCAGCATAGAGCGTGAGCCGATCCCGAGCATGCGGCGTAGAAACAAATGTTGTATTTTTTCCAGCATCTTCAGGCATTTCTTGTTGACATCGAGGATGACTTCACAGCCCGAGATGAGATACGGGTCCACCATGGCCATGTACAGCGAGCATAAGTCCCATGCGGGCATATCCCCAAGAATGCGGTCCAACGAAAGAATGACATTGCTCGTTGTAGTCGCCTTGCTCCGCTGCACCAGGTAGTGCTCCTTCCAGATGAAGTGATCCTTGGAATTCAGCCAGACCCCAAGATATCGAGCTTTCTGTACTTCAGAGAGGACATGTTGGTTGATGTGGAAGGATGGAACTGCGTTCGGTCGCTTCCCAAGGACGTGTACAAGGCATTTCGGGGCGGATATTTCGCACCCGCTTTTGTTACACCACTCCGCTGAGTCGTCTAAATGCCGTTGGAAGGCCCCATCCGCCGACGATGCCGTCAGTATATCGTCCGCGTGCTCTATGTTGGTTATATATTCGCCGTTGAGCTCGATATCCCCCAGGTAGCTGTTCAACTTGAAGTTGGACATGAATAGATTCCAGAGGTTGGGAGATTCGGGTGCGCCAGTGAGTATACCAAGCAGGGACTCAAAGGCAGGGCTAAAATGTCCGCCCAGCCGCACCACATAACGAATGCGATGGTACAATAGTTTGAGCCACTTGAGCATCGGTCCCGTGAGACCGAGGTTGAACAGTCGCAGCCAGAGGGTGGGCCGATCGGTGCTCGGGAACGCATTCTTCAAGTCCAGATATGCAACATAGAGCGGCTTGTTCAGCGATTTGGCTTTTTCAATCAGGCTGCGGAGTACAAAAATATTGTCTGTTGTTCGCAGCTGGGGCTGGAATCCGTTCTGAGATTTTGGGATTGCTCCGACACTCTCTGCGGCCTCGCGCAGGCGTCGGTCGATAATGAGGGTCATCATTTTGAGCATGCAGCACTCCAGAGCAACCAGTCGATAGCTGTCCGCGTCTTTTGGATTTTTCTCTGGCTTTAGAATTGCGACGAGAAGAGAGGTTAGCCATTCGCTCGGCATCACCAGACGATCCAGTGAGTACTGGAAGAAATCGAGCAGGTTCTCGTTCGGAACTGCCAAGCAGGCTTTGTAAGAAAAGTCATCGACGCCGGCGGAGGTTCCAAGAGGGGCAACGTTCTTCGGGCCGATGAGGGCGCTGAGGGTGTTCTTCTTGGGGGGCATTGCTGTAAGTGCTGGCGAGGGGAGCTAAAAGTTGCGCTGAGTTGATGAGGGATGAGGGGGGGACCGTGCTTATATAGCTGATGTTCCCGCTACTTATATACCCTCCCAGCGTCAACAACGCGTCGCGTTGAGTTGTACATATTTGTTCAGGTGAGGCGAGCGGAAAGAGGCGGCTGATGTGACGATAGCGCGATTGCGCGCGCCGGGGCCTGTAATGCAAATTGCTCAGCATTTTTGGGGGTCAAATGGGCAAGGAGATCAAATACCGCAGATCGCCCCTCTGCCCTCATGAGTTCCACAAACCGCTGTCCATTCTGCAGCAAAGACTGCGGGAAACCCGAGGCTGTCACCCGCCATATCGGAGCCACACTTCGCTGTCGCGAGCGATGGGTCGCAAGCTTGAATACTGCGCCTTCGCCAGGAGCACCAGCGCTGCCTCCGCAGTCTCGTAGCCCATCGCCAGCCGCAATGCACCCGTTCGACGTCGATGAAGACATGCCCCAGGCAGCTGACAAGCCCGTGGCTTCTCCTCCGGAATGTATTTACCAGCCGCCAAGCCACCGCGCGAGCGTCCAGGAGGTGCCCGATGATGAAGATCCCGACTGCTTCCAGCGGTATCCGCAGCCGTATACACGGGATGGCAAGCCAGCAGCCGGATGGTCCATGGGCGAGGTGAGTACGCTGTTTGCCCGGATGCAAGAGGAGCAGATGGAGGCCGGTGTCGGCGAGTTCTGGCCATTCCGAGATGATGATGAGTGGAAGCTTGCGAGTTGGCTGACGAGGAACGTAAACCAGACGGCCACAGATGAGTATCTGAGCTTACCTACGGTGTGTTGCCTGTTAATTCCTCCGCGCAATGCTGATTTCGTCTGTAGACGAAGAAAGAGAACCTCTCCTTCCACAAGAATCGCGCGTTCCTGAAGAAAGTCGATGAGCTTCCGACGGGCCCGCAGTGGACGTGCAAAATGGTTAACGTACCGGGAGACCGCCTTGATGATAACAAGAAAGCGATGTCGGAGGACCTCGAGCTTTGGATACGAGACCCTGTCGAGTGTATCAAGGAACTAATGAGTAATCCGACATTCAAGAAGTCCATGGCGTACACACCGGAACGAGTATATTCGACTGTCGAGCCGGATGAAGAGCATCGAATTCTTGATGAGATGTGGACCGGCGATTGGTGGTGGCAGACGCAGGTGAGAACGTCCCGGCCAGTTTTACGCAGGCAAATGCTGACATGACGATAGGGAAAGCTCAAGACTGGGGCGACTGTTAGCCCGCTCATCATATCGTCCGACAAAACCCAGCTCTCACAATTCTCGGGCGACAAGTCAGCCTGGCCGGTGTATTTGACGATTGGAAACATATCTAAAGAGATACGGCGTCAGCCCTCATCGCACGCGACGGTGTTAATTGGTTACTTGCCGGTCTCGAAGCTCGAATGCTTCCAGGACAGCACACGCTCGCTGAATGGCTACCGCCTCTTCCACAAATGCATGTCCCTCCTGCTCGAGCCGCTCATTGATGCGGGGAAGAACGGCGTCCAGATGGTATGCGCCGACGGCCACGTCCGCCTCGTCTTCCCAATCCTGGCGGCCTACGTCGCAGATTTCCCCGAGCAGTGCCTCGTGGCATGCTGCAAGCAAAGTCGATGTCCACGATGTCTTGTACCGCATGATAAGCGGGGGTGAGAACCTTGTTCAGACGATCTGGAGGGACGAACACCTGTAGGTAGCAGCATTTTCCAACTGCGCTCAGTACACTGAAGGCATACGGTTGCTATATAAGCTCAGCTCCTCAGAGCTGTATACACTGAGTGCATTTGCCTTCTGCCGGCCCTATAAAGTGGTATACCCGGCTTGGCCAATTCCCAATCTGGGTCCAAAATGTCACTAATGTCACATATCATCATAAGTTGTCGCACCTTTATTGATGTTGGTGATGGTAAGCTGTTTAACAGTGTCACAGGGTGTGACACTGTGACCTAGCTCCAAAATTGTTGATCAGTGCGCCTCCCGCCTTGGCGGGCCACCCTGATGTCACATATGTCACACAAAATATAAAAGAGGCACAATGGCCTGAAAAGCATGCCTGTACAAACCGTGTTCTGTACAGCCTAATATTGATGGAGATATTCAATAGAAAGCACTAACTCAACTGACAAAAGCCTCATGTCACATATGTCACATAAACATAAAAGATGCACAATGGCCTGAAAAGTATGCCTGTACAAACCGTGTTCCATACAGCCTAATATTGATAGAGATACTCAATAGAAAGCGCTAACTCAAATGGTAAAGAACTTATAAAAATCATAAATAATATACAGAAGACACAGAGCGCCCTAGGATCACATAATGTCGAAATCTTATCTTCTGAGCCTCAATATTGAAGGAGAAATTGAAATAACAAGCATTAACTCAATCATGGATGTTCTTCTATACATTAATGCCGCTAACTCAATCTCACACAGTTATCAAACAAGGCACTAACTGCATCACAAGCCTTCAATACAGACACTAACTCAATCACCAGCGTTATAGCAGTGCTAACTCAAAATCCTAGGACAAGCTCTCCACATTCAGCTCACGTCCCCTGATGTCACACATGTCACTGCTGCCAAAAAAAAAAAAAAAAGGAAAAGTTGCCGGACACCTAGTAAATACACCCTGTACAACTCACATGGCAGTAGGTGCAGTATTCATCAAGATAATCAATTAAATGACTTTAACTCAACCTAAAGAAATAAAAGGTAGCCAAACACTTGTAAATACTGCTGGTAAAAGATGCACATCAATAGCTGCAGTGTTGGCGAAAATATGATTAAGTGTCTCTAACCCAACCACCAAACTAGATATCACGCAAGTCATTAAAGGTCTTTAACTCAATTGCTCCCCAGCAGATTCATGTACAACATGGATCCCTGACTCTAGCTTGACCACCCTTCTCAGTTTTGCCCTCCTGGTCAACTCTAACTCAGTGATTTGTGCACAGATACATCAAGAAATAAATGACCTCTAACTCAACATCACTGTTATACCACAATTTATACACAACCACTGCTTTGTTTAGCCTGTAATTTGGTCGTAAGAGAGGCCTGTATACTCCCAACCTTCTGGGAGAGAATTAAACCTGTGGTGTGTGTGGATGGCTGCAAACTGTAGCTTGAAAGCCAAATAAATAACGGCTTTAACTCAATCAGTGAACATTGTCCATTCTACCCCCACTAGTGAGCCATTACCCTTGAGATTTGGCAGGAGCGGACGTCTCCAGGCACCCAACTATCCTATGCAACCCTGGCTCAACAGGCCTTCTGTATGGCCCGGTGTACAGCTCATCTAAGTTAGAAAGAACACCCAATAATGTCTTATCCACTCAGTGGATAAAAGCGAGTTGGGTACCAGTATGTAGAGATCATAATCCTCTATCCTCCCATCCATTTGTGAATTTATAGCATAATACTACAGGGTGCTATGGCCAGAGAGATACTCCATAATATGGTGTCTATATCATAGGCTATAGTACACCTATGAGTCTAAACTCTGTCATTTGGGGATTGGGTTATTCCCCTCTCCCTACAGACCCAAGGATCAGAGTTTATTCTTAGTGCCTGGCAGCTGGTGGTAAGATCTATGTTTTCATGGATAACACTGATTAGCATTTTCTGTGAGATCCGTAATAGCTAGTAGGGTGATTCAAAGGCTAGAAGGGAATGTCTGAGTACTCCTACAAACCCATATAAGCTTCCTGTCTCAGAGATCCCATGAACTGGAGTTTGAGTTTGATTAAGTGACTCTAACTCAACAAATAAACAGCAGAATGCCTAGCATCATGTCTATTAACACTGTAGGTCTCTGGGCTGCTTGGGAATATCACTACTGGTCTCCATAACCTTTCCAACCACAGTTTTTGGCAAGAGCCTTTGGTGAGAAGTGCAATAAACCAAAGACACAGTTTGGTGTTTACACTGAAATATTCATGTCTCAGCTAGAATCATGGTCAGAACTTTATTTCACCTATGACCCACAAAAGCAGGATAGGTCTGTAGACATGTGCAGGGGGTCCTCAGAAGTGTTTAAATTAGCCTCCTAACCTCAATGGATCTCTTGGAAAACCCTAATCAGTGTTATCTATGCAAACATAGATCTACTTCCTCTTTCAGATCTATTCAAAATCAAGTTGGATCCTCTGGGGGATGATGAGAGGGTATTTACATCTTCCCGAGAATATCTCAAGTTAAGCTCTACCTACAACACAGCTGGTGATATGACTGCCACAATACTGAGTTTTTAGATGTCTATATCATCCTGGTAAAAAATGCTTAGGATCTGTTACTGTACAGAACAGTGGGTGAATTGGTCTTCTACTGAATCTGACTTAGATCCAGTTTATCGGCCAGACAGATGCTACAATACTACATGATGTCCTGGAATCTAAGTTCCTCAGGGAGCATTTGTTTCATGCTGTAGGCCTCTGAGTATTGGTGGGACTCAAGGGCCAGGTATTCTCGCCTCTTTTACCAATTCACTGAGCAATAGAGCTACTGGATAAGGCTCGCAGCAGCAGTACATCTGGGGTAAAGGTGCAGCCATATGTTGTCTTAGAAGCAAGTAATAGGTAAGAAAATTACTTGGATGGTTGATAAGACATTGCACTCCATTCCTACAAAAGATCGAGTTGAAGGCAGCAACGGTTGTGGTACAATGTAGATGAGCTCATTGAGTTAATGCTCTTTAATGATTTCACCTTGCATCCCTGCTAGTTGTGGTTCCCATGTCAGGTTAGAGTGTTTGAAGGATCAATTAGAGCCATGGTGCCAATTTCTAGCTAGAGCCAAGCATTGGTTCAAGTTCTACATAGGTATAACTAGGATGATGCTTGATTGAGTTAATGCTCTTTAATCAGGCATGCTTTCTAGCATCAGGGAGAGGGGCATAATCACAGCAGGAGAGTAAATAAGACTCAAACCAACCTTTCCCAGTGCATTTAACACTTAGAGGCTCAATATTAATGGTGCAAGACACGTCTCTAGCCTGATTGAGTTAATGCTCTTTAATCAGGCATACTCTCCAGCATCAAGGAGAGGGGCATAATCACAGCAGGAGAGTAAATAAGACTCAGACCAACCTTTCCCAGTGCATTGAACACTTGGAGGCCCAATATCAATGGTGCAAGACACATCTCTTGCTTGATTGAGTTAATGCTCTTTAATCAGGCAAACTCTCCAGCATCAGGAAGAGGGGCCTACTCACGGCAGGAGAGTAAATAAGACTCAGACCAACCTTCCCAGACACTTACAGCTCTTTGCAGAACTTAGGGCGCGACGTGTTTTTTCATAGAAAATGACAGATTTTGTATTTGAACGATTCTGAGTTCAGTTCTTACCGTATCACCTAACAAGTGCTATATTCTTGACGTGCTCATCGAAGCGGAGGGCCCGGTCCCAATTTGGTAATGATTGGATCACATTTGCCCTAATTCAGCAATTCTACCCATGTCTGTGTATTTTTGCTTGTGTAGGCCCAGTTCTTATTTTCTGAGGCTAGGATTTTGATATAATACTCTTGTGAGGTATGCCGAGGGCCGCACATGCTTATATAATCCATCGACACCAGTGGCCAGAGCTGTAGCATGTGTACACGACACCCAGTCAGATCACCCTATAGTTTCAGTGACGACTTGTGACAATAGCTTATATAAGTATTTGGGGCCCTCAGCATACCTCACAAGAGTATTCTATCAGAATCTCAGCCCCAATGAGTGAGATCTGAGCCTACACAAGCAAAAATACACGGAGATAGGCAGAATTGCTGAACTTGGGCAAATGTGATCCAATCATTACCAAATTGAGACCGGGCCCTCCGCCTCGATGAGCACGTCAAGAATATAGCACTTGTTAGGTGATACGGTAAGAACTGAGCTCAGAATCGTTCAAATACAAAATCTGTCATTTTCTATGAAAAAATACGTCGCGCCCTAAGTTCTGCAAAGAGCTGTAACAGTCCAATCCTTATACTATGTGAAGGTCAATTGGGTTGAGTTAGTGCTCATTTGTAGAGGAGGTGCCACCTTTTTTGGCCTCTAACTCAAGCACCTTGCAATGCTTAGTCCAGCTTTCATAGTGACTATATATATGTCCTTGCAACTCTGAGGACCATAGTCCTCTCAGTAAGCTATGCAGAAGGGATTCACCATAATTTAGTTAGTTCACAGTTGAGTTAGGGTCTCTTATTGCGCTAACTCCATCAGTATTACAGCTCTTTGCAGAACTTAGGGCGCAACAAGTTTTTTCACAAAAAAAGAGCAATTTTGTATTTGAACAATTCTGAGCTCAGTTCTCACCATATCACCTAACAAGTGGTATTCTCTTGACGTGCTCATCGAGGTGGAGGGCCCGGTCCTAATTTGGTAATGATTGGATCACATTTGCCCAAATTCAGCAATTCTGCCTATCTCCGTGTATTTTTGCTTGTGTAGGCTCAGATCTCACTCGTTGGGGCTGAGATTCTGATAGAATACTCTTGTGAGGTATGCTGAGGGCCCCAAATACTTATGTAAGCCATTGTCACAAGTGGTCACTTAAACTATAGGGTGATCTGATTGGGTGTCGTGTACACATGCTGCAGCTCTGGCCACTGGTGTCGATGGATTATATAAGCACAGGGGGCCCTCAGTATACCCCACAAGAGTATTCTATCAAAATCTTAGCCTCAGAAACTAAGAACTGGGCCTACACAAGCAAAAATACACAGACATGGGTAGAATTGATGAATTTGGGCAAATGTGATCCAATCAATACCAAATTAGGACCGGGCCCTCTGCCTCGATGAGCACGTCAAGAAAATACCACTTGTTAGGTGATATGGTGAGAACTGAGCTCAGAATCGTTCAAATACAAAATTGCTCTTTTTTTGTGAAAAAAACTCGTCGCGCCCTAAGTTCTGCAAAGAGCTGTAAAGCATACAAGGTGTTACTTGTATTACAGCTCTTTGCAGAACTTAGGGCGCGACGTGATTTTTCACACAAAATGACAGATTTTGACATCCTGCGTATTTGAAGGATTCTGAGCTTAGTTTTCACTGTAAGGACTAGCAGGTAATATATTATTGAAGTGCTCATCGATGCAGAGGGCCCAGTACATATCTCAGGCCAAACGGAGCATATTTGGGTATATCCAGCAATTCTACCCAGCTCCGTGTATTTTCGCTTGCATTCACTCAGTTCCCACTTGTTGGACCTGATATTTTGAGAGAATGTTTTCGTGAGGTATTCAGAGGGCCCCATACATTTACCTGACCTATTAGAACCAGTGGTCAGAGCGGTAGCATGTGTACACAACATCCCACTCGAATCACCCCATAGTTTAAGCGACCACTGTTGCCGATGGCTCAGGCAACTATGTGGAGCCCTCAGCACACCTTACAAGAGTATTTTATAAAAAATACCAGCCCAAACAAGTGAGAACTGAGCCTACATGAGCAAAAATACATTGGGAGGGCCAGATTTGCCAAATTAGGGCAAGTGTGATCCAATCATTACCAAATTTGGACCGGGCCCTGCGCCTCGATGAGCATGTCAAGAAAATACCACTTGTTAGGTGATACATTGAAAATTGAGCTCAGAATCATTCAAATACAAAATCTGTTATTTTCTATGAAAAAACACGTCGCGCCCTAAGTTCTGCAAAGAGCTGTAAACATGTTCCTAGGGTACTATGTATCTACTGAATTTTTGTTATCATTTACAGATATCTTTGCTAGCTGAGTTAGTGCCTTTTATTGATTATCTCCATCAATATTGAGCTTCAGACCCTGCCCCTTGCAGAGGAAGCATTGTCTATATGTTCTGCATCTTTAATGTTTTATGTGACATATGTGACATATGTAATACCAGGGCGGGAGGTGGGAGGCGGGCCCAGAGTATTTCCTGTTTTGGTCAAATATCACACTGTGTGACATCAGCTACCCTTGTCCCAAAAGGGGGTACTGGTTTATATGGTATATAATGATCCTATCAGCAGGTGTACAGATATTGTCCCAAAATGGTAATGGCCCAGCCTTTTCCCTCCCAAATGGGCGGCTTCTCTAGGGCGAAGACAGTTTCAAAATGCACTCAGTGTATACAGCCCTGAGGAGCCTAGCCTATTTAGCAACCGTCTCCCCTCAGTACATCTAGGTACATTTGGAAAATTATAGTGGCTTGGGCTCGGACGAAACGGCGACGCTTGAGGTTTTGGAGAGACACAGAATGAGGAAAGACGCACCCGAGTTCGACCAGTGGGGCCTCCATGCCATCTACAAGCCCTTCTGGGCGGACCTCCCCCATACCGATATCTTCGGCTGCTTCACGCCCGACCTCCTCCACCAACTCCATAAAGGCGTCTTCAAGGACCATTTCGTCAGCTGGTGTACGGACATCTTGGGAAAGAAGGAGATGGACGCACGGTTTATGGCGACGAATGCGTTTGCGGGGCTGCGGCATTTCAAGAAGGGGATAACGAAGGTGTCGCAGTGGACGGGGAGAGAACACAAAGAGATGCAGCGCGTGTTCCTCGGTGTGCTGGCAGGTGCCGTCAGCGACAAGGTTCTCACCGTCGGCAAGGCCTTGATTGATTTCATTTACCTCGCTTCGCTTCAATCCCACACAACTGCAACACTCAAGCTCATGCAGGCCGCCCTCGACACCTTCCACCAGCACAAGAAGGTATTCGTTGACGCCAAAATCCGCGAGCATTTCAATATCCCCAAGCTCCACGCCCTCCAGCACTATATCGACGCCATTCGACAGTTCGGCAGCGCCGACGGATACAACACCGAATCTCCGGAGCGTCTCCACATCGACTTCGCGAAAAACGCCTATCGCACGACCAACAAACGCGACTACACTGAGCAGATGACGCTCTGGTTGCAGCGCCAAGAAGCTGTCGCTCGTCGCACCGCCTATATCGCCTGGGTTGCCGCAAAACAGGAGCGTGGGCAGCAACGTCGGGCGGGTTGGAAGAAGGATAATGATTTCGAGGACGAGTCGGATGATGACGCGGAGGAGAATGTTGTCAAGTTGCCTGCGACACTGCTTCCCACCAAATCGTACTCCATCGCAAAACATCCCGCATTCAAGAACCGACGCCTCGACTACATCCACGAAGCCTACGCTGCCACCGAATTCCTCCCTGCTCTCACTGCCTTCCTCAAGGCCAACTTCCGCTCTTTTGTAACGCCCAGCCAACACGACTACTTCGATATCTGGAAGCAGATCACCCTCCAGATGCCGCGAAATCAATTCCTCAGCTCGAAGGCTCGGTCTGGTCGGATTCGTGCGACTCCAGCTGTGCCACCAAAAGGCCGGTCTCTCGGCTCCCCTGCTATCTTCGACACCGCTTTAATCATCGAGAACCCGCGTCAATATGGCGCATCTTCTGGTATTCTTGGTTCGTATTTTCTGCCCATCTTGCGAACACTACTAAATATTCAGAAGGTCTCCGTCCCGCCCGTGTACGTTTAATCTTCGAACTTCCTCCTCACTTGGGCAACTATCCACACCCGCTGGCGTACATCGAATGGTTTACGCCACTCAAGGGGCCGGATCCCGTCACTCATATGTACACCACCCAGCGGTCAACGCGCCAGTTACACGCAAATGCCGCTGTTATCTCAGTGGAGCAGATTGCGCGCTCTTGCCATCTAATGGCCAAGTGCGGGACTGTGATTGATTCTACATGGACGCGTTCAAACGTCCTCGACGTCGCGCCAGTCTTTAACTACAACCCCCACATTCTTTTAGACACATTCACTAGACAGAAGATGGGTAGTGAATAACGTCGAGGCAGTGAAAAAAAAAAAACAGCGCGCTCAAGGCCTTGCCATGATGTCATGGCAGTTCTCGTTCGTGAGCGGAAACCAGGACAGCCTGTGAAGTAAGATTCAATTGAGATAAGATAAGGAAATGCAATTGAGATAAGATCATTTCCTTATCTCAATGTCTATTTCTGCCACCGCCGCAAATACATTGAGCTCTGTTGTCGCCGTGAGGTCCCGCTTTCAGCAATATGGCTCGACACAGGTAACGCTCACAACCATGTTGTACAAGGTAGATCCGCGCCAAAATTATGTATAGCTCTATTGTCTGGACTGCAGCTCTGTTGACTATTCGTGCGATAGATTATGGCTGGCGGACTACAGTGATCATATTGTACTCCAGACCAATTGTGTGGTGCTGCAAATCGCTCTACGCGCTATATAATCTGGCAGGGAGCTACCGCCGAGAGGGTTTTTCCTGATGTCAGACATTGTTGTTCCTCGAATATTATGGATGTAGGACTCAAATTGCAAATTGCAAATTGCCCGCTGGAATTGGCCAGTTTTTTCTAGAGGAAGCACATATCTACCTGCATGATACAGTGCAGTAGCTTCAAAATTCCGAATCGGCCGTATTACATACAACTGGCTAACAACACTCATCATTGTCGAAACGGTTTTGAACAAGTCTGCAACCGGGAAGCGTCTAATTAATTTTCTCCTGTAGTTTGAACTTCTCGAACTCACTTGATCCTAGCCCACATAGAATCACTTTCGGCTTGCCGCAACAGTAGACGTCACCGGAGCGGAGAGAATGTGTCATGATTGATGGTGTTTCACCTCTTGCTTCTGACCACCACATCGACACATCGACTGCTAGCTCCTTCTCGGCTCCGCCTTTCCTCCACCACCATGTCGGATGCCCGCCCCGAACCAGATTCAATCTCGACTTTCTTCTCACAAGCCGACCAAATAGCGCGTGAAGCTCAATTCATCATCAACTCTCTTCCCAACGTCGAGCCGTTTACTGCAGAACGCAGTCTGCGGAAACTGAAATCTGTCCACCAAATAATCCTCCGCCTTGACGATGCTTGGATCTCTGTCGAAGAGCTCGAGCCTCTGCTTAGTCGCTGCACAGCGATGATCGCCGAACTGGATGCTTTTCAACGGCTACCAACTGCACCTCGCAATGCTGGTACACGGACTCTACCTCCAAATGGCGGGCGCCCTCTCTACGACCTAGACCTCCCTCTGGCCATCAGGCTGCACGACGAAGGGAGCAGCTGGGCGGACGTCGCGGACGCTCTGGGCGTCCATCGGGGCACTGTGTATAATCACCTCCGTTGTGCGGGGCTGTCTTCGAGTCGGCCTGAATTCTCAGACATCGATGATGCCCAGCTTGACGAGCTTGTCGCTGAGCTGTCGTTGAAGCAGCCGTTCACAGGCGCCAAGGTTATCCTGGGAGCGCTCGAATCACGGGGATTCCACTTACCCATCGAGCGCATAAAGGCCAGCCTGCGGCGAGTCGACTACATTGGGGCGATTACTCGGTATGTTCGCTGCCACTTGTGCTGATATACGCTGACGAACAACCACAGGTGGCACCAGGCGATAAAGCGCCGTGTCTATCGTGTGCGGGGGGCGAATGCGCTCTGGCACCATGACGGAAACGAGAAGCTCCGTCCCTGGGGATTTTACGTCCACGGCTGCGTCGACGGCCATTCGCGGCTGTTCATCTATCTTGCCTGTTGCGATAACAAAAAATCCGCAACGGTCAAGGAGCTCTTCATGCGGGAAGGGGTTGCAGTATATGGATGGCCGAGTCGTGTGAGGGGTGACTTTGGGACAGAGAACAATGGTGTTGAACGTCGCATGCTCTGGAAATGGGGCCTACTACATATGGCGTATCTGCGTGGCCGGTGCGTAACGTGTTCAGGGATAACGAATACTCATTCTTTTTTTTTCTAGCTCGACTCAGAATATTCGTATCGAGCGCGGATGGCGCGACGTTCGAAAGGACGTGTTGGAGTTCTTCCGACAACTCTTCCAGTACTTGGAAGAGAACATGCTGCTGGATATGGAGAATGCGATTGAGCGTGTTTGCCTATTCCTCGTCTTTCAGCCTCGCATCCAAGCTGCCCTCGACCGTTTCCGCAATGCCTGGAACTACCACAAGATCCGCACCGCCCGCAACCGGACCCCCGTTTCCATCTTTGAGCTCAGCCGTGTAAAGGCAATGCGCCTTGGCTACTGGACTGGAGACCCGGGTGATGATGTTTCTATTGCTTCAGCCCCGGAGTACGGACAGGAGCAAGGCCCTCTGCCTCCTGCAGACGAACTTGCGCTGGATCCCGAGGCCCCCGACTTCACGGAATTTGCGAACGTGGAAGAAGAGCGCACAGCTGGGATCTTTGTTAACAATGCAGACGAGATTGACGCAATGCGCGCCGCTCTGGAGGACTTTGACTTTGATGAGGAGGATGGACAGGATGGGATCTCGGTTTATTGCCGCGCTGTTGTTCTAGCTACTGCTTATTTCTCTCAATAAATTCTTCTGATCGATTGACTTTGATGCCGTTGATGGCCGCCTCGGCCAAGCTCAACTCTGTTGAAGTTGCCACTGTGTAAGATTAGTTGGACTTTGAGAAGTTGAAAATGTCTCGCCAGAAGTTGCACCTGAGGCCAAGATGCTCTCGTAGAAGTTGTATCTAGTTTGAGTTGTCATAGCGAAAGTTGTGTCCAGATTTTCAACTTGCCTTTGGGAAAGTTGTTGTGGCTTCTGTTGCCGCGCGATAAGTTGTCTTCCGGCCTTAGATGTGATTGAAGGAGTTGTAATTTGGCTCAACTTGTCCTCCCACAACATGTATCAATCCCTGAGTTGCGTTACATCAAGTTGCTCCTTGCACTGCTGGTCCGTTTAAGTTGCCTCCAAGCAACTTGTAGTTGTATTTTGCGCACTTGAAACATGCACCTGATGAAGTTGTCCATCTCTGTGACTTGTACATGTCCCCAGGCACAGAAGTTGCGCACACAAATGCAAGTTGTACCCTATTTCACGAAAATCATCCAGTTGCTTACAAAAAGGTTGTGATTTTTTCACAACATGTTGACAGAACTTTTTGAACAGTATATTACCCATAGAGGGGAAACAAACCACCGTGTGTCGTCAGCAAATGCGAGGGTTATTTTTTTTAGCACGACGGAAATGTAGGGGACTCATTACTGCGAAGACGGTGAACATGCCTCTGATCAACACCTGTCGGATTCCTTACTTACTTACTTAGTACCCGCCTCCCGCTCGACCGCGCTCGACTCGTCCCGTCTGCGCTCTCCGTTCCCGTGGCCGCGTCCATGGTTACCCTGCAACCGTTTAACCCCGCCGTCTCCGGTCCAGCCGTTGTCTACATCGGCAGTCAGCTTGGTCATCTTCGCAGATACGCTGCTTACCTTGTCCGTCCTACTATGTGTGTTGGCAGGGCGAGTTCCGACAGAACCCCCGGGCCAGCAATGCTCGATAATCCGGGTATCACGGTGGATGGGTTGATGAGTATCGATATGGATACGGGGCTGGCCATAATCTCATGCAATGTTCGCACACATTGCACGCTTATCGTCAGCATCGAGTGTGCGGGCGGAAGGAGCAAGAGTGTGCCGCGACAGACACGCTTCGATTCGCCAGCTCGTGTGTTCGTCGCGAAGCGCCCGGTCTTCCTGAACTTGTGTGAGCATCTGGTGGCCTCCAAGTCAAGATAATGTGAGAGAAAAACACAAGGTGAGATTGAACTTGAACTAAAGTCTACGCAAAGATACAGAGCTTATATACTAGGACAAATATACTAGAAGATTCTACAGAACATATGAGTAAGAAGAACCTCGGGGAAGCGGGGAGAACGAGTTGGCGCTGATGTGCTGACTCATGATCCGAGCCGAGGCGCATCACTTGATGCGCACCATGAGTTCGGCTTGTCGGATCTCCAACAGATAAACGACGGACCTCGGGCTCCAGTGCTACAGGCCACATGTATGCAGCGTGAAGTCGGATCATCCAAGCACATCCAATCCCCGAATCAGCGCTCAACTCCGTTGCGCCCCCGTGTTCTTCCCTCGTCAATGAGTCATTATCTTGTTCGTCGTTCGTGTCCGTGTTCGTGTCCGTGTCCGTGTCCGTGTCCGTGTCCGTGTCCGTGTCCGTGTCCGTGTCCGTGTCCGTGTCCGTGTCCGTGTCCGTGTCCGTGTCCGTGTCCGTGTCCGTGTCCGTGTCCGTGTCCGTGTCCGTGTCCGTGTCCGTGTCCGTGTCCGTGTCCGTGTCCGTGTCCGTGTCCGTGTCCGTGTCCGTGTCCGTGTCCGTGTCCGTGTCCGCTCGGCGCGATGTCTTGCGTGATTGTGTCGTCGGGCATGGTTAGCATGCTTAGCGGAGAATGGCATGGGACCTGTTCAAAGGATCGGGGCAAAAGAGATTGGGGGTGAGCCGGTGATGCCGAGACGGAAGACACACCCGGAGCCGCGAGCGTAATCCGGTAGTGAAGGCACGAAGGGCGGAAATGTTTTATCGTTGCTGACCTGCACTGCACGCCAGCGAAAGGAGACGGTTAAGCATGGACTGTAGCAGCGCACGGGATGAGTTAACGCACCTCTAACCCCGAACGTTATCTCGGCTCGGCTCCGTCTCGAGTCTGCCGCTACTCCCACTACTCCTGCGGCTCTCTGCGCGCGCGCTGCTTGACGGGTTTGAGTGGTGCACTGTTGAGAATACCGCGTTAGATGTGAATTGGCGACGGATATTGCATGGAGACGCTTGTCGAGGGACTCGAGTCGATGGCTTGCGAAGAAAACAGATTGAAGGTCTTGATCCCAGACGCCATTTGGTTTGAGTTTGCGTGGCTTGCGAGACTTGCGTGGCTTGAGGAAGCAAGAGCAGAGGAAATGGATCGCGGTCGTGGACGGAGGCGCAGTCGGGATGAAGGCGAGAGGCAAGAACAAAAGCGCGAGGTCAGAGGAAGCTCAAATCGGAAACACTATGCCGCTCGACTGCAGACTCCTGCGCGGATATCCACGTCACTTCGCTCGAATCCCCTCCTCCAACCGGATCCATCAGGTCTGTTGAAGAACGGCGAGGGTGGGCCCAAATGATCCGCAAGACGTTACAAATGGTACCGAAAGTGACGCACAGGTAGATCGATAAAACAAACACATGACATGATATTGAAGCTGAAAAGGGTTCGCATGAGTCGTTGCAACCTACGGGAGAAAGAAACGCACCTATGTAGCCCTCCCCGCTGTCCCCTCCATCTCGAGTCACATCGCTACCGCCTGTCCGGTCCACGGCTGTTGATTGTCGCGCTCTTACACGTGGCTTGTATGATGTTGGCGACGGATCTCGCAAGACTCTTGTGTGTCAATTGTGTGGGCTTGGAAAAAGGTTGGTCAAGCACTCGAGATACATACGCTTGAAGCTCTTGAGAGCTTGACGCGTGGCTTGATGCGTGGTTTGGTAATACTTGCGTCGCTTCAAGCTTGCATGAAGTTGCGGTGAGAGGGGTGTTGGGAACGGTGTGGTCGATGAGGACGGAAGGAAGGAGGGATGAAGGCGAGAAGAAAGAGAGCGAGGACAAAGGTGGAGTGAGGGCGGCGGAGAGTAAGCCTAAACGGATAGATTCGACGTGGTGGGAAGAAGCCAAGACCGAAATCGATAGATTTGATGTGATGTTTCTATACGGAACGAAAAGTCTGATAAGGTGTGATGCGAGCCATCCTATTAAGAGAAGAAGTATTGACTCAGGTATAGCGCAGCGAAACAAGAAGGTGTCATCAACGTTTGGACCTGAACCCGGCGCCTCCTTGATGCATCACGAATACTCGAGAGCAAAATATGAGTGAAACATATGGTGGACCGTTCCGGACAAAAGTATTTGCACCTTGTCTTTTGCCGAGATCTTCAGAGAATATATGCGAGATCTTCAAAGATTAACAAAGAACAGGCAAGATCACTGAAGTTCACCAGAGATTAGGCAAGATCATCAGAGTTTACCTGCAATCAGGCGAGATCTTGCCAGAATGATCATTTGCGAGATCTTGTGGTGAGACTCTCAGGCCTGATATGGGTTCGTGAGATCTTGTGCTCTCCCGGATCGCCACTGCTTCATGCACTGCAAGATCTCGAGCCCCCCCTGAGCTGCACTTCAGAGCTTATTTACACTCAGCAGGCCGATATCACGCGGAATTGCTAATCTAATCCAAAGAAGGATCCCTTAAGCAGTTATCTCTGTACATTTCGGAATATTCCTCAGCGAATTAGAGACATAATCAAATTTTACCACTGACAGAACAGTGCAGCGTCACGCAAGATTGCATGTGAAAATTCTGGCCAGCTGCAAGATCTCGTGTTGAAATTCTTGCCAGCTGCAAGATCTTGCGCTGTGCTCGTGAGATCTTGTGTAAGAGGAATGTACAATTTTGCCACTAATTTTCAGAGAATTCAAGGCTGCGAGATCTTGCGGCAGGCAATTTGCAAGATCTCGCCTAATCTTTGCTTATCTTCCGTGATCTTGCGTTGAAGCGGGAATTGCGGCGAGATCTTGCCTGTTCTCTTGTATTCTTTGAAGATTATGAGTAATAACTAACTCTTCGAAGATTACAGGCTAGGTGGTGGCTTTTGTCCGGTACGGGCCAGTGTAGAAACATATACTTGAGCATGAAGCTACGAACATACCGTATGCTTGTTGCGCCAGCAGGCTCTTATGCACCACATCTCACCACTGTCTTCGTCTTTTCCCGCCGCTCAGCGCTCCGTTCCTTCCGTTCCTTCCCCATCCCACCCTCCGAGTTGTTGCTCCTTCTCCGATGTCCGAGGGAGTATCTGGCGCATTGGAAGCTGGGCGGTGGGCTGACTGGGTGGGCGGGAGTAGCAATAAGTACTGGCTCCTCGATTTGTTGATAGGCCAGCTATCAGGATACACGTGAAATTTATCGATTTCTGCACTTATTCTAGTGTTTGGTACATCCAATTGAAGCCATTACGAGTCCCGTTGATAGGCCAGCTATCAGGATACACGTGAAATCTACTGATTTCTGCACTTATTCTAATGTTTGGTTCATCCAATTGAAGCCATTACGAGTCCCGCGTAAGTGGTTAGGATGCTATTCGCGTTGGTAGCAGTGAAGAAGCTGCTATTCTGGATCCTGAGGGCGTTGATAGTGTCTGAGGGAGAGCGTAGTCCGAATAACATTGCAAGAGAAGTGCCCCACTTGCATGTACTCAAAGGGAAACTAGACCTGCGACACAAGTGGAATAAGGATCATGATGCGGAAGCGGAATATCAGAGTGGGACGCTTTGTATGGTGAAGACAGGGATGACAGCGAGGGTCAACTTGGGATGATTGGAATACCTCGGGGCTATCTGAATAAGGACTCCAGGAGACGCCGTGCTTCGGGATCTGCAATCACGATCTCGGGTATCGAGCCTAATTAGGGTGGCGTCCACAAGATTGGGATCAATGGTCTTGGCAACAGGGTTGGAGGGTATTTGGAGGGTTCCTCCTCAAGTACTGGGCCCAGGGCCGTCTGGGATGTAGGAAGCACGGGCAGGAAGGTACTAGCAAGGGCTATTCAGCTTTGGCTACTACTGGCATGGGCAGAATAACAGGAGCGGAATAGCGGCGGAAGCAAACATCACTCCGGTGCACTGGGTGGAGCACCTGGCCACCGGTTGGGCTGAAGACCTCGGAGAGGGATCTCCAAACCAATTAGAAGCGGCGCTTTAGCCACAAACGCACATGGACAGCATACTTCTTCTCTTAATAGTGTCTCTCACATCAGGCCTCTATTTGACAGGTTTTCACATGTGCTCCACTCGCCGTACTCGGCGCCTCGCTTCTTCTCTCCCGCACATCAACACCAACGAATTTCTTCCTTGCTTCCGCCCATGACGAGCTCGCGGTCATAAGCAAGATTCAACCCGCCCATTCGGACCCCCACGTACCAGCAACAGCGGACGAAATCGCGCAAGTTCTGCCTAACTTCTTCCCAATGTGTGATTCCCCAGCTTCCATTTATCATGCCAGCGGTCGCCGTCGGCCAGTAATGAGCCTTTTTGGGTGGACTTCCACTGCCCTCACTCCGCCTTTGTGTCCTCGCGCTCTTCCTTCTTGCCCTCATCTCTGCTTTCTGTCTCCATTCCACCTCTACTGCATGATTCCACACGCTCTTCTCGCTTCACCTCCAAGCAAGCGACGCAAGCCAAACGAGTGCTCGCATCAAACCATTTTGAGTCAAGAGCTTCAATCTTGCTTCAATCCCTTCCCTGACACGCTTGGCAAGCCTTTCAAGTTCGCAACTTGCGCAATTGACAACTGTCTCATGCAACACCGCCAACATCGAACAAGCGCAACAACCGACAGCCGTGGACCAGCGCGCGGGCGAGCGGACGGGTGGTGGTAGCGGCGTGACTTGAGATGGAGTGGACAGCGCGGAGGGCTACATAGGTGCGTCTATTGCTCCCGTAGGTTGCAACAACTCATGCGAACTGTTTTCAGTGTTTTCAGCTTCAATATAATGACATGTGTTCGTTCTATCGACCTTCCCGTGCCTCGCTTTCAGTTCCCCTGCCATATCACTATGTCTCGCGGTGATAGGCCAGCTATCAGGATACACGTGAAATCTACCGATTTCTGCGCTTATTCTACTGTTTGGTACATCCAATTGGAACCATTACGAGTCCCGCGTAAGTGGTTAGGATGCTATTCGTGTTGGTAGCAGTGAAAGAAGCTGCTATTCTGGATCCTGAGGGCGTTGATAGCGTCTGAGGGAGAGCGTAGTCCGAATAACATTGCAAGAGAAGCGCCCCACTTGCATGTACTCAAAGGGAAACTGGATCTGCGACACAAGTGGAATAAGGATCATGACGCGGAAAGCGGAATAGCGGAGTGGGACGCTTCGTATGGTGAAGACAGGGATGACAGCAAGGGTCAACTCGGGATGATCGGAATACCTCGGGGCTATCTGAATAAGGAGACGCCGTGCTCCGGGATCTGCAATCACGATTTCGGGTATCGAGCCTAATTAGGGTGGTGTCCACAAGATTGGGATCAATGGTCTTGGCAACAGGGTTGGAGGGTATTTGGAGGGTTTCTCCTCAGGTACGGGGCCGTCTGGGATGTAGGAAGCACGGTGATGTGTGTGCTTGGCAAACTAACTACAAAACTAAATCTGTGACCGAATAACACTAAACCCAAAACCTCTATACTCTGAATAAGACTTGGAATAGTCAAACTTGTTGTAAGTCGGTGTAAGGGAGTGAAACCGAATAACACAAATCCAATCCAATAGCTAATAGACACTAGCGAGTTCAGAACCCTGGGTACAGGGCCTTTGGTGGGGTGCAGGGTAGGTAATTCGAGAGTTTGTAACGCGCACGTAAGACGTACTATCGACGAGCCTTGATGGGGCGGCCAAATACGATGTCCTAGTTCTTAATCGGTATTCTTCCTAGTCTTCAGTCTTCTGTCTTCCTTAATCGGTTCGATCCTAATCACTAATCACTAATCCTTGACAAACACTTTGATATCTTGATGTCCGAATAACTCTTGGCTCAATTCACACAGTTCAAATCCGATTTAAAGTTGTAGCCTTTGCAGTCTTGTAGCTTAGCTAAACCCCAGATCGCGGCCTCAATAGGTGGGCGATTCCGTGGCTACAGTGTCCCAAATCCCTACTTATATACCCTTGGCTGTGTCATACTCGTGTAGTAAAATATCATGATGGATCGCCGATATCAAGCCCTCGAGTCATAATTGTACGCAGATCCCTGATCCGAATAGTGATTGGTCGTTATTTGGTATGCTGCCCCCCAATCGTCCATGTAGCGGTTTTGCCCTAAGGTCCGGTGGATAGTCCTCGTTCGTAGCTCTCCGTGCATATGTGGTTTTTCCCAAACGACCCAGTAGTTCCGATGTTATGGCCCATGCGAGTTTTCCGGATAAGGTCATCAGGCTTACTCCGTCGGCTCTCGGGTCTTGTAATCTTCGGCATCCAACGGCTTGTCGCTCTTCGGCTCTGATTCGGGTTTCATTGGTCCGATAGGTCCCGGCCCGTGCTTCTCCGCCATCTTATCACAAGTCCGATTATCAAACTGTTATTCCGAGACTGCCAGGTCTTATTCGGTGTTTATCCCTTTGAGTGTTTTGCACCGGATTGGATAGGTCCAGGCTTGTGGGCTCTGCTGATATGTTTTTACAGAGACCTTGGAATGCGCCGCGGGTCGTCAACCCCATTGCAGACCTTGTTCACTGTTGCAGATATCTCCCAACTAGCTATTCGGGCTCATACTAGTTCTCTGATGTGCACACCGAATAAGCGCGAAAAGAGTGACTTTCCACGCCTGTTCCAGAGAGCGGCTTATCAACGGGCAGGAAGGTACTAGCAAGGGCTATTCGGCTTCAGCTAGTATCGGCGCGGGCAGAATAACAGGAGCGGAATAGCGGCGGAAGCAAATCGTGAAACGTTACACCGGTGTGCTGGGTGGAGCACCTGGCTGTCGGTTGGGCTGAAGACCTCGGAGAGGGATCTCCGAACCAATTAGAAGCGGCGCTTTAGCCATGAACGCACATGGACACAATCATCTATCATTTATATTTCTCATGGTCTCTGTATATAAAGTGCCTGGGGGAGCCAGTTTCAGCACGGAATCACCCCGCTAGAGTTAGGGCATGTTCTGGGCTTGGGGCTGTGCAAACTTGGATTGCCGAGTTTGTAAAGTTTCAATCTATTATTCGGGTTTGGGATACATTGGGATTTGGAATAAGAGTTACAAGAATAAGAAACAAGTTACACGTTCAAGAAGCCGGGTTCTGAAGTGCGACCTATAAGGTTCGGCTTACCGGTGGTTACAAGTACAAGACAAGCAATGGTGGAATTGTACCGGCGAAGTGCACGGGCAACGGAAACTGAAGAGAGACCTTCGGATTATCTGGTGGGCTAGAGTTTAGCTTGGTCAGAAGTCGAATAAGGGACTTTACCGAATAACACACAAAATCACAATCGTTCACCGAGTTGGAGTAGGATCTTTTGGGCCACAAAACTGTTTGGAATAGCTTCTACTGGAATACTGATTCCCGTAGCACCTCAAGTCAGCTCTGTTCACACGGGCCGACACTCGTACTTGCAGTGCGGAATAGCATCTTGGGATTTTATTGGATTAATTTCACACACAGTCTCGTAGCATACCTTTCATCGTCTCCATCGTGACGCAGGTGCTGAGATTTTGAGTAAGTAAAAGGTCTGCACGAAGATGCAATACACACCTCAAGGTCCAAGTGCTGCAGCTCTGCATGGTTCCATCTGGCGGCTCATACAAATGGTTGATTATGTTGATTACGGGTGTCCTGCTTGGCGTGTATCGATTCGAAACTTGAGCCTGAGAGCTCGATGTAGTACGATGAAATCTTGAAGGTCCTGTGGCAACGATGTTGAAGAGATGGGGTGTCAATGTGCTGGATGTTTGGATGGGTGGCGCATTTGGTTGTGCTTGCCTTGATGTGTTGCACGTGCTGACTTCTGTGTATGCTTGGGCGTCGTTCGGAGCTTGTACAGAGACTCAAGAGTTGATGAGGTTGCTGATTGCTTGCTGAGCCTTGCTAGAGTGTTTCGGGCTTTGAATCGAGCGGGGTTGAGGTGCGCGTGGGCAAAGGACACGTTGTGGTCAGAGGCAAGGTGCACACAGAGGTGGAGGAAGTGCGGAGCCTGAAGTGCACGGCCCAGCGAATGTGTGTGAAAAGATGCGAAAATAGCGCGCCGAGACAGCAAGTGGGGTCCGTGTGAAGGCCTGTCAGATAGAGGCCCGATGCGAGACACCCTATTAAGAGCAGGAGTAATGACAAGCCCACTATTAGGTCCGATTGGCAATTGCCCGTACTGTTTTTGGCGCTCTGCTTCCCCTTTTCATCCAGGATCATAGTCACCATCCGTAGCTTCCCAGTCGTCGTGTTTAGCTCAGCTCTAAATTCCAAGTTCCTCCCAAGTTATGGCTTATTCTCTGCCAAGGAGTCGGGCCGCTCGATAATCCGGGTCGGCGAACCAAGATATAGCCGTGATGTCGGTGTCAGGGAATACTCCGGTAACTCCTGCAGCCTTGGGCGAACTCGGTTCCTCAGGTCCGGTCTGTGCCGGCATCACCGTCAATCCTATGTGATCTGCCAAGCTGTTGTCCAGGCTGCCCAAGCCCTATTTGGTGTTCCTCCCTTTGAGTATTTGTATAGAGTGGATTGCTCTATACTGCGGGCTCTGCTAGAAGTAGTGTTCCCAATGAACCAGTAGTGCTCCACAGGTCGTCAACCCCATCGCAACTCCAGTTCATTGTTGCAGATGTCTCCTAACTAGCTATTCGGGGATCAAAGCAACTCAGTCAATATCTCGTCTAAAGCTCCGCACGAGTGTCACGGGTAAGGTACCTGTTGACACCTGCGGGTTTTTCGGCTTCAAAATCCCGACCTCCACCCGGAGCATCCGTGGGAACACAGGGTACCTCCACCCGCAGGTATATACCTGCGGGTCTACGGGTGTACACGGGTTTCGTAGGGTACGGGTGACCGACGGGTACCTCCCAAGGTACCCGCGGGTTTCACTCCTCAAGATTACAATTATGATACCAGTTTGTAATGGGGGAAAAAAACTAGTCTTGTTACACAGCAAAGGGTACCCTACACAGAAGATTGACGAGGTTCACCCTCACCACAATCGCGAGCCGATCCAAACGGCATCGTGTAGCCTGACCCACGCGTCAGTCTTGCGGCCTCCACCGCTCCATCCAGGACCATAACGACAAGCCGGCGCTTGGGAAAGAACGTCACGGGTGAAGGGAATAAGTGTCGTGGCGACGATGCCAGGGAGGAGCGCGTACCCAAGCAGGTTGAAGCTCCTCGGCATGTTCATTGGATGAAGCAGAAGGAGGACTCGGAGCAACCGTAGAGCGACACCTTAAATGTGAAGTCCCCATTACAGTGAGCATGACATAGTTGGAAAGGGGAATGCATGCATACCCTCCTTGATGAACGCCGTGAGGTGTTCCAGGGTCATATCGGGGTGTCCTGGGCAAATGACGGCGTCGATTTTGTCGCGGAGGTTGTGCAGAACGAGAGCAAGAATGAGGTTGTGTCCAGCCACCCTGAGATAGATATGAACATGCGCCAGAGACCAAAAAAAAACGACCTAACGTGGTTATTCGGCAGCGTCTCGCCATTCAGGTATGCACAGGCACATGTATGATGTCGTCTGCAGAGTCTTCTCATGGGCAGGGTGACGCTGAACGCGCAGAGAAGCGACTGGGTGAGGAAGAGCCAGCAGGAAAGGCGACGGCAACGGTGAGGCTACGGCAGATAGTCGCAGGTAGTAAGGTCCGCATTGAGCTTCTGGTAAACACGAGTCGAGACGAATTCAGGTTGTCCGAGTCGCAGAGAAGACGCAAACGTGCGTTGGGGATCGTGCAGACCAGGTTCCCGGCCCACTTGAAAACCGCGCTGTGCTAAAATTAACAAACCAGTCGGAGTCGGCACTCACGTCAACATTGAATTGACTGTTGTCGTAGTCCCTCTTATCGAACCTGCACATCGAGTAGACGCTCTTCATGGTGCACAGGTCGCAGAAGGTGACCTGTTTGGGTCGATGCGGACGACGCGGTCGTAGGTCGTAGGTCCATCCAGCGATGACACAGCCGTGTACCTGAGACGTTAGAGGAACTTAATGGCAGTAGAGGCAACGAAGTACCATGGCGTGGCTCACTGTTGCCCTTGCCGTCGCCGTCGCCGTGCTCTCTCGTTACTCGTAGCTCCATCGCACTCCGAGTCGCTGCCAGTGCATCCGGTCTTGATTCTTCGCCAGCGCATGTCCCCAGAGTGCTCGGAGGAGCCAAGCTCGCCATGGTGTGAGCTTGAGTAGAGAAGTAACTCGCACTAGCGCGAGGAGGGGAAAGGAAAGAGTTGGGAAAGAGTCGGACCGCATCTTTCCGGCATCTGACCGGTGATCACGCTGAGCGCAGCGTGAGAACTTACATTTCCTTTTGCTCAAGACCGCCATACAAGACGTATAAGTGTCGGAGGGGCAGGGAAGCTGGTGCTGGCGAGCCGACGGGGAGAGCTTTTGGGCTTGATGCAATGGTGTGTCTTTCCTTCGCTGTCTTTACGCTGCCTGAAATATTCCGCAAGGCTATCTGGAAAATTTCTACTTACGAGACAGATACATGACCTAGGGACCTACTTCATAACTTGGACTTGCTCTGCCCGTTCCCACATCGTTTGGACCGCTCTCTTGACCAGACAAAGTACGTTGATGCTACATCCAAACCCGCATGCACGCGGCGGTCAAAGCGCAATTGCCCTCTATACAAGCGACGCACCTGGGTCACAAACGACTCGTACCACCCATCTCCTACCCCCATGGCCAAACGAAAAGCAACTACTTCGCCGTCGCCGTCGCCGTCTCGCGCTTCCTCACCCGAACACGAACCGCCTCCGAAGAAAGCTCGCAAGTTGAGCCCCGCTGACAAGGATGCCGCATTCCTCGTCTCTTTGCGCAAGCGCCGCGAGGACCTCGACGTTACGAATGCGGAGGCCGTTCTCGGTACGTTGCTGAGCTTGCCACTCGGTTTAAATTTTGCCTTAACAGCGCACTAGCGGCCCAGCTCTCGGAGTGGAAAACCAACGGAACAGAATCTTACAACCATTACACGCTGCCACCGACAATTGTGGAGCTCGGAGGCGTTGTCAAATATCAATTCCATTGCAAAACGTGCGTGCTCGGCTGACCTCACTTTTTTTCTGAGTCTAATCGCCACCAGGTTCCCAACAAAACTCATCACCCGCGCTCGCTACAATACCTCAACGAGCAACCTCCACGACCACATCCGCAGCTGCGAGGCTGAATCCGGCGCTGTTAATACAATCGTCAAGTACACCAAGGGCGGCGATTATAACGAGGGGAAATTTCGTTACTGGATGGCGATCTGGTCTGCTGTTTGTAACCGCCCCCACGTTATCATCGAGGACGAGGAGCTCGTAAACGCGCTCAAATCCCTCCAGCCAAATATGCACACACACTCCGCTGACACCCTCGCTCGCGATATCAAGCTCATCTACATGCTAACGAAGCCCCGTATCAAGAAACACCTTTCCGTGAGTGGTCGATCTTCTCCCAGACCTGGCGCTGAGCTCGAGTAGACTGTTCCTGGCGTGCTTCACTCCCTCCTCGATGGCTGGACCTCACCCAACGTCCTCTCAATGCTCGGGTTGCTGTTGCAGTATGTGAAGGAGGACAAACTGCACACCTTGATGCTCGATATGATCCCGTGCGTCCGGTGGCTTTTGACGCTCATCTGTCGCTGACCTCTTCCCTAGCCTGAATGTCCATCACACGGGAGAGAACTTGGCGGCGGCTCTGATGAAGGCCTTCGATGAGTTCGACATTGCGTCCAAGGTATGTTTGTGCTTCTCTTTGTGTCATCAGCTCACCCATCTACCTCCAGGTCCTCAGTGTCGTCGGCGACAATGCATCAAATAACGACACTATGATGGACTCCTTGGTCAAACGTATGCCGTTTGGTGCTCGCCTGAATCTTTCGACTCGCATTCGTTGCTTCGCGCACATCCTCAATCTTGTTGTCAAGGTCAGTGACTCGGACCTGCTCGCGATTAGCTCATGTCTTTATATCATATCCTCAGGCCATTATTTCGGTCTTCAAGCTTCTTCCGAGCGACGGAACACCCCAGGACGAGGACATCGAGGAAGACACCGAGGAAGACACCGACTACTATGCCGCCATGGAGGATATTGACTCGGCCGTCGAAGCTAGTGACGCAGCGGCTATCGAGGGGTTGGACCTCGACGAAGCTGCCGATGCTCGGCACCTCATTATCAAACCGTCGGATGCCGAGATGGCGGTGGGGCGCAACGGATTCCGCAAGGTGATCCTCCATGTCAAGATATTCAAGTTGCCTCTAAACACCTTCTAGCTTCTACGCCTCGGCCATCAAATCTTCAACTCCGGGACGCTTCGCAAGAACGTCGTCGAGATCGCTCCTGTGGTGAAGGTCTCACCCAAGCTCATGAAGCGTGCAGTTGGGACGCGCTGGAACACTGTTACCAACGTGCTTGAAAGCGGTCTCGATATTTCTCCGATACTTGACCGGCTGTGTACGAGCTCCTCGGGCTGAAAGAACATCCGCTCCCTGCAACTCTCGAACGCTGAGTGGCAAGTGATGTCGCAGCTATTCAATCTTCTTGACGTAAGTTTTGGTCTCTGCGCCTAGTCTTGACTCTGATGGTTTGCAGATTTTCCGCGATGCCACCTACGAGGTCTCGACGAACCGCTTCCCGCGTCTTCACGTCATCATTCCCCTCATCGACATCCTCAATCAGCACTTGGAAGATGCCGCTAAACGCAAGACGACCGACTACTACGTCCACCCGCAGACGGCCAAGTCAAGTAGCACTCCGAGCAGCACCCCCCAGGCACCTATCGTTTCCCTCGCCGCTCTCAAGGGTCTTGCCGTTCTCGACAAGTACTATGGGAAAACAGACGAATTGATCATGTATCGGGCGGCAATGGGTATGCTCTCCGCTGGTTACAATACATTTTCTAACAGCTATTAGTGATGCACCCGTCCTACCGCACATCATATTTCGACAAGATGGACTGGCCTGACAGCTGGAAGAAGACGGCCATCGACCTCGTTCGCAACGAGTGGGTCACACACTACAAGGTCGTCGAAACAAGCTCCACCGGCACATCTGCGGTGCGTGTGCCACGTTCTTTTGCATTTTCATTTATAATATTGGCTAGGCTCCGTCGCGCAAGAAGAAGAATGCCGTTTCATCGCTTCACGAGGAAACCATCACCATGGATCCTTTCGAACACTTCATCCAGCAGCTGCCGATTCCAAAAGCGTCATGCACTGATCCTATCCTGTGGTTCGGGACACAATCACCTTACTCGACGCCGTCAGCACTTGCTGCCTCGCCAAACAATGCAGCTCTCATCCGCATGGCCCAAGACTTCCTCAGTGTGCCCGCAACATCTGTTGACGTCGAGCGGGCGTTTTCCCATGGTGGTGGCATGGTGTCGAAGAGAAGGCATGGACTCTCCGCGGAAACCATTCGCATGAGTGCTTGCATCAACTCATGGTATCGCGCGGGCCTGATCAACACAGATGAGATGATCAAGAAGCTTGGATCTCGGCGCTCACGCAAAGCAGCAAAAGCGTCTCAGTCCGCGCCAGTTCTGGAGATCAGTGATGACGAGGATGAGGATGTATTGTAGATACTGTAATGACAAAATTTATCCCAAAAAAATCATTTTAGCTAACAGGTAGACGGGTACCCGCAGGGCACAAACCTGGGACCCGGACCCTCGGCACCCATGGGAAACGGGTTACCCGCACCCGTGGGTGCGGGTACCTGTGGTCACGGGTCGCGGGTACCTGCCTGACCACCCACGGGTGTGCCCACTCGTGCGGAGCTTTAATCTCGTCCCAGCACCTACACGGCACCATTTGACAGCCGTGTGACCAAACCTTATGAAGCAAAAGATGAAACACTTACCAACCAAGGGTTCTTACAAACCATTAGCAATCCACTTGGTAAGGCTCCAAAGTGTACTCACGGCTTGACATTCCAGGCCAAATGCAAGGGAATTATGGAACTAAGTGTTCACACCCACAATAGTATATCTACCACAACTGTAAACACAAGTAAACAGTCCACTGCGCCCCAATATACAGTGCAAATTCCAGGACACAGACCGAAAGGATACCACTAGGGAGCACCCAATTAAAAGGGAACCACTACACCAATCCACCACCTTTCGGACGCTAGAAGGCTCGGTGTCGGTCGGTTCGCTATAGTAAACCTCGAACGGATGAGAGTGTAGCCTGTTAGGCTCTACGAGGGCGACTGCCATTCGGAACTGCGCAATAACCGTGACACCCAGACAAATACCCCAGGTGTTCGGAGGACTTCCTGTAGCTTGATCGCAGCCCAACTACTTGAATCCATGAGCGCGACGTATACAGATCACCCCGTACAAGCAGCACTATCAAACACCCATCGGCCAGGACTTCCTCGCTGAAAACACAATCAAGCCTCGAGGAGAATTGAGCACCTGCTTCCTTCCAACAATCCCACGGCGAACATACGAGTCGCCAATCACCTCCCACCACCACAGACAAATCTTGCGGAGGCTAACAACCCTTCCGCGCGATTCAATACTAACATTTTCCAGTAGGAACTATTCAAGCACGAGCTTTACTAGCTTCAGTTGGATTTATTTACACACACACACACACACACACACACACACACACAATTAACAAAGTTTCCTTCGTTGTGAACACAATCTCCAGAGGACGACTCGACTGAGACTTGATAGTACAAAAGCTGTATTTTGGAAATCTCTCTCTATGAACGCCCACAGCATTACACCGCATATCCGAACCGAACCTGCCCATCACTAGCTGCAAGAGCAGTCAACAGTGCGAAAGTGCAAATTGTACAATGTTTAGTTGAGCTGGGGTGTAGAGTAACAATTCACCCAGTTATGGGCATGAGGGATGGCTGAGGCATCTAGATGGGTCATACCTTGTTGTGAGATTTTGAGGAGACAAGGCCAGATCACAAGAGTTGGGTGTAGTTCTGGGGGATACCAGATAAGAGGAACGGGGGACCTATGGGGTAGGGAGAGCCACCCGGGTTCACTCCAGTTACCCAGATGCACACTTTTGGGGGTCTTAAAGAGTCCCTCCATGCGCTGCTGCTGCTGCCCAGTGGCTGCATCCCAGATGCGCACAGTCTCGTCCCAAGAGCCAGACACAATGCGTGTGCCATCAGGGGAGAAGGCCACAGAGGTGACCTGGTCGCCGTGCCCCTCCATGCGCTGCTGCTGCTGCCCAGTGGCTGCATCCCAAATGCGCACAGTCTTGTCATCTGAGCCAGACACAATGCGTGTGCCATCAGGGGAGAAGGCCACAGAGGTGACCAGGTCGCCGTGCCCCGCCATGCGCTGCTGCTGCTGCCCAGTGGCTGCATCCCAGATGCGCACAGTCTTGTCCCAAGAGCCAGACACAATGCGTGTGCCATCAGGGGAGAAGGCCACAGAGGTGACCCAGTTGCCGTGCCCATCCATGCGCTGCTGCTGCTGCCCAGTGGCTGCATCCCAGATGCGCACAGTCTTGTCCCAAGAGCCAGACACAATGCGTGTGCCATCAGGGGAGAAGGCCACAGAGGTGACCGGGTTGCCGTGCCCCGCCATGCGCTGCTGCTGCTGCTGCTGCCCAGTGGCTGCATCCCAGATGCGCACAGTCTTGTCCCCAGAGCCAGACACAATGCGTGTGCCATCAGGAGAGAAGGCCACAGAGGAGACCTGGTTGCCGTGCCCCGCCATGCGCTGCTGCTGCTGCCCAGTGGCTGCCTCCCAGATGCGCACAGTCTTGTCCCAAGAGCCAGACACAATGCGTGTGCCATCAGGGGAGAAGGCCACAGAGGTGACCCAGTTGCCGTGCCCATCCATGCGCTGCTGCTGCTGCCCAGTGGCTGCATCCCAGATGCGCACAGTCTTGTCCCAAGAGCCAGACACAATGCGTGTGCCATCAGGGGAGAAGGCCACAGAGGTGACCAGGCCGCCGTGCCCCTCCATGCGCTGCTGCTGCTGCCCAGTGGCTGCATCCCAGATGCGCACAGTCTTGTCCCGAGAGCCAGACACAATGCGTGTGCCATCAGGGGAGAAGGCCACAGAGGTGACCAGGCCGCCGTGCCCCTCCATGCGCTGCTGCTGCTGCCCAGTGGCTGCATCCCAAATGCGCACAGTCTTGTCCCGAGAGCCAGACACAATGCGTGTGCCATCAGGGGAGAAGGCCACAGAGGAGACCGGGTCGCCGTGCCCCGCCATGCGCTGCTGCTGCTGCCCAGTGGCTGCATCCCAGATGCGCACAGTCTTGTCCCGAGAGCCAGACACAATGCGTGTGCCATCAGGGGAGAAGGCCACAGAGGTGACCAGGTCGCCGTGCCCCTCCATGCGCTGCTGCTGCTGCCCAGTGGCTGCATCCCAAATGCGCACAGTCTTGTCATCTGAGCCAGACACAATGCATGTGCCATCAGGGGAGAAGGCCACAGAGGTGACAACATTGCTGTGCCCCTTCATTTGTATCAGGGTGATGCTCCTGGCAACCCCATAACATCTTATAAAATGCAGACCTCCAAACTGCTCATACCATTGCTTTAGATTTCTTGTTTGCCCCATTTCTGATGCAAGGCAACTGATGTAAAGATGTGGGGTGGATGCAGAACATGGACTGGATTTGAACACTGCCCATATCCGCTGAACAGCTCCTGTGTATTCATTCAACTCCTTGGAGGGTGAAACCTGATGTTCTTTGAGCCAATATCTGTTTAAAAACTAGCACACAAACCTGTATTGCCCAACTTCGAGCCTGCTGGATAGCATGTTGGCAGTCTGCCTTTGAGAGGCTCATCATTTCCATCCAGAATAGCACCTTCAGCTCATAAAACTTCAACATGGCTCCAGCAACCTGTTGTTCAACAGCTTTATCACCATGTCGTATGGAATCAAGATGGACAGCCCAGTATTGACATGCATATTTCATATTAGGCGGAAGAGCTGCCACTCTATCAGCCAACCCTTCAACTTCATCGTCTTGTAGATATGAGGACTCCAACTTGCAGATGTTGAACTTGAGTGATGTGTCCAAGATGTAAAAGCACTCTTGTACACGGTTTGCAAAATATAAGCCTGGCTGCTCTACATGCTTTGAGCGGTTAATCACAAAGTCATCAAAGGACTTGTGATATACATAAATTTTCTGATCCCGCTTGGAGACATAGACCACAGCATGAAGACTGTCGACAGCATTTTTCACTGCTTCCTCATCTGGGGCTTCTGAAGCATCGACCACCAGTGGAGCCAGTGCCTTAATTGTCAAAGGTTGTCGTGCTGTGGTAACTGCACACAAAACACGCTTTGGAATGTTGATCTCTGAACCCATATTCTCAAATGCCTCGGTGATCACAGCAGTATAAAGAGTATCAACAAGTTGATCTTTGCCAATACCCCTTTGCAAGAATTGTTTTAGCCGCTGCACTTGTTGCTGAGTACTGAGTATTGGGGTACTCCCTTTGCATGGAGATATGTAGCGCACAACAGTTGCAGCATATATGAAAACCCCAGCAGAATCCTTTACAATTGTTTCAAGCTCCTTTCCAAGACTCGGCAGTTCTACCTGCAAGAAGCAGCGAATATCGGCCTCAGCATCACTTTTCTCAATATCTTCGAGCCGAAAGCGTGCTTTAATATCCTGGCAATATGTGACAATTTGAGGGTGGGGTCGGCTAGTGAGGAGGAATTTAAGTCCATGCAACGGAGTAGCAGCAAGGGTAATGATAAGTTCCTGTATAAACTGATCACCAGCATTATTTTCCAACTCATCGAGGGCATCAATGACAACCACTAGTGGTGGTGGTTGAGATCCAGGCCTTCTTGCCCCAGCCCAAGGTTGCACCAGGAGCTTGTCAATGTCTTTCTTTGTGATAGCATTGAACAGCTCAAGTTCAACCATACAAAGGGTATCAACAAGGGGCTTGTACACAGACATGAGCTGGCGGACAATTGTAGGGACAAGGAACTTTCGGGACCTGGTATTCTCTTGATTTCGGGAACAGAAGAAGGATGCCCCTAGTCGACCGCAGCTGCGCAATTTCTGGCAGAGAGTATATGCAATGGTGGATTTGCCAGTGCCAGCCATACCACTGAGCCAACAAATGCTGTCAGATGGAGGCAAAGACGGATCCAGAGCCCAGTGTTCTAGCTGTGAAAGAAGATTCTCCCGTGTTTTTGGTGTACACCCTTGCCGAGTGAGCTCATCTACTCCATCAAAACGTGCTTCGGGAACACTACATAATTTGAGTGCCTAAGAGACAAAGTTGAGTAAAAGTACATGAACATTAAAACACAATCCACACCAATGTGTTCTCCAATGTGAGGTATGTGCTTGCTGCAGTGGATAGGGCCACCTCACGCTGGAAGTAATCATTGAGCGCCAAAGTTGGGAACAGTCATTTTCTTCCACACACCTTATGCATCTGCATAGCTGCCTTCAATTGATGAGCAAATGCTTGAATTTTGTTTGTGAGCATAAGCTGTATCTCGGTGTTGGCTCCCTGGAAATTGGGATGCATTTTGTGAATCTCCATGGCTCCTTCCACAATCAGTCTGCAAGACTTGAGCTCATGTTATAATGATGAAGCTCAAGACCTACTGCATCAACTTCTCAGTACTGTCAGTGACCTGGATGCTGTAGTATTCCCTTTCCAGCAATACACTGTTGGCATGCACAAGAGAGGATGAGAGGTTGTCCATCAGAGCCTGCAGACCCTTCTCAGTGTCCATATACATCTGTGAAAGAGTCAATATCAAGCAGAGATATGCTATATGTCATACCTCAGCCATATCAGATATCCGATGGAGCAGCTCAAAGATCGAGCTGAATGGAGTTGGGACTGTAGACTGGACCTCTGCTGCTAATTTGTGTAGGCCATGCCAGATGAGCTTGGCCTTGGTGCATATCTTCTCTTTCCTCAAATGGAAGTCATCAGCAAACTGAGAAATGAAAGCTCCAGGATCGCTCTTGAATTGTACAAAGGAAGGGCTGAGTGCATAATCCAGGCTGCCCACAGCAGAAACAGCATCAAGGAAGGATGAGATGAGAGCTGCGTTACTGGATTTTCGATCCAGCTCCAGGAAGAGTCTTCTTGTCTTGAACAGCAGGTTGTCCTCAAAAATCAAATCGTTCTTGAGATCTCCGCTGAGTGCATCTGAGTCATCGAGCTGCTGAATGATGTCGGTGATGCTCAGCGCAAGACCAGCCTCAACATCAAATCGAGTGAATTTTGTTGTGTCGAACGTTGCTCCGAACCAGGAGTAGCTGGGGACCCCAGACACAGATGAGCCCGGATCATGTAATCAATTTTGGAGGCACACACCGCTGCGGACTCATCTCCGCCGAGGCTTCATCTCTGTCCGGCAAGTGATCGCCTTTTCGCTTAGTTCCCGGCATTCTCAGTGCTTCAGTGGGCCTGGTCGAGTAGTGGCAGATGAGGGACGGAGGAGAGTTAGATCGCGGCGTGTAATCCTCGAGGCCACTGGCACTGACAGCTTGACAGTATCGATGGGATGCGATGTTATCGCCGATGAATGCCCCGAGCTGCTTTGAATTTCTTTGCAGCGCTTCCTGTAGCAGCGGCGCTCATACAGCGGGATCTGTCCTTGAGCTGTCCTCGCACCCAAGGATGCGCCTCCTGCATAAACGCCAAAACGCCAATTGTCGTCGCATGGTCATCCCTATTCGGCATCGGCCCAACGGCTTCCCTCCACCATCTCGCGATGCTTGTCAGATCCGCCAAAATCGCTACTTCCTCCGACTCGCTCTGCCGCCCGTCTCAACGCCCTCTTCAGCGTCCTCTCCCCGTTCAGAGCTCGGTGGGCGGCGACTCGGTGCAGTCCAGGTGCGTCTATTGCTCTATCCTGCAATCTCCGCCGCTCATTGCGATTAAGTTCCTCGATAAGTGCGTGTTTCCTTGCTTCTTCACTTCCTTCCTTCTGTAGTCTCATGTTTCTACAGCACCACGTACGCGAACGCGACCGGGCCTCCGTGTCGTCCATCCCGCTCGTGCAGAGCAACACCATGGAGTGCGAGTTCCTCGCTGGCTGCGACTACGCGCTGTACGTCAGCCGCAAGGACTGGGACGGTTGTTACGGGCTTAGTCGGTGCGAAAGCGAGAGAACGCGAACGCGGGAGGTGCGTCTTGCTTGGTTCCTTTGACTGAAGTGTTATCTAACGCGTTTACGAAAAGACCACACCTGCCGACCCACACAACCTCCTCCAATCCGAGACGAGCGACGGCTGCTACAACGACGATGACGAACTACTCAAGCTGGGTACACCCAACGCCCCGTCGCTCGCATAGCGGAAACAGACGCCGGCCTACGGCTTGGAGGAGACAACGCAGTGTCAGCCCGACTCGGCGAGGATCTTCGTCTCGACCTCGACGGAGTGATTTGGATGCCGATGAGAAGCGGGTAGCGCGGGAGCGGAGAGAACGCGAGGCAGAGGCAGGTCGGCAGCAAACGACGAGCAGAGGCTGTTCAGCCCTGGACCGTATCATCCTCACCCGAGACCGCATCCATACACCAACGCTAATGCTAAGACGACTTCGACTTCGACACACCAAACCCACCAACAACGACCAGCGCCGACGCTCGTCATCCCTCTTCCTGTTCCGTCCGTTCCCACCAACCCTTCCCCACTGGCATCTCATCCGCGCTGGAGCGGCACACTGGAGTACTAGTCCGGTCTCCTTGTCTTGCACGTCCACGTCGACAACGAGCTCGGGTCGGGGTCTGTGTCAGCCACCCACTTGTCCACGAACGTCACCCTCGCAATTGCCAGTGCGCAGCACCACTCAAGCGATTCGGCGCCATCGCTGTGCCAGTCCACCGCCGTCGAGACGAAGGGTCAGGGAACGCCCGGTGTCGTATGGCGGGCCTAGTACGTCGTCATTGGGGCTGACGGCGCATGCGGAGTGGTACGGTGGCTATCAAGCACCGGCACGAGCGTCGGAACGAGGAGGCATTGGGGAGCTCCGAACGCGGACGGACAAGCAACGACAGCGAGTCCTGGTCCGAGCGTATGCGCGAGCACGGCGTACGTTTTCTCCGCCACAGCACCCGCCTCCGCCTCCGCCTCGGGAGCAGATTTAGATTGTCAATGCCACTGGCGGTATCAGGCGATAAGCCTACGACTACGAGCAACAGCTCGTTGGCTGCGCGCTGGGACTATTCAGGTGTGTCTATATCTCTTTCTCGCGTATTTCGACGTATTGGGATGGGATGCTAACGAGATCCTTGGTCCAGGAACTCTACTTCTATGCACCCGCTTCCTCCCATCTCTAATGCTTCGTCGTCCTCGTCAGGATGCTCTGGCCACGAACAAGACCAGGAGGAGGAGGAGGACGAGGACCAGGATGATATGCTGAGCGTACTCGAGGACGTTCGCATTGTGCTGTCCGACGCCGGGCCCGGGAGAGCGGTACCGCGAAGACGCTAGTCGGGTGCGGTTGCGGTATGCGCCTGCACCTGCTCCAGTTCGGACGAACGCTACCTCCTCAGACTGGCTCCCCCTCCTCCCCCTCCACACCCGACTGCCCCTCAACCCGACCACCGCAACACTCATTCGCCGCTGGTTGCACACTCCTCAGTCGGCGGGGCGTCCAAAGCGCACGGACCTCGCCTGTTCACGGGCATCTTGAGACCGAGCCGAAATCAGGCGCCAGTGGACTCCACCACGTACCCACTGGCATGCGATTGCGATTTGGTTTGCGGATCTGGAACGCTGGTCTGGTGCTGGGCGGTACTTCCACGTCCGAATCCGAATCCGAATAGTCATCCCCAGCGGCAGTATCAGCCTCCTCCCGATGAGCCGCGGACGACAAGGACCCAGATACAGACCCACCAGCCTCAGCGTTGCCGCGCGGTCTTTGCGAACACTGGTTAGCTCAGTGTCAGTGCATATGCGTATAGCACAGTACGCTATCTTGATATAATGTTAGCTTTCTTGACGAGATAATTCTTATTCTTACCCGTTTACTTTACATTCATCCCTGAGTATTTATCGTGATTGCTACATATCAGCTACTTGCATCTCTCGCACTATCACAAGCACGCATACATACATACAGCCATATAGACATCCTTTATGACGGTACAGTACATTCATCGGCGACAACGATTCTTTGGCATTACTCATTACTACTACGGGCTGGGCCGGGCATCCCCGCATGCAAATCCTGGGATTCAGCGGCAGACTGGCAGTACAGTATCAGCCTCCTCCCGAGCTTGCGTGCATCATCCGATATCGGACGTGCCGACGAACGCGCGCGCGGACTCATTAGTCCCGATCCGGACACGCGTCGCGCGTCTCAAGCCCCGCGAAGCGCGATACAACACCACGAGGCTCGCGCATCATGTTCTATACCTCCAGATGCGGGAACTCCCACTATAATCGCACGTAAAAAAAATCAGAAAACTTTGCGTTTTGCGTTGAGTCAATGACTCACCGGTGAATCTGAGTCGTCTATCCTTCCTTAGATCCGCGAACCTGAGATCCTTCAGAGATTTGGAGAAGAATGCTCCTATTTGTGCTGCTGCCTTTCGTGAGTAAAGTGGAAGCTCGGGACGCCAAATAACACGGCTTGGAGCATGATACTTACCGCGGGACGCGCTGCTGGCGGGGGAAAGCATTTGCTGAGACAACGTCGTGGTACGAACAGTCCAGAGCGCCGACACAACGTACGGTGAGCCCACTGCGGATATTTGAGCCTTTCACGACAAATTCGACGATCTGTAGCTCGTTCGCGACGAGGGCTACTATCAGTGTCCCCGTACTTGACCGCCTTAGCACTTTCGTCTAAATAACATGAGACACAGAATGTATTTCTTGTGATGTCGGGTACTGGGACGTTCTATAGCATGCTACTCCTAGGATGACCGGGTTTGAGGAGTTCTGGGGAAGAATTGAGGCTGTGGTGAATTTTTCGCTGGCCGACGCCATCAGATCAGAATACCAGGCATCTTGACCGCACAGTCCTACAGGTGGAGTAGTCCTATTCTAATTTGGCCAAAGGTCCTGAAGGTGAGTATCCTATACCCTTGAGCCTCCCTCATGGTTTCAAGGCTACAGACCCTCTGGATGGAGAGAGATGGTCGTCGCAATCCAACCCCATCCAAGTCACTAGTGGCATTCATACGAGTCTTCGACCTTCTCAAGAGACATAGGCCAATTATTGACAGATTATTGGCTTGATAAATCATATATAGACTCCTAGGCCTCGAACGTGTCCTCTCACGACCGAACCCGTGGTGAAATGAGCGAATGGTGAGGCCGAAATGGTGTCCAAATTAAGAAATCCAGCCCCTCAATGATGAAATCGATCGCCGCCGCTGAACCAGACCTTCCCATGACATGAAAATTTGCACAGGACAGCGTCTCATGGATGGTTGAATGCCTAGTGGTACAGAAGTTTTAGGTTCCCTGTGGAAAAGGAGCATTTGGGCAACGGTCAACTACCCTGTGTGGTCAAGTACGGGGACACTGATAGTAGACCTAGCAGGCATTACCCGGTTTCTTTTTGTGTCTTGGTCGCGTTGAAGTGATTAGTTTGACGGAGCACGCGCGAGCGATCTCGATATCTTCAGCAGAATCCATATCGACTACCAGCCTTCTTAGACCGGGCACAGGAAAAGACCAAAAAATATGAAGCCTCGGTGAAGAATTAAGTCCTGGGTCGGGTTGAACCGAGAGAGGCGAGGGGCCGAAGGATGAAAAGGACTCAGGCTGTTTGTGTTGTGCAAGACTTGGTGGCATAGCATTCCGGAAGGCTTGGACGACTTTGATTAACAGAACCAAACAGAACTTGAAACGGGGATTTGACGTTGAGGTCGCCGGGCCGGCTGGACGTTAGGCAGCAGAGATGAATATGTGAGTACAGGCCACAGAAGATCTCATAGCCGACCCTATTGGATGCAGGAGCACTGAGCGAAGAAAGGAGAGAAAAGCGTAACGCTGACCATCACCGTGACGCTTTGGTCCAGACCGCGCCCAATTCCCACACTTCCCTGCTCTCGTCATCATGGGTGACACGTCCATCGGTACCGCTCCTCTTGCTTCTGACCACCACCACGACGCGACATGTCGTTTAACGAGGAGGAGACGCATCGAGGGAAGAAGCGCAGGCTTGCACGCGCGTGCGATGCATGTAGACGGCGGAAGGGTACGCGGCCTACTCGTTTTCCGACCCTTATTCTCACCGATGATGCATTATAGCTCGATGTACGCTCCTCCCTTATTCACGACTCACTATCTCACCAGTACCCGCGTAATCCATAGGCGACGGCTCGCAAATCGAAGGGTACAAATGCTCGACGTGTCTCGACCTGAATCTCGAGTGCACGTACCTCGAGGCATCTACGGTGTGTGATTTCGCTGTAATATCTCTGGTCTTCGGCATGTTTGACCAGGTTCCGCTCGCCGGAAGACATCTGTTTGGACAGGCAACCTTGTACGATTTGCAGTATCACTGTGTGCGTATCTGCTCCTCTTTGCGGCTCGAGACTGATGATACTGCTAGCTGGCTGTCCAATTCCTCGAGCGTTCGTCGGCTGCGCACGGGCCTTGGAACATTATTGGTATTGCGTTGCGATTCGCCCAGGTGCGTGCGCGTATTGACCCTTTTGCTCCCTTATAAAAGGTTTGACGCGCACAGGATCTCGGCATCCACCGCCGCTCCGCGCACATCGAGCAGCCGTCCGTCGAACGGGAGCAGTTCAAGCGCGCATTTTTGATTCTGGTATACCAGGACCGGATTGTTAGTTCGATAATGGGCAGGCCGTGTGCCTTGCAGCATGACGAGTGCGTCCTTGCACTCCTACTTCCACCGCGCTGTTAACTAACACTGCCCAGCTTCGACGTAGCCCTCCCCATCGAATGCGACGACGAGTACTGGGAACACCCCACTCACCCGTTCCAGCAGCCTCCTGGGATTCCATCCCGCATAACGTTCTTCAACGCACTCATGGCGCTCAATCATATCCTTGCCTTCAGCTTGAAGCTCTTGGTACGTCTTCTTTCGCCAGCACAAGATGATACTGACCTCGGGCATGGCAAGTACTCCCTCGGCAAAGTTCGCGACGTGCTCTCTGCTGTCGACGAGAGTTGGGAGGAAAACACTGTTGCGGAGCTCGACTCCGCATTGAATACTTGGCGAGATTTGGTACCCGAGCATCGTATGTCTATTTCTTCCTACAGAGCTTGTCTGCTCATACGACGACAACGTAGTGCACTGGGATCCGGAACGCGTGGACTCTGTATTCTTCGACCAGAGCGTCGCGCTGCAGTGTGGGTACCACTATCTGCAGGTTCTGATCCATCGGCCGTTCATCCCAATGATGCGGACGTCAGCGCCAACGGTACGCATATCTCGTTAGAATCGAGTGTCCATTAATCCTCTTCGTCTGAAGGCCATTCCATCGCTGGCGATATGTACCAGTGCGGCCCGCTCGTGTGCTAATATCGTTGACCTCCAGCGCAGAAGGAAAGGGGACGTCGCTGTTGTATTCAACTCGGTGGGTTTCCTCCTTAGATGTTTGACCCTGCTGAAGAACAATCGCGCAGCATGCGGTCTTCACCTCTGCGATGGTGTTACTTCTGAACGTCTGGGCCGGGAAGCGCACTGGGATGCCAGACCCGACGCGGGAGATGGTGAATGTACAAAAATGTATAGACGTGACTAAGTTGTCCGAGGATCGGTGAGTAGATCTCTCCTTCTTCAACTTTTCGTCTTCGCTGAGGCGCTGGCCGTAGATGGCAATACGCCGGAATCTTCGGCGATATTGTCACGGAGCTGGCATCCGTCGGGCGGACGCACTCGGCATCCGATAACCAATCTCACGGCCTGCCCCGACAGCATCTCTCCCGCACAAGCTCTACCGCATCAGCATCTGAATCGTCTCAACGGCGCGCGCTGCATTTGCAACCGCACCCACAACCTATACCAGCGTCTTTTGCGGATGGGATTAACCCGGTCGACCTATCCGCTATGGAGCCCAATACATTCGAGGCCGACACGTGGAATCCGCAAGATCCGTTAACGGGCATGCATATCCCTGTGTCGTCGCAGAACCCGTCTGAATCGGAAGACGTCCTGATGAATTTGATTGACCAGGAGACGATCGCGTTGTGGGCCACTGCGCCTTTTGGGCTCGAGTGCGTTTCTTCCCTTGCTACGTGTCCGTCCTAGCTGACGTTCTTTGCAGAGTGGATGATTGGGAGAACTATTTCAACAACTTTGGCGAGCTCACGCACATGGAATGACCTTAAATTTTATGTTAAAGTTGCGTGAGGCGCACTATAACGTATACACTGAGCCCTATGTGGAGCCCCTGAGTGAAACCTAGACAGTAACCTACCCTAGACCAATGGCGAAACTGTCACGCCATCAATGCGTGACCTTCCCCCTTGTCCCAAACGTCCATCTCGCGAAACAGTGTGCTCATCAGATTCCCCGCCGTCGCTTTAAACTTTACATCCCATGACTCGAAACTCCGAACTCCGCTCCCGCCTTGCCGAGACGACGAGTGGCATTGCTGACCTCGAGCGTCAATTGGCCCAGCTTCGCGCATACAAGAGACAGCTGGACGTCAAACTCCGAGCGATTGTGTACCCTATCCTCACGATCCCCTCCGAAATTACCGCAGAAATTCTCTGCCACGCTGTGGCTGACTCGCCGATCGAGTGGATACTCGCCGCCACCCGCGTTTGCGCTCTCTGGAGGACGGTCGCTCTTTCTACTCCTCGCATGTGGAATGCATCTTACCAGCGTGCTTGGTCGCGAAAGAAAGATCCTATCAACCTTTTGCAACTCTGGCTCTCCCGGTCGGGAAGCTTGCCGCTCCACATCACCCTGGACGTCTCGCAGGATGGAGAGCGCGTGCTGGCCTTGTTGGCCAGGCACATATCGCGGTGGCACCGTGTCGAGCTTTTTGGGGCGCTTTGCTCTCATCCCTGGCTTGACAATGGACCGGCGCCTTTCCTATCATTGCACGGAGAGGTTCCGAGCCCGCTGGTCGACGTGGATTCCGACTCTTGCCCCAAATGGCGCGGTATTGTTCTCTGCCATACCAAGGCCGAGCCCACTGCACTGCTCCCTACGCTGTCGAAAGTCACCTCCGTGGAGCTTCGCGAGGTAGCCTCTGCCTTGGTGCCGACGGTGCTTCGTCACACTCCTAAAGTCAAATATCTCACCGTGCAGCACCGTCAACGCCTGAATTGCCCTCCTATCTTTCTACCTCGCGTTCACACCCTCTACCATCGGTCGCCTGGTTTGCTCAACCATTTGAGCCTACCTGCTCTCAAAGACCTACACGTCGCCTCCGATCTCTTACCGACGCCGAAAGAGCTGGAATCATTCCTGACTCGTTCCGGCTGCACTTTGTGGAGGGTCCGTTGGGAGAGTTTCTCCACCACTGGCGCAATCATCGGTTTCCTGCGTGTGATTCCATCCGTGCAGGTATTTATCCTTCCTCTGGGGGATTACGAGCCCCACGAAGCCAAAATTATAGCCTTCCTCAATGCTGTCGGCGCAGGAGAGGTGCTTCCCCAGGTCGAAACACTTGCATTATATCGCATTTCCCGCCGTATCCTTCCAAAGCTACAGTCAGCTTTGCACAGCAAAACGCAATTGCCAACCTGCAGGCTGAAGAAACTCATTCTCGAAGTACAGGTACCCGTCTCCGGCGATTTGGTTCCCCAATCATTGCGATCGAGCATGGCTGAGAAGGGTGTGGAGCTTCAAGTTACTAGTACTTACTCTAGATAATCGTCTTGCTAGACATTCATGCATATGGAGACAATGATATATATTTTTCTTCTCAAACCACTGGCAATTTTATTGTAATATCTGATGATCGTTCTCCGCTCAACACCTCGTCCGCTGGCAGCTGCTCCTGGTATTTATCGGACAATACAATCCTGCTCATGACCGACAGCGCTGAGCGCATCTCCTCCATGTGGGCAGCCGACAAACACGCTTTCCGGAGAGTAACGACCCGTTCAACGCGGTCCTCGGTTTCTGATCTCGGATCCGCATACTTTTTTTTTTTCTTCTGGCCTTTCTTGCCCTCGTCAACTCTCCATGCATGTACTACAACCTCGCTCTACTTAGATCTATCATTCTCGGCCAGTTATCACCAGTACTACATACACCCCGCAAAAGATGTTGTGAGGAAGTCCAGAGCGCAGGCGGTGCGCATCCACCCAGTGTAGATTTGTGGGCAAATGCATTGATCAGTGGAGCCTCGGTCACATCGAGGGCTGGATTTATAATCCTCCACTATTCGATTGCTTTTTCTTTTCTTGCGGAAGCCGGTGCACCGAGGAGCGATATCTGTATTGGCAGGATGAGAGAGACAAGGAGTGGTTGGTGTCGGGCTGGCCAGCCGACTGTACAAGTCTGTAACTTGAGTTGAAGACCCCTGAGAAGAAAAAGGCCGCAAACGCCAATGTACCATCTCGGCCTGAATCGAGTTTCCGCATGAAAGTGACCGCTATGGATTTCGACGGCCATGGGCGGAGCGCGGTGGCACTGGATATAGATTATCTGCGAGCGATGTGGGCTAGGCTTAGTAGTAAGGACCGCTAGCGAAGCGGGCTAGATAAGTCGTAGTCGAGCTAGGATCCGATTGTGCGGAGGAGGGAGAGCGGAGAGAGACAGTCGGAGAAAAAAGAAGAACAGTTCGAAGGTCCGACGATCCTCGTTACATGCCAGTGCGCGATAGGCCGCAGGACGACTAGGTCCGCCTTAGAACGTTCATAGATGCGCCGGTAGTGTGGACGATGAAGCCGTGAGCTTGGAAGTCTACCGATACTTCGGGGGAACAGAAGAAATCACATTCACAAGGTCATGACCCAGATCTAGAGCAGCGCACCTACTTCGCCTCCCCAACGAGCTCGTTCACAATCTCCACGGCCCTCCGGAACTTCTTCTTATCCTCTTCGGTCGCCTTGACCGTACTATTCCCGCCACCACAGCCGGCGGGCCCACCATTGTACCACTCCAGATCATCACTGCCCCACGCTATGCTGGTGTCCAATCCGTAGATGTCTTCACTGCCTGGTGGGCTCTCCGTCGGGATGCTCTTGAGGATGCTGTGCAACTCGTCGACGAGGCCGTCGGTTGCGGAATCGGGCGCGAGGGACTTTGGTGCTGCTTCCTGGAGCGACGGGGTTCCATCTGGACGCACGGCAGCCGTTATCGTGAGGGATGCAGCGTCGCTGGATTTCGCGATGGTGTACAGCGAATTGGGAGTGGGTGGAGCGAAGCCGCCGGTGATTCCTGCCCTAGATGAGTTCCACTGGGAGTATGGAGGAGGGGACTGACCATGCTGGAGGCGAACGAAGTATTCGGCGGGAGGCATGGTGAGAGTCAAGAGCAAGCTGTATTCGGATCTAGTCGCGCCGTTCCATCACCGCTGTCGCCGGAAATCAATTGATCTCGGCCCGCATTCGCCATGACGTCAGAACGGGAACTTATAAAAGGCGCGTCGAGCTCCAACGACGTCTACTCAAACTCACGCCGCAACCACCATGTCCCCAGCAGCCCAGCCATTTACCGACTCGGACATCCCCGCATACCCACCCGTCGCACACACCTCCCCGAAGGAAACTGTACGATGCCAGCCGTCGAGGAGCGCAACGATGTCGACCTCGCGGGACAAGACGAATGACGGACGATTAGAAAAGATGGACAGAATGAGAGGAGGGTGTATTCCGTGTCCAGGTGCGTTCGATCTTCCGTTATTCTTCCCTATTTTGACTCCTTTCGCAGATGGCGGTTGCTGCTACATTATCCCGATCCCATGCTGCTGTTAATGCGCTACTCGCACTGTATAGAACCTACCCTGTATCGATAACACTCCTACTCGGACGATCTGTAATTCACCCTTGTCTTTTTCCGAGCTCAACTTCGCTGGTCGTAGAAATCCAATCACATGCACAACGCGGGATAAGCACCAAGGCCTGCCGCATCCGTCGCGGGTGCAATCCCTCCTCTGTTGACGATGACCAGGAAGAATTGGCAGTGCATGGGAATCACTTGTTCGTAGCAAGAGTGGGCCGTTCTCGTTGTTAGTCCCTTTTTGTGTGTTTTGAATTCTTTCTGAGAACCTCCGCTTTCTCGCGAGTCAGTTGTTGTTCGCTGTCCCACCCTCACTTGAATCCAGAGCCCAACGGCGTGTTGTCGCCGTTGGCTGAATTATTCAACCGTTTCTCCATGCAAAGGCCAGTAGACTCTGGACTGGACCGTGTACAGAGTTCGGCGCGTGCACCGAGCAACGCCAAGAAACGAGCACGTCCCTCAACTGAGTACTGAACAATGAGCGAATTTTCTTATTTTAACCTATGGGCCCCCTGCGAGCGATAATAAGTTGTTCTGCGGCATTGAAGCATGAATCCCCACCGTCGGCCAGCTTTGCACACGCCCCGCTGAGGGTGACCAAATCTACGCGGCGTGTACTCGATCGAAACGGGTGTTGGGTGTCGAGGCATTCGACAGTACCACTTTTTATCAATTGAAAAGGGTCTCCGTTATACTATATTTCCTGCATCTACTCTCGGTGGGACAGGATTAGGACTTCTCCGTCCCAAGATTGCGCGAATTCTTGCTTGTTGTTCGAGCTCGGCTCTCTGCATCGCCGCAAGAGCCCGGAAATATCCATCCTTCTTCCCCGGATAAATCTGTTTATCCTGCAACACACAAAACTGGATCACCAACGACAGCAAAAAAAGCGAAGATTCACATCACATACATGAGGCCAGGCATAGGGCAGTGTGCGCGGTGTTTTGCGGATAAACATTGTTTGGATTGGCTCTGAATCTCCCCTTCCTCGACGGACGCGGTTATAATTTTGGGCGTCGCCACGGGAAAATGGAAGATTGGGAGGTATGCAATCACCCCGGATGCTCTCTGGGTCGTTGCCCTGTTCTACACGTGAGAACGATTCAATACCGGGAACTTGAAGTTGGATCGCATAGGGCACTCACCGAATATTGCCAACACCCGCACCGTTTTCCTTCGAATGAGACACCGCGTCAGGAGCGCTGTACTCCGCCGCACAAGCAACCTCGGGAGATATGCACAAATAGGGAGGATGAACAGAATAGTAACAGCAATGGCGACGAAGCGGTTTTCACTTGCTGGGTGGGGTGCGCCTGCCAGAGCCCGTAGCCGCCAGCGGCGGTTGCGGCGCAGGAAACGAGCGCCATGGATGTGATGATTATACGGCGGAACATCAGGATTCCGTTCCTCCACTCTTCGTAGTGCAGAAAGCGGAAAACTAGCCCGACAGATGAGGGGTCGTGGTGTTGCCAGTCCACGTTTTTGATCTGCCAGGTGCCGTATGTGGTGTTTTCCACAGTACGTGGGAGGACGTAGGTTCGTGAGGGGATGGAAGAGGCAACGAAGGGGAATGCGTAGTGTCGTAACGCGAGCGTATGGAAGACAAGTCGGGAGAACCAGTAGCAATTACTGCTGGTTAGACTGTAGTGGGGTTCCTCAGCGCTGATGACCTCGACGTAATGGCCGAGATCGCGGAGACGTGGGTACGGGCCGGCCCACTTGTAGTCCAGAAAGTCAGCGAAAGCGTCGTAGCAGAATGAACCTGGAAAGTGTCAGTTATAGCCATAAATTCAAATAGCTAAACCACCTTGGGAAGCGATGTTCTTGTCCGTTAATAAGGCAAATAACAGTCGATGGGATTTGTAAAATGAGGCATCGCGCTGTCGTGTAACCGGCTTGAAGGTGGCTTTGTCGATAGCCAGTCGGAAAGGATTCATCATCGCCTTCCCCAGACGTTCGATTAAAAGCTCGTGTACCGAGCCAGCATATCGAAACCGAAGGGCGAGGAACTGGTGCTTCAACACCGTTTCAGATTCCTCCCACCAGCAGATATCGGTGATCCGGGTATTCTGAATGTCGGCGTCTGCGCGGCGGATCCATGCGCAGAGTTCTTGGATGGTCATAGAGCCGTCGGGGATGTCGGATGTAAGGGCTTGCTCTACATCTTGAGGGGGTTGAGCTGGAGCCATGGTGGTGGTGAAGCGAAGAGGAAGAGGTACTTGGCTGTGGAACACAGCCTTTCGTGAAAGGCGGCTTGAGGTGTCGTGGACGTCAGATGGGTGTCGTCTTGCACTGGCGGGATGACACGAGGGTCGGCGTTTGTGCGATGACGATTTGGGGTTTGTTTGTTAGGAAGAGGATAGACTTCGTCGAGATCGCGCTCATATTCATGGCTCAGAAACCACGTCGCGAATGGTTGGTGATGGAGCAGAGACAAGCGTGTCATGGCATCATCAACGTGTGACACTGCTTCTTTTCCCAACGCCCACGCTCCGAACAGACGACCCCCATGCTTTGATTACTCCACTCTTTTCTTTAAAGTTTACGCTCTCCTTCGCCCTCAAACCATTCTCCTCGGCTCTGCTTTGTACCACAACCACTCCTACTCGCTACAAGTGGTGCTGAGATTCACCTTAGCATGTCAAGGCTCCCCAAGGTTAGCTGCATATGCGACTTGCATGGCTGCCAAGGCAACCAAGTATTCATCTCTCATCTCCGCATAGATCTGCTTCTCCTGCCAGGACACCGTTAATGAGCTGCTCAAATGAGCAGTTCTGAAATTTCAATTATTTTCGAAATTTCCATAATTCCAACCATGGAATTATTAATGCGGAAACTCCTCCGTTCATGTGTCTTACACGTGTCGGTACTTCCCAAGGCCACATACATCCTTCGAAACACCCACATTTAACCTGACAACCACTCGATAATCGTTCCAAACACAAGATCACAACTAAAACGCCTGTCGTCCGAAAAAGGCAATTTCAGTCATTGAACTACCTTTGACTCACCGGGTCTGGAGCCGGTCCAGAGCGCTCCATGACTCAATCGATCACCAGTTATGACTAGGACAATAGGCCAGTCGATATGACTCCATATGACTAGGACAATTAGCTATGACTCGGACGACTCATTCCAGTACTATATAAGTAGCCTGTAGTAGCTACCAGAAAAAGGAAGCGACCCCCCTCGAGACCCCATCAGTGCCCATCCTCCCTTGAAGCTGTAGGAAGCCAGGGCGCTTCGCTATAGACCTGGGAATTGGTAAAGAAAGTAAAGGAATCAAGGAAAAAGTGAGAATTTGTTTTGTTTGAGAATTTACGTTTTGCTAGGACTTTTCAAACTATCGTAAGGATCGTTTAGGATTGGTATTGGGTTGGAGTTGAGCCATATTGCTCCTCCTGAAGTTGTGTTGAAGAGAAAAACCTACAAACCTTATACTTTTGTTCATCAACGAGACTCTCGTTGGACTCGACACAAACTCCCCTACTTGGAATATCTGGGTGTGCAACAGCGTTTCCTGCGTTGAATCCCCACGAACTTGCACTCGCACACACATTGGATTTGGTGTTGATTAGTGGAGTAGATTTGGGATATTTGGATTTTCTTTGCGAAGATTCAGATTTTTCAGGTTTATTTTATTTTCACGCTTAGTCTATAGTGAGCATTTCACTGTCATCCAATAAATCCAAGTCATGACCCACTCACATACTGCCACGCAGTTGGCATTTTGCGGCCTCTGCGATGGATGAACATAGTCTCCCGCTGGACCACGTAAAATGGTACGGCGACTTGTGGACCGATTTTCATTCGTGTCAATGGCAGGTCGACAGGGATATAATCGCCGCGAATGCTTTCTGGGTCCATTCCCTGATCTGTCGTGGGTGGTTGAATTTTACCTCCGGAGTAAGTGCAACATACCAAATATGTCCAGGACTCTGGTCGTCTTGCGCCGCGTAAGATGGTATGTGATGAGCTCGATTATTTGTCGTCGCAGTCGCCGCGCAATGAGGAAATAAACGACACCGATGGCCATTATGGTTAGCAGAACCACAACTGCTATAACAGCGTGTGTAGTGGGACCTTCCCCCTGTGGTCTTGGCATGCGGATGATGCGATAGATACCATATCCTCCAGGTCCGACGAGAATGCAGGAGAGTATAATGGCAGAGATGATAATGCCACGTCGTACAACCAAAAATCCATTGCGCCACTCCTCATAGCGCAGAAAACGGAAGACGAGCCCAGTAGATGACGGGTCGTGGTAACGCCAATCATCGTCGTGAATTTGTGCGGTCCCGTAGAGAGTGTCCGGGGTGCGCGGGAGGACATACTTGCGCGGCTCCACAGACGAAGCGATGGTCGGGAAGGCGTAATGCCGCAACGCAAGTGTGTGGGAGAGCAAACGTGCGAACCAATAGCAGTTTGCACTGGTTAGACTATAGCGGGTTTCTTGAGCGCTGATCTCCTGGACGTAGCGCGCGAGATCAAGCAATCGTGGATAGGGACCACGCCATTTGTGGTCGAGGAAATCAACGAAAGCGTCGAAGCAGAATGAACCTAGAGGGCAGTAAGTATGAGAAATTGAAATGGTGAGAGGAATGAATGAAATGACCTTTGGGAGCGATGTTCTTGTCTGTTAACAAGCCAAAGAGCATCTGATGGCCCTTATGAAACGAGGTATGTTGTTCCAACGTCGTTGATTTGAAGGTAGCCTTGTCGATTGCTCGTCGGAATGGATCCATTATCACCTTCCCTGCACGCTCGAGAATCAGCTCGTGTACTGCGCCAGCGTATTGGAACTTGAGAGTGAGGAACTGGTGCTTCAACACCGTTCCAGATTCCGCCCACCAGCAGACATCGGTGAGGAGGGCATTCTGAATTTCGCTATCGGCGCAACGGATCCATGTGCAGAGTTCTTGGATGGTCATACTAGAGCCGACAGGGATCCGAGTTGGGCCAATGTCGGATGTGACTGTGAGTGCTTGCTCCAGATCTAGAGGAGGTCGACCTGGAGTCATGGTGGTAGCTGTGGAAGAAATGTCAGATGTGTCGCACACCGGGATGAGAAATCCGATGGGATCATTTGTTTGAGACTCCGCTGTGATTGACGCGATCAGTGTGACGTCACATCTGAGACTTCCCCTCCTACTACCATCTTCGCGTCGCCGCCGCGCTCTGCACAATCTACATGCACAAACATCTATCCTCATCCCTTCACACGCGTGCCGACTCGGACCTCCAATGTAGGGCTGTCGTCCTCACCACAAATGTCCCGAGAGCGAAGGGAGCGGGAGTAGAGAACTGAGGACATTGGGTACGTACCTGGAGGCTGGGGCGGAATCCCTGCATTATATCCTGTGTCTCTGGATCCATGGAAGCTGACAATCTGCTCGTCGCAGCACCCACACTGGCTCTGGCTCTTCCCCATCGCTACCGTCCGAGTCGTCTGCGTCTCAAACAACTCATTGAATGCCGTTCTCCCTCCAGTCATTGACGATTCGACGCTCAGCAGACATCCGCCTGTACCAGAACCCCGCGCTGAGGCTCACACCATTAATATTTCAAGACTCGCTCGATTCTACTTCGAATCACAACTATTCCTGTCCTCATCTTTCCCCTCGTATCCCTTCCCGCAGTAGAATTTGCGACAACTTCCATCGCCGGCGATCCGCAGCATCATGGAAGTACTTACTCCGCCTTGGGGCGGCGGCAGCTAACTTCCCTTCCATTTAATGGAAGTTCTGTCCAATTTTCTTCTCAGGCTGTTCGGATTTGGAAGTAAAAGCTGTTGAATCTGGAATCTGGATGGATTCAGTTGCCTTCCAGCTGCCAGGCGCAGGCGGCATCATGCATGATTAGCGCCGAGTTGGGGCGATCTCAACTCACCTCGGTGTAACCTCAAGCTGGTGTTCTGAGTCGTAGTCATTCATCTCCCGCCCACCGCCCATCCGAGTCGACGTCGGTGTTCGGTGCCTCCGGCCACAGCTTCGATCTGCAATCGTTGGATCAAAATCAGTCACACTGGCAGTAACTTACAGTCACCACCGCCGAGCCGCCGACGGCGATCCGTCCCATTGCAATTGCAGTGCCCTTTTTGCGTCGTGCCCTTGTCGTTGGCGCTTATCCTCTACTGCTTCCTTCTGTCTTCTACTCCCTCGTAACGACGGTCACCGCCACTTGCCACTCGCACCCACCCGCCCACTTCTCCCACTCCCACATCCTCGCCACGTACCGCAAGACCACCTTACACAATGGCATGGCCATTCCAAGACGGCGGGCACATCGGTGGCGGGGGGTACATCCCTCCGCCGGGCGCTGTGAGCGGGGGCCAGCCAGATGGGGGCTTCCACGGCGCTTTTCCGGGATTCCACGGTGGTGGAGGAGGACATGGACATGGGTACGTCTCCCCCGCTTTCTTCGTTTTTTGCCTCCGCGGCTCCTTTTTTCGACGCTGACGACTATACAGTGCACCGCCGCCGAGCTGGCTTGCACAAGGCCAAGGCCAAGGACACGCACAAGGACCCTGGGGTCAGCCTGCTGGCGGCGGTGGCGGCTGGGCGAATACACCGGGCCCGCAAGCGCACTATCCACCCACGTCGGGCGTCTACCCGGGCTGGGCCAATACACCCCACCAACAGCACCAACAACAACAGCCTCAGACTGCGGCCTGGGCGAATACCCCGACACCATGGGGCGGCGGCGGCGGGGCGGGCCCGCCCGTAAGCCAAGGCTGGGGTTCTGCCGGGCATACACCAGCGATGGGGTATCCCCCCCAAGATGCGTGGGGGAACGGACATCATGCGAGTACGAGCGGGTTCAGCGCCATGGCGGCACCCCCTCCCAGCGCGAACCCCGCCACGGCTGGCTGGGCCGGCCAAGTGACCCCACATCCTGCATTCGCGCATCATGGACATCATGGGCATGGACACGGACGACGGCCGCACCCAGAGGAGCCGGAGGAGGAGTACTTTGACTACGATGCCGAGGAGGCGCAGTTGGCGGAGGAGGAGGCCTGGGCTGCTGCTGCTGGCGGTGGTGGGGGTTCCTCACACGGCCACGGACATCGACAAGAAGCTGGATGGGCGACGCACCCACCAGAAGCTGGTTGGGCGACACCTGGCTGGGGCGACGAGCAACACCACCAGCATGCAATGCGACGCACCCACAGCGCTGGCAAGTCGCCTGGCAGACCAAAACACCGCGAACGAGCGCATTCGTTCTCTTCTCCCGCTTATGGCCACCCCCAACAACATCCACATTCCCCCCCATCCCGCCGCATGGGCAAACGCACAGGCCTACGCGTACAACGAAGACCACCTCGCGAAACGCCCGATACTATGGCGGAGCGATTACCCAGGTATCGGCGACGCGAGCATGAGCGCCGGCGCGTCCCTTCCCTCCACCTCGTTCTCCCTATTCCGGCGCAAATCCTCCTCGTACCCGACGACGACGCTCGAGGCAAGTGAATGGCACGACCCGAAGAAACGCATCCCGTGTCCGACGCTTACTTACCCAACCTCCTCTTCCTACTCCTCTTCCTCCTCCGCGGCGTACTTGACACGATTCCGCATCGCCTACGACATGCGTGCCGCGCCCGACCAAACTCCGCTGGGCGGGATGGGCGCGTTCATGCCAAGGGACCCCGGCGAGATGATGCAGCCCGCAGTCAACCCCGCTGCGAAGCGCATGCGGCTGGTGTTGGGACGGTGTCCGTGGTATGTGGATGTCAAGCCCGCGAGTGGTGGTGCGTTGCCTTTCCCTTTTCCTTTCCCCTCCTTCTTTCCTCTCTTCTTCCTCATCGCTCACGCTCACAATAGCCCCCTTCGTAACCCTCTTCGACGTCCTCTCCGCGCTCCACACACAGCTCGCCACGCCCATCGAGGCGAAGGACTACTTCACCAAGGCGCTCACCAAGGCGGAACGCGCGAGGATAACAAAGGCGTTTAGCGAGAGGTGTGATAAAGTGGGGAGGGCGATGAGGGAGGTGTTTGCCAACTATCCCGCCGAGGAACAATTCGAGCATGCACCACCCCGGAACCACACAGCCGAGGAGATTGCGCGCGGCGTGCGTCGCGTCGATTTCCTCACTGGCGAGTGTTTTTTCGTCGGGCTGGTGAGGAAGGGCGGGGTGTGGGAGGCGAGGTGTGTTAGGGAGATCGCGCAGTAGGTGGGTGTGCCGCGACTTTCCTGGTCGAAGAAATCGCCCGCGTCGATTTCCTCACGGGCATATGTGAGGAAGGGGAAGGGCGGCGTGTGGGGTGTTAGGGAGCTATGATGTCGGGGGGGGGGGGGGAGGGCAAGGGCAAGGGCCTTTATTTACGCTTACGCTGCTCGCTATCTAATTTTTTTTTTTCCCTGTGTGTACTGTACTGCTGTTACTGTCTTGCTTGCTTGTTACATGTTACTGCGACTTATCTACGAATGCGGATTGGGACTTTGCTGTATATAATACCTGGCCATGAGGAAACAACTCGAATCGGCGGAAGAGAGAGAGAGAGAGAAAAGGATGACACAGAAGATGGAGCAGCAGCCTGCCCCTGCTACGAACAGGAAGTGTACGTTGGTCCCATACGAATATGGTCTTTGAAAAAAAAAAAGGTCCATACACCAAATACAGCCTGCCCCTGCGACGAACAGGGTGTACGTTGTTCCCATACGGATATTGTCTGCAAGAAACCGGAGCAAGAGATGGGAGTTGCACCAAATGGTGGTGCAGACAGGCTTGATGGGAATTTACTCAACTGGTGTATGTAGGGTTGAGGGGGGAAGATTGGAAAGGATACGAGGCAAAGAAGGCTCAATAAAAAAAGAAACGCGGGCAATCTGGGACAGCCTGCCCCTGCGACGAACAGGGAGTGTTCCCATACGAAACAACTTCAAGATTCAAGAGACGAGAGTGCATCGAGCGGTGCAGACAGGCTTGGATGAAATTACTTTTACTCTGGTAAGTCAAACGTATGGCGACTGAAGGGAGAAAAAGATTGGAAGATGTACAAACTCCGAGGCGAAGACTCCATAAAAAAACAAAGGTGGAAGTATCGCACAGCCGGCCCCTGCTACGAACAGGAGTGTTCCCAGATATACGATGGACAAGGTAAGAGATGGGAGTGCACCGAACGGTGGTGGTGCAGACAGGTTCAACAGAAACTCACTACTCACCTTGTCTATGAAGGTCAACTAAAGGCGGAAAATAAAATAAAATAAACTTGGATAGGATGATGTGCAGTGCATACTCAATAAAAAGTCCAATGCATGGACGTACAGCCTGGCCCTGTGCAGAACAGGGAGTGTTCCCACCGACATACCTTTCGGCGACAACATAAGGGACGGGTGCATGAAACGGTGCAGACAGGCTTCCCAGCAATGTTCACGCAAGGTATTACACTCAACTCCAACTCATTTAATTTCAACCGAAGTACAAAAATTATTGCCGTGAGAAGATATACCTGCCGCCCTGCGACCAGGAGGCTACCACATATCGGAAGAGGATTTACGGGACCGAACGGAGATTTCTTGGTAGATTCGTTGTGCAGGATGACAAATAAGACGACCATAAAAAGGAATGCCATTATGTGACGTGTAAACCGCCTGCCCCTGCGACGAACAGGGAGCTCCCATGTATGTTCAACTTGCAGTTGGGTTAAGAGATGAGAGTGCATCAAGCAGGATGGAGACAGGCTTGACTGAAATTACTTTTACTCTGGCAAGGGAAAACATAGGTCGACTACAGGGCGGGGAAAGATTAAAAAGGTAAGTACAGAGCAACTTGAACTCCAAGGCAAAGACTCATAAAAAATAAAAATAAAAAAACGGCGGGAGCCTGCCGCTGCCAGTGCGACGAACAGGGAGCTCCCATGTATGTTCAGCTTCCAGATTTGTCCAAGAGATGAGAGTGTACCGAACGGTGGAGACAGGGTTGATGGAAATTTACTCGACTCGTTTATGTAGGTCGACCACTGGCAAAGGGGAAAATAAACTTGGATTGGATAGGATGATGTGAGGACTCGATAAAAAGATTGGCAGGCGGGCTAAAGGACAGCCTGGCCCTGTGACGAACAAGGCGTGTTCCCACACGATGTTGTCTGCCGCGGCCCGCAAGAGACAGGAGTGCACCGTACTGTGGTGCAGACAGGCTTAACTGAAATTACTCTGGCAAGTCAAAACATACATCGACCAAAGCGGCGGCGAATAGGTACAGACCAATTTGGACTCCAAGGCTATGACTCCATAAAAACAGTGTGGAACACAGAGCAACTTGAACTCCGAGCCGAGGTCCCGAGGACTCAATAATAAAAAAACGGCGGGAGTCTGGGACAGCCTGCCCCTGCGGCAAACGGGGCCCCCCATACATCACGACAAGCTAAGCTTAAGAGATGGGAATTCACCGAACCTGAACGGTGGTGCGGACAGGCTTAGAGGAAATTTACTCAAACTTGCTTATAGGTTGACTAAAGCAAAAAGGGAAAAATAAGATAAACTTGGATAGGATGATGCAAAGACTCAATAAAAAGATTTGTGAGAAGGAAGGTGAGCGGCCTTCCACTGCGACGAACAGGGAGTACTCCCATACCCATTAGATGGACTTCCGGATGCAAGAGACCGGAGTGCACCGGGCAGAGGTGCAGACAGACAGGCTTAACGGAAATATACTCTACTCGTTTATGTAGGTCGACGAAAGGGCAACATAAAAATAAACTTCAACTTGGAGACTTGAAGTCATCCGAGGCAAAGACTGAATAAAAAATCATGAAGCCGACATACAACAACAGCCTGCCCCTGTGACGAACAGGGAGTGTTCCAATGCATGCGGGACACAGAAAGCAAGAGATGGGAATGCACCGAACAGTGGTGCAGACAGGCTTAACGGAAATTACTCAACTTGTTTATGTAAGTCGACTAAAGGGGGAAATAAAATAAACTTGGAGTCGTCCGATGCAAAGACCCACTGGCAATAAAAAGATTCAAGGTGATACTCTACTAGTACAGCCTACCCCTGCGACGAACAGGGAGTGTTCCCACACAATCTTGTCTACGCAAGAGACGGGAGTCCATTGAGCGGTGCAGACGGGCTCAACCGAACTTACTGTTGCAAGTCCTATGTAGGGGGCAAAGAAAAATAAAAAATGGTATTAGTTGGGAGTGCACCAAACGGCGGTACAGACAGGCTTGTAAGGTCAGATTTGGGGAGAGGTATCAAAGGGAACAGAGGTGTATACAGGCTTATAGACTGCGATGTTTAAGGGATTAATCCGCTCTCGCGCTGATCATGACAGAAAAACAAACTCGGGGTTTATTTAAGCGAACACCACACTTCATAGCCCATCGTTTGAACGCGACGTTGGATCCAAGCCCGACTACTGCACGTTTTGGACCAAGGAAAAAACCTTATTACATCGAGACGAACGGGGAATCTCAGCATGCTGTCGACTCTATACGAGATGAGGGTGCACCACAACTGAGGTGCCGCCAGGCTTACACCTACTTGAACTTTGCAGATGATATGCACTGCCAGTGACTTAACGTTGACGGCAGAAATTCCCAGTCGCTTGCGGTGGAACAGGCGATGAATGTTTGAACCTGCGTCGAGAACACGTCCACAACATCCACTGAACGTCAAAGTATTTCGTGGAGTGCATGTACTTAATTCCGACAGTATTGCATGTTTCCCGCTGGCAGATCCCGGGATCCCAAGCCCAGCATCCGAACAAAACAAGTTTTCAAAACAACAACACCAATCCGAAATTACTTCAAGTCCAACGCTGGCTCCGAACGAGTCGCCCAGTATCGGCTAGTGATATGAGGCTGGGTCGCCGCGATACAAAGTGCCGAGTGCCGTTGGTTGTCGGTACTAGTGCTTTGGAGGTGCTAGTACAGTAGGACCCAAAAAGGCATTACTTATTCCAGTGAGTAGTAAAGGAAGAAAACAACCACACAGACAAATTAGTTCAAAACCGGCGCCTAGGATGCAAGGACAACAGGGACGGAGAATAAGGGGGAGAACAAAAAGTTATCAAAAAATCACGGTGGCCATGGGAAGAACTGACGCCCGTTCCGAACGAGATGCTCCGCCATGAGAGTAACGATGCAACAGACGAATCAGAGATGCGTTATGAAGGAGTTCCTGCGCCGTCGGTTGGTTGAATTGCAAATCAAGTCTATAGATGAGACAAGTTAGCGACCGTCATGTAAAAAGAACCTTCAGCTCCACACCGCCCTCAGCCAGTGCCGAGCGCAACTCGTCAGGAACTCCATCGTCTCCGTAGATGTCAACGGTGAGTTTCTTCAGTCTCGACATGGGCAAGCGGAGTTTGTTGGAGAATGTGGGATGTAGATGAGGAATAATGCCGTGCGGAATTCCGAGCAGCGTCATCTGCTCGACATTAGGAAGCACCGTTCCTGCAGCAAATGCGGCGAGGAACTCTCGGATCCTCTCCTCGCCATCCTCATCACCATCGAGAGTCACAACTTGCCCGGTGAATTCTACCACCGATGGAATGGCGCAAAGGCAGCTGAGAGTAAGGAAATTGTCGCAATCCTCCATGTAGACTGATCGAAGAGTGCAGTTGGACCGATTTAGAAAGGGCTCCAGCTCTCCGGGGGATGGGAGGGTGAAACCCGTAAAGCGAAGGTCCCTGAGACCTGGTAGAGTGAGATGATTGAGTATTCCCGGTGCACCATCATAGAGGGTATGCACGCGTGGAAGAACGACGGTCAAAATTCCAAACGAGGGAGGGTGGTGCAGATGGTTTCCATACAGGGAGAGGAATTTGACCGCAGGCGTGTGAGCGAGGACCTGCCAGGCGACGGCGGCGGTCACCCTTTTGAGAGTGAGGGAAGTGACGTGCGAGAGAGCAGGGAGTATCGGAGTGGGAACCAGCGTTACACCGCAGATGACAAGACTGCGCCATTGGGGCCAAGAATCGGAATCAACCTTGGCCAGCGGAATGTTGCCGTGCAAAGCGAGTGCGGGCAGGCGGCGTGGTCTCTCGGCGTCACGTAGCGATTCGAAGCAGAGTGCACCGAAGAGTTCAACGCGACGCCAGCGGGAGACAGTGCTCGCCAACAAACGCCTGAGCTCCTCGTCGTGCGAGACAGTAATTGTGAGGTCGAGTGGCAAGCTACCCGAGCGAAATATCCAGAGTTGGAGCAGCCTGAAGGGTTCCCGTGGCCTCGCTGTGATAGTTTCGTGGAATGTATTCCAGAGGTGGGGAGTGGCTGACGCTATACTCCTCCAGGCGGTACATACACTTGTGGCGACGAGTGGCCATTTGTTCGGCGAGATAGCTGCAGCATGGCAGAATATTTCGGCCATTATTTCGGGTGGAATCGTGAGGATTGGGTGGACAGTCGCCTCCAGTTGCGCAAGTTCTAGCTGGGTGTCGTCCGCGAAGAGGTCGGCCAGCTGGCCTGTAAGATTGACGAGGCCAGCTTCCGCCTCCGAGTCGTCGAGGTTCGAAGTCATAGAGTCGTTAGGCTCGTGGCGAACGGCCTGCAATGGCGTGCGCGAGATGACTGTTGCGAACAAGAGAGAGCGTCACATTTTGATGACGTGACCTGTCATTGCCAGACGAACGTTTTTTCTATCATAGAATCTATGCACAGGACTACAATTTCTCTGGATTAGACTGATTCATAGCCCTGCTCGTTCCCAGCGGCAGTGGCACATCTAGGTACGGCGTCGGATATCTCGGCCGACCGTCTGTTGCCCAGATACGACTTAGAGAGTTTAAGAATTCAAGAGGGAACGTTCGGCCCCATCTATCGAGAATATTCACTGCGGTAGAGCTCATATATACCGAGTCGAATCCAACTAACCCGGATGGTACCCATTTTTAGCCTGCTCTCGGGCAGATTTTATTTTGTGCTCGAATCTTCCATTTTAGGACGACTTTCGCGACGTGACCCGTCACCGTGACATCTACACCCTTTTCCCAAACCTTCATCTCGTCGTGGACGTGCTCTCGGGCCAGCTCTGCGCCGCCAACGACTATACATTTCATCGCGTATACCTCCGCTGCCACGGCCACGGCCTCGCCGACCGTCCTTCAACTACACCTTGTTCTTCCTTTGGTCGGTGCTACTTCCCCAACTCTGGACAATAGGCATGTGGTCATGATTCAGTTATCGTCATGCAGCGCGATGGTTGCGCGGGCGTTGGCTGTCAAGGCCTCCACGGAGGGACCGAAAACAATGCGCTATGACAGCATTAACGGAACTGCAGATGACAAGCCTGGGTTTTTCTGCTATTCCGGGCCTTCATTTGCCTCCGCTGTCGTACTCTGCTTGTTGCCGATTTCGTACTCCGCGCCTGCGTCGACATTCAGACCGCCATGCTATGTGGCATAAAGTCAACCGCTCTCATCCCCAGCCGTACTTCCCTCTTCCATCCCACCAATGACAGACTCGGTCGCTGTACAACGCTTTCCCGTCGCACTGGCATCTCCCCTTGGTCCCCTTGGATTCCATGGGCCGGTCACAGTACACGGCAATGTTACGCAGGCTACGCATGTCTCTGATCCCAGTCAGTCCCATTGACAGTCTTGGGTTCACATGCTCACCTACAGTTTAGCTCGAGCGATGGACCGACTCCGTGAATCTAGCGTCAGAGAAGCTATTCATTCGTCGGGGGACCTGTACCCGGAACCAGCGTGTCTGCCCACCACCCGAGTCAGTGTCTTGAAAGAGCTCATGGCTTGGGCGAGGAACGTCGACGGCGACGAGCTACCTATGCTGTGGCTGAATGGTCCTGCTGGAGCGGGCAAGTCTTCGGTATCTCAGACCTTTGCGGCGACGTGCGCTGAAGAAGGTCTCTTTATTGCATCGTTCTTTTTCCGCCGCGGGCACAAGACACGCGGTACCTGGCGCGGCCTCGTACCCACTCTCGCCTATCAGCTTGCGCTACGATGGCCCGCCTATCGTGATGCGGTCGAACGCGCCTTGGGAGCCGACAGCCTCATTCTCGGCAGCTCGGTTCCCCTGCAATTCCACCAACTCTTTTCGGAGATCCTCCCGGATCTTCCCCCTCCCTCTCAACCACCCATCCTGATCATCGACGGGCTGGACGAATGCGAAGACCGGGCCAACCAGAACAGCATACTCTATTTCTTGGTGAACGCAGCTGCCAGTCGCACGGTCAACATGTCCCTCCGGTTATTCATCTCGAGCACGCGTGATGCCAATTTGAGCCAGGCGCTGGAAAGCCCTGCAATGCGCCACCGCTGCGATATGCTGACTCTCGAAGCCGACGAGGAGTCTTACGGCGATATCCGTCGATACCTCGAATACGAATTGCATCGCATCGACGTTGAGTTCCGCAACCGCGGGGTCAGACTGGGCGATCGCTGGCTTTCGCCTGCAACGCTGGACGAGCTGGTCGACAAGTCCTCCGGAATGTTCATCCATGCGGTGACGGTCATCCGCTACCTCGAAAACGAGTTCTCGCTCCCAGCTGACCGTCTCGGCCCCGTCGTTGCGCTGGACCCGGAAACCACCGCGCCGATGGACCACCTCTACACCCAAATCATGTCTACATTGCCTTGTGACCCCAACACGCCGACGATTCTCTTCCTCTTACTTCATCCGCAACACCAAGTCGGGCTACAACCCGAGGACGTCGACTTGGTTCTAAATCTCAGACACGCACGCACGAGATTGCTTCTACGCGCCTTGCACTCTATCTTGGTCGTTCCTGAGCTTCGTACGCCGCCGGTAGTGGATAACTTCGTCGCTCCGCTGCATGCCTCATTCATCGACTATCTCTGGGATCGACGGCGATGCCAGTCCGACGCTTGGTGCATCACCCTCCCCTCTACCGCTCAAAATGCCGCGCTGGCGATGGCGAAGTTTCTTATCAGACCGCAGAGTTCCTCCCATGTGAACCTCCGCAGGTAAGTGAACGAGCTTCCCAACGACTTTTCTGACTGGAAACCAAGGACAATCGTCGCCTCCTTGGCCTCGCTCCTAGGCGACATTCGGCCCACCGAAGAGTTAATCCAATTACTACGCCATCCAACGCTGCAGAGCTCACTCGGCGTATATCCTTTCTCTCGCCGAGCCCCGGAAGATCGTCTCGAGCCCAACAATCACCAAAAGCTATGGCGCGCGCCGTTCTCGATATCATGGCCTCTTACATACACGAGTTCCCGCTATCCTTCCGACTTGCTCGTGATGTGGGAAGATCAACTCTGGACGGCGGAGCTGCTGCGCAGTCTCCTTCGGCGTCCTCGGGCGACACCCGATCTCAGTGTACGGTCGCGGAAGTTCGATATAGCGTATTCTGCAATCTTCCAGCAGCATCCTGATGCACTGTCCCTCATGCGGCTCATCGCCCACTGCAATCGCTTCCTGCCATCCTTCGCCTCGCCGCAGGACGCATGGGGCTTTGTCGACATCACCCACACTGCGTTGCGACCATTCAAAGACCTCAACTCGATATCGTGGCTTTCTCTGGAAGATGCCGCTTCTCCTCTGGACTTTCTCGATGACTCAGTGCGCTGTGGGCCCTTGTACCTCCCTCCCGAGCGATTCGCAGAGGAGTTGATGGTTCTTTGGGCTCGTAGGATGGGCGATAGTCGGGAACTCACCACAGATATGTTGACTTGGATCCAGTGAGCCTTGTGGTCTATTTCGATCCCCGCGCACAGGCTCATCATCTCCCAAAACGCAGATTCGGCCTCCACACCATCATTGCCACTCCACCAAGCGCAGCGGTCCTCCAGGCGATTCAGAACCTGGACCTCGCGCGTGACTGTCGAGATCCGTCCACCGTCGACCGCATCGCACACGAGATTGTCCACCTCAAGTTCTTGAAACCGTTCGATCTACAGAACGTTGTTGATTGGTGCGCGGTGAGTATCAGGACGCATATATTATTAGGAATCAACTAAACCATCGTAGCGGCCTGAGATGGCTCCCGCAGCGTCGAGTGCCGGTATCTTCTGGGAGGATCAGATTCAAGCAGTGCGAGCCTGTACGTCTGTCAGCGCTTTTATAGATGAGGAGGAGCATCTGACTAGGGGTTTGACTTTTACGTCTCATCTACTGGCGATATGCGCGTGAATTATAATACTGCGGGTTATAGGACTTTTATATCTCTACAGACAGTATCTAATAAGTCTTAACAAGTCTTAAAGACTCTTCTCCAATATTCGACAATATTCTACTTGATGCGAGTCCTATCAACGATGTCCGAGATGCCCAGGCATAGCCTCGGGGTACTCGGCTTGTAATTGACTCCAACAGGGTTCACGCCATCCGACCAAACGCCAACCCTGGCCCAGTGCAAGACGATATCCATCTGACATCCACTACACCTGAGTCCGCCGCCTGTCGGGAAGGCTGTACGGTTCCGCAGCTACCTCTTCCTCTTCGCTCTACCACCATGGCTCCCGCTCGACCTCTTCAGGATGTGGAGCAAGGCTGCACATCCGATATCCCGACTCGGATCCCGGACGGCTCTATGACCATACAAGAGCTCAGCCACTGGATTCGTGCTGCCCCGGTCGCAATTCAGGACTCCGTCATCACCGACATCTGCTGGTGGGAGGAATCTGAAACGGTGTTGAAGCACCAATTTCTCGCCCTTCGATTTCGATACGCTGGCTCTGTACACGAGCTTTCACTCGAGCGTGCAGGGAAGGTGATAATGGATCCATTCCGACGGGCAATGGACAAAGCCACCTTCAAGCCGGTTACACAAGACTACAATCCCTCGTTTTACAATTCCCATCGACTTCTCTTTGGGTTATTGACGGACAAGAACATCGCCCCCGAAGGTCGTTTAGCCGTTGAATTTTGGATCTACTTGACGATTTGAAGGTTCATTCTGCTTCGACGCTTTCGTCGACTTTCTGGACTACAAGTGGGCCGGCCCGTACCCACGTCTCCGCGATCTTGGCCGCTACGTCGAGGTGATCAGCGCCGAGGAGCCCCGCTACAGTCTGACCAGCAGTAATTGCTACTGGTTCTCGCGTCTCGTCTTTCACACGCTTGCCTTGCGACACTACGCATTCCCCTTCGTTGTCTCTTCCATCCGCACGCGAAGCTATGTCGTCCCACGCACCGCAAAGAGTACCACACTCCACACAGACCAGATCAACGACGAGGACTGGCGACACCACGATCCCTCGTCTGTCGGCTTGGTCTTTCGTTTTCTGCACTATGAAGAGTGGAGGAACGGCATTCTGATGTTCCGTCGTATCATTATCGCTTCAGTGGCATTCCTTTTCCTCGCTGTCACCATGGCTAGCGGGTATGGGCTCTATCAGCTAGCACGCGACTCGCCCCACCCAGCAAGCAAATCTTGCTTAATCGCAATTGTTGGTGTCCTTTTGTTTTCCGTCCCCTTCTCTGTGCTTGGCGGAAGCATCCTTGTACTGTGGATTGTGGCCCGCCTGACCTACTGCCTTATCCGAAGAAAAACGGTTCGGATGTTGGAAATATTCGGTGAGTATGCAGCTCGAGTTGTTGAAAGATCCTAAACATTCTCGTATAGACCGTGGCAGCGATGCGGAGAGTATTCGGGGTGATTGCATCCCTCCGAATCTTCCGTGGTACCGCGAGTTACAAGATCTCCGGCTCGAAGTTGGTGGCGAAATGCAAGCTCAGACGATATTTATCCGTAAAACACCGCCGCCGCGCAAAATGCCTAATCCCTGGCGGCATGTACGTGAAAAACGTCAATTTTGTGGTATTGCTGGTGACCCACCTTGTACTCTAGGACAAGCAAATTTATGCCGGGAAGAAGGATGAATATCTTCTAGCTCTCGCGGAGATGCGGAAGACCGAGCTCAAACAGCGAGCAAGATATCAAGGCATGGTGGAAAGGAGCAGCGCTAAACCTGTCCCGCACATGGCAGAGGCAGTATAGGGGAGGACGATTTCAAAGATAACGATGCGAGGAAGGGACTCGGAGTGCGTGAAGCTTCTAGTCCATAGGGAGCCAGCGCAAGGTAGAAGACAGAGAGCAGGAGCGGGGAATCTGCGGAGTGCGTCGATGACAATATCAGCCACTGGCAGATCTCCAAGTCCTTGTCCGAGACTCCGAGTGCACGGTTTCAGGACCAGGCAGGTTGACGCCCACGCGCAGCTACCGCTGAGCTGCGGTCATCAAAGGTGCGGTTCAGGGAGAGAGGAGAAAGGCACATACTAAGTAGTACGCGGAGGATCAACGGCAGGCGGTCGACGTTCGAGACTCAGCGAGAGCCGGAAGCCAGGGTGCATGATGGTAGGAATCACAAAGCGGCAAATTCGAGGTTCGAGTGCAATAGGTCGTGATGATGACCGGCAGACAGCCGTCAATCACCCGTTACTAAGCCGATTCGCTTTTAGCTTCCACCACCACTCGGAACATGGCGGACGCTCCCTCGTACATCTCCAATGTTCCTCCTGAGCTACTCGCTCATATATTCAACCTCTACATCCTCGGTTCTGCCGTGCGAATCGGCACAAAAATCCATATCCAGGAACTCGGAGGTCCTTTGCTGCTCTGCAGCGTCTGCATGCACTGGCGGGAGATCTGCATTAGGGCTCCAGAGCTGTGGACCTCGCTCATTGTTGCACCGCGTAAACACTACGCTGCTGGCACTGACCTCGAAGAGGGCTTGTTCACGCTCTTTTCGGCCTGGATGACGCGGACGGGAGCCATGCCAGTGGACTTGAAGATCACCAGGACAAGGTCGAGTGGGCTACTGAAGAGGATTCTGGGTGTTGTGGCGCTTCAGGCGGCCCAGTTTCGCCGGTTGGGGATCTTCATCGAGCCGCCTTTCACCGCCCTGCCGTCGAGTCTTGCGGTTCCGCGGCTGGAGGAGCTTTCCATCGCGGTGTCGAAGAAGGCGCGCGCGGAAATGCTCGAATCCTTCGCTGTTGCCCCGAAACTCCGTCGCGTATCCCTCGACTCCGTCGGCATCTCGAACGTCGTCCTTCCTTGGGCCCAGCTGACACATCTGAGCATCAATAGGCAGGCCGAGAAGGCTATCCTTGCAATCATTGCTGCGACTCCTCTCCTGGAGGTACTCTCAATCTCGCACTCTGCCCCACGCTCCCCGGACTTTTCTTCACCGATTACGCTATCATTTCTCCATACCGTCCGGCTTCTACTACTATCTACGCTCAACTTCTTGTGCTCCCTGACGCTGCCCCACCTCAGCAACCTCGAAGTCCACTCATTTGACCTCGGCGCCTTCGCAGTCTCCCTGCTACTCAGGTGTAGCTCGCAGTGGAAGCTGCGTTCTCTTCGCATCCAACGATCGCAGTCCTCGTTCAGCTTCATGGTGAACCTTTTAGGCAGTCCGGGATTCTTGGCTCTCGAGTACCTCGAGATCACAAATGCGCGTGTGACGGACAGTTATATCGACCCATTGCTCCTCGCTATCGCGGACAGATCGTCATTCGTCCCAGCCTTGCGCACGCTGGTAATCGATCAACATCCACTGGCTATCCAGCCAGCAAGCGTAGCAGCATTGCTTACAGCACGCGCAAATTTGGACAGCTTGCGCATTTTTTTCACCTCGTACGTCAAGTCAGACGTGGTGGATGCGATTCAAGATGCGGTGCGTCCCTTTGCGGAGCAGGGGCGAGTTAATGTCGAGGTTGGAAGGGGTTATCGAGGTGGGTCGCATATGCAGGAAGAACTAGAGATGTTAGATTTGGTGGAGCATTAGCGTTAACGTTTTAATCGTCGCGTTGGGACGAGAAAATGCGAGACCGTCAATGCTGCAGGACAGGGCAAGTATTCCACCGCAGTATTTGTATTGAACGGTGAACCCAAGTGTTTCTGGACGGCGTTCACAATGCTGAGCGCTGAGCCATCATGTTTCACGGTGAATGGTAGCACAGATCGGGCAGGAGCGGGTCGGGTCGGGTGAACCCGGCCGGCCATATAAATACCGCGACAGCAAATGAACACCGCCACCCATTCACTGCTTCCTTTCGACCCACAATATGCTCAGGACGACGCTTCTTGTACGCATCGCCCCGGTTCAACGAGCTGCCCTCTGCGCTGCGCGCCCACACTACCTTTATCGCGCGTGGATGTCCACTGTTCCACGTAGCTCCAAGTCGTCGGCGACGAAATCCATTCTCCATGGTGCGTACTAGTGCCAGTTTTGCGTAGTACAGAGGATTTACTTTCTCTTCAGATGACCGCAATAATGCTTCTCAATCCCCACTCACCACTCCCGGCCCTGTCAGTACCGTGCCGACTATGGTGCGCGGTGATTGGGTCCTCTTCCATCCCGTCTACTCGCATGAGGAGCTCAAGGCTGTAGAGGTGTGTCACTACAGCCTCTCCTTCACTCCATACACTGAACCATGGTGCAGGTCCTCCATAAAGAAGCTCAGACTCTACCAGACAAGATGGCCTACCGGTTGGTGCGGCTTGCGAGGTACCTCTTCCTACAGCGTCTCCGTCGAATTCAACGCTAAGGAATACCATGCAGATGGGGATTCGACGTCGTATCGCGCTACAAGCACAAAACCATTCCACCGGGAAGCAACATGACCGTGAAGGAGCTGCGGGAGGGAGGATACATTCTCGACGAGCGTGGCTGGCTGAACGTGCGTTACTGCTTGTATGAAAAAGTTTCATCCTGATTTTATGCCTCTCAGCGTATCCTTTTCCTGGAAACAATCGCTGGTGTGCCAGGCATGGTCGCGGCAACTCTCCGTCATTTGACGAGTATTCGTCTCTTGGTGAGCAAGAACTACTACGACTAACGCCAATGCCTGACCGACATCCAGCGACGCGACAGTGGCTGGTATGTACCTCTATTCCGTACCTATATCCGGTTCCTAATCCTCTCAGGATCCATACCTGCCTCGAAGAAGCCGAAAACGAGCGCATGCATCTCATGTACGTCTCCCGTCACTCTTCTTGTCCACTTTCTCAACGACTTGTAGGACATTCATCACACTGCGCGACTCGCCCATCTGGTTCCGCGCTCTGATTCTCGGTGCCCAGGGCGTCTTTTACAACCTCTTCTGTGCGTTCTCCCCTCCTTCCCAGCTGTCTAACGCTAACCCTCATCTCAGTCCTCGCATATATCGTCTCCCCGCGCACATGCCACCGCTTCGTAGGGTACCTCGAGGAGGAAGCAGTCTTGACATAGTGCGTTCTACCCACTGGCATCTCCGTCGATTTTAACTGAATAACACCACACAGTACGCGCTGCATCGCCGACCTGGAGAACGGCTTGATCCCAGAATGGAGTAACAAACCCGCACCGGAGATCGCCATCGACTATTGGCGGCTTCCCCGCGATGCGACGTTGTTGGATGTCATCTACGCCGTGCGGAGTGACGAGACGACGCATCGGTGAGCGTCCGCTTTTCTCGTCTTGCGCAATTTCCCAGCAGCGTTCTGACTGACCGATGGTAGATTCGTGAATCACAGTCTGGCGAACTTGGAGCCCAAGAAAGATGTGAACCCGTTTGCGCTAAGGGAGCCGGGGATGGAGGTCAAGGGCAAAAAGATTGCGTGAGTCACCAGCGCTTATCCCTCGTCGCTGTTGATTAACTTGCGTTCAGGTTTGATCGTACCGAGGCCGAGGATTATATGCGCGAGTCGCATGAGATTATGGCTGAGAAGAAGCGCGAGGCGGAGAGGTCTTGAGAGCGAGTCTGAGCCTCGACGAATACACCGTTTACTACATATATAACTACGATATAACTACCAGTACTCAAATTTTCCACAGGCTTTGGACCAATAGGGATTTGACTGTGATAATTTATTTGTTTTTCGGTTACTGTACTTGGAGAATGCGTGTATGGTTCTAAACCTGTAATTGTAATGCTGTTTTCCGTCATATCCAACCATAATCATCCAAGACCGCACATGCGATAAGACACGAACCGGCCCAGATCCCAAATCCGACCAGAGCCCAAACCAAGCCCAACGCACGACTCAACTGTCAAACAAGCACAGACGCCGCCCACCGCGACGCTCTTCGCCAGTTCTTCACCCACGCACCATTCCCATGACTGCCGCTCTCGGAACCCTCGCTCTCACTCGAGCCGCCCTCCCACTCGGCCCGCATCGCCCGCTCATGCTCCCTTCGCAATTTGTCCAGCGCCAGCCGCTTCCGCTTCGCCATCCCCGCGCGCCACTTGGCGATCTCTGCCTCTCTGTGCTCCTTAGATGGCTTCTGATTCTGCTTCTGCGTGTCCGCGTCTTTCGCCTGATCCTCATTCGCATCTGTATCCGCATCAGAAGGAATGCCACACCCACACCGGTGAAACAGCGCCAGCTGTTCGCGGAAGCCCCAGTTTGGGCGGACGATGCACCGCTTGGATTCGAGGAAGGAGAGCGCAGAGGAGGGCGTGGGTGTTCGTGGGTTGGTGGACATTACTGCGTGTGAGCCGGTGAGTAAGAGAGGCTCCGAAAGAGCAAAAACGACGTACGATATGCAGCGACGACGGTGGCGCTCCGAGATACACCCATTTGACTGTACTTACATTGAGTTCTTCTAAAAACGCAACACAGAACGCCAGATAGACGCACCAGTGAACGAGGACCGCGCTCTGGGGTGAATCAGAGTCGAGATTATTATTCCGTGCTTCGTCGATGAATGCATTCGTTTGGCGGAAATACGGAAATAACTCCTTTCACACAATTTTGTCAGTTTGAGTTATAGTTTGCAGGAGATAACAACACACCTCCTCCGCGACGTCCAAAACTGGGACTGTCAACCTCTTTGGTTGGTATTCCTGCTCTTCCCCGTCCCCCTGCAAAGGAGACGTCACCTCGGGCGGGTTCGGCATGACGCTGAGGATATGCGTGATCCGATTCCGACGGAGGGAGGGGCCGTCGCGCGCGTTGTGTTCGCTGGGTTACAGGCTTGTCAGGACGGAGAGAAAGGGGAATAAGAAGAAACACGGACCTGCCGAGGAACAGTCCTGGGAGTAACATCGTCATCTCGTCCTGCTCATAGTCGTAGTCCAGTTCTTGTATCGGCCAGCCATACGCGTCGAGCGCTGGTGCAGATGCGGATACGGGTTGGGGTGGTGGGGCGGTCATGGTTCGAGAGCTGGCAAAGGACGGGGAAAAGACGAAGATGAAGATGGCGATGAAGCGCTAGTCGCTGTGGTTATAAGCATACTCGGTCCCGGCCAAAATTAAGTACCTCTTCGCCGACGGTGAGCGTCAAAGTGACATGATCAGAATGGAAACTCCGCGGCTGGCCATGTGGAAGACCGCTGCAAGTAAAAGCGCGCGTTGAGCGGGTGGGTAGACGGACGTCGGGCGGTGATGGACTTCGATAATCTTTTTGCGTCTGGAAATCCTGTCGACGTCGGTGGTAGAGCTCACGTTAGGGGCTAACATAGGGGCTGAAGGCGAAATGAAGCCAAGACGAGACAAGACCAATGCACTACTTCCGCAGGCGTCTGGGCCAGGATGGGATGGTGATTCGGATTTGCCGGCCTGAGTGGGAAAACGGTGAGCTCTGGGCACGAAACTAACCAGTAATTCGAAGGAAGATAGACAGATTACGAACGTCGATGGATAACAAGCGGTCGGGTAGTGGTTGTCGTCTTCGCCCTCGACCGCAGGCACAGGCTTCTTCATCGAATATGCTTGCCGTCGGGGTCTAGCGAAGCACTTGGTAGACTTGACCGCGGGACTGGAGTGCAAGTGAATTTAATTCGAAGCCTCAAATAGCATGTGAAAGGAAAGAGAACACTGAGGGCACGCAGTGGCGCAGACGAACGTCGTGGTGGTGGGGAAGAACAAGGCACAAGGCTGTGTCCGGCCCGGCGCCGGCATTCCCAAACGGGTAACACAGCCGCCACGTCGACATCGCCTGAGACACGTCCTTCCGCTCCCTCCACTCCCTTCATCGCTCGATGGTCGACGACCGCTATGTCGGTCTCCTGCTGGCCGTTGCTGCCTCAATAGCCATCGGCACCAGCAGCGTAATCACCAAAATGGTGTGTGCTGGTCGTCTCGAGTCTCGCGTCTCGACACTTGGATTGAGCTCAATACGACGCAGGGTCTGACAGCGGCAGGGGCCCACGGAAAGAGTGCAACGGACGGTTTTGCGTATCTGCAGAATCCGATATGGTGGGGTGGGACGCTAGCGCGTGAGTGCTTCTGTTATTTGCCAAGTTTTCGGGGATGAAGAGAAATTTCATTGCGCTGGATGAATAGTGGCCGTCGGCGAAGGTCCGTTCTCATATCTTCCTCTACTGCCCTGGACTAAGACTGTATCCAGCCGCCAATTTCGCTGCCTACACTTTCGCACCACCGGTAATGGTCACCCCGCTCGGTGCACTCAGCGTCATCATCGGGTACGCGTTCCCTTCAAGTTTTACCTCTAAAAACTCACTCTACGGGCAGTGCCATCCTCGCATCCGTCATTCTGAACGAAAGACTGGGACACCTCGGTCGTGTAGGCTGTGCCCTTTGCCTGCTCGGCACCACGATAATCGTCCTGCACGCCCCTGACGACCAAGATATCACCTCCATCACCCAATTCCTCGACTACGCCCTCGAACCGGGCTTCCTCCTCTACTGCTTCGCCGTAACCGTATTCGCGCTCTCCATGATCTACTTTGTCGCCCCGAAACACGGCCGGTCGAACCCGCTGGTGTACATCAGCGTCGCGAGCGTCGTGGGCGGTGTGTCGGTCATGTTCATCAAGGGCTTCGGCGTCGCAGTAAAGCTGACGTTCGAGGGGAGCAACCAGTTCGTGTACCCAAGCACGTATCTGTTTGGCTTGATTGGGCTGGTGTGTATCTTGATTCAGCTCAATTACGCGAATCGCGCCCTGGATATCTTCTCAGTTAACCTGTGCGTTTTGTCTTCCTTCCTTCCTTCCGAGGCCATCCTCTCTTCTGCCTGCCTAAACCTAAACCCAAACACACAGCGTCAACCCGCTCTACTACGTCGGCTTCTGCACCGCAACCATCGTCGCCTCTCTCATCCTCTTCAAAGGCTTCAACACCACCTCCCCAACCAACACCATCTCCCTGCTCTGTGGCTTCATCGTCACCTTCCTCGGCGTGCACATCCTCAACATCGCGCTGCTCGATGGCGCTGGCGAGCTCGAGGGCGGGTATCGCAGCGCCAGGGTCGGCGAGGACGCTGAGGAGGGGTATGTGCGCACGCCGTTGTTCGCGGCGTATACCGCGGAGGAGGAGCGGGATTTAGAGCTGGCGCAGATGCACCATGACATCCCCGGGAGGACGAGAGGGGAGGATATTAGGATAACGTCGTCTTCGAGGCCGGTGTAGACGGATGCTTCAGTTAATTTATTCGTGACTGGACGCTCAAGTGCATAATGTATTCCTTCATCTGCAATACTGAACTCTAATGCATTGGAAACTTTTAATTGCTGAGGTCCCAGTAGTTATATCGTAGTTACTGTACCGTAGTTAATAATAAACGATTCGTAACCTAACATTATTTGTCGAAGCAGCAGCCCTTGGAGCAGACTCCCTCTCAAGACCTCTCCGCCTCGCGCTTCTTCTCAGCCATAATCTCATGCGACTCGCGCATATAATCCTCGGCCTCGGCACGATCAAACCTAAACACATTTAGTGAATCAACGACAAGGGGGAGCGCTGGCGACTCGGACTCACGCAATCTTTCTGCCCTTGACCTCCATACCGGGCTCCCGCAGGGCAAACGGGTTCACATCTTTCTTCGGCTCCAAGTTCGCCAGACTGTGGTTCACGAATCTACCGACGTCGGTCAGAATGCTGCTAGGCAAGAAGAGCAGAAAAAAGCGGACGCTCACCGATGCGTCGTCTCGTCACTCCGCACGGCGTAAATAACATCCAGCAACGTCGCATCGCGGGAAAGCCGCCAATAGTCGATAGCGATTTCCGGGGCGGGTTTGTCACTCCATTCTGGGATCAGCCCGTTCTCCAGGTCGGCGATGCAGCGCGTACTGTGTGCGTGTTTGAGTTAAACTTGACGGAGATGGGTTGAACGCACTATGTCAAGACAGCTTCTTCCTCGAGGTAGCCCACGAAGCGATGGCAGGTGCGCGGCGAGACGATATAGGCGAGGACTGAGATGAGCTTTCAGCGTTAGACGCTGGAAGTAGGGAAGAACGCACAGAAGAGGTTGTAAAATACCCCTTGAGCACCGAGGATTAGAGCGCGGAACCAGATGGGCGAGTCGCGCAGCGTGATGAATGTCCTAGCAGAGTTGTTGGGAAAGTGGATAATGAGGGTGACGGAAGACGGACATGAGATGCATGCGCTCGTTTTCGGCTTCTTCGAGGCAGGTATGGATCCTGAGAGTATTAGAGAGCCGATATAGGCACGGAATAGAGGTACATACCAGCCACTGTCGCGTCGCTGGATGTAGGTCAGGCATTGGCGTTAGTGGTAGTAGTAGTTATTGCTCACCAAGAGACGAATACTCGTCAAATGACGGAGAGTCGCCGCGACCATGCCTGGCACCCCAGCGATGGTTTCCAGGAAAAGGATACGCTAAGGTATACAATCAGGTTGAAACTTGGGTATACAAAGGAACAACGCACGTTCAGCCAGCCACGCTCGTCGAGAATGTAACCTCCCTCCCGCAGCTCCTTCACGGTCATGTTGCTTCCCGGTGGAATGGTTTTGTGCTTGTAACGCGATACGACGTCGAATCCCCATCTGTATTGTATTCCTTAGCATTGAATTCGACGTGGACGCTCTAGGAAGACATACCTGGCAAGCCGCACCAACCGGTAGGCCATCTTGTCTGCTAGGGTCTGAGCTTCTTTATGCAAGACCTGGATAGGTGTTCAGTGTATGTGGTGAAGGAGAAGCTGCCATGGCGAACCTCTACGGCCTTGAGCTCCTCATGCGAGTAGACGGGATGGAACAGCACCCAATCGCCGCGCACCATGGTCGGGACGGTACTGACAGGGCCGGGAGTGGTGAGGGGGGAGTGAGAAGCTTTATTGGGGTCATCTGAGGAGAATGTAAATTCTCTGTACCACGCAACACTGGCACTAGTACGCACCATGGACAGCGGATTTCGTCGACGACTTCGAGCTGCCGGACGCAGTGGACATCCACGCGCGAGATAAGTGGTGTGGGCGCACAGCGCAGAAAGCAGCTCGCTGAACCGGTGCGATGCGTACAAGAAGCGTCATCCTGAGCATATTGTGTGGGTCGAAAGGAAGCAGTGGCGGGGTGGGCGGTGTTCATTTGTCGTCGCGGTATTTATATGGCCGGCCGGGATCACCCGACCCGACCCGCTCCTGCCCGACCTGTGCCAAGTATCGCACCGTGAAACATGATGGCTGAGCGTCCAGAAACACTTCGGTTCAATACAAATGTGCGGCTGAATAGGGCCGTGTTACCGTGTTCTACTTCAATTCAGCGCTGTGCCATCAGCGAGGCGTATTTTGAGAGGAGCGTTGACTTTGGTCTTCCATTTTTTTTCCCGCCCAACGCACGCTTGAAACGTTAAAGCTAATGCTCCATCAAATCTAACATCTTGTACACCAATCATGATCATAATTACAGTTTTCTTCACGCACTGCGAGTCCCTTCTTCGCCTCCTTACATTGGGAATCTTCCGGTAGGACTCTCCCCTATACTGCCTCTACCTCTGCCATGTGCGGGATTGGATTAGCGCTGCTCATGCCTTGAGGTCTTGCCCGTCGTTTGAGCTCGGCCCTCCACATGTCCGCGAGAGCCCGAAGATATTCATCCTTCTTCCCCACATAAATTTGCTTCTCCTTCAGTGCATAGACAGATCATCAACGGCACAACAAAATCGACGATTCACATACATGCTGCCAGGCATTAGGGAGTTGGCGCGGTGTGTGATAGATGAACATCGCCTGAGCTCGTCCTGCATTCCTCGGTCGAGGAATTGCTCGACTGCCATCGTGGACAGGGCCACGGGAAATGGGAAGTTTGGGTGGGACGCAATCGCCTCGAATACTCTGCAGGTCGCTGCCTCGGTCTATACGCCAGATCTTCAGAGTGTTTCAACCGCCCAAGTCGCATATGACACTCACCAAATAATTTTAAAACTCGGAGTGTCTTTCTTCGGATGAGACAGTATGTCAGGAGCGCTACATTCCACCGTACAAGGATGCCTGAAAAAAGTACACAGAGAGGGAGGGTGAAGAAAATGGCAGTAAGGGCCGAAAAAGCCGCCGCCGCCTTTGGATTGAGTGTGGGTGAGTTGCGCCAGAGGTGGTAGAGCCCGTACCCGCCACCCGCGGTTGCGGCGCAAGAAAGGAGCGCCATTGACGTGATAATGATGCGACGGAACATCAGAATTCCGTTCCTCCACTCCTCGTAGTGCAGAAAGCGAAAAACTAGCCCAACGGAAGACGGGTCGTGGTGTTGCCAGTCCTCGTCTTCGATCTGCGATGTGCCATATGTGGTATTTTCGGCCGTGCGAGGGAGGACATAGTTTCGCGGGCGGATGGAGGAGACAACGAAAGGGAATGCGTAGTGTCGCAAGGCAAGCGTGTGAAAGACAAGGCGCGAGAACCAGTAGCAATTACTGCTGGTCAGACTGTAGCGGGGTTCTTCAGTGCTGATGACCTCGACGTAGCGGCCGAGATCGCGGAGACGTGGGTACGGACCGGCCCACTTGTAGTCCAGAAAGTCGACGAAGCCGTCGAAGCAGAATGAACCTGGAAAGTGTCAACGATATCCGAAAAAGATCGATGACTAAACGACCTTCGGGGGCGATGTTCTTGTCCGTTAATAACGCAAAGAGAAGTCGATGGGACTTGTAAAACGAGGGATTGCGTGCTCGTGTACCTGGCTTGAAGGTGGCTTTGTCCATTGCTCGTCGAAATGGATCCATCATTGCTTTCCCCGCACGCTCGAGAATCAGGTCGTGTACTGACCCAGCGTGTTGGAACCGAAGAATCAGGATCTGGTGCTTCAACACTGTTTTCGGACTCTGCCCACCAACAGATATCGGTGATGAGTGAGTTTTGAATGTCGACGTCTGCGTGGCGGATCCATGTGTAGAGTTCTTGGATGGTCATTGAGCCGTCAGGGATTCGAATTGGAATGTCGGATGTGCGGCTTTGCTCCACATCCTGAAGATGTCGAGCTGGAGCCATGGCGGTAGAGCGAAGAGGAAGAGGAAGCTGTGGAACTTCCCGGCAGGAGGCTTACTCAGGTGTAGTGGATGTCAGATGGGTATCGTGACTTCGCTGGATGTGTGTTTGTGTGCCGATTCGGGCGGCGGGAGGGAGAGCACAGAGGTTGAATATATGAGCAAGCTTGCCCGCAGCTCAGGAGAAACATTGGAGATGTACGAGCAAGCGTCTGCCATGGTAGAAGCTGAAAGCGAATCGGCTTCGTAACCTGCCGGAATTGGGCGGCTGGCGAACCCGGAGTTTTGTTGTCGGAGGAGGGATATGGAAACGCAGTGGTCGCTGACTCGCTTCGATCGCGGATAGAGAATGGACTTACTGAGGTCAACATCCCCTCATATATATGTAGCGCAGGTCATTCAAGTTCTCGATAATGAACTTTCATTTGGGAAGCTTGTCTGGAGTAGGCGGGAGGACAGTGTACGAAGGAAGTCATGGCCCCTCAGGTGATCACAGTTCCAATTCAACCTATCGAACCTGAGTTGGAATGTGTTCGCTGAACAAATGTTTCGCACACCTTGGCTATTCCAGCGTCGATCTGAGGCCACCAGATATTGGCAATTAAGCTGACAGCTGCAAGATACAGCTCCTGGTTGCACGCGGCATTCGTGCAAAGAGATGCTTTCGCGAAACCCGCGGAAAGGATTGCGCTGTCATCGGATCTGTCCGCAAGCGGAGCGAGGGCATACTTGTCTGCCAGGTCGCTCAGAATACCACGGAACCAAGGGCGAGAGAATGACTCTTTTGATGAGTTGAGGCAATTGTAACAGGAGAACGACCGGTTGGTGCATTTCCAGCTCGGCGCGGGCAGGTTTGCTACTTTGCGGACAACTTCGCCGCAACAATGGTGGTACTGGATCAAAGCGTGGAAGGTGGTTCCAGGAACGTGTCGCCACTCTTCGGGAACCTTGTACACAGATGTGCGTAGCGGCAACCGAAGACATTCCTTTGCGGCCTGCAATTGCAAATCCTTCCATCCGAATCGAGCCGCCACAGCAAAAGTTGCGAGTGGGTCCGAGACGACGTAGGATTGCAGCTGAAGCTTCCCCATACTCGCCAGGAACTGCATATCGTACTTGAGGAGTCCCAGCTCGAGAACCTCGCTCAGCCCAGTGAGGTTGTCCGAGTCGATGGTGGTCTCCGTCCCGGGATACCAGAAAGACAGCATTCTCTCCAACGCTGCCCCAGATTCGCTCATCTGAACCTCCTGCTCCTCCACGTCGCCTCCCGACTGGGGCAGGCTGAACATCGATCGGAAAATAGGTGAAGCGAGACCAAGGACGACTTTGTGGAGCCGGAACTTGACATTGTCCGAAGAGACGAGGACGATATCGCCTGTGGGATCGCTGAACATCGAAGAGTATGACGCGGAGGTGGGTTGCGATTCCGTCGACATCGATGTCTGAGATGAGCTGTATACACGTGTGAACGGTGCCACTTCCGTCGGCCGAAGCGGATTTGATCTTCCGTTGATCCGATAACTCGTTTTTCACCTGGACCACCACCACCGAATCCTGATCGGACGACCAGACAAACGACATCACTCTCTTCTTTCCTCCACTGATCGCCCGTCGAGATGTTGCCACTCACCGGAGCCCCCAACGATATCCACATGCTCAACACCACGAACGGAACAGCCTACGATATCCTTCCCGGGATCCTCTCGAAAACCACTCGGCAGAATACACTGGCCGTCCGGGCTCAGACGCACAAAGAGGTTTCAGGATTACTCGGCGCCATCTCTCCAATCATGATTCACTGGATGCCGAGCGAGATCCTTGGCGAGATCTTCGGCCACTGCGTCGACGAATGCCACCGTCAAGAAATATGCACTTTTCACGTACGGTCGGCCGTTATCGTCCTGGCCAACGTATGTACCAGATGGCGGGTGGTTGTCCTCCGCACTCCCCGCCTCTGGGACAGAGTGTCGTTTCACCGACGGCTGTCGAGTGTGCCTGTCTGTGTCGATGAGCTGATGCAGCGTTCTGCAGCGCGACCACTCGAGGTCACCATCATCTTCAGCGAATACATATACTCCGCTTACTGGCAGCGCGTCAGTCACGACTCGTCGGTATCCATTCTCCAGCAACTACTCCAGTCCTCTGTATTCCAGGCGCGCGTTGGGCGTTTGGAGGCAGCTCTCAACCTTTTTTGGTACCGCCACGTCGTTATAGCCACACCAGTTTTCGATGTGCTACACACGCTCAATCTGACGCTCTGTGGGCCAAACGACGAGGCGGACATCTGGTCCGTCTGCTCTCGTTTTCGAAACGCGCCGAGTCTTCGCAACGTGCTGCTCAGGAGTCTCGGAGCCGTGATCATTAGGCAGTGTCTACCCCCGTTGCCCTTCGCACAGCTCGAGACGTTGGAGTTCGATATTCCTGTGGACGCGCTGGTGGTTCACTCGATCCTTAAGCGCTCACTCTCCCTCCGCAAAGCCATCTTCCCCAGAATCGTGAACGACACACGGTACTCCACCATCGACATCACACGTCTTCCCGCCGCAACTAGCCTACCATTGCTGGAAACATTCATTGGCACCGGAAGATTGTCTTTGAAATTTGAGCTCGGGAAATATCCCTTGCTTCAGGCGTTTACCTTGCCGTCGCTAAAAACGTTCGAGCTCAGCGCCCGTTCTCCGTCGGCGCGTGCGGACATGTCTCTCAGCTTTCTTCCCTCATTCCAGCGCCGCTCTGGCTTTTCCCTCACCACTCTCAGGATCGTCGGGCCGCTTCCAGCAGCACCAGTCCTCTCGTTCATCCAAAACAACCCAGAAGTTCAGTCGCTAACCGTGGAGAACCAAGATGGGGGGATTTTCGCACTTCTCACATGCATTCCGGACCGTCCTCCCCTTCTCCCGCACCTGCAAGAGCTCACTGTCGTGGTACACACCGGAGACTCGGATGTATCGCTTCTGAACCACGGAGGAGAAGACTTGGCGGAGATGTTACGCTCTCGCCTCACCCGCCCTGCGGACCCACAGTCATACGGCTCGGCGCCTCTTCGCGCGGTGACCTTGCAGATACCTGGAGAGGCGCTTGACGAGACAGCGGAAGTGATGATTCGGCGCATGAGGGAGGGCGGCCACATCCTTGAACCCGCTAAGAGCACCATGCCGGACTGGGTAGAGTATTATACCAATCGCGATAATTAAGATGCCGACGTAGCGGTTTTTCCTTCTTTTCCTTTGTGTATTTCTACCTGCTTGAAGCTTTTGTGTCTGTTTGATTGCAAGTGCAAGTTTGTTTATCCGTTCACGACATCCCCTGGTTCAACTGCGGAGGACAGTTCGAAAAATTGCCTGGGGGCAACAAGGATTCAACAAAAGCTTGGGTCGAGGCCTGATCAGATCAGTCTACCTCGGCCCTTATGCTCCAAAAAAAAAAACCTTGAACCCGTAGTAGCGAGAAAGAAAAAAAGAGAGGAAGGAATATCACTATGGTAACATCGCACTATCGCTCGTTTCGAACGAGATTCTCCTTGTGACAGTCTGTGTGCAGAGTTATCTTCAGGAGAATGCGCACTTGCACCGGTAGCATTGATTCCTAGATGAGAGATCCATGTACTTATCCTTTCAATGTCAACCGCTTCTGCGTCCTACGCCCGACACATGTTGTGGACCATGCGAGTATAATATATCCCCCCCAGGGAGCGCTCGTGTCAAAGGAGATTATCTCTGGAACATATATATATCATGCTGAGCTCAGAAGAACGCGGTCCCAAGCGGTGCTATCTTGTACTTCATCCTTTCCGAGTGTAATTTCCGAGTTGTAGAAAAGCTCCCGTGTGTCTCTGAGTCCCTCTGAACGAATTCAAGTTTCCGTACAGTCTCCTCCACTCTCAAAGTATGAAAAAAGAGCTCATTCAAATGAATCTGACCAACGCGGTATCACCAACGCTCGTTCCGAACGAGATTCTCTACACGAACTTGATCGTCGGTCTCGCCATCGGTAAGAGAATGCGCCCACGCGCCGCCGGCGTTGATTCATGCCTTTCCGAGACCGTTGTCTCACAATTTTTGGGGGGATTCTGTCGAGTTCGAGGGCAATATCCGTCTGAATTACATATTCGACGGGCACGCACCACTAGCGCCCTTTCTTCCTGACATCGCCGGTGGTCTACGTGCGGGATGCTGGAGTGCAAGGACATTTTCCCTTGAGTTTCCGGCGTGGTAACTTTAGCTGGACCGCCTCTGACCGGATTCTGTGAAGAACGAAAGAAAGTGGATTAAGAAGAGGGAAGAAAAAAGGAGGAGGACAGGGAGGACTGCTGACGCTCGCATCGAACGAGATTCTCCACTTAAGAGCTACGTAGCTACATAGCAGAGTATAAATGGGCAAGAGAATGCGCATCCACGCGCCGCCAGCTTTCAGTCATCCGATCGGATTCGTGATTAGTGCAGTGTGCCAGTGGTTGAGTTCGTCGATGGGAGAGCTTGTTCAAGTTGACGAAATAATATAAGCCCTACCAGTTGTGTTTGGGGACGAGTGGAAGATGGAAACAAGTCTATGCCGGGAATTCGAACACGAAGAAGAAAAAGATACCACTTGAACTCCGCACGCACTGACGCTCGAATCGAACGAGATTCTCTAGTTGACGAGTTTATCAATCCACTCAAATGGCAAGAGAATGCGCATCCATGCGCCGCCAGCTATGATTTTATCCCTCAGCGGACTCGGGATGGGATGCATGTGGACGTCCGACGTCGCCTTGTCGACGATCCCGGACCGTTTCACAGTCAGAGGGTGACGTCGACGGGGAAGGAACAAAGGAAAAATTTAATGCCCTCTTGATTATATGGCGAATCCCGCTTCGAACGAGATCCCAAGCACCATATTGTCATTAGAGTCAAGTGCGTTTAATTGTCGCCGTTGACTTGAAGTTAAACGCCGGTGTAGTTAAATCGTGATAAGTGTAAGTGTAAGTGTAAGTGCAATCGTGAATTGTCCAATCCATCGCCATCCATCCCCTCACCACCCAGCCTTCATGATCAAGCCGTGTACATCGGCGGCGCCTCAGCATGTTCCACGAGCACCCCAGAGCCAGAGCCAGCCACAGAACCAGAACCGGAACCGGAATACGTCGTCGACGGGCCTGGACCTGGACGCGTGCCTGCGATGGTGGATGGCGGTGAAGTACTCAGGCTCTGCTGGTTGTAGCGCGCTTCCGTGGCAAGTTTCGGCGGCATCGGCATCGGCATCGGCATCGGCATGGGAGGGCTCGGGACGGATGGTGTGGTCGGGTATGAAGTGGAGGAGAGGTTGGATTGGGAGTGGGATTGGTGCAGAGTGGCAGGGTCGAAGTGGGGTTGACTGCGAACAGATGAGGAGGGTTGCGTCGACCAGCCGCCGCTCGGGCCAACTGGTGGGTAATCCGAGAACGGGGTGACCTGCATCGAGGGTGGTGAGCCAGGCTGAAGGTCCAGCGGATAGTCGCCGGCTTGTTTTCGTCTCCTCCGACGAAGACAGAGCACCACCACGGCGACGAGCAGCCCCACGAGGATAACCCCGCCAATCGCCCCGCCAACTCCCGGACCAACGGCCGATTTTGATTTTGATTTCCCGATTTGGGAACTCGCGTTGGCTGTATTCGTCGCAGAGCCGGAGCCTGAGCTGGAAGTCGCAGGCGGTGGTACGATGAGGAAATAGTCCGCCCAGACGGTATGCTCATTCTCCGCGGTGACGACCAGCGTGTGGTTCCCATTGGCCAGCACTCCAGAGTTGAAATAGAGGTCGTTGGTGGTGACAGCCGCCGTTTGTGTCGGCGGTACGAAGAACGTGGGCGGGCCGCCGTCGATGGTCATGGAGGCGTTGAGAACCTGTCCGAGGGCTGCGCTGCCGTTGTTTATACCGCCGTAGAAGGATATTCCTCTTCCTGTTGGAGCTTTCAGTGGAATGTATCCGCCAAATTTAGGACGACGCACCCTGAAACGGCAACGTCAGTGTCGCGCCTTTGCCCGGGCTCGCCTGCGACGTATGCATAAAGTCCTCATCTGAGCCAAAGAACGTCCACGGCGGGGAATACGTGATCCGCGAATCGCGGTCGTCCACGAAAAAGACGTCTGCAGCGCGCGAGGTGTTGTACATGATATAGTCGAGGAATATGACGCCGTTCTCCTGCGCAGCGGTCTGTGTCATGGTGAGCGTGTGGGGGCCTTCGGACAGCGTCGGGGAGGTGTAAAAGACGCTGTGGTGGGTGTCGGCGCCGAGGTCCGAGGCCGGGGTGTACGTTCCCCGGATGCTGTCGTCGACGAGGAAATCCATGCTCGATTGGGGGTCCGAATAGGCTGCGGTGGTGCCGAAAACCGTCACGGATGTACCTGCGATGGGTATGTCAATGAATCCGAGATGCGAAAATCCAGTAGACGCACCGAAAAACGTAAACGACGCTGTCGAGCCCTGCTGGGTCGTGTACTTTGTCGTCCCATTGAACTCGTTCGGTGACCCGCCCTCCACCCATGAGCCGCCGTAGGTCACCCGCAAACTCCGGTCGTCGACGATGGCGGTATTCGAGGTCATCCGCCCGAGAGTCCAAGACAAGAGGGAAGGGGAAAGGCCACGCCAGGCACGGGCAGCGCTCAGCGCATGGTTGCTCTGATGTTTGATTGTCGAGCCGTGATATGTGATCGGACTCGGTTAAGTAATTCCCTTTCGTCGGACCGCGCCGGCGAGGCAACGCCCACAGGCTGTATCATGTTCATAAAAACGATACAATCTCCCTACAAGCGGCCCTCGTGTCGAACGAGGCTCTTCGAGACGTTGAATATCTAGATCTGTATCTGGGCCCTGGCGAATTGAAACAAGATGCGGGCAACGAGCCGGCGCTGCGGCCGGCGGCGCCCGTTTACTTACCAGTTAGCCGCTGACAGTGGCCCTTAAGTAGCGACGGTACATGTACACCGGGATTCTAGACAAAAGGAAGCCAACAGTCGGCATGGATACGTCCAGCCCTCGTGTCGAACGAGGCTCTTCGGGGCAATGTTTATGAACGACGGCGAAGAACAGAAGATGCGGGCAACCCGCGGCCGGTTTGCTTGCTACTGCCAGTGACGAGATAAGAGATGAAATTGGTCTGAACTGCAGACCCTTATTAGCGACGGTGCATCGGGTTTCAGAAAAAGGAAGAAACTATCATGATGTCCGGACACGACCGGCCCTCGTGTCGAACGAGGCTATTCAGAGCAATCTTTCTCAACCGGACAGGAACTGAAGATGCGGGCAACCCGCTGCCGGTTTGCTTACCGCTGCCAGTGGCAAGACAAGAGGTGAACTTGGTTTGAACTTCAATATTAGCGACGGTGCATCTGGATTCTAGAAAAAGGAAGTAAGAATGGAGTCACCATGGAGACAACCGGCCCTCGTTCCGAAGGCTCTTCGGGGCAATGTTGATGAAAAGACGGGAAGAACTGAAGCTGCGGGCAGACCGCTGCCGGTTTGCTTACTTGCCGCTGCCAGTGGCAAGGACAAGAGGTGAGACCTTTTTAGGCCTAAGCGACGGGGCATCTGGATTCTAGAAAAAAAGAAAGGAAAGGATGGCTCGTGTACGACCGGCCCTCGTGTCGAACGAGGCTATTCGGAGAAATCTTCGTCAACCAGAGAAGAACTGAAGATGCGGGCAACCCGCTGCCGGTTTACTTACCGCTGCCATAGATGGCAAGAGGTGAACTTGATTTGAACTTTGGGCCGCTGAGTACAAAAGGAAGAACGATATATGCCATAACAACCGGCCCTCGTGTCGAACGAGGCTCTTCGAGGAAATGTCCATAATGAAGAACTGAAGAAGAGGGCAGGGCAACCCGCTGCCGGTTTACTTGCTGGTGCCAGTGACGAGATAAGAAGGAAACTCGGGGTGACCTGCGGTCCGGATGCAGTCTGTGCATCGACCCGCACATTAATATTATTCTAAAATCAAACAGGAAAGAAGGGAGAAAACACCCACCGTCGCACCACCATTGAATAAAATAACATAAAAAACGTGCAGTCCCCCCTATAACCGGCCCTCGTGTCGAACAAGGCTCTTCGGAAAGGCGATAAATCTGGATAAACATCCCTCAAATAGCGAAGATGCGGACAACCCGCCGCCGGTTTAGTTAATTGCTGGCAGCATCCATTAGGTTGAGTTCAAGTAGTGATCACACAGAGGTACCAAGACACAATAATTCGAAGAGACGAAACACCAGAGCAAATCACAGCATATTTACACAAATCCCAATCTCGTCCCATCATTCAGTTCAACTGCGCAAACTGCCACCCAGCCAGCGGCGTCCAAATCATCTCGCTCAACGTGTCGGGGAGTTCCGTGGTGATGAACCCGACTCGCACGCGCGCGTTTGTGGTCGTTACGCCGTCCGTCAGCGCATAGAGCACCTGGCTTCCCGGCCAAATGTCGACGTGCTGTCTGTCGATGCAGTCGGCGCATGAAGGACCACCGCGCCACGTGGCCCCGACGGCGTCATAGATGTATTCGCTGAGGATGTTCAGCGGGGAGACAAAGTACAAGCGGATCTGCGTTATGTGGGCGGTCAGTAAGCTTGGAGACTCGAAATCGCGATAACTCACCTGCCGAAACACGGTGGTATCGACGGAGACTGCCGCGATAGGCGATGAAGAGCGAATCTGCGTTCCAGGAACCAGCTCTCCAAAGCCATAGCGCACGCCGCTGTTGAGAGGCCCGCTGATGGCGAACTCTTCGATACCATTGGCCGAGTTCTGGAAGTAGATGCGCGTGTCGTCCCCAGCGGCAGTCGCCTGAATCGCAGCCACGACTCCAGTGAACGAAACGGGGATGATGTTCGGCTGGGGTGGGCCCACGATGCTTGCAGTCGCGTTCTTCTCCACTCTGGCGCCCTCGGTGGTGGCGAGTGCGAAGGTGACAGCGCTGGCTGCGAGCTGATCATGGCGAGTAAGTTGTAGGCGCTAGCCCGTATGATTATTTCACTGACCAGGAAGAGGACCTTGGAAGCGAACATTGGCGATGTGTTCTGGGGTATCCGCTGGATCTCGAATGCGACTTTATAGGGCTCTGGGTGTATCGTCTTACCTATGTGACTATTCCTTCGGAATCACGGGTGGCCGTCGGCACCACCCCTCTACCACCGCAGCCAGGAATCGAGTCTTATTCTTGCCCAGTGCACCCTTGTGCGCTGGTGCAAGACTGGTTGCGAACATTGAACATTGGCAGTTTGACGGATGCATGCGTGGGTTTTGGGCCACCGGAAAGAGCAGCTCATGATAGTTTGTGCCTGTGCGAACCTTGAAAATCTCCGTGAATTGCACACAAGACTTTGTCAAGGCGCGTGTGTAGGATGGTAGAAGCTCCGGTGAGACATACAGACAGCCTTGATGTGATATAGGAAGGCGACGTTAGACGCAGATGATTATACGTTGTCCCTTCTATCAGTGGTAGCATTCTGCAGAGCGGCCAGGCGAATTCGATGTGATATCGAAAGGCACACAGACAGAGACTGCTATCACCGGTAGCATTGGGAGACACGAGACGAACTGAAAAGGCACCTCGGGGTTGAGATCAAGAGGGCTCCGCGTTGCGACAGTTGATATGTTGTAGTGGATCATCCAGCATGGTGACTTGAAGAAATAGGGCCTAGTGCAGCACTCGAGGGAAATCGGAACATGGTGGCGGGAAGCAAGAGAGAAACAGGTCACGGGATTGATCGTGATTGATTGACTGATGTTCGCAAGTAGTTTGCCCTGAAATCCGACAAGAAAAGGTAACACTCGGAAGTCACCGCCGGACGAGCCGCGTTGTATTGCCTTGATGAGCGCAAATAAAAGGAAGTCAATGAAACAAGAACCGGTCCTCGGGTCGAACGAGGGTCTGCAGAATTTGAGAAGCGATGAGAGCGAATTCTAGGAAGATGCGGCAAACCGGCCACCGGTTCATTTATCGACAGCAGAACATCCATTGGGTTGAGCTCCAGAGGTGGTGACTTGCACTTGGGCATGTCCATAGAACCGGCAATGAAAACGTCCGACGGTCCGATGCACAAGTTCACAACCGGCCCTCGCTTCCAACGAGTGTAATGCTCTTTCTGCACCAGAAATCCCAGAACAGATAAGTCACGGAAGATGCGGGCAACCCGCTCCCGGTTTGCTTCCTGTGTGCCAGCGAAGCTCGCTTTGGACAAAACTCGGGTGGTTGAATCACGGACCCCCCAAAAAAAACTGGAATGCTATTTCCGCATGTGGGTGGGATCGCGATGGACTTGGATGAATGGTTCAAGTCCAGAATATGTGCCAGTCCGAAAGCGCCGAAGACTCGGTCGACCATCGCCGACGGCCGAATCTGATCGAATCAAATGTCATGACAGCGTGACACGTCAACGTTGTCAGCGACGACCATGTTTGACAACGCGCCGCCGGACGAGGTTCTCTCGGAGATCCTGGCTCCCGCGCTCAAAGTCGACGAGGGAACCTTCTCCAATACGACCTCCAAGGTCTCCCCGTTCGCCACGTACACCGAGTCCCCCTCAGCCTATTTGCTGGTGAACAAGGCCTGGCTTCGCGTTGCTACGCCTTTGCTTTACAACACGGTCGTTTTACGCTCCAAGGCGCAGGCCAAGGCTCTCGAGCGGGCTCTCAGCGAGAACCCGGTTCTTGGGCAATTCATCAAGCAGCTACGGGTCGAGGGCGGCTACGGCGCGCCGATGCACCGCATCCTAAAACTCTCCCCGAATATCTCGCACCTCTACTTGACCCTCGTGATTCCTTCTGGCGACAGCACGGACGGGCTCTGCAAAGGCCTCGCCCTGATCAGCCCCACCAGCTTCATTCTATACGACACGATCCACATCCCACATCAGGCGAAGAACAAAATGGCGCGCAATCTCGTCACCGCTATCGTCGACGCAATCCCTGGATGGCAGATGCTCGTATGTAGTTTAATTTGCCCTATTTTTCGTTGCCTCATCTGTTTCAAGTCGACGTTCCACTGTCCGTATATGGCCGACGCCGACCTCTCCGTCCGGAACGACCGTTGGCAATCTATCGCCCAACCACTGGTCAAGGCACAAAAACTTCACACCCTCACGTCGAACTCCCTTGTCGACGCAGCTTTTCTGTACGAGACATTCAAAGCGTGTCCATTGCGGAGCATCGTCATCAAGGAACGCCTGTCACAGTACGATCTGAGATACGACCAGCTGGAGCGAGTTGACCCAGTCCTCAAAGCGATGCTCGTGTACAAAACTTGGTACGTGGGCAACATCTCCAACACTTCATGTACCGATGCTCGCAGGCGGGATGTTACTCCTCCTCCAGGCACGATAGCTCCGGAATTCGAGCCTTCCCTCAATCCATTCTATAAGCCGATGATCAACGCATCGGAGGAGGTTCAGGATCGCATTTGGTCTCGAGTTCTCTACTTCGCGCTCTACGTCCCAGAACTGGGAGAGTTGCCGATAAGATGGGACATTCCTAAGACACGTGTGTCCGTTCTCACCGTCTCCTCACGATTCCAGGTGAGTTCATTCCTCTATCTATGTCTATTGAAGACGAGGTTGACGTCGACCCACCAGCGACTTGGAATACCGCATCTCTGCGCCCACGTGTACATCCACACCAAGTCCTCGCTTGACTTGTTTGCAGACCTGCTGTCGAAAAACCTTCCCCTCAAGAGAAACATCAGCACTCTCATCGCTCACGCATACCCCATTGACGTTCCACGTATTGTGGAACACCAGGCGACGATGCAGAAAATCCTCCCCGGTATCGACGGGTTGCGTCGCCTTTCCTCGATTCGGGGTCAGCTGCAATACACGGTATACTATGCTGCGGAATCCCCCATCGCCTGGAATACATTCGTCTCCGTTGACTTTGGACGTCTCGAGGAATGCTCGATTCGGATAGCAACAGAACGACTCGTCTCCCCCGCCGTGTTTTCACGATTGGAGGAACTGCGAGTCCTCCGTTGGCGCTGCGAGACCTCTTTTGTCATCGAAACCACAGCGATCCCAGTCGACGCACTTCCCAAGCTGGAAGAGCTGATCGTGCGCGAAGCCGACAGCTCGTTCGGGACCGTGCTGTCGCACATGAAGTACGTCTCTTCATCCATCCCATCTGTTATTCTGAAGGGTAATCCTCAGGCTACCCTCGCTCAAGCGCGCTCGCTTCTTGCAAACAATTAACAGTGAAGTCCTGTTGGAGATCCACGGAAGCACGCTCTCCACGCTCGAGATCCCCGCTTCTGCACTCCTCGCCCTCAACACCCACATATTCGACTTGTGTTCCAATCTGACCTCCTTGACCGTCTGTTGGGCATACCAGAGAATTCAGCCCGGTGGTGGAGCAGTACGTGCAAACTTTCCCTTGGCTTTATATTACGTGCTACTGGCTCACACACTTAGTTTCTTTTGCCGCCGGAGGGCGACGTATTCAACGCTGGTATCCCTGTAATATCCGTCGCCGAAATCATCTTCGACACCGTCTTTCCGCTCGAGTACGTCTTGGGATACCTTTCGAATCGCTCCGACGCTCTACTAATCAGATTATAGACAGGCAGCGCTCAAGGACCGCTGGAGTCAATTTCTCGTCAACACATTCCCGCACGAGTCGCTGCCCAACCTGAAAGAGATCCGTACAACGACGTTCAAATGGCCCACCACCGAGTTCGTGTCTCGGTCTTTGTTTTTTCGCTCTTGCATTGTGCTAAACTCCGCGTCTGACAGACGAGATATCGCCAAGAGTCCCTGGGTAACGGCCGCGGAAACTCTTTTGTCTAGGGAAATCACACTGAAGGATGCCGAAGGGAAGAGTTGGCGTCCGAGGTTGAAGGTCGTGAAAGGACCAACCGGTGCTGGCAGTGAGGGTTCCCACTCAAATCGCCCGGCTCGGTCGAGCACACGACGTGGACGGAAGTAATCGGATCCTGTATTGAATGTGCACCTGAAACTGTCTTCTTGCTGCAGACCTTTGATTTCCGGTGTGAAAGAGACATCTGAAAAACTCACGTTGAATCTCAGACCCTCAGTAATCTTCCAAGATTACAAGCTGGCTGGTTGCGTGCAGTGTACCTCAGCAATAAATTCCTCTGCGTTCCTGCCTGAGCATCCAGATTCTAGACGCAGTCACAAGGATGAAAGAGAAACACTCGGAGATTACAGTAAAATCACTTGCGCTAAACAGCGCCGAGTAAAAAAGGATCGCGAGACACATCATACACCTCCACAATCGGCTCTCGTGTCGAACTTGAACGAGGCTCTTCGCAGGACTGATCAGCGGCAAAGGAATTCACGAAAGATGCGGGTAACCCGCGGCCGGTTTCCTTGCTGCGGCGTACGCGCGTGTGGGGAGCCAAAAAGAAAGTCGGGTTGAATCAGTATTCGCGGACCTTCGGTGATATGCAGGAGTGCCGGGCATCCAGATCCCACGAGCCGACATGAAAAAGAGTGGCATCGGACTTGACGAACAGCGCAAAAGAAAAATGACTAAAAAATATCTCGAGGCTGCTCATATCATAGAAATCGCCCTCGTTTCGAACAAGGTTGATCTTCGGGGACACTTGCTTTTCGAGACCCATAAGTGTCAATGTCGAAGATGCGGGCAGCCCGTTGTCGGCTTACTGAGCCCAGAAGAGACCTGAATATGTGGTGCGAGCATTAGGCGGACGTGGAGTACGAGCTCACCGCTCACCATGATCGCTCGAGAGTCGCTCGAGTACCTTTCCACCAGTGTGCAGCACGAGTCGGAGCAAAAGAAAAGCTACCGTAGGCCTGACGATCGTTTCGAACGAGATTATTTCCTGTGCATGGTCAAGATGCAGAATTATGGGAAAGGATACGCGGGGCGTCACAATGGAGGCCCGCCGTCAGGTTCATTTGCAGTGGTAGGAATTCGGCCAGACACGCAGAAATGCAATTTGATCATACCACCGTCTCGTACTTCTCCAATCTCTCCACCAGCCTCGCCCATCGCCCCTCATGCCAGCTCTTGATATCCACCCACTTCTCCTCCGGCAAGATTATCTTGAGCCAGTTAATGTACGCCGCCACGTACAAATCCGCATAATTCGGCTCCTTCCCGCCCAGATACTCTGCCTCGCCCGCACGGATCCACCCATCCACCTTCCTGAACGAGTCTTTGACATTTGCCCACATTGTCGCCTCGCGCTCGCTGCCGGGCGTGGGGAAGAGCTCTTCCAGGGTCATACTAAACGTCTGTTCGCGCGTGGCCCGGAAGTAGGCTGTACTGGCCGGGTTGAGGAGCGCATGCGAGGCGGGGATGGCGAATGGGTAAAGCTCGTCGAGGAGCGGCTGCATCGCCTCTTCGAAGGCGCGAAGGAGGGGGAATGCCCCTGAGGGCATGAGCAGAGGCGTATCTGGGTATGTCTTGTCGAGGTAGACGGCGATCTTGAACGAGTCGGTGATTGTCTCTCCTGCAGCTCCAATGAGCATCCATCTAAACAACGACGATGACGCACCTGTAGACGGATCGTGTATCATCGGAAGGGTGTAGTGCGGTCTTCCGTCGGCCTTGCTGCGGGTGGGACGGCCGCCGAGGTCTTTAACGACTCCTTCAATGTCCGGGTATTCAATCCATTTGGTCGTGTATGATAGTCCTTTGAAGTTCAGCGCGTATCTGCACCATGATGCTCAGTTCCAGGCTGAACGAAGCGATGGACGGCGCACCTCGTCTTGAGGGTATTGGGCGACCAAACGATGCCCGGGTGCGTCGAGGGGATGTCGTAGAAGACGATGACAGACATACTGGGAGTCGTTACCAAGCTGAGTCAAGTGATCAATTTGGCGTGAGATGAGGGAACATGATCGCGGAGCAGGTCGGAAATATTGATCCGAGAGTCGCGATGTGACGCGCCAGAGTCTCTACCCTCATCGTCTCCAACGAATGCGGACATTCACTGCCTAACGAAAAATCACTCCGCACGATGGTTCCACCTGGCCTCCGATTACCTCCAGGAGTCCAGATTCACCGGCAAAGGCCGGCCTCATTTCATTTCATTCTTGTCCAAAACTTGTCTGGTATGAACCATTAGCGATAGGGAGGCTTAGGTGTCTCGCTTCATGTCAAACCCACTTCCGTAGCGGGACCTCTGGGCTGTAAGCTGTAAACAAAAAATGGGCACGACGACTGTCACAGCGCAAAGTTGTGCCCGCTTTGAACGAGCAGCTTCCCGTTCCCCCTCGTACCGACTCGAAGTATGCCGAGTGGTCCAGTGGAGCCGAAACAAGTTCTCCCTACTTGCAAGAGCTGACGCCTCAAGTGCATGTCTGTATGCGTACACGTTGTCCTTCACATAGGCCGATATCTCCAGGCGCAATTTTATTTTCAAAAGAAGAGTTACGAGTCGCACGACTCGGGGGCCCGGCCACGGCCATGCAAGTACTAGTTCCGCGCCGGTAGTAGTACAGACAAGCTTGCCAAAACTTGAAAGAAAAGCAAAATGGGGGTCATAGCAGTCCACGTAAAGAGCCCAGGCCCGCTTTGAACGAGCCCTGGCACAGAATATAGGTGCTTCAAACTCATCCATATGTTGTGCGTGCGGGTTGCATACCGGCATACAAGCTCTTGCTCCTCTGTAGAAACTCTATGCACATCTACGCTTCTTCTTATGATCAATTTAGAATCCACGCTGAGCAAACTTCGACGCTCAGGCTGCCGGCATTGGAGCTCCAGTCACGGCGCGATACCTCAATATCCAGAATGAAACACAAAAACTATCGCATTTCCAAGAAATACCCGATACATCCCAAAAGATCAAACAATAACTCGAACATCTGGTGCGCTTTTGCGATCGGAGAATATGTTTGTTCACGAGGCCTTGGCGTTAGCCAGGAACTGCGCGTAGGTCTGAGTGGTGCTGGGGTTAATGGCAAAGGTCATGCCAGCGCCTGTAGGATGGATGATTTTGAGTACCAACAATCGAAAGCAAAGCATGCGGATGATAACTCACGGCAGTGAGCGCCCGCCGCCTGCATGCAGGCACCGAAGTGCGGAACGGTGTCCTTGACGGTGTACACGAAGGTGGGTTGGGAGCCATCGAGGTCGGACAGGCTGGAGTGCAAGACGAGTCAGTCGCGTATAACAACCAGAGCGGATGGAGAGTACTCACAAGCCCGAATCGAAGGCGTTGGGTCCGACACCACCGACGGGGGGCGGGCAGACGGCGCCGGAGAAGCGGGTCGAGGTAACCGAGTCTGTGGATAACGATGGAGATCAGCATACTACCCGCAACCACATGCATAGGTGCCGACGTACGGTTGCGCGAGACGCTGTAGAATGTCTGTCAATCAGCAATAATTATGGTGTCGCACGAGCAGAGAAACATACACAGTGAAGGTGACGGTGTCGCCCACGGCCGCGACGATGGTGGTCGGGGTGAAGGAGAGCGCGTTGTTAGCGCCGACCGTCACTGCGTGGTTGGCAGCGAGGATGGAGGGAATGAGAGCGAGGAAGAAGGCTTTGGCGAACATTTTGCTTGCGATGGGTCTCTGGGAGGCTGGTTTCCTCAGGGCGTTTGCAGGTGGCCTTTATACTGTTTCTTTTCCCCTCTCCTTCGTTCATGGCTGAGCGGATCGGGAATAGTGTTCACACCTTGTACAAGTGCAAACTGAATGAAGCCCAGCTGCAACTGTCGAGGTATACTTGGCAACCGACGGACAATCGACGAATGAGAAGCGGAATAATCAAACCCGACCGTTGTCTGGCTTGCAGAAGCGGCCATTAAGGCTCGGGTCTCGACAATCAACCAACGTTAACCGCATGGCTGCTCGCAGATCGGGCAAATGAAAACGAAGGAGTTTTCGCGCTGACAAAGTGGGCGTGTGAACGAGGGATTGGTTGCTGGGGTCAGACGACGGCGTGGCTGGCGGACATGTGAGTGGGGTCTGGGATGAGAGGGTGAGAGGGTGAGAGGCTACCTTTGAGCGGTGGGCTGCCAAGTTCAAACTATTCACCGGAGACGGCGATGATAGCGCAGCCCTGAATCTCAATTGAGAAAAGCCGCCTTCGATCCCCGAGTGACCGCCTCGATAACTCCAACCGGAGACCCGGGGCCAAGGCCAAGTCGGGGCTATTTCGGGACAAATGAACTGGAGAAGAAGATGCGACGAAGGAAGCCTGACCATGGGGTTAGAGTTAGTTCAAGGTTCGCAACAGGGCTTCCCGCGGAAAGTGCTCACAAGGCACCGTGCTTGATCTCACGCTTCAAAGACCTGTCAATTCTATCTTTCCCGCGGGTCGGTACCGAGAGTGATGCTGAGAGAGTTCCTGTCTGGCAACGTGTGGTCTCTTGGTCCTTGGGAGCGCCGAGCCAGCATAGAGTTGGGAGTTGTCTGAAAAGGGCGAAGCGAGTCGCACAGCAGTGTACACAGCGACTACGCTCAGGGCTGGCCACGAGAGCGTCGTAGAGTTATCCCAACGCGGCGAGACATGGAGAGATTCATACAGCGTCCGGGGATCCTTGATCTCGGGACACTTGTGCACGAGAAACCGGTCCATCAGCCACCCCCAGGAACGGTGAGAAGATATTCGATACGACGGTCCCCGTCAGCAGAAGGAGTAGAGTGAGAACGTTCATAGATGGGCTGGGAGCGCATGAGCCTGAGAGAATTGCAGGCAGCCTCAGGCCGAGACTCACAGTGGGCAAAGAAAAAGTCCGACTGCGTGCGTTTGGCTGGAGGCGGACCGTGGGTGGACATGTAAACCAGCAGAAAATGGAGGACTTGGGTTTGAATGGGGAGGAGAAAGAGCTGAGACGGCCGGAGGGCAATGTGGTAGGCGCCAAAAGAAACTGCACCCGTACTTCCGGGTGTGACCGCAATTGATGGCCGGCGCCTATTTGAGCGCCGCTCACTTTTCGAATCTTATTTCTTTGGCAGTACACTCAAAGTAACAGCTTCGTTGGATGTTTCTGATCCGCCGATTGGAGTAAAGCACATCGACCTCACGACAAACCAGCTCGCTAGTTTGAAATTTGAATGAGTTGAGCAACACAACCTCAGCAACTACTCAATCCTTCTCAATCGTGCAATTACCGCGTGTGATACGACGGCAGCGAGTCCTCCGAGACTCTGCGTGTATTAGGATCGACCCGCACATTCTCAGGCTCCGTGTCCAACATGCTCTCGCCCCGGTCCTCTGCTAAACTCTTAATCCTGCTCGCCCCGAATCGCTCGTAGACGAAGCGCTGCTGCCAGTGCACTCGATACGGCTCAATGCGCGTCGTGGGCCTGTGCCGGAATTTTCGCAGAAGCAGGATGATGCCGGCTATGAGAAAGACGCCGAATAGTGGAATCAGTGTGGCTGGGAGGATGACTCTAATTCCGCTATCTGTTGAGCTAGCGCCTCCGAGCGATGTTGGTTTGGTACCAGATGATGACTGGGTCTGCGACATGGTGATACTGCTACTGCGATGGTTAGAGCCATGATTTCGAGAGGCACGGAAGATTTACCTCCCGGCGACAGTGTGAAGTGCTGATTGCGGAATGACAGGTGGATTAGGATCTCTGGTGGTGGTGGTGGTGGCCATGGTGGTGGTGGCGGTGGTGCTAGACTTTTGGGAACCATTCGAACGTGTGGATGACGATTCGGACGCAGTGGACTTGGACGAGAACGCGGGTGCGCTGTGGTTTGTATTCGTCAATTACATAGTGGAGGATATTATTGCACACCGCTCACCTTGCGCTACTCCTGGTTTTCGTCAGGACAGCGTAGGTTGTAGGGGCGAGCATAATTTTAACGAGCGGAGTCGGGTAGGCAATCGACTTGTCTGGAGAGGTCTGGAGCGCGATGGCGCTAACCCCTCGGTTGAAGGAAAAGACGATAAAGAGGTAGGCACTGAGACGGGATTAGTTACATCGCATTCTGCAAAGGGAAACCTCACTAGTGGACGAGCATCAGCGCCTTGAGCACAACGAGACTCGGCTTATATGCGAAGTTTGAACGCGAGTGCATCTTGTTGAGATGTTAGCTTGCCCACATGCATTCTTGAGAGCAATCCAGCAAAGCGGGATCTTCGCATGGTCACCGCATGAAGAATTAGACTCGCACTCAACGCGGTGTATTTCGAGGAGATGTGAGCGATTGCGCCGGAGGATCCACATTGCGAGCGCGAGCACATCTTGTCTCCAAGGTCTCTAGGCAGATGGACACGGTGCTCGGAGACATCATCATCCGCGCGATATCATTCGGAGATGGATGAGGACTGAGATAAGATGCTGCAGCGAATAGCACATGCAACCGTTCGAATCCATGATTGTGGAGGACTGCCCCGCAGTGACTTTCAGTCAACCGAAGGGGAACTGCAAGGAATCAGGCCATCGTCGTCGTCGTGGAAGTAAACAGAGAGCAGTGCGTGGGAGAATCTGATGGCCGGGAATCACCGCTGATGGTCACGTCCTGCGACTTGCTCTGCACCGTCACCGACCGTCTTTGCTTTCGCAATCAACGCTTCAAGGTCCTGTAATTGTACCACCGGACTCGACTCATCATGGCACCGCGCTACGAATCGCGTACATACTTGCGCCCGTGTAATTATCGCTCAAAACTTGCTCGAAACGCAGCAACTTGCACTTAAACTCTGAGCTCAGCAGCAACAGAACCTGGAATCAAGACGTTCCTGAAGATTCTCCAGCTCATGCATTGTCAATTATTTCGCTTCAAACGAGCGATTCAACATTGACATATGGCGGCGGAACAGAGTCTGTTACAACCGACTGTCTCTGGGCTTCACTCGCCCGTTCCAACTGCCTCTCGAGTGCGTGAACCTGGGCACGAAGGGAAGCGACCTCTCCTCCTCCAGCCGGTCCTACTAGTAGTGCCATCCTATCTCGCTCTGGATCCGTCCCCTCCCTACGAATCGGATACGACTCACTTTCCACTGCCATTCGTCTTCCTTTGGCTGGAATATCCAAGTTCTCGATCCCTTGGATTTGCGCTTTCTCGCGCAACTCCGCATCCTCTCCCTTCGTCAACCTCGTCCACGCGCTCCACAATCCCGCGCTGGGAGGTGCTGGGCTATTTTGCGTTCCAGTTTCACTGCATAACGTGATTCTGAGAGATGCTGGGCGTGCTTCGAGCTCTGCGCGGCGTCTCCGTCTCCGACGGCGAATAATAAATAGGAGGGCGAGTGCGGAGAGGATCGGGATAAGGGCTGCAAGGAGACCTATTGCTACGATGACCCTCCGTGAGATGTGGTGGCCCGCGGGCGTGAATTGCGCTGATGAGGATGCAGATGCAGCTGCAGAGGATGTCGGACTAAGGTGAGAAGGTGAGCCTGAGCTCGTTCCTGGCGTGCTTTTACTTACTTACTTCCGGATGAACTCGTCGATGCAGGGCTGGTTGACTGCGAGCTTTCCGTGGGTGGCAATGGCGTTGTCGCTTGGCTAGTTTGTGTGGACGATGTCTGCAGGCTCGTCGTCGTGGTGCCAGTGTTTGGTTTCCCAGTCCCGTTCGACTGTCCATCCTTTGACGATATAGAGAAGGTCTGGCTCGTGGCTAATACGTTGCCGTGGTTCTCCGCAGAAACGAATTGGAGTCGGTAGCCGTCTCTGTTATACCTCGTGAGTTCTTCTCTCGAATCAAGGGATATTGATACGCTCACCCAACAGCTACCTGCGGAATCTCATACAGCACGAAGAACGTGTTGGCTTGAATGGGCGTCTGGCCGACAGTTTCTTTCGCTGGCGATATCAGAAGCATGTCAACCGTCCTTCACAAGGTCTGTTCAGATGTGCGCACAATGGAATAGAGATGCTTGGACTCACGTAGGATCCCCCGAGCTACTCGTCCACGTAACAGTAATCTGCATCCCCGCCTGAGCCTCGTAGTCTGACGGGTTGAAGTTCAACGCGTTTGCGTTCAGAGCGAGGGCCAATATTGACAAGCAGCTGAGACGCCAAAGCACGGACGGTTGTGGAAGATTCATCGGCTGCGTCTACGTGGACCGCGAGCCAAGAGACATTCGAAGGGATGGGGAAAGAGGAGCCTGAGGGCATGTCTGTTCGCATGGATGTTGTTTTTATGACGAGGGAAATTTCGTATCCTTGCCCACCTGGAGACTTGGCATCAAACTAACAGCAAGTGGCGACCTACTACTGCTAGTGTAGGTTGCCTTCAGGTTCATCTGCCCACGTTGTGATTTTGACGAAGATGAAGATGCTTTATATACTGACCTGTGTCATAATGGAAAGATCCACGTTCCGAGCGCCAATTGGCAGATGGGATGGCAATCCATCAGTTCAAACTATCTCGATTGCGGTCAGGTAGGTGGAGTCCTCATGCGTCAATTTTGTGCGTGTTCATCACTGCCAACGCAGCTGGGATGGGTTGACGACGTAATTCTTTCGTGCGGACTCACGTATCTTCCGCGCTCAGGGAGTTAAGTTGTAAATGAACGCCTGGACTCCAGTCTCCCGCGTCAGGCGCTCAGTCAGTAACTTCAGCTGTAACAACTCTAATCCCATCTCGAGTCCGGACCTACTGGGGTAGCTGAGTTCACAGCCCGGTTCATCCAAGAGCACAGATATGTGTTCGACGCCACGGTTGCGCGTAAGAGACCCATCAGGGGTGGTTACCCAAAACGGGTAACATTTCCCACGCGACATTGCTGGTCCTCCCACCTCCATCGCGCAATGGCGACCGTCTCAGCGGGCACCGCGCTCATAAAGCCCGAGTAAGTCACCCCACCGTTCTATCTTCCTCCTTCCTTCTGTTTTTCTCAGCTCTCGGCCCAGATACCTCCGTCACACGACGAACCTTCCGGCACCAGACGACGACGCGGCTGAGGGTGTGCGTCCCAGCCGAGACTCTCGAGACAATGGTGGAGATGACCGCGACGGTGGACGGAAGGGAAAGACGATGAGCAAGGCAGAGAAAAAAGCTCGGACCGGGATGAATACGGGCAGACGATTCGGCAAGGTGCGCGACGAGAGCTTGCAACTGTGCTACCAGGTCGCAGCGGGGGGTATGTGCGACTATGGTGACCAGTGCGTATTCATTTTGAGGACAAGCGCGCGAAGGCGGCGGTAGCAAGCGCCGAGGTCAATCGTCTCTCGACAGAAACTCAAAAGCTGTTGAGGACTAAGAAGGTTCGTCCTCCGTTGCTTGCTTCGGACAATGCACTGCTAAGGCTGGCCAAGTATCCCCTTCCCATAACGACCGCGTACCAGAAAGAGGACGAAAAGGATTTGGCGAAGCGTGGCACGGCACCTGTGACGACAACCGCCAGCGGGGCCCTCGTATTCGGAGAGGCTGAGCAAGAGCAGGACCAGCCGCCGATGGATGTCGACTCGACCACAAAAACCATCGAGACCCGCACCGGTAGCTCATCCTCGTTGGAGGCAGCGCAGGACACAGCGGACGTGCCCATGCGGTTTAGCGAGAAGCGGAGATTACACTGGGAGGGGAAGACTTGTGCGTCTTTCTGACGGATTCATTGCCACTCCGAAACTAATGCGCGTAGACCTCGCACCACTCACGACCGTCGGTAACCTGCCCTTCCGCCGTCTTTGCGTGTCCTACGGGGCCGATATCACCTGTGGCGAGAGTACGTGCACCTACCAGCGTCTTCATCCCGTGCTAAAGTACTCCAGTGGCCTCGCCTCGTCCTTCCTGTCCGGCGCAAAGGAAGAATGGTCTCTCGTCCGACGACACCCTTCCGAGCGCACCTTCGGTGTCCAGATTGCGGGCTCCAAGGTCTCCGCTGTGGTAGGCGCGACGGAGGTCATTGCGCGCGAAGTCGGCGATGCGGGTGGCGTCGATTTCGTCGACCTGAATTGTGGGTGCCCGATCGATTTGGTCTTCAAGGCGGGAAGTGGGTCTGCGCCTATGTCTGTCTATCCCCTCGTCCTTGTACCTCTCCATTTACCACCCCCATTTCCCCCATTCAGTACTGGACACCCCATCCCGCCTCGCGCGCCTCGTCGCAGGGATGTCGCGCGCTCTGGGCGAAATCCCCGTCACCGTCAAGCTGCGCACGGGTGTCAAGGACCGGCGGAACACGGTGCATAAGCTCATGCCGTGGATGCTTGGAGACGGCGCTGGCGGAGGAGAGACGACAGGCGAACGAGGATGGGGTGGGGTCGGTGCGTTGACGGTGAGTACTTTCCTTCTTCTCGTACCTCAGCCAGTTGTCTAACGGGTGCGGCAGCTGCATGGGAGGACACGACAGCAGCGCTATACGAAGCTCGCGGATTGGCAGTACATCAAGACGTGTGTCGACGCTGTACGTGCCAGGGAGGCAGATGAGGACCGTGCGTGGCTTTCAAGCTCACCTTCCCAAATTCCCCTCCGCTGACGATGATGTCTCCTTCCCAGTCCCACGCATTCCGATCTTCGGGAACGGCGACTGCTATTCGGGAACGGCGTACTGGGACACGGTCGATCATAGCGGTGGACGGCGTCATGGTCGCTCGTGGAGCCTTAATCAAGCTGTGGATATTCACTGAGATAAAAGGCTCGTCCTTCTCTCCCGCTTCTTCACATCTGCATATCCTAACAATCAGGCAGGACGTCGAGAGTGGGACATCAGCTCGCGCGAGCGGTTGGAAGGTATTCGGAAGTATGCCGAGTATGGACTATCGTGAGTCTCTTCCTTCCCTTCATACTCCGTCCTTGCAATCTCGTTCCTCAAACCCCAATGACAGACACTTTGGCACCGACACCGCCGGGGTCAACGCTACCCGGCGCTACCTCTGCGAATCGCTTTCCTTCCAGTACTGCTACGTCCCGCTGGGTATCCTCGAGCGGCTGCCCGCGAAGCTGAACGAGCGCCCGCCCGCCTTTAGAGGAAGGGATGAGCTTGGTATGTCGTGTCTTCCACCTTCCATCCCCTCCTGCGTGTGCGAATAACTCATAACTGACTGTTTCCGAAAACACAGAAACGCTCTTGGCAAGTGGGGACAGCCGCGACTGGGTGTGCATCTCGGAGATGTTTCTGGGTCCGGCGCCGGAGACGTGGGGCTTTACGCTGAAGTCTAAGAGTAATGCGTATGAGAGCCAGGGGTAGGGGTAGCACGCAGGGCCGTAGGCTGGACGGGGAGGGAGGGGAAAGTAGAAAGGGAAGAGGAAGAGGAAAGAAAAGATGTGTAATATTTTTTCTTGGTTGTAGGCAGAGAGGGCTACTAGCTACATAACTGCTCAAGCTTGTTAGAGCTTTGGTCACTATTCTGCGTCCGTGTGGATGCCAATCCATAATGGGTGGTTCTTTATCTTCCAAAAACACAAACCTTCGACTCCATGACTCGTGCTCGCCTCAAACGAGACCACAAATGCATAAATCCCAACAGCTGGAGAGAGTGTGATGGGGGACTGAAAATATCGCGCTGACGAGTCTGACAATGTAGTTTTGCTTCGACTTATATGTCGGTGTCGTAGTAAGTAGGGTTCAAGTTCCGAATCAATGAATAATCTCGGTCGTCTTTTCGTGCATCATGAGCTGCTTCCAACCCCTACAGAAGAATGAGTATCCAGAAACGCCTACTGTTTGCCTACGAAAAATTGAGCGGTACAAAACTGATTACGAGGTATTTTGATTGGATACAACTTGTGCCCGCTTTGAACGATTTAAAGCAGGAACGACCCCGCTGTGTAATCACACTATCTGGGCCATTTCTGATGATCACTTGCTGGGCTAAAAGGTACTTGATATGCCATAAAGTGTCACAAAATGGTAGAATGTTCTTATTAGCTATTAACCTATTGCTCAGTGATTGCCTCCTGTCACGCTTTCCAGCTCAGGGCAGCTGGCTTTTTTGTTGCTCCTGTACCTTGTCCTGTAGCCTTTGTGCATCAGAATACCTTCCCAACTTGTTGTAGATTGCTGCAAGGTTGGCGGTTGCCTTAATGGTGCTGGGATGCTCAGCACCCAGCAGCTTGGTCCGTTTCTCCAGCACCTGCTCCAGCAGCTTCCGTGCCTCTGTGTACTGTCCCAAGCTCTGGAACGTCGCCGCAAGGTTGGCTGTTGCCAAAATGGTGTTGGGATGCTCAGAACCTAGCAGCTTGGTCTGTTTCTCCAGCACCTGCTCCTCCAGCTTCTGTGCCTCTGTGTACTGTCCCAAGCTCCAGAATGTCGTCGCAAGGCTGGCTGTTGCATTAATGGTGTTGGGGTGCTCAGCACCCAGCAGCTTGGTCTGTTTCTCCAGCACCTGCTCCTGCAGCTTCTGTGCCTCTGTGTACTGTCCCAAGCTCCAGAATGTCGCCGCAAGGTTGGCTGTTGCATCAATGGTGTTGGGGTGCTCAGCACCCAGCAGCTTGGTCTGTTTCTCCAGCACCTGCTCCTGCAGCTTCTGTGCCACTGTGTACTGTCCCAATCTCCGGAACGTCGCTGCAAGGTTGGCTGTTGCATCAATGGTGTTGGGGTGCTCAGCACCCAGCAGCTTGGTCCATTTCTCCAGCACCTGCTTCTGCAGCTTCTGTGCCTCTGCGTACTGTCCCAAGCTCCGGACCGTTGTTGCAAGCCAGGCTGTTGCATCGACGGTGTCGGGGTGCTCAGAACCCAGCAGCCTGGTCCGCTTCTCCAGCACCTGCTCCTGCAGCTTCTGTGCCTCTGTGTACTGTCCCAAGCTCCAGAATGTTTCAGCAAGTTTGGTCATTGCTACCAAGGTCTTGGGATGCTCCCTACCAAAACGAGCAACACTCCTTATGAGTATATCACTTCGGAGGGTTTCTGCTCTTCTGAACATTCCTCCTTCCTGGAAGACATCTCCAAAGGGACCTTCAAACCCAGTTCCTCGTATATCATCTTCTGATAACAGCATAACATGTAGCAGCAATTGTATTCTTTGCATAATCTCTGTGCTACAGGCTGTGGCCATCCCCAGAAGAGCAACAATCATCTTTCTCTGGTCAATCTGATTGGTGATAGTCATTCCTGCCCATTGATGCACAAGCGGATGCATAGAATATGCATTCTCCTGCCATGTCATGAGAGAGTAATCACAGATCTCTGACATCATTTCTGCAAATGCTCGGCTGTTCCAATTTGACTCTGCATTCCTAAAGTTTGACAGGAAATCCAAAGCTGTCTGCAATGTATCCAGGCTGGGATCCAGTGGCTCATTCCCAGGTGTATATTCAGATGCTCTTTGAAAGATATCCTCTGTGATCCCCTCAAAGTGGATAAATGAGCATAGCTGCAGAAATTGAGCAGCCTCGGGCCCAAGCTGATCAAAGCTGATCTGCCATGTGGTATACACAGTCCACTGGTAATCCCCATGGGATAGGTCAGGCTTCCTGCTAAATAAGGTACCAGATGGGATATATTTTGAAATATCCTGTCGCAAGGGAGATGATTTGGAAATAAATGCGCCAGCTTGTACTATTGCAAGTGGAAAGTAGTGAAGCTCCTGGTAAAATATTAAATAATATCAATAAATGAACTAGTTTGAATACCTGAACTATTTGAACTGCATGTATCTTGTTCTCATTCCTCAGCAGTTCTACACCGGCTCTATTGAGCAACAGAAGAACTGCATCATCAGGTAATAAATTGGAGACAGCAATGGCTTTTTGTGGGGATCCAGTATAAGCCCAGAGCCCGGGACTTCGAGATGTAATCAAAATGTTTCCATGATTACATTGGGGAAGAAATGCTCCCAGATCCAAATTTGGCTGATCAGCATTGTCAAAGAGAAGCAACCATTCAGCACGGTGTGCTTTCAGCCATGTTTGACCAGCTTCTGCAGTATCTCCCAGTTTCTTGGCCATTGCTATTTGCTTGTAGCCTACTTCAATGGTTTCTGCACTACTTGCATTGATCTTGAACTGGTCAGTGAATCTATCCGCCAAATGAGTTATACTTGATCGTTTCAAAACCTGACAAACCTGGCTCCAGACTCTGCAATAAATTTCAGTGCAATCTGAGTCTTTCCAGCTCCACCAAGACCATGCAGTAGCACAACTTTCTGCTCCTTCTTCTCTATTGGCTGGAAGAGTCTATCCAACTGCAAGAGGATATCTTTACGACCTTGGAAGAATTTTGAGGGAAGAGGGCAGCTTCTGGTGGTTTGAATTTCATCTTGAGAGCATGTCAGAATTTGAAGCTGTGGAAACCTTTGGATCATTACCTTGAACAGGTCTCCGCTGCAAAATGCTGTGCTCAGGATCCAGTGCCCGCCTGGAAAGAAGATTGTGTGAAGTTCGACCATTGACACTGTCCTGAAGCCTGTGATTGAGCATATAGTCAATTCCACCCAGTTTCAACACAGCTTCTTGAAAGCTGTGGACCAGCACTGTATGTCCAAACTGCGCATCAATGTGACCCAATAGTATCTGAACCTTGTCCAGGGGATTGGGGGTGGAAGTCAACCTTGCACAGATGGGACTTGTGAGATTGTCCCAGATGGCCTGGATTATGTCACTAATGCTTCCAGCCAATGCACCTTCAATATGTGATCGTGCAAGTTCAGGGTTGAAGGTGTCTGCAAACCACCTAAAACATTGATGGATATGAGGAACTGGATTCTGATCGACACACACCTTGGACCATCTGCTGGGAGAACGGCTCCCTCATGAGTTTGGGTAATCTGAGCATGAGCAGTATTCAAAGTTGGATTGGTATCAGCAATTGCCAAGCGCTGGAGGTGTTGAATGTATATATATCTACAAGTACCTGCATGCGTACCTTCAGTTCCTCTTGGAGATCCTCAATACACTTCTCATAGGGGGCAATGGCACTGATGATACCACTTGGAAGGACAAATGGCTTGGATTTCAGGTGTCCACCCGATTTTGCCGTCTTGATTTCCTCAACCTGTCTTGAGAGGCCAACCAGAAGTCTAGGAAGTCAGACATTTTTTTTTTTTTCACTTTCAAAGCACATTCAACACTTACTGTTGGAAATCATGGCATTTCTCCCTCAATTGTGCTGTACTTGCATCATTGGGGTGGGCCTGGATTACATGTTGCAGGGTCTGCAGTGTGCTGAGGATCTTCTCGCAGATATCCTTCAGCACTTCCTGATTGTCCCCCATTTTCTAGTAATATTTTGAGTAGGACTTCGGCAAAATAGGAACAAATACAACGTTAACATCCTTCAGCAACAACACAACACTTTGGAAGACATCCTTTGCTGGGGTGAATGCCCCATTTGCACTGGCACCCATCTGGGCTCTCTGGAGAAGTGCACCGAGCCATGTGGTTGCTGTGTTGGCGGCTGTACCAGAAGATGCGCTATCCGATGGTGAACCGGAGCGAATCAGAGAAGATCTGCGGCTAGGCAGGAACCACTTCAAGTTCATTCGACCACTCCGCGTAGGAGTCGTCGCAGAGGAAGGTTGGGGACGGTGCGGCGTGGTCATGGTGAGAAGACAAGCAGCAGCGGTTGCATAGGCGGCAATCTGTCAATCTGTCAATCTGTCAATCTGTCAATCTGTCAATCTGTCATGTCAATCTGTCATTCCCGCTACCTTTAGGTAACGGGTCTTATACTAATTTTCCCGGTGACTCGAATAATGCCCTGTGACCCGGATGATCTGGATTCTCGCCGCACCCTTTGAGTTATCGACCCCGGTTTTTTACGGGATCCATTTGTATAATAGTAGCCTACAATCCTAAAAAAAAAAAACCTAAGAGAACGGTCAAGAACTCGCAACAAACGAAGGTTACCGAGACATCAAGCTCAGCGTTGCAACGCTGCATCGACCTATCTCAGCCTCCAGGCATGCAATTGGCTTCAAAAAAAATTCTAGACCGCAATTAATGACCTTGTAGACCCTGAATATGCGGCCAGTTTTTTTTACCGGTAGGTAGTTGTGGCTCAATGCGTTAATTTGTGAAGGGTCACGGTGGGGGTAACACATAAGTCACACGGCACCATTGATGGCCGCTCGAGCCGCTTCTGGCTGGAGCCATGTCAGTCGCGCCCTCCTCATCTCCCGTCTCCACCGTCCTGGACCCCAACGAGCAGTCCCAGTACATACTTCCCAAGCCCGAAGCCAAAGCCTACAAGTGCCAGCTCCAATCTCAGGGCTTACGGATGGCCAAACACAGACGCTACGACGAGCGTGGCGCAGACGTCTCTCCTTCGCCCTCGCAATGGCTATTCACTCAGGAGGAGGATTGAAACGATACCAAGTGTGTGATTAACATGCTACAGCTGTCCCCTGGCTCACTTTGCATTGAGCAATCTCTCGGGGCTCGATGACTTTATCAATTCGCAAATCCCAGCCGGAATCGACCTCAGCGGTCTACTTTCATGAGAACATATCAAAGGGGCTGAAAGGGGCGAGGAGGATGGTGGTTCTGGACGCTCTACGGGTACCCAACCTGGGGATCTGATGCATCGCTCTCGATGCTCAGCTACACGCCATGATTCATCCCGCCCGATAACTATCGAGTCACGTTGATGCATCACCTGCCTCTGAGCCTCGAGAGCCTGCTGTCACTCAGTTTGTTGCTGGCCATCGCAATCCGCGGCCATCAAACCTCGTTGACGCTATCGTGGACGATGAGCTCAAGGCTGACAAAAATAAATTCTATAAATTCTGAGAAAATTAGTGGCGGTGACGGCGTGTTCCCCGGACAGAGTGCCGTTAGAATTATTAGCATTCATCTCGCGCGCAGCGCGTCGTGCTGCGTCCTTCCCATACGGCACGAACTCCAGCCAGACGGCGAAGCGCGTGTGAATACCGTGCCCTGGCGGCGCCTAGATCGTCCAGAATCAAGGATACAAAGCGCATCCGCCTCCGTCTCTGCCTGCACGTCGTTGGCGGCGCGGAATCTGAGCTCAATTACCTCTGGAGAACTTGAAGCCGCCTAGGGCTCGGCACCGTATCCGTCTGAAACGGATACGGACGGTACGGTACGGCTATCGTATCAACCGTACGTATACGGTTGCCGACCGTGCCGTACCGTACCGTATCAAAACGGATACGGTCCCGCCATAACTCGGCACCGTATGGTGACCGCACCGTACGCCGTGCCGTACCGTGGGGCCTCGGGCGAACCGTACCGTATACGGTACGGACGGTGCCGAGCCCTAAAGCCGCCCCACAACGAGACGCAGGTTTGCGGCTGAGAGCGATGACAGTCCGAGGGCTGAGCCCTGCAACGGACAGAGCCGTCCGGATGTCCAGGTCCTGTCGGGTGCTTGCGCTTGGGGCCGTTGACTCCACACAACGTCGAAATGCTTGGGGACGACAAGACGACGTATGAGGAGAACTGCCAGTGTGTAAGTAGACGCTCCGCAGACTAGCTATTGCTTGAGGTCGTGGTCTAGGCCCCAGAGCATCCAGTGTGATGTGGAGGCGGAATCTGCCAGTGGCGGATTGCGGATTGCGGATTGCGGATTGCGGATTGCACTCGCCTGTCCTGCCACGCTGAGAGATTGCCGGTAGAGCGAACGGCCCGTGCGAGTGCTTACCCGTCGCGGAGGCATGCCGTCGTCACGGTCGTCGACAGCATCTGTTCTAGTACTTATTTCGCGTCAGCGAGCAGGGGGCACAGGGCAGTGCGGTTGTGGAGTGGTCCCACAATATGTGAGGATGTTCTCGCAGAGATTGAAGTCGTAGTGGCGAGCGAGATGGTGCACATACTGTGCCATGGCCTGCATCTATTTGTGTGAGTGGCGGCGCGAAGCGCGGTCCGAGTCGAAGACGTGACGCGGTCAAAGGTGTAGGAAGCGAGAGAGGTCCTTGGAGAGGAGACACGAAGATGGGATTGGGTCAAGTCGCTGCGAGCAGCGAGGCAAGAGCAAAAGACACCGTGATGGCAGCTGCCAGATCACGGCGTTTCCTCATTCGGACGTATACCCGAGCAGCGCGACATTGATTCCTGCGCGAACCAGCAGTGTTTGGCGGGAAAATAGCGACATGGTGTCGCTCTCTTTTGATTTCTGAAGCGACTGGTGCAGCTTTCTTGCCCGCAGATTCGACTTCACAAATCAGGACACCCAGAAATCTTACCTCAATCGGGGAGAAGATCGGAATATTCCTTCGATTCCGCTTAATTCGTGCTCCTGGACGTCGGGCGATAACGAAAATGCCAAAAACCATCCAAAACGGCAAGGTATTCACCCAGATACATATTTTGTGAACAGCGGAATAGCCAGGGTTGAACCAAGTTCACGCTGTATATTTGCCAGTGCTTCGTTGCTGCTCACCACTTTTGCTTCCTCCCAGTTTTGAACCACTGGCTGGACTGTATTGTCAGAGGGTGTAGACCTCCCTCCGGAGTCCCCGCCATCTCGATTTCATGCATAATTATGCGGGGATTCGGTGAACAGCACAAGGTGCGCTCCCTTTGATGGCAACGTTTATAGATCCAAATGCCGCAAATCTGAGGGGGTATATTGGGTGCATAAGTCTGAAATATATCCTATGAGCGACAGACGACCCATGCGACTGCTAGAATGGGAATGCCAAGCGCCGAAGTGTAGTGATGCAGCCAATGGATGGTTTTGGAGCCTAGTATCCTGTCATTTGACCGATGTGTACGACCACCAGCATGGTGAATAGGTCTTCTGCCATCTCTCAGACCTACTAGCACAGGAGTTTCTGCATGGCGCAGGGAGCTACTGGTCCTGTTGATTAACAGCATCAATTCCTGCCGGCCTGGGTATGGCCTGGTGTGGCGGGAAACAGCTAGAATCAGTAATGTGGGACTGTATATCGATGCCCCAGCTGCATTGCGGACCAGGTAGCGTTTAATGAGCCTTTCATTCCTGTATTTATCGGACGGCGCGCTCGTTTTGATGGCTGACGCACCGTAACACCGTTAGCCCGAAAGTACTGCACCTGTCCGTGATTTCAATGCTAGCACCCTCTTACTGTCGTTTTTGGTCCATATGATCCAACGGGCGCGCAGCGGGAGGAAGCGGGCGGTGCGGCGCTGGGCGGATCTGCCAGCGTGTCAGCATCATGACATGCTGTCTTCAATTATCAGCGCATCGGCGCATGAGCGCGTGATGGGCGGCCCGCATGGCGGGCGTGCGAGGGCCAGCAGACTGGATTGTCGATGGGATGATGAATCAGACTGCCTCGATAACTATCGAGATTGATGAATCATGACCCGTCGACAATCAGCGGGATATGATTCTTCATATCCCCAGGTACACCTGTCTACGGATGCCACAGGTGCGGATACAGGTGCGTATGCGAGTGATCTTCAAGCTCTTCGCGCTAATCTCACTCAGACAGTAACAACTCTGACTCTGGTGCCCTCCTTCTACGGGTCAAGGAACTCGAAGCAAAAATCGAAGCGCAGGCCGCCGAGATTCGCGAATACCCTGTTACTCTCAGCATTGTACGAGACGAATGCGATTGCAGAGCCACGGAGCTGAAGCAAGCGCAGAACTGGGCATTTTACTTGAGGGAGGAACTAGAAGAATGGAGGTTCGCTGCAGGTGCTGCCAAAGATCTCGTCCGCCTCGCGTCTCCGTATACGGAGCAGACATCTGTACGTCTGCTCAGTTTCCTCTCGAGTCTGCACTAACTTTTTGAATGTAGTACTGTACCATTTCATTCAATTAGTTCTGTCACGGTCACAATGAGATTTTTCGACGAATATTTTCGTCGAGTCACTGGTCACAGCCAGTTCTTGGGGCCCCAAATTGGCCAAATAGGGTAATTTAGCCAAAATCTGGCGCCTGCGGCGCTCTGATTCAATCAAAATTGCCATATATGGCAATTTTAACGAATTATCAGAAGCGTCACAAGTTGGGGTGCCCGCGAATTGAATAAAATGGTACAGTATTGCTTGTAATCTATTATAGACATGAATTATACTCGTTTTACTCATATTGCACACCCTCCCACTCCGCAAACGGCAACGCCGGCGTCGGCGCGACCCACTGCGACATCTCCCCAAACTGATTCGGAAATCCAAAATCCAGCGGCTGCTGGTTGGTGTATGCAGGCATTTGATATGCATATGGGGGCTGGGGTTGGTTCTGGACAGGAAAAGCGCCCCAAAGAGCTTGTAGGTCTTGCGGCGGCATTGGGGTGATGGGAGGATCCAAACGCGAGGGGCCCGCTTCTGCGTTCGCATTCAATGCAGCTGGGCGTCGACCGCGACCACCAAACATGCCGCAGAAGCGTGGCTTCTCCTTGTCAAGTTTGCCGGCCTCGGTATTGAAGTGGGTGGTGATGGTGGCAAGGATGTCCGCCTTGTTCGCTTTCTTGTCGACTGCCAGGCCCAACGCCTCCGATATCTCCTCAAGGTCTGGCTTGTTTTTCGATGCCAGTGATCCCGTAAACGGTGCCTCTGGGTTCTCGAGGCGGCGCTGTATCCGCTCGTTCTCCTTGTCCTTCTGCCGCTCAGTCTCCGCCTTCTTCTGCCGCTTTGTTTCCCGAGCATCCTCCTCCTCCTGTGCAAGTTGTCGTCCCTCCACCGATGTCAATACGCGAACACCGCTTTTCAGTCGACGCCGTTTGTTGGGGCGCGCAGCTGTATTAACCTTGCGTTGCAGTTTGAAGAGCTGGTCCTTGGCGAGTCGCATCTGAGTTGTGATCGTCGTAACTTGGTCCTCGAGGTGATGGATTCGCTCAAAAAGCTGCGCATCGTAATAAAAGTGCTCGGAAGTCAGAGATGGTGATGAGTGCGTGGAAGGGGAAGAAGAAGACGTGTTCACAGAGCGGGTGCGGCGCAGAGGAGTAGCCTCCGTCAATGGGTTTGGGGGAAGGGCAAGTTGTGTGGGTGGTGGTGCGCTCTCTGCTTCAGAGTCAGGCTCTGAGTCGGAATCCGAGTCAGAATCCGAGTCGGAGTCTGCGTCGTCATCCCCATTGCCATTGGCGATGGCTCGCAGTGCGCGTAGGCCCTCACAGTTCGGAGGGAGTATCTCCTCAAGCTGCTCCACGGGCGGAAGGGTCGGAAAGTCGCGAGTCTCTGTGGAGAACGGGATGCTCTGCGCAAAGTCCTGGTCGGTGAAGATGTGTTAGCTCAGCCAAGACGAGCGCGCGAGTCAGGCTGAGTGTGAGGCAAGGCAGTGATGAGCGAGCGCCACCATCACCGTGATCATCACGTCTCACTCTCTTCTCGCGTTCATGTCTCCCGCCGCATCGTGCTGCCTTCGTCCTCCCTCCCCGCCGTTGGCCGATTTTTTGTGGCCCACCCTCCTGTCCCTTGAGTTTTGAGTTCCTTTTACACTGGGTCGCTCTGGGTCTCGTTCAGATCCTCGGCATCCTTTGCGTACGGGTTCGGCCGTCCACCAGGCGTCATCATAGATGTTCTCGTTGGCCGGGACGGCCGTTCCCTTCACCACACCCACAAGATCGTCATCGTCATCGTCTCTCCTCCCGGCAGCGAGCGAGCTGACCTGCCTTGCTCACGGTTCAAGGGCCATATACCGCTTTTTCGGAAGACTGAGCGTATGGTGTTCGGAAGAAATGTCTTGTCGTGTACGCCCATGTACTCTTTGACAAAATCTGCCAGGGGCATCGTTGAGCCAGTCAGAGCTGCGATCTTGTCACAACGGTCAAGCCATTTATGCGAAAACGGGCCAAAGACCCCAACGTCGAGAGGCTGGCAGCGATGGGTGACCTTGGAGGGGAGAATGATGATGTAACAGTTGTGTGCCTCGGCGTAGTCGATTATTTGGACGGTATCATGAGAGCCCTGGCCATCCATTATCAGGAGGATCATCTTGCCCGATATGTTGTGCTTCGTGGCCTGGGGAATGAATGATTGTTTGAACCATTCAACGCCAATGGCGTTGTCGGTCCAGCCGCTGTCCGATGTCCCAACACTGCTCATAATGGTCAGTTTGTGTTACAAGTTTAGGTAAAACACGCACACAATATCATCGTGCACCTGAAACCACTCTGCAAAAAAACCGGTACCAGGAAGGACGAAAGCAGGGTACAGCCAGCCTCCGGCAGTGTTCACAGTCTCGATAATGGTGATTAGCTGGAGACTGTCGCTGCTCCGCTTCATCGCATATGTCTGTGTGGCCGAGTACAGGTATTTCTCGCGGCTGGTCTTCCTTCCTCCGCCGAGTTGGCAGCCTTTCTCGTCCATATTGTATATGTTCTCCGGCGGGATGTCGAACTTTTTGATAGCGTCCTCCAGTTTGTCAAAATAGGCCATGATATTCAGCCTATTGAAGGCTTTCTGATGTGCTGGTGCGAGCGGGGCACCCTTGCGAAGCTTGATTTGATTCCGGACGATAAAGTCGTAGACCCAGTTCTTCCCAGGCCGCTTTCCGTCGGGATGAAGCATGGAAGCGCGGAACCGGATGCCTTTCTTCGAGATTGGGTCTCCCGTGCCGCCCTTGTGCTCGACCCATCTCTTCAAGACAGCTTCGGTTGATGGACTGAGAAATTGTTTCCTCCGCTGAGCCTCGGCGAAAGAGACGCGCTTATTGTTGAAGCGCGTATTAAGTGTTGTGTAGGGTACTTTGAATAGACGCGCCGCCTCCGTAATATTTGGTTTGCGTTGACCGCTCCTCCGGTGTCAGCTTCGCCATCCCACGAGAAGCGGGTGTGGGACGCGTTTGTTGATAGACGTGCGCCTGTCCCTCGCACGTGGGCCTGATGGATCACCGCTTAGTGGTCGGAGTTTAAAATGTCACGCTGATTCTTCGGAAGGCTCTGGCACCACAACCACCTACCGGTAAAAAAAACTGGCCGCATATTCAGGGTCTACAAGGTCATTAATTGCGGTCTAGAATTTTTTTTGAAGCCAATTGCATGCCTGGAGGCCGAGATAAGTCGATGCAGCGTTGCAACGCTGAGCTTGATGTCTCGGTAACCTTCGTTTGTCGCGAGTTCTTGACCGTTCTCTTAGGTTTTTTTTTAGGATTGTAGGCTACTATTATACAAATGGATCCCGTAAAAAACCGGGGTCGATAACTCAAAGGGTGCGGCGAGAATCCAGATCATCCGGGTCACAGGGCATTATCCGAGTCACCGGGAAAATTAGTATTGCATGATTTTCAGCTTTTTGCAGGGCATCAGTCAAATGTCAATTCCTATTGCGTCAGCTGCCTACACGCTGTCAAATGCTTCTCCTCCTATGCGCAATGTGCATGTTCCCCGTGGGCTCTGCACTGCAGTCCTGCTCCTTGAACAGCACATCAGTAAAACAGCAGGTTGGTCTCCCGAAGCTTTGAGCTTTGAACACAGTCTTTGGTCTCTGAAATAGGTCTTTGGTCTCCTGTGGTCGTCTCCGGTCTCGAGAAAGTGTCTTGGTCTTTGATTATGTGTCTTCGACTTTCATCTGGTCTCTGGGAATTCTCGAGTCTTGTTCCATTTCCAGGCGTCTTCAGTGTAATATGTAATCGAAGATATGATTGTACACTAAAATGCAATCTCATGGGAATGGTGGTCTGCGTACTTGTTGATGTAGTAAGCTTTGAAACTATCTAAACTGTCCGTATACTTCCACCGCCGGGGCAGAAGATCATCTCCGAACACGGGAATGAGATGCGCGCCACGCACGATAGAGTCAATGTGTATGATATCGAGGACTCGATGTCCTCGCCCATCGAGATCAGGCTCCACCATCCACATACCAACGTCGTCGCATGGCCGCTCTCCGATGGCCGAGAACCACGTCACCAGGGCACAAGGGACGACTTTGCGATTGTGCTTGAATGACATGAAGGCCAGCACTCGCGCAGCAAGCAGGCCCCGAAACCCTGGGACATCATCCTCTCCATCCACGCACACACAATCATAGCGTGCAGGGCCGCCGCGCCATGACCGTGTAGCCCGAATACGTTCCGAAAACAGCCCAGAAGTGGCACATTGGTCGCTGGGGGCATAGAAGGTAGCGATGGCCGATGGGAAGCACATGACTTTGGAGGGAAGGGATGGGCAGTCGTTGAGCGGGATTGTCGAAAGATCGATGTCGATGTCGCGGTCAAGGTGGTCCTGCGCGTAGAGGAAACGCTGAATGAGGTCCGGGAGTCGGGGGATATTGAGGTGGTTTCCAAGCAGTGTCGGGTCTCGAGGGTATCCACGCACTGATATTGACATTAGTGTGGAGCAGACAGTCGGAGAAAAAGAGGCTACACACCCGGGTTCCGCGCCAGCTTAACCTCGGCGTCAATCTCACGGTGCTCAGGCACGTCCGGGTGATCATCGTCTTCGTCGGGGGGAGGTAACGGCGGGGATGGAGATGGGGCTGCAGCGACTGCAGGTGTAGTGGGTGTGAGCATTCCACGCTGCGTGAAGTCGACGCGGGATGCTGCAAGATTGTCGAGGCGATTGTTGATGGTCAGCATTTGGGTGAGCGCTTCGTAACGGCTCGACCGGCGCCAGGGCTCTTTGACGGCCTTGATGTGTTTGGATTCGGTGATAGAGGAGCAGAGCCCGTTCGGGGCCCCGAACTCGCGGATGAGGAATGGATAGTGGGAGAGGGAGTGTTGGCGGGGAAGGCAGAAGCCGTCGGGACAAACGCCGCTGTCCTCGAAGATTTGTCGTTCCTCGTGATACCGGGCTAGCGCGGCCTCGATCTCCTCTAGAGTGCCCTCCCCGATGTCGTTGCGCCGAACGAGATAGCAGAAGTCAAGGAATGCGCTGAACGCGTGCACCATCTGGGGCGGGACATGCCCCTCAATAGCTGGGAGATACACCTGTCATTCGTGAGCACGCCGGATCACCCGCAGAGTGTGTTTACTTACCTTCATGAGCGCTTTTGAGTCGTCTCCGGTCCACTGCTTGAAGCCCCGACCTTGGGGAAATCGGCGGAGGCCCGGAAAGGCAGGGACAGCAGCGATTCTTATGGCGACAATACATTAGCTTGACCACCTCCCCGTAGAATGAGAAAACATACCGTCGGTCAATATCCGCCATCTTCTTGGCCGCGATCTTCTTCCCGTACATCAGTTCCAAGTAATCGCCAACCCAGGTCACCAAATGATCTTTGAAAGTGCCTTTGATTATCTGGTGAAGGAGGTCGGGGGAAAGTATCTCGTGTATATCTGCTCGGGGAAAGTCCCATGTGAAGGGCTGTCAGATCCATTAGAAGGAAGACAAGGGGAGGAACGGCTGAACAGACCAGGACATCAGAGATGACTCCATACTCATCCCACATACATTTATGGTCAAGAGCCTCGAACAAAGCCTCAGTGTGAGACTGGGTGCGTCGTCCCGCAGGTCCGTCGAGATCATCGCGCTTTGCGGTGCACCTATCATTGGTCAGCATCCAAGAGGCGACATCGACTGAGTGATACTTGCCGTGCACACCAGCCCTGGACAACGCATGCAAGAAGAACTTGCTCCGGGTAGTCCGCGATATATGGGCCCAACCCGAAGATAACCCGCCGGTAATGCCCATCCGGGAATAGCATAACTTCCCATTTTGTCATTCCCGGTTTCAGAGACGCGAAAATGCGACGCAGGGAAGCATGGAACAAACGTCGGCGAAATGTACGGAATTCGACGCTGTTTGCATGCTCGCGATCCGCTGGTAATGTCATTTTAGACCAGAGACAGGCGACTACAAAGCCACTCACTTTTCGGGATCGCCAAGAACGCCACAACGGAAACAGCGTTTCGATGCGCTCGCCGAACCTCGTTATGAACGAGACCATTCGACATATACATCGGATAGAACTCTTTTGCGCCGGTAGCCACGGACGTCGTGGTTTTATCGCTGCCGGATATGATAGGCACAAAAACCGCATCGTGCGTGTCGGGGTCTTTTGCGATCTCGTCCTTGTAACACGTTAAGAGAGCGAGCAGGGACTAATAGTCGAAATCTTACCGCCTGTCGCCACGCCCACCTACCAGACATAAAGTCGCGGTACCGACATTTCCCGTCCTTGCCATAGACACGTTTTGGGGCGACGTCAAACTCCTTCGCGAAGCCGGTGTTCTGGAGTTGCTGACGGAGAACGTCTCGAGTTTCCCGGAAATAGACGGAGTAGGTTTCGTGTTTCCAGGGAACGGTCTCGCCGCCGTCAAGAGGGCCGTCATACTTGACTTCGAATTTCTGCCACGGAATATGGCCGCGCTCGGTTGCGTCGATGGTGCCGTAGAGGTGCTGATGACTTTGGAAGGGCGGGACACCGTCGAACTCCGGGTAGCTCGCAAGGATGTCCATTAGCTCGTCGATCTCATCGGCCGACATCTGCACTCGACGGTAGACAAACTCCGCCATACGAAAGGCAGGCAGATGCTCGTATGGGGAGAAATCGTCCAGCGGACGAGGTTCCTTCGGCGGTGGAGGGACTCCGAAGGGTAGGAAGTTTCCGTCCTTGTCGCAAGGCCTGCCTGTGTTTAGTGGTCAGAATCAGCCTATACGAGATGCAGTCCACCACGCACCAGTGAGATATGGATGATACTCGACGCGAGCACCCGAAACTGACGGCGGGCTTGGGCTTTGTCGGGGTTGGGAGCCATTATCATCTGGGAAAGGCGGAGGAGATGATCGCGGCTCGGAAGAGGCGTCAAAGTCGTCCTGCGCGGAGGGTCGGGGCGCGCGGTCTTGATGGAAGACGGGGTGTTTGGCGTTGACATGCTGAGTGAGCCCCGACGAATTCTTGAAGGACCGGCCGCACTGGAAGGGACACGGCCGATTTCGCGGGTTATGCTGTTTCGTCGACTTGGTCATTGCTGAGATATGTCGCTAGGGACTCGGAGCAGGGCCAAATTCGTGGGGTACCGCGTGATCCTACATGAAACGCAGATCAGCGTCGGCGCATGCAACGCCGCCAGGAACAGGAGCGAGGCTCACCTCTGGCTGAGTGTTCCGCAGAGCAGATACCCTCCGAGGCGGGACACCAGAGCAGGACCTGGCTGAAAAGAGCAGAAATTGGGAGCAGCGGGAGGGAGAGACACTGCAGGGTCCGGTCGTCGGCGCCTTATCTACCGCATCATCAATGAAAAAAAAATTGGGGAATATCCACGTGTGTCCGACCAACCTTCGCTCTCCCCACCCGTGGCTGTAAAGGTTTCGAACAGCGCCTGGGTGCACCCAGGGGATTGAATTCCAAACCCCCCGCTATACCCAGGCCCCTGGGAGCACCCAGGCGGATATGAAACCCTCACCACATGCGGTGCGGATCAGATCAGCAGGCCCATCACGGCCGGCAACAGACATCAATCACTCGCTTGGAATTAGCCTAAAATTAACCTAAAATGGGACATTACGGTCGGACTTTGTCTCTTCCACCAAACTGATCCATATTGAGCGATCCGCATTGATTTTGCAGTGTTTCCAAAGCGCCTGGCTGTACCCAGGAGCTGGCTGTACCCAGGCCAAATTCGCTGCACTCTCCGCCTGATGCGCCCCAGCCTGATGCGCCTGCGACGTGCGCCCTCGATGCGCCACTGGCTCCTAACCACCTCCATGCGGGAGCCGCGGAGCGCCGGTGCCCATGCGTGACGCGGCATGACGGCTTTCTTTTCGCCACGTCGCCACCAACAGCTGGACTCCGTACTCCACCACCGGCATCCTCATCGCCAGCATGTCACCGCCCACGGGAAGATCGATGGGTCCGACGCTTTTGAGCGTTGTGGGGGGGGGGGGGGGGGGGGGCTGAGCCCTCGACACCATTGAGTGCTCCTACGGCGTCTAATACTTTTACTCACCGTTATTTCCACTCTGGCCGTGGTCCTCACGAGCTCAAGACCCTTCGCCCACGTTCGTGCTCGGAGTCTCGGACGCACTCGGCCAAAGCTATTCGCTCTTCTTGCCCACGCTTACGAGCTGCCACGTCATCGTATAAGCCCCGCCATGGCCGTCGCCACCCAGCGGGCATCTTTTCTTTTTGGAAGTTTTGGCTCCAACGAGCTCCGGGAGACACAGACGGGCTGGCAGACGTCGGGCGTCAAGATGTGTGCGCTTCGTCCATGGGGAGCTCTATGAAGGCGGCATGTACGTCGCGGAAGGGCTGTCGCAGCGCCCGGCCCTGGTGCTTCTGCGAGCCTCTACCGTGGTCGGTGCTCGTCGCAGTCCCCATCATGTTCGTCGCTGTTGCTATGGCATTTCTCACAAGCCCCACGATTGACCTCGTCGCGACGCTCCACCCGACGCTGTACGTTCGTCAAAGCCTCGTCTGTCCCTCTGTCAAGGCCTCCCTCAAGCCGTCAACATGCACCTGCCCAGCAAGATGAGCAAGATGCTTGGCCCGGCTCCCTTGCGTCAAATAAAGCAAGCCGATTCAATCCATGCGGGCTCAAAACGGCGACGGTAGCGGAGGAGGGAGACGCCGCTGACGCGACACCTTCGACTAGGTCCACTGCAGCACAGCGCGCAATCGCACGTCGCAGACATTGTAGATATCGTATATATGTATACTTGAATATATTCAATGTGAAGTTCTTGTCGCGGCTGGTTTTATGAGATTGATTGCGCTATGACGAACTCACCTTCAAATATATGACGAACAAACCTCACTGATTGAACTCACTGAACTTGAAATATCACATCCACACACAGCTCAAGGGTTCAGAATAGCAGGGGTATGGAATCTATAGACCTTCAGTTGTCCGTCCTAATTTTCCTGAATTTTCTAGCATTTTTTGAAAGTCAGTAGACACTGAATGCACAAATCATGGAAATAACTCTTGTTCATACATGTGCGCACTACTTTTGCATGGTATCTTTTTCATGCACTGGACAAATTTTGGTCTGGAACTGTTTATAAGACCATTAATGAGCCTCCCCACTCCCTACATGCTCTTCGTCTTCCTCACTTTATACACAGACGGCCGAAAACTCGTGCCTTGACCTCATTTGATCAACATCAGCATTGAGCGCTCTGGCTTCGAGAGTTACCAGGAATGACCAGGCAAGGCTCAGGCACTGGTAAACCGTATCCAGCAAGCACTGGGGATGCTCAACGTCAAGCTAGCGCCAGACACCGAGCAAAGTGACCAGTTCTGGCTCGTTGTCAGCTCAGTTACTCACCATTTTGCTCAGGAACGCGGAACTGCTTCGCGAGAACGCCCGAGAACACATGAAAAGGTGAGATACATCGAGAGGTCTTTGCTGCAACCAACTTCTAGACGGCAAAGTCCATGCGCAGAACGCGACTCACAGATCCCAAAAACGTGTATGGTTCTCAGAGCAAAACACCTTCCCAACTTGACGTTGCGGCAGGAATCGAGAAAGAGAAGTGGGAGGGAAATGAGGATGAGCTTGACCAGCCGTGGGTATGGTACACGTCAATGTCGACGGACAGTGCTCTGACACTCGAGATTCGCGAGGGCTACGCCGATGTTGCAGTTGATATTACACACACACAGTAGGGCAGGAGATAGAATGCATAGCAAGGTATAGAGAAACAGCTCGTGGTAAAGGCAGCAGCTCTATAGAGGATTCAGTATCTCAAGACGCACAGTTTAGACCATACAAAGACAGACCAAAGACTCTCATCCCTGCCCATTTGTCCGCAGTGCAGGCTGCCATGGACGATGCCCAGGCGCCCATGCCGATGTATGACGATGCCGCGTTGGGGAGAGCCTAGCCTGTGAGAGGACGGCGATGGGAGGCGTCGATGCGGTGCCGTTGGTCAGGTTGATCAACAACAACGATGTGGCGCGCGCGCTGGAGATAGATGTCGGATACGACGAGGAGCGTCGCAAATGTCGCAGCCAGCTGAAAGCGGAGATCACGGTTAATACACCGATGGAAGAGTGACGGGGGGGGTCGGCGTACAATGAGGCCGTCGGGCTGGCGGATCCTAAGCTGTCGGGGAGCGTGGAAGGGATTGGGCAGGAGCGCGCATCGGGCGGGCAGCAGCTGGGTAGCCGGCGGGCAGCGAGCAGAGCAGCGAGCACCGGCGGACGGAGGGCAGCGAGCGGTGGTGGTGGTTGCTAGGCACCCGGTGATGCATTGGAACATGTACGGGCAGCGGCGAGAGGCACGGAGGACGAGGCGGCATAAGTGGAAGCCAAGAGCAAGTCTCTGTCAGCAGCCTCAGTACCAAACAAACAAACAGAACTAAACAATCATACATCTCCCCGAGCAATGATTTATCCCCGGACCCCGTAACCGAAGTTGATGCTATCGCTCCATCGCCGATCGGACCTGCCGCTGGTGCTGAGCTCGAATAGGCCGCCAGAGTTGTATATGCTTATGTCCTGGGTGCTCCCAGGGGCCTGGGAGTAGCCGTGCTAATTGGCATCCAATCTCCTGGGTACAGCCAGGACTATTTTCAAAATAACTACAGCTACGGCTCCTCTCCCCACCAAATCGCTTCAGCTAGCCAGCCCATGGAGATGCCCAATCCCGCCGCAAGGCGCAAGCGCAATGCCCCCGACGCCCCCGGTCTCCAAACACGCACCAAGAACAAGCTCAAAACCCCAGCCATAGATGCGAATGTTGTCCCAAAGCCCCGCCGGACAAGTCAGCAGGTGGCCGCAGACGAAGCAGCTGCACAGGCCAAGGCAGATGCCGACGCCCTCGCACAGCAGGAGAACCTCTCCCGTCTGGCAAAGCTCGAGGATGAGCTGATGATGGAAGACGAGGTCAGTCCCAGTATGCTGAGTGGACGAGCCGCTTACTATGCTCTCGACAGGTACGGGAGCTTCCTTCGGCGCGTCAGACGGTGCGCAGGCAAACATCTTCAAAAGCCTCCTCGAACCTCCCCAACGACGATATCGACGACGGTGAGTCATTTTCCCGCGTCGTTCCTAGTCTCTGGGACAGACTGTATGGCGTCTGACGAACAAGTAGGTAGACTCTATATCAGTCTGTTACCCATCACGCCCAGTTAGCGCAAGCTAAAAAATGACGTCAATTCCCAATGGGGATAAACGTATACCACGCGTTTCCTCTTCACGCCGGGCTCAGTGAGGTGTCTGGACACTCAAGACATGTTTTATTTGACCCTGTATACCTTTCCAAGGCATAATTTCCACTCTCAATTGCACAATTCGAGTACAAGCAAAAGATAGCCATGAGTCACACTGAAGTCACACTCATCCAGAATCAACGCTTTCACAGGTCTGGTGGCTTCGGGAATGCTCCGGAAGGGTCTAGGAGAGGTTTCTTAACATAGTTAGCAAGTAAATATGGGCTTTCGACCACTGGGGACGACACACACAGAAAATGGAGCCTCCTTCCGCATTGGGAAGTGACGTCATTTTTGGCTTGCGCTAACTGGGTGTGATGGCTAACAGACTGTTACACAGTCTACTCAGCTTGCTCGTCAGACGCCGTTACAGTCTGTATCAGAGACTACGTCGTTCCCAACTTATCACGTCGCAGACGAGGACTTGGACGCCGGCGGCGGCGCGTATGAGCCCGCCGCTGATGAAGAAGAAGAAACATCGGAGTCGGACGATGACGGCGGTTCAGACATCGAGTCGGAGGAAGGTGCAGCTCGGGGCCGGTCGAAAAAGAAGAAACCCATCGCGCACCGCAACGACGTTACCTCGCTTCGCACTACCACAGCCAGGTCGGGCAATCGAGCCGAGAACAGCACAGGCAAGAGAAAAGCCTCCGCAGAGAAGTACTCAGTAATTTCGCTTTGAATCTATCGATAACACTCTACAGAGGTCGAGTGAACAAGAAGAGCAAGAAAAACAAGAAGAGCGGGCTCACAACAACGGCGAAGACATCGAAATCTCGAGGAACGTCCTCCGCATCGTCGAATCTCGGTATTCCCGCGGAGGAGGAAGACGATTCGATGTCGAAATTCGGTGGGCCAGCCTTGGACGACAACGACAACGAGATTGTTGAGCAACCGAGCAAGCGCAAGATGGGTCTTCCCAAGTCAGATGTGCGTTACTATCACGCATCACACTCTCTTTCGCTGACGACGACGACGAGTACCTTGCTGTCACTCCAGCCACCACCCTCTCTGCCAAGGCTCAGCGCGGCGGCCGCAAGAAATGGAACCTCACCGACCTCCCTGACGGCACACAAACCAAGTTCACCACGGAGGTCGTCCCTCTACTCCGCGAATTAGTCGGGACACGGCCAGCGTGGGATGGGGCCTCGATCAAGGATGTCCAGGTCATCGTGGACCGCGTCTTCCCGGGGAAGAAGTACATGGTGGTGGAGAAAGGCCCGTGGTACGGCCCGGTGCGTGTCAATCCATCTTGTCGCCAAGTCTGATGTTGTGTCCAGGTCGGATATCGCCTCTCCAACTGGCGCAACGGCTTTGCCGCTAAGGCGAAGGAAGCTGTCGACTCCTTCATGTGTCCCAATGAAGCCCAGGATGATGACGCTGGAGAAGACGACGGTGCGTGAACTCGCGCCGTGATTACCGAGAGTGACGCTACCACAGCTGCGCCGACGTCCGACCCTGCTCCCGATGACGCTCTCGCGGACCCTACCATCTCTCCAGAAGAGGACAAGAACAACGACATCGCCTTCGATTTCAAGACCAAGGAGGGACGACGACAGTTCGTCGAGTTTGCGCTCCAGAAGCATATGAAGAACGGGAGGGAAACGGGAACGCAGGCTTATCAGTGGAAGGTCTGGGGCAATGGGGAGAAGCGGGAGGTGTGTGCTCTTCTTTTCTTCGAGTTCTGGTACCACACTCATTCTGTTTTCAGGGAGTCTTGATGTCGTACCCCATCCTCTACACGTTCTCTTACCACCACGCCCTCGTCGAGGAGATCCCATCGAAATACGACGACGAGCTGTACGGGCCCGCCGCCATCGGCGCCATCATTCTTTCTGCACAGGCGGTACGTCTCCTGCGCTTAGCGGCTGCGTGCGTAATCAACTGATGACCATTCAGGTGCAGCGCGAGCTACAATTTTGGGCTACTGGCGACTACCACGAGCCTACCACGGCCACCGAGCGCAAAGCCGCCGCATTCTCCGCCGACAACTGGGGAGATCAAATTGTCACCGAGAACGGGGTGACCATGCACCGCCGTCGCGCTGGCAAGTTCATCAAGGCGTTGCAGGCTTGGCCTCGGGACAAGTGGGCGCCTATCTATGAGGAGGCAAGCAGCTATGTGGAGCCGAAGGCCAAGAAGGCTGCCAGTAGTGCAGCGTCGGAATCGGAAGGGACCGTCGCGGAGGAGTCTGACGCAGACATTACGTCCGACTAGCGTACAATAGTGTTGTTTCTCGCCGTAAATGCATATCCATTCTGCTATTTATCGCTGTCTAAGAGGTCTTAAAGTTGATCTTATTGCAAGAACATCTGGTCTTTGAGCGATCTCAGGAGAAGAATGGTCGGTCTTTGAAAAAGATGGGATGGTCTTTGAAAGACGAAAGTCTCCCGGTGAGACACATGAACCTACTTTGGCTGAGACCCGGGTCTTTGGTCTTTCAGGGTTTTTTGGTCTTTGCAAAGACCTCAAAGACCCCAAAGACCAACGTGCTGTTTTACTGATGCACAACCCAGCAATGTTAAGTCTCCCTGACCAGAGAAGCTTTTATCTGAGGGCCAAAAGTGGGCTCGTCGTCTCAACTATACGCGTTCCAACGCGTCGAACTGCCGTGGTTCATATTGGTCCTCCCTACAACCTAGTACTTGCTTGTGCTTGGCTCACATCCTATTGCAATGCTCTCCCTGACAAGTTCCTGGTGACTTCTGGTGTTGTACCACCCGGGAAGCTTTCCGTTACTGCTTCTCGCCGCTGTTGACTCCCATTGAGCATTGCTGGCTTGTTGCATGTGCTATCAGTTTGGATCCTGCTACTTCCATGTTCCTCCTTTCTTGCTTCTTGCATTCTCGAGCTCAACACACACACAGGTTCACCATGTCCCCATAAAAACATGTGGAAACACAACCTTCAAGATGTCGAGGAAGGTCTGACCGTCGGAATAGTCGATCGTTGTCGGAGAAGGCAAGTGGCTGAGATCGCGCCAACGGGGAAATAGACCCATGCTGGAGGGCCAGTCAGCGATCGTTCAGCTGTGGAAGGCGAACACTTACTTTTTATTGAACTCGGAGGCTAACCCACTCAGCTGCAGGTATGTTTTAATAACGACCCAGACGTGCCGATCCCAAATTCCACCATCAAAGAAATGGAGGCAGTCGTAACTTGCCGCTTTGTACGGATCGGAGTGGGCAAAGTTCCAGAGGAAGTTCTGGCAGCAAGAGTCAGTTTGTTTGGATGTCCGAGCAAAGCAAGTGTATACCTCGAAGTCATGCAGACCAAAAGAGCGAAGATACTGCTCCCGCTCCGCCTTTGAGCCGTTCGGAGCATTGGCCAGAGCATGGTGCATGAGGTCAACTGTACGCACACAGAACTCTTGAGTCAATTTGGGGAGATCATCCTTATGCACAAGGCACTGCGGGCACGGATGCAACGCCATGGAGTTCCGGTGGCCGAGCCAGGCCGCAAGCTCCTCAAAGTCCATCGACTCGATGAGCACTCCCGGGAACCCTCGACGAATGATGTTATCTGCGAAACGCATCGCTTCGCCGTTGTGAGAACGCGCCTTCAGCGACGACATAACGAGTCCGCAGACGCCGCGGTAGATCATCCGCTTAAGGAAGTCATACTCAGCGCGAGCTGTTGTGGCGAGTGTCTTGGGGTCAATCTGTCGGAGAAATTCGGGCTTTTCAGGGCGGATAAGTTTGCAAATTGAAAATTGAAATGCGAGACACACCATTTTCACAAATCCAGCCAAGGCTGAGCCTCCATTGCCCGACCCGTTCCGCGTTGCCGAGTGAATCCAGCAAGCCCGAAATAGAATCGGGTGCATCTTGACTTTCGTCGTGACCAGCCCTTTATCAAGCCGGACATGGAGGCCAAGGAAACAGGGCAGGTACATCCTGTCATTCGGTAGCAGTTCCTACACCGTAATAAGCGCTCAGGCCGTAAACATGGTGCGAGAAGTGGTTGCACTCACATCAACCTTCCACCAAGTCTCGCCAGTATATGGCTCTTCAATGAGTGGATTCGAGTAATCAATCTGCCCGCTGGTGCAGAGATAACGGCGCTGGGAGTACCAGGTGCTGACGTCCATCAAAGTCTCATCCGTCACCCAAGCTCGGATGATTTGCCAGGGATCTCGGAACTTGACGTCGACTTTGTATTCGCCTCCACACTCCTTCCCATCGAATTTTATGTCGAGTGTTTTGGTCTGGAACTATAACAGCATGAACATCAACCACGAAGCTGGAAGAGAAATATGTACTCACCGGGACGTTCTCACCGCGCGCTCGTTTGAGGGTTTCATCCATATCTCGATGAGTGCGGAAAGTGACGTTGGTCCCCTCGGCAAGAGAACCGTCCCGCAGATCCTGCAAATCTTTGTCGATTTGCTTGTTTGGCGTCCGACGTTTCACTCGGCGCGACGTGAACTTGTAGTCTGCGTAGTTTGCAAAAACACCAAGGGGGGAGGGAGTGCTGAGATCGAGTCAAGGTCGAGGTCGAGTCTGTCGGCGTTGTGTCCAAGTCCAGAGGGATAATCTCGGCGCATTTCTTTGAGTTTTGGTGATGAATGACGAGGATAAAGGGCTGTGGAAGCGAGACCATTACTCTACTCTGAAGCAAACTACTTGGACGATCAATCCATCACGCAGCACGTCCACGTCGACGACAGCGGCGTCGCTGCGCAGTGTCGTGGCTTGAATCGTGGCGCGATGACGACGCAGTCGACGTGTCCCGTGCTACGTGTTTGATCCTGCAAGTATTTAACACACGCGCTGCACTGGTTGCCGGAGCGCTAGCGACGGCTCTCTTGTAGGGGGTGAATCATCCGGGATAGGATCAATATCAATTGGAGATGGAGAGCGTAAAGACATCCGCTCCATGTCGGGGAGCGGGTCATCATCCGCCAAAGTGGGCGGTAATGGCTGGTGAGTCGATATTCGCTCCAAATGCGAGCCATTCTATGTGATATGAGATCTCAGGGCAATATTCAGATATGCATAACTCACGGTTCGTGCTCTTCTACGCCTATCTCTCTGGGATCGCAGGAAGATGTGGATGGCACGTGGACGTGTCACGGCAGGATTCGGGATGACACACTTCACGATTTCTTAGCTTCGACTCCCATGTTGCTCGCATCGACACTACCATCCTTCCCTCTCCTCCTCTGCCACTCTGCAGCAGCCGTTGGATTATCCGCCGAGTTTGCCCTTGCCCAAAAAAGGCAAACACAAGCATGTGTATCGTCGATCCCGCTGAGGCCGCCCCATGCTGCCCTCGCGCGTCGGGGAACTGGGCTCCGCTGCTCACAGGGCCATCTGGCGCTCTCCATACCCACTCTCTTCTTACATTCCAACCCTGCTGCCCGCTGTTGCCCATTCTACTGTCCTGGTGGTGCATTAGGCTCTCCCGGTGCCAGTGGCCACCGACCGTCCGACCGCATGCTGGAAACCATCACTGCAACTAGGAACCATCTATCATCCCTGGGTTAGTTATTCTGCCGACCGTTTTATATTTGCGTGCTATCATGTTGATGCATTTTCAGTTCTCCCCTCCCCATGTCGTCCTCCTCCCCCAACGCGACTCCTCCCGGCTCTCCCGCCGCAGACCTAGACCAGCTCTCGGTGCTCATGCAGCAGCTGACACCGAGCAAGTCACAGCGTCAAGTCTCCAATGTGTGTGTTCCACTCAGCTATCTTATTCTACTCATTGTGACGCTGCTTCAGATTGTCAGTGAAATGCAGATGGCCACCAACACGATCCAGGAGAACCACCGGGCCATCAAGCGACGCATTGCAGAGCTGGAAAGCCACATGGCTGCGGAAGACCGTCGGGGCCGTAAGCATGGCCGTGGCCGCCGTGCGGAGCAAGCAGACGACGACATCCCCAACGCCACGACCATCGAGGACCGCATTCGGCACGCCGTGCGCCACTTCTGCGTTGAGGAAGCGGTGTGGTTCGTCAGCGAAGACGTCCTCGACCCCGAATACGATCCCGACTTCGACATTTCGATGGAGTTTCAGCCCGGCGCTCACAGCCGCTTTTATCGCGCATGTGGCCAGTCCGAGGCGATCAAGACCTATCTTCCATCCGACGTCCGCGCTCACTTCCCCAAGAAAAGCTGGATTGGAAATGTGGTGAGCTTTTCGAGATACTTCTGCTTGTCACTGACATGCCTTGCACCAGTTTCTCGATGGCTTCAAAGGTCAACGATCGACCATCGCCAATCACATTCGAAGCGAGGTGCTCCCCTACATTGTCGACAAACCCTTTGAGTTCGTGACCTCAGCCAATCGCGTCGCCCTCCACGCCAAGTTCATCGGCTATATGCCTGCAAACAACACGCGCACGGCATTCTACTCTTCATATAATGCCGAGGTATTGTATGATGTATACGGCGGCGACCTTGACTTCGACCACGTCTTCCGCGGTCCAATCCTACTCAATGTACGTGTTTGCCCCCATAGCGAATGAGCTCATCATTGTTCGAGAGATCGTCGCGTCTAAGTATCCTCCGCCGTCCCAAAGGTGCAATTGGATTATTCGAAGGCAAGTCCCGCTGCCCACAAGCGCCGTGCGTCGAGAGGATCTACAAGATTACCCGCATCACCCCTGGCATGGTGGCCAGCGCTGCCTGCCTCATACGTCACCGGATCCTCGATGTGACGACACTGACATACGGCAGGCGATCTGGCTTCACTCGGGCGACGTCCAGTGCGCCGACGTCGGTGACCAGACCCAGATCGACTATGCCAAGCGATACACCGAGTATTCCGGCTGCATCCACGTCGCGCTGCAGGAGCAGAAGGTCTGGGCTTTGGAGCTAATGAGCTACTGGGACGGCATCTTCTTCCTAACACAAGCAACTCCTTTGGGGACAGGGTTTCGGGCAACCAGGAAGCCGAGATCAACGAGCTCGAGTCATTCAATGCTCTTTTCGATGGTGCTCGGACTCGGACGCCGGTGTGTCGTCTTCTTATCTTTCTACAAGGGGTGGCTGCGCTCCGCTCCGCCACATAATGCAACGCGATGTTAATGTTCCCACCTCATTACACAGGTATCTTAGATATTTAGTGCAGGGTTCATTCAGTCAAGGCGCCCGTGAATAAAGAGGTTATGCATCAACCATGCACGGTTAAGTTCAAGCACAGACCGGTGGCCTGTTCAGTCGAGAGATTCCTGCTACCGTTAGGTACAGGTTCTATAGGGCGCCCTCTTTTCAGTTTTTGTGCGTAAATCACATTTTGGTCATTTCTGGTTTGTCAAGCCAAAATCCCTCAGCCAAATGTGTGAGAAAACTTCCCATGTCACTCGCATCGTGGCACTTCCACCAATTTCGTGTCCTTCTTGCGCTCAACTTCGTCATTTAGGATCCACCGCAGCTGTTGTGCTGCACTATTCTCCTGTCTAGTCTGACTCTGAGTTCACAACACTCTCTGACGTCTTGGCTCTATCTGGATTCGGGAATGGTCCGAATGGATGCAATGCACTTCGGGTCCGCTCCTGCAACTTGGTACGGTCTATCCGCGGCTATTCGTTCACCATTCAACTTTGCATCGGTGTAAAGTCTTGTCTGAGGAGGGGACAAGAGGTAACCGACTGGCTTCACTCGTATTTGACTTGAGTACCGTAACCATCCGTACTTCTTTCTTACTCTTGACCACCATGCTCATCTCCATCAGCAGCTCACGTTCCCTCCGCTCCCAACAATGCAATGCATTTGTCCTGCTTCAACCTGCCCAATACAGCTCGATTTTATTGCCTATCAACATTGCAACTCTGTAGAGACTATCGACTCTCTCAAGTAGGGCTCGGCGCTGTACCGTATATGGCTACAGCCGTACCTTTACGATGCCGTACGGCTCCGGTACAGGGGCTGCCGTACCGTACTGGTGGTTGCCAGCACCCAGTACGGTACGGGTACGGCCGTACCTGTGTCACACCTGTCACCAGCCGTGTTGCTTGAAGTTTTTGTCATAACTTCAAATGTTAATGATGCTCTGGATGGTCTTAGAAGGCATTTTGGCACCTTTCAGGGTCTAAATCAGCCAAACTAAATCAACTTTGAGCAAGAAGTATCACCTGACATCCACCTACAGCCCTTGAGCTCGACGACGATGGCTCTCCCAGGCCTGCGCGAGGCATGTGTTAGGCTTCGGACGAGTTTCGGACTCCTCTCCAACGCCAATCACGTCCGGCATCGACTGCCACAGGCATATATCAGCGCCATCAGCGCCATCACTGTACCAACCGTAGTACGGCCGGATCCGGCTGTACGGTACGGTAGGTACGGCAACCTGACCGGACCGTACCCGTACCGTACTCGGGTATGCCCAGATCAGGTACGGTACGGTGCCGTAGCCGTAAAGTACGGCCGTACTACCGTACTTTACGGTACAGTGCCGAGCCCTACTCTCAAGGCTGTAAAGCAAGGTGTGCTCCATTTGCAGCGGAAGCTTTTTTTGCTGCTCTGGGCTCCTGCGCTACCCGATCGCACAATACCCTCATGCACCTGAACAGTGGAGGGGAGGGCGAGAGGGGTGAAGGATGAGCGGTGGTGAGAGGATGATGAGGGCCGCTGTCAAGGCAGTTGGGTGCGCATGCAGCTGGTGTTCGGGCCACAAGGTGTGTGCTCCATCTTCACGTAGACGATTCATCTCACTCTGCCTACGCGACGAAGAGCCACCGGTCAACGAACGCAATGGTGGAGCTTGAAGTTGTATCGACCGGATTCTTGTGACCATGAAGTATGTATCCTTGCTTTTGTTTTGTCCACCGTCGCTAAACTGAAGTTGTGTAATTTTTTTTTCCAGTGTCCCCTCCAATCAGCCTGGCCACAGTCGGGCCTCACTTGCATCACACGTTACATCGACAATAATGGTGGTGGGGCTGGAGTGTTAGCGGAATGGGTAGGTGGGATGGATCAATGCGAGGATGGTGCGCACATGCGGTGATTGTGTGATTTTGAGGTCCGTGTTTGTCTTACTTGATTCTTTGAGTTGGACTGAGACACTTGCAGAGGGTCGACGCCGGACAAGGATAAAAGTGTTGGAGTTCGAGGCAGGCCGGCAGAGCCGCGGGGAGGTAACATACTGCGGACACGTGCTGGACGCGTTGTTAGACACCAGTGGCGCGTAGACGCGTTGTTTTGAGACGGTGTTGCCTTGAGAGCATTAGGCTCGTTGCTTTGGTACTCGTCGTCTTACACAGCCTTCGAGTAGGGTATAAAACGTGCAGTGTATTCGATAGAGATGGAATCAATTCTTGCTTTCTCCCCCCATCTCCCACGATATTTCACGACAAAGTGAAAGGAGTATTGGCAGCCCTCTGTATAGTTGCTCGCTCTGGAGTAGGTGTGCTTATCTACAATCGAGGTAGAAAGTAAGCTGTTACAACTTCGGAACTTCCAGCCGCCACATTAACACTACCCTTGCCATAATAGTCCAGACACAAGATATACACTTTCTCAGAAGTCTCCCACCATCGTCCTTTCTGTATAATGTTCACTGGCATGGCTAGGACCTTTACCGACCTGGCATCAGTTACCCGAGTTTACTCTTGCTTATTGTCTGTTCTCATCCTATATGTTTACTGAACCTTGGATGTAAAGAAAAAGTAAATCGGTAGCAGGCCTTGCCGCTTGTCGGCCTTACAGCCTTATCAGCATATGCATGAGGTCAAGAAAATACAGCCATATCAGTACTTGCTTGTTGGTGAGAGATTTGGCTTGGCAGTGCGAATGACTGGCATGCATGCTATTGGCTGTAGAGTATGGACGTCGGCCTCACAGTCAAGCTAGGAGGACCCGTGAAGAGGGACAGTAGCAGTTCCAACTACATGGTTCAAGTTACAAAGGATTTGCATGAGTGGATTCAGAACTTGAATGTAGCGCTGCGTTACGGTGTCGTCCTCTCCGCTCCCAAAGGGAACCCCGCCGCCTGGCCGCTGAGAGAACGCGGGAGGTTGTCGAGGAAGCGTGCACTGCTACGGTCATTCCTGAGTCAAGCTTCAACATATCTGGCCCACAGACAGTGGGATTGGAAAGAGGTAAAGCGAGCTGTGATACACGCTGGGCGATGGCCGGTGCGAGCGCCGGAAGAGAATTGAGCCCCATGTGCCAGTGAGTCGAACGGGCTACAGACCTACGGTTGATGAAAGAAAGAGGTTATCAGAACACCCACCGAGACCGCGCCATCCTCGGATCCCTCCCGTTCTCTTTCCTCTGCGCTCCAGTCCAATCACGGTGATTGTAGACGTCTATTCAGCGGGCCGCGGCACGAGCGGGGCGTGACTACCAGCCCTTGTGATTCGACTTCGAGGGAAAATATGCAAGGGCAACAGCGAACAACACAGAAGCAAGGACACGCACCTCAAGTCGCAAGAATGCGCCCAAGACAACGCAACCAATTCACCCACCCAGGGCCACCCTTCCTGCTGGTCCGAGTCGTTGCAAATGGCTTGTTATGCCCGTGTAGCGATGTCGACGAAAGATGTTGCGAGACATTGGTCGATTGAGCGAACAGGTCGACGTTGGAGAAAGCTTGCTGCGTCGAAAGGTTGCTCGGCCTTGGCTGTCTTAATGACTTGTTGCGCTTGGCGGGACAGCGCCAGAGATGATTTTTGTCGAGTCAAATTCAGCTAAGGGAGCAAATGTGAGAAAATGATAAGGAGGTGGACGCAACACGCACCTTGACCGCGACGTTCCGGCCTCGCCAATAGAATCCCGGGCCTCGAACTGTGCTCTATGCTCCTGGGTTGTCTCTCCCTCGTCAGTCCTTCGTTGGCCCACCTAAGATGCCCACCTATGTCCTCCTACTAGAGGGTCCACCCATGAGGGGTGGACGCTCTAAGAAGAGGGCTTAAGGGTAGTTTACCCTGGGTTGGCTAATTGCCAGGGGAGGTCGGGGACTTGGGTATTGGGAGACCTCTGCCCGACATCCCCGACCACCTCCCGACATCCCCGCCCACCGCCATCATGCGCCCATTGCCTCGGACATCATCAACATCACCCCTCGTCACTGTGCATCAGCGCATCAGCGCCCGCCGTCACCCGCTGTCACTGTTGATCATCACCATCATCATCATCACCGCCCTTCCCGCCCGCCGCCCGCCGTCGATGCCCGATGCTCCAGTGACCATGGTGTGACCAAAAAAAACATAAAAGTTGTGCATTGACTGGTAAATCACCCTGCAACAAACCGCTTAGCAAGATACCCAGTATTTAAGTAGTTATGGGCCAAACAAGGGTATTATCCTTAACTGATGGACTTAGAAAATAAATTTAAAAGATACAGGAAAATACCAGAGGCTTTGTATTGACTTGCTATATATATCCATGTTGTTGTTCCTATACAGCACGGAGTACTGAGGGAGATATGAAAGAAACCGAGAATTATCCTTAACTGATGGACATGGACAATAATTATTTTTTTTTAAATCCAGAGGCTTTGGATGGACATACTTTGTGTATATGTGTTGTTCTTTTATTACAAGATACACACTGCGTTCCGACCCCCCCTAGACTCACTGAGTCTACCTTGGTGTAGGTTCTGTGTAGTACCAGAACACACCTACACAGGCCCTGTTTATGGTCCTAACCAGAGACTGCGTGTAGGCCTGTGTAGCCTCTGTAGAGGTGAGTTCGGGGCGGCTAGACAGACTGAGGCTAGCCAAGTTTAGATCAGTGTAGGTGAGTTTGAGTCAGTCTAGGTGTCTAGCCAGAGCAGAGCAGACCTAGCTTCATGAAGCCTTCATCCTTCCTCTTCAAAATCACCGTCGGAGGTCAAAAGTTAAAACGTCAACGCCGGCATTCTATTCAGGCGCGAGTCGTATGCAAGTCGTATGACAGCTATCACTCTTGCTCGTCAGTCCGAGTCGTCCCTTTGCCGCTCGTTGCAACAACATATTCTGCAGTAGCAAGCAGATTGCGGATCTGTCTAGGAGTTATACAGACCTAGGCTGACCCGAACAGAGCTAGTCTCAGCTAGACAGACATAGCCAGATGTAGACAGACATGAACAGACCTAGACAGACCGCGTCTAGCGACCTAAGCTCAGACCTATGTGTAGGTCACATAGACTCAGCTCAGTCTAGAGGGGGTCGGAACGCAGTGACAGTACTGAGGGAGCTATTAAAGGATTACACAATTATCCTTAACTGACAGTCTAGATATATAGTCTCTATCCTCTTGGTCTATGCATGAGGGTTCAAATATCAGTAGAGAGCCAGCCTGAAAGTGGCCGGGTTACGCGTTACGCGGACACCCGGCCAGGACACCAGGCGGACTTGTTACGCGTTCGGGGGCCATTTTTGGGCGTAATTGCGCCTAAAAAGGCAATTTTGCGGGTCCGGCTATGCCGGACTTACCATATATAGTAACCCGGACACGTCCCCTGGCGGACATGTCCGGGTTACGCGTTACACCCCCCGGCCACTTGTCCGAAATAGTACAGTACCCAAGTCCCCGACCTCCCCTGGCAATTAGCCAACCCAGGGTAAACCACCCTTAAGCCCTCTTCTTAGAGCGTCCACCCCTCATGGGTGGACCCTCTAGTAGGAGGAGATAGGTGGGCATCTTAGGTGGCTCGGTCGCTAATATGATCAAGGTCAGCGGAAACGGATGGAAGTTGGAAGCACATGTACACACATTCACCATGGCCGCACCCCGGAGGCCACAGGCCTCTCAATTTGATTTTCCGGTCATCCCTTCCAAATAGAATGACCAAGGAAACAACTCGGTTCCTTTCCCTGTCGGTGAACAGAGCTGGGTTGCGCGCCGCAGTTCCAGGTCCATACCACATGAGGTGTCTGACCTGCTTCTCCGTACCGAGGGCGTAGAAGTGACTGTTAGTGAGCACGAACACCTGTAGCGTACTTCGATCGATGAAGGTGACGATTCGCGCGAGCAGCTCGTTTGCGAGGTGTGGGGACACCATGACAGCTCGTGTGAAGGCTGGCGAGAAAAGTTCCCACAATCACCGCCATCATGATGCGCCGTGACCCGCCGTGACACTCTCAGCGCTTGAAAACAGCTCGATAACTTGCTTGCTTGCTACGAAGACGATACCAGTATCCGGTCAAGGCCACAAAGGGCACCCTACGTTACACACACGCCAAAAACAGAATTATTCACAGACGAGCGATAGGTAGGTAGGTAACCAAGACAAACGGGCGGGGGGGTAGGGTACGCGGCGGGGGGTAGGGACGCAAGGTAGGGTACGCAACGGACGGCAGGAAGGTATCGCGACAAAGAAGATTCAGAAGAAGAGGGTGCGTGGATTGGGTTAAAGGTAAGGGTACTAAATCTCGAGAGAGAGAGAAAGTGAAGACGGAAGACAGTAGAACGGAAGACGGAAGAACGGTAAAGGGGAGACGGTAAAAGGGATGGTGCAGAGGGTAACGATAGCGATAGCGACGATGGATCGAGGATGGATGGATGGCTTTTGGTTTTTGGTGTGGGTTTCTTCATGGTGTTCTTTCTTCTCCTCGTTCCTTCTCCTCGGCGCTCTCTCCAGCCCCACAGCCACACACACTCCCCATCGTCACCATCATCGTCCCCGCCATCCCCATCCCCATCCACATCCCCCCCGAACTCGTCAAGCTCTTCCGTATGGTTGAAATAGTGTAACAGTATTCCCCGCACCACAGGTTGGGTGGTTTCGACACAGGTTGGTCGCTTTGCCACACAGCTTGAACATCTTAGACACAGGTTGTTTAGGTCCAGTCTGACGAGACACAGCTCAGTCCATAGGGACATTTTGCAGCACAGGTTTCTGGATGCAGGTAAATTTTGCACCACACAGGTTTTGAGACTGCTCAACACAAGTTGATGTTAGCCTGAAATTACTTATCAAAATCACAATCACAATGATTGGGTTGATGTCCCAACACGGCATGACTATGGCGCCATAAATAGTGATTCTGAGCCTAGCAAGTAATGCCTTTGGTTTGTCGTTGGAATGCTTGCCTGACGTGAGCCTGTTGTGCCCTTGCTCAGATGCATGACCTAGGCTGGTCTCACTACCAGGAATGATGTATTGCCTCTAGAGTAATCTTGCACTGGGTGGATTTTCTGATACAATTCATCAACTGGAGTCTTTTTTTTTTTTTTTTGGCAGATCCAAGCTGAGTGACCAAGCCGGAATGAAGAAGTCAAGAAAGTTCAACATGCTCCAAGACGGCCATTAGAGACCAAACTTACCGGTATCATGCAACAGCACAATTCTGGTGGCCGGTTTGATGCGGCCGCTTGCATCAGATGTCCATCAGTTTATTTGTAGGACAATCAACCTCTTTCTGGAGGACAAGGTCAACCTGTGTTGAGGAACTCAACCTGTGTCGCAGCAATTTCCCAACCTGTGTCGCAATTCTGAATCAAACCTACAAGAAATGGGGACACAGGTTGAGAGCAACCTGTGTTGCAAATCTGCTATAACCTGTGCAGCACCCAGAGGAATACTGTTACACTATTTCAACCATACTTCCGCGCCCTCCCGCTCCACAGGCAGCACAGGCAGCTTCTTCGGACTCGCGCTCTTCTTGCGTTCGCGTTTTGCCCGCGTTGCTGGGGAGCTGTCGGCGTTGGTACCGTCGGGACCAGAAGCAGAAGCAGGATCGGCAGCGGCGGTAGAAGAGGAAGACGCAGCACCACCGGCAGCAGGCTCCTTATTCTTACTCCCCTTCGGCCGCCCGCGTCCCTTCCCACTCCCCTTCCCCTTCTTGACCGGCGTCGCGCTCTCCTGCTGGCCGTGGCCGTTCGCACCGGGAACAAGATGCGCGATCGGCGGGAGGTACACTTGCTGTCCCTGTGCCTGTTGGGCGGCAGCAGCGGCAGAGGCAGAGTGTGGCGGCGGGAGCGGTGGGGGCGGGATGTATGCCTGGTGTTGCTGTTGTTGTTGCTGGTGCTGTTGGTGTTGGCCTGGTGCGGGTGCGGATGAGGAGGGTTGTTGTGGCGAGGGTGGTGGGTAGGGCTGTGGGAGGGTCGTTAGCGACTCGGAAGAGAAGAGCAGATGGGAGGAGGATGGAAAGGGAATGGGGGGAAGGACGATAGGAAGGACAATAAGGATGGGGAGTAAAGTAAAGGTGATGGACGAGACGAGACGGCACCGAGTAGCGATATGGGAGAATGAAGACCGCGAAGGGTAGAGCAGCCGAGTAGATTGATGAATTGACAGGGAAGCAGGAGGAACGGGAAGGGAGGGAGACGAAGGGAGGGAGTAACAGCGAAGCAGAAAAGGATGGTTAAGAAGGAGGTGCGAGACGAGAGGGATATGGACAAACAAGGAGGACGAGATGAAATCACACACCTGCACTCTCGGCGAGCCACCACCAGGGACCGGTGCTCTCTTGTGCGGGAACGCCTCCGGCCTGGAACGATTATGCGTCCTCTCAAACAAGCCGCACTTGTTACACAGCTAAATCGCATCGCATCAGCTCTTTGTCCCTTCCCCACAAAAGAAACGACTCGCCACTTTGCCCGCATTCAAATTCGAGCGGCGCCACGTACTCGTCTCGGTCGTGCAGCAGTTAAAACAGCGACGTCTCACCCGTTCCGAGAGCTTTGTCCCCGCATCGTCGGTGTATGTGTAGTTGGCGGGGTCCACGGGCTGCTGGTTCTGCATTGGCATGCCCATTCCGGGCGACGCTGGCGGGGCCTGCATGATGGGCATGGGGTAGGGCACGCCGTAGGGATGGTGGCCGTGGTGCTGGCCGGGAATCGGGAACGGCATCGGGGGTCGTGTGGGTGCGGGTGGTAGCCATGTGGCGGCGGGGGCGGGGGCGGCCCGGGCTCGGGGTCGTAGTGCGTGGCGAACGGCGACGGGGCGTACAGGTATGTCGGTCCAGGGCCTGTGGAGTAGGCGTAGTGGTGTTAACCTCGTTCACGCGCTCCACAATCCCGGTGCTGGGCTGTTTTGGGTTCCAGGTTCACTGCATAAGGTGATTCGGAGAGCTGCTGGGCGTACTTCGAGCTCTCCGCGGCGTCTCCAAGAGCGCTATGCCAGTGGGTTTCGACCGCGACGGTTGCGCGTGAGAGGCTCATCAGCGGGGTTACCCAAAACGGGGAACATCTCCCACGCGACATTGCCGTCTTACGACGCCATCTCCATCGTCTCCATCGCGCAATGGCGACCGTCTCAGCGGGCACCGCGCTCATAAAGCCCGAGTAAGTCAGCCTTTCTATCCTCCCTGCGTTCCGCTCTTCTCAGCCTCAGCTTTCGCCTACAGATACCTCCTTCACACGACGAGCCTTCCGACGCCAGACGACGACGCGGCCGAGGGTGTGCGCCCCAGCCGAGACTCGAGACAACGGCGGAGATGACCGCGGCGGTGGACGGAGAGGAAAGAAGATGAGCAAAGCAGAGAAAAAAGCCCGGACCGGGATGAATACGGGCAGACGATTCGGCAAGGTGCGCGACGAGGGCTTGCAACTGTGCTACCAGGTCGCAGCGGGCGGTATGTGCGACTATGGAGACCAGTGCGTGTTCGTTTTCATCCCATTTCCGCCCGCTCATGCTACTTTTAAGATGTCGGATTAACCACGACATTCCTGCGTAAGTACCTCGCGACCCAGCCGCCAGACTTGGGCCTCCCGCAATCAAACGACATAGACGATATGCCTATGCCTCTACCGGTCGAGAGCGGTGAACCAGTACCCAGCACGTCGTACAAGACGATCTGCCCGATCTATGAGGAGATGGGCGTGTGCAGGTGCGTCCCAGCGAAATTCACCGTATTTTTCACTCATGACCTCGTAGATTCGGTTTCCGCTGTCTATCCCTTTCCGCACATTCTAAGCTTGACGATGCAGGCGTCCTGTAGCTCGTTACAGATGAAGACAAGCGCGCGAAGGCGGCGGTAGCGAGTGCAGAGGTCAATCGTCTCTCGACGGAAACTCAAAAGCTATTGAGGACCAAGAAGGTGTGTGTCCTCTGTTGTGTGCTTCAGCGAACGCACTGCTGACGCTGGCAAAGTATCCCCTTCCCATAACGACCGCGTACCAGAAAGAGGACGAGAAGGATTTGGCCAAGCGCGGCACGGCACCTGTGACGACAACCGCCAGCGGGGCCCTCGTGTTCTGGGAGGCTGAGCAAGAGCAGGACCAGCCGCCGATGGACGTCGACTCGACCACAAAAACCATCCAGACCCGCACCGGTAACTCATCCTCGGTGGAGGCAGCGCAAGACACAGCGGACGTACCCATGCGGTTTAGCGAGAAGCGGAGATTACACTGGGAGGGGAAGACGTGTGCGTCTTTTTGACCGATTCATTGCCAGTCTGAAACTAATGCGCGTAGACCTCGCACCACTCACGACCGTCGGTAACCTGCCTTTCCGCCGTCTTTGCGTTGCCTACGGCGCCGATATCACCTGTGGCGAGAGTACGTGCACCTGCCAGCATCTTCATCCCGTGCTAAAGTACTCCAGTGGGCCTCGCCTCCTCCTTCCTGTCCGGCGCAAAAGAAGAATGGTCCCTCGTCCGAAGACATCCTTCCGAGCAGACCTTCGGCGTCCAAATTGCGGGCTCCAAGGTCTCCGCTGTTGTACGCGCGACGGAGGTCATTGCGCGCGAAGTCGGTGATGCGGGTGGGATCGATTTCGTCGACCTGAATTGTGGATGCCCGATCGATTTGGTCTTCAAGACGGGAGGTGGGTCTGCGCGTCCGTCTGTCTCTCCGTTCGTCAACCCTCTCCATTTTTTACCACCCCCGTTCAGTGCTGGACACCCCATCCCGCCTCGCGCGCCTCGTCGCCGGGATGTCGCGCGCTCTGGGCGAAATCCCCGTCACCGTCAAACTGCGCACAGGAGTCAAGGACGGGCGGAACACGGTGCATACGCTCATGCCGCGGATGCTTGGGGATGGTGCTGGCGGAGGAGAGACGACAGGCGAACGAGGATGGGGCGGGGTCGGTGCGTTGACGGTGAGTACTTTCCTTCTTCTCGTACCTTAGCCAGTTATCTAACGGGCGCAGCAGCTGCATGGGAGGACACGACAGCAGCGCTATACGAAGCTCGCGGATTGGCAGTACATCAAGACGTGTGTCGACGCTGTACATGCGAGGGAGGCGGACGAGGACTGTGCGTGGCTTTCAAGCTCTCCTTCCCAAATTCTGACGATGCTGCCTCCTTCCCAGTCCCACGCATCACCATCTTCGGGAACGGCGACTGCTATTCCGGAACGGCGTACTGGGAGACAGTCGATCATAGCGGGGTGGACGGCGTCATGGTCGCTCGTGGAGCCTTGATCAAGCCGTGGATATTCACTGAGATAAAAGGCTCGTCTCTCTGTCTCGTGCCTTCGCATGTGCATTTCCTAACAATCAGGCAGAACGTCGAGAGTGGGACATCAGCTCGTGCGAGCGGTTGGAAGGTATTCGGAAGTATGCCGAGTATGGATTATCGCGAGTCTCTTCCTTCCCTTCATACTCCGTCCTTGCCATCTCGTTCCTCAAAACCCAATGACAGACACTTTGGCACCGACACCGCCAGGGTTAGCGCCACCCGGCGCTACCTCTGCGAATCGCTTTCCTTCCAGTACTGCTACGTCCCGCTCGGTATCCTCGAGCGGCTGCCTGCGAAGCTGAATGAGCGCCCGCCCGCCTTGAGAGGAAGGGATGAGCTTGGTATGTTGTGTCTTCCACCTTCCGTCTTCCATTCTATTCCCTTCACCCGCGTCTGACTGTTCCCAAAAACACAGAAACGCTCCTGGCGAATGGGGACAGCCGCGGCTGGGTGCGCATCTCGGAGATGTTTTTGGGTCCGGCGCCGGAGACGTGGGGCTTTACCCCGAAGCATAAGAGTAATGCGTATGAGAGCCAGCGGTAAGGGTAGCATGCAGGGGAGAAGTAGAAAAGGAAGAGGAAAGAAAAGAAAAGATGTGTAATATTTCTTGGTTATAGGCAGAGAGGGCTACTAGCTACATAACTGCTCAAGCTTGTTAGACCTTTGGTCGCTATTTCTGTTTCCGTGTGGATGCCAATCCATAATACGTGGTCCTTTACCACCCAAAAAGCCAGGTTCGATTCACTCCACGACTCGTGCTCGCTTCGAACGAGACCACACATGAATAAATCCTAAGGGCTCCGCTGGAGGGGGTGTGACGAAAATATTCCGCTGACCAGTTTGACAATGTAGTTTCGCTCCGACTTATCTCAAGTCCCAGCGTCGGTGTCGTCAAAGTAGGGTTCAAGTTCCGAATCAATAAATAAATAATCTTGTTCATCTTTTCGTGCATCATGAGCTGCTTCCAACCCCTACAGAAGAATAAGTATCCAGAAACACCCACTGTTTGCCTGCGAAAAATCGAGCGGTACAAAACTGATTACTAAGTATTTTGGGGCGTCTCTGATGATCACTTGCTGGGCTAAACAGTACTTGGTATGCCATAAAGTGTCACAAAATGGGAGAATGTTCTTGTCAGCTATTAACCTATTGCTCAGTGGGTGCAGTGGTTGCATCCTCTGATGCTTTCCAGCTCAGGGCAGCTGGCTTTTTTGTTGCGCCTGTACCTTGTCCTGTAGCCTTTGCGCATCGGAATACCTCCCCAACTTGTTGTAGATTGCTGCAAGGTTGGTGATCATCTTAATGGTGTCGGGGTGCTTAGCACCCAGCAGCTTGGTCTGTGTCTCCAGCACCTGCTCCTGCAGCTTCTGTGCCTCTGTGTACTGTCCCAAGCTCCAGAACGTCGCTGCAAGCCAGACTGTTACATTAATGGTGTTGGGGTGCTCAGCACCCAACAGCTTGGTCTGTTTCTCCAGCATCTGCTCCTGCAGCTTCTTTGCCTCTGTGTACTGTCCCAAGCTCCAGAATGTCGCCACAAGGCTGGCTGTTGCATCAATGGTGTTGGGATGCTCAGCACCCAGCAGCTTGGTCCGTTTCTCTAGCACCTGCTCCTCCAGCTTCTGTGCCTCTGTATACTGTCCCAAGCTCCAGAACGTTGCCGCAAGGCTGGCTGTTGCATCAATAGTGTCGGGATGCTCAGCACCCAGCAGCTTGGTCCGTTTCTCCAGCACCTGCTCCTGCAGCTTCTGTGCCTCTGTATACTGTCCCAAGCTCTGGAATGTCACCGCAAGGTTGGCTGTTGCATTAATGGTGTTGGGGTGCTCAGCACCCAGCAGCTTGGTCCGTTTCTCCAGCACCTGCTCCTGCAGCTTCTGTGCCTCTGTGTACCGTCCCAATCTCCGGAACGTCGTCGCAAGGTTGGCTGTTGCATCAATGGTGTCGGGATGCTCAGCACCCAGCAGCTTGGTCTGTTTCTCCAGCAGCTGCTCCTGCAGCTTCTGTGCCTCTGGGTACTGTCCCAAGCTCCACAACGTCGCCGCAAGTGAGGCTGTTGCCTTAATAGTGCTGAGATGCTCAGCACCTAGCAGCTTGGTCCGTTTCTCCAGCACCTGCTCCTGCAGCTTCTGTGCCTCTGTGTACCGTCCCAAGCTCCTATATGTTCCTGCAAGATCGGCTGTTGCCAAAATGGTGTTGGGGTGCTCAGTACCCAGCAGCTTGGTCTGTTTCTCCAGCACCTGTTCCTGAAGTTTCTGTGCCTCTGTGTACTGTCCCAAGTTCCAGAATGTTCCAGCAAGTTTGGCCATTGCTACAAGGGTTTCGGGATGCTCCCTACCAAGACAAGCATCACTCCTTATGAGGATATCACTTCGGAGGGTTTCTGCTCTTCTGTACAGTCCTCCTTCCTGGAAGACATCTCCAAAGGGACCTTCAAACCCAGTTCCTTGTATATCCCCATCTTCTGATAACAGCATAACATGTAGCAGCAATTGTATTTTTTGCATAACCTCTGTGCTACAGGCTGTGGCCATCCCCAGAAGAGCAACCATCATCTTTCTCTGGTCAATCCGATTGGTGATGGTCATTCCTGCCCATTGATGCACAAGTGGATGGATAGAGTATGCATTCTCCTGCCATGTCATGAGAGAGTAATCACAGATGTCTGACATCATTTCTGCAAATGCTAGGCTGTTCCAATTTGACTCTGCATTCCTAAAGTTCGACAGAAACTCCAAAGCTGTCTGCAATGTATCAAGGCTGGGATCCAGTGGCTCATTTCCAGGGATATATTCCGATGCCCTCTGGAAGATATCCTCTGTGATCCCCTCAAAGTGGATAAATGAGCATAGCTGCAGAAATTGAGCAGCCTGGGGCCTAAGCTGATCAAAGCTGATCTGCCATGTGGTATACACAGTCCACTGGTAATCTCCATGGGACTGCTCAGGCTTCCTGCTTAATAGGGTAGCTTTGTTCCCCTGATAGAGTGGAATATATTTCGAAATATCCTGTCGCAAGGGAGATGATTTGGAGATAAATGCCCCAGCTTGTACAATTGCAAGTGGAAAGCAGTGAAGCTCCTGGTAAAATATTAAATAATATCAATAAATGAACTAGTTTGAATATCTGAACTATCTGAACTGCATGCATCTTGTTCTCATTCCTCAGCAGTTCTACACCGGCTCTATTGAGCAACAGAAGAACTGCATCATCAAGTAATAAATCGGAGACACCAATGGCTTTTTGTGGGGATCCAGTATGAACCCAGAGCCCAGGGTTTCGAGAGGTGATCAAAATGTTTCCATGATTACATTGGGGAAGATATGCTTCCAGATCCAAATTTGGCTGATCAGCATTGTCAAAGAGAAGCAACCATTCAGCATGGTGTGCTTTCAGCCAGGTTTGAGCAGCTTCTGCAGTATCTCCCAGTTTCTTTGCCATTGCTATTTGCTTGTAGCCTGCTTCAATGGTTTCTGCACTACTTGCATTGATCTTGAACTGGTCAGTGAATCTATCGGTAAGATGAGTTATATTTGATAGTTTCAAATACTGTCAAACCTGGCTCCAGACTCTGCAATAAATTTCAGTGCAATCTGAGTCTTTCCACCTCCACCAAGACCATGCAGCAGCACAACTTTCTGCTCCTTCTTCTCTATCGGCTGGAAGAATCTATCCAACTGCAACAGGATATCTTTACGACCTTGGAAGAATTTTGAGGGAAGAGGGCAGCTTCTGGTGGTTTGAATTTCATCTCGAGAGCATGTCAGAATTTGAAGCTTTGGAAACCTTTGGATCATTACCTTGAACAGGTCTCTGCTGCAAAATGCTGTGCTGAGGATCCAGTGCCCGACTGGAAAGAAGATTGTGTGAAGTTCGACCATTGACACTGTCCTGAAGCCTGTGATTGAGCACATAGTCAATTCCACCCAGTCTCAACACAGCTTCTTGAAAGCTGTGGACCAGCACTGTATGTCCGAACTGCGCATCAAGGTGACCAAATAGTATCTGGACCTTGTCCAGGGGATTGGGGGTGTTAGTCAACCTTGCACAGATGGGACTTGTGAGATTGTCCCAGACGGCCTGGATTATGTCAATAATGCTTCCAGCCAATGCACCTTCAATGTGTGATCGTGCAAGTTCTGGGTTGAAGGTGTCTGCAAACCACCTAAAACATTGATGGATATGAAGAACTGTATTCTGATTGACACACACCTTGGACCATCTGCTGGGAGAACAGCCACCTCATGAGTTTGTGTAATCTGGGCATGAGCAGTATTCAAAGTTGGATTGGTATCGGCAATTGCCAAGTGCTAGAGGTGTTGAATGTATATATATCAACAAGTACCTGCATGCATACCTTCAGTTCCTCTTGGAGATCCTCAATACACTTCTCATAGGAGACAATGGCACTGGTGATACCACTCGGAAGGACAAATGGCTTGGATTTCAGGTGTCCATCGAATTTTGCCTGTTTGATTTCCCCAACCTTTCCTGAGAGGCCAACCAGAAGTCTAAGAAGTCAGTTTTTCTTTCACTTTCAAAGCACATTCAACACTTACCGTTGGAAATCATGGCATTTCTCCCTCAATTGTGCTGTACTTGCATCATTGGGGTGGGCCTGGATTACATGTTGCAGGGTCTGGAGTGTTCTGAGTATCTTCTCGCAGATATCCTTCAGCACCTCCTGATTGTCCTCCATTTTCTGGTAATATTTTGAGTAGGAATTTCGGAAAATAGGAACAAATACAACGTTAACATCCTCCAGCAACAACACAACACTTTGGAAGACATCCTTTGCTGGGGTGAATGCCCCATTTGCAGTGGCACCCATCTGGGCTCTCTGGAGAAGTGCACCGAGCCATGGGGATGCTGTGTCGGTGGCTGTACCAGAAGATGTGCTATCCGATGGTGAACCGGAGCGAATCGGAGAAGATCTGCGGCTAGGCATGAACCACTTCAAGCTCATTCGACCACTCCGCGTAGGAGTCGTCGCAGAGGAAGGTTGGGGACGGTGCGGCGTGGTCATGGTGGAAAGACAAGCAGCAGCGGTGCATGGGCGGCAATCTGTCAATCTGTCATTCGGAGCTTGGTGCGGAAGCCGCATGTCCGGTCTAATTATGAGCATCACACACACGGCATTAGGGTGCTCAAATGTCTGGTATTTCATTGTTTAATAAGGAAAGAGAACCCACCGACGACGGACAAGACCTACGGGTACCCCAGCAAACAAAGTCTGCTTCCCCACTGGCAGTTCACCTTTCCTCCGCCCACAACACCCCCAAACACCGAAGAAGCAAGAGATTGTGACAACACAGATCTCCCCGTCTCTGTCTCTCCTCACTCCATCTAAGAACGAGCACCAAGGAAACTCACAGCAGCGACGATTGTCTTTGACTTTGATGCGGCTCGGACATGTACATGGGCGGATGTGCTCCCATTGGGACACAACGCGGAACGCACTTGCGCGCCGACATGCGGACCTCGAGAAGATGGATGCGGAGCAAACAACGGTATGGACGCCGTTCCAGCGTGAGTATCAGGAAGGAGGGTAGTGAGCCAGCTGGGAAGGAAACGGCCCGGGCTATGCGAAGCTGGGCCCACTAGGCACAAAGCCAGAGAGCAGCGCAGGAGTGACGGACAACGGACCAAGCGATGAGTGGGTATGGGTGCGAGCGTTTGATGCTAACTCGAAGCCTCTCAGTCGCAGTCGTACTGGTGGACTTCATCACGGCGGTGTGTTTGTTCGTTCTCGGAATTAGTGGGGGCCGATGGCGATGGACAACGAGGAGGCGAAGACTCTGACATGCCGACGAGCTCGAGGGTCTAGATGACAAGAGAAGGGAATGAATGGGTGGGAAGAAGAGCGAGGGAAATGCCAAGAGTTTGAAGGAAGAACGATAAGGGGACGCAGAAGCGTACGTAGCGGCGACAGTATCGAAGATGGCCTTTTTATCCTGCGACTGGACGTACAGACTCGGAGGCTCCGCTCTACACAATACGAGTCCGAGTCAGAAGCGTCGACGAAAAGGCGGAAGAGCAGACGCACATAGGTGAGTCACAGAGCGACAGTAGCTTCCTGGCTAAAGAGATTCAGCATCTGAGGAAAGGTGGTCCAACTGGTCGGCGCATCGTAATGAGCCCCGAATCCCACTCAATCGTAACCCCCTGGCTTGACGCAAGCAAAACTGGGACCTTCAGCTGGGACAGATCTGCAGAGCGCGCGCGGTGGAGGCAGCGCGAGAGAACGACGACAACGGAGACGGCGAGAGATTGACAGTTTCGAGGTTGGATGGCGGCAGGAAGGAACGCGGAATCGAAAACGAGGTTAGCGAAAGATTCCGACTGGCGGTGGCGGATCCGGAGCTGCGTAACGGAGACAGATGAGACGTTAAATGGCGGAAAATAAAGAGCGAAGAGGCTGCTTGCTGGGTTTGGAGTCGAAAAGACCAGGGAGAAGCACTTAATTTAAAAGCACGCTGGAGGAGCGTCGACGTCGACCCTGGGTTGTTGAGGTGACAAGGAGCAACTGGAAGTCAGATGAGCGAGAGGTCTACGCTCATTTCACGCGGATTCATCGGGCAGTAACATTTGTGCATGGAAGCGGAAGACAAGAGCGGTCAGAGTTGGATTTAAGTCGCCGTCGATTTTCTTCAGAGTCTGATGACAAACCGGAGTCACGACGTGATCACATTTCGTCTCACCACCACGACGGCTGCCCGAATAAAAAGGCCCTCCTTCGGGCTACACAACCGCCCATGCCATCATTCCAGTCGATTACAAGCGTTACACGCCGCGAAATTCCAACCCGCTCCGCTGACTGACATCCCCGTCGCCCTCTTTTTGTTTCTTGGGTGGAACGTCTCGCGACTCCGACTCTCGCCGCAGCCTCGGCCTATACATACCGCCTTCACACAACGACTCTCGAGACCACGGCGCCTATGAGCGAGGCAGGGACGGAAAGGGACGATAAACAAGGCAGAGAAAAAAGCTCGGACCGGGATGAATACGGGAAGACGATTCGGGAAGGTGCGCCACGAGGGCTTGCAGCTGTGCTACCAGGTCGCAGCGGGCGGCATGTGCAACTATGGCGACCAGTGCGTGTTCATTTCTTTCCTATTCTCCACCGCTCATGCGACTTTCAAGATGTCGGGTTATCCACGACATTCCTGTGTACCTCGCGACGCAACTGGCAGCCTCCCGTTGTGGTATGTGCATGGATGGATGGTATGATTGGTGCGTACGTATACTCGGCCTCTTCCGTCCCCCAGTTTTTGTATCCGACCGCCCCTTCAGCACACGCCACCGACTCTCTTCACCCTCGACCGAGCCACAGAATGCGCTGAGAACGCCTTGCGTTTGACCTTCGCGCTCCGTCAAGAGAGAGCTCTGCCAGCCTCTCAGACTTTGAGCTGTGAGCTGTGCCCGCTACTGGGATATCGCATGGGTCGGTGACGAGTCTAGGCCTGATAGTCCTGTACGCCGGCCTTCACACTTCATGATCCTCCGCTAATATCCTGCCTCTCCTTCACAGTGGCATACACCTCCTTCGACGCCCAGTACATCTCCCGCACCATGCATGCCGTCGCCGTCGCTCTCCATTAGAAACTCGCCCTTTTCGCCCCTACCCTACCTCTCAACGACTCGGAGCCTCCCGGAGCATCGTCCCCCCTTTTTAAGGATGCGACATCTCTTCCGATACGATGAGCGAAGAACACAATGGACTTCTGGGACAGACGAAGACGAAACCAGTCTTTAACGAGCATCGGTATCGTGGTGGTCTAAGCAGGTGCGCTCTCGCTCTCATATCGACGCCTTCTCACTGTCTAACGACCCCTACAGCTTCTCCTCAAGTCCATAATCTTCTTCTGCGACATGCCTTCTCTGGCCAGAGCGGTTCCTCCCGCGTATCTAGGGATGACGTGGCATATACGGAGTTTGGAGGACATGGTTCTCGCTCCACCGTGTACGCTGCCCCTTTGCCTTTCTGCTTCATCTTCGCTTACCTTCCTCCAGGATTTTGACACGTATCCATATCGGTGCTCGGGCTTACAAAGACCAGAGTGGTGTCGCTAGTTTTCAAGCTCTGTTCAGCAGATATTGCCCAGCCCGGGGTCTGTTGGTCGTCTGAGCAGGCGCGCTCTCCCATCGCCCGCCCTCTCCGTCTAACGGCCCTTTCCTCAGTCCGTAATCTCTCTTCGGCGACATATCTGGTCTGGCCAGAGCGGTCGCTCCCGAATATCCAAGGATGGCGTGGATACATCTGCGGGGAGCCTAAGTGTGGGAGGCCGTATGTTTCCGCTCGAGAGTCCAGAGCTCGACCGCGTACGCTGCTTCAGCCTTCCTGCTTCATTGTCGCTGACCTTCCTCCAGGATTTGTGCCCATGATGTCGCTGTGCTCATCAGCGACAGGAAACGCTCCTCACAGCCTTGAGGCTACGATGCGAGTCGGCGGACATTGAAGAGGTGAGATCTTCCTCGACTCTCGACACTTTCCCTCCCAATCTCGGATTGACAGTCATTTTGCTTCTACAGCTCCTCCTCCTTCTCCCCCAAGTCTTCCTGTGCCGCCTGGTCGGCTCCGACATCTCCCTCGCCCCTTGCGGGGGCCTATTGGGTCGTGCGTCTGGCATTGGGTGGCTTCGACGAACACCGGCGTCTCGCGGAACGGCAGTGATAGGAGTTTGCGCTCAAGGACGGGTAGTGTCGTGTCGGAAGAGGAGGGGAAACGATAGCAGAGACCGCGACGACTCCGAAGGCCGCCAGAGGTGCGCTAAGTATCTCGTTTTGCTGTCGCTTTGGAGTCTGGGGCTGACCGCCATCTTCCCCTCCGCGGCGGGCAGAAGTCCTTCCGGTTCCTCGAGTCCTGTTACCTCGCGGCCTGGCAATGGGAGGATAGGTTGCGCTGGCGTAGAGGAACACAACGCAAGCTAGGCAGACGCACGACTGATCCGTCTGGTCGGGAAAGGCCTGCATGGACACCGACGACGAGCTCTGCGTGGTCGGCTCGGGGAGAGCGTCTTGCCCACCCTCATCCACACTACACCGTTGCAAAGTGTTGTGCCAGCACGCTCCTTATGCCCAGCCCCGGAGCAGGAGGTGTTTGCTGCGAGTGCGGATCAGGGTGGGAAGCCGATAAGACGAGCGCGGGGGGATGAATGCGATCTCGTTCATCGTTACATACCTTGAGATGACTTCTCCGCTGGGTGAGGTCTATATGTACATCCCGTCCTGGATCGACTACTCTTCCCGGGCGAAGGAGGCGAAGGAGTGTGGATTCGCCGCGTTTCTTTCGGAGCGTCAGTCTACAGACGCTCGGCGTCACATTCACGCCCGCTGGATCTCTCCCTCCCGTGCCTTGCGGCTTCCGAATCCTTCCGAGCTTCGTCGCTGTTGCCTGTACACTATTTGACTCGAGACGTCTGGGCTTCGCATGCTGCCTCTCCATCCCAGCCCAGCCCGTGCTCATGAGCGGGGAGCGTGCCTCCGAGCTCGATTCAGAGTCTGCTGCCTCTATGCCACAGAGGCAGTGTACGGTCTGCCCCGAGTCATGACAGGTCGCATTCGCGCTTGTCCTGAGACCAGAATATGACTACGCTGGCGAGTAAATAGCCCCGAAATATACAACGTGCTGTCGATTCAGAGACTTGGTGCACGAATTGAGAAAAGTGGTTTATATACACAGCATGAGTTACAGCCAATTTTTATAGTTGACCACCTCATGCAGCTTGCGTCGCATGTATTTCCCTAGATGGCGCACGCATCCCCATTTCCCCTCTTCCCTCACACTCCAGCCGATGCGTTCTTCCCATAAATTCCGCCACGGTCCGCAGGCACCCGAATTCGAATCATCGCCGACTGAACGAACCCAAACTTGGCCAGGTTCAAGCCCTAGCTGCACGCGGACCAGAGCGGGGGGCAACATCTCCCCATTGTTTAATCCGTTGTTCCTCTGCTGTGTACTGCGGAAACGCCCCGGGTTCATCGTATATTGTGGAGGGTTCGACCTCTTCGAGTGAGTCAAAATCTTCCTCAGGGAAATAGGCTTTCCACAATGATGGTGCTGGCAGCTTGCACATGTGGAATGTCGTCAATTGGTTTAGTTTTTTTAGTGGATTTTCGATCATGTGCTGCGAGAGACGGTGAGTGCGTAAATTCCTTGAGCAGAGATTGACGCACAAGATCCAAATTCCCCTCGGCATAATAAAGAATCTCCAGTTTTTGAAGCTGTGGCAGTGTGTTTGAAATCGTTTCAAAGACACTGATGTCCCAGGTGGCCAGCGATAGAGCGAAGACGGAAAGAGGATGATGAGTGACGCTTTCGATGAAGTCCACGGCACTCTCTGTGTCTGGAAAGCGATCCGGGATCGTAATGTGCTCCAGCAGAGGCGCCGACGGAACAATCCGGCTAGAAGCAAAAAATGGTGCGGATAAGGATAACAAGCTCGGAAACTGGAAGTCTCTGAGGTCCTCCAGTGGATCGGCGGGTGCCACCACGTTTGTGTAGATGTGCGGATGGATGATGGTATAGCTCTTGAGGCGCCTGAGATCGAATTTGCCCAGTTGAAGGTAGTGACTACCGCCATACGGGTCCGTCATCACGGAACCACCGAGCGTCAACGACTCCGGAGAGCAGTGTGAATACATCCCGTTGTAGAAGTCATCGGAGGAGATGTGAGGAACCAGCGGGGAAAAGGTGAAACAGGTCCCAGTGCCTCCATCCCCGAACTGGAGAGTCATGATGTGTCGACGAAAAATGCTGCAGCCGAGGTAGGGTATAAGGCAGCTCGTCGGGAATGCTTGGCCAAAGGCACTGATGAAGTATGAGAGCCTCGAGATTCTGCAGTGGCTCCAAAACATCAAAGAAGTCGTCGGGAAGAACGGTGCGCGTGAAGACGAGGCGGGAGAGGTTGGTGAATGTTCGTAGAGCATTTAGGATTGGGTAGTGCGCAACTAGGCTTGATTAACAGATAACTAGACTGCTGGTACACACTTACCGGTCTGCTCGGTCGCTAATATTATCAAGGTCAGCGGAAACGGATGGAAGTTTGAAGTAGATGTACACACATTCACCATGGCCGCACCCCGGAGGCCACAGGCCTCTCAATTTGATTTTCCGGTCATCCCTTCCAAATAGAATGACCAAGGAAACAACTCGGCTCCTTTCCCTGTCGGTGGACAGAGCTGGGTTGCGCGCTGCAGTTCCAGGTCCGTACCACATGAGGTGTCGGACCTGCTTCTCCGTACCGAGGGCGTAGAAGCGACTGTTAGTGAGCACGAATACCTTGAGTGTACTCCGATCCATGAAGGCGACGATCCGTGCGAGCAGCTCGTTTGCGAGGTGTGGGGGCATGACAGCTCGTGTGAAGGCTGGCGAGAAAAATTCCCACAGTCGCCGCCATCATGATGCGCCGTAACCCACCGTGACACTCTCAGCGCTTGCCTCCATGGGATGCTTGACCTGCAGCATCTTTCTCCCTCTCTGATTCACCGGCGTAGGCACCCATCTGCCATTTAGCCTCAGCCGTCGGTGGAACTCAGTGCTCCGCCATTTGCCAACAATCCATGCGTCTGCAAGCCAAAGTAAACGCAGTCTTCACACACAAACTTAGCTCCTGCAGCCATTTCCGCTCCGTATTCTCGTGGGAGATGCTTCTTCTGGGTCTGGGCCCCTTCTACATACCCGCGGCGAGTTGGAGCCTTGTGGCATCCTGCATGATACGGTGCGTCGCTGTCGCGAGTTTTCCACAGACCCCGTGCATATCACTGCCAGATGAATCCCGATCGTGGGGCTGAAAGCTCGATATCACAAAATGCACAACACACGCCTCACCCTCCAGCGACTGTGCGCCATGCACCTCAGGCGCGGTGCAAGGCTTCAAAAGGACGCGGCCCATTCTCATACTCGCCATCGCCAGCAACATGTCAGACGTCCTCGGTGTCATCGTCCTCGCCCGTAACGGAGCCCGCTCTGAGCTCTACCAAGACCCAGGCTCCTACGCTCCCGGCAGCACCGACTCGACGCCACTCGGCGTCTCCTCCCTCCATACCCTCGGTTCCCAGCTCCGTGCCACGTACCTCACCCCCGGGTCTTCGTCCTTCATCGATGGAATCTCGTCCGACCTCGCGGATACCCAGCAGATAAACGTTCGTGCCAAGGCGGGTGGCGAGGGCCCGGTGGTGTTCGACAGCGCGATTGCGCTACTCCAAGGCCTATTCCCACCGACGACAAAGAACAAGATTACGCTGGCGGATGGGAAGGAGGTGATGGCCCCCGCTGGGTGGATATCAGTATGTTCCGCGTAAGTTTTGTCCTTGGTCTCGCGGGTTGCTGCTGACCTCATTGGTAGTGGAGACGGTCGAGCCCGGGAATGACCGCTCGATGGAGAGCTGGACGGATTGTCCAGTGTGTATTCTTCCTCCGCCACCGTCGCGCCTGCCACTCAACACCTCGACAGAACTTCAAGAAGCACATTGCTGCCTTCCACGCTTCCGACCAATTCAAGAAGAAGGCAAAAGAAGCGGGACCGTTCCTCAACGACGTGAAGGACTATGTCTTTGGCCGTACTACGACACTAGAGAATATCGTGCGTCTTATCTTCCCTTTCCCCGCTCATTCAACTACTAACTGCTCATAGTGGAATGTACGCACTGCCAGCTCTGGAGTACAGTGACTAACGCTCCTTCAGATCCACGATTTCATTTCCACCCAGCTCACCTACAATCAGACATACGCCTACCGCCTGCCCCCGACGTTCATCGAGCAAGCGCGCGCACTGGCAGATTGGCATGAAGATGGGGTGTTTTCTGACGAGAATGCCGGTGGCATCGGAAACGGTATATATCGCTCACATTGAACGCGCTTGTAAAACTCATATGAATACTCCACAGTCGCGGGCCGCACGGTGATGAACACCGTCCTCAACTCGCTCGAGCGGATCGCGTTCAATGGCGACCCTCTGCAGATGATGGTCCTCCAGACGACCTACCAGCCATTCATCTCGCTGTTCCACCAGACTGCGTTGACTGACGGCTCCGGCAAGGCGCTTCATGGCATCCGTGCGTGTCCCTCTCTTCCCAGATACATAATCCCTTACTCGTGATGTCGACAGCCAACTTCGGCTCGGCCCTCGCAATCGAGCTCCGTCGCGGTGCCCCACCCGACTCGCGCGACTTCCTCCGCCTCAAGTTCCTCAACGCGTCGGATGGGGCAGGACAATGGGAGTTGGTGCATCCGTTTGGACACAAGGCGGATGTTCCGTTGACAGAGTTCATTTACCGCGCGGAGGTAGGCCCTTCGTCTTACTTCCATTTTTTTAATGCTCACTTTGCATAGGGCGCTGCGATCAAGAACAACAAGGAGTGGGCGCAGGTGTGCGGAACCAGTGCTAGCACTCATGGCTCTGGTTGGACTGCCCCAGTCGACGCCGTGAACGTGCAGACCCTCGCTCTTCCCCTCGCCTTCGGCCTGCTGATGCTCGTGCTCGTGGCTGGAGCCTTCGGTGTCCGGCAGCGCATCGCCAACAAGAAGCAGCAGCGTCGGATTCGTTTGCTTGGCGAGGAGGGGCAATTCCAGCCTGAGCCGGCGCAGGTTGTGGTGGAGAAGATTAGGTTCATTTGAGCGAGATCGCTGTACACAATAGATAGAGCTTGATTCATTTTCTATTTATATCCGTTCTCGTTAGAAGATACTGAATGGGTCGATTCGCTGCTTTCTGCCACTGTGGAAGTTGCATTGAATTATGGAACAGTGAACTCCGCGACTTAGACTGAATGCGTCGATTCGCTGCTTTCTGCCACTACTGTGAAAGTTGTCGGCATTGAATTATGGAACTCTTGACTTGGGAACTCCGCGACTTTGCGCTCATGGAGACTGGAGACCCGGCTACCGGTTACTTGCCACCGAGTGATTGATTTATTGCGATCACACGCGTGCAGCGGCAATTTTTATCCCAGCCCTGCGGTAGGTGTCATTCGCCTGAGAACTGAGGATGCGTATATAGACATACCACGGATTTATCACGTACAGGGAGCTATTGTACCGACGGCGAAGAGCTCCGTATGTACCATCCGCATACATATGCCGTCTATGTACCGGCATGGATGCCCTATGCGTCCAGAGAAGTCCGAGCAGAAACGGATGGGGATCTGGATTTGGATTTGGCGTCGATGGGAGTCAGGACGTAGGTCTCCCCGGAAGTGTCGTCGTCATCGTTCGATGTGGGGAGGTGGAGGGAGTGCTCGGTCGTTGTCTGTCCATTTGTGAGCAGAGAAGCCTGAGAGGAGGGAAAGGAGGACGCACGATAAATGCAGTACTGGTTCGTGGAGTCACTGGAGTGTTGTAAGGAGAGAGTATACGCGATTGCGATGCCCTCGAACGCGAATGCGCCCTGGGCCCACTGCCACCGTCTCGCTCGTCGCCGGTAGCAGAGACATTGAACACGGGGATAGACGTCCCGAGAGTAGGCGTGGAGACGTGATTACTTCGCCGTCGCTGCGCAGGGATCCCGATGAGAAAGTTTCCGAGGAGGGTGAGTGCGTAGACGCGGCCTTGGGAGGAGAAGAAGACAATGAAGCCTGTAGTGTGGTTGAATGTTGCTTTGCGGTGGAAAAGGAACGAAGACGCACCGAGGTCGCTTTTGAGGAGGAGAATCATCATAATAAGCGTGTTGCCTGCGACGATGGCGCCAGAGGAGACAGTCAACACCAGTGTGCGGTGTAGCAGGCTAGAGTAGGTCAAACGTATTCTTTCAGTGCACAAGTTAGTATACGTACCCGTTCGACGAGTGCTCCTCCGACGTGCCCTCCATCATCTTCCAAAACTTCCATGAAAGAGCAGCGGCGATGGTAATGTCTGTCGCGGCGCAGGTGACGGCACCGACACTGAGGAAATGGCGGCGTAAGGGTCCGGGGGGAGGAACGGCGAGTAATTACTGACGTGGTGGCTACGATTATCTTTCCTGTGGTTCCTGGATAGGTCACGACGAGGATACCGGCGGCCCACGAGAAGCCCAGCTGAGGGTAATGAGCCGTTAGCTCCAAGCTCCTCCGGCACGGCGAGCAAGTACGCACATGTACACAAATCATCAACACCAAGAAAGCGCTGACGATCCGGTTTCGTGTCCTTCGTTTCCGTAAGCCAAAGTGGGACAGTGGGGAGGGAAAGAAACAACGCACAGGATGTAAAATAAATTACACAGAAAAAGCTGCTCAATCGTCGCAGAGACGTACGTCGTGATGATTCCCGACGACAAGGGCGTAAGCAGGAGCCGCAGGTTTTCCGCCGTCGGAGGGATCCCAACGGCAGTCATGATCCCATTAATGCACATCCCAAGCGTGCAGATGGTGTCCGCCAGGACCATTATGCTAACGGCTATCTTGTGTAGCCGCGGCCGGGAGGGGCGGCGGAAGTACAGTATGCTGAGGCCCAGCTCGACGGTGTAGAGTGCCATGTTCACGTAGGAGGAGGCGAGGAGTAGGCTGGTAATCGATAGTGCCAGTGAGTGCTAGTCATCGCGTGTAGAGTACAAACACGCACATGAGCTCCAAGGTGAGGGGGTTGATGCCCATCCTCTGCTTCTATCACCGGTCGTCGCTGCGACGCGTCAGATAACGGCGGTTCCGCGAACGAAGAGATGGGAGGGCGGAGAGAGAGAACGTCGGTGGGAGAGCGGACGGAGTACATCCATGAGTCTGCGGGCTTGCCTTCAATGATAAGACATCGCTTACTCTAAGCGAGACAGCGGATCAAATGCGGCAAATTATTGGCACCCTAATCCTAATCCGCGCGTTCGGTCGCCGAGAGTTCTTGCTCTTGTTCATGCTTACCTCGTCCCTCTCAGATTGCGTCTGACGCTTATGCTCTGTGAAGCAAAAGGATTTCCTGCCCGTAGGATCACGCAATACGTTGGCCGGCGGCCGAGTGTCAGTCAATATTATGCAGGTCTTCGTACGTTTGTTGGAGTCCAGACTCCAATGTATATTGGAGAGATTCACCCACGCCGGCGACTCTAACGTCAGAATTCGAGGAATGATCGCCGTCTGTGTACATCGCTGGCAGCTGCCTGGCATGATGTGTCTTTTCGAGGAACTTGAATTCAACTTGAATTTCAACTGGAATCGTGTCTTCGTTGGACGACCCAAGCTTATGGTGCAGTCTTTGATAGTTGCCTCCGCCTCCGCCGTCCGTCAGTGGCGTTTTAATTGTTACCATGCTAGGGCTAGGCGAGGGCAGAGCTTACATTGAATCAGGGGCCGGAGACATTCCGAGAGATTCCGAGTCGTAAGTGGGCAATTGCGCAATGTGGTTAGCCTGGCCGAGGCTTGCCTAATAATAATAATAATAATAATAAGGCGAAAGGTCCCGCGCGGGGCACCGCCTACTCAAACTGCCCAACGACGGCGATTTGACCCTCAAAGGAGCCGTCTACCGTTCGTCGACAAGTAAGAGCTGAATGTACTTGAATTTAAATGTCGATTTCCATCTCATCTCCACCCTCCTCCGAACCATCCTCCGTAGCCGTCTCAAAATCCCAAGCATCCCATCCCTCTTCATCCGTTTCTGGCGTGAGTTCCGAAACCATCGTTGGGAGCCGCCGCCCAAACCATCGCCAGTTACGCACCACCTTGTAGACGAACCGCGCCGTTGGAACGACAGTGTCCCAATCGAAGATCAGTTGTTGGAATACCCGAGTCGCGTCGTCGAGAGAAGATGGTCGGGGAAGGGACTTGCCAAAGTCCTGCTCGAGAGCATCCCGCAATGCATGTCGCGCCAACACCGTTTCCGCATCCCTACACCGCAAGAATACATGCCCAGGCGTCTCCAATTCGAGTCCGCATTTGCGACACAGCAGCGATGCCCAAGAATGTGCTGCCAGGTCGGATCGCACACCACGAAAGTAGAATGATGCGCAGAGAAGACGTGTCAAGGCAAGACGGTGGTCTGTGACGAGAACGCGAGAGAGATAGTGCCTTCGACAGAGTTGGTTAACGCGTGGAGCCCCCTTCTCCTGCGGTTCCAATCTGCCATGCAGCAGTGGGAGAGAGACCATCCCCTCAATGGAATCCCATATCCACCGCCGGGCTCCCTCACGTAGCCGCTTGAGTAAATCGTCACAGGCCGCAGTGTCGATATGCGCCAACGATGGCAGCGTCGGCAGTGCAAACGGGAGGTCCCGCAAGACAATAGCTAGATCTCCAAACCAAGAAGGCTCACCTCTCCGCCGCGACCGATCCGCCTCCATAAGCGCTTTACGGGCCAAGTGTGTCTCAGGGAGCTGCACCAGATAGCGGAGGTACCTCAACGCTAGTGTTGCCCGTCGAAACCGAAGTGGGTAGATTCCAAGCTCTGAATAGAGCTGCATGACTCCCGAACGCTTCCCAACGCCTAGAATCCTGCGGAGAATCACCCGGTTCATGCTATCAAGCAACTCGAAGGAGGTTTCGTCGACGTCAAGAGCTACGTCGCACCCGTGCGTGAGATGGCAATCGATGAGCGCATAGTAAAGCTGGCAGCCGATATTTGGAGGCAGACGACCACGACCAACGTAATGGTCGCAACCCAAGACCGTCTTCCAGAAGACGAAGGCGGCGGTTTCGCGCTTCCGTTCGTAGTGTGCGCGAAAGATGTCCCGTGTAGTGGATGTAAAGCGCATGCCGACGTACTTGTATTCCTCCACCCATGGGATGTCTTGTCCAGCCAACCTCAATGCCCGCTCGGGAGCATCCACCGTCCCCTCTCCTTGCAATGGTCCAAAAACCATCGCCGCCGACTTTGACCCATTCACCCGCAGGAAATTCTTCGCACACCACTCTCCCAACTGCTCAAGATGCCGTTGAAGGCCCCGCCATGACCGGGAGACGAGCATTAGGTCATCCGCATGCTCCAAGTGAGAAAGCGCATAGCCGGCCACGACCATATCGTCCGCGTCCTGGTCCAGCGTGAACGTCGAAAGAAAAATGTTCCATAGGGTCGGCGATGACGGATCACCCATGAGTACCCCTGCCAGCGCCTTCCACTCCTCCGAGACAACACCGCCGGAAGACACGACCAGCGTCATCTCGCGATAGAGCATGCGGATGAAATCGAAGTATGGGCCCGTGAGACCTAAGTCGGCCATTTTCGTCCACAATGAGGCGTGATCCATCGCAGAGAACGCGTTCGAGATGTCCACAAATGCGACGTATAAAGTCTCGCCGTTGGCGCGCGCTTTGTCGATCATCGTTCGGAGGATGAACGGGTTGTTATTTGTTCGATAGCCGGGCCGGAAGCCGTTCTGCGTGGGAGGCAGAATACCCGCGAGTTCCACGGTTCGTGTCAGCTTCAAGTTATACGCCACAGATAACATCTTGTAGACGCAGCTCTGGAGGCCAATGCCTCGGTACCCGTCCGGGCTGGAGTGGTCCTTGCCGGGCTTTGGAACACTCGAGATGATTGTTTTGAGAAAGGCACCAGGCGCGTGGCACTCGCGCAAGCACTTGTTCAGAAACTCGACCAACTTCTCGTTTTCGATGCTCATGAGCGACGTGTATGTCATTTGGTCGATCCCCGGCACCCCCTTCATTCCCTTCTTCCTCAAATACCCCTTCACCTCCTCCATATCGTGCACCGTCAGGAACTCGTTCAGTGTGGGGAACTTTGACGGTGGAGATCTGTCCGGTATGTTCCTTGCTGCCTCCATCACCCGCGCTAATTCGTCGACGTCAAATCCCGCAGCGGCAGGATCTTCGGGCGGGTTCATACGAATGCGGTATGTCTTGGTGATGTCCTCAAGCTCAACTGTTGGTTTCGCCGCAGACGGCGGCCGCCGAATTGTATTGATGAGGCGCCAAAGTTCCCTCGAGTCTGTTCCCGCTTCCCTAATTCGTTCCAAAAACCATCGATTTGCCCCTCGTCTTCCCGCTCGACCTCGATGTGTATCCTGTCCTATCCCGTGCCTCCCTCTTGCAGCTTTACCCTTTCCTGTCGGCGCTGGCATCGACGACTGCACGCGACATTCTGCTCCTTCGTGCTGGTCTGCCAAACGCGGCAACGGAGAAGGTACCTCTAACCTTCCCAAAATCTCATCCTCATGTCCCATACCAGCTCCTGCCTTTGCCCACTTATCCGCCTCGTCGTTTTCCTTGTTCCCCGAATGTCCGCCCACATGGTGGAAGTTGATGCGACCCTGCCGCCGGCGGATTTGATACTGAATCGCTAAAAGAACGTCGCCGTTGGTGCAGTCCCAGCCTGTTTGAGCGATCATCGGACCCCAATGCACGATCATGTTGATCGTGTACTCCGAGTCGGTGAAAATCTCGAGCGGGACAGAAGCTGGTGTCGTTGCAAGAACCCCCAAGACCGCAAATAGTTCTGCGCGATTGTTCGTTTGTTCTCCCGGAACGCGGAATGACCGATTGAAATGTGAGTCCCTCCCCCAATACATCCCTGCTCCTGCTCGGCGAGCCGAATTGGGTCCTTGGCAAGAACCGTCAACGTAGACATGTCTCGCGCCAGTATCGGAGTCTACCAGCGGACCGTAGGTGTGTCTCGCCATTTCCCCCGCATCCATGACCTCAGACATCAGTTCCCACAGGTCCTCATCCAACTCGTCATCCCTCGGCACGACCAAATCTCTCCGCCGTAACCCTGTGTGCTGTGGTGTCCGCACGGCCCTCTTTGTCTTAACCCAGATCACGGCCCGTGTTGCTGCATGGTCAGAGCAGTCAGGGCGGTGTGCAGCTATGTCCATCCTTGAAAGGCGGCTTGCAGCAGCGGGCGAGAGCAGAACATAATCCACCGTTGATTTGCCCTTGTCGGATGTATTGTCGACACGTCCAAAGAACGTGAATCCATGATGATTTCCCGGAATGGTGGTGCAAACCGTTGACCATTCGCAGACCGTATTTGTTGCAAAGGTCGATCAACCAACGGCCTTGGTTATTCTCAACCAAGTCATCCGCAATGCGTGGAGGATGTTCTTCACAGTGAGGGCAACGTGCGCCTACTCTGCCGTTGAGATCCCCATGAACAGAAAATGCAAGTCCCGCATCCGTCATCTCCTTTATCACCACGGAGAAAGTGTCCCGAGGATGCAGCGCCTGCCAGTCGGCAAAGTTCCTCGCTGCACTTGAATTTTCCCCGGCCACATAGGCATTGACAAAGTGCATATCCCCAATTTGAAGAACGAGAATGTCGGGAGAGCACCATTCTGGGCAAAGTTTTGCATGCAGTGACTTGCGGACGAGACCGCAAACACCACCATATGTGTCCGCACCGTCTGGCATCCGACGCGACATCGTGAAAGTGTCGTAGCCTTCCATCTCCCGCACCATATCCCTCTGATCCGGCCGTAGATGGGTTTCCTGCACAAAGAATACATCCGCACTCTCAATTGACTTCCGAAAGTCGGGACGGGTAAGATTAGGAAGAAGTTTTCCATCCATATTCCAAGAGATTACCACCAAGTCTCTCACACAATTGCACCGATACTCCGTATATTATCGAGATGTCTGAAAAGCTGTGCACGCTTTGATCGGATCATAACACGTTGCTCTCTCTCTCACACACTCCGACTCTCTCACTTTCGTGCCTTCCAATGCACTGACGTGCCTTCCAATGCCTGGCGTCTCACCGTTACTTCATCTCAAACTGGACACTCTCTATTCCTGATATTTTGAAACGATCACCTCTTCTAACTTGCGTGTGCCGTGTCCAGTCACATTAATTATTCTTGCTCACAACGACCACATACGATTGGGTGCAGATCCCCCACAGTCGACGAACACTGGCAACAGCTATGAGTCTCTAAAAAAGCTGAGCCTCAATTCCTCCTAACCATTGAGTATATTCGAATTTATTGACCCAACTTGACAGAATTACTAGGGGATAAGGAGTTAAGCTAGAGCTTCAAAAAGCACGGAGTGACCTTATATATGGCTCATCTACCTTCCTGATTTTTTTCAAAACTGAAGGGTACAGCGTTCAGGAATAAAAAGTACCACTCAAACGATGTCGAATGCTTACGTCATTCGGCAGCCTTTGAGTGGGGATTTTTTTTTCCCACACTTTTGCTTCCGTGTCACGGCATGTGCGGCGTGAGGCCGGCCAAATTTTGCTCTACGGTAATGTAATTAAACAGCTAATGCACCCGACGCGCCGCTCCAGTGCCTCTTTGTCCGACTGTCGTGTCCCCGCCACATTGCGCTGCTCTTTCCACATCTTTCCTCTTGCTGTCTCAACCCGATCGCTGTCTTGATAATAATTCGACGCAAATCGGTGTGTGTGTTGCCCATATTGTACAGCTGTTCCTTCGCTTACACAACTTCCAGTCATGGCGAATGACCATCTTTGGGAGATTGGGACCCTGCCCGACACACGCCTAAAGTGGGGCCAGTTTCGTGGAGGGACTCAGCACAAATGCCCCACATGCGGGCTTCTCCTCCTCATCGGCGAGAAACCTGGCTTCTGTTGCGGTCCCAACGGCAATCGATTCCACAATGTCAAACCTCTCCCGCCACTTCCGCCTGAGTTCAACGCCTTCATCAATGACCCGCGTATATCACACCTTTCACGTCGGCTAAACCTCATCTTATCGTTCGCCTCCCTCGAATCGACACATCCATTTCCTCGACAACCGAACGGGCCTCCGGGATTTGTCGCAATTTGCGGCCGGGTCTATCATAGAGTGCGTCCTAACCACGAAAATTCTGCGGTTCGATGGCTCCTGTATGACGGCCTCAAGGACAATTCTGTCCCTCATGAGAACGCACAATGGTTCTCCGACGTCCCGCAGTCCTGGATCACCGCGAGTCGAGACTGTCTCCTCCGCATCAATGCCTTTGCCGCGAGTTTGCGATCTCTCGGAACGCTGCGCTCCACTGGCATCACAACGTCATCTCTAATTCTGGAGGATCGAGGAGCTGCAGAAATCGCTGCACTCATGTCCTATTCGAACACCACTCAGGAGGAAATCAAAGCTCGGAGGCTGATCGTTGTTACGGAATCAAATGAAAACCAATACGTCTCGACGCTAAGCCGCTTCTGGGAGCCGCTCTCATATCCCTTACTCTTCCCTCATGGCACTATGGGATGGGGCTCTACAAGCCATTCAAATCCGGCCGTACTCGATGAGCCAAATCCAGATGGGGACGTTCCGACGACCCAGATGTGGCACTATCGCGCGCGAATTTTGCGCGAACCTCGATTTCAGCTCTTTGGCCGCCTCACAAATGAGTACTTGGTCGATATGTTCAGTCGGAACCTGGAGACGCGACTCGCATACATCCGCGGAAACCAGCAACGGTTGCGACAAAACGACGCGGCGCTGATGGGTTCCGTCAACACCGTAGCGCCGTCCGAGAACATTTACTTGCCTTCGTCCTTCCTGGGATCTTCACGCTGGGCATCAGAGCAAGTTTCCGACTCCCTAGCCATTGCGGCAGCCTACGGACCACCAACGTTCTTTATCACCATGACTTGCGACCCAAACTGGCCGGAAATTCAATCTCAGCTGCGACCCGGTCAGACCTTCGCGGATATCCACCTCAGGCTACCTCTATCTGAACCCTAAAAGGGTTAACATTACATGGGGAATCCTAGGCCTAAGAGGGTTCGGAAGCATGGTATGATTCCAAGGGGCTTGGTTCCATCCAAACCAGTGGATGCAACCATGCCTCGTCACGTCACATGGCCGTGGTTGTATCCACAGCTGCGTGGGTCCATCCACGTAGTTGTGGATGCAACCATGCTGTTTTCTGTAAAAGGAACAGGGCGTAGAAACAGCTCTAGCGCCTTCAGTTTTCATGCAAAAAATACAATATTTATATCGGCAGGTAGGTCCTTCTCTCCTCTTTCTTCCATGTGCTCGGGGTAACGGGTCGGCGTTTTGTTCACGCCTGAGAGGTGGATCATCTCAGGTTTACTGGGCTAGATAGAGGCTGGGTCAGTGGTGCAGACATACGATTAGCACCGATTGGATATCATGCTGTGTTGGCTCACTTGGATTCCTCGTTGTAATCTTGCTTTCACCGTTTCGGCGGTGGCGCAAGTTCGAATCCCAACATGGTGTATATAGCTTCCCGTTGTTTTTTTTTTTTTTTTTTTGAACTCTTCTGTTAGCTGTGGTTTTGCCGTCGTTCGTTCGAGTCCCGCTGTAAGCCACTGCTATTATCAGAATAATACATGCACCCCCAATATACGGCTTAAAACAAACAGCCAAAGAAAGAAAAAAAAAACATCGAACCACCCAGCCTGGGTGAGGCATCGTGGATGCAACCACAGGCCTTGCTTGGATTCATCCACGCAGGCCATGGTTGCATCCATGGCCCTCCAGCGTGGATCCAACCACCTTGCATGGATGGAACCATGGCGTGGATGAATCCAGAGGCCATGGATCCATCCACAGTGTACGTATGGTTTAATCCATGCACCGTGGTTCCATCCACGGTCGGCGCGTGGATAGATCCACGGCTAATTAACGCGTGGATGGATCCACACGCAGTGGATCTATCCAAGCACGCGTCTTGAGACGCATGGATCCATCCATAGTCCCCCTCTGGATAGATCCACGCGAGGTGGATCTATCCATGCCCAGACGCGTGGTTTCATCCACCACCGTCCTAGAACGCGCGTGGATGCATCCACGCGACATGGTTCTATCCATCCCCCCTCCTCAGACGCGTGGATTAATCCACTGTACGTCCTGGAACGCGCGTGGATGCATCCATGCGAGATGGTTCTTTGCCTCTACCGGTTCATTTACATAAACCTATACACTAGCGATTAATACATACACGTGTCGAGTCATACCCAGGGACTCACGCTTTGCACAAGCCGAATACTGAGATGAATACAGTCGAGTCCATACCGAGGACATTACATTAATTGCTATAAGAGCTATAGAAAGAAGTGAGTCTCCCTTCACGCAAGCCTAATACTGAGGTCAATACAGAACTAGCAGGAGAGAAAGATAATGCATGAGTAGACAATGATACAAAGAGAGGGCATACATATGAGCAAATAGATACAACTAACTACGATATCAAGTACAAAATGGAGTACAGAAAATGACACCAGTATCAATAAATACAGCGACGCAAGCAGGCTCTAATCAATTCGAATATCTTGTAAGACGACGCGCGCCAATAACTCCTGCGACGGGGTCATGGCCGGCGTGAAACCAGCCATCTTCTGCCACTCCTTGTTCATAAAGAACTCTATGCAATCGTTGCGGCGGTTGAACACCTCGTCTTGATCCTCCTCGTCACTCACTACGCGCATTCCCTCAACGTGGAACGGCTCCGAGGACCTGCCGTACGCATCGGTGAAGCGACACTTCAGGTGTTTGATGCGGGTGAACTCGGTGGTCGCGAGCTGGGCGGGAGCAGGGCGCTGGGCGGGAGTAGGGCGCTTGGGCGGCGGGCCATCTTGGTCAACCTCGGTGTCGGGCGCGGATCGTTTTTTCGGGTTCGGAGGAGCCGCAGGATTGGCAGGAGCCTTGGCGATAGCAGGGACAGTGGTCTTTGACTTGGTGCGCGATTTTTTCTTCGCCCGTTTGTCGAGTAGTTTGCTCAGGCCCTTCGAGGACGCGGCGGTGAAGAGGATGGTTCCATCCCGGGCAACGACCACGGGAACATTACTCGGATCTTCTAGGGCCATCTCGTCTGAGGAAATGATTAGCCCCAACCCATATTGCAAAATAGTCTGCATACCTGCTGTCCACGACTCCACACACGGCGCATGCTGCGACGAGTAAGTGTCTAGCAGCTCTTCATCGCCCTGGTAGTGGCGATATGCGTTAGTCATGCGCTGCGCTAGCTCACGGAGGGCGCTGGTCGCTTCGGTCGAGCCTTCGCCTTCGCCTTCGCCGTCGTCGTCATCGTCGTCGTCGTCTGCCTCATCTTCGTCGTCGGCAGCGGCCTTCCTCTTGAGCTTCTTCTTGTTGGAGATATCGGTCAAAGAACGCGCGCTACCCGGACAGTACTCCGCGAGAGCAACCGGCCAGTAGATCCAGCGGAGCTGGTGAACGACGGAGACCTCCAGCCACTTCCTCCAAGGCATCGTGGCAAACTTCTCCTGGATCTCGGTCAAGGACATGCCACGTTTGAGTAGGGCGAGATCTACGTGTCGTGAGCTACGCAGGTATGGGAGACTGGAAGCTGAAACGTACAAAGCGAATTGAGACTGCAAGATGTAACTTGACGGCGTTCAGCATCGCGTTTGGACTCCTTCCGCTTGCGTCCGAGCTCGACGTCGATAGGGTTGCGGCCGGCTTGTTCGCCCTCTTCCTCTAGCTGCATGTCCCTTTTTGTTGCTCTGGTACATCGTCAGCGCGTGATTTGAGCAAAAAGACCAAACATACTGGAGTACTGCCAACAGTTGGGCCGCTGCCTTGTCCAGCTCGCGCCCATGGCGCGCCCGAGCCTCGTTGTAAAGATCGGATCCGCCCCAGACGATGACGTTGTTCCCTTGGTGTTCGCGCTGGTTGAGGTCGGCAATGACACCAACGACGTGAAAATCTTGCTGAAGGGCAATGGCGGAGCTCTTCGAACGCATTAGTTCAAGGGAAGACTCGAGATGGGGGTGGGCACGTACGCGAGAGATTAAGGACTTGACGGTTTTCTGCATAACTGAAACGCTGGATTTGCTCTTGCGCGTTTCATGATCGGTAGCCTGGATATTGGAGTCCAAGAAACGGTCAATGTACGGCTGGAAGAGTTCCCGTATGACGAAAGGATCTTTGAGCTCGTCCTCCGTGAGGTGGGCGGTGACGGCGCGATACGCGTTGCGACATTCGACAGCCCATTCCGCTGGCGAGACTAGCAGAGGAAGAATCAGCCAGCGAAGAAACGAGAGGCATTAAAAATACGCACCACCCTCTTCTCTCGGATGATCCTCTCGATAAGCAGCTTGGAACGCACCCCAGCGATTAGTATCGCGGGAGAAGGAGTTTACGACGCCCGACGCAGCCAGCAGGGTCTCGACTTTGCACCCAACCTTCCGCCCGACACCAGCGACATCACCGTAAAACCTCTTCGTCAGTGCCTTCACAGACTCCACTGCAGCGTTGGGCGGCGGGCCGGGCTTGATGTCCCACCTGCCCTTCACGGTCTCGTCAAGACCTTCTTCGTCCAGCTCCAAGTCATCCTGCAAACCCTCGTCCTCGCCGTGGTTGCTCAGATGGTCATCACCATCTTGAGTCGGGGAACGCGCCGTCTCAGAACGAGCGGGAGACTGAGGACGTGAACGCGAACGAGAACGCGAACGGGAATGCGAACGCGAAGGCGAATGGCGAGAAGCCCGTCCCCGATGCGGAGAACGAGAACGAGATTGCGAGGGAGAAGGCTGGGCAGGTCTTGGCGGGGAACGGGCTGGAGGTCTGCCGCGAGGACGCGAAGGTCCAGCCACAGCAGAAGGACTATCCCTGCGGGGCGAAGGTGAACGCTTGCGACGCGGCCGCTCGGGCACACTCTCCTTCACATAATCCTCAAAATCTTCCTCCTCCGCCTGGTCCTCAAAAAGGACGCGTTCTTTGTGGGTGCCACGGACGCCAGGCTGTGCATTATACTCGATAATCTGGCGCCCTTCACGGGCGCGGACAGCGGTGAAGTCCTCGTCCTCTTCGCTGTCGTCTTCGAAGTCGAAGCCGAGGCCGAAGATCTTCGGCTTGACAGGAGGGGAGAACAGCGACTCGTAGGGGGCAGAAGGCGAGTTCAAGTTTGGGGCAGACGTTGAAGGGGAAACAGGTGGCGAATCGGGTGCGTTAGGTTGACGGCCTGGCTGCTAAATAGATAAAGGTCATCAGTGAAATTCGTAGCAGAATACACGGTAGGCTCACCAATGCAGCCAAGTCGAGAAGAGGCCCGTTTTTTTTGGTTTCGTGGCCGAGGCGGAGGCAAAGGCGTTGGTGGCAGAGGCGTTGGTGGCAAAGGTGTTTGCAAGGGCGTCGGTGAAGCAGGTGGGATTATATCCGGCGGGGCGAGTTCCGTCGGAGGAGCAGGCTGTAGATGGAGTCAACACGCGTCAAGTAAGGGACGAAAAAACGCGCCTGCTCCAATTGTACAGGCATGGCCGGGGCCGAAGCGGTCGTTGCAGGCGCAGTTTCGTTAGGCTGCGAATCGTTGCTACATGAAAAAAAAACCCCCGACGAATTCAAAGACACGCACCTGCTGGGCTTCATTTCTTAACTTTTTCTTCCTGCTAGAAACCTTGGGCGGATCAGCATAGCCAAAGGGCAACCCAGAGGGTTCTTTGGACGCGGCTTGACGAGCAGAGCGGCGCATGGTTTGTTTGTACGGAGATGGGAGCGAGAGCGAGCGAGCGAGAGGAGAGAGTGAGGAGCCGTTGCCCAGTTTTTCTGTACAAGTCAAGTCGGAGACCTTCGAACTTCCCATTGTTTTCGCTTTGTTCGTAGACGTGCTGAAACGCATCGAAGTTTCCATTGAGATAGCGCTTTGACCAGGCTTTTGCGTGTTCTCACTCGTTGCTCAGTTTTTCGTTGAGGAAAAGAAACAAGTACGCGTTCAACGAGGCAGAATCAACGACATTACTAGTACGAAGCCGGCTCCCTCCAATAACGTCCTTATCCAGTACTGGTCTTATTCACTGAGCAAGCGAAGCTGAAAGTTGTCCGGTCGCAGACGCGGACATTCTCCTGGACGCGCGAGGAGCTGAATTGAGTCGGCGACGAGCTGCAGGAACCCACACTCACCCTCTGGAAAATGGCCGGCGCGCTCGGGCACGAGAGAATGGCTTCTATGGCGCGCCAGCATCGGTCGTCGTGGTCGGAAGCAAGCAGATGACAAGGTTCCCACGCCGCTGCCTTGGTTCTGGGTCCAACGGAGCGGCATCTCGGCTTGAGTGATGGCATCGTCAGGATCAAGGCCATCACTCAAGCCGAGATGCCGCTCCGTTGGACCCAGAACCAAGGCAGCGGCGTGGGAAAATTATCACTTGCTTGCTTCCGACCACGACGACCAGCGCCATATCTCTCGCCCGTCTTGTCCTGCGGCCCAGGCGCTTTGTCCACAGCTAGCGGATAGGTACGACCCGCCGTTAAACCTCATACCCTTCAATTCTGATAATAATTCCAGTGTCTACGCTACAATCTCTTTGCCTTTGAAGAAAAAAGCGGACCCTTGACGCGACTCGCACACAACTGGTGTTTTCTCTGCGCGTATTCAGCGTTCGTACGTGTGCTGGACATCTGTTTACCGCCCAATTCTCATTACCGCAGCGTTCTACACTCTCCACTCGCCCTTCCTTCCCCAATCCCGGAATCTTTATCCGACTCGGTCGCCCATGGCCCTCGTCGACGAACGCGTGTATCCACTCCGCGACTACGTCGCCCTCACTCTCAAGGCGATGAACGACAAAGCTAGCGAGGAGGAGGACGATATCCACACACCTTCAGTAGCATCTACTCCAATAGAGCGTCTCTTGCTTGATTCTGAAGTCGACGAAAATGAAGATGAAGTGCCCCCGCCTGACTCCGAGCCAGAAAGAGAGCAGACGCCGCTCTTCTTGCCCTGGTCTGATTCTGACGGAGGAACGCCCATGCCAATGCCGCTCTTCCTGCCCTGGTCGGATACCGAGTCTGAGCGCGCAACGCCCGTGCCAACGCCACAGCCAGCAATAGTCCTACCGGAATTCCAACTCGAATCCGAGCGGGCAACGCCCGTACCACCCACAAAGCCCGCAAAGAAACGGCGCTTTCTGCCTCTCGGTTGGGATAGCGATGACGAAGAAGTGCCCAAGAAGAAGAAGAAGACGCGGACGGCCGTCAAGAAAAAGGCGCCACGAACGCGCTTCACAGTAAAACAGTTCTTCGATACGGAAGCTGCGGAGACGGAGGGCGATGGGTCGGCTGATGAAGTCGAGTCGGATGACGCTGGATTCATCGCGGACGATGACGACGACGACGAGCCCATTCACACCTTTGTACCTCCTGGTCGACCCTCGCATTCATTCCCCGACGGAGACGATGAAGAAAGTGCGGAAGATCTCGAAGCGTTGGCCGCCGAATACGAAGAAGAAGCTCGCAGGCAGCGAGGGCAGATCCGCATACGCGAGGCGTCGGAGTTGCTGACGCCCGAGGAGAAGCACAATCTGCCTTGCCCGCATCCACTGGCGCCGAGCGATTCCCCGCCCATCTTCGCGATACGTGTAGCTCCACGACGGGAGCTGTCTCTGCTCACTTTCCTCGCCCAAGACGACGTCGCTGAAGCAGCCCGTATTCTCAGTGTCTTCACATGGGGCGTTCGTTCGGCCATTGTTTGCGTCGAAGTCAGTCTCTTCGACGAGGACGACAACCGAGTCCTCAAACCCGCCGCAGCTCTCATCGACTGTCTTTCCCACTGGCGTCATCGTAGCGCGGGCGAAAGCATCCTTCAGCCGCGCGAAGTACTCCACACTGAAAAATTTCGCCTACTGTGCCCGCCCGGCGACCCTCTCTTCCTGGACCCATTCAGCATTGGCCGCCGCTGGGTTCGCATTACTGGCCAGAAATTATACCAGGGCGATTTGGCGTTTGTGGAAGATTACTCGCCCAAGACCTCCCTCGACAGCGACGACTACGATTGTCTTCATGTCGTACCGCGGGTTGCATTCGAGGAGGAAGAAGGTCCCACGTTTCACAAACACCCACCCCAGCGAGTGCTCCACGACAACGATTATGATCACCTTATCGAAGCGGAGATCCGAAACCAGGTCGTTCTATGGGACGGACGCATCTTCGATAGAAATGGGAACTTTGAAGGCCTCGAGCGTCTTCAAGTGAAGCAATGGCGATATCAGACGCCGACCTACGAACTTAACGCCATCCCGACGGAGGAGGAGCTGGATATGTTCCGCCAAAGTGACTCGCGAGGATTGAATGTGCCTTTCAGAGGCCACGCGTGCGCGTTACTGGAAGGCGATCGCGTTGTTGTGGCTCAGGATCATCCTTACTGGGATGCCAAGAGCGGGGTTATCATTCGCCTGAAGACCCACCAGCCAAAGAAGGAGGACCCGAACGATGAGAACGAGCCCCAACCCAAGGCGATACGTATCGCCGTGATCGTCCCCGCCTACGATGGCACAAGCAGACTGCACTCGTCCTCTCCCGAGCTCGCGGACGCGTGGGTTGTGCCGGTCGCTGGATTGCGCTTGCACATTCTCGCTTTCCAACGACACCTTCGACCTCAAGACAGGGTTCGTGTCGTTGCCGGCCTATACCGCAATCGTTATGCCCGCATCATCGGCATTGAGTCTGCGACGGTACAACTGGACCTAATCCCTGCAACGGCGGCTCCGGATGCATCGCCCCCAATCGAGCTTCCCTTGCGGTTGGTAGCGCCAGCGTTTCGCTGTGGCGACGTGGTACGAGTGATACATGGCCCGTACAAAGGCAAGCTGGGTTTCGTCGTGGGTATCCACATCGGTGGCTGCATAACCCTGTATGAGGTCAGTCAGCACATTGCTTGTCGCACTGTCTTCATGAAATTTCAATAGGCTGAACTCGGAGATGGTAAACTGGTGCTAGTTTCTCGGGCCAGACGTCAAGGCGAAGACCGAGCGCTCCTCCATGCACCGGATCCCATGGACCCGCCGAACCTCAAGATCGACGTAATGGAGCTGGATCTAGCAGACGCGCTCGCTGCGGATCGTCTCGTTCCTCTGTCTGACGATGACTCGAATGCTTCTCCCTTGGTCCGCATTCCTAGCTGCTTCATTGTCTTCGAGCGATTCGATACATCGGACGTCCAGCTACAGTCGGCAGTGAATGATCCTTGGGCCGAGTTGGAGGTCAGGCGAAAGAAACGCCGTCGCGAGATGAAGGATAGCGAACGCTGGCTAGTCGGGATGCGTGTCCAGGTGGTGGGCAAGCATCCTCTCAAAGGCTTTCGCGCAGTCGTGCTGGGGGTACCGCTGGCTGACTCCTCGTCTCGACCCAAAGCACCATCGTCCAGACTATTCTCAAATCGAGCTTCATATAAATATTGACCAGCGCACGACGAAGGACAAGGTCTCATTCAAGTCGGTTGTGGAAATCAAGTACGTTTTTATTTCTCTACTCTACGCATCTCTTTCTAACGTGTCATAAGCTCGCGCCTTCCGCTCAATGAAGCGGTGATACTCGGGGATGCTCAGGATTTGCTCACCATTCGCCCTCGCGCTGCTACCCCGCGGCCTCCGCCTTCAAAACCCACAACGCCCGAGCCTCCCCTTCACGCTTGCTATCAAGTCTACGGCAAGCCACCACAGATTGAGGACATCAACGGGAAATGGCTTCTCGAGCCCGCCTTTGTGGGGAAGCGGATAGATGTCCTTGTCACCGATTCGGAAGGCTTCGACTTCCTCTGCAAGCGATTTACGCGGCTGGCGGAGAGGATTAGACAGCCGCAGAGGAACATGGCAGACCAGATCGGGTTTCTGGTGCCTCTGACGAGACCGCTGCAAGAAGTGCAGATCGAAAGGGACTTGATTCCTGTGAACTTCGGGAACAAACGGACCGTCCTCCCCATCGCTGCGCTAGCTCCCTGTCGAACAACTCCTGGAGGACAGTCTATCAGTGCAGTCGCGGGTCGCGTCATCATCATTGGGCCGGACGTGGTTGGGGGGGTAACACGCATTGGTCAATACGCCGAGGTGATTCCTGGTGGAACTAGTTGGCCAGATAAAGTTGTCGTGGTGCGGTTCGGAGCAGAGCGCGATCGCTGGGGTCAGACGATACGGGTCACCGAGAGGTATCATCTTGAGGCCTTGTGTCGAGCGCAAAATGTGCCGGTCGGGGATGCAAAGGCGACGAATTTTGATATATTGGCTCCGTAGATGTAGAATCATTGCATTGTAGATGTGTATAGAATAGATCTGTATAAAGATGTAGCGCGACTTGTAGCGAAAAGCGGTAGAACGGGACTGGGAATGTACATAGATATCGAAAGATGGAGACTGGATAGAATGAAAGGGAATAAAAAGGCCATATGATCCACGAAGGAATACAACGATAAGAAATGTGATCTATGAGATATGATAATGAGAGAACAGGTTACGCGTTAGCCTGGTCGTCGCGGTGGGCGCGGTCGTGACGAGCAAGGCAGCGCATGGCCAAGAAGGCCTTGATTGAGGCCGACTCAGCGCGACTGGCGGCGAAGTAAGCGTTAAGGGCTTCAAAGTGCATGTTGCTCTTGGGGTGGGTCGTGGCGACGATGTCGCAGTGTGCCGACTTCGCGCGAGTGATGCGTTGCTTGCGATCCACTTGAAGCGCAAGTAGGTAGCCGAGGTGGGTGAGCTCGCAGGATGGCTTAGGCAGAACTGTGAATTCGCTTTAGTTAGCTACGGTGGTCGTGAGAGGGACGAAGATTGGATACTTGCCTTCGCGGATAGTCGCGTCCTCCCCGAGAATATAATCGAAGTCGTCCGTCTGCTCGGCAACTAGACAGAGGAAGGCCAGTCAGACGCGAAAAGGAACGCAGAACAAACACGTACGCCATCCGCCAGCCCAGAGATCTAGCGATGCCACCAAGTTTGCGACGACTTCTTTGGTTGGTAGGGTGACGTTCGCCTCCGAGGGAGAATTTTGCGAATCGGTGGACTGGGTGACAGCGTGCTGGACGGACGGGAGGCGGGCGCGGACATCGTGGCGGTCAACGAGCGGGCGGAGTCTCTGGCTAATGCGACTTGGGCGAACATAGGGAGTGCTGGCGTGTGTGTGAGGGGATGTGGGTTGAGCGCGAGGCATGATGTATGGGTCGTGTAAGAGGACAGAAGAGGACGCAGAGTGGGACGGAAAGTGAAGGGCGATGGGTGTGGACGACCGCAGATTTTATAGACGCACCAGAGGTTCAGCTTTGACGAAGAGGCATGCGATGGAAGGTAGTTCGTACACTTTTCAGGCCATTTCCTATTAGGGCTGGCCATTGTTGGACTTCGCGTTTTTTTTTTGGCCGTCCGTCCCCGTGATCTCTTTAGGGCTGGCTAGCCATTGTTGGACTTGGCATTTTTTTGAGGCCGTCCGTCCGTCCCCGTGATACCTTGCCACTCGACTAAATTGCTCGTCATCGTTCGTTCGCCATGAGACTGAGTCCCAAGAAGATTGAACTGCTCCGGACGCAGAAGCTGGGGGGTGGCGGAGTTGAGCATATGCCACGCCGCACGCATGCGAACTCCAGGCCGCTTCGAACGACGGGAACGGTTCTTCTCGCTCAAGACGGAGAGGTCTCTGCATATTTCCCTGGCCATTCCCCCCGCAAATCACCTTCGAAAAAGTCGACCACAACGGCCACATCCCATACGCTTCCAGAGTCCGCGCTTCCTGACTTCCATTCCCTGAACGACGACCTTCCTGGCCCGGGTTCTCGCAAACGTGTCGCGCAGTATGACAACTGGATGAAGATTATGCCAGAGGTAGTACGCGCGTACATGGAACTGTTGGTCGAGACTCGCTCATTACGAGAAACCGCGAATCTGCCCGTCAATGAAGGTGCTACGTGCGGGTGCCAGAAGCGCGTTTTAACAATCACCGTCATTCGCTGGCAAGGTATGTATTCTGCCATCTGCCTCACGATTCCTTGCTCATAGTTACAGCAATTGAGGATATAGTCCTGCGTGTCTGCAACTGCCTTGGATCGACAGCGCCCGTTCTTCTCTTGCGAGCCGGCCTGTTTGCGTGCAGCCCTTGTAATCCGACCCTTGCTGTCGATGTACAGCTTCTTGACTTTGTTCTCGAGCTTTCCCTCAATGTCGCACCAAACAATACGGCCTTTTGCAAGACGTTGGAAAGCTATCTTGCTCGGCGCGATTACAGACTGGGCTCTGGTGTACGTATTCCGGCTCTTACGCTGTCTGCGATATTGAATCTTTTGTTTCAGGAGCGCCTGCGGATACGATTTGGTAATGCGCTACAGTGGTTCACTCACGTCGTCCAACTGTCGCATAAATCCATTCACGACGCCCTTGCTCCCGCCCGGACACAGGTCCGTGACCGGGCTGCTAACGCTGCGCTGGACGTCGACAGGGAAAATCATGACAGCGACGATCTTGACAGCGCGAATCATGACAGCGACGATCATGGCAGCGACGATCATGACAGCGACGATCCTGCTGGCGATGACGAACCTTCAAACGCTACCGGCCAGAAACGCCGTCATCCTGTGGTCGAGGAAGAAGACGAGCCCCCGGCTAATCCATTCCCTGAACCTCCTCCCCGTTCCCGCCCGAGCGATTATCTCGTTGAGCGATGTCCGACCTGCTTTACGGGTTTGGAGCACGATCACTCCCAGGTCTTTGACTTGGCGGTCGCGATGGATGCCTGCTTCACCCAGAAGCGTCGCCGCCGCTCAGGTGGCGAGGATCCTCCGCGTAGACACCCTTTCAGCGTCTTTATGGATCGCTCTAAGGCTCGAGAAATGGAAGCCTATGTCGACGGGGTACGCTGCGCCAACCCGCCCGCCAAGAAGTCCCATACAGAGCCAGACGGGGACGGTTTCGACGGCGACATGAAAGTACCCAAGTCCAGCCTAGACGCATGCGGAGCTTCGTTCAAAGCCGCCAACGAGTCGCGAGAGAAGGCCAGCACGAAATTCTTCGCCCAGACTGGGCTGATGGGTCTGGTCTGTCGTCATGACATCGTCTTATTCTTCGTGAATATGGAAAGCGCGGGGGAGAAGCAGTACTACGTATTCCTTCTGCTCGAGGAATTGTTCCAGCATTTGCCCAAGAAGATCAAGGTCGGCGCATTGTACGACATTGCGTGCCAAACACATCGTTCTTGCGTCCTCTGGGGATTTTTGGACCGATACAAAGACCGTCTCGTTTGGGCGGTGTCCGTCTTCCATGCGTTTGCGCACATCTGGGGCTGCCAGTTGATATATCATCCTCAAAAGTGCCTTGGCTTCGGGGGCTCAAATGGCGAGAACAGCGAGCGCGTGTGGGCAAAACTCAGCCATCTTATCGCAGTCCTTCGCGTCTCTGGGGTGTGTTCTTTTATATCAACCAAGCTGTATTAATCCGCTGACCGGACCGTCTTCAGTATCATCAACGCAACTACACTATCGACATGCAGACTGAGCGCGACTCCAAAGAAGTTGTCCGTGGTATCGCGGCATGGATATGCCAACGGCTAACTGTGACCCAACGCAAGTACCGAGAGGCCGACGACTTCCTGCGGAACTGTGGACGCACTGACGCAGAAATTCAAGTGGAACTGGATAAACAAATCGTATATCAAACCCGCCCATTAACCAGTACGTCGTGTAGGTTCTCAACGTTTCGCTTTTGCTAATTGCTATCCCAGAACGCTCGAAGACTCAAGCGTATAAAGCAATCAACAGTGTCCTTGCCGCCGACCGCACGATATCTCTCTTAGAGACTCAAACAGCCTCGCTGACGCGTCAGCTTTGTGCACGAGGTATCACGGTCGAGCAGAAGCTGTCGTTGCAGGAGAGTTTACAGGAATTTCAAGACCACCTCACGAAGGAGCGGAAAGCGCGTGATAAGCTCATCGACCAGCTGGGACACAGTGATCGTACTTCGCTGAAGGACCTCAAGTACCGCGACTATTACTCCGCACGGCTCGGCGCTCGAACATTGAAGGAGCGCATTCTGGAGCGGCTAACCCAAAGGAAGATGGAACTTGACCCAATCGAGCGTTCTGTCCGTCGAACGAGGAGTGGTACGCGACATTTCCTTAGTAGTCTATGCCATCCACCGGCTAATAACGATTCGACAGAGGAGAAGAAAAACACGCATGCCTCGGCGGCTATCAAGAAGCGGGAGCCCACAATCAAGAAGCTTGTTAAGAGCTTCAACGACGAACAGGCGAAAATCATGAAGCTCATGAAGCAAAACAAGGTCCCGGAGAACACGCGTGCCCCGGAACGACTGAGCGAAGAGCATATCTTCGAGCTCGATATCGACGACAGCATCTGGTCGGACATTGGGCTGGGGGACCACGAGGAGAGCGAGATTCCTCAGGCGCTTCTGGATCCTGAAGTGCGTGAGCAGATTCGCTATTTTAACCAGAAAAAGCGCGCTGAGGAGGAGCTTCATCGTCTCCAACGCGAGCATGGTCACTTGCGTGCACATCTTGCCTGCGAATGGGAGGCAATCGAGACCACTATCGCTGGCTGCACCGACGCCACCCTCTTATATCACCTGCGTCGGCAACGTCGTGACCTTCTGGAGCTGCACGTTTTGTGGAAAGCGTCTCTGGATGCTGTTCCGTGCCCCCCGAACGCTCCTCCGTTCCAGCCGACGGAGGCGCAGCTCACACAGGCACGCGTTGCTCGAGATATTCCAGCCTGGAGAGTTGTAGATGATGACCAGGCATCAGATGTCTGTACTGACGACGGCGAGCCGGAGGACGAAGAGGACCCAGCGATTATCTCTGTGCTCAGCTCTATCGAGCTTGCGGATAATCGGCCTATCGACGGTGATGATGACGATGTATTTATTTAGACTGGTTGTAGATAGTACCTTGTTGTGATATACGAATGCAGCTCCTACTCCTGCGATGGACGAGTCCATTCATTCCATAGCGCTTAATCTACTTAATGGCCTACGATGGGTGAGTGTATTTCTAAGCGCTTGATATACTTTAATGGGTTGTGGACTCGTTGCGTGGATGCATCCACGCGCGTTCCAGGACGTACAGTGGATTAATCCACGCGTCTGAGGAGGGGGGATGGATAGAACCATGTCGCGTGGATGCATCCACGCGCGTTTCTAGGACGGTGGTGGATGAAACCACGCGTCTGGGCATGGATAGATCCACCTCGCGTGGATCTATCCAGAGGGGGACTATGGATGGATCCATGCGTCTCAAGACGCGCGCTTGGATAGATCCACTGCGTGTGGATCCATCCACGCGTTAATTAGCCGTGGATCTATCCACGCGCCGACCGTGGATGGAACCACGGTGCATGGATTAAACCATACGTACACTGTGGATGGATCCATGGCCTCTGGATTCATCCACGCCATGGTTCCATCCATGCAAGGTGGTTGGATCCACGCTGGAGGGCCATGGATGCAACCATGGCCTGCGTGGATGAATCCAAGCAAGGCCTGTGGTTGCATCCACGATGCCTCACCCAGGCTGGGTGGTTCGATGTTTTTTTTTTTCTTTCTTTGGCTGTTTGTTTTAAGCCGTATATTGGGGGTGCATGTATTATTCTGATAATAGCAGTGGCTTACAGCGGGACTCGAACGAACGACGGCAAAACCACAGCTAACAGAAGAGTTCAAAAAAAAAAAAAAAAAAAACAACGGGAAGCTATATACACCATGTTGGGATTCGAACTTGCGCCACCGCCGAAACGGTGAAAGCAAGATTACAACGAGGAATCCAAGTGAGCCAACACAGCATGATATCCAATCGGTGCTAATCGTATGTCTGCACCACTGACCCAGCCTCTATCTAGCCCAGTAAACCTGAGATGATCCACCTCTCAGGCGTGAACAAAACGCCGACCCGTTACCCCGAGCACATGGAAGAAAGAGGAGAGAAGGACCTACCTGCCGATATAAATATTGTATTTTTTGCATGAAAACTGAAGGCGCTAGAGCTGTTTCTACGCCCTGTTCCTTTTACAGAAAACAGCATGGTTGCATCCACAACTACGTGGATGGACCCACGCAGCTGTGGATACAACCACGGCCATGTGACGTGACGAGGCATGGTTGCATCCACTGGTTTGGATGGAACCAAGCCCCTTGGAATCATACCATGCTTCCGAACCCTCTTAGGCCTAGGATTCCCCATGTAATGTTAACCCTTTTAGGGTTCAGATAGAGGTAGCCTGAGGTGGGATATCCCAGTTGTTGTTGTGCGTGTGTTCAAAAGGAAACTCGCGCTCCTTCTCCTTGCGTTGAAAACAATGTTTCCTCAAGTCGGGAAGACCAGGTACTGCATCTATTGCATAGAGTTTCAAAAGCGCGGTCTCCCTCACGCGCACATTCTTATCAAGTATATCCAAGGCTGCGTGGAACCCGAACAAATTGACTCAGTCATTTCCGCCGAGATGCCTTCCGATCCGGACGATGCGCGGTTGGTTCGTCGGTACATGATGCACACACATCCATTGGAGAGTGCGGAGCCTTCCCGATACTGTCAACGAGTTGATGCCAATGGCCGCCGCACATGCCGCTTTCGCTACCCGTTCCAGCTGCAACAAACAACAACGATTGACTCTGAAGGCCGCGTTCACTATCGACGGCGACGTCCCGGAGATGAAATGGTTGTACCCCACTGTTTACCGCTTCTCCGCGAGCTTCAATGCCATATCAACGTTGAATGCGCGAATACATCACACTTCTTCCAGTATATCTTCAAGTACATCCATAAACGTGAGTGTTTCCACTTTCAGTCTCAACCACCAATGTCATATATTGTTATATTTAGCCGGATGTTCAACGCGCTATCGAATTTCAGACCCGACAAACGAGCCGGTGGACGAGATTAAAGATTTCTGGGACGGAAGATACCTTTCCGCCGGCGAGGCAGCCTGGCGAATCATGGGCTACAACGTCACTCACAAAGAACCCGCCGTATCCGCTCTCGCAATCCATCTCCCCGACGCCACAAACCACCACCAATATGCACGCGTTAACGGTAACAGTGTGCTCTCGAGCTTGAATCGCTACTTTCTCCGCCCTCTCGGCACATTTCAACTAGGTGAAATGGAACGTCGGTTTGACAACTTGACGTACGCGGAATACTTCACGATCTTTCGGCTAGAAAAATTTGATCCTGACAAGGACGGAAAACCTGGATATTATCGCGAACTGCCAAATGGCTCGGGTTCCCCCCAACAACAAGTCATCCTTCGCAATTCAGCTCGCCCGCATCTTTCTCGCATCCACGCTATTCGCCCTTCCCAAGGCGAGCTTTTTTATCTTCGCTCGATACTGCAGACGCGTCCGTGCCGCTCTTTTGCTGACGCAAAAACCGTTGCGAATACTGTGTATACGACGTTTCAAGACGCTGCAAATGCTCTCGGCCTGTTTGACGAAACCAACGAGGCTATGTACGCCATGGCGGAAGCCATTCAGTCTCTCAGAACGCCGCGCCAGCTTCGGATCCTCTTCGTCCACCTTTTGGTCAACGAATGTGTTCTATCTCCGACCACTATTTGGGAAACGATGCAGGAGCACCTTGCACGCGATTTCACATTGCACCATGGCGGAGTGTTGGAGTTGGGGTTGAATCTGGCCCTCGACGAATTGAGCCGGCTTTTGGAGGAATATGGAAAGGAGCTGGGCGACTACGGCCTACCGGAAGCCACCATGCATACAGCGGAAGTGATGCACGAGCTTGAACGCTGGGGATCCATTGCAGACGAACTCCACATCCGTGCCGATAACATGATCAGTATATTCAAACACGACCAGCGCACCATTTACGACATGCTCTTCTCCGCCGTCATCAACAGCGAGCCGTTGTGTGTTTTCGTCGATGGGAAGGCGGGCCGCGGTAAAACGGCAATGGTGACTGCACTTTGCGACAAGCTCCGCGCACTCAACCACATCGTGATCGCGACCGCAACGTCAGCTTTTGCTGCGCAACTGTACCCGGGTGGACGAACTACGCACTCCGCATGCAAGGTTGTACACACTCATCCAGTTCAGTTCCACTCTTATCTATTTTGGCAGGTTCCCGTCAACGACAACAATGAGCTCCTAAAATCGACGATAAAACCAGATAGCACACGAGCTGAACTCATTCGCAACGCGTCTGTGTTTATCTGGGACGAGGCTCCGATGGCAAATCGCACCGTTCTAGCCTGTGTCGACAATCTATTCCGTGAGATCATGGGAAACAACATTCCTTTCGGCGGCAAAGTCTTCGTCGCTTTGGGCGACTTCAGACAGACATGCCCGGTCGTGCGACGGGGCTCCCGCGCCCAGGTCGTCGACGCATCTATCAAGTCCTCCCCTCTCTGGCAGCACTTCACCGTTCTGAGGCTAACAGAGCCCATCCGAAATGCTGAGGACCTCGAATTCGCGGATTTCGTTGACGCTATTGGAGATGGCGCGGGACCCGAAGTTTCGCTTGAATTTCTCGCACGAACCGATACAGCGGAGGGTTTGCTGGATTTTGTTTATCCTCCCCAAATTATTGCTGATCCTCTCGCTTGCCTCGGCCGTGCGATTCTGGCGCCGACCAATCGCCAAATCGACTCTTATAACGATGCCATTCTTGCTTCCATCGATGGCGTAACAAAAACCTGCTTTTCTGCGGACACTTTCCGCGAAGGTGAAGACCTTGGAATCATGCCACCGGCGAGTGTCCTCGATTACGTTGCTCGACACACCCCACCCGGGCTTCCGATCCATGCACTCCGCGTGAAAGTCGATGGGATCTTTCGTCTTCTCCGGAACCTCTCCATTGACCGTGGATTGGTCAAGAATACACGCGTTGTTATCACTCATGTCGGCGAGCGCTTGATCACGGTCAGAATTCTGCGCGCTGGCGGCTCCAACCTGGGTGATGGTGAAGACGAAGAGCTTCTTATCCCACGGATTCCCTTCGAAGCAAAACTAGACTCTGGACATACCCTGCTTCGAAAGCAGTTTCCTCTCGCTCCTGCCTACGCGACTACATTCAACAGCTGTCAGGGTCTGACGGTCAACATACTCGGTGTTGATCTCAGTCGTCCTGTATTCTCCCATGGACAACTCTACACTGCCCTCTCACGAATTCGGCACCGATCCCATGCCCGTGTTCGGCTCCCAGTTGGACAAACTACGACAACTAATGTAACATATCAGGAAATCTTGGTCTAATCAGATACCAATTTTTGCTCTCAAGTACTACATTTACTGCTTTGATTGAAAGCCGGGGCGTAGCCCCGGTCCTGCCTTGTTATGATTATCAGCGTGCATAGAGTGTGAGGTAGAACAGCTAGCAGAATCCGTAGCTGAAGTATCTTGGTGTGTCCCCGAAGACGAAAAAGATCCCTGACTCCCCGTCCCAAGTTCCTATTCGCTCGGCCCTTCACCCTTGTCCCTCTGCCCGCTTCCTCCTTCCGCCTTGTCCCTCTGCCCGCTTCCTCCTTCCCCCTTATCTGTTCCCTCCTTCCCCCTCTCCCCCTCCTTAACCCCTTCGTCCCTCTGACCCAAACCTTTCCCACTCCTTCTGTTGTTCCATCGAGCGCTCGGGACGTGTCCGTGAATGCGAGGCGGGACACCAAGCCGACGCATCAGTGCCCCGGGGTCCTCCTGGACCTCTCGCACCCCAGGAGCCCTGGAAGGTGGCGATGAAAGTCGCTCCCACAGCGGCTTCTTTCTCGGGCTTGTCCCACTGAAAGACTCAGCCGACAAAGGGTGGTGTCCCGGTAGATGTGTGCGACCTCGTATACCTGCCGGCTCGGTTGGAATTTGTGGTTCATCTGGTACGCGTCGGCGAGGCCCAGTAGGCGTCGGGTGACGCCGCCGAGGGCCGGTGGGTGTACGACGGCGAGGGAACTGATGTTGCGGTAGACGAGAGCGCGGCGAGCGGGAGCGTGACGAGTGAGGGCGACGATCATGAACTGGAGACCGAGAGGAATTCAATAGTGTTCGTGTACGAGAACGAGAGACACGAGGATGACGGCGTGGTGAGAGTGAACGCGACGAGCGACGGCGACGAACAAGAGATGGCGAGCGGTGTCCACGACGTTCGCGCGCTGGTGACGGTGAGAGAGAGCGCGACAAGCGCCGGCGACCACCAGGAGATGCAGAGCGGCGTCCCCGATGAGCCGGCGATCGCGAGACTGACTCCCGACGGGTACTTGATGAGCGCGAAGGTGTCAACGAGGGCGAGGAGGACGACTGTGTGCACGCCCGTCCGCGTCGAAGGCTGGAACGGCCCCGAGTAGGAGACCTCCCCCGGGAGGGAGTGGGTGAGCGAGTGGGTGAGCGATGGCGGCTGGCCTTCCTAGACAACTCCTCCTTCTCCACCACCACCTCTTTCTCATCCACCAGCATGTCCTGCACCTCTTCCTGTGAACCCTGAACCTCCTCCTGCAAGTCCTGCATCTCAGCCAGCAGATCGGCTCATGGCTTATGTCTGTTGTCGGCAAGAAATTAATCAAGTTTATCAAGAGGGAGAAAGAGGGAAAGAAGAGAAAAGAGAGGGAGATTGGTATACATATTCTGGATCCTAGGCACCTTTTTCCCCGGCTTAATTCTGTGTCTGGGATGCACCAGAAATTCAAAAAGCGCTCGATATCAAGTTGCCGTTTGGCGGGCTGATGCAGGAAATCAAGACTATGTCGAATGGGGACGACTACCCAAACGAGTTAAGCCCCAGCGAATCAAATTCAAGATATGAATCGCGGATCTTGGAGCCGTCGGACGCGAGTCCGTCCGACGCTGTTTCCGACGATCTCCGTCTGTGTGATTATCATCAACAGGCTTTCCCTCCTCACATCTACTCAGCGTCGCACTCAAATCGCACTCCAGCGGACTGGACGATACCTGGGAAGGGAAGTCCATGTCAGGTGCGTTACTATCCGCTATCCTTTCATTTCTTCTCAAGGAACCGTCTAATAGTGGCAATATGCACTCAGCCTCACTGGCAGCGCGTCTTGCCTGTGCGCCCAGCTCGTCTCCCACTGTCTGGACTCTTCCCCAGCTCAATCTAACCACCTCCCGCCTCTCATTTCGACTCCTATGGCTTGCTGCACGACCTCAATTAAAACCCAAACGCGTGAGTCACGGATACACCGGTATGCGATACACCGGTATGCGACAACTTGAAGATGGCAGCTCAATGCTCAGCGCTCATTCCTGGCATCTGTAGTATACCATAGGCATTCCTTTACCTTGTGGGACTGCGGATACTGGCAAATACCCGATCTGAGGTCTGTCTTCATTGCTGCTTAGAAGTCCGGCTGCTATCGCTTTTTATCCGACCCAGCACCCTCCTGGCGTGACTCAACGCCTCCGAAGGGGTTTCTAAATACCTCATTTCAAAGCTGCCGCCAGCTACCTCATTTTAACTTTTGACGCCGCCTGCCTCTGCGCCTCGACTCGGATCCTCCTCGTCCGACGCGACTATTCAGCAGTGAATCAGCACCAATTGCATGCGCGCAACGACTCTTAGCATCGTTCTTGTCGTGTCTCGCGCCACAACCGGGATGTGGCACAAACTGACGCAAAATGGTAAGTATTCGTAAGTGGTTTGTTTTGATTTGTACATTTTCATGTCTTCTCATCGTTCAGTCAATAGAAACTGTATCTACTACGAATACATCTTGTGGCTGACGTACTGGCAATTTTTTTTTACCTTAGTCTCGTTAGTTGGGGCGTGAAATCGAGCGCCAGCACGTCTTCGGAACATTTTTGACCATTGGGCGTCCCAGTCACTCACTCGGTCGTGCTTCGTTACCTCTTGATGTCATGTTGGCAAGTTGCTATTTTGCGCTGCTCCAGTTCGACGAGCTGAGACCAGTGGAGGCTTAACTCCAGGTGTGACGGGCTTAAGGGAATGTCACGTCACATCAATCAAGTGGCTCATGCCTAATCGGGCATAAGCCAGCAACAGCCTCGGCTAATGAGCCAGCAGATCCTCCCCTTCTTCTTGTTCCAATTGATGTGAGACATCACCCCCGGAGAATAAGCCGACGAGGGCGTCAAGCTTGGTCTCGAGTCGGCGCATGCGGGCAGCTGCGTGAACCTCCCCCGAGGCAACTCGCTCCGTCAGGCGGCCCTCCAGGCCTTGAATGTCGGCCGCAGTGGCGGTTGGCGGTTTCTTGGCCCTAGTTGTTGTAGGTGCGTTCGGGTCCTTCTTCTTCCTTCCTCTGACGGGCTTTGACGATCCGGGCGTGTTCTGAGGCTCCAAGATGGCCTCAAAAGACCGGTGGGACTCCCCGACAAGTCGACGTTTGGCGGTGCTGCGAGGCTCGTTCGGAGGAGTGGTGGCGGGCGTGGCGGTGCCGTGAAAATCGAGAACGGGCGCGACGGCAGCGGTAGCGGAAGACATAATAATATGAGGCTTATGCCGAGGTTACAGTAGCGATTAGTAGCGTTGAGTAGCGTAGATTTCGCGAGCTCGCCAAGTTGACGTGATGGCAAGAAGGAAGGTTGATGCCTAGACAAGTGATCATCCAGGATTGGGTCGATTATACATTGAATAAACCCTTGAGGATATAGAGGAGGTGAAGCGGACGACTATCGTGTACTAGCGGTACTATACTTACTATTCATCTTAACGGTGGGACCAAACACATCGGCGGATAGCGTCATGTTCGTTCGAAGAGGTGACCTACTTTGGCAGCATCAGAGTCCGCGACTCGGACCGAAGAGATAAAAATGGCCCTCAACTAACAACGATCCATCCCCGACGGCCAAAGGGTCTGCGTAGCATGAAGGAGACTTGAATGCTTTAGAGCATCACAGTTGCAGACAATATGCGCCATGAATCTTGCTGCAGGAGAGTAAGTTCGCTTTGCCTCGTTACTGCATTCTCACTGGCGGTATACAGCGGTGGCAAGCGTGGAATCGGGATGAGACCTCGTAATCCTTCGGTGGTTTTTGGACACTGGCAGCTACATTGGCCGAGGTGTGCTCTTGCGGTAATTTAATCGGCGACAGGTCCGAGTCTACATGTGCCATGAGTGCCCTGTGTTTGGGGGAGTTCGGAGCCGCACCGTAAGTACCGATGATTAGAATATACAGAGCCTGCCAGTGAGTGGATAGAGAACCGTCAGAACAAGTGACACTTCAGACCGTCGTCCGTCGCCGACGCAAACGGAGTGAACAGTCAGAACAAGTGACACTTCAGACGGTAGTGATCCGTTGCCGACGCAAACGGGGAGCGTCTGAGAACCGTAGCCTCCGCATACAGCATGGGGACGCATTTGTTTTCGCGCGGATCTCACCCTGAAGAACGGGTGCACAAGCCTGGCGGATTCATAGAATGAAGTCGAAAGCGTCCAGAGAGATGGAAACATATAGAACCGTCCAGGTTGTGGATGACTTTGGGGTTAGATTAGTTCAGCCGAGGTTTTAGTGGTTGTGGTCGATGAGCGCTGAGCATCGAGGGAAACCAACATAGTAAGCCGCATGATGGGCGATCAAAAAGTCACGTCATCATCCGTCGCAGATTGTGACTCTGCGAGCCTTGGACCATCATCAGCTCTTGACCAGCTCTCTATGTCGTTGCTCTCTAGGCTTCGCGACTCTCGAATCCTTTCACTGTCGACTCATCTTCATGCATGCGAAAATTCCCGCCCTCAGTAGAGTTTCAATCATGATGAACAAAGATGTACGGGCCAGCAACAAGGGACCAATCACTCCATCCGTGCGAGAGGGATACGGCTTGCGTTCCAACCCCAGTCTGTGCCTCCCTCCCACCCACACTCCTTTCCTCACACAATGAACGTGGTCGTCGACGATCGCGACCCCGCAGTCCAGTACACACCCGCTTGGGAAACTGCGGACATCGGCCTACCCATCGAATTCGGCAGTACGACCTCGCGGGCGTTGAAGAATGGCGATACGGCGCGGTTCTCCTTCACTGGTGCGTGCTTAGTTCATCGGCAACGGCTTACCGACTCATTCCTGACATGCAGGAACGTCCGTCGCGGTATATGGCACCATCGGACCCCAAACTGGCGTGGGCTCCAGCATGAGCTTTAGCATCGACGGAGGGTCATCTACTTCGTTTTCCGCGCCCACAGGTCCCTCCACCACATATCACCAACGGTTCTTCGAATCCTCTTTCCTCCCAGACGCCGCCCATACCCTTCAAATCACCTCGACCAGCGCCGCGCCCAGCCAGCTCTTCCTCGACTACTTCCTTGTGCAGACGACGGAGGTGGCCGGGAAGCAGGTCTTTATCGACGATAGTGACACGGACAGCGTTCACTATGGGGGTCAATGGGGAACGGTGCCAGCAGCGGCGACGACTGCTGACCTGAACTTCCAGCAGACGATCCATTTCACTCAGCAGCCGGGGGCGTGGGTTTCAGTGACCTTTCAAGGTGCGTGTCCGGTCAATGTTGGAACTGAAAGCTAACTCGCCAGATCTGCAGGCACTCAGCTTACTCTACACGGCCCAAATATCATCAGACAAAGCTTCTCTGCCTCTGCAGTCATCGATTCCGACCAAAACACCACTCCGCTCATCCCATCCGCCCCACCCGCCCCAGCCCCCAGCACCGTCCCCGCGGGCCTTCCGACAAACTTCAACTTCAACAACGTTCTCTTCACTTCGCGCGCCCTTTCTCAAGGAACGCACACTGCCAATATCACATTCAAGTCTGGCCAGCCGCTGTATGTGGATTACTTCCTGGTTAGTACGAACGCGGACCTTGGCGCGCCTGCCGGTGGGAATGGTTCCAACTCGGGCTCGACGCCGTCGCCTGCGGGAACGGGGTCGGGGTCGTCGACCATCCCACAAAGTGTCTCCTCTACCCGAAAGGCTTCCAGCAGTGGGACACCGGACGGTTCCATCCCATCCGATTCTACGCAAGCGGCTGCTTCGGGCTCGTCGGCTATCCCACCAGGCGCAGGGCCCACCGGCGGGGTACCCGGACAACAGCAAGTCGGGGGCGCGTCTTCATCTGCTAACTCCTCTCATCCAAACATCGGTGCAATCGTTGGCGGCGTTATCGCCGGCATACTGCTTCTAGTCCTTCTCTTCTTCGCCTGCGGGTTCCTACGCAGACGATACCGGCAGGCGAAGAAGAAGAGGTTGAGCCCCGCGAGTGCCTGTGCGTCGCATTCAATCGCTTCGTGTTCAACTTACAAATAAATAACGTTTCACAGACACCGACAGCGACTTCGTCATGGTCTCCGGGCCCGCTGCTCATGGAGCAACGAGATTGGAATGGGCAGCCAACGCGGGCGGTGCCAGTACGAGCGCGAGCGCCGCCGCAGCACACAACACGCGCGACTCCCTGGCGACATTGGCAGACTCAAACCTCAGTACGGACGAGAAGTACCAGCAGGAGCCGGAGCCGGAGGATAATCGGAGATCGCGGTATTTATACTATCCGGGCGGTTGAGTTATCTGTTATTTCGTAAGTTGACGTTGGGCTGCATACTCTCAATCGACGATCGCTACTCTCACTCGAGGATTGTCCACTCTTGCTCGTTGTTTTTGTGCATTTGTGAATCTCTGACTGAACATCGTGCTGGGATCATCAACTGGTCCGTGGTGGGTTTCTTTCTCGCTCTCTCTCTTGACCTCATTTGCCTTGTCCTGTCGCAGTTCGCAGCTGGCAAACGCACACTCTCTGCTTCCAGTGGCGCAAAATGTAAACGTAAATGAGGCGTATTTGGTGATTTTGTTCCAGTCCGAGGATTCCCAGTCGGGGCTTCAAAAAGGTGTCTGTCGTCTTCTTGTTGTAAGGCCTGATGCCCGCGTCGAACGGGGTTCTCGCTCGCAATCAAACACTGTATACGGGGTAAGAGCGCGCCGGATTGCGCCAAAGAGATTATCTGTTGTTGGTGTGGGTGAGGCTAACGGCCTCTGCTCGTGCGCGGTGGGCCTTATTTCGTTCTGTCTTTCTCTCACTGACATTCTCTTGTATACCTCATTTTCAGTATCCCAAATTTGGCAAAGGCGCACTCCCTGCCTCAGGCTACCAGCTAGCTCAAAAATCCAGCCGTACATACATGTAGTGGCTGTTTTGTTCCCAGCCACACATCCAGCAGCAGGACATTACATTTAAAAAAGGGGAGACATTCCGTCAGAAAGCCCGATGCCCGCGTCGAACGGGGTTCTCGCTATGGATATCAACTGTTCCTCTATAGGGTGCGAGCGCGCCGGATTGCGCCAACAGGTTGTCTTGTGGTGGGTGCGACTTGATGAAAGAGTTGCAATTTGTAATCGGACTGGCACGCATGCATATGTCGGCTGACACTGTCCAGTGGTTCATCGAAGGCTCCTGTTCTCCCTTTCTTAAACTTGAAGGAACTGTTCAAATCTTGGTTGTGTGCTGTCGACCAATTGGCATCCCTGGTCTGGATATATAACTGCAGGCGTCGCTTCAAGTTCAAATGCAGTAATAATACCACGAGGACGACGAAAATAACTCGCGATGTTTTCCGACCAATTCCGAGAGCCCCTGTGGCGACAACTTACAAGCTCCATCGGCATCGGGCGGAATTCAACCCTCGCTTATTGAAACTCCGCGAGCGACATCGGGTGCTAAAAAAAAAACCTAGACATTTACATATTGGCAGCAACAACCGAACTGTGACAACCGAGGAAGTTGAGAAGAATTCTTACTTTATGTAGGCTCTCCACGGATTCAGCGGTTCTCGGTCTCGACTCTCGAACTCGAAGTTGTCTTGCCTTGCCCTTCTCACACTCCGTGAGTCCGTGTTCCTTGTCGACGTGGCTCGTTCGCGTGTCGTGCAAGCCAAGACATCGCGTACCTCAGGTTAAGTAGAGCCTGGGATCATCAACGCCACGGGGGTGCTTCCTCGACGACGCCAGTTGTTCCGCCGCCTCGGCATCCCGGCTGGTTCCTTGATCTCCGCCGATGCATATGCATGCGTAAGTGGCGTTGTATTATATGCGCTTTGGGCGCTCCACCATCCTGTGAACACGGGCGGCAAACAAGGATTCTTCCCTGTCTCACCTCTCAGTCTCAGATTCTAATTCAAACGGCGGAAGCATTTCGGAGGCGGGTGGAACTGTGGAAGCACAAGTCAATTAGTTTAGCGAAGTGATGGCATCAGTAGATCAAGACAGGTCGGGTCCTTCTGGGAATGCTTCTTCGTCGCCGGGCCACGAAGGTTTTTACGTCTTTGTCTAGCCTTCTGCTACGTCGACTACTCTCTTCTCCCACACCATCTCCCGACGCACGACCTCGACCGCGAGGACACCTTACCCGCACCGTCCGCCAGGAATAAATTGACACGGAAGCGCGGGTGCTGTTCGGGTTAGGAGTCGACTGCCAGCCTTATTCGGTCTTAGGGTGCCTGCGCTACCTACCCGACCCTGCGTTTCGCTATCCATCTATCTCTTGTGAGAGAAATACACAAGGTGAGATTGAACTTGAACTAAAGTCTACGCAAAGATACAGAGCTTATATACTAGGACAAATATACTAGAAGATTCTACAGAGCATATGAGTAAGAAGAACCTCGGGGAAGCGGGGAGAACGAGTTGGCGCTGATGTGCTGACTCATGATCCGAGCCGAGGCGCATCACTTGATGCGCACCATGAGTTCGGCTTGTTGGATCTCCAACACTCCCCTCCAAGCCGAAGTCCATTACCAAGCTGCGTCGTGATCCTCGGTTGCGGCTCCAGCAGATTCCATCTTATCAGGACAGTTGATCTGATAATGGCCTTTCTTGCCGCACTTGAAGCAATTGATCTCGGATAGTGGACGACGTGGATGTGATGATGAGGCACGGTAGGCGGCCTCGCGTTCGCCGGTGCCAGTTCCAGATTTTCGTGATTCCTCGTTCAAAAGGCGTCCGATCACGTAGTCCAAGGTAAACTGTGTGGGGTCGGTGGAGTCGAGGGAAACGACAAGCGTGTCGTATGCATCGGGTAGGCCCATTGTGAGAACCAGAATAATGTCCTCATCTTCCACTGTGACTCCCGATTGTTGTAAGCGCAGGGCGACACTGCGGACTCGTCCAATCCAAGTCGACATCTTCTCAGAGTTGGCGGTATCCAGCTGCATCGACATGAACTCGCGTCGCAAGGCCATGCGCGTCGCAAAGCCGCGGGCTCGGTGTACCTTCTCCAATTCTGCCCAGATTCCGACGGCCGTGGGTGCAGTCATATGCGACAGTTGATCGACATCGACAGATAGAATCATCTCGGCGCGTGCCTCGGCGTTCTTGCGATCCCAGTCGCGTACACCTTTCGAGTTCGGTCCAGTCGTAGGTCTCGGGGTGGTTCCAACAGCGACATCATGAAGGTTCTTCCGTACAAGGACAGCTTCCATCAAAATGCGCCAAATTTCGTAGTTCTCGTTCGACAATTTCGTCATGCCCTTCGCTTCAGCCATCGTGGCGCTCGGGTGCAGGTACGATCACGGTTCGGGTTCGGGTTCGGTGCTGGCTTTCAGCAGGGCCAGGCTTTCGGTGCTGGTTTTCAGCAGACCAGACTTTCGGTGCTGGTTTTCAGCAGACCAGACTTTCGGTGCCGCTTTCGGGTAGGCGGGCTTTCGGTTCGTCGGGGTTTCGGATCAGCGGTAACGCGGCGTGATAAGCGGAGTTCGATGGGGGGGTACGACAGCGAGATCAACAGGAAGCGTGGTCGAGCTCGGGGCCCATAACCTGTGAGAGAAATACACAAGGTGAGATTGAACTTGAACTAAAGTCTACGCAAAGATACAGAGCTTATATACTAGGACAAATATACTAGAAGATTCTACAGAGCATATGAGTAAGAAGAACCTCGGGGAAGCGGGGAGAACGAGTTGGCGCTGATGTGCTGACTCATGATCCGAGCCGAGGCGCATCACTTGATGCGCACCATGAGTTCGGCTTGTTGGATCTCCAACATCTCTTCCCTCTACTCCCACCATCCTACGACGAACGCGAAAACACCATGCCCGCACGGACCACTGGCCATCGATCCCATCCCTCCGACCCACTTGCAGTAGTCCTGCAGCCGCCACCGGGCGAATCGCCTACGGAGCTCACTGCGCGGCTGGCCAAGGAGCAGGAGGACAAGCGCGTGAGCGACGCCATCGACGATGAGCTGCGGAAAGAGCGAAACGACAGGAAGAAGCGGGGCAAGAGGGAGGTCAAGGTGTTGTTGTTGGGGCAGAGTGAGAGCGGGAAGAGTACCGTTCTCAAAAGTGCGTTGTCTTTCTCTCTCGGTTGTGGGTCCCCTCCGATGAAACCGATTGCGTTATAGACTTTCGACTGAAGTACGCGCCCGTGCAATGGAAGGCCGAGTTACGGTCCTGGCGCACGGTCATCCAGCTCAACCTCGTTCAAAACGTCCTCACTCTGCTGGACGTGATCCAAGAACGGCTGGCCATCGTACCCAACGCCTCCGACTCGACAGCTTCCCTTACACTCGCAACATCCCCACCATCATCGTACACGCCATCGCCCTCGCCACTCCCACACGCAAACCCCCGCGGCTCCCTCGACTCGACGATCTCCGACATCACCTTCCTCTCGAGCTCGGCCTCCGCCGCTGCCTCACGTGTCGCACTCACCCAAAAGCACCGCGTTCTCCTACTACGATTGTCTCCGCTGCGGAAGGTCGCCGAGGATCTGCGCAACAGGCTGGGCGTTGGCGCGGGTGTGGACTTTTCGAATGGGGAAGACGATGTTACGTTTGGTGGAGGGCATGGGGTGCTGGACGGCCATGATCAAGACCATGTCGGTGCGAAGAGGAAGGCGGAGTTTGCCGTGCGTGGGTGGATTAGCGCGCTTGGGCTGCCGAACGGGTCGAGGAAGAGCGTCGATGACAAGTGCGTCTTTCTCTTTCACACCTCCCTTTCCATTCCTCACACGCGGAAAGCACACCCGACTCGCCGACCGACTCGACGAGCGAGATCCTGTTCTCACTCCGCGACGATATCCTCGCGCTATGGGAAGACATGGACGTACGCGCGCTCTTACGGGCCACCGGGGTCCGTATCGAGGATCGAGCGGGATTGTGCGTTCTCCCTTCTCAGTTTTCCATCTCTACTTACGATAACTAACTAACTACTTGTTAGTTTCCTCCCCGACACAACACGAATCACCGCCCTCTCCTACGTCCCCTCGGACAACGACGTCGTGCGCGCCCGGCTGCGCACCATGGGCGTCCAGGAGTGGAGAGTCGTCCTGGAGCCCGCGGCGGGAGGCGTCGGTGGGCCGGGCCTAGCCAGTGAGTTCTCCTCCTCTTCTCGTTTCAATTCGTTTCGCTTCCCTGGGGTTGTCCGGCTGTCGTCGCGTTTCGCGCGTCGGGGATTGGATTGACACCACGTTTTCGCCGCCGGCGATCAGGATACCGGTCTCCGGTCGTGGTTCGGGCGGGTTTTCGTAATCGCCTATTTCCGTTTCCCCTCACGCTGCCGGCGTTCTCCATTCTGCGTTCCTGGTCATGCCATGCCATGCCATATCCGTTATCGTAACCTAACCAGACACACACATACCAATCGCTGACCCAGTCCCGCACTCGCGCACAGGCGACTCGTTTGGCTCGGAATGGGTGATCTACGATGTGGGTGGGTCGCGCTCGCTGGTGAGTCTTTTCTTCTTTTTTTTTTTCGTTTGGACTGAATGGATTTTTAACAGAGACACGCGTGGTTACCTTATTTCGATGCGGTTAATGCGATCATCTTCCGTGCGTCCTTTACCATTCCCCTTTCCTTTCGTCGTCATGGTCATCGTAAACCCAATTAACACGCCATCGTCCAGTCGCGCCCATCTCCTGCTTCGACGAACGCCTCACCGAAGACCCCTCCGTCAACCGGCTCGAGGACACCTTGCTCTTGTGGAAGGCGATCGTGGGCAGCAAGCTCCTCGGCAAGATCACGCTCATTGTGTTTTTGAACAAGTGTGATTTGTTGAAGCGGTGCGTTCTCTTCTTCTCTTCTCTCTTCTCGCCCACCCTGCAATTCTCTTCTCTCCCACCCTGCGATATTCTATGGTGCTGATAATTTGGAATTTGCAGAAAGCTGCAGAGCGGGATCATGGTGAACAAGTACATGATCAGCTTTGGCAATCGCGAGAATGAGGTTGGGACGGTTGTTAAATGTGTGTGTTTTCTTCTTCTTCTTTGCCTCTTGCACTCGAAGCACCCCGATACTGATACTGATGCTGATATGATATGTTAGACCTGAAAGACAAGTTCAAAGACATCCTCCGTGCGGACGCGTCCGAGCCGCGCACAACGTATTTGTATGCGACGTCTGTCACGGTGCGTCGTCCCCACTTTCCGCTTTCCCCCTTTGTTTCCTGACGATCAGCGCGCAGGACACAAAAGCCACCGCGACGACACTCAATATCGTCCGCGACGGTATCATTCGCGAGCATCTCAAGCATGCCGAGTTCGTCTAGACCGTAGGGAGGAGGGAGGATGGAGGGAGGGGAGGGAGCAGGGAGGAGCACATATCTAGACTTACATTTCATTTCGTTTCATATTCTTGCTCTTTTTATTTTGTTTGTTTCGTTGTTTCTTTGTTTTGTCCTTTTCTTGCTTGATTCGATTTGTTATTTACTTGTACTTAGCTTGTGTTGTTTCGGTTGGCCTGCACCTTACACCCCGCATTGATATCTCTCATCTCTCTTGTGTATTTGTATATACTGAGCTGTAGACTCATACGAAGCTGCAACTCGATGCTTTGACGAATTCGGATGCTGGTACTAGTGCTAGTGAGGATGCAAAGAGAGAGAAATTTTCAAGACCGACGAAAATGGAATAGATACCGCTGAGATTGGGTCCTGGTGGGACAAGAGCTGACTAGTGCTGACTTCGCGTAGGGTAAAAAAATCAACCACATTGTCCTTCAGATTTTTTTTTTCTGCCTCCCGGCTGGCAAGTCGGATGCGGCAAGATGATTCAGTGCTAGTGTCGCTGAATTTGGCAAGTGCTCCAGAGGACTTGAATATGGGGGCACAAACAGCTTGGCCTAGTTGCCGACATTAGGAGTCTGAGAAGTGGCCATTGACACGCCGCCCATGAACGGTCAAGCTCTGAGCGATGAATTCTGCACACAAGTAACTGGGTTCAAACCGGTTGGCTGCCTAAGCATCTAATAGCTCCTCTTGCTTTTGCTTTTCGTTGCTAGTAGTAGCAGCTAGTCGGCTATTCCCAACTTCCCAAGCATGATTCATGTACGGGCGTTTTACGGTTAATCAGGTGGGTCAATGGCCTGGTTCGGCGCTCGAAATAACTCTAAACTATTGGATAGGAACCTGGCGTACCTTCGTTGGCCTCTCTGCCACCTTGCACACCTGGGAGTCGGCCGGGATATGTCAAACCGGAGTATATTACGTCGGAGACCCGTAATACGGGTTGAACCCGTCCCGTCTGAGCCCGTAACCCGTATTGTCGGGTTACGCCACGTTGCCAGTACGGTACGGGACCCGTACCGTATTTACGGCCCCGCACAACCATATATCTACGGGTACGGTTTAGAGCCCTAAGCATAAAATCATTCTCTGCATAACACAATTTTCACGACTTCAAAGCTTCAAGTTCATGAATTCAGGTTCGCGTGGTTCTTGCGTTTTTGTTCAGAGAGCTGGTGGAGATCCGCCCGAGGCCCGGCAGGGTCAATGGGACCGAAGACCACCTATAACGAACAGAAATGGCGGTCTGCACAAGAACCGTCTGGCTCGCAAGCGGCGAATGACTAGAGACCAAGCAGCCTGCTGCAGGCTGCTTGTATGAGAACTTGCATCTCTTATTCTTGCAGATCTTATTTCACTCGCAATGTGATCGCAACACAATTACATAAGTTACAATAAAATTCAGACTACACTCTTCCCTTCAGATGCTGTCAACACCTCTGGGATCTAGAATAGCAACATCTTCCACTGCTACCAGCATGATTAGCAACCTGAGCACTTACACAGGACTTGTTATGGTTCTATTTGAATGTACCAAGCATGAATAACCACAGAAGGCAATGGATTTCATGTGCGGTCCGGTACTGTATACAGTATATGATGCTTAGCTTGTCTGTGTGTCGGAGTACCTGCCCAACTTCCATCATCTGACACTAATAATCTTAAAATAATACGGGCTTTGACCAGAGCGTTTCCTTAAGATTCACATGTTTTGACCAAAGCTCATCCTTAAGATTTGCGCCATTTGACCAAGGATCTGTTTTAAGATTTGCATGACCTATCGAGCACTGTTAGACTTGACTTTGAGGTGGCAAGTTTTAAAATCCCAGGTTTTAAGCTTTCCACTCCAAGGATCGTCACCGACAAGCCAACGGGAAGAGGACCCCTGATAATACGGTCAGAGGTCAGATCCGGAGTTTGGATGAAAAATCAGTCGACCCCCGGGCATGTGTGGGGAAAATTCGGACAAATTGCACGGTTTTGGGGGTAGGTCGGGTCCAAGTTCGGACATCAAGACTGGTTTCAGCTAACAAACGGCTGTCACTGTGCTTGTAGAGCGGTTCCGGAGAAATTTGGAGGAAAATGTTAGGGAAATCACGAGAAAATGGTGATGTCAGAGGTGAAATTCGGACGAAATTTTGGACGCAGGCCCCGAAAGGAGTTCGGACAGAAATTTGCCAAGGGCCAAAATCCGGATCTGACCTCTCAGCCTATAATCAGGGGTCCTTCGGGAAAGTAGTTTTAAGAATGGTAGTTTTAAAATTCCGAGATTTAAAAATTTTCCACGCTGAGGATCGTCACTGGCAGACAAGCCATTGGGGAGGTAGTTTTAAAAACGGTAGTTTCAAACCAATTAAATCCAGTCAACTTAAACTGAGTTTAATTCCAATGAAAATTTGCATACAAGTCGTAAAAGTCATCAATTCAAGCGGGCGGACAGGAACTTAACACTGTACTTGCCACTTCGATACACCTGACGATGATTTCGGGGGTTGTGCAATCGAGGTGGCAAGAAACCCGATGTGAGTCACATGACGAGCTTGGACTTGGCGAATTTTTTTCTAAGTCCCTTGGCACGTGCACAAGTGATGGATGTCACACATCACACTCTTTGCTTTCTACCAGTGGCACGATGACCTTGCAAGCCATCTCAACTGCACCATCGCTAGGGCTCGGCGCCGTACCGTATACGGCTACGGCCGTACTTTTACGGCGCCGTACGGCTCCGGTCCGGGGGTCGCCGTACTGTACTGCTGGTTGCCAGCGACCAGTACGGTACGGTATGGGTACGGGTACGGGTACGGCCGTATACGGTGAGTATGGCCGTAGCTGGGTCACACCCGTTACCACTGCAATTTGGCGCAAGGGTTGGTTCTTGAACGGCTTTCTATGAGTTCGGGAACTCATCGCAACACCTACTATAGTGTTGCCGATGGCTGGCTTTGGCTGGCTCCGGCTCGGCTTCATATGGCTCGAAGCCGATAACATCACAAGCCAAGCCGAGCCAATAGTAAACGGCTTGGCTTGACTGGCTTTGGCTCAGCCACGGCTGAGCTATGGCTCGGGGCCCAAAAGTGGTCTAGCAGTGGCCTGGGTGAATGGGAAGTGTCGCTGATACACTGGGGCTGCGTAAGGCCAATGGAAACTGAGTCATGAGACCCATTCGGGAAGTCAAGCGCGAGTGAGCTCCCTGATGATACTGAGCATACTTTCGATGGAGGAAAGACATTTATTATGCATGTATATGATTCTAGTGAACATTTCTAGCCGAATCCCGGCAAAATGAGGTCAAACGGGGTCCCAATACACGAAATAGTGACGAGCGGCACAAGCCAAATCCCGGACATTGTCTGTACTCTCGCGGGCTCAAAGATGTCCAAATCACTTGAATGGGACCGAAACTCTGTAAGGTGGCGGTCACAGGTCAGAATTCCAGAGAGGAGGGCGAAAGGGTGGCTTAGACAATGACTTGGAGGATGATTGGGGCTCGGGGCCCTTCGTAAGTTGAAGGCGGGTCAAGGATGGAAGCGGCAGCGAACTGGAGGCTGTCCCGGACTTGTAGGGTGTCGCATGGCGGGTTTCTGGGCGGGAGAAGGTCGTAAGATGTTGACCTAGAGGGTGTAAATCGACGGCGCTGCCGAGTGCTCAAATGGAGGGTGAGAGATGTGTTCGAAGGGTTGGAATGGCATAGGATGGATTGGAACGTGTGCTGGATACACGGGAGAGGTGATACCAGATATTATGGGTGGAAGGGAGAGCATGGTGCACTGTGGTGCGCCGGGTCAGGAAAGCCGCGTCTGCACAGTACCGTTAGCGACGAGAGACTCAAAAAGGAGCATTCTGGCACGCACCTAGGCCCTTTGAAGTACCTCCTCGACATCCTCCCGGCTCCATAGTGCACTGTCCCGGCTCCATAGTGCACTGGAAACAGCCATATTCCGTGTCCGGGGGCACACACCTTGCAAGCATTACAAGGCTCCCTCTGCCTCAATTCTCATCGCAAGGCTTTTCGAAAGCCTTGGTAAGAGTTCCATGAGGCTCCCAGAGTGTTTGCAGCGGCAGAACATGAGTGGGTGGTGGACAGAAGACAGACGCGCGTACACCTTCCCAATCGGGACGGATGACTAAACGTCCGGTTCGGGTCACTTCGGGCAGCTTGCAGAGCACGGAATGTATATAGAGGACATTTACACAGACCGAGCTAACAGCTAGCCATGGCTGAGCCAGCTTGAAGCTGAGCTAAGCCACGATGGAGCCAAATCATATTGGCTTGGCTTTGGCTGGCTCGTAGTGGCTTGGCTTATCGGCTAGCCGAGCCAGCCAACGGCAACACTACCTACTAGATCTTAAATGAGAGAGAAATTCAACGAGTTCAGAGCAAGACTTTACACCTGAATCACACCGTCACACTCTTCTGCAGCAGCGATCCCCCTGCAATGGTCGGTGATGGATTGATTTACACTCTGACGAGCTCCGACTACCTTTCGGACCCATCTCTGATCGAAATCACGGCAAACATCTGCCAAATAGGCGGCGCATCAACACCATCAGCGCCATCACCGTACCGACCGTAGTACGGCCGGATCCAGCTGTACGGTACGGTCGGTACGGCGGCCCCCACCGCACCGTACCGTACTGTACTCGAGTGTGGTCAGACCAGGTACGGTGATAGGCCAGCTATCAGGATACACGTGAAATCTACCGATTTCTGTGCTTATTCTAATGTTTGGTACATCCAATTGAAGCCATTACGAGTCCCGTGTAAGTGGTTAGGATGCTATTCGCGTTGGTAGCAGTGAAAGAAGCTGCTATTCTGGATCCTGAGGGCGTTGATAGCATCTGAGGGAGAGTGTAGTCCGAATAACATTGCAAGAGAAGCGCCCCACTTGCATGTACTCAAAGGGAAACTAGACCTGCGACACAAGTGGAATAAGGATCATGACGCGGAAGTGGAATAGCGGAGTGGGACACTTTGTATGGTGAAGACAGGGATGACAGCAAGGGTCAACTCAGGATGATCGGAATACCTCGGGGCTATCTGAATAAGGAGACGCCGTGCTTCGGGATCTGCAGTCACGATTTTGGGTATCGAGCCTAATTAGGGTGGTGTCCACAAGATTGGGATCAATGGTCTTGGCAACAGGGTTGGAGGGTATTTGGAGGGTTTCTCCTCAAGTACTGGGCCGTCTGGGATGTAGGAAGCACGGGCAGAAAGGTACCAGCAAGGGCTATTCGGCTTCAGCTAGTATTGGGGCAGGAAGAATAACAGGAGCGGAATAGCGGCGGAAGCAAATTGTGAAACGTTGCACCGGTGCGCTGGGTGGAGCACCTGGCCACTGGTTGGGCTGAAGACCTCGGAGAGGGATCTCCGAACCAATTAGAAGCGGTGCTTTAGCCACGAACACACATGGACATAATCATCTATCATTTATATTTATCATGGTCTCTGTATATAAAGTGCCTGGGGGAGCCAGTTTCAGGACGGAATCACCCCGCTAGAGTTAGGGCGTGTTCTGGGCTTGGGGCTGTGCGAACTTGGATTGCCGGGTTTGTATAAGTTTCAATCTATTATTCGGGTTGTAGATACATTTGGATTTGGAATAAGAGTTACAAGAATAAGAGACAAGTTACACGTTCAAGAAGCTGGGTTCTGAAGTGCGACCTATAAGGTTCGGCTTACCGGTGGTTACAAGTACAAGACAAGCAACAGTGGAATCGTACCGGCGAAGCGCACGGGCAACGGAAACTGAATTACACGTTACAACCGGTGGAATCGTACGGGCGAAGTGCACGGGCGACGGAAACTGAAGAGAGACCTTCGGATTATCTGGTGGGCTAGAGTTTAGCTTGGTCAGAAGTCGAATAAGGGACTTTACCGAATAACACACAAAATCACAATCGTTCATCGAGTTGGAGTAGGATCTTTTGGGCCACAAAAGTGCTTGGAATAGCTTCTACTGGAATACTGATTCCTGTAGTACCTCAAGTCAGCTCTGTTCACACGGGCCGACACTCGTACTTGCAGTGCGGAATAGCATCTTGACATTTTATTAGATTAGATTTGACAACTCTTATTCACCTGTGGCTTATTCAAGTTGTTAGGTTTAGTTTGGTTTTAGCTCATCTGTGCGTTTCACAGACAGTCTCGTAGCACACCTTTCAACGGTACGGCGCCGTAGCTGTACTGTACCACCGTACTGCTGTACTAGTACGGTCCGGTGGTGAGCCCTAACCATCGCTGTAGATGAAGCATGTCGAGCCCTAGTGCGTTGGGCCACGGAGCAGATGGTCTGCAGGTGCATGAACATGTCAGCGTTGCCATGCCGCCGTGCACTTACTTTAGTATATCACTGCATTATGTGGTGCGAACAGACAGTGGTGGACAGTCGACACTCAACACGACCCGAGGCATGTCATCATTGCGGTATAAAGCCCTCCACCGTCGGACCACCGACTCGGATCCAATCCATATACAGTAAGGCTTACCACGAGTTGCACGGGTTTTAGCCCTTGCAATACCTGCGGGTTTTTGGGTCCTCAAAAGCCATACCTCCACTCTTGCCATCTGTGGGCAAATGTATACCTGTATCCGCAGATACAGGTACCTGCATGGATAACCCGCTGGTTTTTCGGCTGAATACAGGTTGTGAGGGGTCCACAGCCATCATACTATGGTAGATGGGTGAGATGAACCTTCCCTACAGCTGAGTTGTTCAATCTAATGGCTCCTTAATGGGTTTACATAGGGAGATGAGCTTGCAAATGACCTCTGAGATTTTGCTCAATCCATACCTGTACTCGTGGCATCCGTGGGAAACGGGTACCTGTATCCGCGGGTTTGAAACCCGCAGGTTTTTTACACGGGTACCTGTGCAGACATCTGCGGGTATGGCAACTCGTGGTAAGCTTTAATATACAGTCTCCGAAAAGCACAAGAATCGCGACGATGCAGAAACTACTTAGTACACTCAGTGGCACGGTCCCTGCCCGCAACCGACTTGATGGATCTACTTGTTTCCGCCACTCCTCGTTTTAAAACTGGCTGGCAGTTTTCTTAAACTCAACATCCCTGTGTGTTCGCCCTTCGAAAATTTTGATTTTAAAACTCAACTTAATTTGACGTTTAAACTGGCGGCTTTCCCAATGCACTCCCCTTCGCCTTTCAAAACGATCAGTTTAACGCCATTTTAAAACTCTCGGATTTAAATTGGATTTTTTAATACACTTAGCACTGTTTAGACCATCAGTCAAATGGCGGGAATCTTAAAATCGAGCTTTGGTCAAAACATGCATTTCCTTAAGATTGGGTATCAGTGAACTCACGGCTAATCTTAAATATTATTACTGGTATCGCTGCAACTTCTCATGCATTGCTGCAAGATTGGCTGTTGCCTTAATGGTGTCAGGGTGCTCGGCACCAAGCAACTTCATCTGTTTATCCAGCACCTGCTCCAGCAGCTCCTGTGCGTCTGTGTACCGTCCCAATGTCTTGTACGTCAGTGCAAGATTGGCTATTGCCTTAATGGTGTCAGGGTGGTCAGCACCGAACAACTTTGTTTGTTTCTCCAGCACCTGCTCCTCAAGTTCGTGTGCATCTGTGTACCAGCCCAATGTCCTGTAGGTCCCTGCAAGGTTGGCTGCTGCCCAAATGGTGCTAGGGTGGTCATCACCAAGTAGCTTTGTCCGTTTCTCCAGCACCTGCTCCTCCAGCTCCTGTGCATCTGTGTACCGTCCTAATGTCGTGTATGTTGATGCAAGGTTGGCTGTTGCCCAAATGGTGCTAGGATGGTCAGCACCAAGCAGCTTCATCTGTTTCTCCAGCACCTGCTCCTCCAGCTCCTGTGATTTGTTGAAGCGGTGCGTTCTCTTCTTCTCTTCTCTCTTCTCGCCCACCCTGCAATTCTCTTCTCTCCCACCCTGCGATATTCTATGGTGCTGATAATTTGGAATTTGCAGAAAGCTGCAGAGCGGGATCATGGTGAACAAGTACATGATCAGCTTTGGCAAATCGCGAGAATGAGGTTGGGACGGTTGTTAAATGTGTGTGTTTTCTTCTTCTTCTTTGCCTCTTGCACTCGAAGCACCCCGATACTGATACTGATGCTGATATAATACGCTAGATCTGAAAGACAAGTTCAAAGACATCCTCCGTGCGGACGCCTCCGAGCCGCGCACGACGTATTTGTATGCGACGTCTGTCACGGTGCGTCGTCCCCACTTTCCGCTTTCCCCCTTTGTTTCCTGACGATCAGCGCGCAGGACACAAAAGCCACTGCGACGACACTCAATATCGTCCGCGATGGTATCATTCGCGAGCATCTCAAGCATGCCGAGTTCGTCTAGTCTAGAGTCTAGACGGTAGGAAGGAGGGAGGGGGGAGGGGAGGAGGCAGGAGCACATATCTAGACCTACATTCTTGCTTCTTTTTTATTTCGTTTGTTTCTTTGTTCTTGATTCGATTTGATTTGTTATTTGGTTCTACTTACTTACCTTGTGTTGTTTTCGGTTGGCCACCTTACACCATACATTGATATCTCTCATTTCTCATCTCTTGTGTATTTGTATATACTTAGCTGTAGATTCAGACAAGCTGCAACTTGACACTGAATTTGAATGAAGATGCCAGTGAGGATGCAAAGAGAAATTTTTTCAAGACTGACGGAATAGTGACAAGAGCTGACTTTGCATAGCGAAAACTCAACGCATAAAAAAAAAAATTTTGAATACACCATTCCATACTGCAGTGCAATGTCGGCCGGTGTTGTTAGCATTTGAATGGCTTCGGGTGCACACTGGCAAGGTGCAGATGATAACGGATGCTGGGATAACTGGTGCTGGAGCCGGAACTGGGAAGCTGATGCAGGTAATGGTGCCCTCCCCCGAGTCTCGGATGTCAGCTGATGGCGCAATGGGGGGGGATATATTATACTCGCTCATGATGTGCCATCAGGTTGGTTTCATGACACTATTCAATATTAGCGCTCCTGTACTTGCTCCTGCAGCTTCTGTGCCTCTGTGTACTGTCCCAAGCTCCGGAGCGTCGCTGCAAGGTTGGCTGTTGCCCGAATGGTGTCGGGGTGCTCAGCACCCAGCAGCTTGGTCCGTTTCTCCAGCACCTGCTCCTGCAGCTTCTGTGCCTCTGTGTACTGTCCCAAGCCCCAGAACATTGCCGCAAGGCTGGCTGTTGCATCAATGGTGCTGGGGTGCTCAGCACCCAGCAGCTTGGTCCGTTTCTCCAGCACCTGCTCCTGCAGCTTCTGTGCCTCTGTGTACTGTCCCAAGCTCCGGAACGTCGCTGCAAGGTTGGCTGTTGCCCGAATGGTGTCGGGGTGCTCAGCACCCAGCAGCTTGGTCCGTTTCTCCAGCACCTGCTCCTGCAGCTTCTGTGCCTCTGTGTACTGTCCCAAGCTCCGGAACGTCGCCGCAAGGTTGGCTGTTGCATCAATGGTGTTGGGGTGCTCAGTACCCAGCAGCTTGGTCCGTTTCTCCAGCACCTGCTTCCGCAGCCTCTGTGCCTCTGTGTACTGTCCCAAGCTCGATAATGTTGTCGCAAGGTTGGCTGTTGCATCAATGGTGTCGGGATGCTCAGCACCCAGCAGCTTGGTCTGTTTCTCCAGCACCTCCTCCTGCAGCTTCTGTGCCTCTGTGTACCGTCCCAAGCTCCAGAACGTTGCCGCAAGGCTGGCTGTTGCATCAATGGTGCTGGGGTGCACAGCACCCAGCAGCTTGGTCCGTTTCTCCAGCACCTCCTCCTGCAGCTTCTGTGCCTCTGTGTACTGTCCCAAGCCCCAGAACATTGCCGCAAGGCTGGCTGTTGCATCAATGGTGCTGGGGTGCTCAGCACCCAGCAGCTTGGTCCGTTTCTCCAGCACCTGCTCCTGCAGCTTCTGTGCCTCTGTGTACTGTCCCAAGCTCCAGAACGTTGCCGCAAGGTTGGCTGTTGCATCAATGGTGCTGGGGTGCTCAGCACCCAGCAGCTTGGTCCGTTTCTCCAGCACCTGCTCCTGCAGCTTCTGTGCCTCCGTGTACTGTCCCAAGCTCGATAATGTCGTCGCAAGGTTGGCTGTTGCATCAATGGTGTCGGGATGCTCAGCACCCAGCAGCTTGGTCCGTTTCTCCAGCACCTGCTCCTGCAGTTTCTGTGCCTCTGTGTACCGTCCCAAGCTCCGGAACGTTGCCGCAAGGTTGGCTGTTGCATCAATGGTGCTGGGGTGCTCAGCACCCAGCAGCTTGGTCCGTTTCTCCAGCACCTGCTCCTCCAGCTTCTGTCCCTCTGTGTACTGTCCCAAGCTCCAGAACGTTGCCGCAAGGTTGGCTGTTGCATCAATGGTGGCGGGGTGCTCAGCACCCAGCAGCTTGGTCCATTTCTCCAGCACCTGCTCCTGCAGCTTCTGTGCCTCCGTGTACTGTCCCAAGCTCTGGAACGTTGCCGCAAGCCAGGCTGTTGCAAAAATGATGTTGGGGTGCTCGGCACCGAGCAGCTTGCTCCACTTCTCCAGTACCTGCTCCTGCAGTTTCTGTGCCTCTGTGTACTTTCCCAAGGTCACGAATGTTTCAGAAAGTTTCAACATTGCTGCAAGGGTCTTGGGATGCTCCCCACCAAGACAAGCATCACTTCTCATGAGGATGTCACGTCGGAGGGTTTCTGCTCTTGTGAACATTCCTCCTACCTGGAAGACATCTCCAAGGGGCCCTTCAAACCCAGTTCCTCGTATATCTCCATCTTCTGACAACAGTGTAATATGTAGCAGCAATTGTATTTTTTGCATAACCTCTGTGCTACAGGCTGTGGCCATCCCCAGAAGAGCAACAATCATCTTTCTCTGGTCAATCTGATTGGCGATAGTTATTCCTGCCCATTGATGCACAAGCGGATGGATACAGTATGCATTTTCCTGCCATGTCATGAGAGAGTAATCACAGATGTCTGACATCATTTCTGCAAATGCTAGGCTGTTCCAATTTGACTCTGCATTCCTAAAGTTTGACAGAAAATCCAACGCCGTCTGCAATATATCAAGGCTGGGATCCAGTGGCTCATTCCCAGGTGTATATTCAGATGCCCTTTGGAAGATATCCTCTGTGATCCCCTCAAAGTGGATAAATGAGCATAGCTGCAGAAATTGAGCCGCCCTGGGCCCAAGCTGATCAAAGCTGATCTGCCATGTGGTATACACAGTCCACTGGTAATCCGCATGGGACTGCTCAGGCTTCCTGCTTAATAGGGTAGCTTTGTTCCTGCGATAGAGTGGGATATATTTCGAAATATCCTGTTGCAAGGGAGATGATTTGGAGATAAATGCCCCGGCTTGTACTATTGCAAGTGGAAAGCAGTAAAGCTCCTGGTAAAATATTAAATAATGTCAATAAATCAACTAGTTTGAATACCTGAACTATCTGAACCGCATGTATCTTGTTATCATTCCTCAGCAGTTCTACACCAGCTCTATTGAGCAACAGAAGAACTGCATCATCAAGTGATAAATTGGAGACAGCAATGGCCTTTTGTGAGGATCCAGTATGAACCCAGAGCCCAGGGTTTCGAGAGGTAATCAAAATGTTTCCATGATTACATTGGGGAAGATATGCTTCCAGGTCCAAATTTGGCTGATCAGCATTGTCAAAGAGAAGCAACCATTCAGCATGGTGTGCTTTCAGCCAGGTTTGAGCAGCTTCTGCAGTATCTCCCAGTTTCTTGGCCATTGCTATTTGCTTGTAGCCTACTTCAATGGTTTCTGCACTACTTGCATTGATCTTGAACTGGTCAGTGAATCTATCCGCCAAATGAGTTATACTTGATAGTTTCAAAACATGACAAACCTGAGTCCAGATTCTGCAATAAATTTCAGTGCAGTCTGAGTCTTTCCAGCTCCACCAAGACCATGCAGTAGCACAACTTTCTGCTCCTTCTTCTCTATTGGCTGGAAGAATCTATCCAACTGCAATAGGATATCTTTACGACCTTGGAAGAATTTTGAGGGAAGAGGGCAGCTTCTGGTGGTTTGTATTTCATCTCGAGAGCATATCAGAATTTGAAGCTTTGGAAATCTTTGGCTCATTACCTTGAACAGTTCTCTGCTGCAAAATGCCATGCTCAGGATCCAGTGCCTGCCTGGAAAGAAGATTGTGTGAAGTTCGACCATTGACACTGTCCTGAAGCCTGTGATTGAGCATATAGTCAATTCCACCCAGTTTCAACACAGCTTCTTGAAAGCTGCGGACCAGCACTGTATTTCCAAACTGCGCATCAAGGTGCCCAAATAGTATCTGAACCTTGTCCAGGGGATTTGGGATGTTAGTCAACCTTGCACAGATGGGACTTGTGAGATTGTCCCAGATGGCCTGGATTATATCACTAATGCTTCCAGCTAATGCACCTTCAATATGTGAACGTGCAAGTTCAGGGTTGAAGGTGTCTGCAAACCACCTAAAACATTGATGGAGATGAGGAACTGTATTCTCATTGACACACACACCTTGGACCATCTGATGGGAGAATGGCCACCTCATGAGTTTGTGTAATCTGAACATGAGCGGTATTCAAAGTTGGATTGGTATCGGCAAGTGCCAAGAGCTAGAGGTGTTAAATGTATATATCAATAAGTTCCTGCATGCATACCTTCAGTTCCTCTTGGAGATCTACAATACACTTCTCATAGGAGGCAATGGCACTGGTGATACCACTCGGAAGGACAAATGGCTTGAATTTTCGGTGTCCACCCGATTTTGCCTTCTTGATTTCCTCAACCTTTCCTAAAAGGCCAACCAGAAGTCTAGAAAGTCAGATTTTGTTTCACTTTCAAAGCACATTCAACACTTACCGTTGGAAATCCTGGCATTTCTCCTTCAATTGTGCTGTACTTGCATCATTGTGGTGGGCCTGGATTACATGTTGCAGGGTCTGGAGTGTGCTGAGTATCTTCTCACAGAGATCCTTCAGTGCTTCCTGATTGTCCTCCATTTTCTGGGAATATTTTGAGTAGGAATCCCGGGAAAATAGCGACAAATACAACCTCGACATCCTCTAGCAACAACACAACACTTTGGAAGACATCCTTTGCTGGTGTGAATGCCCCATTTGCAGTGGCACCCATCTGGGCTTTCTGGAGAAGTGCACCAAGCCATGTGGTTGCTGTGTCGGTGGCTGTACCAGAAGATACGCTATCCGATGGTGAACCGGAGTGAATCGGAGAAGATCTGCGGCTAGGCATGAACCACTTCAAGTTCATTCGACCACTCCGCGTAGGAGTTGTAGCAGAGGAAGGTTGGGGACGGTGCGGCGTGGTCATGGTGAGAAGACAAGCAGCAGCGGTGCATGGGCGGCAATCTGTCAATCTGTCATTCGGAGCTTGGTGCGGAAGCCGCATGTCTGGTCTAATTATGAGCATCACACACACGGCATTCGGGCGCTCAGATGTCTCTCCCGTTCGGGTTATTTTTTGTTCGGTAAAGACAGAGAAACCACCGACAGCGGATAAGACTTACGGGTACACCAGCAAACAAAGTCTTTGCCTTTCACAACACCAACGAACGCCGAAGAAGTCGGAGCCTGAGAAAACACAGATCTCCGTCTCCTCTCACTCCGAGATCTACACAATGAGCACCAGGAGAACCATACCCACAGCACAGCTCCTAGTGGGACGCAACCGTGACATGCAACGCACTGGCGCTCCAACATGCAACATTGAGACGATGGATGCGGAGACGAGCCAAGCGACGTGTGGACGCCGTTCCAGCGTACTTACGAGAAGGAATATGACGAGGGTATGAGCCGACTGGGAAGTAAACGGGATGCCGCCGATAAGTAAACGGGATGCCGCCGATAGTAGGTGCATGCGAGTTCTCAAGGCTGGGTCCACCATCATGATGCGCAAAGCCAGAGAGCGGCGCAGGAGTGACAGACAACGAACCATGGGATGAGTGGGAACGGGTACGGGATTGCCGCTGACTGGGGCTTCGCAGCCGCAGTCATACCGGTGGGCTTCATCACGGCGGCAGTGCGTTCGTTCTTGGAACCAGGGAGACCATGCATGGCGATGGACGACGAGGAGGGAAAACCTTGGCGGTGTTGGACATGCCAACGAGCCCGAGGGTGTAGTCAGGCAATGGATGGAATGAACGATATGGAAGAAGAGCGAAGGGAGTTCCAAGAGTGCCCGTGAAATGAAGAACGACAGGGCGACGCAGAGGCGTACGGTGTCCGGTATCTCGTCCGTTCTTATTTTAAAATCCTGAAACGGGACGTTATGGGCGATCGCAGACTCGGAGGTTCCGCCCTACACCATGACGGGAAGAGATGTCAGAATCGCCGACAGAGAGGGGGAAAGTATACGCACATAGGTAGGCCGTTTGCCACTCCAAAAAATGATGGTAGCTTCCTGGCTACGGAGATTCTGTATCGGAGTACTAAAAGGTGGTCGGCACATCGCAATGAGCCCCGAATCGTCACCGAAAACGCGGACCGTAGACGCACATAGGTGGGCGGATGTCCGCTCAGCGCCATTAGCCTCGAGTGCGCGCGCGGCAGAGGCAGCGCAGGGAACGACTCGCGACAAAGGCGGTACCAATTTCGAGCACTAGATGGCGGAAGGTGCAGGAATGCGGAATCCAAACGAGTGCGACTCGGAAGGCGGTTTGCAGCGAGGGCTGCGCAAAGGTTACCAACTGCATATGGATGATCCGGAACCGCGTAACAGAGACGGATGAGACGTTAAGTAGGGAACAACTTGAACGAGGTTTTGCAAGTGGAGTTGAAAGGACAGCCAAGAAGAACTTGAAAGCGCGAGGGAGACAGTCTTTGGCCCTGGGTTGCCGAGGTCGAGGTCAGAGAGAAGTGCGACAGGCCTATCCCCGTTCAAGGCAGCAGCATTGTTGCATGGAGGTAGGAGACAAGAGCGGTTCCACTCAAACCGGAGTCACGGTGACGTGATCGCATTCCTAGGCTGACCACCACCACGACGGCTGCCCGGATCGCTCAAAATGCCTCCTTCGGTCTACAACCCCATGCTTTCATTCCAGTCAATTACAAGCCCGAACAACATGAAATTCCACCCTGCTCCGAGTCACATCCCCGTCGCCGTCTTTTTTTGAGAGGGGAGGAATGTCTGGTATTGGGAAGCGCGTCGGTGAAGCGCTGTGGACGCATCTCCCGGGAGACTGCCTGTCGTACTGGCTGGCAGGGACGAGGTAGTGGCGGGTAGTAGGGTGTTGTCTTCGCTCGCGATTCGCGACGTCAACTTGAAGTGCTGTGTGGGGCTGGATGGCCCGGCATACGTGGTCGCGAGTGACCTTTGTCTGCCGATGGGGTGAGTGCTCCTACTTTGCCTTTTCTCGCACTAACGTCTTACTGCCAGCTGCTGCTACTTGCTCTCATTAGCACGTAGCCACTCCCCTCGAAACCGCTTCCCAGTCCGCATCAGGTCCATCCTCGGCACTGGCTCCACCTCCGCTCTCGACCTTGAGGGTCTCGACAACACCTCGCATCGGGTCCGTCCGTCCGTGCCTTCGTGGGATGCAGTCGAGCGACGCTTCGTTCGCTGTGCGTCCTTCCTTCTTTCCGCCAGCTCATTTCGCTGGACACGGCACCTCACAGAAACCTACCCGCCTTCTCATTCCTCCGTGCTCTCGATCCGCCGGGCATCATCGGTGCCCCACTCAACGCCCCGCGTATGAGTGGCGCTGTCTCGCCCAGCAAATGCGCTAGCTGCGTTCCTCTCTGGCCGCCGCCGCCGCCCAATCTTGCGTTTACCACCGAAGCGACCAGGACATACCAGCTGAGGGAGATTGTAATGCGTGGAGGTGCGTACACCGTTGCTTCCCGCATATTTACACCAATTTGTACTCTCTTCCTGACAGTGTATACATATTCGCTGGGACCCCCTCGTCGTTGTCGCGCACTTCTTCAAGCTCGCGGCACGCCTCACGCGCGGCTCACGCGCCAACACGCAGACGGTGGAGCTCCTTTTCGAATCAGGATTCCTCTCCGACCTACCGCCTGGCAATCTTTTCGTTGACGACCGAAGCGACTAAGACCTCCCGTGGGGATCTTCGTGGCAGTGGCCCGCGGTAGCGGGTAGACCACCTGAGCCTCTGGATCTCTGCACCGCTATTCTCGGCACAAGGCATTGCGCATGACCTCCGGATACAAGCACACGCACCAGCTCGTCTATGGCCATAACCCGCCCTCGCGGTCCCCTCAGGCTCTATATCCACTTCGTCCCCATCCTCGTCGTCTACTAGTACCTCCATCGCAGCGAGACGTTGTCGTCATTCATTCAGCCATCCCCTCTCCCCCACCTCCGTCGATTCCCGCCCCTATGCGCCCCAGCTATAATCGACGCTGCGGAGAGTCGGTCGGAGATGATTCATTCGGTTGGACGTCGGGATAGGAGCGATTCGTTACCTCGCAGGGTATCTTCTGGTTATCTCCCACACGACCATGACCGTCTTCGCACCACCATCGTCTTCCCCTGCACTCTCCAGGGGATGACGGCTGCTCGTTTGGGCTTTCCGGCGTGGATATAGAGTTGCATCGCGGCGCGTTCGTACACGCCGCATTGGAGTATTCGCGAGCGTTAGCGAAGAGTCCACGAGTCTTCTCGAGCGCGTCGACCGCCATCCGCCGGGGATAATGACGACGTCCGTCCTTGCCTGCGAGTGGTCCGCACCTCTGTATCTTGGCCAACGCCCGTCGCGTTCCGCGCACCCAGAACGAGCCAAGGCCTGGTCGCTGTCGACTCTCTTTATACCTCAATGACCCTCGGTTGGCACATACGTCCGTATCTTGGCCGACGACCAGTCGCGTCCTGCGCACAGGGACGAGCTCATGGGGTTCCTCGGTGGGCGAGCCAGAACTCGTGTATCTTCATCAGATTCCCCCACTCGCTACGTGAAGTCATGGGCCACCCGCGATACTCGCACTTTCGCTGCGGTCGCTTTACCTCCTCTCGCCTGGTCCTAGGTCGCCTCCGTGGAATCGCATGCGAGTGGGGTCGTCGAAGAACAAGACGAGGGACGACAGACGAAGGGCAAGGGGAGGGAGGGGACGCGGCAGGGACAAGCGCTTGGTCCAGAGGCTGGATGCGGAGACACGGCCGTCGGTGGATAGTACTGGGACGCGCGCGACGGTCTGCTCCGACAAGGACATAGGCCGCCCTGCAGTCAGAGTGTGGAGTTCTGAATCGCGTGCGTGCACGTCCCTGGCGCTGTTCCCCAGCATCCGTATCGTTTTCCACAAGTGTCGCATATTTGGGCGGGAATATCCGGCAGTGCAAGCTGTGGTCTCGGAGCGGTTTACTCTTATCTTCTCGCTCCAAGCCGCAGGGTCTGTGATGCTGACAGAGGAGCGAGAGATGAGTATCGAGTTTGCGAGCCTGTCTTGGCGTTCCGGGGAACGAGTCTGCCCTGGACGGAGATCCAGCGATACTTGCCCCATGTGTCGTTCGCGATACCGGCTGGCATCTAGATGCTCGAGGGTTGCTGCACAATGCGCCCCGACTCCAAATGTATAACCACCTGGCTTGACGTCGACGAGAGCAGCGCAGGGGTGGATAGATCGACGCAGCGCACACGACAGAGGCAGCGCAGAGAGCAACGCCAACAGAAAGGGAGATCGGCGGACTCGAAAGGCAGGAACGCGGAATTGAATCGATCGCGAGAAGGCAGCTAGGCCTATAGGGGTACGCGAAGGATTCCGACGGCAGTGGCTGGATTTGCGACCGCGTGTCGGAGAGGGATGGGACGTTGAGCGGCGGACGACGAAGACGTCAGAGAAAGCTCAGAAGCTGGTTTTGTAACTGAAGAGACGACCAAATTGAAAGCATGCCCACTTTGACCCTGCGTTGCTGAAGGCGAGGTCATAGCGGACTGCAAGCGGTGTAGACTGGTTTCACACGCATTCGTGAGGCCCCGTTGCATTTGTTGCATGGAAGTAGAAAACAAGAGCGGTGTGACGGTGGTCATACCGCTTTTCGTCTCACCACGACTACCCGAATCCTACACAGCCGCCCATTCCTTTCAGTCAATTACAAGCCTTGGGCGCCATCGATTCCACTCCGCTCCCGCTGACATCGCTGTCGCCCGCTTTTTCGTTCGGTGAAACAGCTGGTATTGGGCAGAGCATCGGCGAAGACACATCTTCTCGGGGTTAGGTCATACCGGCTGGAAGGGACGAGGCTGGTATTCGGACCCACGTCCCAAAGAACAGATGGAAGCGGATGCATGGGTACGTCTCCAAGTCCTACGCCTCGCTCATGCCGTTGCTGAAAAGCCTAGTACCGGACCCGACGAGAACGTCGCCGTTCAAAACTCGAGACCTCTGTCCTTCGAAACTGTACGTCCCCTTCTGTCCATTCTCTGCTTGCCTCATAGAGCACCAGTAATGGGCTAGCTTCGTCCCTCCTTGCGCCTTTCCGACCGCCTCAGCCAACAGACCGCCAAATCTGGCGCTCGTCATAGAAGCGATCGAGACCCACCAACTGGGTACAATCCCGGTAGATGCGTGGAGGTGCGTACGCATTGGTCCCGCACATTTACACCTATCCTTAACCCTTCTCTTCCGCAGTATATTCGCTGGGACCTCTCCGCCGCCGTCGCGCACTTCTTCAAGCTCACTATTTACGGATCCGATACGCAATCTACGGCCTCCAGACTGTCTGCGACGACCATTTGGCAGCGCGCCAACGCATACAGTGAACCTCTTTTCGAATCAGGTTTCCTGCCCGACCTGCTACCCGCCCCGCCAATTTTGCGCTGAGCACCGATCCAGGCCGCCAGCTCGGTGACAGACCACCCTCAGCGTCGTCGCCTCTGCACTAGCATTGTCGACGCAACGCATTGGGCATGGTCCCGGATACGCCCACACATACCAGAGCGGACGGCTACCGGCTGTTATATCGCAATAATCGGCACTCGCAATCCCCTCTACATCCCATTCGTCCCCATCCTGCATCCTGCTCGTCGGCCACCCAGGCATCGCCCCCCACGCGTCAGCGAGACCTGGCCGCCATTCGTTTTGCCGTTCACCGAATCCTCACCTCGCCTGTCCTTCCCGCCGCTGTCAATAGCGCGCGCGTCCCGGCTACAATCGACACTGCGGGACAGCGCAGCGGATATGTCGGAATACGCACGACCATGACCGTCTTTCCACCACCCTCTTCTTCCCTGCAATCGTGGTCCCATATAGTGCACGGCCTTCCGGTCGCGCTTGCACTTCGTCTCCGACGTGGATGTAGAGTCGACTCGAGTGGCCTAACCTACGTTGGAGTGTTGGCGGGTATCGTCTGCGAGTCTTCTCGAGCGCGTCGCCTGCCATCCGCCGGGATAACCACGAGCCGTCCTTGCCTGCGAGTGTCGGTCGCGTTATGTGCAGCTAGAACAAGCCAATGCTTGGTCGCTGTCAACTCTCCTCGTTGACGCTGCCGCCCATGGTGCTTCCCGCAACGTCATGCACTTTTCGGTGCACAAGCCTCGGATTCTCGCCACTCGAAGCCATTACTCGATTGGCCACCGGTACCCACGATACTCGCACTTTCGTTGCGATCGCTCTACGTCCCTTCGCCTGGTCCTAGTCCGCCTCCGTGGAATCGCATGCGGGTGTATCTGAATCGGCGGGACAACGCGAGGGCCAGGGGGCGGGGGATGAGGGCCTTGAGGAGGGACGCGGCAGGTACGAGCAGTTCGTCGAGGAGAGCTGGGTGCGGAAGATGCAGCGGTGGATAGTGATGGGACCAGCCCGACGGTCTACTCCGACAGGGAGGAGAAGGATGCAGTCGGAGTGTGGAGGCCCGAATCGCGTATCGCGTGGCGCATGGGTGCACGTCCCTCGCGGGGTTCCCCAGCATCCGTATCGTTTTCCACAAGCGCCGAAGCCTAGCTTGTCGCCTCTTTGGGCGGGAATATCCGGCCATCGTACCCAACGCCTCCGACTCGACAGCTTCCCTCACCCTTGCATCCCCACCATCATCGTACACCCCATCGACCTCTCCAAACCCCCGCGGCTCCCTCGACTCGACTATCTCCGACATCGCCTTCTTCTCGAGCTCGGCCTCCGCCGCTGCCTCGCGCGTCGCACTCACCCAAAAGCACCGCGTTCTCCTGCTGCGATTGTCCCCGCTGCGCAAGGTCGCAGAGGATCTGCGCAACAGGCTTGGGGTTGGCGCGGGTGTGGACTTTTCGAACGGGGAGGAGGATGTTACGTTTGGTGGAGGGCATGGGGTGCTGGACGGCCATGATCAAGACCATGTCGGTGCGAAGAGGAAGGCAGAGTTTGCCGTGCGTGGGTGGATTAGCGCGCTTGGGCTGCCGAACGGGTCGAGGAAGAGCGTCGATATCGATAAGTGCGTCTCTTTATCTTTCACTTCCCTTCCATTCCTCACATGCCGAAAGCACATCCGAGTCGCCGACCGACTCGACGAGCGAGATCCTGTTCTCACTCCGCGACGACATCCTCGCGCTATGGGAAGACATGGACGTACGCGCACTCTTACGGGCAACTGGGGTCCGTATCGAGGATCGAGCGGGATTGTGCGTTCTCACTTTCCATCTCTACTTACGATAACTAACTAGTTGTAAGTTTTCTCCCCGACACAACACGAATCACCGCACTCTCCTACGTCCCCTCGGACAACGACGTCGTGCGCGCCCGACTACGCACCATGGGCGTCCAGGAGTGGAGAGTCGTCTTGGAGCCCGCGGCGGGAGGCGTCGGTGGGACCGGCCTAGCCAGTGAGTCGTTCTTCGCTTCAATTCGCGTTTCGTTTCGCCTCCCTGGGGATTGTCTTGTTCGGCTGTCGTCGCGTTTCGCGCGTCGTCGGGGATTAGATTGACACGGGTTTCGCCGCCGGCAGATCGGGATTCGGGATCTCGGTCTCCGGTCGTGGTTCGGGCGGGGAAATGTTGTCATATTCGTAATCGCCTATTTCCGTTTCCCCTCACCGCTGCCGTTGTTGGTCTCTGCGTTCCTGGCCATGCCATGCCATATCCATTATCGTAACCATATACCTAATCGCTGACCCCAGTCCCGCACTCGCGCACAGGCGACTCGTTTGGCTCGGAATGGGTGATCTACGATGTGGGTGGGTCGCGCTCGCTGGTGAGTGTTTTTCCTTTCTTTTCGTTTGGACTGGATGAATGGGTTTTTTACAGAGACATGCGTGGTTACCCTATTTCGATGCGGTTAATGCGATTATCTTCTGTGCGTCCTTTCCCTCCCTCCCTTCCTTTCATCATCGTCAACTAACACCCCCTCCAACCACACCAGTCGCGCCCATCTCCTGCTTCGACGAACGCCTCACCGAAGACCCCACCGTCAACCGGCTCGAGGACACTTTACTCTTGTGGAAGGCGATCGTGGGCAGCAAGCTCCTCGGCAAGATCACGCTGATTGTGTTTTTGAACAAGTGCGATTTGTTGAAGCGGTGCGTGTTTGGCTCTCTGTTCTCTTCTCTTCTCTTCCCTCCCACCCTGCGATATTCTATGTCTCACCCTGCAATGTTCTATGGTGCTGATAATTTGTTAGAAAACTGCAGAGCGGGATCATGGTGAACAAGTACATGATCAGCTTTGGCAATCGGGAGAACGAGGTTGGGACGGTTGTTAAATGTGCGTTTTTTTCTTCTTCTTCTTCTTTGCCTCTTGCTCTCTTGCCCTCATTTCTCGTTTCTCGTTTCTCGTTTCTCGTTTCTCGTTTCTCGTTTCTCGTTTCTCGTTTCTCGTCTCTCGTTTCTCGAAGCAGCCCCCCGATGTTGATGCATGCTGATGCTGATACGATACGTTAGATCTGAAAGACAAGTTCAAAGACATCCTCCGTGCGGACGCCTCCGAGCCGCGCACGACATATTTGTATGCGACGTCTGTCACGGTGCGTATCTCTTCCCTCTTCCCGCTTTCCTCTTCCCTCTTTCCCGTCCTTCATGTTTTCTGAAAACGATTTGTACAGGACACAAAAGCCACGGCGACGACACTCAATATTGTCCGCGACGGTATCATTCGCGAGCATCTCAAGCATGCCGAGTTCGTCTAGTCTAGACCGTAGGGAGGAAGGAGGGAGGGAGGAGGGAGGAGGAGCACATATCTAGACCTACATTTCGTTTCATTTCATATTCTTCTCTTGGTTCTTTTTATTTCGTTTGTTTGTTTTGTCCTTTCTTGATTCGATTTGATTTGTTATTTAGTTCAGTTCTACTTTATGTTGTTTTCGGTTGGCCTGCACCTCACACCTTACACCATGCATTGATATCTCTCATCTCATCTCTTGTGTATTTGTATATAGCTGTAGATTCAGACGAAGCTGCAACTTGATGCTTGGATGAATTTGAATGCCAGTACTAGTGAGGATGCAAAGAGAGAATCTTTCAAGACCGACGGAATAGTGACAAGAGCTGACTTTGTGTAGGGAAAACTCAACCAAAGAAAAAAAAACCTGAATACACCCTTCCATACTGCAGTACAAATGTCGGCTGGTGTTGTTAGCATTGAATGCTTTTGGATGCAAGCTCATGAGGTGCAGATGATAATGGGCGCTGGGATAACGGGTGCCGGAGCTGGAACAGGGAAGCTGATGCAGGTAATGGTGCCCTCCCCCGAGTCTCGGATGTCAGCTGATGGTGCAATGGGGGGGGGATATATTATACTCGCTCATGATGTGCCATCAGGTCGGTTTCATGACACTATTCAGTATTAGCGCTCCTGTACCTGCTCCTGCAGCTCCTGTGCCTCTGTGTACTGTCCCAAGCTCCGGAACGTCGCTGCAAGGTTGGCTGTTGCCCGAATGGTGTTGGGGTGCTCAGCACCCAGCAGCTTGGTCCGTTTCTCCAGCACCTGCTTCCGCAGCGTCTGTGCCTCTGTGTACTGTCCCAAGCTCGATAATGTTGTCGCAAGGTTGGCTGTTGCACTAATGGTTCTAGGATGCTCAGAACCTAGCAGCTTGGTCTGTTTCTCCAGCACCTGCTCCTGCAGCTTCTGTGCCTCTGTGTACCGTCCCAAGCTCCCGAATGTCTCCGCAAGATTGGCTGTTGCATCAATCGTCTTGGGGTGCTCAGAACCTAGCAGCTTGGTCCGTTTCTCCAGCACCTGCTTCCGCAGCGTCTGTGTCTCTGTGTACTGTCCCAAGCTCGATAATGTTGTTGCAAGGTTGGCTGTTGCACTAATGGTGCTAGGATGCTCAGAACCTAGCAGCTTGGTCCGTTTCTCCAGCACCTGCTCCTGCAGCTTCTGTGCCTCTGTGTACCGTCCCAAGCTCCCGAACGTCTCCGCAAGATTGGCTGTTGCATCAATCGTCTTGGGGTGCTCAGAACCTAGCAGCTTGGTCCGTTTCTCCAGCACCTGCTTCCGCAGCGTCTGTGCCTCTGTGTACTGTCCCAAGCTCGATAATGTTGTCGCAAGGTTGGCTGTTGCACTAATGGTGCTAGGATGCTCAGAACCTAGCAGCTTGGTCCGTTTCTCCAGCACCTGCTCCTGCAGCTTCTGTGCCTCTGTGTACCATTCCAAGCTCCGGAACGTTGCCGCAAGGTTGGCTGTTGCATCAATGGTGCTGGGGTGCTCATCACCCAGCAGCTTGGTCCGTTTCTCCAGCACCTGCTCCTTCAGCTTCTGTGCCTCTGTGTACCGTCCCAAGCTCGATAACGTCGACGCAAGGCTGGCTGTTGCATCAATGGTGTTGGGGTGCTCAGCACCCAGCAGCTTGGTCCGTTTCTCCAGCACCTGCTCCTGCAGCTCCTGTGCCTCTGTGTACTGTCCCAAGCTCTGGAACGTCAACGCAAGATTGGCTGTTGCATCAATGGTCTTGGGGTGCTCAGCGCCCAGCAGCTTGGTCCGTTTCTCCAGCACCTGCTTCCGCAGCTTCTGTGCCTCTGTGTACTGTCCCAAGCTCCAGAACGTCTTCGCAAGGTTGGCTGTTGCACTAATGGTGTTGGGGTGCTCAGCACCCTGCAGCTTGGTCCCTTTCTCCAGCACCTGCTCCTGCAGCTTCTGTGCCTCTGTGTACCGTCCCAAGCTCCAGAAGGTCGCCGCAAGCCAGGCTGCTGCATCAATGGTGTTGGGGTGCTCAGCACCCAGCAGCTTGGTCTGTTTCTCCAGCACCTGCTCCTGCAGCTTCTGTGCCTCTGTGTACTGTCCCAAGCTCCAGACTGTTTGAGCAAGTTTGGTCATTGCTACCAAGGTCTTGGGATGCTCCCTACCAACACGAGCATCACTCCTTATGAGGATATCACTTCGGAGGGTTTCTGCTCTTCTGAACATTCCTCCTTCCTGGAAGACATCTCCAAAGGGACCTTCAAACCCAGTTCCTTGTATATCCTTGTCTTCTGATAACCGCATAACATGCAGCAGCAATTGTATCTTTTGCATAACCTCTGTGCTACAGGCTGTCGCCATCCCTAGAAGAGCAACAATCATCTTTCTCTGATCAATCTGATTGGTGATAGTCATTCCTGCCCATTGATGCACAAGCGGATGAATAGAGTATGTATTCTCCTGCCATGTCATGAGAGAGTAATCACAGATCTCTGACATCATTTCTGCAAATGCTAGGCTGTTCCAATTTGACTCTGCATTCCTAAAGTTTGACAGAAAATCCAAAGCTGTCTGCAATGTATCACGGCTGGGATCCAGTGGCTCATTCCCAGGTGTATATTCAGATGCCCTTTGGAAGATATCCTCTGTGATCCCCTCAAAGTGGATAAATGAACATAGCTGCAGAAATTGAGCAGCCTGGGGCCCAAGCTGATCAAAGCTGATCTGCCATGTGGTATACACAGTCCACTGATAATCCCCATGGGACTGCTCAGGCTTCCTGCTTAATAGGGTAGCTTTGTTCCCCCGATAGAGTGGGATATATTTCGAAATATCCTGCCGCAAGGGAGATGATTTGGAGATAAATGCCCCGGCTTGTACTATTGCAAGTGGAAAGCAGTAAAGCTCCTGGTAAAATATTAAATAATGTCAATAAATCAACTAGTTTGAATACCTGAACTATCTGAACTGCATGTATCTTGTTCTCATTCCTCAGCAGTTCTACACCGGCTCTATTGAGCAACAGAAGAACTGCATCATCAAGTGATAAATTGGAGACAGCAATGGCCTTTTGTGAGGATCCAGTATGAACCCAGAGCCCAGGGTTTCGAGAGGTAATCAAAATGTTTCCATGATCACATTGGGGAAGATATGCTTCCAGGTCCAAATTTGGCCGATCAGCATTGTCAAAGAGAAGCAACCATTCAGCTTGGTGTGCTTTCAGCCAGGTTTGAGCAGCTTCTACAGTATCTCCCAGTTTCTTGGCTGTTGCTATTTGCTTGTAGCCTACTTCGATGGTTTCTGCACTACTTGCATTGATCTTGAACTGGTCAGTGAATCTATCCACCAAATGAGTTGTACTTAATAGTTTCAAAACCTGACACACCTGGCTCCAGACTCTGCAATAAATTTCAGGGCAATCTGAGTCTTTCCAGCTCCACCAAGACCATGCAGTAGCACAACTTTCTGCTCTTTCTTCTCTATTGGCTGGAAGAATCTGTCCAACTGCAATAGGATATCTTTACGACCTTGGAAGAATTTTGAGGGAAGAGGGCAGCTTCTGGTGGTTTGAATTTCATCTCGAGAGCATATCAGAATTTGAAGCTTTGGAAATCTTTGGCTCATTACCTTGAACAGGTCTCTGCTGCAAAATGCCATGCTCAGGATCCAGTGCCCGCCTGGAAAGAAGATTGTGTGAAGTTTGACCATTGACACTGTCCTGAAGCCTGTGATGGAGCATATGGTCAATTCCACCCAGTTTCCACACAGCTTCTTGAAAGCTGTGGACCAGCACTGTATTTCCAAACTGCGCATCAAGATGACCAAAGAGTATCTGAACCTTGTCCAGGGGATTGGCAGTGTTAGTCAACCTTGCACAGATGGGACTTGTGAGATTGTCCCAGATGGCCTGGATTATGTCACTAATACTTCCAGCCAATGCACCTTCAATATGTGATCGTGCAAGTTCAGGGTTGAAGGTGTCTGCAAACCACCTAAAATATTGATGGATATGAGGAACTGCATTCTGATCCACACACACACCTTGAACCATCTGCTGGGAGAACGGCCACCTCATGAGTTTGTGTAATCTGAGCATGAGCAGTGTGCAACATTGGATTGGTATCGACAATTGCCAAGTGCTAGAGATGTTGAATGCATACATCTCATCGAGTGCCTGCATACCTTCAGTTCCTCTTGGAGGTCTATTATATGCTTCTCATAGGAGACAATGGCACTGGTGATACCACTCGGAACGACAAATGGCTTGAATTTCAGGTGTCCACCCGATTTTGCCTTCTTGATTTCTTCAACCTTTCCAGATAAGCCAACCAGAAGTCTACACAGTCAGACTTTCCTACTTTCCGAGCATATCCAACACTTACCGTTGGAAATCATGGCATTTCTCCCTCAATTGTGCTGTACTTGCATCGTTGGGGTGGGCCTGGATTACATGTTGCAGGGTCTGGAGTGTGCTGAGTATCTTCTCGCAGATATCCTTCAGCACTTCCTGATTGTCCTCCATTTTCTGGTAATATTTTGAGTAGGAATTCCGGAACAATAGCCACAAATACAACCTTGACATCCTCCAGCAACAACACAACACTTTGGAAGACATCCTTTGCTGGGGTGAATGCCCCATTTGCAGCAGCACCCATCTGGGCTCTTTCGAGAAGTACACTGAGCCATGCAGTTGCTGTGTCGGCGGCTACACCATCGGATGTGCTATCTGATGGTGAATCGGAGCGAATCGGAGAAGATCTGCGGCTAGGCATGAACCACCTCGAGTTGCTTTGACCACTCCGAGCAGCAGGCGTCGGAGTCGCAGAGGAAGGTTGGGGACGGTGCGGCGTGGTCATGGTGAGAAGACAAGCAGCAGCGGTGGGCGGGCGGCAATCTGTCGTGCGGAAGCCGCATGTCTGTTCTAATTCTGAGCATCCCACATCACACGGCATTAGGCGCTCAGATGTCTCCCACTCGGGTTATTTTTTTGTTCGGTAAAGACAGAGAAACTACCGACAGTGGATAAGACCTACGGGTACACCAGCAAACAAAGTCTTCGCCTTTCCTCGGCTCACAACACCAACAAACGCCGAAGAAGTCGGAGCCTGAGAAAACACAGATCTCCGTCTCCGTCTCCGTCTCCTCTCACTCCGAGATCTACACAATGAGCACCAGGAGAAGGCCATACCCACAGCAGCGCTCCTACTGGGACGCAATGTGCAACGCACCGGCGCTCCGACATGCGACATCGAGATGATGGATGCGGAGACGAGCCAAGCGGCGTATGGATGCCGTTTCAGCCTACAAGGAGGAATACCACGAGGGTATGAGCCGACTGGGAAGTAAACGGGATGCCGCTGATAGTAGGTGCATGCGAGTTCTCAAGGCTGGGTCCACCATCATGATGCGCAAAGCCAGAGAGCGGCGCAGGAGTGACAGACAACAAATCATGGGATGGGTGGGAACGGGTACGGAATTGCCGCTGACTGGAGCTGCGAAGCCGCAGTCATACCGGTGGGCTTCATTAGGGCGGCAGCGCGTTCGTTCTCGGAACCAGGGAGACCCATGGTGATGGACGACGAGGAGGGCAAGACCTTGGCGGTGTTGGACATGCCAACGAGCCCGAGGGTGTAGTCAGGCAATGGATGGAATGAACGATATGGAAGAAGAGCGAAGGGAGTGCCAAGAGTGCCCGTGAAATGAAGGATGCAGAGCCTGAGGCGTACGATCATACTACGATGTCCGGTATCTCGTCCGTTCTTATTTTAAAATTTTGAAACGGGACGTTATGGGCGATCGCAGGCTCGGAGGTTCCGCCCTACACCATGACGGGTCAGAATCGCCGACAGAGAGGGGAAAGTATACGCACATAGGTAGGCGGTTTGCCACTCCAAAAAATGATGGTAGCTTCCTGGCGACGGAGATTCAGCATCGGAGCAAAGGTGGATCGCAATGAACCCCGAATCGTCATCGAAAACGCGGGCCGTAGACGCACATAGGTGGGCGGATGTCCGCTCAGCGCCATTAGCCTCGAGTGCGCGCGCGGCAGAGGCAGCGCAGAGAGCGACGACAAAGGCGGTACCATTTTCGAGAACTAGATGGCGGAAGGTGCAGGAATGCGGAATCGAAACGAGTGCGACTCCGAGTCGGAAGGCGAAGCCGGTAAGGGTGGTTAGCAGCGAGGGTGGCACAAAGGTTTCTGACGGTGGCTGATCTGGAGCTGAGTGGCGGACAACGAAGAGGGAAGACACAGTTAGACACTGTTTGGTAGTTTGGCGTCGAAAAGACCGGTCACCGGTACAGGAGCGGTACAGGAGGGCAGAAACACTGGAAAGCGCGAGTCGAGTTTGAGCCCGAGTTTCTGGAGTTCAAGTCAGATCCGAGTGCGACTGGATTCATGAAGGGCCGTGCATGGAAGTAGGAGACAAGGTTCCGATGACAAACCGGAGTCACGGTGACGCTGATCGCATTCGTCCACCCCACGACGGCTGCCCGAATCGCCCTAAAATGCCCTTCCTTCGGTCTATACGACCCCATGATTTCATTCTGGTCAATTACAAGCCCGAACATTATGAAATTCCGCCCTGCTCCGAGTCACATCCCTGTCGCCGTCTCGTAATGTCTGGTATTGGAAGCGCATCGGTGAAGCGCTGTGGACGCATCTCCCGGGAGACTGCCTGTCAGTGCCAGCCAGTACTGACTGGCAGGGACGAAGTAGTGGCGGGTAGTAGGGTGTTGTCTTCGCTCGTGAGCGGACCGATTCGCGACGTCAACTTGAAGTGCTGTGTGGGGCTGGATGGCGCGGCATAGTCTGCCGATGGGGTGAGTGCTCCTACTTTGGCTTTTCTCGCACTAACGTCGTACTACCAGCTGCTACTACTTGCTCTCGTTAGCACGTAGCCACTCCAAACCGCTTCCCAGTCCGCCCATCTCGACGCTGGCTCCACCTCCGCTCTCGACCTCGAGGATCTCGACAACACCTCGTATCGGGTCCGTCCGTCCGTTTGTCCGTGCCTTCGTGGGATGCAGTCGAGCGACGCTTCGTTCGCTGTGCGTCTCCTGCCTTCTTTCCGCCAGCTCATTTCGCTGAACAAGGCACCTCACAGAAACCTACCCACCTTCTCATTCCTCCGCGCTCTCGATCCGCCGAGCATCCTCGGTGCCCCGCTCAACGCCACGCCCCGCGTATGATTGGTGCTGTCTCGCCCAGCGAGTGCGGGGCGCATGGGGTGCAGGCTTTGGACGACCCAGAGCGTTTCGTTTAGCTGAGGGATCGGTATGGCGATGATATGAGCAGGGAAATTGGGGAGGAATGGAGCCGGTGAGTGGGTTCTATCCTCTTCGACGCGGGAATACTCAGCGGATGTATACTCCTCGGATGTCGCTTTGTCGGACCCACTGGCCATCAGGAAAAACCCTCCAAAGAAATCCGAGAGGATTTACCCGTATTATTCCTTATGGCGGCAAATTGGCCCGAATTACCTCGATTACTTTTTTACCTTCAATAAGATCACTCCCCAAATAATTTGACCAGAATTACCCCTCATTTACTCCGCATTTGCAGTCCATTATCTCATGGTTAGGGTCGTCAGACTTTGTTAATTGCTCAGATTCAGCTCTTTACACAAAAAGGCAGTTCATTAACAGTAGGGGAAAGGACAGTAATACAAATAACAGTAATAGGAAGTGACGTTGTAGTTCTACTGTTCTGGGACTCAAGCAGCATCACCAGTACCCTTAGCCAGTAGCGACGACGGATAGCGAGGACGGATAGCGAGGACGACGACGACAGCTGTCGAGGTCTGTGTACATATCAGAAGAGCCGTCGACGGAGGAGGAAGAAACGCATACCCGACCGGAGTAACGACGACCTCATGCAAGTCTTGCACAAGTGACGGCAGCGATGGACGAGGGTGGCGCTGCAATGCGTGTGGGCAGGGGAGTGCCGAGGTCGAAGCTCGTGGAGCACAGAGCCACGCGCGACGCGCGGATAGGGATAAGGGCGGGACACGACGACGGGGAGCACTCTGCAGCACAAGTGAGAAGATAGAGGTAGAAGAGGGACGGGCAACGCACCTGTTTGACCACTCCAGCGAGCTTTGGAATCTGGCGGTCTCGTAGTCCACTTGATGATTCGGGTTACTTGAAAATTGACAATTACTTGACGCTTGCCGGCTAGTGGGATTGCTGCTGCTTGAAGATGGAAGCTTTGAGGGCAACCGGAAACGTCGAGACGTGCTTGAAGAGGCGAGTTGGCATCGAGCAAGAGGGCAGCGACTAGAGTTGATACTGGCAGCTTGAAGAGGCGCGGTATCGGAGCCGGGTGTTGGCGATGGCGGGTTGCGGCGTTGCTGCGGAGGGGTCCAGCGGCAGCGCATTGGAGCCGGCCGCCCGAATGCGAGAGGACGTTGACGAGCACAGGGTGGGAGTCGTCAAGGCCACAGAAGGCGGAGGGAGAGGGAGCGGTGTGGGTAACGTCGCGGCGCCGAATGTCTCGACGGTGGGTGGTTAGTGGGGGCAGAGGAAAGAGAAACAACAGACCGTGACGGCTAACATGGCGCCATTTCACTAATTTCTAGCGAATGACTCACCGCATCAGCCATCTGTCAATGGCCTGTCAGTGGACTTAGCAGATTTTCGACTCGAGAGTGTAGACTCAACCAACATCTGCTGTCCCCACCGGCAGAGGTAAACGGTCAATGAAGGAAGGCGGGCGGGTTGCCGGAATCAACTCAGTGACCGCTATCCGGCGAAGCGTCCATCTACTGCCGAAGTTTGGGCCTGTCGTGCCCGCAGAATGGACGTCGAGCAACGTTCTCGTTTGCCCAACGTTTTTCGTAAATTCAAAGACGGATAGACATGTGTATACAACCCTGTTCTAATGAGTACCAAATAGTACCAATTACCCCAAATTACTTCCGCTTGATTATTGGATATGAAGATTCGTCTGAACTACCTTGAATCACCCTGAAATAAGACTTCTTACCCCGGATTATCCGCCATTATTTTTGGGCAAAGTAATTCACCGTAATAAAGGGTAATTTACCAAAGGAGGTTTTTCCTGATGTGGCAGAGTGTGTTCCGAGCAGAAGAATTCTACCCCCTGCACTATCAACGCCGGCACCAAGCGTCCTTTGCTTTGAGCATACCTCTCAATCGACTGCCAGCCTTATTCGGTCTTGTGGTGCCTGCGCTACCCGAGTCCGACCCTGCGCTTCGCTATCTATCTATCTCTTCCCTCTACTCCCACCACCCTCGAGGACCGACAACGCGAAACTACCATGCCCGCGCGGACCACTGGTCGTCGATCCCATCCCTCCGCCCCACTTGCAGTCGTCCTGCAGCCGCCACCGGGCGAATCGCCTACGGAGCTCAGTGCGCGGCTGACCAAGGAGGACAAGCGCGTGAGCGACGCCATCGACGATGAGCTGCGGAAAGAGCGAAACGACAGGAAGAAGCGGGGCAAGAGGGAGGTCAAGGTGTTGTTGTTGGGACAGAGCGGGAAGAGTACCGTTCTCAAAAGTGCGTTGTCTTTTCTTGGTTGTGTCCGATGAACCTGATTGCGTTATAGACTTTCGATTGAAGTACGCGCCGGTGCAATGGAAGGCCGAGTTACGGTCCTGGCGCACGGTCATCCAGCTCAACCTCGTTCAAAACGTGCTCACTCTGCTGGACGTGATCCAAGAACGACTGGCCATCGTACCCAACGCCTCCGACTCGACAGCTTCCCTGACACTCGCGCAATCTCCACCATCATCGTACACGCCATCGCCCTCGCCACTCCCACACGCCAACCCCCGCGGCTCCCTCGACTCGACGATCTCCGACATCGCCTTCCTCTCGAGCTCCGCCTCCGCCGCTGCCTTATGTGTCGCACTCACCCAAAAGCACCGCGTTCTCCTACTACGATTGTCCCCGCTGCGCAAGGTCGCGGAGGATCTGCGCAACCGGCTTGGGCTTGGCGCGGGCGTGGACTTTTCGAATGGCGAAGACGATGTTACGTCTGGTGGAGGGCATGGGGTGCTGGACGGCCATGATCAAGACCATGTCGGTGCGAAGAGGAAGGCGGAGTTTGCCGTGCGTGGGTGGATTAGCGCGCTTGGGCTACCGAACGGGTCGAGGAAGAGTGTCGATATCGACAAGTGCGTCTCTTTCTCTTCTCTTACTTTCCATTTCTAACACGCGGAAAGCACATCATCCGACTCGCCGACCGACTCGACGAGCGAGATCCTGTTCTCACTCCGCGACGATATCCTCGCGCTGTGGGAAGACATGGACGTACGCGCACTCTTACGGGCAACTGGGGTCCGTATCGAGGATCGAGCGGGATTGTACGTTCTCAGTTTCCATCTCTACTTACGATAACTAACTAACTACTCGTAGTTTCCTCCCCGACACAACACGAATCACCGCCCTCTCCTACGTCCCCTCGGACAACGACGTCGTGCGCGCCCGGCTGCGCACCATGGGCGTCCAGGAGTGGAGAGTCGTCTTGGAGCCCGCGGCGGGAGGCGTCGGTGGGACGGGTCTAGCCAGTGAGTTCTCGTTTCTCGTTTCAATTCGCATTTCGCTTCCCTGGGGTTGTCCGGCTGTCGTCCGTTTCGCGCGTCGGGGATTGGATTGACACCACGTTTTCGCCGCTGGCGATCAGGATACCGGTCTCCGGTCGTGGTTCGGGCGGGTTTTCGTAATCGCCTATTTCCGTTTCCCCTCACGCTGCCGGCGTTCTCCATTCTGCGTTCCTGGTCATGCCATAGCCATGCCATATCCGTTATCGTAACCTAACCAGACACGCATATACCAATCGCTGACCCAGTCCCGCACTCGCGCACAGGCGACTCGTTTGGCTCGGAATGGGTAATCTACGATGTGGGTGGGTCGCGCTCGCTGGTGAGTTTTCTTTTCTTTTCGTTTGGACTGGATGGAACTGACATGGATGCATTTTTACAGAGACACGCGTGGTTACCCTATTTCGATGCTGTTAATGCGATCATCTTCCGTGCGTGCTGTTTCCTTCAAGTTTACCATTTTCCCCTCCATCCTTCCATCCATCCTTTCATCGTCATCAACACCGACTAACACCCCAACCGCACCAGTCGCGCCCATATCCTGCTTCGATGAACGCCTCACCGAAGACCCCTCCGTCAACCGGCTCGAGGACACCTTGCTCTTGTGGAAGGCGATCGTGGGGAGCAAGCTCCTCGGCAAGATCACGCTGATTGTGTTTTTGAACAAGTGTGATTTGTTGAAGCGGTGCGTCTGGCTCTGTTCTCTTCTCTTGTCTTCGCGCATTCTCTTCTCTTCTCGCCCACTTCTCTTCTCTCCCACCCTGCTATATTCTATGGTGCTGATCGATGCGAATGAATTTGTAGAAAACTGCAGAGCGGGATCATGGTGAACAAGTACATGATCAGCTTTGGCAATCGGGAGAATGAGGTTGGGACAGTTGTTAAATGTGTGTTTTTGTCTTTGCTCTTAGTCTCGTTTCTCGTTTCTCGAAGCCCCCTCCCCGATGCTGATGCTGATACGATACGTTAGACCTCAAAGACAAGTTCAAAGACATCCTCCGTGCGGACGCCTCCGAGCCGCGCACGACGTATTTGTATGCGACGTCTGTCACGGTGTGTAATCACTTTCCTCTTTCCTGCTTTCCTCTTCCCTCTTTCTTGTCCTTCATGTTTTCTGAAAACGATTTGTACAGGACACAAAAGCCACTGCGACGACACTCAATATCGTCCGCGACGGTATCATTCGCGAGCATCTCAAGCATGCCGAGTTCGTCTAGTCTAGACCGTAGGGAGGAAGGAGAGAGGGAGGAGGGAGGAGGAGCACATATCTAGACCTACATTTCGTTTCATATTCTTGCTTCTTTTTATTTTGTTTGTTTGTCCTTTCTTTGTTTGTTTGTTCTTGATTCGATTTGTTAATTAGTTCTACCTTATGTTGTTTGGTTGGTCTGCACCTTACTTACACCTTACATCCCCCTGTGGATTGATATTTCTCACTCTCATCTCTTGTGTATTTGTATATGACTTAGCTGTAGATTCAGATGAAGCTGCAACTTGATGCTTTGACAAATTCGGATGCTGGTACTAGTGAGGATGCAAAGAGAGAGAATTTTTCAAGACCAACGAAAATGGAATAGATACCGCTGAGATTGGGACAAGAGCTGACTAGTGCTGACTTCGCGTAGGGTAAAAAAAAATCCACCACATTGTCCTTCAGATTTTTTTTTTTTCTACCTCCCGGCTGGCAAGTCGGATGCGGCAAGATGATTCAGTGCTAGTGTCGCTGAATTTGGCAAGTGCTCCAGAGGACTTGAATATGGGGGCACAAACAGCTTGACCTAGTTGCCGACATCAGGAGTCTGAGAAGTGGCCATTGACACGCCGCCCATGAACGGTCAAGCTCTGAGCGATGAATTCTGCACACAAGTAACTGGGTTCAAACCGGTTGGCTGCCTAAGCATCTAATAGCTCCTCTTGCTTTTGCTTTTTGTTGCTAGTAGTAGCAGCTAGTCGGCTATTCCCAACTTCCCAAGCATGATTCATGTACGGGCGTTTTACGGTTAATCAGGTGGGTCAATGGCCTGGTTTTCGGCGCTCGGAATAACTCTAAACTATTGGATAGGAACCTGGCGTACCTTCGTTGGCCTCTCTGCCACCTTGCACACCTCGGAGTCAGCCGGGATATGTCAAACCGGAGTATATTACGTCGGAGACCCGTAATACGGGTTGAACCCGTCCCGTCTGAGCCCGTAACCCGTATTGTCGGGTTACGCCACGTTGCCAGTACGGTACGGGACCTGTACCATATTTACGGCCCCGTACAACCGTATATTTACGGGTACGGTTTAGAGCCCTAAGCATAAAATCATTCGGGCTTGGCTAAACTGCCGCTGCAGCCACATAGTTACCGCGCACCTACCGTACACCTACCGCACACCTACCGCGCAGGTGCCGCACAGGGGTGTGCCGCACGATTGAACAAACTGCCGCATGCGTCACACTGCCGCACACGAGCGTGACCGACAAACTGCCGCACCCGCACCAACTGCCGCACAAATTTTTGAGGTGCAGTTTTTTGAGCGCAATCTATACTTGTCGATGTACCGCATGCATCAACACTGTCACATTGTCTTGTAGAGTGTTTCTCGGTGACTTATTCCTTCAACTAGGCAACATCAGAGTTTGATTATGCCCGTATAACAGCCTCGGGGGAGGCGTATTTGGGCTATCGTTCACTCTAGTCCGTAGTTAACCATCAGTCAAGGTGCATTAATGTCTTCCCGAGGATCTATTGGTTGGAAACGCGCGACAAGAACATGTTTGTAGAAATCATCAATTTCATGCGTTGAATTGTGCCAACATGGATAAAGCTCATGCATTGGGGGCTCCCACTCATCTGAGCTCACAGTAGTGTTCGAGATCTGTCTATATAGCCTTCTGGATGGCCTTGAATCTACATTTTTGTAGCGCTACTCTTCCGGGTCGATATGAAGTCAATTACCCAGGCGGATAAGAGATTCAAGACATGCGTGTCCAACTTCGAAAGTCAGATATAAGCTTCATTATAGAATTCAGTATCGGTTGTTCCGAATCAGATGTTGAACATGAAAATATATATGCCATAATATTCAGAGAAATTACTACCGCCGGACTGCCGCATTACCGCACAACCGCCACTACCGCTCGACAACGTACCGCACAGTCATCACATACTGCCGCACATTGCCGCACGGGAAGACTCCGCGGAGCCGCACGACTACCGCACGACTACCACACACCTACCGCCCGACTACCGCATTGACAATGCACAACTCGAGTCAAACTACCGCGCGCGTGCGGCAGTACAGCCACCGACTCCCGCACGACTACCGCGCAACTACCGCATCCAGAGTAGTGCCTCAAGTCTCAGATCTTTGACAGTTCGGACTCTTCTGGGCTATTCACCTCAGGAATATATGCATTTAAAGGCTGTCTATACGCCAGGTATATAGTGGACCCCCGACTGCTGTCCCCCAGAGACATCTAGTAAGACGAAAAAATCTGCCGAGGTCGACTACCGCACCACTGCCGCACGGGTGCCGCACCACTGCCGCACAGTGCGGCTGCGGCACCTGCAGCGGCAGTTTATCCTGGCCCAAAACATTCTCTGCATATCACAATTTTCACGACTTCAAAGCTTCAAGTTCATGAATTCAGGTTCGCGTGGTTCTTGCGTTTTTGTTCAGAGAGCTGGTGGAGATCCACCCGAGGCCCGGCAGGGTCAATGGGACCGAAGACCACCTATAACGAACAGAAATGGCGGTCTGCACAAGAACCGTCTGGCTCGCAAGCGGCGAATGACTAGAGACCAAGCAGCCTGCTGCAGGCTGCTTGTATGAGAACTTGCATCTCTTATTCTTGCAGATCTTATTTCACTCGCAATGTGATCACAACACAATTACATAAGTTACAATAGAATTCAGACTACACTCTTCCCTTCAGATGCTGTAAACGCCTCTGGGATCTAGAATAGCAACATCTTCCACTGCTACCAGCATGATTAGCAACCTGACCACTTACACAGGACTTGTTATGGTTCTATTTGAATGTACCAAGCATGAATAACCACAGAAGGCAATGGATTTCATGTGCGGTCCGGTACCGTATACAGTATATGATGCTTGGCTTGTCTGTGTGTCAGAGTACCTGCCCAACTTCCATCATCTGACACTAATAATCTTAAAATAATACGGGCTTTGACCAGAGCGTTTCCTTAAGATTCACGTGTTTTGACCAAAGCTCATCCTTAAGATTTGCGCCATTTGACTAAGGATCTGTTTTAAGATTTGCATGACCTATCGAGCACTGTTAGACTTGACTTTGAGGTGGCAAGTTTTAAAATCCCGGGTTTTAAGCTTTCCACTCCAAGGATCGTCACCGACAAGCCATCGAGAAGAGGACCCCTGATAATACGGTCAGAGGTCAGATCCGGAGTTCGGACGAAAAATCACTCGACCCCCGGGCATGTGTGGGGAAAATTCGGACAAATTGCACGGTTTTGGGGGTAGGTCGGGTCCAAGTTCGGACATAAAGACTGGTTTCAGCTAACAAACGGCTGTCACTGTGCTTGTAGAGCGGTTCCGGAGAAATTTGGAGGAAAATGTTGGGCAAATCACGAGAAAATGGTGATGTCAGAGGTGAAATTCGGATGAAATTTTGGACGCAGGCCCCAAAAGAAGTTCGGACGGAAATTTGCCAAGGGCCAAAATCCAAATCTGACCTCTCAGCCTATAATCAGGGGTCCTTCGGGAAGGTACTGCAGCATTTTACTCAATTCGGCGGTCACATGTCACAGCCCCTTCAAAATGCCGAACTTTTTCGGCGGTCACAGAAATTCGCCCAAAATGGCTCAAATTTCCATCAAAATTTTGCCTGCCAGCGGATCAAATTACCGTATTTGGACACAAATCCGACGATGGCATCAAAACGCCGAAATGCCAATTTCGGCGTCAATGTCACACCAAAATCGGGCGCCGAATTGAGTAAAATGCTGCAGTAGTTTTAAGAACGGTAGTTTTAAAATTCCGAGATTTAAAATTTTTCCACACTGAGGATCATCACTGGCAGACAAGCCATTGGGGAGGTAGTTTTAAAAACGGTAGTTTCAAAGCAATTAAATCCAGTCAACTTAAACTGAGTTCAATTCCAATGAAAATTTGCATACAAGTCGTAAAAGTCATCAATTTGAGCGGGTGGACAGGAACTTAACACTGTACTCGCCACTTCAATACGGCTGACGATGATTTCGGGGGTTGTGCAATCGAGGTGGCAAGAAACCCGATGTGAGTCACATGACGAGCTTGGACTTGGTGAATTTTTTTCTAAGTCCTTTGGCACGTGCACAAGTGACGAATGTCACACATCACACTCTTTGCTTTCTACCAGTGGCACAACGACCTTGCAAGCCATCTCAACTGCACCATCACTGTAGATGAAGCATGTCGAGCCCTAGTGCGTTGGGCCATGGAGCAGATGGTCTGCAGGTGCATGAACATGTCAGCGTTGCCATGCCACCATGCACTTACTTTAGTATATCACTGCATTATGTGGCGCGAACAGACAGTGGTGGACGGTCAACACTCAACACGACCCCAGGTGTATCATCATTGCGGTATAAAGCCCTCCACCGTTGGACCACCAACTCGGATCCAATCCATACAGTCTCCAAAAAGCACAAGAATTGCGGCGACGCGGAAACTACTTAGTACACTCGGTGGCACGGTCCCTGCCCGCAACCGACTCGATGGATCTATTCGTTTCCGCCACTCCTCGTTTTAAAACTGGCTGGCGGTTTTCTTAAACTCAACATCCCTGTGTGTTCGCCCTTCGAAAATTTTGATTTTAAAACTCAACTTAATTTGACGTTTTAAAACTGGTGACTTTCCCAATGCACTTCCCCTTCGCCTTTCAAAACGATCGGTTTAACGCCATTTTAAAACTCTCGGATTTAAATTGGATTTTTTAATACACTTAGCACTGTTTAGACCATCAGTCAAATGGTGGGAATCTTAAAATCAAGCTTTGGTCAAAACATGTATTTCCTTAAGATTGGGTATCGGTGAACTCACGGCTAATCTTAAATATTATTACTGGTATCACTGCAACTTCTCATGCATTGCTGCAAGATTGGCTGTTGCCTTAATGGTGTCAGGGTGCTCGGCACCAAGCAACTTCATCCGTTTATCCAGCACCTGCTCCAGCAGCTCCTGTGCGTCTGTGTACCGTCCCAATGTCTTGTACGTCAGTGCAAGATTGGCTATTGCCTTAATGGTGTCAGGGTGGTCAGCACCGAACAACTTTGTTCGTTTCTCCAGCACCTGCTCCTCAAGTTCGTGTGCATCTGTGTACCAGCCCAATGTCCTGTAGGTCCCTGCAAGGTTGGCTGCTGCCCAAATGGTGCTAGGGTGGTCATCACCAAGTAGCTTTGTCCGTTTCTCCAGCACCTGCTCCTCCAGCTCCTGTGCATCTGTGTACCGTCCTAATGTCGTGTATGTTGATGCAAGGTTGGCTGTTGCCCAAATGGTGCTAGGATGGTCAGCACCAAGCAGCTTCATCCGTTTCTCCAGCACCTGCTCCTCCAGCCCCTGTGCCTCTCTGCACCATCCCAATGTCCTGTAGATTACTGCCAGGTTTGCTATTGCCCAAATGGTATCAGGATGGTCAGCACCGAGCAGCTTCCTCCGTTCCTGCAGCACCTGTTCCTGGAGCTTCTGTGCCTCTGTATACTGCCCCAAGTTCCAGAATGTCACGACAAGGTTAGCTGTTGCCCAAATGGTGTCAGGGTGGTTAGCACCAAACAGCTTTGTCCGTTTCATCAGCACCTGTTCCTGGAGCTCATATGCATCTGTGTACCGCCCCAATGGGGGGGGGGGGATTTATTATACTCGCGTGGTCCACAACATGAACAACGAGTTTACGGAAGACAAACATGTATGTACGAAGAGGGTGGTTATCCTCCCATCACAATACAAGATGCCAACCGAACACACGCTCATTCCAGGGGTGTGATGCTGCAAGACGCTGGCTTACTGGAACGGGCCGGCCCTCACGAGGCAGGACCACCGGATAAAACCCCTGCGAAAAACCCAGTGGGAAAAATTGCAGTGGGACCTGGTCGGGGTTCTCCCCTCCCAGGTATAAATCCCCGGTGTCCACCCGTTACAGCAGCTGTCGCAGGTCGTCCCTTTGCAGAGCGCATGTGAACTACCACTAAAGATCAATTGAGACCGAGTCCCAATTACCAGGACGGAGCGATGAGATGGACCAGAGGGGAGGGTCCGAGGATCGAGCTAAGACATTAAACAAGACTAGCATTCAAGAAAACAAGATAAGCCAATTTTTTTTTGGTAAGCAAGTTCGAGAACAAGATAGTTAAACATGTGAGCGGGGTGTCGATAAAAAGACCATTTTTGTAAGCCAGTTCATCCGGCTAGTAGGACTCGTCCGAGTCGCGAGGGCGTTTTGCACCCGCGCCGTCTCCCGAGTATCTCGAGTAGCCCGAGTCAGGCCAGGCGCGCTTTTGGGGCTGTGTAGCACGGTTCGACAACTGCGATGAGCGGTCTCCGAGCGAGGAAGAGCCAGGCTGGGATCTAGCAAAAACCGAAGGCCCGGGGTGGAATACGCGAGAGGGTGGCTCGGAAACACGACGATGAGGAGGGAGTTCCACCCGAGCACGGGCAGGCGGAGGAGATGCCGCGTCGGAGCCAGTCTCGCGCATCAAGTAGCGCTCCCCCGGGGGCCGATGGAGAGGGGTATCGTTTGCGCCGGTTGTGTTAGCGCGTATAGCCGAGGGAGCAGGTGCCGTGGGTACGAGACGAATAGATGCGGCGGGTGCGATCGCGAAGCGTGCAATATGAGCCTGCACACTATCCAGGTCGGCCTTCATCTTCGCCATCTCTCGTTGCATCTCCACTCGGTCAGAGGTAGCCCGTTCAAGCTGCGAGCGGAGAGACTTGTTTTCTGCGGTCAGATCGCGAACGGCATTGGCCGTATCCCGGGAGAGTTCCTCGAGTGCCTTCCGCATCCCGTCCAGCTGATTATCCATGGCCGTGAATTGGGCCTGCGTTCCCTGGGCAATATGCTCCGGCTTGAAGGGCGAAGCGGCGTCGGAATTCTCCAGCATATCCAGACGGGGAGGCAGGAGCTCGAGAGCTTCGATGCGTGCGACAAGATCGCCCGTGAGATCGAGACGAGCCTCTAGGTCGTCGAGTCGGTCGCTGCGAGTGGTAGGAGCGGAAGCGAAGTCGTCAGCGCCAGGTTGGGAGCCGTGAACACGTCGCGCTATCTCGAGGTTACCGACGCGCTGGTCAAGAGTCTCGACCCGAAACTCGAGTTGCCCGACTGCTGAGCCAAGTTTCTTGAAGTTCTCGTCGACGCGTTGCCCCACTTTTGCGACGGTCTCCTTGCCCGGTGGAACAGCGGCAAGTCCAAACCGCAGGAAGACGGGGTCGACAGGCGAGACAGGTGGAATGTCCTCATCCGGCACGTCGGCGGCAGGAAGCACCGCAGGGGCTGTCGATGTACGTGTGACGGGACGCGTAGTGGAAGAAGGACCCGGAGGTACGCCAAGACGGTTGCCAAGGGCAGTACTGAGAGGGTTGTCTGCGCGGTCCTTTTGAGCGGCGGCGAAGAGCGCGAGGGCAGGAGGAATGGACATGGGTGCGACGTCGACCTCGGAGGCAAGAAGAAAATTGCACCGAAGCTTCCAGAAGCTGCGGTGATCATGCAGATCCCCCTATGTCGTCAGCAGTATTATGGCCCGCGCAAGAAACATGGGTTCTGCGTCGTAGATTTTCAGGACATCATAAGCATATTTAGCTAGGAGTGGAGTCGTTGGGCGTTTCTCTAGCACAGCGGCAAAGAAACTCCAGGGGTCCGCGCCTTGGAACTGAACCTCGGGGACCTCGGCGTACAGCTTAGCCAAGAACACTTCGCGCAGATCGACCAGCGGCCCATGAGGACATAGGAATAGTGCGTGTGGTGCGTCTTCCACCGGAACCTTACAGAAGCGACAGAGCCGCCATTCTCGAGGCACCTTGTCCTTGCCTCTTTCCTTCCAGCGCCGACGCTCAACGGCTAAACTGTGGCAGCCTAAGACCATTTGCGTTAGCGCATGTCGATGGGCAGCGCTCTTGACGCGCAGATAGTGCCTAAAGTCCATAGATTTGTTCACGAGCTTGTTTTTATCCCGGTCAAACTCCATCCTGCCGACAAGCAGGTCCTTCGTTCGGACTGATGTTGCTAGCTGGTCATCAATCCAGGCCTCCATCGACTCCTTCACGAGAACCATTCTCGCCTTGACGTAGTCCACAGTTGGGTCTTCCACAATATCAAACTCAACCGGAATGAAGAGTCTAGACAATACGATTCGCAGGTCGTTTACCCAGGAGATCTTTTGCGCTCTAGCCAGTTGCAGGGATTCCTGTAAGGCGTGCCACGCCGGGCGTTCATCTTCCCTGAGTCCTATCAGATGGCATAGATTGCTCAACGCGAGATAAACCCGCCGGTATCGGATTGGCCATATACCTGTCTCCGAGAATAAGACTGCTCGCATACTGCGGGAGCCGACGCCAAGCATGCGACGGAGGAATGTGAGTTGCTCTCGTTCGAGTAGTGCCAGGCTTGGGAGATGAACATCCAAGCAAATTTCACAGCCTGCAATTAAATACGGATCGATTCGTGCCATGTAGAGAGTTCGGAGGTCCCAAGCCTCCATTTCACCGAGGATGCGATCGAGCGAGAGTATAATATTGGCCGTTTTCTTGGCTTGTGCCGCCTTGACAATATACTGCTCCCGCCAGATAAATCGAGTGTTGGACTGTAACCATAGCCCCAGATAGCACGCTGTCTTGACCTCTGAGATGGGTTGGTCTCCCATAAGAAATTCTGGTACCAGCTTCGGTCGTAAACCAAAGATCTGAACGAGACACTTGGGGATAGATGTTTCACAGCCGTTGTTATTTGACCAGGTTTGCGAGTCAGAGAGGTGCCTCTGGAAGCCGCTCGCGCTCCCACAGCTTGTCAGTACGTCGTCTGCATGCTCAAGGTTGGGAATAGCCTGTCCGTTCAGCAGGATGTCGTCAGGGTGTGGTCGGAGTTGGAAGTCCGACATGAACACGTTCCAGAGGTGTGGGGAGCCAGGGTCGCCGGTTAGGATACCCAAGAGCGACTGGAATTCCGGGCCATATTTACCCTCCAGGCGAACAATGTATCGGATGCGATCATATAGAACCTTGAGCCATTTAACCAGCGGACCAGAGACTCCTAGAGTAGCGAGTTTAAGCCAAAGCGTGGGCCGATCTGTCCCAGGGAACGCGTTTTTCAGGTCCAGGTAGGCTACGAAGAGAGGTTTACCGTCCGCCTGAGCTTTATCGATGAGGCAGAGTAGAACAAAAGGATTACTTGTCGTGCGCAGGTGAGGTTGAAAGCCGTTCTGTGACGGCGGGATTATTTTCAGGTCTTCCGCTCCTTCTCGCAGCCTCCGGTCGATGATCAAGGTTAGCATCTTGAGCATGCAGCACTCCAGCGCCACAAGACGATAGCTGGACGGCTTTACAGGATCCTTGTCCTTCTTCAGAATTCCCACCAAGAGCGAAACGGTCCACTCGCGAGGGATGTCCGTCTGGCGAAGACAATGCCGGAAGAATTCAAGGAGTTTTTCATTTGGAATAGCCATGCATTCGGCATAGGAGAAGCCGTCTACCCCGACCGAAGAACCCAGGTTGTGCGACTTAATATGGCGTTTGACGTCTTCGATATCCTCTAGTTCGATGTCGCGAGTAAAAGAAAGGCGAGGCGAGTTATCGACCGGCTCGTGAACCAGCAACTCTACCATTTCAGCGTTAAAGTCCAGTTGATCCGTGTTGAACGTCTCCGGAGGTACCACCGGATAGTTCAATCTCGCAAGGAAGTCGTCTGAGAGCTCATCAAGTCCTACCCTGGATTTTTGAGGTCGCGGGTCCATCAGAGCTCGATAGAAATCCCAGAAAGCCTTGATACTTTTCTTGCCCTCGTCTACCGCTCGCTGCCTTAGGTCCTTTTGAAGAGCGTGTACTTTAGCGCGACCCCGATGTCCCCGAGATGCTGTTTCCTCTGTGTCGTCTACCCCAGAGGACCAGAGCTTTGGCTTCTCGGGAGAGAAACGTTCAAGTTGGGTGTATATTTTTAGCCTCCTCTGTCGCGCAGAGTCAGAATGGTCAGATCTGCAGCAATTTATGCCGGGCAGTGCATCGTCCAGAGAAATAGGGTTGTGCGGCGCGGCCGCGCTACGAGCCGATGTCGCCAGAAGGTACGCCTGTCTTTTCTGTGGGTTGTTGTCTTTCACGTCGACGTAGATAAAACGCGTCTCTGCATGACGGCTTGCGAGTAGATGAGTCGCCACTTTATAAAGATCACCGTCGACTCCAGGCCATCCGATTTGGGCTTTTTCGGCGGCATCGTAGCACAGACAGCGAATAACAAACTTGGAGGAGCAGAAGATTGCTAACGTTGTGTCCGCGTGGACTCGTCTCAAACACTCGATAATAGCACAGAGTCGAGCTCTGTCACCAGTGATCCGGCGGCCACCTGAGGGAACAGGGATAGCACAGTTGAGTGGCGAAGCAGTACCAAAAAAGACACCAGCGCCGCCTACAGCGTTCGTTTCGCCCTTCTGTCCCGCTCCCTCGACGTATACCAGAGTCGTTCTCGATGAGTGTAGAATAGGACCCCAAAGCGTATGCAGTGCGTCTTCCGGTGATTCTCTCGCCGCCAAGGTTTCGTGATAGAGCACGTCGATAGGGAGTGAGCCCGAGAAGTCGGGAGGTGGTTCTCTCTCAACTCGAACTGTTTCCATTCGAGAGAATAGCGAGCCGTCGAGTGTTATGCAGATGGGAGCATGGTCAGACCAGTCGTCGTCAGGGTCATCTGCTGGCTGCTCAACGTGGAGCTCGCGTACATGAGCGAGCAGACCTCGAGATACCAGCGCAAAGTCAATGGTTGATTGACCGCCAGGTTGGAAAGATGTGAATCGGCCAGGACTGCAGGTCTCGAAGGAGGTGCCGTTGAGGATGCACAAGTCTAACTCGGAGCACTCTTGTAGAATCTGTCTACCTCGCGCATTTTGAACAGTGTCAGAGGGAGAGCGAGGATAGAGGACCTGAAACGGAGCTGATTGAGCTGCACCAGGGCGACCATTCAAGTCCCCGAGAATAAGAGCGTGCTTATCCTCATTCTGCGTGCACAGAGTCGCTGTTTCCCAGAGTTTCTGAAGCGGTGCGGTGTCAGTCCAGCCCTGCCAGCGAGAAGTAGATGGGGGAATGTACGCTCCGACAATCCACATGGAACCCATGTCCAGCACAAGAATATCTGGAGAGGAAAGAATAGACTTCTCAAAGTGTATGGTGTCTCTAATGAGGAGCGCGACACCGCCCGCGCGGCGGGAACGGCTCAGCCGAGGTTTGCGGGGTAGCGAGACCAGAGTAAAGCCCCGCGGTACTGAAATGCGATCCTCTTCGCCGGTCCGCAAGTCCGTCTCAGCAAAGAATATCAAGTCATACTTCTTGAGAAGACCCCTGAATTCGGTAGAGTGCATTTTGAGCTCGAAGTCATGGTAAACATTCCAGTACATTATTGTAACGGTCCTACCACCAGCCGTTGGGACCGTGTGAGCAAGAAACGAGCCCGCCGTTGCATTCGCATGACTGTGGTTCACGTTTGGGCCAGAGTTCGCAGACGGAGCAATACCAAAAGTTCCCAGGGCCAAGCTGCTACCCGTGTTTACCCCAGTACCTGGTGTGCCTCCATGGGCAGTTCCCGCGTGAGTTCTAGGAGCGGCGGCATCGCGGTGTGCACACGCCCGAATCTCAGCGACTCGAAGATTGGTAGTCACCGCAGCCGGTAGAAACGAGTGCGAGAGAAATACAAATAGCCGAGCGCGACGGAAACATCTAGAGACCCATTCATGGAGCGGACGGGAGTCGTGCAGTGTCGCCAGACCAGCAAGCGCGCCAAGTCCGAGCGTGAGAGTCAATGCCAAGGACATCATCGGAAAGGTGGAGCCGACGCACAGCCTTGTCAAGTTATCCCCGGTGAGCGAGTCTGCCAGCGAAGCAGCGAGTTGCCAGCCCAGAGGCCCCTTCGTAGCCTCTAGTGTCCACCTGTGGCCCAGCCAGTCAATACCAGCCTCTGTTGCACGCCGGAGATAGTCAGACGCGGATGAGACAGTAAGCAGTGGGGGAATGATCCAGCCACAAGCAAGGACAGCCCAAGACAGCACGCTTTCAGAACTTGACCAAATTGAGGCGGAGAACTTCAGGACGATGATCCAGAACATCGAGAACCCAATACAGATAGTCGTCGTGTCGCAGAGTGGCCCAGCAGGTGAGATTTTCGACTTTCGAAAAAGTGACATCATGGTAGCGGATGAAATGTCCAATGTCCTGTAGGTCTCTGCAAGGTTGGCAGTTGCCCAAATTGTGTCAGGATGGTCAGCACCAAGGAGCTTCATCCGTTTTTTTAGCACCTGTTCCTCCAGTTCCTGTGCACATGTGTACCGTCCCAGTGTCCTGTATGTCACTGCAAGGTTGGCTGTTGCTGAAATGGTGCTGGGGTGGTCAGCACCAAGGAGCTTCCCTCGTTTCTCCAACACCTGCTCCTGTAGCTCCTGTGCATCCGTGTACCGTCCCAATGTCCTGTAAGTCCCTGCAAGATTGGCTGTTGCCAAAATGGTGTCAGGGTGGTCACCACCAAGCAGCTTTGTCTGTTTCTTGAGCACCTGCTCCTCCAGCTCCTGTGCATCTGTATACCGTCCCAATGTCCTATAGCTCCCAGCAAGATTGGCTGTTGCCCTAATGGTGTCAGGGTGGTCAGCACCAAGCAACTTCATCTGTTTATCCAGCACCTGCTCCTGCAGCTCCTGTGCATCTGTGTACCGTCCCAAGATTTTGTATGTTGATGCAAGGTTGGCCGTTGCCCAAATGGTGTCAGGGTGGTCATCACCAAGCAGCTTTGTCCGTTCCTCCAGCACCTTGTCCTCCAGCCCCTGTGCATCTGTGTACCATCCTAATGTCTTGTATGTCAGTGCAAGGTTGGCCTTTGTCCAAATGGTGTCGGGGTGGTCAGCACCAAGCAGCTTCGTCTGTTTCTCCAGCACCTGCTTCTCTAGCTTCTGTGCATCTGTATACTGTCCCAACCTCCAGAATGTCTCAGCAAGTTTGGTGGTTGCTACAATCATCTTGGGATGCTCTCTACCAAGATGAGTTTCACTCCTCATGAGTAGATAACTTCGGAGGGCTTCTGCTCTTCTCAATAATCCTCCTTCCTGGAAGACATCTCCAAAGGGGCCTTCAAACCCAGTTCCCAGGATATCCCTGTCTTCCGATAACAGTACAACATGTAGTAGCAATTGCATTTTTTCCATAACCTGTGTGCTGCAGACTGCAGCCATTCCCAGAAGCGCAACAATCATCTTCCTCTGGTCAATGTGATTGATGATAGTTGTTCCTGCCCATTGATGTACAAGCGGATGAATACAGTATGCATTCTCCTGCCATGTCATGAGAGAGTATCCGCAGATGTCTGACATCATCTCTGCAAATATCAGGCTGTTCCAATTTGATTCCGCATTTCTAAAGTTTGACAGGAAATCCAAAGCCGGCTGCAATGTATCAAGGCTAGGATCCAGTAGCCCAAGTCCCGGTGTATATTTAGCAGCCCTGTGGAAGATATCCTCTGTAATCCCCTCAAAGTGGATGAATGAGCACAGCTGCAGAAATTGAGCAGCCTGTGGCCCAAGTTGATCAAAGCTGATCCGCCATGTGGTATACACAGTCCATTCATAGTCTCCGTGGGACTGCTCAGGCTTCCTGCATAGTAGGGTAGCTTTGTTCTCCTGATAAAGCCGGAGATATTTTGAAATATTCTCCTGCAAGGGAGGTGATTGGGAGATAAAGGCCCCAGCTTGTTCTATCGCAAGTGGAAAACAGTGAAGTTCCTAGGAGAATATTAAATCATTCCAATGAATGAACCAGCTCAAATACCTGAACTATCTGACTTGCATGTATCTTGTTCTCATTCTGCAGCATTTCTACACCAGCTCTGTTGAGCAACAGAAGAACTGCATCGTTGGGGAATAAATTGGAGACAGAAATAACTTTTTCTGGAGATCCAGTATGAACCCATAGCCCAGGGTTTCGAGAGGTAATCAAAATATTTCCATGATTACATTGGGGAAGATATGCGCCCAGATCCAAATTTGGTTGATCGGCATTGTCAAAGAGAAGCAACCATTCAGCATGGTGTGCTTTCAGCCATGTTTGCGCAGCTTCTGCAGTATCTCCCAGTTTCTTGGCCGTTGCTATTTGCTTGTAGCCTGTTTCCATGGCTTCTGCACTACTTGCATTGATCTTGAACTGGTCAGTGAATCTATTGGTAAGATGAGTTATATTTTGATAGCTTCAAATAGTGTCAAACCTGGATCCAGAATCTGCAATAAATTTCAGTGCGATTTGGGTCTTTCCAGCTCCACCAAGACCATGTAGCAGCACAATTTTTTGCTCCTTCTTCTCCACTAGCCGGAAGAGCCTCTCCAACTGTGATAGGATATCTTGACGACCTTGGAAGAATTTTGAGGGAGGAGGGCAGCTTCTGATGGTTTGAACATCAGCTAGACAGCATATTAGAATTTGAACCTCGGAAAACCTTTGGACCATCACCTTGAACAGGTCTCTGCTGAAAAGTGCTGTGCTCAGGATCCAGTGCCCGCCTGTGTGAAGTTCGACCATTGACACTGTCCTGAAGCCTGTGATTGAGCATATAGTCAATTCCACCCTGTCTCAACACAGTGTCTTGAAAGCTGTGGACCAGCACTGTATCTCCAAACTGTGCGTCAAGGTGATCAAATAGTATCTGAACCTTGTCCAGAAGGTTGGGTGTGTTATTCAACCTTGCACGGATGGGACTTGTGAGATTGTCCGAGATGGCTTGGATAATATCATTAATGCTTCCGGCCAATGCACCTTCAATATGTGAACGTGCAAGTTCATGGTTGAAGGTGTCTGCAAACCACCTAAAACCTCAATCAATATGAGGAACTGTATTCCGGGAATAACACACCTTGGACCATTTGCTGGCGGAAAAAACCACCTTATGGCTTTGTGTAATCTGAGCATGAGTGGTATTGGCAATTGCCAAGAGCTAGAGGTGTTAAATGCATATATATCAACAAGTGCATGCATACCTTTAGTTCCTCTTGGAACTCTATAATCCATTTCTCATAGGAGGCCATGACACTGGCGATACCACTTGGAATGACAAATGGCTTGAATTTCAGGTGTCCAGTTGATTTCACCGTCTTGATTTCTTCAACCTTTCCGGACATGCCAACCAGAAGTCTATACAGTCAGATTTTTCTACTCTCTGAGCACATTCAGCACTCACTGTTGGAAATCCTGGCACTTCTCCCTCAATTGTGATGTGTTGGCATCATTGGGGTGATTCTCGATTACATGTTGCAGGTTTTCAAGTGCGCTGAGTATCTTCTTGCAGAGATCCTTCAGCACTTCCTGATTGTCCTCCATTTTCTACAAACAATTTGAGTAAGAATTCCGGAAAATAGCGACAAATATGACCTCAACATCCTGCAGCAAGAAGACGACACTTTGAAAGACATGCTTGGCTGGGGTGAATGCCTCATTTGCAGCGGCACCCATCTGGGCTCTCTGGAGAAGTACCCCGATCCAAGTGGTGGTGGGAACAGACACATTGTCTGATGGTGAACTTGAACTGGAACGAATCGGGGAAGATGTGCGGCTAGGCCTGCTGAGCCACCGCAGGTTCCTTTGACGACTCGCAGAGGAAGGCTGGGGACGGTGCTGCGTGGTCATGGTGAGAAGGCAAGCAGCAGGCAGTGCACGGGCGGCAATCTGTCAGTCGGAGCTTTGCTGCGGAAGCCGCGTTCTAATTCTGAACATCACACGGCGTTACGGCGCTCAGAAGTCTCATGATGTCTCTCCACTGTGACTTCTTGTTCGGTAAGGACTGAGAACTCACCGACAACGGATGGAACCCAAGTGTAAACCAGCAAACACGGATCTCCGTTCCCTTCTCCCCTCTGACTCCATTTAACAACGAGCACCAGGGAAACCATACCCACAGCAGCCATGGTCACGTCAATCTTCTTCCATTCTGATATGGCGCGAACACGGGGAGCAGCGCCGCCGGCGGACAAATCTGCTCCCGCTGGGATGCAACGTGCACGCCACTTGCGCTCCGACATGCAACATCGAGACAACGGACCCGGAGGCGAGCGACGTATGGACAGCGTTCCAGAAGTAGGGAGGACTGGGGGCGATGGCCGACGCAAAGGCGAAGACCTCAGCCATATCGAATATGCATAAACTAAAGAGGAGGGTCGGGTTAGCGTGGATTGGAGCAATCGATGTTTTATGTCCTGCGGCTGGGCGTCATTGGCAATCGCAGACTCGGAGGCTTTGCTCTACAACAACGAGTCCGAGTCAGAATCGTCGCGGAAAGTGCACGCACATAAGCGGGCGGGTAGCCACTCCAATAACGGCCTTCACGTCCTAGCTACAGCAATTGAGTTTAGCATCGGAGGAAAGGGAAGGGAGTGCCAAGAGTGCCTGTGAAATGAAGAACGACAGGGCGACGCAGAGGCGTACAATGCCCGGTATCTCGTCCGTTCTATTTATTTTAAAATCCTGAAACGGGACGTTATTGGCGATCGCAGACTCGGAGGTTCCGCCCTACACCATGACGGGAAGAGATGTCAGAATCGCCGACAGAGAGGGGAAAGTATATACGCACATAGGTAGGCGGTTTGCCACTCCAAAAAAAAAAATTTTTGGTAGCTTCCTGGCGACGGAGATTCAGCATCGGAGTAAAGGTGGTCGGCACATCGCAATGAGCCCCGAATCTTCATCGAAAATGCGGACCGTAGACGCACATTAGGTGGGCGGGTGTCTGCTCAGCGCAATTAGCCCGGAGTGCGCGCGCGGCAGAGGCAGCGCAGGAAACGACGACATTGAAGGCGGTACCATTTTCGAGAACTAGATGGCGGAAGGTGCAGGAATGCGGAATCGAAACGAGTGCGACTCCGAGTCGGAAGGCGAAGCCGGTAAGGGTGGTTAGCAGCGAGGGTTGCACAAAGGTTTCTGGCAGTGGCTGATCTGGAGCTGAATGGCGGACAACGCAGAGGGCAGACACCGTTTGCTAGTTTGGCGTCGAAAGGACCGGTACATGAGCGGTACAGGAGGGGAGAAACACTGGAAAGCGCGCGTCCAATTTAACCCCCGAGTTTCAACTTTCTGGAGTTCAAGCCAGATCCGAGTGCGAGACTGGTTTTCAAATGCATTCATAAAGCGCCGTGCATGGAAGTAGGAGACAAGAGCGGTTCCGCTCAAACCGGAGTCACGGTGACGTGGTCGCATTCGTAGGCTGACCACGACGGTTACCTCTTAAAAGCCTCTTTCGGTCTACACAACCGCCTATGCTTTCATTCCGGTCAACAAGGCAGGGCCATCGCTTCGCTCTGGCCTCAGATTCCACGCGGATATTCACTGAGTTCAAGTTAGTATAAGGAAAGCCGCACGAAAATCCGCATTGGATTTTGCACAATTCATCTGTGTGTTTAGACGTGTACATGGCGTTAAAGTGGACAGGTAGCGAGCGAATGGGACTCTGCAAGTAGATTGACAGCCGTACATTCCAAGCATAACTTGTTTCGTGCGGGTTCCAGCCACGGTGTCTTCGCAGATCAGCAGGCACAGAGTCCGATAACCATTGCTCATTGTTTATACTTGCACATATGAGGTGCATCGCTCGCAATTTCTTTCGGACTCATGGAGTATGCCCGTCAAATTGGATGAAAACGGTATACAAATCTACGATACTCGCAATCATCGAAGTTCTTCAACCCACCATTCGGATTCGCATCTGTCTCACCACCAACGCGTTCGCGTCCGCAACTGTCCGAGAGTCTGCGGCCGCATATTGATCGCACCCGACGCGCCGCTGATTCGCGCGTACTATGTATCGCGATTGCCGTCGGGGAGAGTGCTCGTCGTGCGTGCGTGCAGAGCTGGACTGGGAATTGACTGGGAAAGTCAGTCAATGGCTCAGGCTGAGGTGGAGGAATAACGCACCGTCGTTGCTACCGTCCGCATCTGTTCGCCTTCGATCGGTTCGTCATGCTTGCGTGCATCCCGTTGTTGTGCGTTCCGTTCGTAGTGAGTGTAGCTTAATAACATCGCCGAAGCTAGTGTGAAAGTGTTAGCATTGGCTGAGTTGACGCGAATAATATGCACCATATAACCTATTCACCGATCCCTGTGCTCGCTCCTGCTCGCTCACCCATCACCCTGCATGTCTCGTAATCGCGCGTTCGAGGTGGCCAATGTCCTCGGTGTCTAAGTCGCCCGATACGGACGGTGGTTGGCTCAGCCTGAGGTGGCGTCGTCCCGGCATTGAGAGTGGTTGTCCGAGATGGGGCTATGAGGTAGAGGCGTCGGAAGCGGGTAGCCGACGTATATGGCACTGGTTGGTGAACAGAACGGCATAAGGAAGTAGCGAGAACACGACGTGACCGGTGTTCATCGAGGGAACACCAAAAGCAAGGATGTGAGCGAGTGGATTGCGTGACGATGGAGGACACACCTTGAGGCTCAAGCGCCGCAGCCCACGCTTCAAGCCTGCTGCCAGTGGTTCTCCCGGCGCTGCTGATCGTTATTCAAATTCTTGTCGAGCTCGGGCTTGCTTGCATCGGGTTTGTTTCCCCTGGGACGCGAAATAATGAGAAAATGATTCGGTTGGGATCGACCACACACCTTGTAAACGCTGCACTCTGCTCAGCCGCTCGAACGACCTCTCCGGATGAGTGTCAGCACCGTCTTTGTGCAAACGGCCGGGACAGAGCGCCCTAGCAATGCCGGCTGACCAACGCGAGGGGACGATTGGGAGTCTGCCACCTGCGTATGAGCAAGAAGAATAGCACGAAAGTTGAAGGTACCGACACGGAGAACTCGGCATGCTTGCGACCTATTGGGGCTTGGAACCTGGAACGCGAGAACATGGGTGAGCTGTTTGTGAGAATAGAGGACTCACCTCGGACTCGTTCCCTCGCCCTCGTCCCTCGTATCTCAGCGTCCGGTCGTCCGGTCGTCCGTTGTTCGCTTGCACGTTGATCTGAAGGTTGCGCGGAGGTTGATGATGCGAGAGCTTGACGTCGATGAATAGGTTGAGGATCTGAGATATTGCGAGCAATTGACGATGCGAGCACTTGGCAGACTTGCAGTGTTGCCATGGTCTTGGTCTTGCCAGTGATACACTTGAAGGCTGCGGTGGCTTGAAATCGCGACGTTGCTGTATTCGGCGGGAGAGCGACATTCAATGGTGAGGGGAGGAAGCAAGAAGGAAAGATGGGATCAAAGTAGCACTCGTTTGACCCCGAAAGCTACGGCGCTTTGCGTTATCGCCTCGAATCGCGAAGCTCACAGCGTTTTGGCTGTGCGAATGAGGCCAGATGACTCGACATGAGGCTACTTCTGATTTGGTTCAGCGCTTCTCGGGCGCTTACTGGGCGCTTGAGGCGTGGGATGGGAGTGAAATAGCCAGCCGGGGCGGAACAAAAGACCTTATAAGGGTGCAATTTATCCTTGAACGGCAAGACTTGCGTCATGATGCCGTGCGCAGCAGCCAGGCAGTGTGATCGCATCAAGTTTCAGGTAGTTTCGTTCAGAGAAGGGTAATTACAATCCCCTGAACATCACGAAATTCCACCGCTCCGAGTCACATCCCCGTCGCCGTCTTTTTTTTGGGGGGAGGAATGTCTGGTATTGGGAAGCGCTTCGGTCAAGCGCTGTGGACGCATCTCCCGGGAAGACTGCCTGTCGTACTGGCTGGCATGGGGTGAGTGCTCCTACTTTGGCTTTTCTCGCACTAACGTTGTACTGCCAGCTGCTACTACTTGCTCTCGTTAGCACGTAGCCACTCCCCTCGAAACCGAACCGCCGCCCATCGTGTCCATCCTCGACGCTGGCTCCACCTCCGCCCTCGACCTCGAGAATCTCGACAACACCTCGCATCGGGTCCGTCCGTCTCGTCCGTGCCTTTGTGGGATACAGTCGAGCGACGCTTCGTTCGCTGTGCGTCTCCTTCCTTCTTTCCGCCAGCTCATTTCGCTGAACACGGCACCTCACAGAAACATACCCGCCTTCTCATTCCTCTGCGCTCTCGATCTGCTCAACGCCACGCCCCGCGTATGATTGACGCTGTCTCGCCCAGCGAATGCGCTAGCTGCGTTCCTCTCTGCTTTCAAAGCCGCCGCCGCCGCCCAATCTTGCGTTTACCGAAGCGACCGGGACATACCAGCGGAGAGAGATGTGTAATGCGTAGAGGTGCGTACACCGTTGCTTCCCGCATATGTACACCAATTTGTTAACTGTCTTCCCTGACAGTGTACACGTATTCGCTGGGACCCCCTCGTCGTCGTTACACACTTCTTCAAGCTCGCTGCAGCGACACGCGCGCCTCACGCGCCAACACGCAGACGGTGGACCTCCTTTTCATTGGGCATGACCCCGGATACAAGCACACGCACACGCACCAGCGCCATAACCCGCCCTCGCATCCACTTCATCCCCATCCTGCTCGTCTACTAGTACCCGAGTCGCAGCGAGACGTCGTCGTCCTTCATTCAGCCATTCCCTCTCCCCCACCGCCGTCGATTCCCGCCACTATGCGCCCCAGCTATAATCGACGCTGCGGAGAGTCCGTCGGAGATGATTCATTCGGCTGGACGTAGGGATGGGAGCGATTCGTTGCATCGCAGGGTATCTTCTGGTCATCTCCCGCACGACCATGACCGTCTTCGCACCACCATCGTCTTCCCCTGCAATCTCCAGGGGATGACGGCTGCTCGTTTGGGCTTTCCGGCATGGATATAGCGTTGCGTCCCGTCGCGTCGTATCTGCGAGTGTTAGCGAAGAGTCCACGAGTCTTCTCGAGCGTGTCGCCCGCCATCGGCCGGGGATAACGACGACGTCCGTCCTTGCCTGCGAGTGGTCCGCACCTCTGTATCTTGGCCGACGCCCGTCGCGTTCCGCGCACCCAGAATGAGCCAATGCCTGGTCGCTGTCGACTCTGCTTTATACCTCAATGATCCTCGGTCGGCACTACATCCGTATCTTGGCCGACGACCAGTCGCGTCCTGCGCACAGGGAAAAGCTCATGGGGTTCCTCGGTGGGCGAACCAGAACTCGTGTATCTTCATCAGATTCCCCCACTCGCTACGTGAAGTCATGGGCCACCCGCGATACTCGCCTCGCACTTTCGCTGCGGTCGCTTTACCTCCTCTCGCCTGGTCCTAGTTCGCCTCCGTGGAATCGCATGCGAGTGGGGTCGTCGAAGAACAAGACGAGGGACGACAGACGAAGGGCAAGGGGAGGGAGGGGACGCGGCAGGGACAAGCGCTTGGTCCAGAAGCTGGATGCGGAGACACGGCCGTCGGTGGATAGTACTGGGACGCGCGCGACGGTCTGCTCCGACAAGGACATAGGCCGCCCTGCAGTCAGAGTGTGGAGTTCTGAATCGCGTGCGTGCACGTCCATCGCGGTGTGCCCAGCATCCGTATCGTTTTTCACAGGCGCCAAAGCCCAGCTTGTCGCTTCTTTGGGCGGGAATATCCGGCAGCGCAAGCTGTGGTCTCGGAGCGGACTCTTCTTCTCGCTCAAAGCCGCAGGGTCTGTGATGCTGACAGAGGAGCGAGAGATGAGTACCGAGTTTGCGAGCCTGTCTTGGCGTTCCGGGGAACGAGTCTGTCGTGGACGGAGATCCAGAGATACTTGCCCGATGTGTCCTTCGGGATACCGGCTGGCGTCTGGATGCTCGACCGACCAGGAGAGTTACTGCGGCGTTGTCTTTGTCCATCTTTTGCCGTCATCCCATACGTACTCTTCGCCATGCTTTTCTTTCATGGACCTCGGACGTCGTCTCCAATAGCTATCGGGTGTTACTCTACTGCTCAAGCATTGACCCTCGTCGCCCATCCCGCCAATATATATGTACCGGCCAGTCAGCGATAGGACGAACTCGCGCAAATCAGCATTACTAGGCCGCTAGTGTGAGGTCGTCGAAAACCTCTACGTGCGTGATAAACCGAAAGGCAATAGAGGTGTCGCTTGTGCCATTCAGGGCGTTGAAGACGGGGAATATGGCACGGAAAGTACCCGCAAAGCGCTAAACCTCCAGCGTCTCAAGTATTGCTAGAAGGTCTGGGGAGGTGATCTGCGTTCCGATGGCGAATCACTCGATGTTGTGGCATAGACGCAGAGCATCGTATATTTCCTTTTTTGCAGCGCCGGTGAGCACTGTGTGTGGTAGGATGACCTGACGCACGCCGGATGAGAGCAGGGCGGGTTTAGACGAGGCGACACGGAGAAATTGGTGGAGCTCGAAGTCAGCTTCGAGATCCATATTGCGATAGAGCAATGGTTCGATCCTGCCCCAGCGAACGAACAGTGAGCAAATCGAGGAGGATCAGAATTCAGGATTGGGAAACTGACCACGACAAAACACGTCGTGCAACGCGGAGCAGCGCCGGAGCTGTTCATGGGTGGAGAGTTGCTGTGATTTCGAAGATTTTGCGCTCCACGTCTGGCGGAAGGAAGGAAGGGTGCCTCCTCGGTCATGGTGAGAAGGCGAAAGGAAGCGTGGTACCGTGACTCATTTGATGGCTCGTCGACTTGTTTCAGAACCACCATCTTCCTGCATGTAGCCTGCTCCGAGACGAGCCATGCACGCCCTCGGCATCCGGTCTTCGAGTTCTCTCCACTCGAAGTGCATCAGAACCTCGCTCAAAATGCGCAACTGGCGTACTTATCTGTCAATACATCTCCTGACGCTCGAAAGGAATGCGCAGGCGACGATCCTGCCATTGGTCCCCGAGATATTAGTGAGAACTTGGATGAAAATCTCGACCAAAGCCTATAGATATTCTCACTAGCAAAGGTGACGAAATGTACATTTTGTTTTATTTCAAGGCACTAAGGTACAATTGGTTCTAGGACTTGTGTATTTTACATGAAAAATGCGCAGAAATCAATGAATGCATCTCAACTCAAAGCCTAGACCGAAGACGTATCGTCGCTTACTGCGCGCCCGCGATGGGTGTGCCTTTTGAATTTGATGCCGCCAGGACGGCTCTGTGACCCCACAGAGAGTGGAATGCTATCGAGGGTGTTGGTTGTGGCTGTCATCACCGTAGTTTGCGACCATGCTCGTCCATCCGCGGCCCGCGCGAGAATCAACATGGGGGCGATAGCCTGGAATATAGTGAGTATACAACTTCGCCTTCAAGAACACCACCCACCTGAACTTGTCCCAGTGCCGGGAAGACGAGGTTCTGGACTGAACTGCTCCGCGCATACGTGATGATGCAAATGAGGCCAACAATCGAATAGAGCGAGGCGGATTCGACAAGCATCGCTAGCGATCCGAGGGGGCCTTTAATTTGCTGCCGAAGTCGCAAGATTTTCCCCGTTATCAAGAGGGTCAAGAGAATGTTCAGCGAGATTGAAAGCGACCAGTAGGCGGTGCCGATTTGAAAGGAGAGCGGAACCAAGAAGGAGTTCTCGAGTGTGTAGGTGGTGACAATGAGAGCGAGGGAGGAGGCTGCGGTGCGTTGGAGGCGGATTAAGTTTGCGCAATGCACGACTCACCGACAACTCCTAGGAGCATCAAGGCCGGGAACGCAGCGTACCAGTAGCTGGAATCCCAGATGATGAAGAATCGCCAGAGCTGCAGACTGCATCTCAGTATTGCGCCGGCGGTAAGCAGACCGCACGCACCACAAGGCCATCCGCCATCCAGCTCAAAAGGACGTATCTGTGTCCGATGTTGAGCGACAAGCCGTCGACAAGCAGTTATAACTCACGCAATCATACCCATCATGTTCACCGGAGAGCCGAACGCGATGAGCTCGTACCCGCTCGGCCCCCCTGGCGCATCACGATCGTCGATGAACTCCTCTTCGTTGATTTTCGTGGCACCCCCGTACCCGATTGTCGCCAGCGCGAAGATCATTGCGGCATAGGCCACCAGACCCCACGGAGTCTTTCCTTTCGGACGGTTGAGCAACGAATACAGCGTTTGCCAAGTGAGTGCGAGCAAGACACCTTCACAAAATCAGCTTTTTTCGAGTTGAAGGCGGGCAGCATACCGTATCCTATGCCGGCGAGAACGAACCCATCGAGGAACGACCTTTCGATCCACAGGTCGGCGGAGGTCTCGCCTGCTGGGGCAAAGGAGGTGAGGTTCGCGTTCATGGTTGGTGGTGGGCAGTCATCCCACGATATTAGCTCGTCGTCCTCCTCGCTTGTCTTCACGGAATTAATCAATTTTAGGTGACCTAACATGTCCGGATTTGAATAAGTTCAGGCCCACGCCAAGATTTGCCGAAGCCTCCGTCGAGCATTGGGAATGCACTTTCTGAAGTTCACCATGAAGGTTCCTGTTGAAGAGTTTCCTTTCATTTTTCTGGTAGTAGATGGCCCGTGGGGCCTAAGGTGGGACCTCAAACTTGAATGCCGCTCTAGCATAACATAAGCTATACATACAGAAAGCAAGCGCGCGTTGACGGTCGTGGATCACATCGCAGGGTATCTTCTGGTCATCTCCCACACAACCATCCACCACCATCGTCAATCTCCAGAGGATGATCACATCATATAGAGTTGCATCGCAGCGCGTCGTACACGCCGCATTCGAGTATTTGCGAGCGTCAGCGAAGAGTCTACGAGTCTTCTCGAGCGCCATCCGCCGGGGATAACGACGACGTCCGTCCTTGTTATCTTGGTCAACGCCCGTCGCGTTCTGCGCACCCAGAACGAGCCAATGCCTGGTTGCTGGGGCGAATCGCCTACCGACTCGGAGCTCAGTGCATGGCTGGCCAAGGAGCAGGAGGATAAGCGCGTGAGCGACGCCATCGACGACCAGCTGTGGAAAGAGCGGAACGACAGGAAGACTCGGTCAAGGTGGTGTTGTTGGGACAGTGTGAGAGTGGGAAGAGTACCGTTCTCAAAAGTGCGTTTCTTTGCATCTTGAGTCCCCGATTAACCGATTGCGTTATAGACTTTCGATTGAAGTACGCACCGGTGCAATGGAAGGCCGAGTTGCGGTCCTCAAGCTCGTGCTCACTCTGCTGGACGTCATCCAAGAACGGCTGGCCATCCTCCGACTCGACAGCTTCCCTCACACTCGCATCCCCACCATCGTCGTACACGCCATCGCCCTCTCCAAACCCCCGCGGCTCCCTCGACTCGACGATCTCCGACATCACCTTCCTCTCGAGTTCTGCCTCCGCCGCTGCCTCGCGCGTCGCAGTCACCAAAAGCACCGCGTTCTCCTGCTGCGATTGTCCCCGCTGCGCAAGATTGCGGAGGATCTGCGCAACCGGCTTGGGGTTGTCGACTTTTCGAAACATTCGGACGGCCACGATCAAGACCATGTCGGTGCGCAGAGGAAGGCGGAGTTTGCCGTGCGTGGATGGATTAGGAGGAGTTACGATCAAACTTGCATAATTAACTTGCACGCCCAGCGGAGTTTAAATTTGGCTGGGGCTAACTTGTGTAACTTGCACTTGGGCTAACTTGCACTTGGGCATATCATAGGCCTCTAAACTCTCCAGAAATACTCCCTCATCGTGATTTCAGTATACTATGACCATGTCTAACCTATCCGCCGTCGATTTTGATTGCATCACTTACCTTGATCGCCGTCGCCGACATCGACGCCGACGTCGCGAAAAAAAAAAAGTTTCTAGAGCCTCCGTTACAGGATAGGCCTACTCTTTCCAACACAATTTCGGTGGATTTTCCCCATTGGGATGATCATGCTGAGAACAAGGTGAGGACATCGCTCAACGGGGCTTCGACTCTAAGGGCTGATATTTTGCACGAATCTATGCTTCATTACTATGGATGGAATAGTCTCATTGGATTCTCCGCCACAATCCTACTTCCAACAATATTCTGGCTTGAACATAACACCTCCCGATTTACTTGTCACTTTCAAGTTTCAACATCTTCAAGTCTCGTCGCAAGTTCACTTGTTCAAGTTAGGTGGTCCAAGTTCAAGTTCTTCCATGCAAGTTAAATAGCTAACTTGTGCCGAAGAAAAAAATAACTTGATCTACTTGCTGTGCAAGGCTGCCGCCGCCTTCGCGATTCTCCCACTCCGCCTTAGACTCCGGCTCTTCCCTACCATCAGCATTGCTTCGAATTCGCTTGACCTCTCGCTCCGCCCACTCACTGGACTCCGAACTCGAGTCCAGTACGGTCACATTTCGCTACCGCTGCCGATCATGATTTACCCCGGATTTCGACCTGGGGCGATTGCAGGCGGGCTGGCAGACCTCAATTGTGATTGCATCTTGCATCTAGAGATGAAGAGAGAGCGGGGAGAGGCATCTGCTCCCGTTCCTGGATCGAAGGATGTCGCTGTTCGAATGGCGGACTCGCAGGTCGATGGCGCTCGGCACACTGATGCGCACATCAGTCGTGGTCAGTGTTTCTTTGGGGACCGAAGCCAAAGAAACGCTTGAATGCTTCGCGCTTGAGGTGGTGGCGGACGGTAAGATTTTGCTTGAGCTTTTGATTGATTTACTGCTCCATCCGGCGGCCAACGAGGATCCCCGTCAGTTATGAGCTCTGTAGTACCAACCTAACGCAGTAGAAACCTATAGGATACCAGTAGTCGTCCAGATACTGAATGTGCCAGTTGTCAGTTCAACATCGAACCGTGGAAGGCCGAGAGTCACGTCGAACATGAGATGAGTGTGAGTTCCATGCCATATTAACACATTGGCGGGCTCAGAGGTAGTATGTTCACGGCTAATAATTCGTTTGGAGGGCCTCAGACGTCGGGAAGGTCGTCAAGTTAGAGGGCACAAGTTAACTTGCGCAAGTGACATAATTGACTTGGCATGGGAAAATGTTCGCTTGCAAGCGAACAACTTAACTTGCACGCCCAAAACGCAAGTACAAGTTACCCAAGTTAATTTGCCGCAGTGCAAGTTAATTTGGCAAGTTAATTTGGCAAGTTAAAAAGTGACACCTCGATGGATTAGCGCGCTTGGGCTCCCGAACGGGTCGAGGAAGAGTGTCAATGACAAGTGCGTCTTGCTCTTCTCTTCACTTCCCTTTCCATTCCTCACACGTCCGACTCGCCCACTGACTCGACGAGCGAGATCCTGTTCTCACTCCGTGATGATATTCTCGCGCTATGGGAAGACATGGACGTACGCGCACTCTTACGGGCAACGGGGGTCCGTATCGAGGATCGAGCGGGATTGTGCGTTTCTTAGTTTCCATCTTAACTATTTGTAGTTCAAATTTCCTCCCCGACACAACACGAATCACCGCCCAACGACGTCGTGCACGCCCGGCTGCGCACCATGGGCGTCCAGGAGTGGAGAGTCGTCTTGGAGCCCGCAGCGGGAGATGTCGGTGGGACGGGCCTAGCCAGTGAATTCCCGTTTCGTTTCAATTCGCCTCCCTGGGGGTTGTCCGCCTGTCGTCGCGTTTCGCGCATCGGGGATTGGATTGACACGAGTTACCCTATTTCGATGCGGTTAATGCGATCATCTTCCGTGCGTCCTTTACCATTCCCCTTTCCTTTCATCGTCGTCATCATCATGATCGTCACCTAACACCCCAACGCACCAGTCAGAAGACCCCTCTGTCAACCGGCTCGAGGACACTTTACTCTTGTGGAAGGCGATCGTGGGGAGCAAGCTCCTCGGCAAGATCACGCTGATTGTGTTTTTGAACAAGTGTGATTTGTTGAAGCGGTGCGTGTTTGGCTCTGTTCTGCTCTGTTCTCGCCCACCCTGCAATTCTCTTCTCGCTTATCCTGCAATGCTCTTCGCTTCTATTCTCGCTCACCTTGCAATATTCTAATGGAATTTGTAGAAAGCTGCAGAGCGGGATCATGGTGAACAAGTACATGATCAGCTTTGGGAATCGGGAGAACGAGGTTGGGACGGTTGTTAAATGTGCGTCGCGTTTTTTTCTTCTTCTTCTTCTCCTTCTTCTTCTTTGCCTCTTGCTCTCTTGCTCTCTTGCTCTCTTGCTCTTGGGCTTGTTTCTCGTCAGCCCCCCGATGTTGATGCTGATACGCTACGCTAGACCTGAAAGACAAGTTCAAAGACATCCTCCGTGCAGACACCTCCGAGCCGCGCACAACGTATTTGTATGCGACGTCTGTCACGGTGCGTTATCTTCACTTTCCGCTTTCCTCTTTCCGCTTTCCGCTTTCCCATCCTTCATGTTTCCTGACAATCAGCTCACAGGACACAAAAGCCACTGCGACGACACTCAATATCGTCCGCGACGGTATCATTCGCGAGCATCTCAAGCATGCCGAGTTCGTCTAGACTCTCGGTTTATGTCTTTGAGCAGGGATTACGAGTACTTTAGTAATTACGAGTACTTTAGTAATCGTTTATGACACACCTGACAAGGGGTTTTCGCATCGATCTCGCCACCCTTCATCTTTCTAGATTGTAATGAAATTAGCAAATTTCATTAGATTGGATTTGAAGTCTTTTTTCAAATTGGTAACAACTTTGGTAGTCTCAATAGCGGCTGTGTTCATCGTAAGCTGGTTTTCGTTAAGGCTGCGTAATAGTTCTCCCGTCACTGATACCATTCATTGTCACATATTGTCACTGCGCATCAGCGCACACCATCACGCCTTAGCAATGCCATTGCCGCCCACCCCGCGCAGCCCGCCGTCGATGCCCGCTGCCCTGTGACCATCATGTGACCAAAACATTAAAGTTACCGGTCAACTGGTAAATCACCCTGCTATAAACCACTTAGGGGAACAAGCAGTAATTGAGTAGCTATGGGCAAACAACACAAAACCAATGAACACCCATGCAACCACCTCTGGTATTACAACCTCCACCAATTTTTACATTACTCTACTTTGAAGCAAACTACCTGACGATCAATCCATCACGCAGCACGTCCACGTCGACGACAGCAGCGTTGCTGCGTAGTGTATCGTGGTGCGATGGCATGGCACGTAGTCTGAGTCGACGTGTCCCGTACTACATGTTCGGTCCTGCGAGTATTTAAAACACATGCAGGAGTCAGGACTACCCACTCTTGGCCTGGCTGCCGGAGCACGAGCGACGGCTTTCTTGTATGGACAGTCAGTTTATATCTGTTTGGCGCTGCAACTATATATCCTCAGTTGAGTTGTACAAGTCTTCTGTAAGCTGCTGACAATGGCTTCAGACACTGGTCGTTCGGTAATTTTCTGATGAAAGTTGCTCAATAGTAGGGCTCTAAACCGTCCCGTATACTGTAGTATTTTAAACAATTCGGCGCCCATTTTTGCTGTGACATCTGCGCCGAACTTGGCAATTCGGCGTTTTGATCACATCAACGGATTTGTGTCCATAAATGGCGATTTGATCCGCCATCAGGCTCCCGGCAGGGCCGGCAAGCGAAAATTTGGCATAAATCAAGCCCATTTTGAGCAAAATTTTGTGACCGCCGAAAAAATTTCAGCAATTTGGAGGGTCTGTGACGTGTGACCGCCGAATTGTTTAAAATAGTACAGTACTGTTATGGCCGTCGGAAATACGGCTGTATTTCGCGACGGGACAGGCCCACCCGTATAGTATCAGTGCAGATGAAATCTCCCGATGGTACGGCCCCGTATCGCGGAAAACCGTACAGTATACAGCTCTAATACGGGGCTCCAGGTGAGATTTTGGGCTAGATGAATTTCAGGACGGTCAATATACATCACAGGGAGAGTGGACACACCCTTGCGGACCATACCGAGCCGCAGAACCAGCCAGAAGTGCAGAAAGCCCGCGATATGGGTACGTGGACCCATATGATGGACCAGCCCGTCCCGTCACCCGTACCATAAAGGTGTATTGGGAGGGCAATACGGTACGGGGAGAAACCCGTAACGTACAGTCCGTAAACCGTACAATTACGGTTACTGTTTGGAGCCCTACTCAATAGAAGATCTTATCCACGCCCCTGTTGTGTCAAGCCTCATAGGGAAAGGTTTCGCTATAAAAATAATAATAATAAAAAGTCCCCGTCAGAATCAGCCCATTCTTGGAGAGGACACATGTATCTACCGCCAGTATATAATGCAGCAGTGCTGAAAATCTGAATGGTCATTCTTGTTTATGAATTGAGGATGTGGTATCAAGCTCTTTTCTGAAAACAGAAACGCATGTAGAAAGAAAAGTCCCCCATGGGAATCAGCCAGTTTTTTTGGCCAGGAGGTACATATCTACTGCCAGTACACGATGCAGTAGCCCCGAAAATCCGAATTTTCAGTCATATTTTATGAATTGAACAATAAGAATTGAGCACTTGCCGGAAGTGGAAGCAAGCATAGAAACAAATCCCCATGGGAATTGGCTGGTTTTTTGTAAGGGGGCATGTATTTCTGGTTGGAACACGGGACGGTAGCTCCAAAAATCCAAAATCTCGTATTGATATACTAGTAGCACCTACTTCTCGAATGGTCATTCCTGCAGACAGTGTTTGTCTATATGATTACTTGTGTTTTCTCTGTGCTATATTGTGATCCTTGATGTTTCCTCAGTTGAGATACAAATGGGAAAGGCTTTATTTGCCATGAATGCGTGTATCCTGTTGGATACCTAACACATCTGATCAATTCTTCATGTACACTGGCTACTTCCGCCCAGCAGCTCTTGCCAGCACCTTCTTCTTCTGACCAGTCTTTCCTGTACTAGACCCAGTGTCCGCGCTAGTATACACTGTGCCATTTGTCTCTGAGGACAGCTTTGAGGCTGCCTTTGCCGTAGCCTGCTTGTGAGGCTGAATTCGACCCTCGAACACACACCCAGCCAGAGGGTTTGCGTTCAATTCTGACAGAATTTCAAATATCAGGGTACATTAATACCACATACACTGAGAAATACTGTACTATTTCGACCAAGTGTTCATCAATTTCGGAATTTTCGATGTCCGGGATGGCCGATAAATTTTGTTTCGATTTAAGGCAATTTTTGCACACATCAAAAAACTCTGCTGTCACCCGTCACCTGAACACTTGGTCGAAATAGTACAGTACATGCATAGTACGACAACCTTGCTACAGGATGGATCGTAAGGTCTTCGGATCTTAAGACTTAAGACCATACAAGGGAGGCCGTCATTTGCGCTCCGGCCCATAACTCGCTGCAGTAAAATCTTGAGGACCATGAACAGCAAGGATCTGCTAAAGCGTGCAACAGGCCCCCTGTGAACCTCAAGATAAGTTGTGTGGGCGTCATGAACATGTAGACGATAATGCCGATGTACCCATCACTATGCCAACCTAAATAATGTCAGCAAGGGTGTCGTGAGTCGTATAGTATCTTACCATAAGCCGAACAGAAGAGGGAGACCGAAACAAAGCACAGGTTGGCGATGGAACTTGGTGTTTCATCCAGAGTCGAAGGGGCGGCGTACTCGCTGGGGTACAGATTGCAAAGTTGGGGTCGTAAAGATAATTCCCGCTAAGTAAAACTGCATATTCGGCATTAGCGATTGAAATTGTATGAGCTGACCACACACCTATCAATACTGCAGGCCTGCACAACATCCTGCACAACGGCCTTAAAGACTGGTTTCAGCGTCAACACGGCCTGTCACTGTGCTTGTAGAGCGGTTCCAGAGAAATTTGGAGGAAAATCTTTGGGAATGCAAGAAAATGGTGATGTCAGAGGTGAAATTCGGATGAAAATTTGGACACAGGCCCCGAAAGAAGTTCGGACGGAAATTTGCCAAGGGCTATTTATGCAAAGGTTACATACTTGTTCGTCAACCGGCGTATACAGTCTGTATGAGAGACTAGCCAAGAGCCAAAATCCGGATCTCCTATAATCACGGGTCCTGCCTCATAAGAAGGTGAATTATTGGGACTAAGTACACAAAGCTACGGCCAAAACAAAAAAGATAAAAAAGTACTCGGTCTGCCATGCAAAGCACTGGCCTTTCTCCACAAGTCGTTTATGACACACCTGACAAGGGGTTTTCGCATCGATCTCACCACCCTTCATCTTTCTAGATTGTAATGAAATTAGCGAATTTCATTAGATTGGATTTGAAGTCTTTTTTGAAATTGGTAACACCTTTGGTAGTCTCAATAGCGGCTGTGTTCATTGTAAGCTGATTCTCATTAAGGCTGCGTAATAGTTCTCCCGTCACCGATACCATTCATTGTCACGTATTGTCACTGTGCATCAGCGCACACCATCACGCCTTAGCATTGCCATTGCCGCCCACCCCGCGCCGCCCGCCGTCGATGCCCGCCGCCCTGTGACCATCATGTGACCAAACATCAAAGTTACCGGTCAACTAGTAAATTACCCTGCTATAAACCACTTAGGGGAACAAGCAGTAATTGAGTAGCTATGGGCAAAACAACACAAAACCAATGAATACCCATGCAACCACCTCTGGTATTACAACCTCCACCAATTTTTACATTACTCTACTCTGAAGCAAACTACCTGACGCTCAATCCATCATGCAGCACGTCCACGTCGACGACAGCAGCCTCGCTGTGCAGTGTCGTGGCTTGAATCGTAGTACAATGGCGTGGCACGCAGTCCGAGTCGATGTGTCCCGTACTACGTGTTTGCGGTCCTGCAAGTATTTAAAGCACGCGCATCAGGACTGCCCACTCTTCTTGGCATGCACTGGTTGCCGGAGCGCTAGCGACGGCTTTCTTGTATGGACAGTCGGTTTATATCTGTTTGGTGCTGCAACTATATATCCTCAGTTGAGTTGTACAAGTCTTCTGTAAGCTGCTGACAATGGCTTCGGACACTGGTCATTCGGTAATTTTCTGATGAAAATTGCTCAATAGAAGATCTTATCCACGCCCCTGTCGTGTCAAGCCTCATAGGGAAAAGTTTCGCTATGGAAAAAAAAAAAAAAAAACCCCCCATCAGAATCAGCCCATTTTTGGAGAGAACACATGTACACGGCCGGACAGGTTTGATAGGAAAATCGCAAGACGCAGGGACTTATGAATCCTATACGAGTGTTGTATGGTTCTCTCTGAATCCAAGAAGTATGATTTTCGTATGGTCGGGTTTTGCATGGCAATCGGATAAACACCATAGGATTCTCATATGGCTGATGGGCACGTGAGCCAGCTGTATCGGGACCTGCCCCTCCCTGCCCGCCCCCGCCTCGCTCACGGTCCTTATATTTGGCTGCTGGCCGTTGTGGATATGCAGAAAACATAGTTGTATTCATGTACCGCCGGCGTACACTGTACTCTACTGCCTCAATGACAAACCGAGGACGCAATGTACAAGCGGCGTGTTGGGCCCTTGGGGGGAATACTGGTGCGTGGCTGGGCGCAGCTAGCGCGGGTGAATGGTGAGGGACGGGTGGCGCAAGTTTCCGCTGCCTTCGTAGCATGAGAGAGAGATAGAATGAAAGAAGAAGAGCAGGATGCACTGGAAGTCCCGTCATGGCCGTTGTCGTCGTAAATTGAGGCACGCGCAGGCCTTCAGACATGTTGACGTTGTCGAAATGAGGCGGGGTGGCGGAAGTATCGGTATTGAGGGTTTGAAGACACGAGAGATGAACTTGAAGGTCTAGGTGCGTGTGTGCGCAGTGGAGATCTTTGCTGGCAACATTGAGAGTTTGAGCTTGAGAGTTTGAGCTTGAACGTGTGTAGTTGATAAAGAGACCGAGATATTTGGAGGGGCTTTGGCCCAGTAAACGATGGTGCGCTTGGGGATGAGTGCGACTGAGATGACATGCATCCGCATGTGAGGATGCGAGCGGATTGATGTGAGGATATGAGAGCGGGGAGTGTTGACTCATGCCGTGCTGGCATGGTGAAGCGTGCGGGAGTCAACAAGGCAGGGACATCGAGCGCGGGCAGAGGGCGATGAGGGTGAGAGGCAGGAAAAGTTGATGCCCGTCACATGAATGATGCGGGACTTGGTGAAAATTTGAGATTGTCTTGGGGCAATGTCCCAATGAGACCAAGACGAGGCACCACTGGCAGACGGCCGCTCGGTCATGAAAGTTCCTTAAGACGCATCTATCTTGCAGAGGTCATCGGAACAATCGCATGAAGTTTGGATGAATGCGCGCTTACTAAGTTCAGCGGGTCTTACGCATTACTGCATTGAACTTATATGTCACAAGTTCATTCATGACATAATTACTAGATAAGGAAGGCCAGCATCATGCCGGCCGAAAATTTTGATGGGATTTCGCCTAATTGGGCCAGAATTTGATGGTAAAATGGCGCATTACGCATTATGCATTTGTATAGTTCGGTTCACGGGTGCCGCTTACACCTTACGCGTACTTAAGGTCGAAATAGTACAGTATGGATTCCATATGCGGATCGTACAATTTTCTCAAGATCAATCACACAAATTTCTTGTAATTTGGATTCATTCCTTTGCAGGAGAACAGCGTGCGGCCGTGTATCTCCTGCCAGTATATAATGCAGCAGTGCTGAAAATCCGAATGGTCATTCTTGTTTATGAATTGAGGATGTGGTATCAAGCTCTTTTCCGGAAACAGAAACACATATAGAAAGAAAAGTCCCCATGGGAATCAGCCAGTTTTTTGGCCAGGAGGTACATATCTACTGCCAGTACACGATGCAGTAGCCCCGAAAATCCGAATTTTCAGTCATATTTTAGGAATTGACCAATAAGAATTGAGCACTTGCCGAAAGCGGAAACAGGCATAGAAACCAAAATCCCCGTGGGAATTGGCTGTACTAGACCCAGTGTTCGCACTACTATACACTGTGCCATTTGTTGCTGAGGACAGCTTCGAGGCTGCCTTTGCTGTAGCCTGCTTGTGAGGCTGAATTCGACTCTCAAACACACAGTGTCACACACCCAGCCAGAGGGTTTGCGTTCAATTCTCTACAAAAAAAGGATGGAAATCAAGTATCAGGGTACATTAGGGGGTTTCACGCTCCGTTTTTTGGTCCATTTTTGAGACCTTTTTTGTTCCCGTATTTTGTCACGAAAAATCAGACCAGAAATTTTTGGAAGGTATGCAAAAGGAGCTCATGAGCTCCTTTTGCAAAAACCAAGTCCGTTTTTTGGAGCCTTTTTCCCGTGTCAGCACCATCACATAGCCGGCCGACGCTGACGCGTCTCCACCCTCCTGCCCACGTCTCCGCCTCCTGCCCGCGTCTCCGCCTCCTGCCCCCGCTCCCGCTCCCGCCCTGCCCCCACCCCCACCCCCACCCCCGCCATGCACGGTCACCGCTTGCTGTCAGGCATGGCCAAGTCTTATGGAATATAATCCCCCCACCGCCATCAAGTTCGGCAGGAGCACGTCGCTTGTAACGTCGACGCCAGAAGAGCCTTCGCGGTGGTCGGCGGTTAGGGTTAGGGTTGCGTAGAAGTGTGATGAGAACGGCGGGCATAGCGCAAACCATGCCTTGCGACTCTTTTTTTTTTCTCAGGGAGGGGTTTCACGGTCAACCCGTTTTTAGACCCATTTTTGTGACAGCCTTGGAAAAACAGCATGTAAAAACCATGTTGAAAAACGGTCGAAAAACGGAGCGTGAAACCCCCTATTAATACCACACACACTAAGAAATACATACATAGTACGACCACCTTGTTACGGGATGGATCTTAAGGTCTTCGGATCTTAAGAACATACAAGGGAGGCCGGAGCATAAGGCCGTCGCTTACGCTCTGGCCCATAACTTGCTGCAGTAAAATCTCGAAGACGATGAACAGCAAGGATCTCCTAAAGTGTGCAACAGGCTCCCTGTGAACCTCGAGATAAGTCATGTGGGTATCATGAACATGTAGACGCACCTATCGATACCGCAGTCCTGCACAACGTCCTGCACAACGGCCTTTAAGACTGGTTTCAGCATCAAAAACGGCCTGTCAGTGTGCTTGTAGAGCGGTTCCAGAAAAATTTGCAGGAAAATCTTTGGGAAATTGCGAGAAAATGGTGATGTCAGAGGTGAAATTTGGATGAAATTTTGGACGCAGGCCCTGAAAGAAGTTTGGACGGAAATATGCCAAGGGCTATCTATACAAAGGTTACATACTTGTTTGTCAACCGGCGTATACAGTCTGTATGAGAGACTAGCCAAGGGCCAAAATCCGGATCTGACCTCTCAGCCTATAATCAGGGGTCCTGCCTCATAAGAAGGTGAATTATTGGGACTACACAAAGCTACGGCCAAAACAAAAAAAGATAAAAAAAGTACTTGGTCTGCCATGCGAAGCACTGGCCTTTCTCCACAAGTGGAGGAAGGAGGGAGGAGGAGGGGAGCACATATCTAGACCTACATTCTTGCTTCTTTTTATTTCGTTTCCTTTTTTCTTTGTCCTTTCTTGATTCGATTTGTTATTTAGTTCTACTTACTACCTTGTGTTGTTTTCGGTTGACCTGCACCTTACACCCCCTGCGCATTGATATTTTCTCATCTCTTGTGTATTTGTATATTTGGCTGTAGATTCAGACGAGCTGCAACTTGATGCTTGACGAATTCGGATGCCAGTACTAGCCTGAGTGAGGATGCAAAGAGAAATTATTTTCAAGACCGACGGAATAGTGACAAGAGCTGAGTTCTGTAGGGAAAACTCAACCAAAAAAAAGAAAGAAATATATATATCTGAATACGCCATTCCATACTACAGTACAAATGTCGGCCGGTGTTGTTAGCATTTGAATGCTTTCGGATGCACGCTGGCGAGGTGCAGATGATAACAGGCGCTGGGATAACAGGTGCCGGAGCCGGAACAGGAAGCTGATGCAGGTAATGGTGCCCTCCCCCGAGTCTCGGATGTCAGCTGATGGCGCAATGTGTATCATGATGTACCATCAGGTCGGTGTCATGACACTACATATGGGACTCAGTATTAGTGCTCCTGTACCTGCTCCTGCAGCTTCTGTGCCTCTGTGTACCGTCCCAAGCTCCTATATGTCTCCGCAAGATTGGCTGTGGCATCAATGGTGTTGGGGTGCTCAGCACCCAGCAGCTTGGTCCATTTTTCCAGCACCTGCTCCTGCAGTTTCTGTGCCTCTGTGTACTGTCCCAAGCTCCTGAACATCGACGCAAGGCTGGCTGTTGCATTAATGGTGTCGGGATGCTCAGCACCCAGCAGCTTGTTCCGTTTCTCCAGCACCTGCTCCTGCAGTTTCTGTGCCTCTGTGTACTGTCCCAAGCTCCAGAACGTCGCTGCAAGATCGGCTGTTGCCAAAATGGTGTTGGGGTGCTCAGCACCCAGCAGCTTGGTCTGTTTCTCCAGCACCTGCACCTCCAGCTTCTGTGCCTCTGTGTACTGTCCCAAGCTCCTATACGTGACCGCAAGGCCGCCTGTTGCATCAATGGTGTTGGGGTGCTCAGGACCCAGCAGCTTGGTCTGTTTCTCCAGCACCTCCTCCTGCAGCTTCTGTGCCTCCGTATACTGTCCCAAGCTCCTATATGTCTCCGCAAGATTGGCTGTTGCCAAAATGGTGTTGGGGTGCTCAGCACCCAGCAGCTTGGTCTGTTTCTTCAGCACCTGCTCCTCCAGCTTCTGTGCCTCTGTGTACTGTCCCAAGCTCCAGAACGTCGCCGCAAGCTCGGCTGTTGCATGAATGGTGTTGGGGTGCTCAGCACCCAGCAGCTTGGTCCGTTTCTCCAGCACCTGTTCCTGCAGCTTCTGTGCCTCTGTGTACTGTCCCAAGCTCCAGAATGTCTCAGCAAGTTTGGTCATTGCTACAAGGGTCTTGGGATGCTCCCTACCAAGACGAGCATCACTCCTTATGAGGATATCACTTCGGAGGGTCTCTGCTCTTCTGAACATTCCTCCTTCCTGGAAGACATCTCCAAAGGGACCTTCAAACCCAGTTCCTTGTATATCCCCATCTTCTGATAAAAGCATAACATGTAGCAGCAATTGTATTTTTTGCATAACCTCTGTGCTACAGGCTGTGGCCATCCCCAGAAGAGCAACCATCATCTTTCTCTGGTCAATCCGATTGGTGATAGTCATTCCTGCCCATTGATGCACAAGCGGATGAATAGAGTATGCATTCTCCTGCCATGTCATGAGAGAATAATCACAGATGTCTGACATCATTTCCGCAAATTTTAGGCTGTTCCAATTTGACTCTGCATTCCTAAAGTTTGATAGAAAATCCAACGCCGTCTGCAATGTATCAAGGCTGGGATCCAGTGGCTCATTTCCAGGTGTATATTCCGATGCCCTTTGGAAGATATCCTCTGTGATCCCCTCACAGTGGATAAATGAGCATAGCTGCAGAAATTGAGCAGCCTGGGGCCCAAGCTGATCAACGCTGATCTGCCATGTAGTATACACAGTCCACTGGTAATCCCCATGGGACTGTTCAGGCTTCCTGCTTAATAGGGTAGCTTTGTTCCCCCCGATAGAGTGGGATATATTTCGAAATATCCTGTCGCAAGGGAGATGATTTGGAGATAAATGCCCCGGCTTGTACTATTGCAAGTGGAAAGCAGTGAAGCTCCTGGTAAAATATTAAATAAGATCAATAAATGAACTAGTTTGAATACCTGAACTATCTGAACTGCATGTATCTTGTTCTCATTCCTCAGCAGTTCTACACCGGCTCTGTTGAGCAATAGAAGAACTGCATCATCGAGGGATAAATTTGAGACAGCAATGGCTTTTTCTGTGGATCCAGTATGAACCCAGAGCCCAGGGTTTCGCGAGGTAATCAAAATGTTTCCATGATTACATTGGGGAAGATATGCTTCCAGGTCCAAATTTGGCTGATCAGCATTGTCAAACAGAAGCAACCATTCAGCATGGTGTGCTTTCAGCCAGGTTTGAGCAGCTTCTGCAGTATCTCCCAGTTTCTTGGCCATTGCTATTTGCTTGTAGCCTACTTCAATGGTTTCTGCACTACTTGCATTGATCTTGAACTGGTCAGTGAATCTATCAGCTAAATGAGTTATACTTGATAGTTTCAAAACCTGACAAACCTGGCTCCAGACTCTGCAATAAATTTCAGTGCAATCTGAGTCTTTCCAGCTCCACCAAGACCATGCAGCAGCACAACCTTCTGCTCCTTCTTCTCTATTGGCTGGAAGAATCTATCCAACTGCAATAGGATATCTTTACGACCTTGGAAGAATTTTGAGGGAAGAGGGCAGCTTCTGGTGGTTTGAATTTCATCTTGAGAGCATGTCAGAATTTGAAGCTTTGGAAACCTCTGGATCATTACCTTGAACAAGTCTCTGCTGCAAAATGCTGTGCTCAGGATCCAGTGCCCGCCTGGAAAGAAGATTGTATGAAGTTCGACCATTGACACTGTCCTGAAGCCTGTGATTGAGCATATAGTCAATTCCACCCAGTTTCAACACAGCTTCTTGAAAGCTGTGGACCAGCACTGTATGTCCAAACTGCGCATCCAGGTGACCAAAGAGTATCTGAACCTTGTCCAGGGGATTGGCAGTGTTAGTCAACCTTGCACAGATGGGACTTGTGAGATTGTCCCAGATGGCCTGGATTATGTCACTAATGCTTCCAGCCAATGCACCTTCAATATGTGATCGTGCAAGTGCAGGGTTGAAGGTGTCTGCAAACCACCTAAAACCTTGATGAATATGAGGAACTGTATTCTGATTGACACACACCTTAGACCATCTGCTGGGAGAACGGCCACCTCATGACTTTGTGTAATCTGAGCATGAGCAGTATTCAAAGTTGGATTGGTATCAGTAATTGTCAAGAGCTGGAGGTGTTGAATGTATATATATCAACAAGTACCCGCATGCATACCTTCAGTTCCTCTTGGAGATCCTCAATACACTTCTCATAGGAGACAATGGCACGGGCAATAACGCTCGGAAGGACAAATGCCTTGAATCTCAGGTGTCCACCCGATTTTGCCTTCTTGATTTCCTCAACCTTTTCGGATAGGCCAACCAGAAGTCTACGACGTCAGTTTTTTTTTTCACATTCAAAGCACATTCAGCACTCACTGTTGGAACTCATGGCATTTCTCCCTCAATTGTGCTGTACTTGCATCATTGGAGTGGGCCGGGATTACATGTTGCAGGGTCTGGAGTGTGCTGAGTATCTTCTCGCAGATATCCTTCAGCACTTCCTGATTGTCCTCCATTTGCTGGTAATATTTTGAGTAGGAATTCCGGAACAATAGCCACAAATACAACCTTGACATCCTCCAGCAACAACACAACACTTTGGAAGACATCCTTTGCTGGGGTGAATGCCCCATTTGCAGCAGCACCCATCTGGGCTCTTTCGAGAAGTACAATGAGCCATGCAGTTGCTGTGTCGGCGGCTACACCATCAGATGTGCTATCTGATGGTGAACCGGAGCGAATCGGAGAAGATCTGCGGCTAGGCATGAACCACTTCAAGTTCATTCGACGACTCCGAGCAGCAGGTGTCGGAGTCGCAGAGGAAGGTTGGGGACGGTGCGGCGTGGTCATGGTGAGAAGACAAGCAGCAGCGGTGGACGGGCGGCAATCTGTCGTGCGGAAGCCGCATGTCTGTTCTAATTCTGAGCATCCCACATCACACGGCATTAGGCGCTCAAATGTCTCCCACTCGGGTTATTTTTTTGTTCGGTAAAGACAGAGAAACTATCGACAGCGGATAAGGCCCACGGGTACACAAGCGAACAAAGTCTTCGCCTTTCCTCAGCTCACAACACCAACAAACGCGGAAGAAGTCGAAGCCTGAGAAAACACAGATCTCCGTCTCCGTCTCCTCAGAGGCTCTCACTCCGAGATCTCCACAATGAGCACCAGGAGAAGGCCATACCCACAACAGAGCTTCTACTGGGACGCAATGTGCAACGCACTGGCGCTCCGACATGCGACATCGAGATGATGGATGCGGAGACGAGCCAAGCGACGTATGGGCGCCGTTCCAGCGTACGAGGAGGAATACGACGAGCCTAGGGTATGAGCCGGCTGGGAAGTAAACGGGATGCCGCCGATAGTAGGTGCATGCGAGTTCTCAAGGCTGGGTCCACCATCATGATGCGCAAAGCCAGAGAGCGGCGCAGCAGAGTGACAGACAACGACCCATGGGCCATGGGATGGTTCGCAGCCGCAGTCGTACCGGTGGGCTTCATCACGGCGGCAGCGCGTTCGTTCTTGGAACCAGGAAGACGCATGGCGATGGACGACGAGGAGGGGAAGACCTTGGCGGTGTCGGACATGCCAACGAGCCCGTGGGTGTAGTCAGCGCAAAGAGAGGAGGAGGGTCGGATTAGGGTGGATTGACGCAATGGATGGAATGAATGATATGGAAGAAAAGCGAAGGAGTGCCAAGAGTGCCCGTGAAATGAAGAACGACAGGGCGACGCAGAGGCGTACGATCATGCTACGATGTCCGGTATCTCGTCCGTTTTTATTTTAAAATCCTGAAACGGGACGTTATAGGCGAGTCGACTCGGAGGTTCCGCCCTACACCATGACGGGACGAGATGTCAGAATCGCGGACAGAGAGGGGGAAAGTATACGGACATAGGTAGGCGGTTTGCCACTCCGAAAAATGATGATAGCTTCCTGGCTACGGAGATTCTGTATCGGAGTACTAAAAGGTGGTCGGCACATCGCAATGAGCCCCGAATCATCACCGAAAACGCGGACCGTAGACGCACATAGGTGGGCGGGTGTCTGCTAAGCGCCATTATCCCCGAGTGCGCGCGCGGCAGAGGCAGCGCAGGGAACAACGACAAAGGCGGTACTAGGACCATTTTCGAGAACTGCATGGCGGGAGGTGCAGGAATGCGGAATCCAAACGAGTGCGACTCCGAGTCGGAAGGCGAAGCCGGTGAGCGTGGTTAGCAGCGAGGATTGCACAAAGGTTTCTGGCGGTGGCTAATCTGGAGCTGAGTGGCGGACAACGAAGAGGGAAGACACCGTTTGCTAGTTTGGTGTCGAAAAGACCGGTACAGGAGCGGTACAGGAGGGGAGAAACACTGGAAAGCCAGGCCAGTTTGACCTCGAGTTTCTGGAGTTCAAGTCAGATCCGAGTGCGACAGGGCCGTACATGGAAGTAGGGGACAAGGTTCCGATGACAAACCGGAGTCACAGTGCCGTGATCGCATTCGCAGGCTGACCACCACGACGGCTGCTCGGATCGCTCAAAATGCCTCCTTCGGTCTACACAACCGCCCATGCTTTCATTCCAGTCAATTACAAGCCTGAACATCATGAAATTCCACCCTGCTCCGAGTCACATCCCCGTCGCCGTCTTTTTTTTTGGGGGGGGGGACGAATGTCTGGTATTGGGAAGCGCATCGGTGAAGCGCTGTGGAAGCATCTCCCGGGAGACTGCCTGTCAGTGCCTGTCGTACTGGCTGGCAGGGACGAGGTAGTGGCGGGTAGGGTGTTGTCTTCGGTCGTGAGCGGACCGATTCGCGACGTCAACTTGAAGTGCGGCATACGGGTCGCGACGGCAGTGACCTTCGTCTGCCGATGGGTGAGTGCTCCTACTTTGGCTTTTCTCGCACTAACGTCGTACTGCCAGCTGCTACTACTTGCTCTCGTTAGCACGTAGCCACTCCCCTCGAAACCGCTTCCCAGTCCGCCCATCATGCCCATCCTCGACGCTGGACCACCTCCGCTCTCGACCTCGAGGATCTCGACAACACCTCGCATCGGGTCCGTCCGTCCGTTCGTCCGTGCCTTCGTGGGATGCAGTCGAGCGACGCTTCGTTCGGCGCTGTGCGTCTCCTTCCTTCTTTCCGCCAGCTCATTTCGCTGAACAAGGCACCTCACAGAAACCTACCTTCTCATTCCTCCGCGCTCTCGATCCGCCGAGCATCCTCGGTGCCCCGCTCAACGCCACGCCCCGCGTATGATTGGCGCTGTCTCGCCCAGCGAGTGCGGAGCGCATGGGGTGCAGGCTTTCGACGACCTAGAGCGTTTCGTTTAGCTGAGGGATCGGTATGGCGATGATATGAGCAGGGAAATTGGGGTTCTATCCTCTTCGACGCGGGAATACTCAGCGGATGTATAGTCCTCGGATGTCGCTTTGTCGGACCCACTGGCAGAATGTGTTCCGAGTAGAAAAATTCTACCCCCTGCACTGTCAACGCCGGCACCAAGCGTCCTTTGCTTTGAGCATACCTCTCAATCGACTGCCAGCCTTATTCGGTCTTGTGGTGCCCGCGCTACCCGAGTCCGACCCTGCGCTTCGCTATCTATCTATCTCTTCTCCTCTACTCCCACCATCGAGGACCGACACGCGAAACTACCATGCCCGCGCGGACCACTGGTCATCGATCCCATCCCTCCGACCCACTTGCAGTCGTCCTGCAGCCACCACCGGGCGAATCGCCTACCGAGCTCACTGCGCGGCTGGCCAAGGAGCAGGAGGACAAGCGCGTGAGCGACGCCATCGACGATGAGCTGCGGAAAGAGCGGAACGACAGGAAGAAGCGGGGCAAGAGGGAGGTCAAGGTGTTGTTGTTGGGGCAGAGTGAGAGCGGGAAGAGTACCGTTCTCAAACGTGCGTTGTCTTTCTCTCTCGGTTGTGGGTCCCCTCCGATGAAACCGATTGCGTTATAGACTTTCGACTGAAGTACGCACCGGTGCAATGGAAGGCCGAGTTGCGGTCCTGGCGCACGGTCATCCAGCTCAACCTCGTTCAAAACGTGCTCACTCTGCTGGACGTCATCCAAGAACGGCTGGCCATCGTACCCAACGCCTCCGACTCGACAGCTTCCCTCACACTCGCATCCCCACCATCATCGTACACGCCATCGGCCTCTCCAAACTCCCGCGGCTCGCTCGACTCGACGATCTCCGACATCACCTTCCTCTCGAGTTCTGCCTCCGCCGCTGCCTCACGTGTGGCACTCACCCAAAAGCACCGCGTTCTCCTACTACGATTGTCTCCGCTGCGCAAGGTCGCGGAGGATCTGCGCAACAGGCTGGGCGTTGGCGCGGGCGTGGACTTTTCGAATGGCGAGGACGATGTTACGTTTGGTGGAGGGCATGGGGTGCTGGACGGCCACGATCAAGACCATGTCGGTGCGAAGAGGAAGGCGGAGTTTGCCGTACGTGGGTGGATTAGCGCGCTTGGGCTGCCGAACGGGTCGAGGAAGAGTGTCGATATCGACAAGTGCGTCTCTTTCTCTTTCACTTCCCTTTCCATTCCATTCCTCACACGCGGAAAGCACATCCGAGTCGCCAACCGACTCGACGAGCGAGATCCTGTTCTCACTCCGCGATGATATCCTCGCGCTATGGGAAGACATGGACGTACGGGCACTCTTACGGGCAACGGGGGTCCGTATCGAGGATCGGGCGGGATTGTGCGTTAACTTCTCAGTTTCCATCTCTACTTACGATAACTAACTAACTACTTGTTAGTTTCCTCCCCGACACAACACGAATCACCGCACTCTCCTACGTCCCCTCGGACAACGACGTTGTGCGCGCCCGGCTGCGCACCATGGGCGTCCAGGAGTGGAGAGTCGTCCTGGAGCCCGCGGCGGGAGGCGTCGGTGGGACGGGCCTAGCCAGTGAGTTCTCCTCCTCTTCTCGTTTCAATTCGTTTCGCTTCCCTGGGGTTGTCCGGCTGTCGTCGCGTTTCGCGCGTCGGGGATTGGATTGACACGAACGTTTCGCCGCCGGCGATCGGGATACCGGTCTCCGGTCGTGGTTCGGGCGGGTTTTCGTAATCGCCTATTTCCGTTTCCCCTCACGCTGCCGGCGTTCTCCATTCTGCGTTCCTGGTCATGCCATGCCATATCCATATCCGTTATCGTAACCTAACCAGACACACAACATACCAATCGCTGACCCAGTCCCGCACTCGCGCACAGGCGACTCGTTTGGCTCGGAATGGGTGATCTACGATGTGGGTGGGTCGCGCTCGCTGGTGAGTTTTCTTTTCATTTGGACTGGATGGAACTGACGTGGATGCATTTTTACAGAGACACGCGTGGTTACCCTATTTCGATGCGGTTAATGCGATTATCTTCCGTGCGTGCTGTTTTCCTTTACAATTTTCCCTCCTTCCCTCCTTCCATCCATCCTTTCATCGTCGCCATCGCCGACTAACTCCAAACGCACCAGTCGCGCCCATCTCCTGCTTCGACGAGCGCCTCACCGAAGACCCCACCGTCAACCGGCTCGAGGACACTTTACTCTTGTGGAAGGCAATCGTCGGGAGCAAGCTCCTCGGCAAGATCACGCTCATTGTGTTTTTGAACAAGTGTGATTTGTTGAAGCGGTGCGTGTTTGGCTCTCTGTTCTCTTCTCTTCTCTTCCCTCCCACCCTGCGATATTCTATGTCTCACCCTGCAATGTTCTATGGTGCTGATAATTTGTTAGAAAACTGCAGAGCGGGATCATGGTGAACAAGTACATGATCAGCTTTGGCAATCGGGAGAACGAGGTTGGGACGGTTGTTAAATGTGCGTTTTTTTTCTTCTTCTTCTTCTTTGCCTCTTGCTCTCTTGCCCTCGTTTCTCGTTTCTCGTTTCTCGTTTCTCGTTTCTCGTTTCTCGTTTCTCGTTTCTCGTTTCTCGTTTCTCGTCTCTTGTTTCTCGAAGCAGCCCCCCGATGTTGATGCATGCTGATGCTGATACGATACGTTAGATCTGAAAGACAAGTTCAAAGACATCCTCCGTGCGGACGCCTCCGAGCCGCGCACGACATATTTGTATGCGACGTCTGTCACGGTGCGTATCTCTTCCCTCTTCCCGCTTTCCTCTTCCCTCTTTCCCATCCTTCATGTTTTCTGAAAACGATTTGTACAGGACACAAAAGCCACGGCGACGACACTCAATATTGTCCGCGACGGTATCATTCGCGAGCATCTCAAGCATGCCGAGTTCGTCTAGTCTAGACTGTAGGGAGGAAGGAGGGAGGGAGGAGGGAGGAGGAGCACATATCTAGACCTACATTTCATTTCATTTCATATTCTTCTCTTGGTTCTTTTTATTTCGTTTGTTTGTTTTGTCCTTTCTTGATTCGATTTGATTTGTTATTTAGTTCAGTTCTACTTTATGTTGTTTTTGGTTGGCCTGCACCTCACACCTTACACCATGCATTGATATCTCTCATCTCATCTCTTGTGTATTTGTATATAGCTGTAGATTCAGACGAAGCTGCACCTTGATGCTTGGATGAATTTGAATGCCAGTACTAGTGAGGATGCAAAGAGAGAATCTTTCAAGACCGACGGAATAGTGACAAGAGCTGACTTTGTGTAGGGAAAACTCAACCAAAGAAAAAAAAACCTGAATACACCATTCCATACTGCAGTACAAATGTCGGCTGGTGTTGTTAGCATTGAATGCTTTTGGATGCAAGCTCATGAGGTGCAGATGATAATGGGCGCTGGGATAACGGGTGCCGGAGCTGGAACAGGGAAGCTGATGCAGGTAATGGTGCCCTCCCCCGAGTCTCGGATGTCAGCTGATGGTGCAATGGGGGGGGGATATATTATACTCGCTCATGATGTGCCATCAGGTCGGTTTCATGACACTATTCAGTATTAGCGCTCCTGTACCTGCTCCTGCAGCTTCTGTGCCTCTGTGTACTGTCCCAAGCTCCGGAACGTCGCCGCAAGGTTGGCTGCTGCCCGAATGGTGTAGGGGTGCTCAGCACCCAGCAGCTTGGTCCGTTTCTCCAGCACCAGCTCCTGCAGCTTCTGTGCCTCTGTGTACTGTCCCAAGCTCCGGAACGTCGCCGCAAGGTTGGCTGCTGCCCGAATGGTGTAGGGGTGCTCAGCACCCAGCAGCTTGGTCCGTTTCTCCAGCACCAGCTCCTGCAGCTTCTGTGCCTCTGTGTACTGTCCCAAGCTCCGGAACGTTGCCGCAAGGTTGGCTGCTGCCAGAATGGTGTCGGGGTGCTCAGCACCCAGCAGCTTGGTCCGTTTCGCCAGCACCAGCTCCTTCAGCTTCTGTGCCTCTGTGTACTGTCCCAAGCTCCAGAACGTTACCGCAAGGTTGGCTGTTGCATCAATGGTGTCGGGGTGCTCAGCACCCAGCAGCTTGGTCCGTTTCTCCAGCACCAGCTCCTGCAGCTTCTGTGCCTCTGTGTACCGTCCCAAGCTCCAGAATAGGCTCGATGCCAGCCCCCACTTCCGAAAACCCTCCAGTAGGGGCTGGTAGGACATATCAGTGATGTCGCAGAGTGCGGGAGCAATAAAAGTTATACCATATTCGGACACATCACCGGCTGACATGAATACGATTATCTGCATCATTTTCGACGATTTTCTTGCCCTACGACGACAAACGGGTACTACATGGCAGATACGAGCCCAGTCCAAGCACAGCAACCTGCTCCACCACCTCCCCAACTCCGGAGGTACACCCGAGACACCGTGGACACGTCCAAGCTCAAGCAGCTCTCGGAAGAAGTCCTCGGGATGACTCCCTTCCAGTGGCAGCTCGACGCCGCTGTGGAGATCCTATGCGGCGAGAACTTGATTCTGGATGTTGGGACGGGCTGTGGGAAGTCCCTCTGCTTTGTCTTGCCGCTGCTTCTTGACACCAACGACATTGGGATCTCTGTCATGCCGTTGACTGCGTTAATGCTCGACCAGGTGTGTAGGACGCGACGCGAGCTAAAGTGTTGTGAGCTAACGCGTTGTAGGCAAAGACAGCGAAGATCCCGACCTTGGCAATCTGTCATGAGACAATCGAGACGATTGGGCGCGTCAAATTGTACGAGGTACGTGAATGTCTGCCATCCTGTCCCAGATTGAATAACCTGTGAAGATGGCGGCAACAGGAACGTACCGGCACATCATCTGCTCCCCCGAAATCCTCAAAACAAAAGCCTTCAAGAGCGGTGTCTTGAATAGGATTGCCGACCGATGTCGCGTTGTAAATCTAGATGAGGCACATTGCATCAGTACCTGGGGCGGCAGCTTTCGACCGGATTACCTCGAGCTTGGCGACCTGCGTGGGCTAGTCCCCAGCCACGTCCCGATACTCATCGCGTCGGCAACCTGGCCATCCAACGTTCTCGATGAAGTACGGCAGGTCGTGGGCATGCCGCCAAACACGCGACGCATCGCAATATCGAATGCACGTCCGAACGTGGCACTATCTGTCCGTGCAACAGCGCATGAGGAGCCCTCATTCGCCGACCTTCGCTTCCTCATCCCGGTTGATGCAAAAAAGACAGCCGACATCCCGGTGACACTCGTTTACTTCAACGAGCGTCTCAAAGCTGAACGCGCATGCGACCGGCTATCGCAGTGGGCCCGGGACGCGGGAATTGAGATCCCAGATGGCGATGAATGCGTCGCATTTTATCATGCGAAGGTCGGTCCCAAACGCAAACGGGAGCTTGAAGCGATGTTGGCGGCGGGGAAGGTGCGAATTTTGTGTTGTACAGACGCTGTCGGAATGGTAAGCTTTGTATTCTGTGTTGCTATTATGTACTTACCTCAGAGCAGGGTTGTGATATGCGCAACATCGAGCGCGTCATTTTGTGGGAGTTGCCGCCGTCCTTCTGCGCGCTCGTCCAACGTGCAGGGAGAGCCGCTCGAGACTTGACCAAACTTGGGGAGGCTATCTTAATTGTCAGTAAAAATCTCATCAACAAGGGCGCCAAAGGACTTGAAGCTGAGCTGTTAGCGGTGGTTGAGGCAGCGGCAGAGGCAGCGGCGGATGAGGCAGAGGCGATGAATGAGAGCGAGGGACTGGATGTTGTGGGCCCGGGAGTGGAGGTCAATACGGGGGGAGAGACTCTTCTTGTCGAGGAGGGCGGGGTCAGACAGAGTAACGAGAGTGACGATGAAGATGCTGAGGGTGGTGCGAAGCAATCAACGCGGGGAAAGCGAGGCCGCCGCGCGAAGAACGAGTGCAGCGAGCGGGAGGCTCGTTTCTTGACTCGTTTTGCATGTGGGAAGGACTGTATCGCGGGTGTATGGGACGAGTTCTTTGAGAACGCGACAAAAGGTCAGTTTTGATTGTGAATGGACAGCGGGGACTGACACACCGTAGAGCAGCTTAAACATGGCTTCAACACCCTCTGGAAGCCCTCCGACGACCAGCGATGCTGCTACCGCTGCACCCCGGATCGATTTCCCATCGAGAAGATCGCGCTTGAGAAGGTCAAGGGCTTGAAACGGGGCCGGAAGAAAACGCTGCCTGCGCGTTTGGTGTTAATGCTGAGGAAGGGGTTGAAGCGCTGGCGTCCAATGCTCGTGGAGCATTTATATCCAGGGATCGAGGGGATAGCGGGAGAGGTTGTTCTTGGCGACGATGTGATTGAGCAGATTGCTCAGTTTGGTGAGCGGATTGAGGCGGCGGAAGTGCTCCGGGGATGTACCCGTTGGCATCTGGCATATCGGGATGTTGAGGGATACCCGCTATCAGAGGTCGGGGACATGCTGCTCACCGAACTGGCCAAGATCTACGCTGCATTCGACGCGTTGGGACCCGACGGGCTCGAAACGGGTCCAGGGGCACCACCAAGTCTATTCTATGCGGCGCCAACACCGGCTCGAGGGCGTGGGGCAGCGCGGGGAGGTGTCCGGGGTGCTGCAAATGTGCGAGGTGGAAGAGGTGGTGGTGGTCGAGGGAGAGGATCGACGCGTGGGACCGCATCAACCCGCGGAAGCAAAACTATTCGTGGACGCAAAGCAAAGTCTTGACTCCGACTATGACATTTGCGAGATAATCCTAGCTACGGTTGAAACATACTTATGTGCGTCCATCGTTCTCGGGAATTCTTCTTCGTCCATCGCCAAATCATCCAAGCCAATCTCATCCTCTGAGTCGCTTGTCTGCTCTGTCTGCTGGGCAACATCATCCTCCGATTCGTCCTCAGACTCCGGCTCTAGAGCAGTTGTATTCGTCTGGACCACCACTGGAGCACTCGTATCCGCCTGGACCACGACTGGGACCGCCTTTGCTTTGGGAATGCCAAGATTCCGAGCTTTCCGGCGGTCAGCGCGGAACTCGCGCAACGGGTTCGCGCCGTTTGCGTACTTGACACCCTCGGCCATGAGGTCGCGCGCTGGAGTCGCTTGCTTGTTGCCCGCACGATGTGGAGTATGTGTCTGGATCGACTGTTTCTCCAGATACTCGCGCAGGACAGCAAGATCCTTGTTTGTCGAGGGGCTTGTGTGTGTCATACCGTTGTATGGGGTGTTGTAATCGCCTTGGACTTGTCGGATAACGTCGCGTAGTGTGAATATGGACACAGATATCATCCCGAGCCATTTCCAGCTGCGGTTGACGCCTTTTGCGGTATATATGACCTGTTTGTCGATCAGCATTGATTTTAACTTGGTTTAAACACAAACCTTGAGCCAGAAGTTCTGGTGCTCCTGCAGAAGATCAAGCTCTTTGAACCCGTTGGGCTTCCCGCTGAGATTGACGAGCCAGTTCATTAAGAAAGCGTTGCTGTATAGTTGACCCATTAGCAGCAGCAGCGGAGACATGATTATTCACAAACCGTAGTGTTGGATGCATGGTCGGGAGGTCAATTAAGACGTGAAATAACGCGTTCGCGTACTTTGGCATCCGTCCCGAACCGCGAAACATTACCATCCAATGGCGCAAAACAGTAATAACCATTCCGATGTGACCAGCCTTCACGGCGGTCCGTAGAACGCGCATCGTTAGAGCATCGCGATTAAACAAGATGATGTTCTCCAGAGGGACATCTCGTTCGCTCTCTGGGAGCGCTCGAAGACGTGCAGCCTCGCGCGCCGAACACAGCTTGCGATAGACCTTGTGAGCCAGCTCGGTGATCTCTGAGTACGAGGTGACACAAGAGACCCAATCATCCAACTCGTGCCTTCCACAGTGGATTCGAAACGCATCAAGGATGTTCGCGGGGAGGGATATGTCGAGGATGAGCTCTGTGATTGGCCGATATGGGGGTAGCTTCTTCGCCTTCCAGCCGGCAGTTATGGCCTTTCGGCCGAGGAGTGTGTTGACGCGCCAGAGTGACCAGGGTGAGGAGCTGTTAGGTGTACCCCAATACTCGTTTCCGATGCACTTGAAGCCTGCCATTTTTGCGTGGAAGAGGCCGAGGCTACCTTTCACGTAGGTGCTGAGGTTCTCGACCATGTCTTTGCTCTCTCGTCGACTCCCCGAGGCCTACGGTCTGTAAGGTTCTCTGCTTTGGGACGAAAATACAGACACACCTTCAGCAAAAGCTCGAGGGATAACAGATCCCCAGCCCCAAAGACCACACCGTGCTTTTCAAGCGCTTCCGGAGTATCCAATTTCAGTGTACGCATAATCGTGTCAACAACCTGAATAGTCCCGTCGATGGTGGACTCGTCAATCTCCATTGCGGGAAGCGGGAACTGCTCGGTCTTGTGCACTGGGATAGCGATGTCGGTGGGAGGAGGAGTGAGAACGGACTGGAACTTGTCGCGCAGCTCTGGAAATTGTGTCAAGAGAATGTCTTCCAGATGCCAAATGTGGGCGTCTTGGAGTGCCTTGCACGCAGTGGGAGTGGGTAGGTAGTCGAGATCCAATCGAAATTCGAGATTCGGAGTCGCCGTTTTGAGTGGAGAGAGTAGGCTGAGGGGAAGGTCTCCCGGTTTGACACCGAAGAGCGGAATCATGGTCGCCGTCGTGCCGTTGTCAAAGTGATCCCGGGAGTCAGTCCGCTCCTGGCCAACTCTAAACGCGATGTTGAGGTTGTCCCAGATGATCATGACCACGCTCGTGCGCACGACGTGCAGCATATGCTGTAGCCGCTCGGTTGTGAGAGTCTTGGTCTGAGCGATGGTGTGGGTGTAGGAAAGACAGAGGCCCGCGTGATGAAGGACGTCGAACAAGGCCCGACTCGCAGACGAGGCCAATAGGAATATCGACATTGAGAGGCGAAAACTTGACGCCTTTTCGTTCTGGGCGTAGCAAAGCATCGAAATTATGGTTGCGAGAATCTGAATATGTCGTGAGATCAATGAGCGAGCACAAACTTGAAGGAGCTTACCGCCCGATGCTCTTTGCGCGAACTATTGTCCGCCAGGTCTTCCGGCATCGCTCCTGCGCTGCGTAGGCCCGAAAATAACGTCGGAGCAATGGCCTCCGCGTCTAACAGGAGGCTGTCGATTGAGCTGTCATGCAGTATGGCCGTTACGCGCTCGCCGTATTGCGGGCGGAGTGTTTCTGCCAGTTTCTTGACCTCCTTCTCGAGCTTTTCCGACTGAACAGATTCGATCCAGCTGTTGACTAGCTCGGGACGACGACCGTGGAGATGCTCAAGTAGATGTACACCGTGGTCGTTAATGAGGCGCGTTGCCGCGGCTTTTTGCTGCTGGTCTGTCGCGCCGAGATACGCGTCCATGAATTCAAAGACGGTGCTGAAACCATGTCGTTTGAGGAGCTCGATCGCCTCCGCAAGCTTCTTGGTCTCCGCCGAGGATACGTTAGCAGCGGCGGCTGGCAGGTTTTGTGATAATGGAGTGAGCGGCGGGCGGTTTTCATCCATGGCAGCGTCCCGGACAGCCGTCGTCGTCCTCCGTTTACGTTGCGTGGGTGGCTTCCCAGGCGTGTACATGGCCGCCGGCTTGTCCATGTTCACAGGCTTGAAGGACATGGTGGGAGACGCGACGAGACGCGATGGTAATTGAGATGACAATACATTGATGATCCGAGGGAGGTTCCCCATATGGTATAACTCTTATTGCACCCGCACTGTGCGAGCCATCTGTCAAGTCCTACCAGTCCCTCCTGTGATGTTATTGTGCTCCATTACATCGCAGCGAGGGACTGGCTTCGAGTCTAGCTCCAGAATGTCTTCGCAAGATTGGCTGTTGCAGCAATGGTGGTGGGGTGCTCAGCACCCAGCAGCTTGGTCCATTTCTCCAGCACCTGCTTCTGCAGCTTCTGTGCCTCTGTGTACTGTCCCAAGCTCTGGAACGTTGCCGCAAGCCAGGCTGTTGCCAAAATGGTGCTGGGGTGCTCAGCACCCAGCAGCTTGGTCCGTTTCTCCAGCACCTGCTCCTGCAGCTTCTGTGCCTCTGTGTACCGTCCCAAGCTCCGGAACGTTGCCGCAAGGTTGGCTGTTGCATCAATGGTGCTGGGGTGCTCATCACCCAGCAGCTTGGTCCATTTCGCCAGCACGAGCTCCTCCAGCTTCTGTGCCTCTGTGTACTGTCCCAAGCGCCAGAACATTACCGCAAGGTCGGCTGTTGCACCAATGGTCTTGGGGTGCTCAGGACCCAGCAGCTTGGTCCGTTTCTCCAGCACCTCCTCTTGCAGCTTCTGTGCCTCTGTGTACCGTCCCAAGCTCTGGAACGTTGCCGCAAGGTTGGCTGTTGCCAAAATCGTGTTGGGGTGCTCCCCACCAAGACGAGCATCACTTCTCATAAGGATATCACTTCGGAGGGTTTCTGCTCTTCTGAACATTCCTCCTTGCTGGAAGACATCTCCAAAGGGACCTTCAAACCCAGTTCCTTGTATATCCCCATCTTCTGATAACCGCATAACATGTAGCAGCAATTGTATCTTTTGCATAACCTCTATGCTACAGGCTGTAGCCATCCCCAGAAGAGCAACCATCATCTGTCTCTGGTCAATCCGATTGGTGATAGTCATTCCTGCCCATTGATGCACAAGCGGATGAATAGAGTATGCATTCTCCTGCCATGTCATGAGAGAGTAATCACAGATGTCTGACATCATTTCTCCAAATTTTAGGCTGTTCCAATTTGAATCTGCATTCCTAAAGTTTGACAGAAAATCCAATGCTGCCTGCAATGTATCAAGGCTGGGATCCATTGGCTCATTTCCAGGTGTATATTCCGATGCCCTTTGGAAGATATCCTCTGTGATCCCCTCACAGTGGATAAATGAGCATAGCTGCAGAAATTGAGCAGCCTGGGGCCCAAGCTGATCAACGCTGATCTGCCATGTGGTATACACAGTCCACTGGTAATCCCCATGGGACTGCTCAGGCTTCCTGCTTAATAGGGTAGCTTTGTTCCCCCGATAGAGTGGGATATATTTCGAAATATCCTGTTGCAAGGGAGATGATTTGGAGATAAATGCCCCGGCTTGTACTATTGCAAGTGGAAAGCAGTGAAGCTCCTGGTAAAATATTAAATAATATCAATAAATGAACTAGCTTGAATACCTGAACTATCTGAACCGCATGCATCTTGTTCTCATCGCTCAGCAGTTCTACACCAGCTCTATTGAGCAACAGAAGAACTGCATCATCAAGTGATAAATTGGAGACAGCAATGGCTTTTTGTCGAGATCCAGTATGAACCCAGAGCCCAGGGTTTCGAGAGGTAATCAAAATGTTTCCATGATTACATTGGGGAAGATATGCTTCCAGGTCCAAATTTGGTTGATCAGCATTGTCAAACAGAAGCAACCATTCAGCATGGTGTGCATTCAGCCAGGTTTGAGCAGCTTCTGCAGTATCTCCCAGTTTCTTGGCCATTGCTATTTGCTTGTAGCCTGCTTCAATGGTTTCTGCACTACTTGCATTGATCTTGAACTGGTCAGTGAATCTATCGGTAAGATGAGTTATATTTGATAGTTTCAAATACTGTCAAACCTGGCTCCAGACTCTGCAATAAATTTCAGTGCAATCTGAGTCTTTCCAGCTCCACCAAGACCATGCAGCAGCACAACTTTCTGCTCCTTCTTCTCTATTGGCTGGAAGAATCTATCCAACTGCAACAGGATATCTTTACGACCTTGGAAGAATTTTGAGGGAAGAGGGCAGCTTCTGGTGGTTTGAATTTCATCTTGAGAGCATGTCAGAATTTGAAGCTTTGGGAACCTTTAGATCATTACCCTGAACAGGTCTCTGCAAAATTCTGTGCTCAGGATCCAGTGCCTGCCTGGACAGAAGATTGTGTGAAGTTCGACGACTGTCCTGAAGCCTGTGATTGAGCACATAATCAATTCCACCCAGTTTCAACACAGCTTCTTGAAAGCTGTGGACCAGCACTGTATGTCCAAACTGCGCATCAAGGTGACCAAATAGTATCTGAACCTTGTCCAGGGGATTGGGGGTGTTATTCAACCTTGCACAGATGGGACTTGTGAGATTGTCCCAGATGGCTTGGATAATATCACTAATGCTTGCGGCCAATGCACCTTCAATATGTGATCGTGCAAGTTCAGGGTTGAAGGTGTCTGCAAACCACCTAAAACATTGATGGAGATGAGGAACTGCATTCTGATCCACACACACACACCTTGAACCATCTGCTCGGAGAACGGCCACCTCATGAGTTTGTGTAATCTGAGCATGAGCAGTATTCAAAGTTGGATTGGTATCGGCAATTGCCAAGAGCTGGAGGTGTTGAATGCATATATATCAACAAGTACCTGCATGCATACCTTCAGTTCCTCTTGGAGATCTACAATACACTTCTCATAGGAGGCAATGGCACTGGTGATACCACTTGGAAGGACAAATGGCTTGAATTTCAGGTGTCCACCCGATTTTGCCTTCTTGATTTCCTCAACCTTTCCTGACAGGCCAACCAGAAGTCTAGAAAGTCAGTTTTTTTTTTTCCTTTACTTTCAAAGCACATTCAACACTTACTGTTGGAAATCATGGCATTTCTCCCTCAATTGTGCTGTACTTGCATCATTGGAGTGGGCCGGGATTACATGTTGCAGGGTCTGGAGTGTGCTGAGTATCTTCTCGCAGATATCCTTCAGCACTTCCTGATTGTCCTCCATTTGCTGGTAATATTTTGAGTAGGAATTCCGGAAGAATAGCTACAAATACAACCTTGACATCCTCCAGCAACAACACAACACTTTGGAAGAGATCCCTTGCTGGGGCGAATGCCCCATTTGCAGCAGCACCCATCTGGGCTCTTTCGAGAAGTGCACTGAGCCATGCAGTTGCTGTGTCGGCGGCTACACCAGCAGAGGTGCTATCTGATGGTGAATCGGAGCGAATCGGAGAAGATCTGCGGCTAGGCATGAACCACTTCAAGTTGATTCGACGACTCCGAGCAGCAGGCGTCGGAGTCGCAGAGGAAGGTTGGGGACGGTGCGGCGTGGTCATGGTGAGAAGACAAGCAGCAGCGGTGGACGGGCGGCAATCTGTCGTGCGGAAGCCGCATGTCTGTTCTAATTCTGAGCATCCCACGTCACACGGCATTAGGCGCTCAGATGTCTCTCCCGTTCGGTTTTTTTTGTTCGGTAAAGACAGAGAAACCACCGACAGCGGATAAGACCTACGGGTACACCAGCAAACAAAGTCTTTGCCTTTCCTCGGCTCACAACACCAACGCACGCCGAAGAAGTCGGAGCCTGGGAAAACACAGATCTCTGTCTCCGTCTCCTCTGACTCCGAGATCTACCCAATGAGCACCAGGAGAAGGCCATACCCACACACAGCTCCTACTGGGACGCAACCGTGACACGCAACGCACTGGCGCTCCGACATGCGACATCGAGACAATGGATGCGGAGACGAGCCAAGCGATGTATGGACGCCGTTCCAGCGTACTTACGAGAAGGAATACCACGAGGGTATGAGCCGGCTGGGAAGTAAACGGGATGCCGCTGATAGTAGGTGCATGCAAGTTCTCAAGGCTGGGTCCACCATGCGCAAAGCCAGAGAGCGGCGCAGCGGAGTGACAGACGAACCATGGGATGGGATGGGTGGGTACCGGTACGGGATTGGCGCTGACTGGGGCTTCGCAGCCGCAGTCGTACCGGTGGGCTTCATCACGGCGGCAGTGCGTTCGTTCTTGGAACCAGGGGAACCATGCATGGCAATGGACGACGAGGAGGGAAGACCTTGGCGGTGTTGGACATGCCAACGACCCCAGGGTGTAGTCAGCGCAAAGAGAGGAGGAGGGTCGAATTAGGGTGGATTGAGGCAATGGATGGTAGGAGAAGGGAATGAATGGATTGGAAGAAGAGTGAAGGGAGTGCCAAGAGTGCCCGTGAAATGAAGAACGACAGGGCGACACAGAGGCGTACAATTCATACGGCGATGTTCGGTATCTCGTTCGTTCTGATTTTAAAATCCTGAAACGGGACGTCATTGGCGATCGCAGGCTCGGAGGTTCCGCCCTACACCTTGACGGGTCAGAATCGCCGACAGAGAGGGGGAAAGTATACGCACACAGGTAGGCGGTTTGCCACTCCAAAAAATGATGGTAGCTTCCTGGCGAGGAGATTCAGCATCGGAGTACAGGTGGTCGGCACATCGCAATGAGCCCCGAATCTTCACCGAAAACGCGGACCGTAGACGCACATTAGGTGTGTGGATGTCTGCTCAGGGCCATTAGCCCCGAGTGCGCGCGCGGCAGAGGCAGCGCAGGGAACGACTCGCGACAAAGGCGGTACCATTTTCGAGAACTAGATGGCGGAAGGTGCAGGAATGCGGAATCGAAACGAGTGCGACTCCGAGTCGGAAGGCGAAGCCGGTAAGGGTGGTTAGCAGCGAGGGTTGCACAAAGGTTTCTGGCGGTGGCTGATCTGGAGCCGAGTGGCCGACAACGAAGAGGGAAGACACCGTTTGCTAGTTTGGCGTCGAAAAGACCGGTACAGGAGCGGTACAGGAGGGGAGAAACACTGGAAAGCCAGGCCAGTTTGACCTCGAGTTTCTGGAGTTCAAGTCAGATCCGAGTGCGACAGGGCCGTGCATGGAAGTAGGGGACAAGGTTCCGATGACAAAGCGGAGTCACGGTGACGTGATCGCATTCGTAGGCCGGCCACCACGAAGACTGCCCGGATCGCTCAAAATGCCTCCTTCGGTCTACACAACCGCCCATGCTTTCATTCCAGTCAATTACAAGCCCTGAACATCATGAAATTCCACCCTGCTCCGAGTCACATCCCCGTCGCCGTCTTTTTTTTGGGGGCGGGGACGAATGTCTGGTATTGGGAAGCGCATCGGTGAAGCGCTGTGGACGCATCTCCCGGGAGACTGCCTGTCAGTGCCTGTCGTACTGGCTGGCAGGGACGAGGTAGTGGCGGGTAGTAGGGTGCGTGAGCGGACCGATTCGCGACGTCAACTTGAAGTGCTGTGTGGGGCTGGATGGCCCGGCATACGTGGTCGCGACGGCAGTGACATTCGTCTGCCGATGGGGTGAGTGCTCCTACTTTGGCTTTTCTCGCACTAACGTCGTACTGCCAGCTGCTAACTTACTAGCTCTCGTTAGCACGTAGCCACTCCCTCGAAACCGCCGCCCATCATGTCCATCCTCGACGCTGGCTCCACCTCCGCTCTCGACCTCGAGGATCTCGACAACACATCGCATCGGGTCCGTCCGTGCCTTCGTGGGATGCAGTCGAGCGACGCTTCGTTCGGCGCTGTGCGTCTCCTTCCTTCTTTCCGCCAGCTGATTTCGCTGAACAAGGCACCTCACAGAAACCTACCCACCTTCTCATTCCTCCGCGCTCTCGATCCGCCGAGCATCCTCGGTGCCCCGCTCAACGCCACGCCCCGCGTATGATTGGCGCTGTCTCGGCCAGCGAGTGCGGAGCGCATGGGGTGCAGGCTTTGGACGACCCAGAGCGTTTCGTTTAGCTGAGGGATCGGTATGGCGATGATATGAGCAGGGAAATTGGGGAGGAATGGAGCCGGTGAGTGTGCTCTATCCTCTTCGACGCGGGAATGCTCAGCGGATGTATAGTCCTCGGACGTCGCTTTGTCGGACCCACTGGCAGAATGTGTTCCGAGCAGAAGAATTCTCCCCCTTGCACTGTCAACGCCGGCACCAAGCGTCCTTTGCTTTGAGCATACCTCTCAATCGACTGCCAGCCTTATTCGGTCTTGTGGTGCCTGCGCTGCCCGAGTCCGACCCTGCGCTTCGATATCTATCTATCTCTTCTCCTCTACTCCCACCATCGAGGACCGACACGCGAAACTACCATGCCCGCGCGGACCACTGGTCATCGATCCCATCCCTCCGACCCACTTGCAGTCGTCCTGCAGCCGCCACCGGGCGAATCGCCTACGGAGCTCACTGCGCGGCTGGCCAAGGAGCAGGAGGACAAGCGCGTGAGCGACGCCATCGACGATGCGCTGCGGAAAGAGCGAAACGACAGGAAGAAGCGGGGCAAGAGGGAGGTCAAGGTGTTGTTGTTGGGGCAGAGTGAGAGCGGGAAGAGTACCGTTCTCAAAAGTGCGTTGTCTTTCTCTCTCGGTTGTGGGTCCCCTCCGATGAAACCGATTGCGTTATAGACTTTCGACTGAAGTACGCGCCGGTGCAATGGAAGGCCGAGTTACGGTCCTGGCGCACGGTCATCCAGCTCAACCTCGTTCAAAACGTGCTCACTCTGCTGGACGTCATCCAAGAACGACTTGCCATCGTACCCAACGCCTCCGACTCGACAGCTTCCCTCACCCTTGCATCCCCACCATCGTCGTACACGCCATCGCCCTCGCCACTCCCACACGCCAACCCCCGCGGCTCGCTCGACTCGACGATCTCCGACATCGCCTTCCTCTCGAGCTCCGCCTCCGCCGCTGCCTCACGTGTGGCACTCACCCAAAAGCACCGCGTTCTCCTACTACGATTGTCTCCGCTGCGCAAGGTCGCGGAGGATCTGCGCAACCGGCTGGGCGTTGGCGCGGGTGTGGACTTTTCGAATGGGGAGGACGATGTTACGTTTGGCGGGGGACACGGGGTGCTGGACGGCCATGATCAAGACCATGTTGGTGCGAAGAGGAAGGCGGAGTTTGCCGTGCGTGGATGGATTAGCGCGCTTGGGCTGCCGAACGGGTCGAGGAAGAGTGTCGATATCGACAAGTGCGTCTCTTTCTCTTTCACTTTCACTTCCCCCTTTCCATTCCTCACACACCGAAAGCACATCCGAGTCGCCCACCGACTCGACGAGCGAGATCCTGTTCTCACTCCGCGACGATATCCTCGCGCTGTGGGAAGACATGGACGTACGCGCACTCTTACGGGCAACTGGGGTCCGTATCGAGGATCGAGCGGGATTGTGCATTCTAACTTCTCAGTTTTCCATCGTCTACGATAAACTAACCAACTACTCGTAGTTTCCTCCCCGACACAACACGAATCACCGCCCTCTCCTACGTCCCCTCGGACAACGACGTCGTGCGCGCCCGGCTGCGCACTATGGGCGTCCAGGAGTGGAGAGTCGTCTTGGAGCCCGCGGCGGGAGGCGTCGGTGGGACCGGCCTAGCCAGTGAGTCGCTCTTCACTTCAATTCGCGTTTCAATGCGCGTTTCGTTTCGCCTCCCTGGGGGTTGTCTTGTCCGGCTGTCGTCGCGTTTCGCACGTCGTCGGGGATTAGATTGACACGGGTTTCGCCCGCCGGCGATCGGGATTCGGTATCTCGGTCTCCGGTCATGGTTCGGGCGGGGACTGGTTTCGTAATCGCCTATTTCCGCTGCCGTTGGTCTCCATTTGCCGGTCTCTGCGTTCCTGGCCATGCCATATCCGTTATCGTAACCATATACCTAATCGCTGACCCCAGTCCCGCACTCGCGCACAGGCGACTCGTTTGGCTCGGAATGGGTGATCTACGATGTGGGTGGGTCGCGCTCGCTGGTGAGTCTTTTCTTCTTTTCTTTTCGTTTCATATGGAACTGAGAGGATGGATTTACAGAGACACGCGTGGTTACCCTATTTCGATGCGGTCAATGCGATTATCTTCCGTGCGTCCTTTACCATTCCCCTTTCCTTTCGTCGTCATGGTCATCGTAAACCCAATTAACACGCCATCGCCCAGTCGCGCCCATCTCCTGCTTCGACGAACGCCTCACCGAGGACCCCTCCATCAACCGGCTCGAGGACACTTTGCTCTTGTGGAAGGCGATCGTGGGGAGCAAGCTCCTTGGCAAGATCACGCTTATTGTGTTTTTGAACAAGTGTGATTTGTTGAAGCGGTGCGTGTTTGGCTCTGTTCTCTTGTCTTCGCGCATTCTCTTCTCTTCTCTTCTCGCTCACTTCTCTTCTCTCCCACCCTGCAATATTCTAATGGAATTTGTAGAAAGCTGCAGAGCGGAATCATGGTGAACAAGTACATGATCAGCTTTGGGAATCGGGAGAATGAGGTTGGGACGGTTGTTAAATGTGCGTTTTTGTCTTGCCTTACTCCGATACTGACACATGCGGGATACGTTAGACCTGAAAGACAAGTTCAAAGACATTCTCCGTGCGGACGCCTCCGAGCCGCGCACGACGTATTTGTATGCGACGTCTGTCACGGTGTGTAATCTCTTTTCCTCTTCCCGCTTCCCTCTTTCTGCTTTGTTTCCTGACGATCAGCTCGCAGGACACAAAAGCCACTGCGACGACACTCAATATCGTCCGCGACGGTATCATTCGCGAGCATCTCAAGCATGCCGAGTTTGTCTAGAGTCTACGGTAGCAAGGAAGGAGGGGAGGGAGCAGGGAGAAGCACATATCTAGACCTACATTCTTACTTCTTTTTTTATTTTGTTCGTTTCTTTGTTTGTTCTTGATTCGATTTGTTATTTAGTTCTACCTTATGTTTTTTTGGTTTACACCGCGCATTGATATCTCTCATCTCATCTCTTGTGTATTTGTATATAGCTGTAGATTCAGACGAAGCTGCAACTTGATGCTTGGATGAATTTGAATGCCAGTACTAGTGAGGATGCTGTTAAATCCCGTGCCGGAGAGAAGCGGATGTAACCCGGAGGGGTAACCGGAGCGGAGATACCGGATGTAACCGGAACGAGCGCAAGCACCACAGGAGAGTAAGGGTGTGCGTACTACCCTGGCCGGAGACGAGACGGAAGGTTCCGGTCGACGAGCGGAGCAAGTCGGAGGATGACCGGAAGTGAGAGGCAAAGGCAAGACGAGTAGTCAAGAACGTTAATAATCAAACTGAAGTACAAGACGAGTAGCTACTGGTATTTATAGTAAGTAGGGAACCGGAAGGAGACGAAGAAGTAAGTAGCTAGACAATAAGGATTATCGATAGATAAGGAAATAAGCGAGAAACAATAAGAACAATAAGAATGGAGTCCCAATATGGGAAACGCTCAGTAAACCTTCATTGCGTAAAAACCCAAGTAGCCCGAGGGCTTAGGTCTATGTCGGAGGACGTCCGGATTCGGAGTCCGGAGTCCGGAGTCCGGAGCCTCCGAGGTCTCCGGTAAGTCCGGAGACCGGAGGGGTCGGAGTGAATGTGCATGGATATAACAGTATCCCCCTCTTGCGTTCTTTGCCCCCAAAGAACACAAGACCAAATTAGAAATTTTCTCGTTCAAAAGAAATATCACCGAGGTTTCTCCGTCGGATCACCCTATTTGGGATAGCCATTGTGACGTGTCACATCAAAACCTCTCTTGCTTCCGTACCACCACCACCAAGCCAACATGCAACATACCAACGTCGGACCGAGTGGCAACGCGGGCGGAAGTGGTCGCAGACCTTCGGAAGGGTTGAAGGCACCGTCCGAGGACGAGAGTAGCCCGGATGCGCGGGAAGTGGCAAAGGCGCGGAGGGACGAGGTGCGGGACGGAAAGCGGAAGGCGATCCGGTCTCCGACACCGGAGGACGATGCTCGCGAACGGAAGCGGAAGCGGAAGGAGGGAAGAGTGGAGCGGGCACGACGGAAGGTGGCCAAAGCTCTCGCGGAGCAGCGTCGGATGGAGCAGGAGGAGCAGGAGACGAAACGCCGACTGGCGGAGGTCGCCGGTCGCACTGATGCCGCAGCGCGTCTCGTACTCGCCCGCTCCGCCATGCTCGAACGCGAGGAGCGCCGGAACACGGAGGACGAGGACACGGAGGAGGATGAGACGGACGACGAGGACCGGTCCGAGTTTGAGGCCCCGAACCGTGAGTGACGTCCGGAGTTCACCGGAGGTGTGCTAATCTCATTCAGCATGTGATCAATGTCGTCAATACGACGAAGTCTGCATCGTCGACGAAAACGTCAAGAAATGCGGGCAATGCGATCAAGCTCAAATCATGTGCTCGCTCGGAGGCTCGGAGGCACCAAGCGATGTCCAGGTGGGCGTTCGGAGGCTCGGAGACTCGGAGGCACCGTCGGAGCCGGAGCCGGAACCGGAGTCGGAGAAGAAAATCCGGAAGCGCACGGAGCAAATTCCCGGTGCGTGATACTAACCGGAAATTCCGTAGCTAACCGGAAGTATAGCTTGCGAACGCTGTGCCAAGGCCAAACGGGACTGCTTCGTCCAGGACGGACGAACGTCCTGCGAGTACTGCGTCAAGGCGAAGGGAAAGTGCTCTCTCAACCCCAAGACTTCCCGAACCAACAAGCGCGAGGAGGCGATGAAGAACCGGTCCCAACGGAGCGGAAATACCGGAACCGCCGGAAAACCCGGAAGGGTCCGGAAGGCCGGGGTTGCTCGGAGACCGGCTCGGAAGGTCGCGGAGAGTTCGGAGAGTGAGTCGGAGATTCGGCCGGTGACCCGATCGCAGGCACGTGGGCCCTGGGTCACCCGCAAGGAATTCGACCATCTCTTCGACCTCTACAAGGAGCTCGCCGAACAGGTCCAGGGTTCATCGGAGGTGAATAAATCGCGCGCAGCTCGACGTGGCCAGAAGAAGGAGAAGCGGAAGGAGAAACGGAAGGCTCCTGCTCCGGCTCCGGTCTCCGACCACGTACCGGAAGGGCCGGAGGACGAGGGAAGTGTGGCAGGACGGGTCGGAGTCTGGTGAGACGAGATTTGGCAGCTGCCGGTGGAGATGAGCGCCCAGGAGGATCGGGGCGAGGGCGGTTCGGGCACGGTTCACGTCGAACCAGCGCCGGAAATTCCGCAGGGACCGGAGGATCACGGAGAGGGCAGCTCGGGACTGGCCGGTGTGGATATCGCACCGGAAGTGCCAGCAGAGCAGCCCGGAGGATCCGACGTCGACATGGAGGAGGTCGAGATTCCGGTCAAACCGGAACCGCAAGATATCATCATCGTCCCGCCGGAGCTTACCCGGATCGTCGAGGTCGTCGCCGAGGAACCGCCGCCGGTAGTAGTCGCAGCACCGGAGATCGCGCCGGAGACCGCACCGGAGGAGCCGGAAGTGAAACCGGAACCGGAGCCGGCGAAGATTCCGGAGAAGAAGGAGAAGACGGCGGGAACGGGCCCGAAGCCAGGGCAGCCGATCTTTGAGATTTCGGACTCGGAGTGAACGAGCATGGGGGCGAGGAAGGTTGGGGTTTGGCCAGCAGGGCCATAAAATAAAATGTAAATAAAAATTGAATAGTTGTATATATAATAGGAAGAAACTTTCCTGAAACGGAACGGAGGGAATCCGGAGGGAATTTCGGAAGACCGGAGGGTCAATAGTCGGGACCCGGCTTGTCCGGAAAGCGGCGGTGGAAGTTGTCGAGCGCTTCCGGAGCGTCAACGTCGTCCGCACCGACCCAAGTGAACTGTTCATCGGTATTTTCGTAGCCGGTCCATTCGATGAGATACCGGAGCTTAACCCGGCACCTCCGATCGATCTTCGAGTCAACAATCTGTTTGACCTCGAAGTGTTCTTCGCCGTCAATGATTTCGACCGCAGCCGGAGGAGGTTCCTCACGGCCCGGGAACGGATTCGGAACATGGGGCTCGAGTTGGGAAATATGGAATACCGGATGAACTTGCCGGAGGTTCGGCGGAAGCCGAATGGTATAGGAGGCGGCGGAAGGTTTCGCAATGACTTCGAACGGGCCAACGAAGGACTCGGTGAATTTCAGAGTCGGACGTCGGATGTTAAGGAACTTGGTAGTGATGAAGGCGAAGTCTCCGACTTGCAACCGGGGATCCGGAGAGCGCTTCCGGTCAGCAGTTTCCTTGTATCGCTGCTGAGCGAAGGTGATTTGCTCCCGGAGGTACTGGTGCAGGTCTTGGAGATCGACGACGAAGTCCTTAGCATATGTGTTAGCAACATCGCGTTCGGGATGAATGGAGATTGCCGGATTATAGCCTTTATTCGCGAAGAACGGAGAAATGCCGGTAGAGGCATTCGGAGCGTTGTTGAGTGCGAATTCGGCAAGGGGAAGTAACTTGTCCCAGTCGTCCTGTTGATAGGACGTATACATCCGGATGTACTGCTCCACAGTCTGGTTCATGCGTTCCGTCTGTCCGTCCGCTTCCGGGTGGTGACCGGAGGTGAAGTGCAACTCCATGTTGAGGAGTTCTCCGAGAGACCGGAAGAAGGAAGAGACAAACTCGGAGCCCCGGTCGCAGGTCACATGGCTGGGGACTCCGTGCTTGGAGAAGACGTGAATAAGGAAGAGCCGGGCGAGTTCCGGAGAGTCAATATGAGTGTCGCAAGGTACAAGAATGACCTGTTTAGATGCGCGATCAACAATGACTAGGATGGTATCAAACTCGCCGGCAGTTGGTAGCTGCTCGATGAAATCAATGGAGATCGAGTGCCAGGGCCGGAGCGGAACCGGAAGGGGCTTCAGCAGACCGTAAGGTCGATGCCTAGGCTTTTTGTTGCGCTTGCATAGAATGCAGGACCGACAGTAGTCCCGGACGAATGTCCGGACTTCCGGCCAGGTGTACTCGCGTCGGACGAGGGCAAGAGTGCGATTCTGTCCAAAGTGACCGGAGAGAACATGGTCATGCAAGTTCTGTAGAACACGTACTCGCAGCTCCGGAGAGGTTCCGGAGACCAATGGGACATAAATACGCTCGTCGTAGCGGAGTAGACCGGAATCGTCGGTAGTCCAGCGCGGAGATGTACCGGAAGCCGCGGCCGATAGACCGGAGACAGCGGCGGGATCATCGTTGAGATGAGTGAGGATGTCGGCATGAAGCTTGTTGACATCGATGATGACCGTAGCCCGGAGGACCGGAGCCTCCAGGAACGTAGCTCGGAGTGACGAAGAGAGTTGATCGTCAGTGAAGATGGGTCGGAAATTCTGCGGATTAAGCTGACCGTATGCTCTATCCCCCTCTTTAGGATAGACGTCCCATCGTCTAGTAAGAGCGTCCGGTTTGCCCCCGAGCTTACCGGGGCGGAACCGGATTACCATGTTGAAGTGGCAGAGGTATTCGGACCACCGGACTTGACGCCGGGTGAGAACCTTGGACGTAGCGAAGTACTCAAGGTTCTTGTGGTCCGTGACAACGTCGACCGGAAGGGAGCTACCCTCGAGGTAGTGACGCCAAATGGTGAAGGCATCGAAGATGGCGAGCAACTCCTTGTCGTGCGTGTCGTAGTTGAGTTCCGCAGGACCAAGGGTCCGGGACCGGAACGCAACCGGATGGATTTCGCCGTCGTCTCCGGTAATGGACAAGATGGAGGCGATGGCGTAATCGGAGGCGTCCGTTTCGACGGTGATCTGTCGATCCGGAAGCCAGTGGTGAAGGATGGGCGCTTCCAGGAAGGTGCGCTTGAGGGTGTCGAAGGCATTTTGGCAGTTGTCGGACCACTCCCATTTGACGCTCGAATGAGTCAGGCGAGTAAGAGGCACTGTAATCGCTGAGTAATTGAAGATAAATCATCGATAGAAGTTGCAAAACCCAAGGAAGGACTGAATGTCCTTAACCTTCCGAGGGACCGGCCAGTCCGTAATCGCGGAGACCTTCTCCGGAGACATCCGGAACCCGTCCGGAGACAGGATGTAACCGAGATACTCCGTCGTGGTGACGCTGAACTCGCATTTCGGAAGCTTGCAATACAACCCGGCAGCGCGAAGGCGCTTGAGTACTTCCCGGACATGTTTGGTATGCATAGCCGGGTCGTCCGAGAAGATGAGAATGTCGTCGAGGTACACGATGACATAGACGTCGAGCAAGTCCGCGAAGAGCGTGTTCAGGAATCGCTGGAAAGCGGACGGAGCGTTGGTAAGACCTTCCGGAACGACCCGGAACTCGAAGGAACCGTAACGGGTCCGGAATGCGGTCTTCGGCTCATCGCCCGGAGCGACTCGGAGAAGGTGGTAAGCGTGACGGAGGTCAAGTTTGGTATAGATACGCGCCTTCCCGGGAGCATCGAGGAGATCCGCGATGAGGGGAAGAGGATACCGGTCTTTCCGAGTGATCCGGTTAAGACCCCGATAGTCGACGCAAAGCCGGAGGGAACCGTCCTTCTTTTTGGCGAAGAGGATCGGAGCACCATGACTCGAACGAGAAGGGTATATGAAACCAGCCTTCAAGTTCTTGTCGATGAACTCCTGCAGGGCGGAGAGCTCGGCTTGCGAAAGGGAATATACATGGCCGATCGGAGGGACTTCGCCTTCAGCGATTTCGATCTTGAGATCGAACTCCCGATGAGGCGGAAGGTTGTACGCTTCCTCCTCGGAGAAGACGTCAGCGAAGTCGTGGTATTCCGAAGGGAGACCGGAAAGGTCCGGAGGATCGACAGATCCACTCCGGCCATGAAGACCATCGGTAGCAACAGTGCGCAAGGTATACTGGACGGTAGACTTGTCCTGAATGATCGTGTGGTATGCCGCAGCAGAAACAAGAGACACCAGCGGCGGGGAAGAAAAAGGACGTGGACCGGAAGCGTCCGGAATGTCCATAGAAGGACCGGAAGTGTCCATAGAAGGACCGGAAGGAGGCGATGACGTCGGACACGGTGTAGGAGCCGGAGCCGGTTCGACCGGAGCTACCGGGGCCTCGTCCATAGTAGGAACAACCGCAGCAGGAACAGACATAGTAGTCTGAGGTGTCGACACTGAAGATCCGGAACGGCGGGTTTCGAAAGATATCGTAGCATCAGCCCAGTTAATCAACGGATTAAAGCGGGGAGAGCCAACTGTAGCCGAGTACCAGTTCGCACGGAGAATCAAGACGGGTGACGTAGAGTTCAATCAAATGAACATCGCCGGAAGGGAACTTGACGAGGAGGCGGATTTGCCGATTAATGATAGAAGAAGAGCCGTCGAGGTACCGGAGTTTTACCGGAGGGACCGGATAGGTTGTCAAGGCTTGGCGTTCGCAATACTCTTTCGAGATGAAGCAGTGTGAAGAACCGGAGTCTATAAGAGAACGTATCCGGGAGTTGAATCCCGAGGCTAAGCGTTGTACAAGAGATTGGGGTATGGTTGAGCATAAGTCCGAATCAGAGTATGTATAGTCCGACCGGAGAAGAGAAAGCATGATATCGACATAAAGGGCATTAGCGGAAAGACTGGACGCGTTGAGACGAACCTCAGGAAGCACTCCGGAGTCAACGCAACCCGGACCGGAGGCTGAGGGATCCGGGCTGCAGTCTAATTTTTTGACCCGGAAGCTTCGGCTGAGGCCGGAGCATCCACTGCAGCACGTCGTCCACCGACCGGACGCTTCTTGCACTCAGAAGCCATGTGACCGGCACCTCCACAGAACATGCAGAGGTTGTTCTTGAGACGACGAAGACGTTCCGCCGGATTGAGTTTGCCGGAGGAGTCGAGGAACTTGGCGTACGGCTTGGCGGGTTTAGCCGCCGGAGCGTGAGCGTGCGCTTGGTTAGACGTGGGAGGATTTCCGGTGTTACCGGAGGCACCGGAGTTACCGGAGCCGGATTGGCGAGAGGTGTTCTTGACGGGTGAGGAACCGGATTGCTTTCCACGGTTCCCGCCCGCCGGACCGCCGGTGTTACCACCGGGGCCGGAGCTTTCGCCCCCATTCTCCCGATCCCGATCCTTCTCCGCTTGACGCTTCCAATAGCGCGCGTCGATGGTACGGGCAACGCCTTTGACTCCGAGCAGAGTGTTGACATAGGCGTGGTGAATCATGTCGTCCTTGATCCGGCGGGGCAGACCTTCGTAGAACTGGTGCCGGAGAGCGTTGTCGCCCCAAGCCGTAAGGACCGCGAGCCGGTCGAACGCGACAATATAAGTCGCGATCCGGTCTCCGGTCTTCATCCGACACGAGCGGATGGCACCCTCGGCATCCCCGATAGGATCATGGGGACCGAAGTTCAACTGCAGCTCCAAAACGAACCTCGGAAAGTCTCCGTCCCAGACCGGAACGGTGTTGGAGGTGTCGTAAGGGTTCGGCTCAAACCATTGTTGAGCGGTTCCGCGCAAATAGGAGATGACGAAGACTATTTTGTCCGTGTCGGTCTCGAAATCCTGGCTACGCTCGGCAAAGTGCAAATAACACTGCGAGAGGAAGGACTGTAGCTTGGAAGGGTCCGAACCATCGAACAGGTCCGGATTCCGGAGGTTCGACCGGGTGGAGCGCGGAGCGCGAGTTTGGTAAGTTCCGAAAAGGTGAATGGCGGATCGGAAGTCGTTGAGAGTCATGACTAGCAGATTCTCTGCAGCATCTGCCGCATTGACCGGGGGACCTTGGCCCGGAGGGCCACCGGGAGGACCCGGAGGGCCTCCTGGAGGTCCCGGGGGACCACCTCCACCGCCACCTCCACCGCCACCTCCACCGCCACCACCACCACCTCCGCCTCCACCGCGAGGAGAAGGAGGATCTCCGGAACCAAAAGGACCACCAGCAGGTTCGCCGGGGCCTCCGGGACCGGAAGGATAACCACCAGAACCATGCTCAGAAGGTTCATCATCTTCTTCCTCCCTAACGGGAGTGAAGCCACTAAAGGGAATGGGCTCAGGGTTGAAAGTTCTGGTGCGAGTTTGGGGGTGCGGGGAGCGTGGATAGGCGCGAACGTTTTCCGGAGAGAAGTCCGGGGAGGTAACAAGACCCGGAACGACCGGAGAAACGGGAGGGACAGGAGCGACAGGAGGAACAGGATTGACAGGAGGGACAGGAGGAGGCGCGAAGTTTGCCGGAGTATCCGGAAGACCGCGCACGTCCATGGAACGACGATGGATCGTAGGACCGACGAAGGAGGTAGGAATTTCTGCCATAGTGGCCGCGGAGCGAGTGTGCTCGGTGATGGGAGAAAGAGGAACAACGTGAGAGAAGAGACGAGAGTTGCGGCGGTCGGTAGATGAGCGCTCGATGATCGCCGCAGGAGGAGTATCGATGTAGGACATGGGGAAAAGACCAGAGGTAGGTGAGTTTGATTATACTGTTAAATCCCGTGCCGGAGAGAAGCGGATGTAACCCGGAGGGGTAACCGGAGCGGAGATACCGGATGTAACCGGAACGAGCGCAAGCACCACAGGAGAGTAAGGGTGTGCGTACTACCCTGGCCGGAGACGAGACGGAAGGTTCCGGTCGACGAGCGGAGCAAGTCGGAGGATGACCGGAAGTGAGAGGCAAAGGCAAGACGAGTAGTCAAGAACGTTAATAATCAAACTGAAGTACAAGACGAGTAGCTACTGGTATTTATAGTAAGTAGGGAACCGGAAGGAGACGAAGAAGTAAGTAGCTAGACAATAAGGATTATCGATAGATAAGGAAATAAGCGAGAAACAATAAGAACAATAAGAATGGAGTCCCAATATGGGAAACGCTCAGTAAACCTTCATTGCGTAAAAACCCAAGTAGCCCGAGGGCTTAGGTCTATGTCGGAGGACGTCCGGATTCGGAGTCCGGAGTCCGGAGTCCGGAGCCTCCGAGGTCTCCGGTAAGTCCGGAGACCGGAGGGGTCGGAGTGAATGTGCATGGATATAACAGATGCAAAGAGAGAATCTTTCAAGACCGACGGAATAGTGACAAGAGCTGACTTTGTGTAGGGAAAACTCAACCAAAGAAAAAAAAACCTGAATACACCATTCCATACTGCAGTACAAATGTCGGCTGGTGTTGTTAGCATTGAATGCTTTTGGATGCATGCTCATGAGGTGCAGAGGATAATGGGCGCTGGGATAACGGGTGCCGGAGCTGGAACAGGGAAGCTGATGCAGGTAATGGTGCCCTCCCCCGAGTCTCGGATGTCAGCTGATGGTGCAATGGGGGGGGGGATATATTATACTCGCTCATGATGTGCCATCAGGTCGGTTTCATGACACTATTCAGTATTAGCGCTCCTGTACCTGCTCCTGCAGCTTCTGTGCCTCTGTGTACTGTCCCAAGCTCCGGAACGTCGCTGCAAGGTTGGCTGTTGCCCGAATGGTGTCGGGGTGCTCAGCACCCAGCAGCTTGGTCCGTTTCTCCAGCACCTGCTCCTGCAGCTTCTGTGCCTCTGTGTACTGTCCCAAGCTCCGGAACGTCGCTGCAAGGTTGGCTGTCGCCCGAATGGTGTCGGGGTGCTCAGCACCCAGCAGCTTGGTCCGTTTCTCCAGCACCTGCTCCTGCAGCTTCTGTGCCTCTGTGTACTGTCCCAAGCTCCGGAACGTCGCCGCAAGGTTGGCTGTTGCATCAATGGTGTTGGGGTGCTCAGTACCCAGCAGCTTGGTCCGTTTCTCCAGCACCTGCTTCCGCAGCTTCTGTGCCTCTGTGTACTGTCCCAAGCTCGATAATGTCGTCGCAAGGTTGGCTGTTGCATCAATGGTGTCGGGATGCTCAGCACCCAGCAGCTTGGTCTGTTTCTCCAGCACCTCCTCCTGCAGCTTCTGTGCCTCTGTGTACTGTCCCAAGCCCCAGAACATTGCCGCAAGGCTGGCTGTTGCATCAATGGTGCTGGGGTGCTCAGCACCCAGCAGCTTGGTCCGTTTCTCCAGCACCTGCTCCTGCAGCTTCTGTGCCTCTGTGTACTGTCCCAAGCTCCAGAACGTTGCTGCAAGGTTGGCTGTTGCATCAATGGTGCTGGGGTGCTCAGCACCCAGCAGCTTGGTCTGTTTCGCCAGCACGAGCTCCTCCAGCTTCTGTGCCTCTGTGTACTGTCCCAAGCTCGATAATGTCGTCGCAAGGTTGGCTGTTGCATCAATGGTGTCGGGATGCTCAGCACCCAGCAGCTTGGTCCGTTTCTCCAGCACCTGCTCCTGCAACTTCTGTGCCTCTGTGTACCGTCCCAAGCTCCGGAACGTTGCCGCAAGGTTGGCTGTTGCATCAATGGTGCTGGGGTGCTCAGCACCCAGCAGCTTGGTCCGTTTCTCCAGCACCTGCTCCTCCAGCTTCTGTCCCTCTGTGTACTGTCCCAAGCTCCAGAACGTTGCCGCAAGGTTGGCTGTTGCATCAATGGTGGCGGGGTGCTCAGCACCCAGCAGCTTGGTCCATTTCTCCAGCACCTGCTCCTGCAGCTTCTGTGCCTCCGTGTACTGTCCCAAGCTCTGGAACGTTGCCGCAAGCCAGGCTGTTGCAAAAATGGTGTTGGGGTGCTCGGCACTGAGCAGCTTGCTCCACTTCTCCAGTACCTGCTCCTGCAGTTTCTGTGCCTCTGTGTACTTTCCCAAGGTCATGAATGTTTCAGAAAGTTTCAACATTGCTGCAAGGGTCTTGGGATGCTCCCCACCAAGACGAGCATCACTTCTCATGAGGATGTCACGTCGGAGGGTTTCTGCTCTTGTGAACATTCCTCCTACCTGGAAGACATCTCCAAGGGGCCCTTCAAACCCAGTTCCTTGTATATCTCCATCTTCTGACAACAGTGTAATATGTAGCAGCAATTGTATTTTTTGCATAACCTCTGTGCTACAGGCTGTGGCCATCCCCAGAAGAGCAACAATCATCTTTCTCTGGTCAATCTGATTGGCGATAGTTATTCCTGCCCATTGATGCACAAGCGGATGGATACAGTATGCATTTTCCTGCCATGTCATGAGAGAGTAATCACAGATGTCTGACATCATTTCTGCAAATGCTAGGCTGTTCCAATTTGACTCTGCATTCCTAAAGTTTGACAGAAAATCCAACGCCGTCTGCAATATATCAAGGCTGGGATCCAGTGGCTCATTCCCAGGTGTATATTCAGATGCCCTTTGGAAGATATCCTCTGTGATCCCCTCAAAGTGGATAAATGAGCATAGCTGCAGAAATTGAGCCGCCCTGGGCCCAAGCTGATCAAAGCTGATCTGCCATGTGGTATACACAGTCCACTGGTAATCCGCATGGGACTGCTCAGGCTTCCTGCTTAATAGGGTAGCTTTGTTCCTGCGATAGAGTGGGATATATTTCGAAATATCCTGTTGCAAGGGAGATGATTTGGAGATAAATGCCCCGGCTTGTATTATTGCAAGTGGAAAGCAGTAAAGCTCCTGGTAAAATATTAAATAATGTCAATAAATCAACTAGTTTGAATACCTGAACTATCTGAACCGCATGTATCTTGTTATCATTCCTCAGCAGTTCTACACCAGCTCTATTGAGCAACAGAAGAACTGCATCATCAAGTGATAAATTGGAGACAGCAATGGCCTTTTGTGAGGATCCAGTATGAACCCAGAGCCCAGGGTTTCGAGAGGTAATCAAAATGTTTCCATGATTACATTGGGGAAGATATGCTTCCAGGTCCAAATTTGGCTGATCAGCATTGTCAAAGAGAAGCAACCATTCAGCATGGTGTGCTTTCAGCCAGGTTTGAGCAGCTTCTGCAGTATCTCCCAGTTTCTTGGCCATTGCTATTTGCTTGTAGCCTACTTCAATGGTTTCTGCACTACTTGCATTGATCTTGAACTGGTCAGTGAATCTATCCGCCAAATGAGTTATACTTAATAGTTTCAAAACCTGACACACCTGGCTCCAGACTCTGCAATAAATTTCAGGGCAATCTGAGTCTTTCCAGCTCCACCAATACCATGCAGTAGCACAGCTTTCTGCTCCTTCTTCTCTATTGGCTGGAAGAGTCTATCCAACTGCGATAAGATATCTTGACGACCTTGGAAGAATTTTGAGGGGGGAGGGCAGCTTCTGATCGTTTGAACTTCATCTAGACGGCATATTAGAATTTGAACCTTGGAAAACCTTTGATCATTACCTTGAACAAGTCTCTGCTGCAAAATGCTGTGCTCAGGATCCAGTGCCCGTCTGGAAAGAAGATTGTATGAAGTCCGACCATTGATGCTGTTCTGAAGCCCTTGATTGAGCATGTAGTGAATTCCACCCAGTTTCAACATAGCTTCTTGAAAGCTGTGGACCAGCACTGTATTTCCAAACTGCGCATCAAGGTGACCAAAGAGTATCTGAACCTTGTCCAGGGGATTGGCAGTGTTAGTCAACCTTGCACAGATGGGACTTGTGAGATTGTCCCAGATGGCCTGGATTATGTCACTAATGCTTCCAGCCAATGCACCTTCAATATGTGAACGTGCAAATTCAGGGTTGAAGGTGTCTGCAAACCACCTAAAACATTGATGGAGATGAGGAACTGTATTCTGATTGACACCCACCTTGGACCATCTGCTGGGAGAATGGCCATCTCATGAGTTTGTGTAATCTGAGCATGAGCAGTATTCAAAGTTGGATTGGTATCGGCAACTTGAATTGCCAAGAGCTGGAGGTGTTGAATGTATATATATCAACAAGTACCTGCATGCATACCTTCAGTTCCTCTTGGAGATCCTCAATACACTTCTCATAGGAGACAATGGCACTGGTGATACCACTCGGAAGGACAAATGGCTTGAATTTCAGGTGTCCACCCGATTTCGCCTTCTTGATTTCGTCAACTTTTCCTGAGAGGCCAACCAGAAGTCTAGGAAGTCAGATTTTTTACTTTCAAAGCACATTCAACACTTACTGTTGGAAATCATGGCATTTCTCCCTCAATTGTGCTGTACTTGCATCATTGGGGTGGGCCTGGATTACATGTTGCAGGACCTGGAGTGTGCTGAGTATCTTCTCGGAGATATCCTTCAGCACTTCCTGATTGTCCTCCATTTTCTGGTAATATTTTGAGTAGGAATTCCGGAAGAATAGCTACAAATACAACCTTGACATCCTCCAGCAACAACACAACACTTTGGAAGACATCCTTTGCTGGGGTGAAGGCCCCATTTGCAGCAGCACCCATCTGGGCTCTTTCGAGAAGTACACTGAGCCATGCAGTTGGTGTGTCGGCGGGTACACCATCAGATGTACTATCTGATGGTGAACCGGAGCGAATCGGAGAAGATCTGCGGCTAGGCATGAACCACCTCAAGTTCATTCGACGACTCCGTGTAGCAGGCGACGGAGTCGCAGAGGAAGGTGGGGGAAGGTGCGGCGTGGTCATGGTGAGAAGACAAGCAGCAGCGGTGGACGGGCGGCAATCTGTCAATCTGTCATTCGGAGCTTGGTGCGGAAGCCGCATGTCTGTTCTAATTCTGAGCATCCCACATCACATGGCATTAGGCGCTCAGATGTCTCTCCCGCTCGGGTTATTTTTTGTTCGGTAAAGACAGAGGAACTACCGACAGCGGATAAGACTTACGGGTACACCAGCAAACAAAGTCTTTGCCTTTCACAACACCAACGAACGCCGAAGAAGTCGGAGCCTGAGAAAACACAGATCTCCGTCTCCTCTCACTCCGAGATCTACACAATGAGCACCAGGAGAACCATACCCACAGCACAGCTCCTAGTGGGACGCAACCGTGACATGCAACGCACTGGCGCTCCAACATGCAACATTGAGACGATGGATGCGGAGACGAGCCAAGCGACGTGTGGACGCCGTTCCAGCGTACTTACGAGAAGGAATACGACGAGGGTATGAGCCGACTGGGAAGTAAACGGGAAGCCGCTGATAGTAGGTGCATGCGAGTTCTCAAGGCTGGGTCCACCATCATGATGCGCAAAGCCAGAGAGCGGCGCAGGAGTGACAGACAACGAACCATGGGATGGGTGAGAACGGGTACGGAATTGCCGCTGACTGGGGCTGCGAAGCCGCAGTCGTACCGGTGGACTCCATCACGGCGGCAGCGTGTTCGTTCTCGGAACCAGGGAGACCCATGGCGATGGACGACGAGGAGGGAAGACCTTGGCGGTGTTGGACATGCCAACGACCCCAAGGGTGTAGTCAGAGGAGGAGGGTCAGGTTAGGGTGGATTGAGGCACTGGATGGTAGGAGAAGCCTCCGAGAAGGGAATGAATGGATTGGAAGAAGAGCGAAGGGAGTGCCAAGAGTGCCCGTGAAATGAAGAACGACAGGGCGACGCAGAGGCGTACAATGTCCGGTATCTCGTCCGTTTTTATTTTAAAATCCTTGACGGGTCAGAATCGCCGACAGAGAGGGGGAAAGTATACGCACATAGGTAGGCGGTTTGCCACTCCAAAAAATGATGGTAGCTTCCCGGCTACGGAGATTCTGTATCGGAGTACTAAAAGGTGGTCGGCACATCGCAATGAGCCCGAATCGTCACCGAAAACCCGGGCCGTAGACGCACATTTTTAGGTGGGCGGGGGTCTGCTCAGCGCCATTATCCCCGAGTGCGCGCGCGGCAGAGGCAGCGCAGGGAACGACGACAAAGGCGGTACCATTTTCGGGAACTAGCTGGCGGGAGGTGCAAGAATGCGAAATCCAAACGAGTGCGACTCGGAAGGCGGTTTGCAGCGAGGGCTGCGCAAAGGTTACCGACTGCATGTGGATGATCCGGAACCGCGTAACAGAGACGGATGAGACGTTAAGTGGCGAACAACAAAGGTTTTGGAGTTGAAAGGACAGCCAACTTGGAGAAGAACTTGAAAGCGCGATGGAGACAGTCTTTGGCCGTGGGTTGCCGAGTCGAGGTCAGAGAGAAGTGCGACAGGCCTATCCCCGTTCAAGGCAGCAGCATTTTGTTGCATGGAAGTAGGAAACAAGAGCGGTTCCGCTCAAACCGGAGTCACAGTGACGTGATCGCATTCGCATGACCACCGACGGCTGCCCGGATCGCTCATGCTTCCTTCGGTCTACACAACCGCCCATGCTTCGCTCGCGATTCGCGACGTCAACTTGAAGTGCTGTGTGGGGCTGGATGGCCCGGCATACGTGGTGCGACGGCAGTCCTTCGTCTGCCGATGGGGTGAGTGCTCCTGCTTTGGCTTTTCTCGCACTAACGTTGTACTGCCAGCTGCTACTATTTTCTCGTTAGCACGTAGCTGCTCCCCTCGAAACCGCTTCCCAGTCCGCCCATCCTCGACGCTGGCTCCACCTCCGCTCTCAACCTCGAGAATCTCGACAACACCTCGCATCGGGTCCGTCTCGTCCGTGCCTTTGTGGGCTACAGTCGAGCGACGCTTCGTTCGCTGTGCGTCTCCTTCCTTCTTTCCGCCCGCTCATTTCGCTGAACACAGGACCTCACAGAAACCTACCCGCCTTCTCATTCCTCTGGATCTGCCGGACGTCCTGGGTGCCCCGCTCAACGCCACGCCCCGCGTATGACTGACGCTGTCTCGCCCAGCTAATGCGCTGGCTGCGTTCCTCTCTGCTTTCTGCAGAGCCGCCGCCGCCGCCCAATCTTGCGTTTACCACCGAGGCGACCAGGACATACCAGCTGAGGGAGATGTGTAATGCGTGGAGGTGCGTACACCGTTGCTTTCCGCATATGTACACCAATTTGTTAACTCTCTTCCCTGACAGTGTATACGTATCCGCTGGGACCTCGTCGTCGTCGTCGCGCACTTCTTGAAGCTCCCGGCAGCGACACGCACGCCTTACGTGCCAACACCGCCGACGGTGGACCTCGATTTCGAGTCAGGATTCCCTCTCCGACCTACTGCCTGCCAATCTTTTCGTTGACGACCGAAGCGACTAAGACCTCCCGCGGGGATCTTCGTGGCAGTGGCCCGCGGTAGCGGGTAGACCACCGTCGCCTCTGGATCTCTGCACCGATATCCTCGAAAGAACGCATTTGGCATGACCTCCGGATACAAGCACACGCACCAGCGCCATAACCCGTCCTCGCAGTCCCCTACATCCACTTCGTCCCCATCCTCGTCGTCTACTAGTACCCGAGTCTCCTCCATCGCAGCGAGACGTCGTCCTTCATTCAGCCATTCCCTCTCCCCCACCTCCGTCGATTCCCGCCACTATGCGCCCCAGCTATAATCGACGCTGCGGAGAGTCGGTCGGAGATGATTCATTCGGTTGGACGTCGGGATGGCAGCGATTCGTTACATCGCAGGGTATCTTTTGGTCATCTCCCGCACGACCACGACCGTCTTCGCACCGCCATCGTCTTCCCCTGCAATCTCCAGGGGATGACGGCTGCTCGTTTGGGCTTTCCGGCATGGATATAGAGTTGCGTCCCGTCGCGTCGTATCTGCGAGTGTTAGCGAAGAGTCCACGAGTCTTCTCGAGCGCGCCGCCCGCCATCCGCCGGGGATAACGACGACAACGTCCGTCCTTGCCTGCGAGTGGTCCGCACCTCTGTATCTTGGCCAACGCCCGTCGCGTTCCGCGCACCCAGAACGAGCCAACCCCTGGTCGCTGTCGATTCTCCTTTATACCTCGATGACCCTCGGTTGGCACATACGTCCGTATCTTGGCCGACGACCAGTCGCGTCCTGCGACACAGGGACGCGCTCATGGGGTTCCTCGGTGGGCGAGCCAGAATTCGTGTATCTTCATCAGATTCCCCCACTCGCTACGTGAAGTCATGGGCCACCCGCGATACTCGCACTTTCACTGCGGTCGCCTTACCTCCTCTCGCCTGGTCCTAGGTCCCCTCCGTGGAATCGCATGCGAGTGGGGTCGACGAGGAACGACAGACGAAGGCCATGGGGAGGGAGGGGACGCGGCAGGGACAAGCGCTTGGTCCAGAAGCTGGATGCGGAGACACAGCCGTCGGTGGATAGTACTGGGACGCGCGCGACGGTTTGCTCCGACGAGGACATAGGCCGCCCTGCAGTCAGACTGTGGAGTCCTGAATCGCGTGCGTGCACGTCCATCGCGCTGTTCCCCAGCATCCGTATCGTTTTCCACAAGCGCCAAAGCTCAGCTTGTCGCCTCTTTAGGCGGGAATATCCGGCAGCGCAAGCTGTGGTCTCGGAGCGGTGTACTGTTCTCGCTCCAAGGCGCAGCTGACAGAGGAGCGAGAGATGAGTACCGAGTTTGCGAGCCTGTCTTGGCGTTCCGGGGAAGTCTGCCCTGGAAGGAGATCCAGAGATACTTGCCCGATGTGTCGTTTGCGGCGTCTGGATGCTCGACCGAGCAGGAGAGTTGCTGCGGCGACTTGTCTTAGTCCATCTTTTGCACTCATCCCATACGTACTCTTCGCCATGCTTTTCTTTCATGGACCTCGGACGTCGTCTCCAATAGCTATCGGGCATTACTCTACTGCTCAAGCATTGACCCTCGTCGCCCATCCCGCCAGTATATATGTACCGGCCCGTCAGTGTGAAGGCGATTCGTTCTTGGTCGTCGCCCCAGCGGGCCATGAGTCTGGCGGGAACTTCGCCGAATGGATCAACAGGCCTCGGACTTGGAAGGCTCAAGGTTACCCAGCACAACAGCAATCTGCCAGGCTAATTTAATGCACAAGCGCCGCAGACACAGCGTTGCGGCCCAAATGGGAAGCTGTGGCGAGAAATCAGATAAATACCCACAATCCTCTCTGCGTCCTTCCTAGAGGCCTCTTCTCCCTCCCGCTCATATAGGACTCGGACCAGCTTCAGTCGGCATGGCCAAGCTCAGCTTGGGTATGGCCCGCTTGAAGCTGAAGTGGTCCATGCGGCTTCCTCCTGACCGATGGAAACGTGGCTCCGCTGCCTGCAGCGATGTGGCCTTGACGTCGCTGACCGCTCTGCGGGAGTCGGCCGATGCATTCCCCCCTTTTGAAAAGCGCTGTTGGTGGAGTCTTGGCGTTGTGGAATATCGTCGAGGTCTGATTCTTGTCGTTCTCTGCTCAACTCATCTGATACCATCGTTCAGCGCGTTAAAAGATCGAAGAAGAAGGCCAAAGCGCTCCGGCGCCGTGCCTGTGAAGTCCTTGAAGCGCTCACCGACGCCGTTCCAGATCCGTTGAATATCCCTCCGTCCTTGCTCGTGAGTATACAGCGCTTCAACGAGTACGTGACCAGCACAATTGCACCATGGCTCAACTGAGATCCACCAGCGTCCTGATTGAAGCTGTTAATGTAATGGAACCTCTCACAAAGCGAAGGCGGCTGTTGTCTCTCAACCGCGATGAGGCGACCCTGGAGTTGTTCAATAGACGTTTGGACGAATCATTCCAGACTTTCACCGTGTGTTTGCCTGTTTATTCCCTTTCCTCAACTAATGAGGCACTCAGATCGCTGCAAATGCCACTCTGATCGCTGGCCAAACACGAGTGGAGGCTCAGCTGCTGGAGATCAAAGCGGATGCTCAAAGTTTGCCCCAAAAACTCGATGTATGAACTAGTTTCATCCTCTTAGCACTCCATTTACGTTTTACTTTGCTGCAGAATACCCTCGCCATCCTCACATACCGTTTCACCCTCATTGTCGGTTTATTTTGAGTCCCGGCCACAGCTCAATTCTGTTCGTTTGATGTAATGGGGTTCATGAGCTCTAGTACATGAGACCCCCCTTGTGCACTGGAGTTGTGGCTTCTTCATCTTACTGACAGGTTGTCAACTGTGGTCCTCGTCGGGATGAAAAACCACATGATTCCTCGTCTACTTCGCCTTCGCATTTACCATCAGGATCATCACAGTGAAGAACAAGCAGCCGGGGTGGTCCGGTCTTAGGGAGGTCGGTTCGCTAACGAACTCGGTCTGCGGCAGCGCTTGCTAGGAGCACGCTCTGTCGTCTGAAGCTGGCCAAATAGGCTGGACTCAGGCATTCGGTACTATAGCTACTGTAGTGCACAGTGCATTCGTATTACCATGGCTGGTAGTACTATATGTGCATGCTTCACTGTCCGATATAATACATCGGGTATCTTGGTGGGCGCTGAGGGCGTCTAACGATCTGAGTGACTACCCGAAGATGTTAGCCCTAGGTTGATCAGAGTCCAGAGGACCCAGTGCGATACCGGTGCAGCGGAGGGCCGAAATTTGGAGTCACAAACAGCTTGAGCTATTTGCCCGCTTCAGGAATCCCAGAAGTCACCATTTACCCGCTCGCGAACGGACAAGCGCTGAGCGATAAATCATGCGCACGAGTAATTGGGTTCGAACCCGTTGGTTGGCTTGAGCGAATTTCTCTACATTTTTTTGGTACGGTTATGCAAGCCATTCGGTCAACATTCGCAAAACATTCGGTCACTGTGCAGATTCACTGCAGAACTTGAACCGCAGCTGCAGGAATCATGCTACGCGTGGACACTGGCATACAACTTGAATGGCCGTTTGTGGCATGTACCGACGCTGATAGATGCGTGTTAATCGTACCTCATCCGTACCGCATGGGGCCGCTCCTAACTTACGGACGCATCGTACACCGTACCGGTCCAGTCCGGCACGGCATCGCTACCCGAGCAGTCACACCGACTCGGCAATCACCGATCATTTTCCCCCTTCCCGCTATGAGCCGTCGCACCCGCTCGACCGGCAGCTTCTCCTCCAAACGCATGCCGACAGACGGCCAATGGAACAACATCCACTCCATCCTTCGCGCCAACTCTCACCCCACCGGTGCAACCGCCGCTCATATACGCTCCTACATCGTCAAAGCGCCAGCAGAGCTCGAGCGCTACGACGCAGAGATGGAGGCGGTCCAGGAGATACTCAAGAGGCTCGAGTTTGAGCGCTGGGCGGTCAAAAAGTACGCGAAGATGTGCAAAAGCACGCTTGCCCCCATTCGCCGTCTACCGCCCGAGGTCCTATTGGAGGTTTTCCGATTCCGTTCACCGATGGAAACGACCATCAACGACGACTACCAGGACCACGACGACGACGACGACGACGTCCACGACTTTTATTGGGACAACCCGAAAGCTCGGGCTACCCCGGATCTCCTGGTCGTCGCGCAAGTCTGTGCCCACTGGCGGACACTCATCCTCCGCACTGCATCCCTCTGGACGACATTCGACGCAAACTTCAGCCGACGCGCATCGGACGATATCAATCTCCGCAAGCTCGCGCTCTGCCTAGGGCATTCCGGCTCCCTTCCTCTCGACGTAAAACTCTCGGGGTCGTATCAGCCATTGGCCCTACTTTTGAAACACGTCGAGCGCTGGCGGCATATGGACTTTACTCTCGTGGATTCATTCATGGATTCATTCATGTTCGGCTTCGGCTTCGGTTCCTATCTCACGAAGGAGGACGAGCGCTTCGCTTCCGCCGCCGGTCGTGTTCCCCTCTTGGAGTCTCTGCGGATCTCTACAGATCGCTCTCTCGCGTCAGTCACGCAGTTCGAGGTCGCACCAAAGCTAACTCGCGTGGCGTTCTCGGACGCACCACCGAAACTCCCCTGGGCTCAACTCCAGCACGTCGCGTGCGAGTTTCGGACATTTCACGCGCCAACGACAGGCGCAGAACTGGAGAAACATCTCAACTTCTTGACGCTCTGTCCATCAGGCTGTACCGCCGCCGTCTCCGAAGTTGACATCCACCGATTGTCCGCCTGGGCCGAGCAGCCATCACCTACCCTCCGCGGGGATCTCTCACACCTCCGCATTGAACTCCTTCGTCGAGAAATGGACGTCGAAACCAGCCTCCGCATCATCGGAAACCTCTTCCTTCTCCTCAATTTCCCTGGCCTGCGTACCCTGCACTTCACCAGCTCTCATAGGTCAGAGCCGTTCCTCCCCTGGCCGAGCCAGCCCATGATCTCCTTCGCCACGCGCTCGCCATTGCTCTCCACCCTCTTCCTAGACAACATCCGCATCACAGTGGACCAGCTCACTGCTTTCCTTGCGCACGCATCCGCCGTGGAGCGTCTGTTCATCCAAGACATCGAGTCGCATATACCTAACACCGAGCCCGATCACATCCTCTTCACAAACACCCTCCTCCACACCCTCTCCGATACCAGCCTCAATCTCCTCCCGCGCCTGACGACTCTAGCCGTCGCAGCGTTCTTCTCGCCCGCACACATCGACGCCCCAATCCTCCTCTCCTTCCTCTCCTCTCGCGCTTCCCGCGACTTTTGTTTTACTTTCAAAGCGACGATCATCATCCCCCGTCGAGAAGAAAACGACTTGGATCGGGCGAGTCGCCTCACGGGGGTCTTCGCGCAGGTCAACGCCGAGCACCGGGGGAGTATCGTTGCAGAGTTGTTGTCGAGGAGGGAGATGAGGCGGTTCGTACTCTGTCTTTCATCAGCGGCGTTCTTTCCAATCTGATGTGTTTACTTGTCTACTTAGGTATCTCGCTGCGGAAGAAAAGTAGTTACTCTCAGTACGAAGGCAAGACCCGAGGAAAGCATAATTATATAGCTATAGTGTTCTTCCTTGAACTTCCAAAACGATGACCTGAGTCCCAGGCTCAGGCGACTGCACCTAGGTACCTCAAGTAGCCTACTTGTGGCAGGCGGAGAGGAAAATTCTATTCAAGTTTCGATCATATAATGCCCGTCGAACCGGTCAGAGAAGAAACAAAACAAAACATCGAAACCCCAATTATGGCCCGAGTTCGCGTCGAACGAAACAGTACAGACTCACCGTCACGAAGAATATCATTGAGTGGAAACTTGCATGCACATGTGCTCGGGCTTGAGCTGGTATGCTGCGAGGAGGTATACAGCTCAGGCTGCCAGTGATACAAAAGGTTTAGCTACGACGCCCAAGGGTAGCGTCGAACGAGCCTGCGGAGAATGCGGATCCCTCCGGAGGCATTGACACAAAGTGCGGCCGTTTAACGAGCGGCGAGGACCAGGTAACTTACTCATTTAGATTTCGACTAAGTACCACGAGGGGACTCAGAGGAAGGGGCGCAAGTGGTGAATTGAGTGAGCCAGCGAGCTCGCGCGGAATCACGGCAGTCAGAACAAAAATGGGATGGATGACCAGGACAATTTCGCGATGCTCGCGTCGAACGAGTTGACCCGAATATAAGCCTGATGCTGTGGACATCGGCCGCCGCCGGCTCAGAAGATGAGGACAAGTTTGAAGTAACCGTAGAGTGCCAGTGGAGGTGACAGCTAGAGAATCATAGCGCGACTAGACAAAACGGTTGACCAAAGAGTCGGGCAGGAAGCACTGGCAGAGGTCTTGAGGGTTGCGGAGGAAACCATGCTGATCAGTGCTAGTGAACCCTGACGACCCGGCCGTGTCGAACGAGCCACCCGCATCAACTTGAATGCCAGCGGCGCTTGGAAACAACAGATGCAGAGGCGCTCAGTGCGCGGTCAGGTTATTGGGCGGGAGGCAAGTACCAGCGAGACGCCGACTGCCGAGGGTTGGCCGAGGGCTCGGACCCTGGTGTTGAGTAAGTAGTAGACCACTGCCGACGAGGCTCCGAGTCTAACGATGCGGTGACGGAAGGGAGGAAGGCCCGCGGGTTGCGAAAGCAACAGCGATAAACAATGTTTTGATTGGATCAGGAGAGTAAACGAACCACATAGTTTGTACGAAGGGAAGGCGAGATAAAGGTAAAGGATAACTATGGATAATCTATGCCAGCCTCCTTGTCAATCCAACCACAAATATCATAGCTATGAACACTGGCATGGGGCGGACGCTCGGACACCCAATACTTGTCCACGCGCCGCGGTGTGCGGCGCATATAGATGAGACGTAGCTTGAAGCCTTGGGATATGGCCCGGACCACGGTAAGCTCTCCTCGAACATCGAGTTGCGCCTCACCAAAATGCAGGTGATTGAAGCCTGATAGTGGGGTGAGGTTGTGCCGTTCAGCGGCTGGAGAGCTTCGGGCCTCGATAAATCGCACGATGAGAGCGTCGTACGGTGATTGGACTTTCGACATCTCGAGATACTTGAGAGCTGGGCACAGAGTAGGTGTAGTGCCTGTACCGGGAATGAAGGCTGCAAGCAGCTCACCATCCTTGGGCTGAGGTCTCTGATGAATAAATGGCTCTCCGTAAAGACGTAGGTGCTCGAGGACCTGTAGACCCGCCAGGCCAGACAAAAGTTGTTGGGAAGATATTTCATCGACATGGAGAGTGAGGTGGCGGATATCGTGGTAATTGTGCAGAGTGTCGACGAGATCTCCGCACAATTTCTCCCAGAGCTCGAGTGTGTGGAGTCGAGGGGCGTAAATCCAGTTCAGGATGAGGCGAAGAGTGTTCCGACTCACGGCCAACTGCAGCCTCTGTGGATGCATATCTAGCTTCACTGGCGACTGCAGCTGATGCAGATGGAAAGTCTCCACATCCGCGAGGTCGCAGAGAATACGATAGTTTCGACTGGCTATATGAAGCGTTTCCAATGTAGTGCACCTGCGAAGGAACGGGAAAGGGAAGTTGAGACGCAGCATTGGCAGCAGCTGTCCGTTAGCCGGCACTCTTGACACCACATCCAGCTTCAAGACAAGTAGACGGTCCCATGCGAGTGTCTGTGGAAGGCACGCATGCGCTGCCCGGAAGGAAAAGGATCGGAGGTTCTTCGTGGCCAGAAAATCGAGCTGGAAGCTGAAGTTGCTGCTCTGCCGAGTTGGTAGCGAATGGATCCGGGAAACTGTGCTCCAAAGAGAGCTCTACGCCGCGTAGAAAAGAAACGTCCTCCTTTTGGAGATGCGACAGAGCAGTCAGGTCTTCCAGACGATGGAGAGCGAGCTGCATATGGCCCCATCTCGACGCGACGGGGAGCAGGGATGAATATCGTTCGGAGGACGTCGTCGGGGACCCTGCGAACAGCGAGAGAAGCGCTTCGTGATCATGGATGAAGGCTTGTAGCTCGTCCTGAGTGTGAAGGGCTTCTTCCAGCAAGCCCCGAAGCCGCTGTACTTCTGTGTCGAGTACTCTTTAAGAACGCGCGTATGCTATCGCATTCAGCGTCAGACGGCACTGTGTTGGTGTGCAAGATGTTTTGCAATGGCGATGGTAGCATGGGATTAGGCCATGGTCAAGGTTAGCCAGAGAGATAGTAAGCTGTGCGAGTCAGTGCGACGATGACGTGTCACGTAGCTGCTTGATTGAGCCAAGAGACCGTCCACATGCATTGAGATCTAACTAAACGATTCTACCGAGAGTAGTGTATACGACAGCCTCGGCACTCTAAAGTTGTGCTTGAAGGCGCAGGGTATATGTGTCGGAAAGGGCGAGAGAAATAGACATCGCTCGGGGAATAATGGTAGCTATGCGTTACGGTAAACGTATAGGGAAGAGGGAGGTCGGATATAAGGATGGCGCGGGTATTGAGGAGCGGAGTCCGATGTGAGTAAGGTCCTTGACGAGAATCGACCGTTGCGACGACGACGCTGCTTGTAATCCGTTCTTGAGTATTTTGTGCCGAAACCTAGGCTTGACACGCCAGAGTCTCGAAGGTAAGCCTCGAGATGCCTGAGCACTACAGAACACTCCTCGGTAGAAGGCACGTCTACCCCCGAGGTCGGTGTACTGCTGCCTTATCGGCAAACAAGCAGGAGGAAAGTAGCTGACCCGCAGTCTACATGTCGCGCTTGTCCCGTCGTTGGTCGATATCAGCGTGGTCAGGTTGCGTGACGGATGGGAATGACGGTGGGGAAGGACGGTGTGTTGGGTAGCAGGCTGCGGTAGTCGTCGTTCTTCATGTCCGTCAAGCCCTCTTCCGCTTGGCATTGTTGCCCTTCTCCTCGACCTCGACATGCAGCTTCTTGCCCCGGCGGTAGCGCTTGTCGGCGCGGATACACCTCTTGACGCGGATGATTGGTGGTGCAGGTGCGGCGGTGGGCTCGGGTGCCAACGAGAATAGACGGCGTCTGAGGACTGGTCAGCGGGAGTAGAAGATGACGATCAAATTCACAAACCTGAGTCGCAACGGGGACAGCGGACGCTTTAGTGATCCCGCCAACCCAGACGACACGGAGAGCGATATAGGCGAATATGGAGGAGACCTGGACGATGAAAATAAGCCCAAGGAAGAAGAGCAGCTGACATTAGACAAACCTGGACGACGACAAGAGGAAGCGGCCTTCTCGACACTCCCCATGTCCGCTTAGCACGGTATGAGTACCGGACGGGCATATCGTAGAAATGGAAGACGACGGAGCCGACGATGGGCGATACGGAGGTACCCGAAGACGAGAGTGTACGTCGCGGTGACGCATAGGCGTACAAAGCGGGAGGCCGTCCGGTAGACATCCAGAACGTCGTTTTGTGACTGAAAAGCCAGCGCGAATGGCGGAGGACAGTGCTGCGATGATGGTGTGGCCGATTCGTGTAAGGAATCGGTCCATCTTGGACAGGATATAGAGGTCGGGACGGCACCAGTAAGCCGAGAACGATGCACAGGAAGTGCGGGAGCATCTTGAGGAAGTGATCAGAAAGCGAATGAGAAGTGGCGACAGGAAACGTACAGTGACGAAGACGCCAGCAAAAGCCATCGCCATCTCTACATCCGTGTATCTTGCGGGCTAGGAACCAGATTCCGTAGAGGCGAGGGCGAAGAGCCTGCAGGGCTGGTACTTAAGGAAGTTATCAGAAGGTGAACGAGAAGTGGCGAGAAGAAACGTACAGCGGCGACGACACCTGTGAAAGCCTTCGGGGTAACGTCTTGCGACTGTATCGGCTCAGTTTGCGCGCCAGGAACAGGATCCCTTCGGTAGAATCCAGAGCGAGGAGCAGGACGGGTACCCTTGTGAAATCGGCAGTGGGGACGTCGAGCTACGAAGTGTCAGCGTTGATGGAGCAGACCGCAAGGACCACATACCAAAGTAAAGGGGGACTGCGAAGGTTGGGGACAAGGCGGTAAACAAGGCGGTAAACAAGACGGTAAACAAGACGCCTAGACGGATTGAGCGGGATCCTTCGCAAGGGTGTATTAGTATACCTTGTGTGCGACGCGGCTGACGATCGCCGAATGGCGACTTGGGAGGACTAAAAGGATGCCTTGAGTGCCGATGTCGAGGATGGCGGGGACGACCAGGTCGAGGAGGCGATCGATCTTGCGCGTTCGTCGGAGGATGTGGTTGACGGTAATGGGGACGGCGAACACTACCACGATGCATTCGAAATGAGGAAGCGTCTGGAGGAGGTCGTCAAACAGCGAAGATACAAACCCAGTGAAAACATACCGTTGCGACGACGCCTCCGACCAATGAACACCACCCATTGAAGAGCTTTGCGGCCAAACGGGTGGACCTTGCGGATGAGGAATGAGACGGCCGAGGCCAGGTCCAGAGCGATGAGCAATGCCGAGACCCAAAGCAGGTCGGTGAATGGAATGTCGAGCTTCATGAGGGTCAGCGTTGGCGAAGAAGACCGTCAGAGGGGGACGTACAAGAGAAATGAGGGGTAAAAGGTCGACTTGAGCAGACCGAAGGACGACCTAGATCTGAAAAGACGGTGAGCGAGATCCAATGCGAGGTTATAAAGCGGACATACCTGGTACGCAATGCACCCAAGATCCTCCCATTGTCCGTCCTGGACAAACTCTCCGGCGACCGACGAGCTGAACCCAGGACATGTATGTGGGATGAAGGCGAAAGTTTTGTCGACATAGCCGACGACGGTGTCGAGTGGCTGTTACCGAATGGCGGTTTCATTGGCTGGGGAGAAGCCGAACGGGAGGAGCCTGAGACAGGAAGCGGCGGGGGCTCGAAGGGAAGGAAGGACGGCCGGAGCGAGCAACAGTAGGAGTGTCGGCGGTGAGGAGGGAGACGAGGCAGGTGATGAATGCTTTGCGCATGAACATGGTGGTCAAGAGCAAGCAGCGACGTCCTCGTCACGGGTTGTATAGTCGCGTTGGGCTGAAGGATTGGGGGGGTTCGTATGCCAATCCCGACTTCGTTATGAAGCTGGCCGTTGTCGTTCGTTGTGCGGGCGTAAACGCAGCCATATCCTCGGCTGTCCACCAGGCTAGGCTGTGACGGACGAAAGTCTGTGTTTCCACACTTTGAGCATTCCACCGAACACCTCGGTGAAGGTCTCGGCGGACAGCGAGGTCGCAGTCTAGAATACGGCCCATCTCAGTATCGTGTGGAAGCGTATTGCGGAACGTACGCACCTCTGCTCTCCAAACCGCCCACTAAAGCATCCTACCCTTTCTTTCTTCGCAGTCCTGAATACGCACGTAGTGAAGAGCATCTGCCAAGAACATGAGCCTTGCTGTACGAGAGAAGAAGGTGGCACAGCACTAGCGTCGTCCACCGCGAGCTTCCCTGCATACATCTAGGCAATGCACTCCCGCTCCTCGACAGATGTGGCGATGCCCAAGGACACCCTCGGGGATTCAGACGCTGGTTGCGAGCGGCTGTCTAATCCTGGCGAGCCTAGATAGTGGTAAGTATTGAGGACAGTTCATGGATGCACGAAGTCATGGTTGCGGGGCTCTAAGGATGAGGAAGACTTTGCCCAGTGGTTGTTGTCAGAAGACGCGTCACGCGATCTGATTGTCACCTGATCAATCCCGCTTGTCTTCTTCCTCGATGCGTACCACTGCAGGGGGATGGTTTCCTGAGCAAAGCCCATTGATTGTCGCCGTCGCCGTTTCCTCCATCCTGCGTTTGCACCTGCGGATTCAGACACGCCGTCGTAGACAAGCAAATTGCTGGCTGGTTTCGGCCACCAATTCAACCACGAGCAGCCTGAGAAGCCGCATAGCTCCACCCGCGGGTCTTCGGTCCTTCGATGCCGGAATGCTGGCATGCGTACTTCGATTGATCACGCAGACACAGGCTTGGTTATCGCCGCCATGTCCCCCCCTCTGCCTCCAGCTCTCCAGCATGGCTCTGCCGCAGACTCGTCCGACCAACGCCTGCTCGAACTCGGATATAAACCCGAGTTCCGCCGCGAGATGTCGCTCTTTGGCGTCCTGGGAATCTCGTTCTGCGCTATCGGCATCCTCACCGGAATGTCCAGCGCTTTCCAGACGGGGTTGTTCTCTGGTGGTCCGCTCGGTGCGTGCTGTTATTCATATGTTCAGGCTCCTTACGGGAAACGCCTAACCCTAACCCTAGGGTTGTTCTGGGGCTGGAATGTGAGTCTCGTGGCAGTCTAGCACACAAGTCACTGAATTCCACAGATTGTTAGCATATTCATGCTCTTCATCGCGCTCTCTCTTGCAGAGATATGCAGTGCCTATCCTACCATGGGTGGCCTGTACTTCTGGGTCTGTCGCATGAAACCAGATATGCCATTTTTGGGATGTACTTATGTCCAGTCGCCGTCCTATTGCGATGCTCACACTCTTCAGTCGGGACCGGCTGGCTATACACCATCGCAATGGTTTTCACAGGCACGTGGAAATCTAAGCCTCCCTCCTTCCACACTAACACCCCCACCCCTTCCTCCAAAGGCACCTCAGGTCAGGGCCCTCACTTCTTTTATACGATTAATTTATAATATTCTAGGCAACCTCAGGTACGGCTGTTACTCACTCGCCCCGTTGTGTAACATGGTCTCCAGCGTCGCGCTCTACCTCGCTTCCCTCGCAGAAGTTGGCCAAGGACGAATACTCACGCGGGTTGAGATCGCCGCCATCGCATGGGGCGTGAACATCGCATCGGGAATCATCAATACAGTCGGTACCAAGGGCATCGGCCGGATGAGCAGCTTCAATGTATGGTGGACATTGGGTGGGACATTCGTCTTGGTGAGCGATTCAGCCGCTATAATACCCAATTTAACGTCTGCAGGTAATTACGCTCCTCGTAAAGGCGCCGGTAAAGGTACGGGCGCGCTTCGATAAATAAACTTGCCTTCAAACTCTTCCTTAGAATACCGCGAGCTTCGTCTTCACCGATCTCGAGAAGTCCTATTCCCTCTGTTCGCATTATTGCCTACTCACTGATACACCACCAGCTTTACTGGCTGGCAAAACAAAGGCTTCGTCGTGCTCCTCGGCTTCCTGCAAGCCGTCTACACCCTCGAAGGCTGCGAAACCGCCGCCCAAGTCGCTGAAGAAGCCGTCCGCGCCGAATGGCTCGCGCCGATCGCCGTCGTCGGCAGCATCGTCGGCTCATGGCTCATCGGCCTCGCCTACATGCTCGCCCTCCTCTTTGCCGTCCAATCCATCCCCGCCGTCCAGAGTACCCCGCTCGCGCTCCCCATCGCCCAGCTCTACCTCGACGCGGTGGGGGAAAAGTTGACTTTGATGTGTCTGTCGGTGGTTGCGATCGCACAGTTTATGGCGGCGGTCACGGCGTTTACGGCGAGCTCACGCTTGCTCTACGCGCTAGCGAGGGACAAAGTCAGTAAGTTTTGTAGTCTTTTGAGCAAATGTTGAAGTGAATCAGGCGCTCCCTGTGGCTGCCAAGGGTCGCTTCATGCGCTTGAATCGCTTCCAGGCGCCATATTGGGGTGTTTGGTTGAGCGTTTTCGTGGGTTGTGTGATCTCGTGTGCGTACATCGGGAGTGCGATTGCGGTGAGTTGTTTTGGGTCTAGGCGGATATCAATTTGACCATGGTCTAGTTCAATGCAATTCTGTCCTCCGCCGCGATCTCCGTAATGCTAGGCTACCTCCAGCCCATCCTCATCCGCGTATTCTGGCCCTCCGCGTAATTCTCCCTGCTCTTTCCCTCTCTTACTCAGCGCTCATTCCAAATCGCAGACTCACCACCCGCGGCCCGTTCCATCTCGGCTCCTACTCCTGGACAATCAACCTCCTCAGCTTCCTCTTCACCATCTTCGTCTGTATCCTCTTCATCCTCCCCACCGCACACCCGGTTAACGAGCTGAATATGAACTATGCTGTGGTCGCGGTGGGCGGAGTGATGCTGCTTGTGCTGGGCATGTGGGTGGGCTGGGGACGGAGTGGGTTTAAGGGCCCGGTGGGGACTGTGATGGCGGAAGTGGGTGGGATTGAGAAGGAACAGGAGCAGCAGGTTGGAGAGGAGAAGGAGCAGCAAGAAGTTGGATTGACGGACGAGTAGATATGTTCCTGTCGTGATCTAATTGTCGAGGCCCTTCCTCAGCTCAACAGCTTCGCTCTCAAATCGCGCTAATTTCTCCTCCATCGCGGCCTGCTCCTCCTCAAGCGCGCGTCGCGCCTTCACGTTGCTACGCGGCAGGTTGCGCATCTCCGCCTTTAGCGCCGCCACCTCCTGGTTGTGCCTGGTGATGAGTTGCTCGACTTCTGCGCGACGCACAGACCCGGCACCGGTTTCTTCAAGAGGTTTACCCTCGTCGACCATCTCCTTCGCGATCCGCGGATCCGTGGGCTCCAACGCGGCAACGTGACGAAGCACTTGGACCGCGCTCCCATGGGTGCGGTCATGGCGCATGAAGCACGCCCCCCCGGCAACGAGATCTCTGAAGAACGTGAACTTCTTCAATTCGTCTTCACGTACTCGTCCTAAAGCCTCCGAGACGAGATCCCAAAATGTCGTCAGAATCACGACGTTCTTGAAGGTCTCCGTGCCGCAAAGCTCTTTGATCATCCGCATGTTGCGGATGCTCTGGCCCCCGATCCTTGCGTCGGCGATTCGGTGGACGTAGATGAAACCATTCAGCTTCCGCTTCGCGTTGTACCTTTGTGAAGAAAACAAGAATCATTAACACACAAAGGACGGTATGACAGGGGCGGAAGAAAAACCCACTCTTTTACCAAGAACCCAGCAACCCGTTTCAGGACTTCCGTATCGGTCATCTCTGAGCGCGAATCGTCGAAGCCGGGGGGTATCGATAATCGTGACTTTAAGTCCGCTGCCAGGATCCACGAAATTGAAGCTCTGGACCTCGGACGTCTCGGATTCAAGATTTTCGGCGATCTTGACCGTGTCGCTGCCGGTTAAGAGCTTGATGAACTGCCAACGAAATAAGTTTTGTGACAAGCTTTGGAGCGCGAATTCCCATCTCACAGAGGATTTGCCGGCACCAGTGCTGCCCATTACGCTGAAAGGAGGCAAAGCGTTGAGCGGTACTGCTGCGGTTAATTGCTGAAATGCTCACGCGATGATTATTTCATCTTGGCGGCCGTCTGCCGGATCATGCTCAGGCTCGCTGTCTGCGGCATCGTACTTGCTGTCTGCGGCATCATACTGGCTGTCTGGATCGGCAGCTGCACTATGCGTACTGTAATAAACATCAGCGGGACCATCCTTCTAATGTCGAGAATGAATGCCAGCTTACGTGCCACTATCAGATTCCACCTCCACCTCTCGGCTTTTTAGAGAGAACGGCAGGTATTTCGTGTACGTTTCATTGAGGGTAATCTCTCCCGACTTGGGAAGGAGGATTTTTGACTGGGGCCTAGTGTAATTTAGAATATGCGAGAAGAACAGGGGACAATACACACAGTCTAAGCAGCCACACGACGCTTCTAAGGTTATGATACCACAACTCGTCTACGATTGACATGGGTGCAGGAAGCCGCAAGAAGAATGACATCTGTAAGCCGATGAGGACGGCTTCACAGTAGGCATCCACGCCTTCTGGATCCAGCGAGAGTGACTTTGACGCCGGCGGCTTTCGGCTTTCGGAAATAACATCCAAATTATTCACGCCAAGGTCTTGCAACAGCAGCTCGGCCCGTTTGAGAACCTTGTTGAGGATACCAGCGTGCAATTCACGACGTTCATCGGGGCCAGATGTGTCTTCCGCCGGTGGCGGTTGTTCCCAGAAGTACTTCAAGTTGAGGATACTGACCAGATAACGGATACACAGGTGGCTAGAAAATGGCTCTTCGGGGCTGAACTCCGGTCAGTCACCGTCAGTCCACGAGCCAGAAACCCAGAAGGACAAACTCACTCGTAGATGGAGTTGTTCAACAAATGCTCGATGAAGCTCAACCCAGAAACATGTGCATCCGCAGAGGACAATGCGCTCGGCGGATATCCTTCGATGAGCGCAATGATGGTTCCATCTGCGATGCATGCCGCAGCGAACTTGCAGAAAAAAATGCCACTGGGAGTCGCAGAGGGGATCCTCAGGACGATCCCAGAGTCGGAATAGATCATTTTGCAATGGTCGCGTGGTGGCAGGCCGTAGTGTTGCGGATATGTGTTCGCTGTGCTCGAACAAGGTCTTGAGGCCAGGGAACCGAGTCGAAAGGACAACAATTTTCTGGAATGCAGTATATTGCGTCCTAGGCATTTGGGAGCTGGATATATGCATGGTGAATTATAGACTAATAATGCTTGCCATGAACACGCACCGAAACATAAACTCCACCAGTTTATCACATGCCTCCCTAACCTCCACAGGGATTTTCTTCCCTGAGCGCAGATCCTGAACCGACTTATCCTTCCATTGCTCTTCAAGTTTGTCGAAGAATTTGCAAATGATTTCCGCCGCGGGACCCGGACCTTTGCCGTGGCTTCGAGCAGCTCTGTTGACCCGAGCTGCGATTTTATCGGCGACGAAGGAGTAGATTCTCCCAAGCGTCTTGCCGGGGGCGCCGTCTTTATCTCGTTCGATGAGTGCTCTGGATGCACTGCGAGTCTTCAGTTGGGTTTCGGATGCGGAGAAAGTGATGAGCTGGAGCATAGACGAGCCGGACATGGTGGTGGTAAGCGGTAAGCGGTGTACAGGTCGTGGAACTCTCGTGGCGCAGGTTTTGATGGCTTCGGAGTCGTGCGGTGAGGTGATCTGAATTACTAATCCGACCCTACTTTGTAATTCATGATCGCACTACAATCGCGACCCGAATTATGCACTTGAACTGGCAGCACAGTCAGAGCCCACAAGCAGTAGGCTGCGCCCGAGGGATTCACGCGGCGCGGGTGCCAGATGTGGAAGAGCACTTGTGTGGGGAGCACCACCCATAGCTTGCGGAGGGTGGCGCGTTTTCTTGTGACAAGTGACAGGCGGCAGTGCAATCTTGATTGCTTCTTGACTGCCGCCGTCATCTCCTCTCGACCTCGACTCTCCAGGTTCTCGATCCCGGACATCTGTTCCGGACAACTTTTCGAGTCAAAGCAACCTCTGAGGAGATGCTGTTACGACTGACGACGTACACCGCCGTTTCTGCTCGTCCTCATCGATCACCACCTCCGATCCCATCGATCGCTACCCGCCCTACACTCCGCGACCCGACGTGACCTTCTGAAAGCGTACGACGGACACCTACGACCGATCTAGACTCCATCACCCTTCTGGCAACGTTGTGGCTTCAAGTTGCTTACAGCTGAGTGACTACCCTCAAACCCTCACTCTGACTTCGGTTAATACATGCACTAACAACATAACACTTGTTGCAACTCACCTGTCGTTTACAATCCCAATCGTACTCCTGAGCTCGGTCACCGCTATTGAAAGCGGCTAGCTTCGTTCTCATCTCGGGTGGGTCAATCCAAAATCCAAAATCCATAATCCAAATCCATAATCCACAATCCATAATCCATAATCCATAATCCATAATCCATAATCCATAATCCATAATCCATAATCCATAATCCATAATCCATAATCCATAATCCAAATCCAATACCATGGACCTCGTGTGTCCCCGCTGTTGCAGCGGCCGAGTTCTAAGCTCGGGTGGGTCAATCCAAATCCGGCTCACGGACTATTAGAAAGTCCCTGCTATCGAAAGCGGCCGAGTGCCTAGCTCGGGTGAGGTATTCTAATTCCAATCTCACGGACCTTCTGTGTTCCCGCTTTTCAAAGCGGCCGAGTTCTTATCTCGGGTGGGTTTAAAAATCCAAATCCTTTACCACGGACCTCATGAGTCCCTGCTCTCGCATGCGGCCGAGTTCTAATCTCGGTTGGGTCAATCTAAATCTACCTCACAGACTATTTTGAAAATCCCCTGGTATCGAAAGCGGCCGAGTGCCTAGCTCGATCTCACGGGTCTCCTGCGTCCCCACTATCCAAAGCAGCAGAGTTCTTCTCTCGGGTGAGTCAAAGTTAATCCAATTCCACGCACTATTCCACAGTCCTACACTCATGAAAAGCGGCCGAGTGCCTATCTCGGATGAGTCATTTAAAATCATGTATCTCCTACTATAGTATGCGGCCGAGTAACTCGGCTGAGTCAATCCAATTCTAGTCGTACTCTTAGACCTCGTGTGTGCCTTGCTATTGAGTTAATTGGGTGTGTCAATCTAATTCCAAGCCCTGCTCCGGTCCACACTCCCATGCTAACGCGGGCAATCTCTTGTCTTAATGTTCCTGATTGTGCATGTTCTGCACCTCCTAGCTTATCCACATGTCATCGGACTTGTGTTGCACCCACTCCCTATACTCTCCGCTATTAAATACCCAGATGTTCAATGTTCAATCCCGCTGTCTGCTGTTGTTTCTTGCTCAACCCTCTCTCCAGAGTTGAAAGGTGCTTGCCTATATTCTGTGCTTGCATCACACCAGTTTCTCCTCATCCTTTACCTCTCTGAAGTCCGGATAACTACCTTCAGTTCAAGCCAGGATGCCCCAATTTAAGATAGTTGTAGCAGCACCCCTGCAGTGTTGTTCTGTCCAAGGTTATCCTTTCCTGCCTCCTTATCGTTGGCTACTTCGAGGTTCTCTGTACGTTCTTTTGCAGAATTCCATTTACATATCATTCCCAACCTCTCAATCCAGCTCGTGTGCCACAGTTGCTTGCTTGCACTTCATATTTCACTTCAATCGTTAAAGTTGTAGCTACTCCTTGGGTACTTTTCTCTGTTGTATCAAAACTGTCAACTCTGTCAGACAGTGCCAGTGTGGCCTTTCATGTGCTGCATCCAGGAATCCTCTCCTGGTGGTCCCTTTATTGAAAAAATTGAATCACAATCAGGCTTACCAGTACATGTTAATGTTTCCTGCCATTCAAGCCACCTAGTTTTGTTGTTTCACAATTGCCAGTGTGTTGACCTTGGCTTTGCATCTATCGGAATCCGCCACAAATCCCTCTTTTGGTTTCAGCAGTCCCTGTTTTTCTTAATACCTATCAGTTACTTTCTTTGTGAAAGTTGGAAAACCTGAACTGCCTTGACCTGTATTTCCTGCTACACAATTGAGAAATCAGGTACTTCACACTGTTATTCATGTTCATTAGCAGGTCTTCAGGTGTGGCATCACAGAGCTCTGCTGTATTAAGTTCCACATCCTCCCAATTCAACTAAAAATGTGTTCTCCTTGGCACATTGTTCTTCAAAATTACATTTATCTTGTTCAAATCCTTGTTCTGCTGCTCCTTGATTACACTCACACCATTCTATCTTCCTGATAAAGCTTCTCTTATCCTTTCGTGATCCGAAACAGAATGATTATCTTTGGATGTGCGCCAGTCCAGGGACCTTGGGCGGTATATAATGCCCTGCATTGAGGAATATCACTCTGCACTCTCACTCATCAAGTCTCTGAGAGCAACCCTAGTTTTTTCGGGCCACACTTCTTTGACGTGGATACACTCAGTCATTAAAACCTTGCGAGCAGTCATTTTACTCATTTTATTGCAACTTCGGAATCCATGGTGCCAAAAACATTTGAATCCCGCTTCTTTTTACATATTTTCGCCTTTTGTGTTCTCTGCATATAACCAGGACTTTTAAGTTCACCTGCCAGTTGTCCAATGGTGCTAGATCTGGGGCAGCTTAAAATTTATCCCCAGTTGCTCGCATGACGATACAGCGATCTTACATCAATCTTGTTTACACCCTGTCTTCAAGCTTTACCCAGAGATGGCTTGACCTCCTGCCCTGTACTCCTTCTATAATCTGTATGTCTCGAATCAAGCCGTGCAATCAGCAAACTGACACAGTTTATGACGCGTGATTCTATCTAATCTAATGAGGCTCTCGCTTTGACAAGCACCCTCGACCACAACAAAGCCAGCCCTTGGGTGGAGCGGAGCTGAGCCAATGTCTTGTATTCATAACTAGCATCTTTACTTAAAGGTTTTTTCTGGTTTTTCAACTCCAAAATGGCCAAAATTCATTTCATGTTTATTCATGGGGATTTTAAGGCACCTCCAGAATTTTGGTGTGATATGTACTTAATACGGTACATCAGGTTGATGGTACTTCCTCGCAACTTGATCTGGGCACAATGTTGATCATTATACTATTGATTTTCATGCATTTATGATTTATCCTGCTCCATATTCTGCAGAATTCTCATTCTGTGTTGAACGAAAGGAGTATTTCTGCGCTGACACCTGTCCACGCGCTGCAGCAGCATTATGTTCCATTTCATGGTTGAATGTTGAAGCCCAACCAGCCTCTTGTGAGCAATTCATTCAACATTAACTTGAAGGTAGCCTTGGCTCCCTCAGGCTACACCAGCCACTTTGGTGTTTTTGATTCTATGTTTCACTGCAATGGCCCAAGCAATTCTTCTCTGAGTTCCCTCCTACATTGCTTCTATTGCACAGCTCCTTATATCAGCTCGTATTCTTCTCCATGTCATCATTTGAGATGATGCACGAGTTGTTGAACCCACGGCAACTCTATACTCCGTCGTCTTGAATCAAGCCATGCAATCTGCACAATCACAGCATTATCCAATCTTGATGCAAGAATGCCGGAGGGTACCCTTGTACAATTTATCCTTTGTTACCTTTGAAACAGTGCCTTTTATCCCTTGCATTCAGGTGCCGTGGTGCCAATGGCTTCAGGCCAAATAATGTGTTTTCTTGCCTAAATATGCATGCGCTGTTTCTGAACCCATTGTACCGAGACCCCCACATTGACTCTTCCTCCAAAATTCTCTGATTTCGGTCCTGCAGACATCCCATGCAAAATCACTAACTCCGGTTTGACTGGAGCTGTGCTTTCGAGGGTATACTGCTGTTTCATTCTGAAATTGTGCATACTGGGCTGCCTGTCTCTTGGGTTAGCCGTCTTCGCTTCGGCTGGGCAGCCTTTTTTCGGGGGCATCCTTGCTCCACCGGCCTGCACCCAGGAGCGGTTGTCCTCGTGTTGACGCCGACTTCCTCCCCCGCAAGTTTAATGTAACTGTCTGCTCTCGGGGATTCAGCTCCCCTTTGTCCTGTGTGATCCACGAACGCTGAATGCAGGAACAAGAGGGGAGCACCACCCATAGCTTGCGGAGGGTGGCGCGTTTTCTTGTGACAAGTGACAGGCGGCAGTGCAATCTTGATTGCTTCTTGACTGCCGCCGTCATCTCCTCTCGACCTCGACTCTCCAGGTTCTCGATCCCGGACATCTGTTCCGGACAACTTTTCGACCCACCCACCTCATCCCTGGATTCTGACATTTACAGGACAATTTCAAGCGATAGATAGTTTGTTTCGATATTGTAATCTACGTAGACAGTTGCAGCAGGTCGGTGGGGCATCCTTGCTCCACCGGCCTGCACCCAGGAGCGGTTGTCCTCGTGTTGACGCCGACTTCCTCCCCCGCAAGTTTAATGTAACTGTCTGCTCTCGGGGATTCAGCTCCCCTTTGTCCTGTGTGATCCACGAACGCTGAATGCAGGAACAAGACCTCGGTTTCTTTTGCTTCGGTCAGACTGCACTGAGTAAGGATTCGTCAAGGCTCGCGACGCTGTGCAAGCTTTTTTTGACCGTCACTGGCACTTGATGCGGAAAGTTCAGTTCACTACTGACTCGACCAGTCGCGACGTACAACATTTTGAGATGAGCACCCATCCGACAAGTACATGTATGGATCATCCTCGGTACTCAGAACCACAAAGTCCCCTTCATCAGCGCCGCGATGTCCTGCGCGAAGATCTCGTGTGCCGCCGCTGTGTACATGTGTGTTCAGTCAGCTCATCATCCCTTCAAGTTATCAGTGGAAAGAAAGTGGCTTACGTCCGGGATGGAAGTTATTTCTGCGCAAAACCGCATCAGCGAATACAGAGGGAGCAGAGTGGAACACACCCCCAGAAATCATTGGCCGCACCAAAGCTCGTATTATCGACGAACCCGAACTGAGTCGGGTTCGCGAGGATGGTGGTGAAAGCGGCGTTGGAGTCCCACAGGAATGTCGTTGTCTGTTGCATGCGGTTGCCATAAGTTGACATGAATTCGCTTTGACTCGGAACGAAAAGATGCAAGACGCACCCCAGAATTCGCAGCCTTGAAGCTCGCTATATGCGTCGCCAGCCGGGTGTTAAAGTCCGCGATGACGGACTTGAGGAGCGCTTGGGCGGCGGTGCCTTGTTGAATTATCTGCCCCATGGTCAGACTTTCATGAAGTGGAATGTACGTTATACGGCAGAGGAGAACGCAAACGCACCAAAGGCGTCAAATCAACCCGGGGCACGTTGAGGAACAAAAAGTTCCGGGCGCCGACGTTGCTTTCACGCAGTCAGATTCTACTACTATCATGTGAGCTGACAACGGGACGTACTACTGTGGATCATAACGGATTCAGCGTCGAATTCAAAACAAGGCGAGACAGGCACACGGGGAAGCGGACGCACGAGTTTCTGCATGAGTGCAAAGTATTCGCCCAGTAGAACTTCTGCGAAGCTATTTGGGCCATGGTCAACATCCGCGAGAAGAAGAGAAGAAGAGAAGAGAGGATAGGGACGTACGCCCCACGGTCGCCCGCCTGGGAGTAGCTTCCCGCCATGTCGTTGACGCCTGTGCGTCCGGAGGTTCATCAGCGACGCTGCGGAGTCGGAGGAGCGAGAAAGACGCACCAATCCAGACGGAGAACAGGGTATTCGTGCTCGTCCACGGGGTCGTTGCTGGCTTGGAGGCGACGCCGCCCGAGGCTGGCGCCGAGAGGAATTCGTTGACCTGCAGTTGGTAAATATTCTGCCTGAGGTGAAAAAGAACGAGCTCGAGAACCTGGTCAATCAAGCTCAACACCGTCGGTTCAAACGGCGTCACCAGGCTCGCGTTGATCGTCGCTCCGCCAGACGCGTAGTTGTACGTGAAGACTACAGAGGAGTTAAACGTCTCGGTGAGGTATCCGACGTAGTTTTCGCCTGGTGGAAACGTGAGGCGCCGTGGACGAAGGGAGCGTAGGAGAGCAAGACACACCTCCACCACCGGTGAAGCCCGGGAACGGTGGGTTTCCGATCGGATTATGGATGTTGGGAAGCACGCTGGTGCTGTTGAACGAGGTGGTGGTGTAGCTGTCTCCGCTGGGTACTCTGCGTTAGACATGGAAGAATCAAGAGAGGGACAACGCACAATGGCAACCAGAAGTTAATCGGGCCTGAGAACGGCGGCGGCGCGGTACCGGGAACACATTGGCTGAAAACTAGCACCAATGAGCCGTAGATTCAAAGGACAAGGGGAACGGCGCACAATCGTTGCTCCATTGGCAGAAGAATCTTCAAGTTGTTTCCTCGTCAGTAGGCGATAGAGCCAGTGCCGGCAGACGCACCCAGAAACACAGGTCGTCGGCCCAGAGTACGTGAGCCCACCGCATTGGCCGAAGGGGCCGACCTGGGCATTCACCGCCACGAGAAAGAGAAGAGGGATCAGGGAGGAGAGCATCGTGGCCACGATGGACGCAAGCTCACGAACGGCGTATTTTATGCGTCCATGGCTCGCAAGGTTTCCACGTCATGTGGGAGGGACATGGAACCGGGCATTCACCGCGATTTCTCAGCATCTTGCGTGTTGCTGCGAGGAAAGTGGGAGCCTTTTCGCGATTGTGGACTGCGGGAAAGGTCGTTGAGCGGCGGAAGGAAACATCAAGCTGGCACCATTGAAATCTTCACCGAGGCACGGAAGATAGACCGAGGAGACACCGCCATTGACCCGATGGGTGAGCGAGGGATTGAAGAAGCACTCGCTGACTAAGACAAGTCACGAAATGGACGCGGTCCCGTGATCGAGTCCGCGCTGTTCACGGAATGCGAAACCTACGTGCGTTTGAAAACTCAGGACTTTACTTTGCTTGTGTAATGCAGTAATATAAAGTTTGTGTTACGCGTTACAGACCCCAAAAAGTCTCCGGAAATTTTTGTCTAAAATCACAGGAAAAAAAAATAGTGAATATTGCAAGGGGGCGGTCAACTTTGTTAAAGTGGACATAGACTCGAATTTTTCGACAGGAGGTTTTTTTTTGACCCTCGGTTGAACTGCAGGTCATGGATGAAACTCTGTAGAATTACACTTAAACAGACTGGGAATCACTTTACAAGAGGAACAGTAGTTACAATACAACCTTTTGTTGAGTGGGATGCATGCTCTCATCGAGCAAGTCAAACAAGAGCTTCTCGCCCAAGACCTCCTCAGTGGCAGACCAAAGGGCAATCCCAATCGCCTAGATGAGTCATTCAAAGCTACTCATATGCCGAGGAGCATACGCACAGGATCCAAACACATTGGCCAAATATCTTGGTTCGCCATCACACAGTCGGAGAGATATCCTCCTGATTCATCTCGGTGGATTTTAAATACGTAGTGCTGAAATTTGGAGCTCAAAACACTCACATTCAATCCTAGGGTCAAAAGCTGCTACGACCGTTCTGCAAGTTAGGGGCATTGCATAATTCATTCAACTAAGCGCAACATTAAAAACGCACGTGGCTGCTCCTTGTTCGAAGTTCTTCCACTCCGGGAACACTTTGCTGCTGGGCTGTCCGGCTTCGTTGAGGATATCTTACATGGAATGATGAGGGAGGATGACGGGAATAATGCACAACACACTTTGGGCTCGCAGAGGAGCAAGTGATTCCTCCTTCTTCATGATATTTGTGAAGATGACTGTCAACTTGGATCAGCTGGTGCAGTAGATAAAATAGTTCTACTGACCTCCGGGGTGAACACTAAATGCATGTACCTTACCTGCAGCACTACGAGTCACTGCCTTTGCCATGAGCACCGCAGCAGCCTTTGTTTGTGAATAGATATCAAAGGCTTCATACATCTCCTGGTTGGGGACGCGCATCATGGCAGCGGTGAACTGCAGATTATGCTCATGGGTGAGACCGTGTGCGATGCTGGATAGGTACACAATACGTGGTGTCCATATGCATCCTGCGGTGGTGGATGCAGATGCAAGGAGTTGTGGGAGAAGGAGCTTGGTGAGGAGGAATGGGCCGATGTGGTTTGTGGCAAGCTGGGATTCAAAGCCGTCCTCGGTGAGTTTAAAGTCGCCGATCGTTGCTGCGGCGTTGTGGATGATTACCTGCCAGCGCAATGAAAGTTTTGGGAATGGAGCTGCAAAATAGAATTAGACACATACGTGGAGCGGCTCAGCATCTTCGACGAGCTCTTGTGCAGCTCTGCGGACCGAGGCCAGGGAGGAAAGATCCAACTGGAGTGCTCTCACATTTGCGCAGGGTAGCTCCAGCTTGATGGTGTCGTAGGAGAGCCTCAATCTAAATGCACCATCAGCACTGGACAGTTGAATGCACATGGAAAGCAGAACCTCTCGGAGTTGTGTCCAGTGATGATAAGAAGGTTCGCATACTTTGCAATGGCGCGCGCGGTCTCGAAGCCGAGTCCATGCAGGGATGTACCAGTGATAAGAACTGCAGCACAAATAATGAGTAGGAATAATTGGAGAGTAGCGGACATACCATTCTTGCCTACAATTTGAGCAGAAAGGGCCGAGGCCACGTCCTGGGCTGTAGAGAAAAAGCCAAATGCTGGAAGGGACATGATGGGGGTATGGAGGGAAAGGTGGGAGGAAGAAGGACGACACTTGGACTTGTATGCCGGGCTCTAAATATAGATTTGTTTTGAGTGCATCATGCCAGAGGGTGTCGCATTACTCATCCTTAGATGCAATGCCGTGTGCAAGCCGCCGTGTGGGTTAAACCAGTGAGAGAGGGTATTCTCCAGCTTCGGCTCCCAGCGTGATCTCCAGGTGCTGATCCACTGTCCCGCGGAGCTGTCGCCATTCGCTTTGTTGCCATTTCCAACTTCCAAGCCATTTCTCCAAATTTTGGGTGTTTTTGTTCAGAGAGTTGGCGGAGACCCGAGTTCCGGCGTTCGTCAGTCGGACCGTACCGTGTAAAAATCCAAATCCAATCCAATCCAAGTTGGCGGAGACCCGAGTTGGCGGAGACCCGAGTAAAGCCAAGAGGATTATAGTCCTGTAGTCAAGCTCGACTCAATGGCACTTGGAGCCATCCGAAACCCGTTTGCCAGCAGTGAAGTTGGTGGAGCACGATGAGTCACGTGGGAACGCTTTGTCATCACCGTCGCCCGCTGGTAGCCGACCCACGGTGCGCTGTAGCCCACCACTCGACAGCGCTGGGAAATGTCGACAACGCCGAGATCCACAGCTTCTCTCGGACGGTCTCGCAAGATTACGGGCTTAAGTTCGGTGCCAGCGCTTTCATTTTTGGCGACAAGACAGGCTATTTGGAAAAGACCGAGGCTCATTTTGAGCTCGGTGTGTACTCTACTCTTCTCTGTCTTCCTCGAACGCTCATCTGCTTGAGCAGCTTTTAGTTTCAGGAGGACGATTCGCGAGCCTGATTCGACCAAGATTCGACGCAGACGTTACCCATCCACGTCCACGCTGTGTGCTGGTCCGGTTGCTCAAAGGCGCAGTACGGCTGCCGACGAGGACCTCCTCACCAGTCTCAAGCTTGAGACCTCCCTCGACGTACGTCTCCCTTCTGTGTCTATTTCATGCTTGCCTCATACAGCGCCAGCTAGTTAGCTACATTCCTCATTGCGACTCAGGTTTCCGGTCCGACCGCCCCAGCGAGGTGCTGATCATGGAAGCGGCCGAGACACAATCGCTGAGGGATGTGTGGAGGTGCGTACGCGTTGGCTCCCCACACCTCCCCACACAGTAACACCAATTTGTAACTCTTTCCTCTGACAGTGTACTCACTTGGACCTCTGCGCCGTCGTCGCGCACTTCTTTCAAACTCTCCGCTCTTGCACAACGTACGACTTCCTGGCTCCCCGAGAACCCACACGGTGGACCCGTCCGCTCCGAGACCGCTCGGCCCAGTCTCGTTGGTCTCGCGCTGACCACCGAAGGCCAAGATCGCCAGTGTCGATCTTGGGCCTCCTCGGCGCCTCGCCAGCTTGCCCGTATCCTGGCTAGGGCGGTAGACCATTGCCGTCACTGGCACTACCGATACAACGCATTGGGGACAAGCACACATACCAGAGCGGAAGCTGGCCTACCGGCTCCTCTATCCAATCAACCACCCTCGCGGTCCCGTCTACATCCCTTGTGTCCGTATCCTGCGCAGCTCATGGTACCCGCGCTTCGCTCCTCGATCATGGCGACCGTCTCCGTCGCTCCTTCTGCCGTCCCCGGCCAAGTACCCTCCCTCTTCTGTCTTTCCGCCGCCCAGCTATCTTCAACGCCGCGGAACATCCCGCCGGAGACGATTCATTGGCAATGAAGGCGGAACGGGAGCAGGAAATAGCGGGATCCGCTACATCACAGGGTGTCCTCTGACCAGCCCGCACGACCATAACCCCCTTCCCCAATCGTCTTCCCCTGCAATTGTCGTCCTATGCAGTGCCCGCCATCGTTCGCGCTTGCCCTTGCCGTCTCCGGCACGGATGTCGAGTCGCGCAAACTACCTTGGAGCGTTGGCGAGTCTTCTCGAGCGCCTCGTCCGCCGACTCTCCTTTGCATCGCAATGATGTTATCGTCCTTCCCGTTCGGCACATCCGTCCGTCTCTTGGGCAACGGGCGTTCGCCTTCTGCGCAGCCGTTCTCGTTCTGCGCTCCCGTGCCCAGGACGATCCGCAACAAGCATACGCTCTCCTGAGTGGCTACGCCGGAGATACTCGCACTTTTCCTGCGGTACCTCTCTACTTCCCCTGGTCTGGTCCTCGTCTGGCTCCGTGCAATTGCATGCGAGTGTGTTGGAGTCAGCTGGGCTGTCTCAAGAACAGGAGAAGAGATGCGGAGATGCGGGGAGGGCTATGGGGAGGGGAGAGGACGGGGTGAACAGTTCGTCGAGAAGAGGTCCCGGGCCCTGAAACACTTGAACGACTACGATGGTCTGCTCCGGCAAGGAGAAACACGCCAGCACTCGTGTTAGTGTCGCGCGGCTGCTCACTAACATCCCGGGCGACGCCGCATCCGCGTCGTGGCCGCAATCGCCAAAGCCCTGTCTCTCCCTTCTTGGGATGCCGTTGGTGACCAGGGGTGGGGTGTCCGAAAGGCCCTCGGAGCGGAGGGCCTGTGACGCTGATAGCGGAATGAGGCATGAGGGACGAGTGTGCAAGCGCGGGTAGGGATGACTTCGCCATGGGATGACTTCGCCGTGGAAGGAGAGCGACAGCCAGAGCTGCTTTTTGGGGTGTGTCGTTCGCCGTCTGGATCCTCGACCAAGCAGGTCAGTAGCTCTGGGGACTTGTCTCACTTTATCTTTCGCACCGTCCCATACGTACTCTTCGCCACGCTTATCGTTCATGGACCCCGAACGTTGTCGCCAATAGCTATCGGGCGTTACTCTACCGCTCAAGCAATCGTCGCCCATCCCGCCCATCTCGTCCATATATATATGTACCAGCCACTCGGTGTGTGTACCAAGCTCCAAGTGCACTGCCTCGTCCTTGATTATCGCCTTGGATCCAGAGGGCCATGGCCTCAGGGGAGAACTTCGCAGAATCGATCAACAGACCTAGGCTGAACGTCACTCCGCACAACAGCAATCTGCCAGGCAATGTTCAAGCGCCGTAGACACAGCGTTGCGGCCCAAATGGGAAGCTGTGGCGAGATATCGGATAAATACCCACTCATCCTCTCTGCGTCCTTCCGAGGCCCTCTTCTCCGTTGAGCTCATAGAGAACCAGCTTCAGCAGGCATGGCCAAGCTCAGCTTGGGTATGGCCCGCTTGAAGCTGAAATGGTCGATGCGGCTTCCTCCTGACCGATGGAAAAGTAGGGCTCCAAACAGTAACCGTAATTGTACGGTTTACGGACTGTACGTTACGGGTTTCTCCCCGTACCGTATTGCCCTCTCAATACACCTTTACGGTACGGGTGACGGGACGGGCTGGTCCATCATACGGGTCCACATACCCGTATCGCGGGCTTTCTGCGCTTCTGGCGGGTTCTGCGGCTGGGTATCGTCCGCAAAGGTGTGTCCACTCTCCCTGTGATGTATACCGACCGTCCTGGAATTCATCTAACCCAAAACCTCACCTGGAGCCCCGTATACGGTACGGTTTTCCGCAATACGGGGCCGTACCGTCGGGAGGTTTCATCTGCACTGGTACTATACGGGTGGGCCCGTCCCGTCGCGAAATACGGCCGTATTTCCGACGGCCGTAACCGTATACGGGACGGTTTAGAGCCCTATGGAAAAGTGGCTCCGCCGCCTGCAGCGACATTGCCTTGACGTCCTTGACGGCTCTGCGGGAGTCCTCCGATGCATTCCCCCCTTTGAAAAGCACTGTTGGTGGAGTCTTGGCGTTGTGGAATATCGTCGAGGTTTGATTCTTGTCGTTCTCTGCTCAACTTATCTGATGCGGGCCGTTCAGCGCGTTAAAACATCGAAGAAGAAGGCTAAAGCGCTCCGGCGCCGTGCCTGTGAAGTCCTTGAAGCGCTCACGGATGCCGTTCCAGACCCGTCGAATATCCCTCCGTCCTTGCTCGTGAGTATACAGCGCTTCAACGAGTACGTGACAAGCACAATTGCACCATGGCTCAACTGCAACTCAACTGAGATCCACCAGCGTCCTGATTGAAGCTGTTAATGCAATGGAACCTCTCACAAAGCAAAGGCGATTGTTGTCTCTTAACCGCGACGAGGCGATTCTAGATTCATTCAATCGACGTTTGGACGAATCCTTCCAGACTTTCACCGTGTGTTTGTCTGTTTATTCCCTTTCCTCAACTAATGATGCACTCAGATCGCTGCGAATATCAGTCTGATCGCTGGCCAAACACGAGTGGAGACTCAACTGCTAGCAACGGAAACGGATGCCAGTGTTGCTCATCAAACACTCAAGGTATGAGTCCTTTTTTCCCTCTTGGCAGTCCGATTTACTTTTCTTCTGTGCTAGAACACCCTGACTACCCTCACTTATCGTTTCACACTAATCGTCGGTTTATTTTGAGTCCCGGCCACAGCTCAATTCTGCTCGTTTGATGCAACAGGGTTCATGATGTCTAGTGTATGAGCTTGTTGACTGTGGTCCTCGTTGGGATCAAAAAGCATTCTTGGCATGTTCTACTTCTCCTATTTATCATCATTCAAGTGATGATTACAACAGCCGGGGGAGGTCTGGGCTGGACGGCTCAGCCGTATCCATGATATATCATGGATTCGTGAAACGAACAAAATATAGGCCGCATGCCTTTTGGCATTCTGTGCTACGAGTAGACTAGTTAACTTGGATTTTGTGCAAGAACCCTCGCGCTCTGACTAGTTATTCCGGGTATAAATATGATACAATCGAACAATTGTTCAGGAATATTTTGCCGTGCCTTTGGGCATTCCCCATTCCCAATTTCGCGCACTACTTCTTGAAGCGGGAGAAGAATCCGCCGCTTGGGTTGCTGAACATGGGGTACGAATCCCCGCCGCCGTCCTTCCTGCGGCCGAGACACACGGTGACGGAGGCGACGAGGACGAGGATGAGTTCGACGAGGGTGAACCAGAACGCGGTGCCCGCGTCGACGTTGCCGCTTACGTTCTTGAGGGTGCCGACTTTGTGGTGCACGTAAGCGAAGAGGGCGATGTCGATGGCGAAGGCGATTAGCAGCTGGTGTTACGTGTGAGTTGGGGAATCTGGCGGATTGAGGGAGGACTCACGATGACAGCAGCTAGCATGGCTGTGAGGGAGGCGATGAGCGGTCCGGCCTCGAAGGTGGCGAAGGAGAGTCCGAGAGCGATGGCGATGATTGCGGTGGCGACAGGATGAATGGCAAGCCCACGCGTCCAGGAACCCCCGATGATGACTATTTGGCCCTCGTTTGTGATCAGTGGCAGGGCGTAGCCATGGCCTGTGAGTGGAGGAGTGAGTTAGGCGACCCAGTCGCTAGCGATAAGCTCACCGAGGTCAAAGCAGAACCGTTTATTGTTCTCATCGTACAGACACGGGCCCCAGATACCCCACTGCGGTACGAAGCAAGATTCAGGCGCGCTGGCACGCAAAGGGGAGCAAGACGATACGCACCCGCACTTGAGTCAACGCATCCTGGCCGGACCTCAGCACGCCGGAGAACTTTACGCGCGTGTAGTCGATGGCGGGGAGCCGCGGGAGCGAGATGGACCCGATGAGTGAGAGGAAGAGGGCGACGGCGAGACAGCTGGTGCCGATGATGAAGAGTTTGCGCGACATGGCTGCTGGAGAGGGTGGGACGAAGGGTGGTGAGGGACGAAGAGTGGCGGGTGGCGGGTGGGGGTAAGAAGGTCGCGAGGAGCCCGTTGGCACCCCGCCCTTGTTTTTATTTTCCGTCCCACGGTTTAGACGCCCAAAGCATAGCCTTCGGTTGCTGTTACTGTCGAGATGTTGGGTTTTGTTCTGACTTCGACATAGCACGCGTCGCGCAGGGAATGAGTACACTGTACAGCGTCTGCTGGTCGCGACGTCGCACGAGTCGTGGGGGCGCGATTAGCTGGAGCTCGGGGTTAGGGCAGAAGAAAGGAGAAACATCGAACGACTTTCGATTTATTTTCTTCAATTGAGTTGAGTCAAGACGGCCATCACGAATCACGAATCATGCGGACATCATGCGGATCGGCACCGAATGGAGATTATACGGCGGTCCCGGAATTTTGGGCTGTCTCAATCTCCGTCGACGTCTGAAATTTTGAATCAACGCGTGCAGGTGGGACGAGCCATCGATGGCTGCATGCAAGCCAGCTTGACTTTCATGTGAGGTTGCTTTGCTGTATAAAACATCCGTGCGAGAAGCAGGAAGCTGTATTACAGCCTTGGAACAGCCTTCGTTCCCTTGTTCGACCAATGAACTTGAATGATCAGGATGGCTTCGCGAGCGTTGGATTCCCGCTCAGACCCAGACCTCAGGCACATGCCCATTCCAGGCTGTAAACGCTCACGACCGCAGAGGTCGGCATTCGTATGGTTGCCGGCATACAGACGCCAAGCGAGACGCATGCAGCCTTATGCAGCCTAAGTATAGTGCGTTCAAGAGTTCCTTCGACGTCAGCTTCAAAAAGTGAATGGTTGCCATCTGGTGACTCGTGAGGATCTTCGTCCACTCGCAAAAATGCTGAGGTCGCGATACGGCGCTCGCTGACTGGCACGTCGCGACGCAGATCAAGAAATGAATATCATTGTACACCGTGGCATGCGTGTGGGTGGGTATCTGGAAAGACTTTCCGAAATCCGATGATCTGGAGATGGATGTTAATTATAACAAAGTACCGAGGTGTATTGTTGCTTGTTCTGAGTTCTAAAAGTCAGACCAAACCGGCTCCTGCGGGTCCACGTCCGAGTCGTCCGGTACGAGGAACCGCACGCGGCGTCGGCGGCTGGAATTCGAGGTCGAAGTCAGAGGCGACGACGAGTCCGACTCGGCGTAGCCGCAGGTTTCCTCTGAATTGGAATCCGAATATAGCGACACTTCAAGTTCTTCCATCTCGGGCGGCGGTGGCAGCGGGGGAAAGACGCGCCTCTGGCGGGGAGACGGCGAAGAGGGCGTCGACGGAGTAGGTGGAGGAGGAGCGGGAATGACAACTTGAATGCGCAACGCGTGGAGGCCGCGTTGCAGGAGTGATTTGGATTTGGATTTCGGGGGGATGAGGTCTGCGCGAGATCGATGGAGCGATTAGACATTATACGAACGATCCGATAACAGAGCACGTACTGTATACCGGTGCTTCACTGGGCTCGCATTCGACGGGTGGATCGATATCCATCTCGAACAACAGCTCGGCCTCCGACGAGTCGCTGCTCGAATTCGAGTCGAGCGAATCGCTACGGTCCAAGTGCGATGGACGCTGTGGCTTCAGCGCAGATTTGAGCGGTGTCCGTGACTGCGGTTTGGGCTTGGCTACGCGCGGTGTGCCGATGCGGGAGGAGCGATATATGTTCATAGAGAGCATCGGGCGGGAGTGCAGCGACATTCTCCGAAGTTTTTTGGTACCTGGTGGCGAAACGAGGTTTGTTTGGCCTGTAGCCGGGGTTGGCAGGCAAGCCCGAGTCGTGGGGCGACTTTATATGAAATTATATCTAGGCAGTCGTCCGCGGAAAGACTGAGCATGCAGCGGGTGAGAGTCTCCGAGTGCAGAAGCAGGAAGTCGCACCTGCATATAGCGCCTCGACAACGAGAATGCGGGGAGGAGAAGCTTGAGGCTAAGCTTGATGGACGGCATCGGAAACTCGTGGCTATCGATGGCCATGGCGCCGTGGCCCGGGGCTACGTATCTGAGGAGCATGAGTCGAGCGATACCGAAGATACTTTACTCGGACGAGAATCATCGACGACAAAGCGGGGCGTCGCACATGGTGGAGCGAAACAAGCTGGACAACGCGTGATCAATTGATTGATGTGACGTCCCAATCGGGAGCATCGGGCATCTCGGACGAACTCGACAAAAAAAAAAAAAAACGCGAGCTACAACGCGTAGACGGAGACAGTGGCATTAGTACGCTGTTGGGATATCGGACGACCGAAGACATGTTGGAGCCTACTAAGGCAGCCTAGCGGGTTTTGATCATAGCTCAATGCGCGTTCAGGCCAGCGAGCGATTTAGCTTCCTTGACACCGTAGGGACTCCGACTCTGACAGGATACGAATCGAGAGAGTTTTGTCGTTGAAGCTTGTCGTCTAATATTACTAGTTTCCATCCCACAAGAAAGGGTATAGGCGTTCTAATCGTTACAACACGAAAGCCACCGCCAACAGCAACCACACACTGGCAACCGTCATGCCATCCCGCCCACTCAACGCCACCGCAGAGGACTGTCCGCCCGTCTTGCCGCTGCCCGTGCCAGTACCAGTGCCAGTCTGCTTGGCCCCGGCGCTCCCACCCGATGGTGTCGCGCTGCCACCTACGGCAGTACAGTTTGGCTTGTCGCCCGTCGTTGCGACCACGAAGAACGGCTCCGACTCGACGGAAAACGTGCCAGGGTATGCGGGGTCTTCGGAGGTGAAGTTTAGCCGAACCTGTATCGGCGCAGGAAAGTAAATGAATGAGTTACAAGATAAAACGGGGGGAATAATGGCCGACCTTCCACGATCCAGGGTTCAGGGTGACATTCGAGGTGGCGTAGCTCATGTCTGAAAAGAGGTCAAGCTACACGTCGGTCAACCATGCTGTTCAACCGCGAAGAAAGATAAAGGAGGTAACCAACCTGGGTGGACTGGGCGCCGGAGTTGAACCCCGTGTCGAGACTGATCAGCTCTGTCGTGCCGTGTTGCTCGAAGGGTATCTGGTGCGTATTCACGGGTCAGAAGCAATACTAACGTGAGTGTCAATGTCATTTAGCGCACCTGGAATAACAAGTCGACCTGCTGTATCGACATTTCGAAAAAGGCCCGAATCGACGGCTGGTCGACAACATCTCCGCCCATGGGCGACGTAAAGCGCAGCGGGCGGAACCCTGGGTCTGTGACGCTGGTGATTGGGCTGAAGGTTCCCGCGCTGCAGGGGACGCCAGAGTCTACCAGGGTGAAGGTGTTGGAGAGGGTGGTGCTTGGTGTGGACGAGAGGGCGGTGTTTCCGTTGAAAATGATGCCGGTCAGGCGGACGTGGTATTGGCCGCCGGGGAGCTGGGATGGGGGAGTTTGGTTCAACCAAAGGGAGGGAGGTTGGGGGAAGGAGACATACGCCGGCAGGGATGGTATAGCTGATGGGAACGGTATCGACAGTAGTCAGGTTGGACACTGAATGTGTGTAAGTATGCTTTTCCCTCTCCGTGAGTTGAGCAGACCGATGATATCCATTACGGTGTCGCCTGCAGCCTCGGCGGACCCGGCGATGAGAGCGTAGGTCATGTTGCTGAGCAGTGGAAGGGAAGAGAAGAGTTAGCTGAGAGACGGGCTGGGGAAGGGAAGGGGACTCATCATGGCCAGACTCTCCAGACCAGAAGAACGATATATCCGCTGAACGTGACGAGATTCCGTCCAATCCGGTGTCGTTGCTCGCGGACACGGTAAACGAAGTAATGGTGTCGCTGCCTTGCGCATAGGCAAGTGGAAGAGTAAGGGCTGAGCAGAGAATGAGCAGGGTGCTGAGGAAGGGCAACATTGCCGCAGTTTTAAGGAGACTGAGGACGAAGGCGGGGAGGCAGAGATGGATAGACGGAGTGCTGGTGGCGATATTTATGTTGCTTCCGTTCGGGTACCAGACGCCAAAACGTATAGTTGGCTTCTGATTTGTTGGACAAGTGCCAGACTGGGATAAATTGAGAGGTTATGGAACAAGGAAGATTAAGTTCGCTGTCCGCATCCCATATGGCCATGCGTCCAGGTGTACGCCATGGGACAAGGCTGGGACAAGGTTCGTGAGCATTCATCGATCGCGGACTGATGATTTCTTGGTCCATACGGACTCTGAGCTCTGTGGTTCTGAGTAAGTTAGGCGTTCGTATGCATATATATAGCGCTGTGGTGGCTCGCGCTGTACTTAGCTGAGATGATTATCGGTAGATCGGACCTTGAAGGGTAGAACGTTGCGAGTCGCAACCGCGCCTCCGCCGAACACGTTGCCCGTTTTTCAAAAAACACAATGAATTTGCGCAGGACACCAGGTAGTTGGCAGCCGTGATCCATGAATTGGAAGAAGAACCAGAAGGTATTGGAGTGCTTGCTTGCGACGACGCCTGTCAGCTCCCGGCTGCGGGGGAACTGTCGTTTTACCACCGCAGGTAGGGGACGCCGTCCGAGTACGCAAGTTTCAGCTGTCGCAGAGGCAGATATCAACCCGCCCTGTTGATATCATCCCGCCGTGATGGTGGTCAAGAGAACAGAAGCGTGTGTGTCACGGAGTAACGGCACGTGATCAGCCTGAGTCATCTTTGGCGCGACACCCACAACGGTGCCCCGAGGCTTCCTGGGACCTACTTCCCAGCGCTCAACGTGTGATAGACGCACGCACACCATCCACTTCCGTCTCTCGCGCCTCACATACCTGTGCAAATCTCAAAATACTTACCTCGGCGTCGACGACCGTTGCGATGCTCTGCGAAATGCATCTCGTGGCTGCTCATCTATGCTATGGTTGTCGCCCTTCGCTTGATCCTTCCCCGTGCCTGGTCTAGGCTCTTACCATGCTCGCCGCCAAAATACGTCAGTTCCCTCAGTGATAAGATCGTGGCCGCCGCGGCGAAGCTAGCCTTGTTCTGTTCCTCGACACTCACGGCAATCCTCACGGCACTGGGCAGAATCGTGGTCTATCACAACCGCCGCAGCTCCCTCCAATCCAAATATCAACCAACGAAGCTTCAGCTCAATGACTTTGGCTGTTGTCGCGATCTGCATTCTCTGGCGCGACAAGGATCTCACGCTCGACAGTGGCCTACCTAGCCTCCATTTTGCATTTGAAGCTCCATTTCGTCGCACCACTAGCGCTGACATTTGGTGTTTCGGTAACACAAACTGACATGGCCGGACTCTCGCGTGCGTCTACCGTCGGCGCTCAAACTACAGGTCATAATGCCAATTGTGATCCTTGCCAGTTTCGTGGACGTATAAAAGCTTCCCCCTACCCTGCAGTGTTCTTTACCTCACTCATAATGCAATTCAAAATCCTCGCCATCCTTGCTGCGTTCTTTGCTGCTAGCGCAGTAGCGCAGACAGACTGTGTACGTCTCTCTTCGTCGTCGCCTCCTCTAATATTAGATTACTCACTTGTTCCTCATTCAGCTTACCATCCTCCAAGGCTCCGTCTGCCCTGTTGGCTACCGCGTCTGCGGCCCTGTTCGGGTTGACCAGACCAAGTGCTGCCCCGTACGTATACTCGTCTTGCGCGCTCATTGGAGCTCAGAAACTGACCCACACTCCGTGTAGGATGAGGATATCTGCCCCCTTTGAGCAGCAACGTTCGCACAGACGAGAATCTTGTAATAATACTCTAGTTGATTTGAATTCAAGTTGCCTGGTATTCCTGGACGCGTCTACGTTCACGTCTGTCCATACATGCCAGAGAGCGCTGTTACATCCGCCTTTGATAATCTGCGTTCAAATTTTCCGTCCATAATTCCGTCGAAGTTCAATTTACGCGATTGATTCCCCAGTGATAAGATGCTGGTGCGCCGGGGCCAACCTGAACTTGAGTTCCTTCCGATGAGCTTCGAGGAAGTAACGGGTCAAGACGCCGCAGCAAAACGGTCCTCCCCCTGGAAACATATGACATTCGAACACCTTGGGCTCTGTTTTTAGATGTACGGGTGAACGCTGTACAAAGAGAAAAAAAGTTATGGCAGGACCTAGCAGTGCTGCGCTTCCATTTGCGCATGGAAAACTTCTCCTCTTCTCCCCACACTCCCCCCGTTCCCCGCTGACGTCTGTTGTTTCAGTCAAAAGACGACAGATCCTGACAAGACGTCCACAGTCATGGGCGCCCAATGAATTCCACATCTGGTAGAGCTACCACTAATTGCGATTTTCGTCAGTCCTGTGGAAGGTATAAAAGCCCGTCTTACCCTGCGATGTTCACCCAAAACTAACAATGCAGTTCAAACTCCTTGCTATTTTCGCCGCCTCGTTCTTTGCAGCCAGTGCCGTGGCGCAGACTGACTGTGTATGTGCTCTTCCGCTTGATTTTGTCAATGTCGTTGCAAGAAGACTCACCCATCTCGCAGGTGACTATCCACAAAGGCTCTATCTGCCCCGTGGGCTTCCGTGTTTGCGGCCCTGTTCAGCTTCACAAGACCAAATGTTGCCCCGTACGTCTTGCGCGGTTATGAGAGCCCGGAAGCTGACGAAGATCGCGTGTAGGATGAGGATATCTGCCCGCTTTGAGCTGAGCGGTGCGTAACGAAGGGAAGACGTCCTGAACTTGAAATATGAAATTGTGATGTAAATTCGGATTCAGTCTGTGCTCTTTTTACTGGGTGTTTGGTGAATATTCTATCCTTGGGTAAAGAAGTTTCGTGCATGAATTATTCTGTGCTTCAGGACAGAACGCAGTGGCGTTCGGCAATCGCCGCATCAGACCCTGAACTGCACAGCATCCCGACTTCCACCATCATGCATCCTGACTTCTTTTTTGCATCCTGACTTCTTTTTCGACTTCCTTTCCACCATCATGCGCCGACTACACTCCGAACGGTCTCGTTCTCATGCGTGCTTCATCGAGTATCATTATACGCGGGCGGTGGCGACTCTGATGCCACGGATTCTCTCTGCACATCACTGGCGCTGACAACCAGCCGCCTCTCCAACGCCTGTACCCGCTCTCTCAGCACGGCTACCTCCTCTGCGCTCCCGGGTAGTCCATCGAGTACACTGACACTTCCATTGTTCCCCGTCCTTCTTTCCAAGCGTCTTCGCCTGGCCTCTGCTCGCTCGTCGCCTTTCTCTGGATCACGGCCATAGGTATCAAGGGGCTCCGACGCCTTCACCGTAAACACAGTGGAACTCAGCGTCGCATCCAGGTCATCTGAAGCTGTCCGACTCCGAGTCGTCTCGGTGAACTCTCCTCGATCTGGTGCGGCCGTGAAATCGAATGGCGTCGGGCGAGGCCCTCGACTGCGCCTGCGCCTCCGTAAAATCCACAGCCAGAGGCTGAGCCCGGCGATGATTGGGAAGAGAATAGCGACCAGTGCGATTCCTGCGACGCTTCCGCGCGAGAGCTTTTGCTCTGGACGTCCTCCGAGTCTGTGTCGTGGAGTGAGGGATGAGTCTCGACGGCCACTGGGTTCACGCACTTTGACACGGACTCAGACGATGCGCTGGTAGCTGAATTGCTAGCGCTCGTACTGGTACTGGTACTCGCACTGGCTAGACTCGAGGTGGAGAAGAGGGTGCTGGTCGGGAGGGATGTTGTCGTGGACGATCCCGCCGATGAGCCTGGACTCGACTCGCTTGTAGAAGTCTCGGTGCTCGTGCTCCTCGTCGGTGTCGTTGTTGGAGGGGCAGATCTGTCTCCGGCACCGATCGCGAAAGTCTCGGTCGTGGCCAGCACGTTTCCCGAGTCTTCGGAGGAGACAAATTCAAGAACGTATCCATTCCTGGCAAGATTTCAGCGCCATTCACAAACGACACAGCGGTTACGCACCCCGGTACAACCTGCGGAATCTCAAACAGCACGAAGAAGTTCCCGATATTGACGTCTGCCTGCCCGACTGTTTGCTGGTTCGGAGCTGGGGATATCAGACGAAGTTCCGCCGTTCTGTCGCGGACTGAGAACCTTCGTGCACTGGGACGGTTGTGATGTGCTCACTTGGGATCGCTCGCGCTCGTCGTCCACGTTATCGTGATCTGTTTCCCAACGGCGGCTTGGAAGTCGGAGGGGTTGAAACTGAGAGCGTATGTCGGGGCTGGGAGAACCGTACTTAAAAGTACGACGAGGAGGAGTTGTGCGAATCCTGAACGGATCCCGAGCCAGCTCATGGTACGGAACGCCAAACTGTTGTCGAGATCGAAACCGAGGAGGAGGAGCGACGGGATCCAGCTGGCATCCAAGTGCCAGAAATCGCCATAGATGTCGAGGCAGGGAGAATATACTTATTGCTGCATCTCCGCAGTAGAGCTGTCCCACAGTCGTGAAACGTGTTGTTCGTAGGCTTGCTACCCAACAGCTCATCATTCCCCTTCATATACGAAAGTCAAAAGTGATCTTCGTTTTCATCTTTGGCAGATGATCTGCAACTTTTGTTGCCAACCAGCGGGATCATGGCGATTTTGTATTGTCAGTCAAGAGCTCAGTCGAGTCGCCCTGGCATTGTATGTGTTTTCGGATACTTCAAAGAAACCGAGGGCTTGGGGCCTTGGGCCAAGCTTGGGCCGATCGCGATGGTTGCCGAATGATCGGATCAAAATCTAGACTCTTCCCAATGGGAAGATGGGCTAGGTGGGAGCCTGGTGCGTCTCGTGTCCACCCAAGCCACTCACCTTCATCAGACTGCGACTACGACGATGGTACCAGTCCATCCAGCCTTACGACTGTCCAATCTACAAAATCTGCCTCTCCGAATCAAGGTACGCCTCTTGCTCTGCTCCGCTACTAGTATCCTTCCACGGCCAACTCGCCGGCAGCTCGACGCACAAGCGGCCTGCAGAGTCGAGGTCCCATCGCCACAAGCGTTCAATGTCATTCGGGCAGTGACCTCCGGCGCCGTCAGTCTTGCTGCCGGTGATTCTCGGCGACTTGCACTGTTGCCGTTCTTCTTCCACGTCTTGAATCCTGCGAGCATCCCAGTCCTCGCACTCCCCGACTCGGAAGCCTCCGACGAACCGCTCGACGCAACTATAAAACAGTTGCTTCGGTTCGTCATCCCAGCCTTGTCCACCTTGTTCCGCATCGTCGACATTCCCGCGACTGCAGGTCCCACTCTGTGGCCGCGCGTTTGGCCATGGTTCCACTTCTTCCATCTGCACTGGGACCAATTGCAGCTCGACTCTAGGCTCTACTCGAAGAAACCAGCTCTTTTTCGCATGTTCCTCTGTTTCGTAGCGTCCTTTCGTCACGGCCACAACCAACATCCGATGGACTTTATCGGCGAAACACCTGGATTCCGCACGGTGCTGGCAAGCATCTGGAAGGAACACGTCCCAGGGGAACCGGATGCAGGACTATATGGAACGTGGCTCATCGACATATCCAACCTCCTGTTGCCGCTGGCGCCAGCCACGAAGGAAAACGCCGATGAATTTATCGCTGGCGCGGGTGGCAACATGGAAGACCTCGCTGCCCTCATCGTCTGGCACCTAAATACTATCCTCACGAACAAATCTCTCAACGTCAGCGACGAGGCTCTCGTGTACCAGATCAGGGTCATGGTTGCCTTTCTTAATCACGTCGATTTTAGCACGCTAACGGGAGACGGCATTGGAAAGCTCTACGATGAAGATTGGTACCGTCTTCCCCTCGGCGACCTATTTCACTGTCTGCTCGTCAGAGCGGATTTCCTGCCGACGCTCATCGATGCGATGACTGCACTCAGCAAAACGGCTGTCGCTGACACGGGAGAAGTTCTCGCTGACCTGTTCATGGTCATCGAGCGCATTATCCTGTTCAAACAAGGAGATATCCACCCGATGCAGATTATGCGGGCTGGGATCCTACGGGTGATCGTCCGCTGCGCCAGCGCGCAGTTGCCCGGGACTTCGAGGGACTGGTTCGCAGACGATCTTCGTCGTCTGTTGGTACAAAGGCTCCAGCTCAGCTGTTTGTACCGGTACAGCGCTGTAGAGCTCGACACTGCGCTGGCGGACCCTGTCGTGCAGGAATTGGCAAAACACTCGGCGTTCGTAAGCTCCAACATCTATGTCCATTGGATCGCATGCACGAAGATGGTCCAGGATAGGCAGCGCATTATTGAGCGGAGCTCTCCGTCTGTGCACAGTGCAGAATACAAGATTTGCGATAACTCGGAGGTACGTCTCTGGCCAAACTCGAAACCTTGCCCTCTGAATTCACTCATGCAGTGCCACAAGATGCTACAGACGAGTAAACTTAAGAGGTGCTCGCACTGTCAAGCCCTCTCATACTGCTCGAAGACGTGCCAGAAAACGGATTGGCGGCGGGGAGGACACCGCGGCGCCTGTAACGCATATGCGTTTCTCAGTCTCAGTGCGTACTTGGCTGCCAGTCGACATCCTCGCCTCACTGGTTCATAGCTTATCGCACCGATCGCTACTTGTCTTATCGCGACCGGAAATACCTGCGCTTTCTCATCGAGGACGAATATTCCAAGAACTTCGATGAGATCTGCGCCAAACAGATCGTCTTCCTTGCCGCGGCATACACAGGGATCCAATTTGAGCCCGAATACAAAGAGCAAAATCCACTCCCAGTAACGCTGTTCAACCATACCTCGGGCCCCTCAACGCGCGAAGTCCACTCCACCGACTACATTGCCCAGCTGATCTCTGGCTGCCAACCAAATCCTGAGGCACAGCACGAGTGGGTGGATATCGTTGCGCGTGCACGGCGCAGCGATGGGCGAATGTCTCTTCGTGTCGTGTACGGTATGCATCTCAACTCCGAACGGGTATTGGTGCTGCCGCTCTTCAGCGCGTCCGGTGCTCTGATTAAACAGATGGAGGGCCTGGCCCGGGTGGTCGCTGCGGAATGGACGAATGCCGGTGCTAATGAACCAGGCGAGGTGGATTTCGAGTGGACAGAGAAAGCATTGTTGCAGGATGCTCGATTTCGGACTCTGAGGGCGTTGAAAGACCGGCGTGACAGGGAGATCTTGAATTAAAAATTTCCCAAATATCGCTCGTCTGCCCGTCTGTCTCTCTTGTTGGAAGAGGTTCTCACTCTGGGCGCTCTGCGCCTATACTCCCTGATTGTTTACGCGTCCGAGTAATATGTCACTTCAACAGCACCAGTTGAAACTTGCAGCGGCATCATGATCAGGCAGGGGTCGATCTCCCAATGCCTCTACTCGGTTTGTGTCTTGCCTAGCCCATGTGCCCATGCAGAACACTGGTTTCGGCAGATCCAAGTCTGACCCTCGGTCTCGCTGATCGTTGTTTTAGGTGCTATTGGTGAAGAGGAAGCGAATCAATCGTCAGGCCCCTTGATCGGGCTTGTCATACATGAGGATTAAGGGAACTTCCCGGTCGATGAAAGCTGTCCTAACATCCTGCGCAAAAATGGTCTACTGAACCACTTGCGAGTTGCGATAACTTTGGGTCTCACATTTTCAAATTTGAAATATCAGGTGGATAGGATACGATAGGATTGATACACGACACGGTCCGACTTACGAACGCCGGGTTCCAACATGTGCCAGTGCGTGTGCGCCCATCACAGCATCCATATAATGGACTCTTATATGTACACTTGCCTCACTCCACCCTCAAGATGATCCCTCCCGCGTCTCTTTCTTTCACATTCCTTATTGTATGGTCCCACCTCATCCAGATAGGTGCTGTTGTGCTCTCTGTCCCCGAGACCGTTGCGAGTGGGGAGCCAGTCTCAGTATCGTGGCTTCGCACCGAGGGAGACCCCGTTGGGTTTGGACTCATGCAACGCAGTCTCGCGGACGATGCACCAATCCTCAACATCACTCCAGTCCTGAATAACGCCGGTGCCCTCACTGGGATCAGCCAGGTGGTGTTCAACACTCCGGGGTATGTACAGTATTTACCATTTGAGGATGGCTAGACTAACGACATACCACCCTGACAGGCAGGTCATTTTATCCGTCACTGAAGACTTGAGGTGAGCTACCTGTGCAGCTCGTGATGCCATAAGTTTGACCATTTTTTGGATGTAGCTACGTGCCCGGAAGTACACCAGCACAACTGGGCGAGGGGAAGCAGCTCACCGTCACCAACGGTGGACCACCAGCTCTCGCCAGCTCGCCGATTGTTTATAGCCGCCAGTATCGTTGCCTCGCTGCGCGCCGATAAATCCACTGTCTTTATACATTCAACCAACATGTAAGTCTAGAACGTTGCTGTTTCCCACTGACTATGATCACAGGAAACTGTCACACATCTCGTCTCACTCTGCATCCATCTCTTCTCACCTTGGGCTGGGAATTATGCCATCAATCTTTTCCAACCATGACACTGGTTCCCCTACCTCATCACATTCATTCGAGTCTCCTCCCACTCTGCTCAACACGATCGCGGCCAGGTGACTGTTCCGCTTGTTGACTGACGCAATGCACTGACCACTGCAGTACAATGTCATCTGAGAGACATTTAGGTCCCACTGGCATTCAACTTCTCTGAGTCCTACTGCTTTCAATGGCGCTAGCCTCAGTGCAAATCACGGCCTGATGAAAGTCATCCTCCCCGCGATTCTCGTTCCCCTCATGATCATATTCTTCGTCGCTCTTGTGCTCTTCATCATGCGTAAACATCGCATGGAGAAGCGAAAACATGCGATGGAGCAGTATCGGCTGCACTGGCACCAGCACTTCTTCCAGGAACGGTTCGAGGCGACAAATAGGAAACGGGTTGCTTTGAGCCTGGAGAGGAACTGTAATCCGCGCGTGATGTCGCAGCAGTTGGACGAGTCGAGGACATCTTTGCCGCCCTCTTATCACTCACAGCCGGTATCATCATGATGAGTGTTGGAGTATTGTGTAGAAACACCGAGAACATTCACCCCGAGGTTGATTACTCAACCTCAACTGATTCAGCTCATTGCAGCACTTAGTAGATTATTACCTTTCTCTAAAAGAGCTTACCTCGGATGTCAAGCAAGCTCTCGGCATGACGTTGACTGCACAGCTCTCGTGGGCCGGACCGGGGCGGGAGCGGAGCGACCGCACTCCCTTGTTCTTCTAATAGGTACATTTGGACACAGTACAATGTCCTCGGCGTAGAGCATTGGCTTGCTCTAACGCGGGCCGTCTTCCCTGAGTAGCGCGATCCCAACCTTCCGGCTTGACAACTTCTTCGCTTCTTTCGCGCCGAATCTCCCATGTTCAAGTTGATATATCGATATTATTGTTGATTACGAGAGAAAGTACACCGCTTCTACGGTTTGGGAAGAAAATCCACAGCCTGAATGATGCACCGTGGTCGGTGGCAAAGCGAAAGTTTGAGTCATCGATTGGGCGCGCTAGTGAGGAGGTTCAGGAGGTTCGAATCGCCTGCGAATGCTGGGTGTTTGCGGAGATGAGTGAATCGTAGATGCTTGTGGGGACATCCTACATGAACACACTCACACTAGTACCAGTAAGCAGTCGACGACCTGCTGGGTCGCTTCCAATGTGTCCTCCAAACCGAGATCGGATTCTGGGAGGTGTGGGTTCGAATCGGTGTCCCATCGACTGCGTGATTGGTGCGGATAATGTAGCATTTTTTCTTGGTTTGGCTTGAGGTCGCCGCTCGGTACAGATCTAGACTTCCAGAGTCGAGCCATCAGCGCGACTGAGCCAGGGAAGCTTACCATTAGTCTTACGTGGTGACGTCAGGTCGGAGAACACGTCTGAGTGCGGGTGGGTTCGATTCCTGCCTGGTATGCTTGGTGTATTCGGCCGAGGTTCCGAGGTTCGGGGAAGCAGAACAGGTGCTGGCTGCCTGCCAGGGTCAGGTCAAATCTTGACAAGTGTCGGTCGTCTCGCATTCGTCGTTGATTCCCAAGATATTAACCACCGGCGGCCAGCAGAAATGATCCTCTTTCATGTCGCGTTTACCTTATGAATCAGGAACGCAGAGACGCCATCATTCGCTGCTCCGCGTGCTTAGCGCGTGGAGAAGCGAGATCGCCGGCCGACGGAACAAAGTCTAAGGCCCAAGCTTACTGCCAAGGTGTTGACAGTTCATTCAGAGCGTCCGATAGAATCCGAGACGCGGGCGCCATTGTGGCCGACGGTTGTGGGAAGATTGGTCGGGAGTCGTCGGAGGGACACAGATAGCCGCGGCGCATTGGGTTTTGTATGCCGTTCAGGGAGGAAAAGTTGCGGGGTATCTGCGGAGCGGGTCAGGTTGAGGGATTCGAGCGTGTTTGGGATGGAGGTCCGAAAACAGAGTCGTCACGCGAATCTGATGTGACATTGATCAATATCACCAAGCCACCAGGCTGACCGGACATCGCTATTTGCCACACCAAAGATAGATGGCGTCGGGCGGATGCTTGATCGTTCCGGCCAGGGCTGCTTCCCTGGTCTCCATCGGATCTCCCTCTTCTCCCCTTCTCCCCGAATCTCCCACCAGCTCTCTACTCTCATTCATCCCAACGGCAACATCGACGTCGCCAGGACTAGCCAAGACTCGGAGAATCTCATCGGAAGTTCCGTGTGCCGCGCGCGCTAGCTAATATAAGCTCGACCAGCGACACCAGCGCATTACCCACGCAGCCAGGGTCACCGGTGACTGCGAGTTAGCATCCCACTGCCCTCTTCTCTTCCCAGCAACACACACAGACACAATGGGCGGCTGCGTGTCAAGCCCCGATGTTACCGAGCACGATAAGCAGCTGCACAGGGAGGCGGAGAAGGAGCTGCGTGAAGCGAAAGCCAAGCTCGCTAGCCAGGCCAAGGTGCGCTTTTATGCTTTTGCTTGTGCGCTGTCGCTGAATCCCACTCGCTCCCCAGATTCTACTTCTCGGCTCAGGCGACTCGGGCAAGTCGACGGTCCAAAGACAAATGCGTATCATCCACAATGTCCCATTCACCCCCGAAGAAAAGGAGCAGTTCCGCCACATCGTTTTCGACAACCTAACGCGCGGGCTGCTCACGATTCTCGAGGCGCTCCCCGATCTGGAGCTGGCGCTGCCGCTTGAGGCTGGGTATAGTGCTGCGGGGGTGTATCCCGAAGATCTGGATGATGTAGACGGACAAGGACGCGGCGGATATGTTCGGGGCTGGGCACCCGGAGAGTGTGGAGGTGCAGGGAGTGAGGTGGCCAAGGTGTATCGGCAGAGACAGTTGGAGGCGGATGTGCGTGACGGGTTCCAAGAGGATGGAGTGGTGAGCGACGAGGAGGGTGTTCGGGCAGACAGGTTGGCTGTACGTTTCGCGCTCTTTCCTCGTTAATTCGCTGTGGCTAATGTTACGACAGATCGACGCCGCTTTAATGGAACAAGCACCGGACCTCCACGATGGCCAGCCATTTCCATTGAAGTACCTCGGGGTGCGCCATCTATACTCGTGTCTAACCCTCCGCTGAGCACCCCCCACTACAGGCCATCCTCCGACTCTGGGAAGAACCAGTCGTCCGCGAAGCCTGGTCACGCGCGAACGAAGTCGCTTTTCCAGAAAAGTACCGCCTCTCGCTTCCCATGCAAGCCTGTACTCACCGCTCCTAGCCTTCCATACCTCATCGCCTCCCTTCCCCGGCTCTTCTCCGCCGACTATGTCCCCTCCGATCAAGACATCGTCCGCACTCGCGCACGCACCATAGGTATCACCGAGACGGTGTTCAAGCTCCGGGGCCAGGAATTGTTGATAGTCGATGTAAGTGCTGTGCTGTCGCTTCTCACCCTCCCGCGCGCGCGTTCACACACACCGCTCTAAAACAGGTTGGCGGTCAAAAGTCCGAACGCCGGAAATGGATCCATTGCTTCCAGGACGTCACGTCCATCGTCTTCCTCGCGAGCTTGAGCGGGTACGATCAGTGTTTGGTAGAGGATCGGGGTGCGGTGAGTCGGCGGGGTCTTTTCTTCCTTTTCATCATTTCGCTCCAGAGCGATCTTCATCTTCATCTGCTCCCATCACCGTCTGAACTTCCGTGCTTCGCGGCGCATGCTTACTCATGCTGACTGAACACCCCACTGCAGAACCAAATGCAAGACGCCATGACCATCTGGGACTCGATCTGTCATTCAAACTGGTTCAAGCAGACCTCTATCGTCTTGTTCCTCAACAAAGACGACCTGTTCCAGAAGAAGATACGGACGTCGCCTATAAAAAAGCATTTCCCCGTGCGTTTTTATCTGCTGTATCACCCACGCAATTCACTCATTGGGCGCAAGGACTTCGACGGCGAGGCAGGCAATGCCGTCGTCGGCAGGGACTACTTCAAGAAGCGCTTTGGGCGGATCGCGCAGAAGGCTAGTGCCAGTATGATCGTCAAGGGGAGGCCGAGGGAGGTGTACACGCAGTGCGTTTTTCTCTTTCCCGTCCTTCGTTCTTTCGTCCGTGTAACTGATGTCATCGATAGTATCACGAATGCGACAGACACGGCGCTGTTGAGGGTAGTCATGGCTGCTGTTGAAGGTGCGTTTGCGTTTGCGTTCCTTCCCTTTGACCGTCACTGATTATTCCTGTAGAGTGAGTTTCCGATTCCGATTTCTATTCCTATTCCTGACAACCGTGAAAATATAGTATCGTCCTGCGCTCAAATCTACACGGGGCCGCTATGATCTAAGGAGCCCGAATGTGGGGTGGGAAGGGATGCAGCCGGCGCCGGTGCTGGTGCTAGGTGGACTTGATTATTTATAGCGGGCAAAGCGAATGCCACATATCTCTAGAAACGTTTCGTTTTTTTTACTATATTGTATGTACATCTGTTCAAATTTGTATCGAATTCCTTTGGTACCGCCGAAAAAAAAAAGGGTTCCCTTTATTTTAAAGCCTGACGCCCGTGTCGAACGAGCTCCCTCATCATCACCCTTGTGGAATGTATTGGAAGTGGGTAGGTACCGCTGCAGCCCGTCAGGTTAAGATGCAGCCAGGTCTGCAGTGTATATATGCATACAAAAAAAACAATGCACTGGCTGCCGGCTCAAGTGATACATATAAGCACTTCTCTTCAAATTTGTATCAGTTTCTCTAAAAGAAAAGAAAAACAAAGGCGATGAGATATCAACCCTGACGCCCGTGTCGAACGAGCTCCCTCATAATCCCGACGACGACGACAGCCTGAATTGGAAGTGGGTGGGCACAGCTAGGCCCGTCAGGTTAAGCTACAAGTGGTTCTGCGGGTATAATATGCATACAGAAACACACCACGACTATCCTGGCAGTGCACTGGCTGTCAAGTGATATGTACGCAGTCTGTTCAAATTTGTATCAATTTCTCGACCGCCAAAAAAAGGAACGTGATAGCGGATTGACCCTGACGCCCGTGTCGAAAGAGCTCCCTCATTGGATGCAGTTGTGGCACAAATGGAACGCAGGTGGGCACCGCTGCAGCCCGTCAGGTTAAGTTACAGGCAGTTCTGCGGCTTATAAGTATATGCCTACAGAAACGCACCACGACTATCCTGGCAGGCCACGGTGCACGGGCTGGGGCCTCAACGCTCAACGTCAACAAGCAGTCGGTTCAAATTTGTATCAATTTCACTGGTATCTACTATTACCAAACAAAAAACACATCCATAGCATAGTCATCAATAACCCCTGACGCCAGTGTCGAACGAGCTCCCTCATCATCACGAACCGAACGGGATTACATACTTGGATGTGGGTGGGCACAGCTGGAGTCCGTCAGGTGAACATACTGTCTGAAAACAAGCGAAGATGTGGAGCAAAACTGCACCTCGAAGTTCCAGATGTTCTGCAAACCGCTGAGTAATCGGTGAGTCAGCGAACAGTTCGGTGGGCGCATCAATTGATGTCGGCCTTAGTCAGCCTCGGTGATGGCTTGGCGTTCGTTTTCTCTCAACAAGTATGTGGATGCACTCAGATGTCTTGTTACGTCTCAAACGGGACTCGCTCTTGTGAGGCTCGTCTTCGGCTGAAAAAAAAAAAACAATACCGGAATGATCACAGCTCGTGCTCGCTTCGAACGAGCGGCCAGCAGATCAAACAGTCGCCAGTTATGAAGGGCCAGTGTGAATTGCGACAGCCTTAGACGAGCTTTGGACAGTGTGCGAATCTAAAGACTCAAGGCTCCCCCTCAGAGCCAACTTTCACTTCGACGAGCCAAGCGATTATTGAAGTAACGCTGCAGAAAGCCGGAGACATGGTAAGGAAGGAAGCCGAGGACTCCCAGTCGCGGAACAATGGAATCAAATAATACACAGGTAAGATAGTACATGGTCTGGATTCTTCGATTTTTCGTCTGTGAGTAATCGCCTTCGTTCAACATTCAAGTTCTATTCGTGAGGACCAAGCACCTCCAATTCAAACCGCTGCTTGAGGCTGATGCATCGGCGGTGTTCCCGTACGCCCGGACTCCATGCTTTCGCCGCGCCCATCGATGGGGCCTTTGCTGGAACCGACACGCTGACGATGCGCGGATTTCTCGAGCTGGAACTGCCGCCGAACATTCCACAAACCGGCGAAGTAGAGGACCCAAAAGATCTTGATGGATGTCAGCATGTAAAAGCGGGAAGAGCGAGAAAACGGACGATGATGAGCGCCATCCAGGCATGGAACGCCGATTGTGGAACCTGGTGTACTCCGCCAGTGGCCAGTGGCCACTCTGTATCCATCCCGTAATGGACCTACAACAGGATAAACAGCGCGGCCAGAACCTCAAGCCGAACAAACATACCTGATATGCAGCGAGCGCCAAAATCGCCAGCCCCAACACCACATGAAGATAATTCCACGGTGCACGGTGCAATAGGCCGCCCCAGAACACCCTCGGGAGCTTCACAAAGTGCGCTGCGACGCCGAGGAGCAGCTGCGTGACGTACATCGCGAGCAGGGCGATACCGATGTTCTGGTGCGGGTCGTGCATATCCTCGACGCCAAGTTCGCGCGCGAGGTCGAACCCAACAGACCAGCCGTAGAAGATCAAGGGGCCGGAGAGGACGAGTTGAATTGTTGCGTGGGACCAGAACCAGCTGCGCGTAGGCTTGTTGAGACGAAGAGACGTGGGTATCTAAAGCTAGAGGGACGTACTGTCGAGTGAGGGTGCGCGTAAACCGAGCGACGAGCACGCCAATGGGAAGCATGATAAGGAAGCCAACTGTCATGATGATTGCGTGCGTGCGGGCTTTGACTTCGATTGGGTTGAGCGGTATCCCGGAGCTGCCTGAGATTGGCGAGCCCGAGCCAGAGCCCGAGCCAGAGCCCGAGCCGCCCGAGGACGAGCCAGAGCCAGAGCCCGAGCCACCACCGTTGGGAGGAGAGTACGACATTATCAGAGGGAGAGTGTTTCGGCTGGGGATTGTTTGAGTTGTCCTCTTCTCTAGCCAGCAGGTTATAAATGAGATGGAGTCCGGGCGGGATGAGCCAAGGTATGACGCGAGGAGCTAGAGTTGCTGCCACGATCGAGCGCCGAGTTGGAGTCCAGGCGAAAATGCGAGGTGGTCATGACGGCGGAAAACAAGAGACGTGGGAGCGGGTTTCCCATACCCAGCAACATTCTCACGATGTTTCCCTCGGGATCATGATGTGCTGGACACTATGGAGCGATGAAGGAATACACGGAATCCCGTCGATTTGTACTCGGAAATAGGCCACGGGAAACGAAGAACGCGTAGACAGAGAAAAAAATGAAACGTGCCGCCGAGACTGTGGAGGGTGCTCACAGTACGTCGAAGTCTGGTCCCCACCGGCATACAGAACGATCCTGTCATTTGCGACGCGTCAGTGGTGTCCCATATAGATACCGAAAATAATCGGTTCGAACTGCTGCTGGCTGCCACTGTGTCTATTTCAAGCCCCGAGTAGGCGACTGATAAGCACCGGTTTTCCCTTAAACGGTACCACCAATCTCACTCCAGGCATCGCCGCGACACCCACAAATTCCGGATTAGACCCGCTGGATGGTACCTGTGCCAGTCAGGTGTGCACTGTAACTGTACGCTGCGTCATGCCGCCGACGGCACGGGATATTTAGCCTACTAGTAGTAAGCTCCTGTGATCCATCTACTGGTAAACATGCATGTGGAACAATATTCAAACGAACGGCCCATAGAGGAACGCCGGGGAAAATCGGATCGAATTGAATCACATCGACATATCAGCGAGTTGTTCCGAGCGCTGAGTCATACGTCATTACCAAGCTCAGATTCTATTCGATTGGACCGCTGAGGAACGCCGCTTGAACACCATAACGCTGCGCGTGCGCTGGTCAGTGGTCACAGGCTGCCAGGGCCCAGTGTAGCATGAGTACTTTCAAACCGTACACTTTCCAATAACATTTATAATTAGAAACTTTGTTCTGAGAGAGCCTGAAGGAAACTGGACGGCCTGGGTCTTAAGTGTTTACAACATACTTGTGAGGCTTAAAAAGAAAGCACAGGAAAGAAGATGTACAAACTCAGCCCGCTTCGAACGAGCTGTCACACCGAACCTTGTCGATGAGTAATTAGATGCTGTGTATGCGGATTTCATACCTGCAGATGAGTTCTTCCTCCTCTCACTGATCATGAGGCAGTCATCAATCCAGCTTTGAACTGTTGGGTCAGTGTCCACTGATTTCCCACCATCCAAAATCTTTCTATTTGAGTATGAAACTTGAACTTGGATGTATAAATCTGCTTGATGCAAGTATTCAACGGCTGTTATGATATTTTGGTCTTTGAGGTTGAATTCATGCACCTAGTCATTGCAGGACTCTGAATGTGGATAGACATACACCTGCAGGCTGTGGCTGTTCGTTCAGATTACTAGGTGTTACCCGTTCAAAGCGGGTTCGAGTCTTATCGGATACAGCTTTCAGTTTCTTTTTCTATTTTATTTTATCCAAGATCTTCATAAGCAGGCAGTCTTTGAAGCGGCTATAAATTGATGCTCAACAATAGGAATACAGGACTTGGAATGTTGATAGCCATACACCTGCAGGATTATGAGGACCCAACTTACTAGGTGTTACCCGTTCGAACCGGGTTCGAGTCTTGGAGTCAATCTTGACATATTTTTTTTAACTGCTTGTGACTTTTCTACACTGGTCGTGATATTTGATTGCAAAGTAAAGGAATACTTGATGTTTGTTTTTGTCAGCCCTCCATCTGCGTCCCTGTCCATATAATCAGGCGGTTTGTTGGGGCTTGGTTCACCTATAAATTTACTTTGAAACATGGGAATGCAAGACTGGGAATGTTGAGACATACACCTGCAGAATCAATGCAGAATACCTTGTGCGTTCAGTTACTTTGCAAAGGTGTCACCCGTTCGAAGCGAGTTCGAGTCTTATCGGCCTCGTTCATTCTTTATTTTATTTTATTGTTGTTTGTTTTTTCACCTTCTGAATCTCTGAAGGGGCGTTAGAACACAAAGGGTGACTGAGCACCATCTGTTAGGAACTACACTCAAGATCTTCATGTTCGAGCACATATTAAGCAAACAATCTTTGAGGGGGCTGCCGGTGGGTTCATCCATAAATTGACGCTCAAAGATAGAATACAAGACTCAGAATGTTGGTAGACATACACCTGCAGGATGCTCTGTGTCGAAGGTTGCTGGGTGTTGCCCGTTCGAAGCGGGTTCGAGTCATCGCAGTTTCCTCATCGTTTCTTCTTCTTCTTCTTCTTCTTCTTCTTCTTCCTTGCGTTTCACCGTCTAAATCCTTGAAGGAACACAATGCACCGTCTTTTAGAACTACATCCAAGATCTTCATGGTTGAATGCACATATTACGCAGGCAGCAGCTATAAATTGATGCTGAACAGTAGGAATACAAGACTCGGAATGTTGATAGACATACACCTATCTGTGAATTCTCCGTTGGCTTGCAGGGTGTTACCCGTTCGAAGCGGGTTCGAGTCATCGCAGTTTCCTCATCGTTTTTTCTTCTTCCTTGCGTTTCACCCTCTGAATCTCTGAAGAAGCCTGTTTGCTGAACACAACGAGCGAGGGCACAAGCACTGGAGGAACTACACTCAAGATCTTCATGTTTGAGCACATATTCAGCAGACAGTGGCTATAAATTGATGTTCAACAATATGCATACAAGACTCGGAATGTTGATAGACATACACCTGCAGAATTAGGCGCAAGCTCCTTACTAGGTGTCGCCCGTTCGAAGCGGGTTCGAGTCTTACCAGTTGTTTCCTTTCGGTTTCTTTTTCTGTTTATTATTTTCACCCTCTGAATCTGCTGGAACAACGGTGTTGCAAGATCTTCATGTTTGAATGCACATATCACTAAGCAGGCAGTCTTTGCAGGCAGTCTTTGCAGGCTATACATTGATGATGTTCAACAAGAGGAATACAAGACTCGGAATGTTGATGGACATACACCTATCTGTGAATCTCTCCGTTGGCTTGCAGGGTGTCGCCCGTTCGAAGCGGGTTCGAGTCTTGGGGCACGCGGAACGCGGTTTTTTTTTTTCGACTGCTTTCGACTGCTTTCGAGTCTTGACTTGAAAGGTACTCTTTTTTTTTTTTTTTTTTTTTACATGTACAGGCTACAAATACTACAATTCAATGCCGGCCCGCGTTGGTGGTGTTTGCCCGCCCGTCGCCGCAACGCCCGAGTCGCGACTCGACTGAATTACTTACGGGTCATCATATCATGATGACGATCTGATACACCTCCGAATATCACGCAATCACGCAATCAATTGAATCATCATGTCCATCTGACTCCTTATCAACACTATACTTGGGGCCGACCGAACTCCCACGTTGGGCGCTGTGTGCTTATCGATAAGGACCCTGGGCAGGGGAGGGGAGTATTAGGGAAGTGGAGGGGCTGGGAGAATGCAGTCGGTATTCGGGTGGCCACGAGGCACGCTAGCGGCTGCCTGCCACGTCACACATCACACGTTTTTCCTCCTTTTTCTGATCTGTATCATCAACTTCTGATTTTTCATCGATGTGGGTGGAAATCCTCCCCCGGGCCCCCTGAAATAACTAGCGGCTGATCTCCCTCCCTCTTTCCCTCCCTCCCAGGTCCACCCCGCCGCCCGCCGCTGCAGAAAAGCTCGACGTCGAGCCCAGCTTGAAGACCGAGCCAACGGACAAAGCGACGACGACGACGACCACCACGATGTCGCATCGAGCCAACTTTGACGGCCGCCAGTCGCCGTACGAGCAGCAGCAGCAACAGCCAGCCTCGCCGCTGCCGCCCTCAGCAGTCTCGGGCAAAGCATCCCCCGCTCCCGGCCAACAAGCTTCTACAGCCACCCCGCCGCCACCCCCTCCCCCACAACAACAACACCACTACGCCTATTCCGCTGGCCCTGGACCCACATACCTGTACGCCCCGTCGCCATTCGCCACGCACTACGACCCCGAGCGCGGGCCGCCGCCCCCACCGCCCCCGCCGCATGGCTACCACCCGCACCCCCACGACCCCCATGCCCACGGACACTACGCACCAATGCCGTTCCCGATTCCCGGCCAGCACCACGGTCACCATCCCTACGGCGTGCCCTACCCCATGCCAATCATGCAGGCCCCGCCAGCGTCGCCCGGAATGGGCATGCCCATGCAGAGCCAGCAGCCTGTGGACCCCGCCAACTACACCTACACCGACGATGCGGGGACAAAGCTCTCGGAGCGTGTGAGAAGACGCTGTTTTAACTGCTGCACGACCGAGACGAGTACGTGGCGCCGCTCGAATTTGAATGCGGGCAAAGTCGTGAGTCGTCTTTTCTTTGTGGGGAAGGGAGAAAGAGCTGATGTCGATGCGATGCGAATAGCTGTGTAACAAGTGCGGCTTGTTTGAGAGGACGCATAATCGTTCCAGGCCAGAGGCGTTCCCGCACAAGAGGGCTCCGGTCCCTGGTGGTGGCTCGCCGAGAGTGCAGGTGTGTGATTTCGTCTTCGTCGTCTTCTGCTTCGCTGCTACTCCCTTCCTGCCCCGTTCCTCCTGCTTCCCTGTCATTTCATCATCCTACTCGGCTACTCTACCTTGTCGCTACTCGGTGTCGTCTCGTCTCTCTCTCGAGTCGCTCCTCCGTCACTTTACTCCCTATCCGTCCGTCCATCCATCCATCCCTCTCTCCGTCGTCTTCCCTTCCCTTCCCTCCCCACCAACAACCCCTGCTAACGACCTCGCACAGCCATACCCTCCACCCTCGCCACAACAACCCTCCTCATCCGCACCCGCACCAGGCCAGCACCAACAACACCAGCAACAACAACAGCAACACCAGGCATACATCCCGCCCCCGCCGCTCCCGCCGCCGCACTCTGCCTCTGCCGCCGCGCAAGCTGCCGCCCAACAGCAACAGGGCCAACAGGTGTACCTCCCGCCCATCGCGCATCTCGTTCCGGGTGCGAACGGCCACGGACAAGGGCAGCAGGAAAGCGCAACGCCGGTGAAGAAGGAGAAGGGAAGTGGGAAAGGGAGGGGACGGCCGAAGGGGAGTAAGAATAAGGAGCCCGCTGCCGGTGCTGCTTCGGCTTCCTCCTCTACCGGCGATCCCTCTGCTTCTGGTCCCTCTGCCGGTGCGGACGCTACCGACGCCTCCCCACGCGCAAAACGCGAACGCAAGAAGAGCGCCAGTCCCAAGAAGATGCCTGTGCTCGCTGTTGAGCGGGAGGGCGCGGAAGAGCTGGACGAGTTTGGCGGGGATGCGGATGGGGATGGGGATGGCGGGGACGATGATGGGGACGATGGGGAGTGGGATGGACGGGAGTGAGTGAGTGGGCGTTGACCCGTCGACGCGTCGACGGGGAAGAACGTCGAGAACGCCAAGAAGAAAGAACGCCATGAAGAAAAACCAAAAGCCCCCCCTCGATCCATCGTCGCTATCGCTATCGCTACCTTATGCACCCTCCCCGTTTACCGTTAACCGTCTACCGTCTTCCGACTTCCGTTCTACCGTTTACCGTCTTCCGTTCTTCCGTCTACCGTCTACCGTTTTTTCTTTCTCTCTCTCTTTCTCTCGAGATTTTACATTACCTTGGGTCCGCGCACCCTCTTCTGTTCTTTCGCGATACCTGCCTACCTACCGTTCCTTGCGTACTACTGCCTTGCGTACCCTTACCCCCGCCTTGCGTACCCTATGTCCCGGCGTACCCTCATCCATCTTAGCCGCTCGCCCCGCCCCGCCCGTTTATCTTGTGGTTACCTTTACCCACCTATCGCTCGTGTGTGAATAATTCTGTTTTTGGCGTGTGTAACGTAGGGTATCTTGAAATCGTTCGACTTGAATGCTGGTATCGTCTTCGTACCAAGCAAGCAAGTTATCGAGCTGTTTTCAAGCACTGAGAGTGTCACGGCGGGTCACGGCGCATCATGATGGCGGTGATTGTGGGCTTTTCTCGCCAGCCTTCACACGAGCTGTCATGGTGTCCCCACACCTCACAAACGAGCTGCTCGCACGAATCGTCACCTTCATCGATCGGAGGACGCTACAGGTGTTCGTGCTCACTAACAGTCACTTCTACGCCCTCGGTACGGAGAAGCAGGTCAGACACCTCATGTGGTATGGACCTGGAACTGCAGCGCGCAACCCAGCTCTGTTCACCGACAGGGAAAGGAGCCGAGTTGTTTCCTTGGTCATTCTATTTGGAAGGGATGACCGGAAATCAAATTGAGAGGCCTGTGGCCTCCGGGGTGCGGCCACGGTGAATGTGTGTACATGTGCCACAAAATTGGATCCGTTTCCGCTGACCTTGATCATATTAGCGACCGAGCAGACCGGTAGGTGTGTACCAGCAGTTGAATTATCTGCTAACCAGGGCTAGTTGCGCACTACCCAATCCTAAATGCTCTACCAACGTTCACCGACCTCTTCCGCCTCGTCTTCACGCGCACCGTTCTTCCTGACGACTTCTTCGATGTTTTGGAGCCACTGCAGAATCTCGAGGCTCTCATACTTCACCAATGCCTTTGGCCACCCATCCCCGACGAGCTGCCTTACACCCTGCCTCGGCTGCAGCATTTTTCGTCGACGCATCATGACTCTCCGGTCAGAGGATGCAGGCACTGGGACCTGTTTCACCTCTTCCCGCTGGTTCCTCACATTTCCTCCGATGACTTCTACAACGGGATGTATTCACACTGCTCTCCGGAGTCGTTGACGCTCGGTGGTTCCGTTATGGCGGACCCGTATGGCGGCAGTTACTACCTTCATCTGACTGGCTTTGATCTGAGGCGCCTCAAGAGTTATACCGTCATCCATCCGCACATCTATACAAACGCGGTCGCACCCGCCGATCCATTAGACGACCTCAGAGGCTTCCAGTTTCTGAGCTTGTTAACCTTATCTGCACCATTTTTTGCTTCTAGCCGGATTATTCCGCTTGCGCCTCTGGTGGAGAACCTTACAATCCCAGATCGCTTTCTAGATACACAGAGTGCCGTGGAGTTCATCGAAAGCGTCACTCATCATCCTCTTTCCGTCTTCGCTCTATCGCTGGCCACCTGGGACATCTGTGTCTTGGAAAGAATTTCAAACACCCTCCCATACCTGCAAAAACTGGAGATTCTTTATTATGCCGAGGGGAATTTGGATCTTGTGCGTTAATAATAATCTCTGCTCAAGGAATTTACGCACTCACCGGCTCTCGCAGCACATGATCGGAAATCCACTCAAAAAACTGAACCATTTGACGACATTCCATATGTGCAAGCTGCCAGCACCATCGTTGTGGGAAGCCTATTTCCCTGACGAAGATTTTGACTCACTTGAAGAGGTCGAGAACGAACCCTCGACAATATACGACGAACCCAGGGCGTTTCCGCAGTACACAGCGGAGGAACAACGGATTAAACATTGGGGAGATGTTGCCCCCGCTCTGGTCCGCGTGCAGCTAGGGCTTGAACCTGGCCAAGTTTGGGTTCGTTCAGTCGGCGATGATTCGAACTTCAGTGCCTGCGGACCGTGGCGGAATTTATGGGAAGAACGCATCGGCTGGAGTGTGAGGGAAGAAGGAAAATGGGGTTGTGTGCGCCATCTAGGGAAATACATGCCATGAGGTGGTCGACTATAAGAATTGGACGTAATTCTTGCCATGTATATAAACGACTTTTGTCAATTCGTGCGCCAAGTCTCAGGAAGCTCTGAATCGACGCCCCAACGCCACAATGCAAACTGCGAGTTTGGACCGTTACGCGCAGTACAGACTTTGGACGGTAGAATCACGGCGAGTGAGGCGGACGGAGCTTCGAAATTTCCTGAGATATTCGGGCCTGACATTCAAGTTGCATTTTGGAGAAGGCAGGCTAACTTCATGGGCCCGAGAAGGCTAACTAGTACTCGTCCACCTTGGCTTCCGTCCGTATGAATCAAGCGCCGATGACTGGGAGGCAGGCTCCTGCTCATGGGCTGGGCGGGCGCTGGGGAGCGAGAGGCAGCACACGGAAGCCCAGACGGATCGAGTCAAACAAGCGAGAGCGGGCGTGAAGCGTCGATAGACTGGGCGAATCCGCGAATCCACCCTCCTTCGCCTCCGAGCCCCAGGAAGAGTACTAGTAGTTGATCCTCGTCGACCCCAGGACGGGATGTACGTAGACCTCACCCAGCGGAGACGTCATCTCAAGGTATGCGACATAACAATGAACGAGACACACACTCATCCCCCGCGCCTATCTTATCGGCTCTGATCCGTCCCACTCGCAGCAAACACCTCCTGCTCCACGGCTGGGCATAATGAACGTGCTGGCTTTGCGGCGTCGCTCGGCAACACTTTGCGACGGAGGATGAGGGTGGGCAGAACGCGTTAGGCCTGCCGTCCACACAGGGCTCGTCCTCGGTCCTTGTCCATGCATGCCTTTCCCGACGAGACGGAAGAGCGCATCTTGGATCGTGCTTCCCCCACTGTCGAGCTTGCGCTGCGTCTCTCTACGCGAGCGTAACGCGGCCGGCTGTCGCCAATCCTGGCATCATTGCTGGATAGCTCCGCAAGGTAACAGGTCCGCTGGCCGAAGGAGTCCTGCCGGCTGCGGAGGGGAACCGACAAGTACGGAAGATTGTGGTCAGATCCAGACTCCAAAGCGATAGCGAAAGGAAATAACGCACCTCCTCACGGTCTTCGTAGTCTTCCGAGTCGTTGCTATCGTTTCCGGCACCCGCCCCTTGCGCCAATGCTCGCATCATTGCTGGGTGGCTCCGCAAGGTCACGACATAGCGGCATGAGAGAAGGGATATCCGATAGAATCCTGCACGCTGAGCAGGAAAACCTGCAAGATGGCGGTCAGCCTCAGATTCCAAAGCGTCAGCGAAACGAAATAGCGCACCTCCTCGCGGTCTTCGCGGTCTTCGCAGTCTTTGCTATTCTTTCGCATCTCGGTAACGTGCTCCCCTGCTGACACCACCCGTGCTTGTCCTTGAGCACAAAGTCCTATTACTGCCGTTCGGCGAGACGCCTGTCTTCGTCGAATCCACCCAATGCCAGGCGTACACAGGTGGACGAGGATGGAGGACCCGATAGGCCGCGCATGGGGCGACGAGCATTCGATATCCGGAGAGAGATGACGGAGCCGACCAGGCGGCAGAGGTGTTGTAGGGGGGAGGACTTGGGGAGAAGGCCGAGAAGGAGCTGTAGAAGCAAAATGACTGTCAGTCCGAGATTGGGAGGGAGTGTCGAGAGTCGAGGAAGATCTCACCTCTTCAATGTCCGCCTCGCATCGTAGCCTCAAAGCTGTGAGGAGCGTTTCCTGTCGTTACTGAGCACAGCGATATCATGGGCACAAGTCCTGGAGGAAGGTCAACGACGATGAAGCAGGAAGGCTGACGCAGCGTACGCGGTCGAGCTGTCGACTCTCGAGCGGAAACATACGGCCAGGCTCCCCGCAGATGTATCCACGCCATCCTTGGATATTCGGGAGCGACCGCTCTGGCCAGAGCCGATATGTCGCCGAAGAGAGATTACGGACTGAGGAGATGGCCGTTAGACGGAGAGGGCGGGCGATGGGAGAGCGCGCCTGCTCAGACCACCAACAGACCCCGGGCTGGTCAATATCTGCTGAGCAGAGCTTGAAAACTGGCGACGCCACTCTGGTCTTTGCAAGCCCGAGCACCGATATGGATGCGTGTCAAAATCCTGGAGGAAGGTAAGAAGATGAAGCAGAAAGGCAAAGGGGCAGCGTACGCGGTCGAGCGAGACCTATGTCCTCCAAACTCCGTATATGCCACGTCATCCCTAGATACGCGGGAGGAACCGCTCTAGCCAGAGAAGGCATGTCGCAGAAGAAGATTATGGACTTGAGGAGAAGCTGTAGGGGTCGTTAGACAGCGAGAAGGCGTCGATATGAGAGTGAGAGCGCACCTGCTTAGACCACCACGATACCGATGCTCGTTAAAGACTGGTTTCGTCCCAGAAGTCCGAGTCACTCCATTGTGTTCTTCCGTCATCGTATCGCAACAGATGCCGCATCCTTAAAAAGGGACGATGCTCGGGGAGGCTCCGAGTCGTTGAGCGGTAGGGTAGGGGCGAAAAGGGCGAGTTTCTAATGAGAACGACGGCATGCATGGTGCGGGAGATGTACTCGGCGTTGAAGGAGGTGTATGCCACTGTGAAGGAGGCAGGATGTTAGCGGAGGATCATACAGCACAAAAAGGCCAGCGTACAGGACTGTCAGGGCCTCGTCCCCGACCATATCCAGTAGCAGGCACAGCTCAGGGTCTGAGAGGCTGGCAGAGCTCTCTCCTAAGTATGAGGAGCACGAAGGTCAAACGCAAGGCGTTCTCGGCGCATTCCGTGGCTTGGACCGCTTGGTCGAGGGTGAAGAATGGCTGGCGTGTGCTGGAGGGGCCGCGCGGCATGGTCTGATACGGCGGAATGCAGGTAAAGAGAGAGATTTCAGTGGCCAGGGCGTCGGGTCGGGTGATTCGGTCTTCGCTAGCTCGCCGTCAACGACGAGGAAGCGGGTGACATACGTGACTACTGATCTGATCACCGACGGCGACGACCAAGCGACGACCTCGATTCGCTACACCAGCATGATGATATGTGTTACTCACCAGACGCCGGGTCGTACAGGAGATATGGATGTCTAGCAACTCGAATGCATTATGCGATTGTTTCCCTCTGGGTCGCGCTCCGAACGGCGTCGTAGATAGTAAAAAAACTGGGGGACGGAAGAGGCCGAGTAAGTACGCACCAATCACACCATCCATCCATGCACATACCACAATGGGAGGCTGCCAGTTGCGTCGCGAGGTACGCAGGAATGCCGACATCTTGAAAGTAGCATGAGCGGTGGAAAATAGGAAAGAAATAAACACGCACTGGTCGCCATAGTCGCACATTCCGCCCGCTGCGACCTGGTAGCACAGTTGCAAGCCCTCGTCGCGCACCTTCCCGAATCGTCTTCCCGTATTCCGAGTCATCCCAGTCCGGGCTTTTTTTCTCTGCCTTGCTCATCTTCTTTCCTTTCCGTCCCCGCCTCGGGCATCGGCGCCATTGTCTCGAGAGTCGTTGTGTGAAGGCGGTATGTATAGGCCGAGGCTGCGGCGAGACGTTCCACCGAGGAAAAAAAAAAAAAAAAGGGCGACGGGGATGTCAGCGGAGCGGGTTGGATTGTTGCGGCGTACAAGGCTTGTAATCGACTGGAATGAAGGCATGGGCGGTTGTGTAGCCGGAAGGAGAGGAATTCGGGCAGCCGTCGTGGTGGTGGTGAGACGAAATGTGATCACGTCATGACTCCGGTTTGTCATCGGACTCGGAACCGCTCGTCTTCTTCCATGCAACAAATGTTACTGCCGGATGAATCCGCCTGGAATGAGCGTAGACCTCTCGCTCTCACACTTCAATCTGACTTCCAGTTCATTGTCACTTCAACAACCCAGGGTCCACGTCGACGCTCCTCCAGCGTGCTTTTAATTCAAGTGCTTCTCCCTCGTCTTTTCGACTCCAAACCCAGCAAGCAGCCTCTGCGCTCTTCATTTTCCGCCACTTAACGTCCCATCCGTCTCCATCCGTTACGCGGCTCCGGATCCGCCACCGCCAGTCGGAATCCTTCGCTAACCTCACTGCCAACCTTTGCAGTCGTTTCGGTTCCGCGTTCCTTCCTTCCGCCATCCAACCTTGAAACTGGTAATCTCTCACCGTCTTCGTTGTCGTCGTTCTCGCACTGCCTCCGCGCCACGCGTGCTCTGCAGATCTGTCGCAGCCGAAGGTCCCAGTGTTGCTCGCGTCACCAGGGGGTTACGATTGAGTGGGATTCGGGGCTCATGACGATGCACAGACCATCTTTCCTCGGATGCTGAATCTCTTTAGCCAGCCAGCTACCGTCGCTCTTTGGAGTAGCAGACCGCCCTCCTATGTGCATCTACTCTTCGGCCTTTTCCTCGACGCTTCTGACTTGGACTCGTCTCGTGTAGAGCGGAGCCTCCGAGTCTGTACGTCCAGTTGCGGGATAAAAAGGCGATCTTCGATACTGTCGCCGCTACGTACGCTTCTGGGTCGCCTTATCGTTCTTCTCTTCGGACTCTTGGCATTTCCCTCGCTCTTCTTCCAACCCTCGCTCTTCTTCCAACCCATTCATTCCCTTCCCTTGTCATCTATTGCCTCAATCCACACTAATCCGACCACCTTCCTATTTTAGCTCTCGAGCTCGTCGGCATGTCTGACACCGCTAAGGTCTTCGCCTCCTCGTTGTCCATCGCCATCCGCCGCCACTAATTCTCTGAGAACGAATGAACAAACGTGCTGCTGTAATGAAGTCCATCGGTACGACTGCGACTGCGAGGCATCGAGTTAGCATCAAACTCGCACCCATACCCACTCATTGCGTAGTCCGTTGTCCGTCACTCCTGCACTGCTCTCTGGCTTTGTGCCTAGTAGACCTGGCCATTTCCTTCCCAGCCGGATCACTACCCTCCTTCCTGATACTCACGGTGGAACGGTCGTTTGCCGCATCCATCTTCTCGATGTCTGCATGTCGACGTGCAAGTGCATTCCGCGATTCCGCGTTGTGTCCCAGTGGGAGCACATCCGCCACATGTACATGTCCGAGCCGCATCAAAGTCAAAGACGATCGTCGCTGCTGTGGGTATGGTTTCCTTGGTGCTCGTTGTTAGATGGAGTGAGGAGAGATGAAGACGGGGAGATCTGTGTTGTGTTGTCTCGGTCTCTTGCTTCTTCGGTGTTTCAAGTTTGTGGAGCGACGGAGACGGGGAAATCTGTGTTGTCTCAGTCTCTTGCTTCTTCGGTGTTTGTGGGTGTTGTGGGCGGAGGAAAGGTGAACTGCCAGTGGGGAAGCAGACTTCGTTTGCTGGGTACCCCGTAGGTCTTATCCATTGTCGGTGGCTTCTCTTTCCTTATTGAACAAGAAATACCAGACATCTGAGCGCCCTAATGCCGAGTGTGTGTGAAGCTCATAATTAGATTAGACATGCGGCTTCCACCAATTGACGTCGCTCCAGGAGCCACTTAAAGCTGCCTGCGCTCGATCCTGGAGATGGGATTGAGGTTATGAGCATCAAGGAAGGAAGGGAGACAGCGCAGTCACTTTGAACGGCGTTGGTATTTTCTCGAGGCATTGGAGACTGAGAGACGGATGCATGGTGGTGGTTAGAAGCAAGAAGCGATGGCTTGGGTAAGCAGCGTGGTTTGTTTACGTCTGTGTGATGCGTGATGTACTATTCGGGTGTATTCCATAGCAAAAAGATATAGTCATCCCAAAGAAATGTTTGTGCCTCGTTCTGAGCCAGGTTGGGCATAATTCCATCCAAGTGATGACACATCAAGCCGCCACAAACTCGCCACAAACAGTTTGAACCACAGTTTTAATTCGAAAAACTCACCAGGCGCTATACTTTCGGCTATTATATCCTAATATTTCCTCAAAGACAGTAGAAGAGTACAACATAAAGCATTGAGGAGCAACGTCCCTTCGACGCGGGTACGCGATATTATCATATCAGTGCAATGGCGCGGGAATCTTTTGTTTTTCGTCTACTTACTAGAGGTGATTTTCTTTTTTTCTCCAGCTCACAGATGTCCGAGCCGCATCAAAGTCAAAGACGATCGGGTGTTTGTGGGGGTTGTGGGCGGAGGAAAGGTGAACTGTCAGTGGGACGCAGACTTTGTTTGCTAGGTCTTCTCCGTTTTCGGTGGGTTCTAAGAAATACCAGATGTGTGTGCACTGTGTGACACTGTCTGTGATGCTCATAATTAGAGCAGACATGCGGCTTCCGCACCAAGCTCCGAATGACAGATTGACAGATTGCCGCCCATGCACTGCTGCTGCTTGTCTTCTCACCATGACCACGCCGCACCGGCCCCAGACTTCCTCTGCGACTCCTCCGCCTGCTACTCAGAGTCGTCAAATGACCTTGAACTTCCTCATGCCTAGCCGCAGATCTTCTCCGATTCACTCCGGTGCACCATCAGATAGCGTATCTTCTGGTACAGCCACCGACACAGCAACCACATGGCTCGGTGCACTTCTCCAGAGCGCCCTGATGGGTGCCGCTTCAAACGGGGCATTCACCCCAGTGAAGGATGTCTTCCAAAGTGTCCTGTTGTTGCTAGAAGATGTCGAGGTTGTATTTGTTACTATTTTCCGGAATTCCTACTCAAAATATTACTAGAAAATGGAGGACAATCAGGAAGTGCTGAAGGATATCTGCGAGAAGATACTCAGCACACTCCAGACCCTGCAACATGTAATCCAGGCCCACCCCAATGATGCAAGCACAGTACATTTGAGGGAGAAATGCCATGATTTCCAACGGTAAGTGTTGGATATGCTCGGAAATTAGGAAAGTCTGACTGTGTAGACTTCTGGTTGGCCTATCCGGAAAGGTTGAAGAAATCAAGAAGGCAAAATCGGGTGGACACCTGAAATTCAAGCCATTTGTCCTTCCGAGTGGTATCACTAGTGCCATTGCCTCCTATGAGAAGTGTATTGAGGATCTCCAAGAGGAACTGAAGGTATGCATGCAGGTACTTGTTGATATATATACATTCAACACCTCTAGCTCTTGGCAATTGCCGATACCAATCCAACTTTGAATACTGCTCATGCCCAGATTACACAAACTCATGAGGTGACCGTTCTCCCAGCAGATGGTCTAAGGTGTGTGTTGATCAGAATACAATTCCTCATATCCATCAATGTTTTAGGTGGTTTGCAGACACCTTCAAGCCTGAACTTGCATGATCACATATTGAAGGTGCATTGGCTGGAAGCATTAGTGACATAATCCAGGCCATCTGGGACAATCTCACAAGTCCCATCTGTGCAAGGTTGACTAACACCCCAATCCCCTGGACAAGGTTCAGATACTATTTGGCCACCTTGATGCGCAGTGTGGACATACAGTGTTGGTCCACAGCTTTCGAGCAGCTGTGGTGAAACTGGGTGGAATTGACTATATGCTCAATCACAGGCTTCAGGACAGTGTCAATGGTCAAACTTCACACAATCCTCTTTCCAGGCGGGCATTGGATCCTGAGCACAGCATTTTGCAGCAGAGACCTGTTCAAGGTAATGATCCAAAGGTTTCCAGAGCTTCAAATTCTGACATGCTCTCAAGATGAAATTCAAACCACCAGAAGCTGCCCTCTTCCCTCAAAATTCTTCCAAGGCCATAAAGATATCCTCTTGCAGTTGGATAGATTCTTCCAGCCAATAGAGAAGAAGGAGCAGAAAGTTGTGCTACTCCATGGTCTTGGTGGAGCTGGAAAGACTCAGATTGCACTGAAATTTATTGCAGAGTCTGGAGCCAGGTTTGTCAGGTTTTGAAACTATCAAGTATAACTCATTTGGCCGATAGATTCACTGACCAGTTCAAGATCAATGCAAGTAGTGCAGAAACTATTGAAGTAGGCTACAAGCAAATAGCAATGGCCAAGAAATTGGGAGATACTGCAGAAGCTGCTCAAACCTGGCTGAAAACACACCATGCTGAATGGTTGCTTCTCTTTGACAATGCTGATCAGCCAAATTTGGACTTGGAAGCATATCTTCCCCAATGTAATCATGGAAACATTTTGATTACTTCACGAAACCCTGGGCTCTGGGTTCATACTGGATCTACGGGAAAAGCCATTGCTGTCTCCAATTTATCACTTGATGATGCAGTTCTTCTGTTGCTCAATAGAGCCGGTGTAGAACTGCTGAGGAATGAGAACAAGATGCATGCAGTTCAGATAGCTCAGGTATTCAAACTAGTTCATTTATTGATATTATTTAATATTTTACCAGGAGCTTCACTGCTTTCCACTTGCAATAGTACAAGCTGGGGCATTTATCTCCAAATCATCTCCCTTGCGACAGGATACTTCGAAATATATCACACTCTATCGGGAGAACAAAGCTACCCTATTAGGCAGGAAGCCTGAGCAGTCCCATGGGGATTACCAGTGGAGTGTGTATACCACATGGCAGATCAGCTTTGATCAGCTTGGGCCCCAGGCTGCTCAATTTCTGCAGCTATGCTCATTTATCCACTTTGAGGGGATCACAGAGGATATCTTCCAAAGGGCATCTGAATATACACCTGGAAATGAGCCACTGGATCCCAGCGTTGAGACATTGCAGCCAGCTTCAGATTTCCTGTCAAGCTTTAGGAATGCAGAGTCAAATTGGAATAGCCTAAAATTTGGAGAAATCATGTCAGACATCTGTGATTACTCTCTCATGACATGGCAGGAAAATGCATACTCTATTCATCCACTTGTGCATGAATGGGCAGGAATGACTATCACCAATCAGATTGACCAGACAAAGATGATTGTTGCTCTTCTGGGGATGGCCACAGCCTGTAGCATGGAGGTTATGCAAAAAATACAATTGCTGCTACATGTTATGGTGTTATCAGAAGATGGTGATATATGAGGAACTGGGTTTGAAGGTTCCTTTGGAGATGTCTTCCAGGAAGGAGGAATGTTCAGAAGAGCAGAAACCCTCCGAAGTGATATCCTCATAAGGAGTGAGGCTCATCTTGGTAGGGAGCACCCCAAGACCCAATAAGCCCTATGGCCTCGGTTAAACATGGGGACGTCTCGACGGCCGTTTGGTTTAAACAGAAACCGTTAAACAGAGGACCTTGGGCTGCTCTGGGGGTGCAGGATCAGAGTTAAACTGGCTGGTTAAACGGCGGGTGTTTAAACGGGGGGCCGTTTAAACGATGGCGAAGCGAGGTTCCAAAAAGGTGCGCAGACGAGGAGTCAAACCGCAGACCAACGTAACGAAAGCATAGAGGGAAACCGCGATTACCATTGAGCCACAGCAGCACAGTTAGGGTTGTCATGGGGCAGTGTGAATGACCAGTGAACAGGGACCTTTTGAGGAGTTTGGTGACCTCTGACAGTTTATCTGAGGCTGGGACAGCCAATATTGACATCAGAAAAAGCGATTTGGGAGATCTCCATTACTCAGTGATGTTTTCTTGCAAAGCTTTGACTTGGCTTTGACTTTGGTCTGTGGGAAGGCAGGAACCTCCGTGCCTATCTTATGCGCTCTGTGACAAGTTTTGCTCATTCTGCTCTGATGAAGTGGTAAGGTTGCGCAACCCGTGTCTCGGTGACCTGCGTTCGATTCCGTCGGTTGCCATTTTTTGCCTTTACGTTCTGCTGCTTGGCCGTTTAACCGTTTAAGTTAAACCAAACGACCGTCGAGACGCCCCCACGTTTAGCGAGCGTCATAGGGTTATTGTATGTACTGTCCTAAGGTCCTATATGTGTCCGCAAGATTGGCTGTTGCCAAAATGGTGTTGGGGTGCTCAGCACCCAGCACCTTGGTCTGTTTCTCCAGCATCTGCTCCTGCAGCTTCTGTGCCTCTGTGTACTGTCCCAAGCTCCAGAATATCACCGCAAGGGTGGCTGTTGCATCAATGGTGTTGGGGTGCTCAGCACCCAGCACCTTGGTCTGTTTCTCCATCACCTGCTCCTGCAGCTTCTGTGCCTCTGTGTACTGTCCCAAGCTCCAGAATATCACCGCAAGGGTGGCTGTTGCATCAATGGTGTTGGGGTGCTCAGCACCCAGCAGCTTGGTCCGTTTCTCCAGCACCTGCTCCTCCAGCTTCTGTGCCTCTGTGTTACTGTCCCAATCTCCAGAATGTTTCCGCAAGTTTGGTCATTGCTGTAAGGGTCTTGTACATAGAGGCACAGAAGCTGGAGGAGCAAGTGCTGGAGAAACGGACCAAGCTGCTGGGTGCTGAGCACCCCAACACCATTGATGCAACAGCCTGGCTTGCAGTGACGTTTTGGAGCTTGGGACAGTACACAGAGGCACAGAAGCTGGAGGAGCAGGTGCTGGAGAAACGGACCAAGCTGCTGGGTGCTGAGCACCCCAACACCATTGATGCAACAGCCACCCTTGCGGTGATATTCTGGAGCTTGGGACAGTACACAGAGGCACAGAAGCTGCAGGAGCAGGTGATGGAGAAACAGACCAAGGTGCTGGGTGCTGAGCACCCCAACACCATTTTGGCAAGAGCCAATCTTGCGGTGACGTTCTGGAGCTTGGGAAAGTACACAGAGGCACAGAAGCTGGAGGAGCAGGTGCTGGAGAAACGGACCAAGCTGCTGGGTGCTGAGCACCCCAACACCATTGATGCAACAGCCACCCTTGTGGTGATATTCTGGAGCTTGGGACAGTACACAGAGGCACAGAAGCTGCAGGAGCAGGTGATGGAGAAACAGACCAAGGTGCTGGGTGCTGAGCACCCCAACACCATTGATGCAACAGCCACCCTTGCGGTGATATTCTGGAGCTTGGGACAGTACACAGAGGCAGAGAAGCTGCAGGAGCAGGTGCTGGAGAAACAGACCAAGGTGCTGGGTGCTGAGCACCCCAACACCATTGATGCAACAGCCACCCTTGCGGTGATATTCTGGAGCTTGGGACAGTACACAGAGGCAGAGAAGCTGCAGGAGCAGGTGCTGGAGAAACAGACCAAGGTGCTGGGTGCTGAGCACCCCAACACCATTTTGGCAAGAGCCAATCTTGCGGACACATATAGGACCTTAGGACAGTACATAGAGGCACAGAAGCTGGAGGAGCAAGTGCTGGAGAAACAGACCAAGCTGCTGGGTGCTGAGCACCCCAACACCATTGATGCAACAGCCAACCTTGCAGCAACCTTCTGGAGCTTGGGACAGTACACAGAGGCACAGAAGCTGGAGGAGCAGGTGCTGGAGAAACGGACCAAGGTGCAGGGTGCTGAGCACCCCAACACCATTGATGCAACAGCCACCCTTGCGTCGATGTTCTGGAGCTTGGGACAGTACACAGAGGCACAGAAGCTGGAGGAGCAGGAGAAGTACGTGGCGAAGGACTGTCAGCTACAGCGTGATTATTGGAAGAACCGTAACAAGGACATTCCGGTTTGAATGTGTACATGTATAAGGCTGTAGGGCCAACGAGCGGCAGGGCCTGCTACCGATTCGACCCGTTCAAATTTGAAGGTTGCAAATTTGAACGGAAACAAGTTTTGGTTGCAAGTGCCTATCATTTATCCTGTTTCCCTTGTTTGGGAAGAGTTAGGACAGAAAAGGATCTCAATGCATTCAAGCCTAGCTACAACAGAGTTCGTAGCAAATATCTAGTCAGTGCTGGAGGGGCCTTCACCATGTTCGTGACTTCGCGGCCGGTTAGCGTTCGTGAGGTGTCAACCTCCCATCAAATTGACCAGATGCTGGGTTGATAACTGCTGAGATGTCCACTGCACCAAAACGACTCATTTGGTATTGGCTCCAATCGAGGATGCCCGGCCGAAAACATATCAACGCGCTTCGGAGATTTGAAACGACATACAGCGGCGTAACGCCAGAACCTTACCATTAATATCTTGACGGCGCGAGGTCTGTCGCCTCATGAGTAAAAACACCTATACTAGTAACATGTCCGAGTCCGTCTCAATACAAATTCGTGCACACGACCATGGTCAGCGACTGTGGCAAATAAACAACGAGCCCCATTTTTTACCGTAGCTTACTTATCCCATGCTCTCCCCGAGCCACGGCACGAGCGTGGTTACAGCGGACTGCGCTGTAAAATCGGAGTCCAATTCAGAATGTTAAACGGCAAATGGCAGCGAACTTTGAGCTTGCTCGAGCCGGAGATCGCCGTTGGTGCCTTGTTTTTTTTGGTTTTGGGGTTTTGGTTGTTCACGCCCCAAACTTACATCGAACGGGATCGATTCAAAAAGAGTAGCAGCAAAAAAAAAAGCCGTAGTCATGTATGCATATGTGTGGATGTGTGTGTGTGTGGATATGTGTATGTGGATATACCAGGCAGAAAGAGGATGTGGATGGTACCGGACAGAAAGAGGAGAGGAGAGGATGCAGCAAGATGATGAGGAGTAAGTAGAAGAAAACACTGGCAGAGAAAACAAAATGGAGGATGGTCTATGTGGCAAGCAAGCAAGGATGGTTAGAGATACACGAGTCCTCCCAAAGAAAAAACGCAAAGAAAAACGCAAAACAAAAAACAAGACAAGAGGGGAGGTACAGGTGCAGCAGGTGCAGCAAGGATCCGGATGTACATTTTGGAGGTTTTGCAGCCGCGGGTCGTCGTCGTCTTGGCCCGGGGAGGGGATCATCATCACTCACTCACTCCTCCCCCCTCGCAAGACAAAAACTGCCGCCCCAGCTCGGCGCGAGCACATCGTGCGCAGCCATCTGCCACGTCCCCTCAAACATATCCGCACCGACGAGGTGCCCGGATATGAAGAACGTCGAGAGGCCAATAGTGCGGTTGCGCTGTTTATGTTTCAACGTCAATGGGAGAACAAGGGAATGAAATAGGACAGGGAGGGCAAACGCACCGGCCGCATGACAAGCCCAATCAAGCCATCCCACGGACGCACGCGCCCTGAAAAGTCGTAGTGGTGCCACGCCTGGCCGTGGTGTGGGTCCGTCTTTTTTTCCAAGAAGTCGAGATGAAAGAATGAGCAATCATGCATGGGAAGAGAAGAGAAGAGAAGAGAAGAACCAGGAAGAAGAAGAAGCAACTCACCTCACCAGTAAACACGACGTCCTGGACGCCATCGCACAATGGCTCCCAGCCCTCAGTGTCTTCCGGCCATGGACTACTGGAGTTCAGACTGTGGCTGGATTTGTGAGAGCCAGAGCCGGAGCCGGAGGGAGAGGCAGACGAGGATGAGGATCGGTTGTTGTCCGCATGGGCAGTGCTCGACGTCGACTCACCAGATTCGTCATGATCATGATCATCTCTGGCCCGCCTCCTCCTCCTCGCCTCCGCTCTCTCCCTAACACACCCCGGACACCGATCCACATTATGTACACCCTCGCGGACCACCCGTCCGTCAAGCAGCGTCTCGTACGAATGCGGCTTGCCCTGATCCTCTTGCGGCACCCGCACTTCCAGCTTCCCTTCCCCCGCATCCCGTGCCGTCGTCCCAGCCGGAAACCACCCATTCGCCATCCCCTCGTCCCCAGTCGTGCTGTTTGCTGGGGCTGGTGGGGCGGGCGTCTCCGGAAAGAACCTGCGCCAATCATCGTCGTTAACGTAGGTAGGAAAAAAGGAAAAGGGTAAACAGAGTAAAACAAACTCACGACCAATGTTCCCTGATTCGCATATACACCGGTCTCGCAGCTGCGACGAAATCTTCTCTGGTGAGCCCCCCTGGGGGATATGCCCCGCCAGGTGTGTTGACCAACGCACTGTATGGCTGTTCGGCGGGCATCTGCATCAAGGTTAGAGTAAGGGAGAGCGACACGAGCGAGCGACGTACGATCATCGTGCCAGCCCACATCCCCGCAAAGCTTCCCAGCTGATAGACGCGTCCGATACGACCTGGCGCGGGACCACGATTCTCGGAGCCAGCTTGTTCCTCCTCATATCCGCGACATATCCTCACCCGCCAGCTATACGGGCCCCAGCGCTCGTCCCGGTCCCTCTCCCGTTGCCGTTCCCTCTCTTCGTCTTCATGTATCGCGTCAGCCGGATCGACAGCCCAAACATGCTCCAGGCTGGTCGACGCAATGGGCACCACCTGCCGCTCAAACCGTACAATCGGCCTCGTATTCTTCTCGACCAGATCGGCCTGTGTCGGGCCTACGGGCGTTGGGCCTTGATTCCCGGCTGCGACCCAGCGGCGCTCAAAGTCTGCACGGTCGAGCGGGAGGTGCGGGGGGATGCCCATGCGACTGGCGGCTTGGAAGCGCGCGAAGAAGAGGAGGCGGGCGGGTGGGGCGCAGAGGAGTTTGGGTGTGTTGTTGCCGAGGATACGGGTTTTGACGTTCGAGGACGATGACGATGACGAGGATCGACGTTTCCGACGCGGTTTGTCCAGCGCGTATATGGGATATTCGCCATGGAAGGTCGGCACCGTCATTGCATCGGTTCCGGCAGCAAGGCGGGCACGGACACCAGGGAGGAGCGGGATGGTATAGTGGTGCGGCGGGGCAAGCGCGGATGCGTACTGGAATCAAGTCAAGCAAGAGTAAGCGAGTCGCGGATCATGATGAGGGTACTCACGCGAAACGGTGCTACGACAAATGGCAGCACGAGAGCCATGATGTTCTGACGAACGATATCGCGTTCCGCAGAGAGGATTTCTGGGTTTTTGTCAGAGGAGAATGCTTGGGAATATAGACATACCTTTGGACTCGAAGAACCACAAGACCCAAAGCGCTGCTGCACTAGCGTTCGCGTCGCGTGGCCAGCCGACACGCCATGCCTGCGAGCCGTCTGGGTTCGGATCCCGCTCGCCGTATCTGCCTTCCCACAATCTGGCTCGTATCCACCGCAGGGCGAATGCACGGGCCCCAGCCCAGCCGAGCTGCCGCTTGTTCTTCGCTCTCCCGAATGCATCGTCGTCGTCGTCGTGGGTGTTGGCAGCTGGCGGCAGTGCATACGACAGTGCGGTGAGTGCGGGCTTCTTGACGTCGTCCGCTCGGAGGAGGGTGTATGCGAGCTGGAGGGCAGTACTCGCATCGGGATGGTATGGGTCGCCGGAACGGATCACGCGGAGGGCAAGACAGAGCGACGGGAGGACCGAGGCATGCTGCTGCACCAGGCTTTTTCGTGCTGGGACCATCTCATGCCCAAGCACGAATTTTGCGCGTGCAATGCGGGCATAGAGTGTGGGGTTGTGTTTGGGAGCGAGGGTGTCGTGGAGGAAGCGACATGCGCAGAGGAGGGGAACGAGGGCAGCGGGTGGACCGAGGTTGGGTGGGCGAGTTGCGAGATGGAGTGCGATGAGCATGAGCAGCTCGTGGGGAAGTTGCAGGAGTGGAACCAGCGGCATGAAGGCGCCAGAGGACTGGCGAGGGAGACTATATGAGCGTGTCCATCGATGTTTCGCTCCTCGACCGCCTTGTAATCACCGCGACGGGGATCACATCCTGCCAGCCAATAAACCGCGTGTGAACATTTCGCTGGACTTGACGTTCCTTTTACGTTCACCGCGGTAACTAGAAAAAAAATATCCTCACAGAGCCTGGCGCTTGCCTAGACCTCGAATAACTCTCCGCACCCATGACCCACGCCCAAGCTATCGCCCTCCCGGCCGCACCATGGCCACCCAAGTTCCACTGGCATCTATCAATCTGTCCGAGGGTCTTTCTTACTTAACTTTCCACCACTGGCGGCACTCAGCAGACAACGAGCTCTAGATCCAGTCTATCATGGGTCTCGATTCCCTATTTTAAAATTATCGCAGGTCAAAATTAGAAGCCGCTATACTTGGAGCACGATACCTCAACCGCCATACAAATCCTGGACCCCGATTATCCTCCCTTGGGATTGGATCGATCCTGGAACTCGCTTAGAGCAATGTGCATCATCAACTGCGTACCCAAGATATTCTTGCAATCCGCTCACAGCGCGCTGCCGCTGCCAACACCGTGTAAGTTTCCAGAGGTGTTTCTGCTTCTCCGCCGCGGATCGTTAACTTGGTGAGTGACGACATCCGTATCCCGCCGCCGCTTCAGACTTTCAGTTCAAACTCCGAGTCCGCGCAAACTACATACATGTTCGAAAAACCCCCCCAAAAAAATGTGAGCGTTCCACGCCGTTCCACTCTAATTATAAATCGTTGAAATGTTCAAAAAATAGACGACACCAGCTCCCCGACGCCATACGCTATACTCCCTGTCCCTTTCAAGCTGGCACTAACCGTCCTGAGAAGGTTTTCAAACTCCGCGATTGCCGCAACAGGCAGGTGAGTGTCTTTGCTGTACAAGCGAATTAATTCACGTAGCGGCCACGGTTGGCGGCGTACATGTCCGCTTGTATTACATACATACACTGGCATATGTATGTCCTGTCGAAGCCTCGATGATAATTTTAGACAAGATACATATCCGCCGCGGCGTGCCTCCTGTGCACGGCCCCCCCGCACACTGGCAGGCGCGCGTGATGTTTCTCAAGCCCCAAGCCAAGAATACAGGCATCTCGGATTTCCCAGCGCAACTGCCACTGGCAAGGAACTCGAACTCAACTCAGGCTGTAAGTAATAATCGGACAGCGCATCCAGATTCCAGATTCCAGAACAGTGAACAGTGAACAGTGTCCATGAAATATTAATCCCACTCTCAGTCGACTGACGTTTTATATCAATTAATGAACGCCGTGGTCGGGAATCGGGAATCGGGACGCATGCGCATGCATGTGCGCTCAGGCTGCCGAATTGAAATGAAATCCACCCGACGACTCACTGGCAGAAACACGCGGGGTTCCTTCAAGTTTTCGTTGATCCGTGATGCCAATTTGCTCGACGCTTCTGGTTCACATAACTTGCTTACGAATGCCAATTCAGACCCCAACCAACACCTTCTCCTCGCTTGCGTCCTTACTCGCGCAGGCCCGGGCCGAAAGCCGAGTCACCGTCCCTCCCGTGTCATTGCCTGTTGCCCGTAAGATCCAGATTCTAGAGCCGGCCAAGTGCTAAATTAAAATTAAAAAAGCCCGGATCACGATGTGGGTGTTTGTGGGTGCTGTCAAAGCAGAAGAAATGAAACAAGAAAGGAAAATGACCGGGAGGCTGACGTCATCGGACCGTCGTCGGGCCGGCGGACACCGCTAACGAACGAGCCATTTGACGACAAATTGAACAACTGGCGGCGTCCTTCTCCTTCTCCTTCTCCATCTCCATCTTCCGCCATCCGAATCTCTGACTGCATGGCTGGCATGGCGGCGTAGGGCGGCGTTCAGCATTCCGAATGTCAAAACCCACACGCAAATCCTCTGAAAGCGGTCGTGGCACTGTCCCCGACGGGCAACGTGCGAAGAACCGTTTGCACGCTTGAACCCAGCATCGGGATTCGGACTCCATAGGTACGGGTTCGAACTTCGTGCTGAATCACATCGACTGAATGAATGTAACTTAGCCTAATAGAACATGCGGGTGAGGATAGTAGTTACACCTACAGCGGGACAGCGCTGTTCCTGCCTCGTCTAATTATAATTTCAACCGTACACAATGTTACTGGTTGACGCTAGCGCGCACACGCGCGCCCTGCCGTCTCTTTACTTCTCGTCCCACGTTCGTCGCTTGCTCACCCCAAAAAAAAAATCAGCGCAAAGATAACTTTCCCCGACGGCGGTCTTTCAGCGGGACTCATAAAAATAACCAGCAGAGGAGCCAACTGCCCTGAATAACCCGTGTTTGTGTAAATTTGACAATCCGCACTGGTCAGTCTTCTGGCATGAACTCCACAGCTCATTCAAGTTTGTCAATTGCGACAGTGCTGCTTGTCCAAGGTACGCACTGTTTTCCCCCTGAATTCTGAATATAGCTCTGGTTTTGGACTGGAATTGAATACGGTGGGGACTTTACGCCATAAAATGGCCGGTCCTGAGCGCGGGTGGACGCCTGGAAATTGTGAATAAAATCTGCGTTCACTCGGGCATCTCGGGCAGCCGTTGATCCGTCGAAAACCTTCAGCGGGAATGCTAGACTAGGTGGATGATCGGAGCACGCGGAGAGGTCGATTAAGGTGTGTTTGAGTTCAGCGGGTGAGCGGGTGTAGTGAATTTCTAGCTACGGTCCTGCTAGGGTGGTGCTCGCCGTGGCGAAACAGTAGGTACGGGAAATTAAAGGGAAATTAAATTTTGAACAAGCATAGACAGGCCGCAGGGAGGATAGAAAGGCTGACTTACTCGGGCTTTATGAGCGCGGTGCCCGCTGAGAAGCTCGCCATTGCGCGATGGAGGTCGGAGGAGACGGCAATGTCGCGTGGGAAATCTTCCCCGTTTTGGGTAACCCCGCTGATGGGCCTCTCACGCGCAACCGTCGCGGTCGAAACTCTGCGCTCTTGGAGACGCCGCGGAGAGCTCGAAGCACGCCCAGCATCTCTCCGAATCACCTTATGCAGTGAACCTGGAAGTCAAAATAGCCCAGCACCACCCAGCGCGGGATTGTGGAGCGCGTGAACGAGGTTAACACCATTACGCCTACTCCGCTGGGCCTGGACCGACATACCTGTACGCCCCGTCGCCGTTCGCCACGCACTACGACCCCGAGCGCGGGTCGCCGCCCCCACCGCCCCCGCCACATGGCTACCACCCACACCGACACGACCCCCACGCCCACGCCCCGATGCCGTTCCCGATTCCCGGGCAGCACCACGGCCACCATCCCTACGGCGTGCCCTACCCCATGCCCATCATGCAGGCCCCGCCAGCGTCGCCCGGAATGGGCATGCCCATGCAGAACCAGCAGCCCGTGGACCCCGCCAACTACACCTACACTGACGATGCGGGGACGAAGCTCTCGGAAAGGGTGAGGAGACGCTGCTTCAACTGCTGCACGACCGAGACGAGTACGTGGCGGCGCTCCAATTTGAATGCGGGTAAAGTGGTGAGTCGTTTCTTTTGTGGGGAAGGGAGAAAGAGCTGATGTCGATGCGAATAGCTGTGTAACAAGTGCGGCTTGTTTGAGAGGACGCATAATCGTTCCAGGCCGGAGGCGTTCCCGCACAAGAGAGCACCGGTCCCTGGTGGTGGCTCGCCGAGAGTGCAGGTGTGTGATTTCGTCTCGTCCTCCTTGTTTGTCCACACCCTTGTTCATATCCCTGTCGTCTCGCACCTCCTTCATAACCATCCTTTTCTGCTTCGCTTCCTTCGTATCTCCCGCTTCCCTGTCATTTTATCATCCTACATTCCCCATGACTCGGTGCCGTCTCGTCTGCTCGTCCATCACCTTGCCCATTCTTCCTTGTTATTCTCTGTCGTCTCGCACCATCCTTTTCTGCTTCGCTGCTACTCCCTTCCTCTCCCTTGGTTTCTCCGTTCATCCTACTCGGCTGCTCTGTCATTCATTTCCCCATAACTCGGTGCCGTGTCGTCCCGAGTCGCTCGTCCGCCCATTCTTCCTTCCTATCGTCTTCCCCCTCTATTCTGCTCTTCCCTCTTCCCTCTCTCCATCGTCTTCCCTCTCTCTCCCTTCTCACCCTCTCCAAAAACCCCGCTGACGACCCTCCTACAGCCCTACCCGCCACCCTCGCCACAACAACCCTCATCCGCACCCGCACCTGGCCAGCAACACCAACAACAACACCAGCAGCAACAACACCAGGCATACATCCCGCCCCCGCCGCTCCCGCCGCCGCACTCTGCCTCTGCCGCCGCGCAAGCTGCCGCCCAACAGCAACAAGGCCAGCAAGTGTACCTCCCGCCCATCGCGCATCTCGTACCCGGTGCGAACGGCCACGGACAGGAGAGCGCGACGCCGGTCAAGAAGGAGAAGGGAAGTGGGAAGGGACGCGGGCGGCCGAAGGGGAGTAAGAATAAGGAGCCTGCCGCTTCCTCTTCTGCTGGTCCCGGTGCTGCCGATCCTTCTTCCTCTGCTTCTGGTCCCGGTCCAGACGGTACCAACGACGCCTCCCCACGCGCAAAACGCGAACGCAAGAAGAGCGCCAGTCCCAAGAAGATGCCTGTGCTCGCCGTTGAGCGGGAGGGCGCGGAAGAGCTGGACGAGTTTGGCGGGGATGTGGATGGGGACGGGGATGGGGGAGACGACGATGGTGATGATGGGGAGTGGGATGGACGGGAGTGAGTCGGGGGGGAGTGAGAAGAACGAGGAGAAGAAGAAAGAACGAGGAGAAAGAACGCCATGAAGAAACCAAACCAAAAACCAAAAGCCATCCATCCATCCATCCCCGAATCGTCGCTATCGCTATCGTTACCTTATGCACCATCCCTTTTACCGTCTCCCTTCTACCGTCTTTTCTCTCTCTTCTCGCTGTCTCGAGATTTTACATTACCTTACCTTGACCCATCCACGCACCCTCTTCTGAATCTTCTTTGTCGCCATACCTTCCTACCGTGCCTTTGCGTACCCTACCTACCGTGCCTTTGCGTACCCTATCTGCGTCCTTTGCGTACCCTACCTGCCTTGCGTACCCTATGTCCCGGCGTACCCTCATCCATCTTAGCCGCCCGCCCGCCCCCGCCCGTGTGTCTTGGTCTTGGTTACCTACCTACCTATCGCTCGTCTGTGAATAATTTTGTTTTTGGCGTGTGTGTAACGTAGGGCGCCCTTGTGGCCTTGACCGGACTGGTATCGTCTTCGTAGCAAGCAAGCAAATTATCGAGCTGTTTTCAAGCGCTGAGAGTGTCACGGCGGGTCACGGCGCATCATGATGGCGGTGATTGTGGGAACTTTTCTCGCCAGCCTTCACACCTCGCAAACGAGCTCCTTGCACGAATCATCACCTTCATCGATCGGAGTACGCTACAGGTGTTCGTGCTCACTAACGGTCACTTCTACGCCCTCGGTACGGAGAAGCAGGTCAGACACCTCATGTGGTATGGACCTGGAACTGCAGCGCGCAACCCAGCTCTGTTCACCGACAGGGAAAGGAGCCGAGTTGTTTCCTTGGTCATTCTATTTGGAAGGGATGACCGGAAAATCAAATTGAGAGGCCTGTGGCCTCCGGGGTGCGGCCATGGTGAATGTGTGTACATGTGCTTCGAACTTCCATCCGTTTCCGCTGACCTTGATCATATTAGCGACCGAGCAGACCGGTAAGTGTGTACCAGCAGTTGAATTATCTGCTAACCAGGGCTAGTTGCGCACTACCCAATCCTAAATGCTCTACCAACGTTCACCGACCTCTTCCGCCTCGTCTTCACGCGCACCGTTCTTCCTGACGACTTCTTCGATGTTTTGGAGCCACTGCAGAATCTCGAGGCTCTCATACTTCACCAATGCCTTTGGCCACCCATCCCCGACGAGCTGCCTTACACCCTGCCTCGGCTGCAGCATTTTTCGTCGACGCATCATGACTCTCCGGTCAGAGGATGCAGGCACTGGGACCTGTTTCACCTCTTCCCGCTGGTTCCTCACATTTCCTCCGATGACTTCTACAACGGGATGTATTCACACTGCTCTCCGGAGTCGTTGACGCTCGGTGGTTCCGTTATGGCGGACCCGTATGGCGGCAGTTACTACCTTCATCTGACTGGCTTTGATCTGAGGCGCCTCAAGAGTTATACCGTCATCCATCCGCACATCTATACAAACGCGGTCGCACCCGCCGATCCATTAGACGACCTCAGAGGCTTCCAGTTTCTGAGCTTGTTAACCTTATCTGCACCATTTTTTGCTTCTAGCCGGATTATTCCGCTTGCGCCTCTGGTGGAGAACCTTACAATCCCAGATCGCTTTCTAGATACACAGAGTGCCGTGGAGTTCATCGAAAGCGTCACTCATCATCCTCTTTCCGTCTTCGCTCTATCGCTGGCCACCTGGGACATCTGTGTCTTGGAAAGAATTTCAAACACCCTCCCATACCTGCAAAAACTGGAGATTCTTTATTATGCCGAGGGGAATTTGGATCTTGTGCGTTAATAATAATCTCTGCTCAAGGAATTTACGCACTCACCGGCTCTCGCAGCACATGATCGGAAATCCACTCAAAAAACTGAACCATTTGACGACATTCCATATGTGCAAGCTGCCAGCACCATCGTTGTGGGAAGCCTATTTCCCTGACGAAGATTTTGACTCACTTGAAGAGGTCGAGAACGAACCCTCGACAATATACGACGAACCCAGGGCGTTTCCGCAGTACACAGCGGAGGAACAACGGATTAAACATTGGGGAGATGTTGCCCCCGCTCTGGTCCGCGTGCAGCTAGGGCTTGAACCTGGCCAAGTTTGGGTTCGTTCAGTCGGCAATGATTCGAGCCTCAGTGCCTGCGGACCGTGGCGGAATTTATGGGAAGAACGCATCGGCTGGAGTGTGAGGGAAGAAGGAAAATGGGGTTGTGTGCGCCATCTAGGGAAATACATGCGACGCACGCTGCATGAGGTGGTCGACTATAAGAATTGGACATAATTCTTGCCATGTATAAACGACTTTTGTCAATTCGTGGACCAAGTTTCTGAATCGACGCCCCAACGCCACAATGCAAACTGCGAGTTTGGACCGCCAGCGTTACGCGCAGTACAGACTTGTGGACGGTAGAATCACGGCGAGTGAGGCGGACGGAGCTTCAAAATTTCCTGAGATATTCGGGCCTGACATTCAAGTTGCATTTTGGAGAAGGCAGGCTAACTTCATGGGCCCGAGAAGGCTAACTAGTACTCGTCCACCTTGGCTTCCGTCCGTATGAATCAAGCGCCGATGACTGGGAGGCAGGCTCCTGCTCATGGGCTGGGCGGGCGCTGGGGAGCGAGAGGCAGCACACGGAAGCCCAGACGGATCGAGTCAAACAAGCGAGAGCGGGCGTGAAGCGTCGATAGACTGGGCGAATCCGCGAATCCACCCTCCTTCGCCTCCGAGCCCCAGGAAGAGTACTAGTAGTTGATCCTCGTCGACCCCAGGACGGGATGTACGTAGACCTCACCCAGCGGAGACGTCATCTCAAGGTATGCGACATAACAATGAACGAGACACACACTCATCCCCCGCGCCTATCTTATCGGCTCTGATCCGTCCCACTCGCAGCAAACACCTCCTGCTCCACGGCTGGGCATAATGAACGTGCTGGCTTTGCGGCGGTCGCTCGGCAACACTTTGCGACGGAGGATGAGGGTGGGCAGAACGCGTTAGGCCTGCCGTCCACACAGGGCTCGTCCTCGGTCCTTGTCCATGCATGCCTTTCCCGACGAGACGGAAGAGCGCATCTTGGATCGTGCTTCCCCCACTGTCGAGCTTGCGCTGCGTCTCTCTACGCGAGCGTAACGCGGCCGGCTGTCGCCAATCCTGGCATCATTGCTGGATAGCTCCGCAAGGTAACAGGTCCGCTGGCCGAAGGAGTCCTGCCGGCTGCGGAGGGGAACCGACAAGTACGGAAGATTGTGGTCAGATCCAGACTCCAAAGCGATAGCGAAAGGAAATAACGCACCTCCTCACGGTCTTCGTAGTCTTCCGAGTCGTTGCTATCGTTTCCGGCACCCGCCCCTTGCGCCAATGCTCGCATCATTGCTGGGTGGCTCCGCAAGGTCACGACATAGCGGCATGAGAGAAGGGATATCCGATAGAATCCTGCACGCTGAGCAGGAAAACCTGCAAGATGGCGGTCAGCCTCAGATTCCAAAGCGTCAGCGAAACGAAATAGCGCACCTCCTCGCGGTCTTCGCGGTCTTCGCAGTCTTTGCTATTCTTTCGCATCTCGGTAACGTGCTCCCCTGCTGACACCACCCGTGCTTGTCCTTGAGCACAAAGTCCTATTACTGCCGTTCGGCGAGACGCCTGTCTTCGTCGAATCCACCCAATGCCAGGCGTACACAGGTGGACGAGGATGGAGGACCCGATAGGCCGCGCATGGGGCGACGAGCATTCGATATCCGGAGAGAGATGACGGAGCCGACCAGGCGGCAGAGGTGTTGTAGGGGGGAGGACTTGGGGAGAAGGCCGAGAAGGAGCTGTAGAAGCAAAATGACTGTCAGTCCGAGATTGGGAGGGAGTGTCGAGAGTCGAGGAAGATCTCACCTCTTCAATGTCCGCCTCGCATCGTAGCCTCAAAGCTGTGAGGAGCGTTTCCTGTCGTTACTGAGCACAGCGATATCATGGGCACAAGTCCTGGAGGAAGGTCAACGACGATGAAGCAGGAAGGCTGACGCAGCGTACGCGGTCGAGCTGTCGACTCTCGAGCGGAAACATACGGCCAGGCTCCCCGCAGATGTATCCACGCCATCCTTGGATATTCGGGAGCGACCGCTCTGGCCAGAGCCGATATGTCGCCGAAGAGAGATTACGGACTGAGGAGATGGCCGTTAGACGGAGAGGGCGGGCGATGGGAGAGCGCGCCTGCTCAGACCACCAACAGACCCCGGGCTGGTCAATATCTGCTGAGCAGAGCTTGAAAACTGGCGACGCCACTCTGGTCTTTGCAAGCCCGAGCACCGATATGGATGCGTGTCAAAATCCTGGAGGAAGGTAAGAAGATGAAGCAGAAAGGCAAAGGGGCAGCGTACGCGGTCGAGCGAGACCTATGTCCTCCAAACTCCGTATATGCCACGTCATCCCTAGATACGCGGGAGGAACCGCTCTAGCCAGAGAAGGCATGTCGCAGAAGAAGATTATGGACTTGAGGAGAAGCTGTAGGGGTCGTTAGACAGCGAGAAGGCGTCGATATGAGAGTGAGAGCGCACCTGCTTAGACCACCACGATACCGATGCTCGTTAAAGACTGGTTTCGTCCCAGAAGTCCGAGTCACTCCATTGTGTTCTTCCGTCATCGTATCGCAACAGATGCCGCATCCTTAAAAAAGGGACGATGCTCGGGGAGGCTCCGAGTCGTTGAGCGGTAGGGTAGGGGCGAAAAGGGCGAGTTTCTAATGAGAACGACGGCATGCATGGTGCGGGAGATGTACTCGGCGTTGAAGGAGGTGTATGCCACTGTGAAGGAGGCAGGATGTTAGCGGAGGATCATACAGCACAAAAAGGCCAGCGTACAGGACTGTCAGGGCCTCGTCCCCGACCATATCCAGTAGCAGGCACAGCTCAGGGTCTGAGAGGCTGGCAGAGCTCTCTCCTAAGTATGAGGAGCACGAAGGTCAAACGCAAGGCGTTCTCGGCGCATTCCGTGGCTTGGACCGCTTGGTCGAGGGTGAAGAATGGCTGGCGTGTGCTGGAGGGGCCGCGCGGCATGGTCTGATACGGCGGAATGCAGGTAAAGAGAGAGATTTCAGTGGCCAGGGCGTCGGGTCGGGTGATTCGGTCTTCGCTAGCTCGCCGTCAAGAGGAAGCGGGTGACATACGTGACTACTGATCTGATCACCGACGGCGACGACCAAGCGACGACCTCGATTCGCTACACCAGCATGATGATATGTGTTGCTCACCAGACGCCGGGTCGTACAGGAGATATGGATGTCTAGCAACTCGAATGCATTATGCGATTGTTTCCCTCTGGGTCGCGCTCCGAACGGCGTCGTAGATAGTAAAAAAACTGGGGGACGGAAGAGGCCGAGTAAGTACGCACCAATCACACCATCCATCCATGCACATACCACAATGGGAGGCTGCCAGTTGCGTCGCGAGGTACGCAGGAATGCCGACATCTTGAAAGTAGCATGAGCGGTGGAAAATAGGAAAGAAATAAACACGCACTGGTCGCCATAGTCGCACATTCCGCCCGCTGCGACCTGGTAGCACAGTTGCAAGCCCTCGTCGGGCACCTTCCCGAATCGTCTTCCCGTATTCCGAGTCATCCCAGTCCGGGCTTTTTTTCTCTGCCTTGCTCATCTTCTTTCCTTTCCGTCCCCGCCTCGGGCATCGGCGCCATTGTCTCGAGAGTCGTTGTGTGAAGGAGGTATCTATAGGCCGAGGCTGCGGCCAGACGTTCCGCCAGAGAAAAAAAAAACAAGAGGGCGACGGGGATGTCAGCGGAGCGGGTTCGCGGCATGCAAGGCTTGTAATCGACTGGAATGAATGCATGGGCGGTTGTGTAGCCCGAACGAGAGGAATTCGGGCAGCCGTCGTGGTGGTGGTGAGACGAAATGTGATCACGTCGCCGCTCATGACTCCGGTTTGTCATCGGAACCGCTCTTGTCTTCCACTTCCATGCAACAAATTCTGTCGGACGAATTCGCCTGAAATGAGCGTAGACCTCTCGCTCTCGCACTCCCATCTGACTTCCAGTTCATTGTCACTTCAACAACCCAGGGTCGACGTCGACGCTCCTCTGCTTTTAATCCAAGTGCTCCCTGGTCTTTTCTCCCCCAAACCCAGCAAGCAGCCTCTGCGCTCTTCATTTTCGGCCACTTAACGTCCCATCCGTCTCCGTTACGCGGATCCGGATCCGCCACCGCCAGTCGGAATCCTTCGCTAACCTCGCTGCCAACCTTCGCAGTCGTTTCGGTTCCGCGTTCCTTCCTTCCGCCATCCAACCTCGAAACTGTCAATCTCTCACCGTCTCGGTTGTCGTGGTTCTCTCGCGCTGCCTCCGCCGCGCGCGCTCTGCAGATCTGTTCCAGCTGAAGGTCCCAGTGTTGCTCGCGTCAAGCCAGGGGGTTACGATTGAGTGGAATTTGGGGCTCATGACGATGTGCCGACCACCTTTCCTCAGATCCTGAATCTCTTTAGCCAGGAAGCTATTGTCGCTCTTTGGAGTAGCAAACCGCCCACCTATGTGCGTCTACTCTTCCGCCTTTTCGTCGACGCTTCTGACTCGGATTTGATCATGTAGAGCGGAGCCTCTGAGTCGGCACGTAGTCGCAGGATAAAAAGGCGATCTTCGATACTGTCGCCGCTACGTACGCTTCTGCGTCGCCTTATCGTTCTTCCTTTCAGACTCTTGGCATTCCCTCGCTCTTCTTCCAACCCATTCATTCCCTTCTGTCGCCTCAATTAATCCGACCGCCTTCCTATTTTAGCTCTGACAAGACCCTCGAGCTCGTCGGCATGTCTGACACCGCTAAGGTCTTCGCCTCCTTGTTGTCCATCGTCATCCGCCCCCACTAATTGCAAGAATGAACGAACGCACCACCGTGATGAAGTCCACTGGTACGACTGCGACGGCGAGGCTTCGAGTTAGCATCAAATGCGCACCCATACCCACTCATTGCATGGTCCGTTGTCCTTCACTCCTGCGCTGCTCTCTGACTTTGTGCCTAGTGGACCCAGCTTCACATGACCGTTTCCTTCCCGGCCGGCTCACTACCCTCCTTCCTGATACTCATGCTAGAACGGTGTCCATACCATTGTTCGCCTCCGCATCCATCTTCTCAATGTCCGCATGTTGCCGCACAAGTGTGTTCCGCGTTGTGTCCCAGTGGGAGCACATCCGCGCCCATGTACATGTCTGAGCCGCATCAAAGTCAAAGACGATCGTCGCTGCTGTGGGTATGGTTTCCTTGGTGCTCGTTGTTAGATGGAGTGAGGAGAGACGAAGACGGGGAGATCTGTGTTGTGTTGTCTTGGTCTCTTGCTTCTTTGGTGTTTGTAGGTGTTGTGGGCGGAGGAAAGGTGAATTGCCAGTGGGGAAGCAGACATTGTTTGCTGGTACCCGTAGGTTTTATCCGTTGTCGGTGGGTTCTCTTTCCTTATTAAACAAGACATCTGAGCGCCCTAATGCCGTGTGTGTGATGTTCATAATTATGAGGCTTCCGCACCAAGCTCCGAATGACAGATTGACAGATTGCCGCCCATGCACCACTGCTGCTTGTCTTCTCACCATGACCACGCCGCACCGTCCCCAACCTTCCTCCGCAACTCCGACACCTGCTGCTCGGAGTCGTCGAATGAACTTGAAGTGGTTCATGCCTAGCCGCAGATCTTCTCCGATTCGCTCTGGTTCACCATCAGATAGCACATCTGATGGTGTAGCCGCCGACACAGCAACCACATGGCTTGGTGCACTTCTCCAAAGAGCCCAGATGGGTGCCACTGCAAATGGGGCATTCACACCAGCAAAGGATGTCTTCCAAAGCATTGTGTTGTTGCTAGAGGATGTCAAGGTTGCATTTGTTGCTATTTTCCGGGATTCCTACTGAAATTATTACCAGAAAATGGAGGACAATCAGGAAGTGCTGAAGGATATCTGCGAGAAGATCGTCAGCACACTCCAGACCCTGCAACATGTAATCCCGGCCCACCCCAATGATGCAAGTACAGCACAATTGAGGGAGAAATGCCATGATTTCCGACAGTAAGTGTTGAATGTGCTTTGAAAGTTTTAAAAAAAACTGACGTCCTAGACTTCTGGTTGGCCTCTCAGGAAAGGTTGAGGAAATCAAGAAGGCAAAATCGGGTGGACACCTGAGATTCAAGGCATTTGTCCTTCCGAGCATTATTGCCCGTGCCATTGTCTCCTATGAGAAGTGTATTGAGGATCTCCAAGAGGAACTGAAGGTATGCATGCGGGTACTTGTTGATATATATACATTCAACACCTCCAGCTCTTGACAATTACCGATACCAATCCAACTTTGCATACTGCTCATGCTCAGATTACACAAAGTCATGAGGTGGCCGTTCTCCCAGCAGATGGTCTAAGGTGTGTGTCAATCAGAATACAGGTCCTCATATCCATCAATGTTTTAGGTGGTTTGCAGACACCTTCAACCCTGAACTTGCTCGATCACATATTGAAGGTGCATTGGCTGGAAGCATTAGTGATATAATCCAGGCCATCTGGGACAATCTCACAAGTCCCATCTGTGCAAGGTTGATTAACACCCCCAATCCCCTGGACAAGGTTCAGATACTATTTGGTCACCTTGATGCACAGTTTGGACATACAGTGCTGGTTCACAGCTTTCAAGAAGCTGTGTTGAAACTGGGTGGCATTGACTATATGCTCAATCACAGGCTTCAGGACAGTGTCAATGGTCGAACTTCACACAGTCTTCTTTCCAGGCGGGCACTGGATCCTGAGCACAGCATTTTGCAGCAGAGACCTGTTCAAGGTAATGATCCAGAGGTTTCCAAAGATTCAAATTCTGACATCCTCTCGAGATGAAATTCAAACCACCAAAAGCTGCCCTCTTCCCTCAAAATTCTTCCAAGGTCGTAAAGATATCCTATTGCAGTTGGATAGACTCTTCCAGCCAATAGAGAAGAAGGAGCAGAAAATTGTGCTACTGCATGGTCTTGGTGGAGCTGGAAAGACTCAGATTGCCCTGAAATTTATTGCAGAGTCTGGAGCCAGGTTTGTCAGGTTTTGAAACTATCAAGTATAACTCATTTGGCGGATAGATTCACTGACCAGTTCAAGATCAATGCAAGTAGTGCAGAAACCATTGAAGCAGGCTACAAGCAAATAGCACTGGTAAAGAAACTGGGAGATACTGCAGAAGCTGCTCAAACCTGGCTGAAAGCACAACATGCTGAATGGTTACTTCTCTTTGACAATGCTGATCAGCCAAATTTGGATCTGGAAGCATATCTTCCCCAATGTAATCATGGAAACATTTTGATTACCTCGCGAAACCCTGGACTCTGGGCTTATACTGGATCCCCAGAAAAGGCTATTGCTGTCTCAAATTTATCCCTTGATGATGCAGTTCTTCTGTTGCTCAATAGAGCCGGTGTAGTGCTGTGGAATGAGAACAAGACACATGCAACTCAGATAGTTCAGGTATTCAAACTAGTTCATTTATTGATATTATTTAAATATTTTACCAGGAGCTTCACTGCTTTCCACTTGCAATAGTACAAGCTGGGGCATTTATCTCCAAATCATCTCCCTTGCAACAGGATATTTCGAAATATATACCACTCTATCAGGGGAACAAAGATACCCTATTAAGCAGGAAGCCTGAGCAGTCCCATGGGGCTTACCAGTGGAGTGTGTATACCACATGGCAGATCAGCTTTGATCAGCTTGGGCCCCAGGCTGCTCAATTTCTGCAGCTATGCTCATTTATCCACTTTGAGGGGATCACAGAGGATATGTTCCAAAGGGCATCTGAATATACACCTGGAAATGAGCGACTGGATCCCAGCGTTGAGACATTGCAGCCAGCTTCAGATTTCCTGTCAAGCTTTAGGAATGCACAGTCAAATTGGAATAGCCTAGAATTTGCAGAAATGATGTCAGACATCTGTGATTACTCTCTCATGACATGGCAGACTGATGCATACTCAATTCATCCCCTTGACACTTGTACACCAATGGTCGAAGACAATAATTAGTGATCTGGCAGGCCAAAGAAAATTAATGGTTGCTCTTCTGGGGATGGCCGCAGCCTGTAGCACAGAGGTTATGCAAAAGATACAATTGCTGCTACATGTTATGCTGTTATCAGAAGATGGGGATATTCGAGGAACTGGGTTTGAAGGTCCCTTTGGAGATGTCTTCCAGGAAGGAGGAATGTTCAGAAGAGCAGAAACCCTCCGAAGTGATATCCTCATAAGGAGTGATGCTCGTCTTGGTAGGGAGCATCCCAAGACTCTTGTAGCAATGAGCAAACTTGCTGAAACATTCTGGAGCTTGGGACAGTACACAGAGGCGCAGAAGCTGCAGGAGCAGGTGCTGGAGAAATGGACCAAGCTGCTGGGTGCTGAGCACCCCAACACCATTAATGCAACAGCCAACCTTGCGGCAACGTTCTGGAGATTGGGACAGTACACAGAGGCACAGAAGCTGGAGGAGCAGGTGCTGGAAAAATGGACCAAACTGCTGGGTGCCGAGCACCCCAACACCATTGATGCAACAGCCAACCTTGCGGTGACGTTCCGGAGCTTGGGACAGTACACAGAGGCACAGAAGCTGCAGGAGCAGGTGCTGGAGAAACGGACCAAGCTGCTGGGTGCTGAGCACCCCAAAACCATTGATGCAACAGCCAGCCTTGCGGCGACATTTCGGAAATTGGGACAGTACACCGAGGCACAGAAGCTGCAGGAGCAGGTGCTGGAGAAACGGACCAAGCTGCTGGGTGCCGAGCACCCCAGCACCATTGATGCAACAGCCAGCCTTGCGGCGACATTTCGGAAATTGGGACAGTACACCGAGGCACAGAAGCTGCAGGAGCAGGTGCTGGAGAAACGGACCAAGCTGCTGGGTGCTAAGCACCCCGACACCATTAAGGCAACCACGAATCTTGCAGCAATCTACAACAAGTTGGGGAGGTATTCTGATGCACAAAGGCTACAGGACAAGGTACAGGAGCAACAAAAAAGCCAGCTGCCCTGAGCTGGAAAGCATGACAGGACGCAACCACTGAGCAATAGGTTAATAGCTAATAAGAACATTCTACCATTTTGTGACACTTTATGGCATACCAAGCTCAGCAAGTGATCGTCAGAAACGCCCCAGATCGTGTGATCACACAGCGGGGGTTGTTCCTGCTTTAAATCGTTCAAAGCGAGCACGAGTTGTATCCAATCAAAATACTTTGTAATCAGTTTTGTACCGCTCGATTTTTCGAAGGCAAACAGTAGGTGTTTCTGGATACTTATTCTTCTGTAGGGGTTGGAAGCAGCTCATGAGGCATGAAAAGACGAACAAGATTATCGGTTGACTCAGAACTTGAACCCTACTTACAGTAACTTACGACACCGACGCTGGGACTCGATATAAGTCGGAGCGAAACTAAGTACACTGTCAGGCTCGTCAGCGGAATGTTTTCACTTTGCAACAACACCCCTTTGAGGAGTCCTTGGGATGTTATCATATGTGGTCTCGTTCACAGCGAGCACGAGTCGTGGAGTCAAAGCCGGTTTTTTTGGGCGGTAAAGGACCATGTGTTTATGAACTTGGGGGGTGAGGCCATTGCTTCGCATGGCAGATACGAGTACTCACATGGTACTGTAGTGTTTAGACCAAGTGTTCGGCGGGTGTCACACGTCACCGCAAGTGTTCGTTTGGGTAGGTGTTCAAATTACCATATATGGCAATTTGATGGTGGCTAAGCCGAAATTTTGATCATATTCTGCCATTTTAGGACAGAAAATGGCTCAAATTCTCGACCGTCACCGTCACTAGCACCAAAAGTGTTCAGTTCAAGGGCCAACATCACCCGTCACTCGAACACTTGGTCTAAACACTACAGTATGGTGAAGCATAGGAAGTTGGGCCAATGAAACCTGTGCTACGGCGGCTACACATCGGTGTTCCATGTCTGTCGGACTCGGACTGCGTGCCGACAATCCAATCCAGTGAGGGAACGGCAACTCTGCTGGCCTTGGACCTCTAATTAGCAGTGCACCTTTGCCCAGGCCTCTCAGCATTACTTCAGGTGCTCTTGTGAGTGGAAATCTGGGATTGAACGAGCCTCCAAACCCTAGTTTTTGTTTTTGTGAGAGCCTATGCTGCTCATGATGTCCTCAGTACGCGGGACTCGCGGCGGGAGGGAACGTTGAGCCGGCGGGTGTAGTTGGGCAAGCGGACAGTGGGAGGAACACTGCTGAGTGGTGAAAAGCGGAGCTGTACAATCACAGTAAGTAGAAACCACACCGAATTGAATGAAAATCCTTTTCTGCGTGCGTGATCCTGCCAGAACGTGTAGTGAGTGGCATCTTGTGACTGAGATTATTGCTGTCTCGTTTATTCTGAACAAGACAGGGCCGGCGCTCCGCGCCGACCACAAAAAGCAGAAGTCAATATGTATTAGAAGAGAGTCGTCTAGGTAATGTAACGTGGCTCCTGTGCTATTACCAGTGACCACTGCACCGCTCTTTCGTCTGTGGCCATGTTGCTTATCCGTTCTTCAAGTTCTTTGTGATGTTCGGGGCGAGGAGATTGAGAATGCTGAGCTACAACAAAATTCATCAGTATGACAGATTCGAGTAGCACATCCAACATATGCCAGATTGGGCTCAGACAGAGCTGAAACCAAAATACCGCCGCTGGTCTTCGGGCGTCGTTGAGGTAATGTATTCAGGCCGGACTGGACTGTCTGGGCGTTGATCGTGGTTGTCGTCGGACCGGCGATGTGGGCAGAAGGGATCTGGTGTTGAATTTTAGCTAGCGAGCAGTTCGCATACACGAACGGCCGTTATCTCGCAGTCCTGAAAGCAGGAATGTGAGCGACTCGTTCACATGACTCCGAGTCAGGACACACCTTGGGCTATAGATGCTCGGTCTCCCAGCGCGGCTGACTATTCACAGCGGGCTCGAGCTTGAGCCTCGGTTTCAAATTGGATTACTCGGATGACATGGCATCGTTGGTGCGATTGGTGGAGCCATTAGCGGTACTCGCCTCTGTTATTTTGTCTGTTGTGTAAGGTATTGCTTGTAGACTGTTTATAGCAGGAATGTAAGTGAATCGTTCACATAAACACGGAAAACAGCTCATGTAGCTCCCGCGGACTGCCAGCTCATACCAACTGCCGCCATTCTCGATTCATTAATTGCATGAGAGTCATGAGCGGTCGTTTGAATCGGCGTGAGGAGTGCTCATTGCCGCGAGGTTGCTTGGGGTACTTGGTACTGGAATGCGAATGAATCCGAGTCGGCAGGCGGTGATCACAGTATAAAATTGGCCACACACCTTTCCCGATGACCAAGAGCTTGCACATAACTCCAACGTGCCCGGTTCGTCTCCTATGAATATTCTGTCTGTATATCGGCAGCATCGGAGCACACACCTGGATCCGTGGCCAAATTCTTCCCTGTGCCCGCGAGTCTCGCCATACATCGTTCTCGCCGACTCATCGACTCTTGACATTCGAGTAACTTGGAAGCTGGCGTAGCTCAGCGTCGGAAGGTTTTGCTCAGATCGTTTGCGTGGTCTTGCGCAGATTGCCTGGTGTGTCAGTATTGATGGAGACCTTGCCAGTGATATGTTGCGGAGGCCGAAGAGAGCACAGAGGCTTGGTGTTTTGAGAGCAGCTTTGAAAATCGCAGATGGGCAGAGAATTGAGGTTGGAGGCTTGAGTGATACTGAGCAGCTTGGGATAGTAGAACCATTGCATGGTGGTGGTCGAAAGCAAGGAGTGTTGATGGGATCAAGGCAAGAAGCCCTGACACCCTGACCTGTGCGAATTGAGTGCTTGCTGCGCATTGGCGCTCAGATCTGTTGAGTTCTTATCCTTTTGTGGCAGAAGTTCTTGCCAAACATCACGCCAAAGTGATACGTGACATACGTGTATGCTCGAAAATAACTGTAACTTAACGGGCTGCGCGCACTGGCATGCGGCGTTAAGTTCCAATCACAATAACTTGAACCTGCAGAGTTTGGCCGAGTATCGAGCGTGGTCGAGCGCCCGGGACTCGGATAATCGCATGCGGAGACGGTACGGCGATTGCCGGGGATATTGGCGCGTGGAGCCAAGTTCCCGGATCAAGACACTAGGCCGTGATCGGAGCGCGCAGCCAAACAACCTGCGCCACAAATTGATACCTGTCGTACGGGTAATGATACGAGTAAATACGAGTAATGCACACTGATGAAATATCTTCCACAATCACTGGCATATCCAGAATCCACGTCTGATTTCGACGACACTTACCTGTTGGAGCGGGAGAAGTATTCAAAATCCATTGCACCAGTAGTATCAATTGTCCTGCTTGATGTAACTCCCGGAATTTTTGTAGATTTTGTGAGATGTGCACGGAGGAGAACGGAGCGAGCACAACGCGGTGGCATGATACCACATGACCTGATGTCACATGACGTGATATCATGCCACATCACACACCTCCTTTCCTCGCCATCATGAGCGGCCAGTTCGTCTACGACTACTCTGGCACTCCTGGAAGCCTACCCATTGTGCTCCCACATCCTACAGTATCTCTCAGCCCGCTCAACAGCTCCGCATGATGCCAGCATCGCCGTTGTCGACATGATGTCATCTCCACCGCAAAGGACACACCGAGCACGTAGGAGGACGATTTGGGCAGAGATGAGTGCATCTGGACCTTGGTGCGTTGTCTACACACAATCCCTAGTCTCTCTGACCTGCCACTGCATGCCAAACTCGACATCGACGCCGCTTAGCATTGGCCAAGCAAAAGCAACCTACATCTTTGACGTACACCGTGCTATCGACCTCTATTGCACACCTTGCGCATCCACCGATCTCCAATGATACCATCCGCCCATTCAAAATGCCATTGGACCTTCCATATGCGTGGTATTGAGTGCCTCAGACCCTCCACCGACCCTCCTGCCAATGCTGCCCGCCCAATGCAGGTGTCGGATTTGTTCACCGAGAAAGATGTCGAAGCTGCGGAGGACGCGGACACAGAGACTGCAACGGCTGGAATGGGACCGTGCTCACTGTCGACAACCACCGCAAGCTGTGCCCCGGCAAATTGAGCAGCGACGAAGCTTAACGACGTGCTAGAGTATACCCTTTGTGTATTGCCCTCCCATCTCGTCTCATCTCTCTTGTCTCATGTTCATTGCCGTGCGACCTTGCCAGTTCTACTCTTGACACTGGCTCCATGAACATCTCGACCCAGAAGCATGTCCCGCCCACTCTGATCTCCAGCGAGCGCACAAGTCCGTCAACTTCGACCTCGACGGATACTGGACCCACCATCGTGCTTTGTATCTGGGTTAGTAGGTAGTACTTCAATATATACCCAGATTTGCAAATTGGTGTGGGATACAAACCTGCAAAATGTGCCGGTTACAACCTTGCAAATCTTGCTGGTTATGAATCCGCACGGTGCTGGTTGCTAATCCACACTGGTGCAGGTTGGCAAACCGCACTCGTGCCAGTTGGCAATCTGCATCCATTTACCATTCGAGCGGATTACCAATCCGCACGTTTGCGGATTGGTAACCACCACCGCACCTAATATGCCCACCTATCTCCTCCTACTAGAGGGTCCACCCATGAGGGGTGGACGCTCTAACAAGAGGGCTTAAGGGTAAGTTACTGTGGGTCGGCTAATTCCCAGGGGAGGTTGGGACATGGGTATTGGGAGACCTCTGCCCGACATCCCCGACCACCTCCCGACGTCCCCGCCCACCGCCATCACCCCGCCCATTGCCTTGGACATCATCACCGATGCCCCTCATCAACATCACACCTCGTCACTGTGCATCAGCGCACACCGTCACCCGCCGTCTCCCGCCATCACTGTTGATCGTCACCATCATCATCATCACCGCCCTTCCCGCCCGCCGCCCGCCGTTGATGCCCGATGCTCCAGTGACCATGGTGTGACCAAAAACATAAAAGTTGTGCATTGACTGGTAAATCACCCTGTGACAAACCGCTTAGCAAGATACCCAGTATTTAAGTAGTTATGGGCAAAACAAGGGTATTATCCTTAACTGATGGACACAAAAATAAATTTAAAAGATCCAGGAAAATACCAGAGGCTTTGCTTTGACTTGCTATGTATATCCATGTTGTTGTTCCTAGACAGCACAGAGTACTGAGGGAGATATCAAAGAAATTGAGAATTATCCTTAACTGATGGACATAGGAAATAAATTTTATAAAAATGCAGGAAAAATACCGCAGGCTTCGCATTGACTTGCTATGCATACCCATGTTGTTGTTACTATACAGCATGGAGTGCTGAGGGAGATATAAAAGAAATCAACAATTATCCTTAACTGATAGTTTTAATTTTAGAAAATGGTGCAAAAAATATCAGGGCTGCTTGAGCACTCGATGATGTAATACCTTCAGTTCCTATTGAAAATCTGCATAATTGAAGGATATATGGGCACCACAATGAGTGATCTAAAGACTTGCCCAACAAGTAAGAATAGCTTCACAACCGTGCAGCCAATGACCATGATTTAGCTAAGGAACAGAGATATAGCAAGGACAAACAGAATTACACATTATAATTGACTATCAGAGGTAGTCTTGGAAATATCCTTAACTCAGATGGAAATCCAATGATAGTATAGTATCTTGAGATCCACTAGGCAGCTGGCTGCGATCCAAGCTGCATTGTGTATTAGAACAAGGTTGATACCCTTTCAGAGATTTATAGTCCACTGGGGCCCTTGGTCAAGATGTTATGGCCACAGGGACCCTCAATATTCAACCAGACATATCTCAGGCTGTAGTTAAGCTATGACAATGACTCTTATATTTTCCGAGAGGGACATGGGCCTGCTCTGGCCTCCCCACTCCACTAATTTTCATTGGTCATAGTCACGGAGTGGTGGATGCATCTATGTCTCCTTAGATAACACTGATCAGGGGTTTGTATGAGATCTGTGATAGATATGGGCCTAGTTCAAGTGGTAGAAGGGTTATTTGGTATGGAGCTACAGTTTTGCCTCCAAGCTTTGTCTCAGATCTGAAATTATTCAAAACCCAGAGTTCATAGTAGAAGGGGTACATTTCTACTACGGACATGAACCCTGTCTTCCGGATACATGGCTATATCCAATGGAACAACTTGTGTAAGTTGTTATAGGGCCTAGTAGAGGTCCTACTATATGTTTCTTACATCTATGGACTCTATATACTGGCTGTAAACCGAGTTTCAACTACAGGATGTGATGTTACTTGAATGTCACAGCAGAATATCTGCGTCATTAGTCCACTTGTGATACACTAGAGTCTTAGATTTTCAGTCCTGAGAGACACCTAGGGTCCTGCTCCATCTCTATCTACTTAGATCTTCAACCGGACTCAAGATGGAAGCACAATCTTGCCAGTTCTGACAAGGGCGTGCATGCAGATTCATGTTCTGTTCCTTTACACAGTCTCTGTTACATATCGGGAGCACATAGTAGGATGGCCAGAGATCCTCTAGACCCAAATACCAACTGAGGCAGAGCATTCCTCACAGAGTTATGACTAGGTAAACTTCAAGTAGTTCTATGATAGCCAGAGGGTTAGGTTGACAGCCCAAAAATATAGTAAAGGCAGATTATGGTGTGTACATCTGGGCACTACAATGTACAACTTGGATGAAGGGTATTAGGCATATAACCATTGAGATATTACGCAAATACTGGCCATCAGATCATATGTAGGTTAAGGATAATATATTTGGTGTTCGGTTTATGGCCTGTTCTTGACACTGTGTATTGTTCAGGCTGGCTCTCTACTGATATTTGAACCCTCATGCATAGACCAAGAGGATAGAGACTATATATCTGGACTGTCAGTTCAGGATAATTGTGTAATCCTTTAATAGCTCCCTCAGTACTGTATCTTGTAATAAAAGAACAACACATATAAACAAAGTATGTCCATTCAAAGCCTCTGGATTTTTTTTAAAAAAAAAATATTGTCCATGTCCATCAGTTAAGGATAATTCTCAATTTCTTTGATATCTCCCTCAGTACTCTGTGCTGTCTAGGAACAACAACATGGATATACATAGCAAGTCAAGCAAAGCCTCTGGTATTTTCCTGGATCTTTTAAATTTATTTTTGTGTCCATCAGTTAAGGATAATACCCTTGTTTTGCCCATAACTACTTAAATACTGGGTATCTTGCTAAGCGGTTTGTCACAGGGTGATTTACCAGTCAATGCACAACTTTTATGTTTTTGGTCACACCATGGTCACTGGAGCATCGGGCATCAACGGCGGGCGGCGGGCGGGAAGGGCGGTGATGATGATGATGGTGACGATCAACAGTGATGGCGGGAGACGGCGGGTGACGGTGTGCGCTGATGCACAGTGACGAGGTGTGATGTTGATGAGGGGCATCGGTGATGATGTCCAAGGCAATGGGCGGGGTGATGGCGGTGGGCGTCGGGAGGTGGTCGGGGATGTCGGGCAGAGGTCTCCCAATACCCATGTCCCAACCTCCCCTGGGAATTAGCCGACCCACAGTAACTTACCCTTAAGCCCTCTTGTTAGAGCGTCCACCCCTCATGGGTGGACCCTCTAGTAGGAGGAGATAGGTGGGCATATTAGGTGCACCACCGGTACAGACTCGTAACCAGCAAAGTGTGCAGGTTGGTGCTCTGCACATCCTTCCCACAGTGAGATCCTTTCACGGTTCATCCTCAACATTATGCACCTCAAATGACCTGGCTTTCTGAATAACAGTAGCAGCACTGATGTTTTCTAACGTTTTTAACTTTGTGCAAACTGCCACAACATTTGGACAGGAAACCACTGTCTGGGTCAGCCAAGTATGGCTGCTAGATGTTCAAAGTTGGATCGACGTTGGAGCTCTTTCCCGTGAGGTTGTGCTGGCCTGATGAGGATCAGCAAAGGCATTTCATGGACAATGCGCCATGGTGTACCGCCTACGCTAAGCTCCGTCTTTACTTTCCTCATTGAATAAATGATTGCCACCGCTGAGGTTCGAACCGGGGCATCCTGGGCAAGAGACGGAACAAACCGGAGGTCACCTCCCAATAAGGCTAAAGTGCACTTTTAAAACGTTACAGGGGTCGTGAAGAGGTCGTCGAAACTGCCCTGACAGGTGTTTGATGGATGAGTAGCAAGTACTCGTAATTGGCAATCCACACGCAAGCAGAATGGCGACCAAAGGTCTAACAAGCTTGAGCAGTTATGTGGCTAGCCCTCTCTGCCTACAACCACAAAATATTATACATCTTTTCTTTTCTTTCCTCTTCCTCTTCCTTTTCTACTTCTCCCCTGCATGCTACCCCTACCCCTGGCTCTCATACGCATTACTCTTATGCTTCGGGGTAAAGCCCCACGTCTCCGGCGCCGGACTCAAAAACATCTCCGAGATGCGCACCCAGTCGCGGCTGTCCCCACTCGCCAAGAGTGTTTCTGCGTTTTGGGGAACAGTCAGGAGGAAGGAAGGGGAAGGAAGAGACACACGATAATCCATACTCGGCATACTTCCGAATACCTTCCAGCCGCTCGCGCGAGCTGATGACCCACTCTCGACGTTCTGCCGAATTGTTAGGATATGTAGATGTAAAGAGGCAGGAGAGAGAAGGACGTGCGTTTTATCTCAGTGAATATCCACGGCTTGATCAACGCTCCTCGAGCGACCATGACATCGTCTACCCCGCTATGATAGACCGTTTCCCAGTACGCCGTTCCGGAATAGCAATCGCCGTTCCCAAAGATGGGGATGCGTGGGACTGGGAAGGAGGTAGCATCGTCAGCGGACGGGAATTTGGGAAGGAGAGCTTGAAAGCCACGCACGGTCCTCATCCGCCTCCCTAGCACGTACAGCGTCGACACACGGCTTGATGTACTGCCAATCCGCGAGCTTTGTATAGCACTGCTGTCGTGTCCTCCCATGCAGCTGCCGCGCCCGTTAGATGACTGGCTGAGACACGAGAAGAAGGAAGGTACTCACCGTCAACGCACCGACCCCGCACCATCCTCGTTCGCCTGTCGTCTCTCCTCCACCAGCGCCGTCCCCAAGCATTCGCGGCATGAGCTTATGCACCGTGTTCCGCCCGTCCTTGACACCTGTGCGCAGCTTGACGGTGACGGGGATTTCGTCCAGAGCGCGCGACATCCCTGCGACTAGGCGCGCGAGGCGGGCTGGGGTGTCCAGCACTGAACGGGGGGGTGGTAAATGGAGAGGGAGAACGAAGAGGGATAGACGCACGCGCAGACCCACTTCCCGTCTTGAAGACCAAATCGATCGGGCACCCACAACAGGTCGACGAAATCGATCCCACCCGCATCGCCGACTTCGCGCGCAATGACCTCCGTCGCGCCTACCACAGCAGAGACCTTGGAGCCCGCAATCTGGATGCCGAAGGTCCGCTCGGAAGGATGTCGTCGGACAAGAGACCATTCTTCCTTTGCGCCGGACAGGAAGGGACGAGGCGAGGCCCACTGGAGTACTTTAGCATGAGATAGCGATGCGGGTAGGTGCACGTACTCTCACCACAGGTGATATCGGCCCCGTAGGACACGCAAAGACGGCGGAAGGGCAGATTACCGACGGTCGTGAGTGGTGCGAGGTCTACGCGCATTAGTTTCGGACTGGCAATGAATCGGTCCAAAAGACGCACAAGTCTTCCCCTCCCAGTGTAATCTCCGCTTCTCGCTAAACCGCATGGGCACGTCCGCTGTGTCTTGCGCTGCCTCCACCGAGGATGAGCTACCGGTGCGGGTCTGTATGGTTTTTGTGGTCGAGTCGACATCCATCGGCGGCTGGTCTTGCTCTTGTTCAGCCTCCCCAAGTACGAGGGCCCCGCTAGCGGTTGTCGTCACAGGTGCCATGCCGCGTTTGGCCAAATCCTTCTCGTCCTCTTTCTGGTAAGCGACCGTTATGGGAAGGGGATACTTTGCCAGTGTTAGCAGTGCATTGGCCGAAGCACATAACAGAGGACGAACCTTCTTGGTCCTCAATAGCTTTTGAGTTTCTGTCGAGAGACGATTGACCTCGGCGCTTGCTACCGCCGCGCGCTTGTCCTCATCTGTGACGAGCTGTAGGACGCCTGCGTCGTCAAGCTTGGAATGCGCAGAGAGGTATCGACAGCGGAAGCCGAATCTACGAGGTCGTGAGTGAAAAATACGGGTGAATTTCGCTGGGACGCACACACCCATCTCCTCAAAGATCGGGCAGATCGTCTTGTACGACGTGCTGGGTACCGGTTCACCGCTCTCGACCGGTAGAGGTATAGGCATATCGTTTATGTCGTTTGTTTGCGGGAGGCCCAAGTCTGGCGGCTGCGTCGCGAGGTACGAAGGAATGTCGTGGTTAATCCGACATCTTAAAAGTAACATGAGCAGTGGAAAATAGGAAAGAAAATGAACACGCACTGGTCGCCATAGTCGCACATACCGCCCGCTGCGACCTGGTAGCACAGTTACAAGCCCTCGTCGCACACCTTGCCGAATCGTCTGCCCGTATTCATCCCGGTCCGGGGTTTTTCCTCTGCCTTGCTCATCTTCTTTCCTTTCCGTACACTGTCTCTGTCATCTCCGCCATTGTCTGCAGAGTCTCGGCTGAGACGCACACCCTCGGCCGCGTCGTCGTCTGGCGTCGGAAGGCTCGTCGTGTGAAGGAGGTATCTGTGGGCGAAAGCTGAGGCTGAGAAGGGCGGAACACAGGGAGGATAGAAAGGCTGACGTACTTACTACTCGGGCTTTATGAGCGCGGTAGCCGCTGAGAAACCCCGCTGATGGGCCTCTCACGCGCAACCGTCGCGGTCGAAGCATCACCAAATTGGGCGGGTCGTGGTAAGGCACGGCGAAGCCCCTTGTAACACCTAAAATACGCTGCAAGCCGTTGAAATAATTATTCCATACTTGCAAGGGAATGATCCCTTTGGGAAGTCGATGCAAGCCGCTATAAGACTTTCAAGGCTTGTAACGCGTCGTAACCCTTATAGCACCTTGTAGCGGTTTAAAAGGCTTACGCGGTGTTGTACCGCCCTTTCAGGGCTTGCAAGGGCGTTGGGGTAGGGCGTAAGGATAGTGGGAACCATAGGCTTCTCTCTTTTTTTCTGTCCTTTTATCATGTTCTCGCCTTCCCTGTCCTTAAGTATTGGTCTTACAACTCAGGCTTCATTTCATGGAGGCAACTTGCATCGAACGCTCGATCTTACGGGTTCAAGAAACTTAAGAAGGCATGTCTTACTGCTGAGCCACACAACCATGGAAGTTTAGGTGAACAACTGGGGTAGATGCTCGACAACTTTTTTGCCTGGACAGCTAACAACATAAGTTCTTTGATTCTAGGTAGTATATGATTCCGCGCGCTTGTCTCAATGCGAATCAAAAGGCTGCAACATGAACGACCGGCGCGCACATCAATTCTTTCGGAAGTAGCACGTGGGCGCGTCACTCACCATTCTTGGCCCGAAAAACACAAGTTCGCACATGTTCTTACGCTGCCCCAATGCTCACCCGCATGTATGCTTTTGAAATAAATATACTGACTCCACAACGTTAAGAATAGAACGACTCACATGAACACGGCGTCTGGGAGCAGCAGTCGTAGGAGAAGAGGCCCTATTTTCGCTTGCGGCACCATTGGAAAGTTTACGACACCGCCGACTCGGTGTTTCTTGCTGTGAGACTGCTAGGTCTCGCTCTTTTTCCCGTTGCACAGCTCGTTGGGGCTCTGCGACAGCGAAGTTGGTGCGATCTTGCAGCGGAGAGTGGATTGCTGAGAGGCTTCAGGGATAGGGTGGTGCATTTGCGTCGTTCCAACTTTGGCGATTACGGCGAGGGCTACGGTGCAGAAGAGAATATGGAGGAGACGGCGGCCTGTTGGTATACTCGTTAGAGCTAGATGAAAAGAGCAGAGAAACACTCACATTTGAGGTATAGCGCGCCGAACGCAGACATTTTCTTTGGCAGCGCTCGGGTGTTGGGCTGGAGAGGTGCGACCGATGACATCGGATAAAGCGAGGCGGAAGCGGCGATGGCGTTGACAATGACGAGAGCGGAGGGCATGCGCTGTGAGCAATTCTCTCAGTTTGCGGTTTCCAAACGTCCTGCGAGCGCGAAATGGTTGTCCACGTCGAGAGCGCGCGAAGGATGGGTATGTTCATGGAGTTGGCTGCTGGCAAGTAGTGAGTGTTGAGCACTCAGAGGAGACTGCAACGCACCACAACTCGAGCACTTGAGGATGTGAGCTAGATAAGAAGTCGGCTGACCACGCAAGGGTGCTTTTGCCCAAATAACTCACCGAGTGGACAGAGAGCGAGAAATGTGCGGTGCGCGTCTGCGTCTGCGTCGACGGCCTGTAGAGCAAAGCCACACATGATTTGCCCCCCCCCCACATGTTGTCCTCGCCTAGCAGACGCCTCCGCCTCGAGGGTCCGGTTGTGTACGTTCATATGGCCTGTCGAAAGCTCGTTAGCATCGTATTAGGCCACCGAAGCAGGATGCTCACCTTGTACGCGTCGGATACGCCCTCGCGCTCGGTCTTCATCGAGACGTCACAGAGCAAGTAGCGTCTGAACTTGGCAGGCGCCCGTGTACGTCGATTAGACAAGAGAACAATTTTGAGGCCCTGGAGGTGGCCGTGGGCATGGCGTATGCGGAGACGAGCGGTTTGGATCAAACGAGCGTGGCAAACGAGCGTGCTCTGCGAATGGTAACAGCAAAAAATGAAGGCGGCGAAAGCATAGCGACGGGCTAACAAGGGGTTTGGAAGGGGTTAATAACAGGGCTGAAAGTATTGCTGCTCCCGCAAGGCTTGCGGGAGGCTGGCAAGTGGCTTGGAAGCGAGATGCAAGCCGCTAAAAGGCTTATGTAGGCATTGCAGCGGCTTATTGATATCAAAAGCCGTTGTGATGGTGCGACCAATTTGGTGATGAAACACACTGGCGCTCTTGGAGACGCCGCGGAGAGCTCGAAGCACGCCCAGCATCTCTCCGAATTACCTTATGCAGTGAACCTGGAACTCAAGATAGCCCAGCAGCACCACCCAGCGCAGGATTGTGGAGCGCGTGAACGAGGTTAACACCACTACGCCTACTCCACTGGCCCTGGACCCACATACCTGTACGCCCCGTCGCCGTTCGCCACGCACTACGACCCCGAGCGCGGGCCGCCGCCCCCACCGCCGCCGCCACATGGCTACCACCCGCACCCACACGACCCACATGCCCACGGACACTACGCCCCGATGCCGTTCCCGATTCCCGGCCAGCACCACGGCCACCACCCGTACGGCGTGCCCTACCCGATGCCCATCATGCAGGCCCCGCCAGGCAGCGCGTCGCCCGGAATGATGCAGACCCAGCACCAGCAGCCCGTGGACCCCGCCAACTACACCTACACCGACGATGCGGGGACAAAGCTCTCGGAAAGGGTGAGGAGACGCTGCTTCAACTGCTGCACGACCGAGACGAGTACGTGGCGGCGCTCGAATTTGAATGCGGGGAAGGTGGTGAGTCGTTCTTGTCTTTGCTTTGTGGACGAAAGCTGATGATGCGAATAGCTGTGTAACAAGTGCGGCTTGTTTGAGAGGACGCATAATCGTTCCAGGCCCGAGGCGTTCCCGCACAAGAGGGCTCCGGTCCCTGGTGGTGGCTCGCCGAGAGTGCAGGTGTGTGATTTCCTTCATCGTCCTCCTTGTTTGGCCACACCCTTGTTCATATCCCTGTCGTCTCGCACCTCCTTCATAACCATCCTTTTCTGCTTCGCTGTTACTCCCTTCCTTCCCCGTTCCTCCTGCTTCCCTGTCATTTTATCATCCTACCCTTCGACGTCTTCATTTCCTCTCAACTCGGTGCCGTCTCGTCCCGAGTCGCTCGTCCGCCCATTCTTCCTTCCTATCGTCCTTCCCACTATTCTGCCTTCGTCGTCCTCCTTGTTTGTCCACCCCCACCCTCGTTTCGCTGCTACTCCGCTTCCTCGTTTCTCCATCCCTTCCCGTTCCTGTCATTTCATCATCCTACTCGGCTGCTCTCTCCTTCATTCTCCCATATCGGTACTCGGTGCCGTCTGGTCTCGAGTCGCCTGTCGTCCTTCTTCTTCTCTCTCTCCATCTGGTCTCCTCTTCCGAGTCGCTAACCACCCCTCCTCCTACAGCCCTACCCACCACCCTCGCCACAGCAACCCTCATCCGCACCCCAACACCAGCAGCAACAACAGCAACAACACCAGGCGTACATCCCACCCCCACCGCTCCCGCCGCCGCACTCTGCCTCTGCCGCCGCCCAAGCTCAGGCCCAAGCCCAGGCCCAAGCGCAGGGACAACAAGTGTACCTCCCGCCCATCGCGCATCTCGTACCCGGTGCGAACGGCCACGGACAGGAGAGCGCGACGCCGGTCAAGAAGGAGAAGGGAAGTGGGAAGGGACGCGGGCGGCCGAAGGGGAGTAAGAATAAGGAGCCCGCTGCTGGTGGTGCTTCGGCTTCTTCCTCTACTGCTGCTGGTGGTGCAGACGGTGCTGGTGCTGGTCCAGACGGTAACGCCGACGCCTCCCCACGCGCCAAACGCGAACGCAAGAAGAGCGCGAGCCCGAAGAAGATGCCTGTGCTTGCTGTGGAGCGGGAGGGCGCCGAAGAGCTGGACGAGTTTGGCGGGGATGCGGACGGGGATGGGGATGGGGGCGACGATGATGGTGATGATGGGGAGTGGGATGGGCGGGAGTGAGTCGGGGGGGAGTGAGAAGAACGAGGAGAAGAAAGAACGAGGAGAAAGAACGCCATGAAGAAAGAAACCAAAACCAAAAGCCATCCTCGAATCGTCGCTATCGCTATCGCTACCTTATGCATCCCCTTTACCCTTTACCGTCTTCCGTCTACCGTCTACCGTTCTACCGTTCTGCCGTCTTCTTCACTTTTCTTCTCGAGATTTAGTACCTTACCTTCCGTACACGCACCCTCTTCTTCTTCCAAGTTCTTTCGCGATACCTACCTACCGTTCTTCGCGATACCTACCTACCGTTCCTTGCGTACTGCCTTGCGTACCCTTACCCCCGCCTTGCGTACCCTATGTCCCGGCGTACCCTCATCCATCTTGGCCGCTCGCCCCGCCCCGCCCGTTTGTCTTGTCGGTTACCTTTACCCACCTATCGCTCGTCTGTGAATAATTCTGTTTTTGGCGTGTGTAACGTAGGGTATCTTGGAATCGTTTGACTTAAATGCTGGTCTCGTCTCTCGTAGTATCGAGCCTGCTTTCTTGTACTCACCTTTGTACCCTGCGGCGAATAAATCCAATGAGCCCGCGCATGTGTTGGAACCAGTAGCAACGTAGGTGTTATTTATCATAGCAAGTGAGCGAGGAGCACTTCTAAATGCTAGTTGCAGTTGAGCTTGAGCGCCCCGTTCGTAGCGGGCTCGAGTTACATATGGGCACAGGCAGGATGTTTTGTTTTGTTTTGTTTCTGTTGGAAATATTAAGGGCCAGTGAGTGGGTGCTGTATGTATTATAGTAAAAGTAAAAGCAAGGTCTGAGATCTGAGCTCCGAGGACTGAGAGAATTCCAAAGCAAAATCCATCTGCATGCACCTGGGGAGGGAGGGAGAATGATAGGTTGAGCTCGAGCGCCGTTCGGAGCGGGCTCGAGTTATATAATTGCGGTGTCTCCTTGCCTTTTTCTTTTCTTCGGCGCGGGACGATGACTCGCCGACTCGGTGGTATAAAGTGGGGTGTCTTCGGATGGGAGCAAGAACTTGTTTGCGGGGGTGTTGAAACCCGCGCGCACGGCATCTAAGGTGCAGGCACTGATTATGGTACTAGTGCACGAGTTATATGGGCCACGTCGGGAAATCTTTTCTCTCTCTCTTGGGGGTGCAACCGTGTGCTTGTAAATTCGTCTCGGTATTGCACTTGAAGTTGAACTTGCAGAATCATGATCCAAGTTGGTACCTTGAACTTTGTCGGCGGTTCTTGGGTAAGAGGAAGGACTTGTTTGCGGGTGTTGAATCCGCGCGCATTCTAAGGTGCCGGCATTGAGAAGTACTGGTGCGTGGCCTCGTTCGAAGCGGGCAGAGGCTATGGGGGAACCCAGAGATACGATCTTTTCTCTCTTTTAGGTCGCAAATTCCTCTCGGTACTGGACTTGAAGCTTGAAGTTGAACTTGCAGATCATGATCCTGGTGGGTTTTTGCATCAAGGAAGGACTCGTTTGCGGGTGTTGAACCCGCCCGCACAGCATCTAATGCATTGAGATAGGCACTAGTGCGTGGGCTCGTTCGAAGCGGGCACGAGTTATCAACGTACCATCGCGTAGAGACAGGCTGCCTTGAACTTTATCCGTAGGTGGAAGTTCTTGAGGACGAGGAAGAGCTCGTATGCAGGTATGCCACCTGCCCGTGCACAGCATTCTTACCCATGAATGCTTGAGATTAGTAGGCGTGAGAGCTCGTTCGAAGCGGGCACGAGTTCTGGGCAGTCGGTGGTTACAGTTTTTTGTACGCCGACGACTTCGAACAAGCTGGGCCACAGATGCACAGTCATATGGAACACTTTGAAAGGGAACAAGAACTCGGATGCGGTTGTGGAGCCGCGCGTGCGCATAGTAGCAGATGACTGCATGTTCGCGCGAGAGCTCGTTCGAAGCGGTCCCGAGTTCGTGAAGGTGGTCAGAAGGATTTTTTGTTTTATCTTTTCTCCCCGGTTGTCGGTTCCAGCCGCACTCATGATCAAGCTCGCATTCCAAAGTTGGCCAACTACCCAACGAATCCGGGGGAAGCACTGGCACTCCGGGGCGGGGGGGATTTATTACACTCCGGGGCAGGGGGGATTTATTACACTCCGGATTCTGCCCTTCTCACCAGTAACGTGCTCAAGCCCATCCGCGACATCCCCGCAAATCAGATCGCTAGTTTGAATTTCGAGCAGGACAACCAACTATCATGGCCGCGAGTGATACGACGGCGGCAAGTCCTCCGAGACTCTGCATGTATTAGGAGCGATGGGCAGAGCCTCCGTGTCCAAGACCCTCTCGCCCCCGTCTTCTGCTGAACTCTTGACCCTCGTCGCCCTGAATCGCTCGTGGACGAAGCGTTGCTGCCAGTGCAGTCGGTACGGCTCCGTGCGCGTCGTGGGCCTGCGCCGGAATTTCCGAAGAAGCAGGATGATACCAGCGATGAGAAGGGCCTTCACCATGTTCGTGAGTGAGCGCCCGATTAGCTTTCGTGAGCTGTCAATCCCCCATCAATTTGGCGAGATGCTGGGTTGAAAACTGTTGAGATGTTGCCACCGTAATGTTGCGATGCTCAGTTGACCGCCTCGCTAAGTCTGATGGCACCGTGTCGGAGTTTGCGGAGTTTGACAGTGCCGAGAACTTGCCGGTGGGGCCTACGTTGTTTTCGTTGTTGTTATGTTGAGGTATACTGCAGTTTGTTTCGCGCCTGACGCTGCTACCTCTCTGGATACTTAGCGACGCCTGATCACGCTCACGTGCATCCGTGATGCAGACGCGAGCGCGCCGCAGTGCGTTTGAGCAACATCAAGCCTCCATCGTTCACGGTAGTTGCTTTTCTATGCCTTCTGCTTTGTGTCCTTAACTCAAGAAGACAGTTGTTAGTGACCCTTTATGATACTATACTACTGTACATCCAATGGGGACTTCAGGACAGTGCATAATTATCTCTGGCATTTTTGTAGTTAACGGCTCAAACTTTTCACAGTGTCTCTCGGTATGCTATAGAAGGGTTCAGCATCATCAAAATCGGCTCACAATTTTTTTTCTCCGCGTTTTTATAGGTCTCGAGCATGCACACCGTGTACCGTCGTCTGTTCAAATTCATTTGTGTCAGTGTCGCCCACGTCCTCGTTCAAATGCGACTTATCTTAAAAATGCAACAGAAAAGCCATTGACCTGGAAGCCACTTACAGAGAAGGAACGTTGGGTCTACTATCAGGATGCATAAACTGCAGACTTGAGTCAACCGTGTACCTGCTTCTTGATCCTCAGCTCCTCAGCTCCGGCAGGTCACCACATCTAACTCACTCTGTGTTCCGAAATGTGAACTGTGTATACTGTCGTCTGCCCTCTGAGTTCTACTACATACCTTCTGTGAGTGTCGTACCTTCAAACCAACTTGAGATCTTCTTGGTATTGGTGCACAGATACCAAGGTGCTTATTCACGGTCAGTAGTGTACTGCCAGTGCAGTGCTCCACGCTTCGAGAGCCTTGCAAGTTCGTGAACTGTCAGAGATGAGAGTTGGTGTGTCGCGAGTTCCGTTTCGAAGGACCGATAGTACCTGTTCATATCCAGTGCTGGCTGACGAGTGAAATCGTCGGGGTTGGACACGACTCAAGATCAGTCGGCCTTCGTCAAGTCCATCTTACGGACTAATAGCAGCTAACTTACACTTGAGATCCGTCGGTGTGGGTCTGTGTACCTGTGGATGCCGGACACGGCGAATCATTTTGTCAGTGGGTCATCGGTGAACTCGAACGACAGTTGTCTTTATCTTTCGAAGGGGACATTGGAGTCCTCTATGTTCAAGTTTGCATTCAGGTTCTCAGCGTCGTGGGAGAAGAGACAGGTGGAAGTGTGCTATCGACGAGACTCGGAGAAATGGAAGTGGGTCCGATATTCGAGATAACTGCCCTCTCAGTCAGTATTTCCATTTCACTGCCGAAGACATTTGATTCCAAAGGGCAAATCTTAAGACGTTGAGGAACAATAGTACGAACTTGAAATTCAGGTCACAGAATTAGCTACATTTCGCGGTCTATTAACGGTAAATATTCTGGGTACTGCGCTGCAAAGTCATCGGGATAAATGCGTGCATATTCGCGAGCCGGCATCTTTTCCCCGTCGACAAATAACGCCCAATCTAGATCCAAGGCCTTCACGCGCTTCCTAGGTGGGGCCGAGCCTGCCCGGGCTGCGCCTCGGCGTTTCGGCTGAGGGCGGCGGGTGGCAGGATCACCGTGAGCAATTGCGGGAACAGCGGGCTCCGAAGACTGGACGGCCGGAGCAGGGACCAGCTCAGCAGTGGGACGAGAAACGCGTGTTGTGCGACGAACGGGAGGTCCAACAGCATCCTCCTCGGCGTGTGGATGGGCGATGGGATCAGGGACCTGCGATGCCAGATGAGGCAGAGACGAAGGTGCATCTGTTGTCCACGAAGGTGAGCTTCCGTGAGCCGATGCGTTGTTTGTTCTGAACACGGCCCGACGAGTTTGACTAAAGATACCAGAGTGAGCGTCATACTCATCGATATCCCGAGTCAATCCACGCACCTTCGCCTCGGCTTTCGCTTTCTTGACGCCCACTTTTGCTTCCCGAAGTTGCTTATTGAGCGCCTTGACCTTCGCCTTCGCGGAAGGCGATGGATCAGACTAAATATATCAGTGTTCAGTGCGGGTGGAGAGGCAAAGAGTACCTCAGCGTCTTCCGTGGCCTTCTTGAGATAATATTTCGTCTCCGCCACCGTCACCTCACGCAAACGAACCTTTGCATCGACGACAGCCGCACGTTTATGCTTCTCGCGGGCGGCAATCCGCCGTGTAGAACGGCTGACGTACCTCTGCACGAGGTTGTTCCGCACATTGCGCAGGTCGCCTGTGCGCTCGCCAGTTTCGAGCAGCGCTGCCTGCGATCCATCCAACTGCTCATATCTTCGAGACGTCAGAAGCAGTTGAACATGAAGATTAACACGCACTTGATCAACGATTCCACGATGCCCATGTCGACACCGGTCTGAATGTTGTTCCAGCGGTGCTGGCCCTCGCCGAGGTTGGTGTTGGGCTCGAGGAGATCCCAGTCGTCGCCGATGTTGGAGAGGAACTGGATCAGACCGGGGAGAAGCCAGTGATGCATCGTCTTGTGTTTCCACCACGCTGAGAAATCTCTGCTGAATGAAAATCGTAAAACTGGAACACGCACCTTTAACACGTCCGCTCGGATCGTCGATCTCATGGAGCCATGCTTTGAACTCGGCGAGCTCAGCAGAGTTTCGGAGATGGCGGAGTTGCTGTAGACGTGTTTGCGTCTCCTTCGAAAGGTGTTTGAGATCAGAGATACCGCTAAGAGTAGCGTTAGAGGTATTGGCTGTTTTGTCAAGAGATCGCTCACCGATTGAAGTGGACGCCGCAAATTCGCAAAACATACGATAGCGTCGATTCGACATTACCGATTTTTGCCCGATACTCCGGCGTCATTTCCTCCCAAAGTGCAGACGCAAAACCTAACAACGGCGCCGCTTCCATATCAGACAACAAGCCCATAATTTTACCCCCACTATGTACACGCTTGAAACGCAGGGGGTGGCCGGTCAGTAGGAGGACGAGTCGAAAGATCTCGGTCCAAACAAGTTTGAAAGAGGCTTCGTCGTGGACCTCCATCCAGACACGCATGACGGTAATAGCTGGAAGATTTTAACGGTGATCACAAAAGGGCTGCGAGAGCGCACCGCGGTTCTGCGACGAAAGCCAGCCGCTGATCGCAAAGACCTGTAGCACGCCCTTGACGGGCTTGTACGTGGTGTCGACATCGAGGGCTCGAAGTTGGTGTATACGGCGGAGAAGGGCGGCGAGCACGCCAAAGATGATTCGCTTGCCGTCGCGCCAGATCATGCTGTGGATATACCGTTTCTCGGGATCTGGAATGGCTTGCTGCTGGGAAATGTAGGCTGCAAGGGCTAAACAATAGAAATGAACGGCGAGTCCACGATGAAAGACAGACAAGCATACCTTCGGCTGCACTATCCCCAGCTGCAGATGATTCGGCCCGAACCTCACGCAACAGGCGATTCTTCAGCGCTGAGTTCATGAGACTCGAATGATACTCGCCCGGCGTCGCCGTTCCGAAAATCTGCTTTGTACTCGGCGCTATGACGAACAGTCAGTTAAGATGCCACGTCTAGCAAAGCCTATACCGTTCTCAACCTTCGCCACCGTGGCGCCGACGCCGAATACACGTCCAGCCTCCTTGTACTTCTCTCGTGCAGTGCACGGACACTTTGTCCCGAGCGCAGTAGGGTGGTAATGGCAGTGCTCTGGATGGGGGTATGCAATTGCGGTGCGTACCAAGTCCTCTTCGTCCTTGTAAGTCTTCTCGTACGGACAGAAGAAGGTAATCTTCGCGCCACAGCGGATGTGTTCGAGCTTGGCGGTGAAAGGACGCCCATCCTTCGAGTGATTGAACTCTGGGATCGCGTCAACTAGGCATCTCGAGCGACAAAATATATAGCACGTACCGCAGTCCTTAACTGTCCCCGACATGTTCCGCATACTGACGACACCCGCACAAAGCTGGTCGTCGTCAGCAGCATCAACGATGCGCTCCCCAGCCTTCGCTTTGAGGAAGAGGCTCTCGTCGACCAGGATCGAACTAACCGAGTGGGAGGAACCGGGAGCGAGCGGTGTGTGATCTTCCGTGCACTTGAGAGCATTGTTTTTGCCATTTGCACGCTGCGAGATAATGAGTGCGGAGCAGGCAATCAAAGCGGAATTACCTGAGTGAGCCGTCGAACAGCGCTCACCGACCCAGTACAACGTGTACCATCTGGACGGATTCCGCGGCAGCGGACCTTCTCAATCGCGCGGATGAAGCTGCGAGCAAAATTAGAACCGGCGAGTGCAGAAGGAAGAAATCGCACGCAAGAACCTGCCCAACCAGAGTGTCGTCCTGATGCTCACGTTGGCGGAGGGTAGCTTGCACGAGCTTCTCAGTCATTTCAGGGTCCAACGTCCGTCGGGGCGTCTCGACAAACGTGCGGTCAATGGAAGAGCAGACATAGACACCCTTGCACGTCGGCGTGGCACGGCGCACGTCGATCTTCTCACTGGCGTCACGGCCAAAGAAGAAACCCGAGAGATGAGTGTCCACTTCAGTCCGATGGCCCGTCGATGATGTGAAGGAGTGCGGACACTGTAATCGTGAGCTAAGCAATGCTCCAATCGGAGACGCACCAAATTGCGAAAGACGTTGTCCGGAGTCATGTTCTGGGGGAAGACGCCGTTCGGGATAGAGAGGATGAAGGCAGTTGGCGTTTCGAAGTGAGGAAGCTCCGATGGTACGCCATGCACACGTTCGAGCCGAAAAATGGGTTTCTGCGATGTGAGCTTCAAGCCACGCGGGAACTCGACATATTCGGACGAAACACCCTCATCCAGCCAGACCGTATCCGACGGCTGCCAGTCAAGGTCCTCCAAACGGCCAACATCGGTCGGCTCGAGCGGTTCGTTCGTCTTTTTCTTCTTGGATGTGCGTTTACGGCCGCGTTGGGTCATCGACGGTGCGGGGTCGTTTCGTTCCGGAGCTGCTCCGCTGGACGGAGCGAGTGAGTATAGCAAGTGTAGAGTACAATTTTGAACTTACTCGGCGAATTGAGGACCTATTTCATCCTCGGCGAACCGCAGTTGTGTGCCGTTGTCCATGAATCTATAAATGGTCGGTAGCCGTTCAATGGCATAAACGAGAGAGAAAACGATTTACAGCCTCGCGTCCTCCGGATCAAGGGAAAACAGACCAAGACCTGGCGGGTCGACAGAGGAGGATCGGGAGGAGCCCGAGCTAGACCTATCGAGTGAGCAGGTTAGAGAATGTTCAATTTTAAACGGACAACCTACGTCGACGGCCAAGCTTCCCCGGAACCTGTCGATGGGGTCCCAATATCAAACACATCGAACGGTGTCGAGGTCCGCGAGCTATAGATCATCAGCTGGAAGCAGATGACTGACGGAAACAAACCTGGCTGAAGACGTGCCAACGTCGGCGCTCAATGATCCGTGCACCGAGAATGACATCGCTTCCTCCATGCTGTGGGGTTTGAGCTCGCGGCCTGCAGATGAATAATTAAGCCAAGTACTCACAGCCAGTTGTCGAGGTCGAGACTCGCAGCTGCGGTGGAGGCATTCGGCTGGGCATACGTTTGTGGAGCGCTAGGGCTGAAGCGGGATGAGTGATGTGAATACCAGCGGTAATGTGACGTACATATAGCTATTGGCGGTCGAAGAGGAGGGGGCCGGCGGCGGCACCATTCCGGTGGGTTCAAGATTGACGCCCATCATCGGCGTGGAATACATGTAGCTGATGGGGATGAGAATAGATAGACAAAAAAATTATCTCGGACCTCGGTGTCAAATACATCGCAGTCGTGGCTTGATGGTGACCGTTTGGGGGGAAGGGGCGCCCGGGATAAGCTGCTGAATGAGCGGGAAAGCCGTTATTTCCCCAAAAGTGTGGCGGCGGCGGCTGTGGATAGTACGGAAGCGCCGGCGGGGCCGTTTGCGTGGGAAGCCAGCCATCGCCTGGTGCCGGGGAAGAGAACGTGGAAGGATGCGGAGGGAATGCCGAGGGTACGATTGACAGGGAAGCTGATCCAGCTGCCGCCGCGACAGATTCTGTCCCAGGATACCTATTGCGAAGTCAACCACGGCGACAGAACATAGATTGGCCACGCACCATGAGTATTCGCCGTGTCCCGCGGTCCCGCTCGTATCGTCAACCCCGTAATGCGCGCCGTAATACGCGTCACCCCCATACATGGTGCCGGGAGAAGACTGTCGTGGGTAAGCTATACGGCGACTGGTTGTGCAGCGCTGACATACCGCTCGGCGCTGCGGTTCGTCGTCTTTGTTGCGGCGGGGTGCGGCGGGGCGGGTGGATGGATGGAGGAAAGAAGGAAGACGCGCTTGGTCACGGTCACGGTGGACGGATTGGGATGGATTTGCATGATGCGCCGTTAGCCGATGATGGATCTGCGCGGCGGCTCCACCTCACGAAAGCTAACGCTCGGCTAGCCACCTCACGAATGATGGAACCAACCTCACGAAAGTTGCCATCAACCTCACGATGATGGCAGCCCAACTCACGAAAGCTTACGCGCGCACCCACTCACGCACATGTATATTACCCCGATGAGAAGGATGGCAAATAGTGGGATCAGTGTCGCTGGGACGATGACTCTAATTAGAGTCATGTCTGTTGAGCTGGCGCCTCCGAGTGATGTTGCTGTGCTGCGGGATGATGACTGTGACGTGGTGCTCGTGCTGCAATGATTCGTGTTGAGATTGCGAGAATCAGCTACTGGAACACTTACCTCCCGGTGACGGTGTTGGGACTGGTTGTTGACTGCGACATGGCGGTACTGCTGCTGCGATGGTAAGACCTACGATAAGCCACTGGAGGATTTACCTCGCGGCGACCGTCTGGAGCGTTGATTCCGTACTGCGAACTGGACTAGAATGTGCAGTGGTCGTGGTGCTAGTCTTGAACTTGGAATTATTCGAGCTTGTGGACGACGACTGGAACACCGTAGAGCTGGAAGGACCGGGGTCGGCTGGGATTGTCGTAGTGGCAAAGGTTGAGGAGGATTGTGGAGGAGGCGGAATTAGAGTTGGCAAGGGCCCGGGTGCACTGGATCAGATTCGGCGATTAATGGAGAGTACTATCATTGAACACGGCTCACATTGCAGTACTGAGGGTTTTCGTAAGGACAGCGTATGTTGTAGGGGCGAGCAGAATTTTAGCGAGCGGAGTGGGGTAGGCAACCGGCTTGTCCAGAAGCGCAATGGCTCTAACGCTTCCGTGCCCGCGGAAGCCAAGGAGGTGGAGAAAGAGGTGGGCACTGAGACCGGGATTAGTTGCACCGCATGTCGCGAGGGGAAACCTCACCGGTGGACGCGCATTGGTGCCTGGAGCATAGCGAGATGGGACTCGGCTTATATGCGAAGTTTTGAACGCAACTACCTGCTGTTGAGATGTTAGCTTGCCCGCATGCATTCATGACTGCAGTCCCGCAAAGTGGGATCTTCGCATGGACCTCGCATGAGGGATTAGACTCGGAATCACCGCTGTGGCAGTGTGCAGTTGTGAGCGATTGAGCCGTCGGAGGCTCCACAAAGGGCAACGACAACGAGGCAGCGGAGCGACATCTTGATCCAATGAACTGTGACTTGCGCAAAAGGCCACTACTCCGCATGGCAAACCGAGTACTTTATTTTTATTTTTATAAGGCATGTAAGGCCGGCGAGCAGCAGGTCCTGCTACCTGTTTTGAATATGTGCATGCGTTTGCTCAAATGCACTTTCTTCGATGTACGCGGCCCTCGCATGGACTCCAGAAGCATTCTGCTACTGCTCTTGGTCTCCCTCTCTCGCTCATTCGCTTTGTAAATTGTAATCATCTTCGCTCCGGGCGCAATCTCGGCTCAAATGCCCACATCTTAAACCCCAACCCTCTGCACAAAGTTGCTCAAACTCCACGCTGGTCTTGCTGCAAAGGGGTTGCCGACTCGGGCTATCGCACTCATCACTCGATAACTCCTCCGAGTTCTCTTCCTCCTCTCCCAGAGTATCCCCCGTCGTGTTCCTCACTCGAATCGTGTTCTAACTCTTGAGTAGAACCATCATTCCATTCCGGAACAATCACGACCCAAATGACCTCTCTGCCCGCACCGGAAACAACGACTCTCCCTCCGAAACCTCTCAAACTCGGCATGGGGAGTCCACTGGTGCTCCGAGTCGCGCTCGTTGCCGATATTGCTACTGGACCCGCACGGGCCAATCTGAGGAACAGAGGAAGGAGAGATGCGGATGCAGACGGAGTCACGGAGATGGACGCTGCGGACAAGATGTGATGCCCACGCAGCTAGAGATGGGCAGGTTCGGTCCGAATAATCAGTTCGAACCCGAACCTGACCGAACTGAACCCAGGTTCGGGTTGTAGCCGTTTTTGAACCGAACCTTGGGTTCTAGGGGTCCAAAATCCAGGTTCGAACCAAAAAAAAAAAGGGGTCTGAACTATAAAGTCATTCTTCATTGTTTAATAAGACTTACCGGAATCTGATCTGGTTTCCGATATTCAAGGCCAAAACCTAGTCATTTTGCCAAACCTCAACGCTGAAACTGAAATTCAGGTCACAGGTCAACACTGAACGATGAAGTCGAAATCCAACCTGCGGGATGGTCAAATTAACCGGCGGCTTGCTGAAGTCCACAACTGCAACGTGTCCGCTCGCCAATCGGCAGGCCGCCGACAATCAATGAATCATCATCATCATCAACGGCAAGACTTTCCAGCTTTTGCTTAAATTTTGATTGGGGTAAATGCAGATAAGGGAAAAGAGGTTTGAGGCTGCTTTACACCCAAAGTAGCTCCCATGAAGCTAGGCAGCGAAACAAATGATGCCATCAAAACACCTTGCTTCTTGCCACCACCACATTTCCACTTGCTCTGTTCAATGGCCACAAGTCAAGCTCCACACACTCTCTGTCTCTGTTCGTCTATCTCGCCTGGTGATACAAGCTGCCAAAGCCGGCCGAATAAGATGTATCTCGCTCTCTTCACAACCGTCGGATACACCACCCATAAGACGCTATTTGCCTCGCTTGGATACGGTATTCTGCAGCTCATCTTCACCTCCGACAGTCCTTCTCCGTCATCGTGAATTCTCCATCATCGTCAAACATCCCACAGATCGCCTCGGCTCCACCTTTGTTTGCGCGCTCTCCCTCTCTGCTCACTTACTTGAATGCCCCCAAGTCATCAAGTCTTTCTCTCTCTTGCCTGAGGCCAGCGACGGCGGCCATGAAAGCCGCCGCCATCGCCCTTGCTCTCGAGTCATCCAGAAGGTGCATATTCCGACGTTTAGGGCTCCAAACCGTACCGTATACGGGTACGGCCGTCAAAATTACGGCCGTATTTGGCGACGGGACGGGCCCACCCGTACAGTAACTCGAGCGCAGACCCTGCAATACGGGACGGTCCCGTATTGCGAAAACCGTACCGTATACGGGCTGAATACGGGTGGGGAAGTGAGTGGTACACGTTCAGTATCCATGAAAAATGCTCCTAGCCCTCAATTTAAGTATGGCTCACCTCAGCCAGTGTTCCTGGGGTCCATGCATGCCGTCCCTGGGTCATCATCGCTCAATACGGGTTCCGCAACCCGTATGCGCTGCTCGCCCGTCCCGTACCCGTACTGTAACGACAGCTCCGCGGTCCCGAGCCGGTACGGGACCCGTAACCGTATTTACGGCCAGTAAACCCGTACAGATACTGTTACTGTCTGGAGCCCTACCGACGTTATCCATGACCCCAAATTGACCAACTGGTCAATCGACTCATTGAATCAGACCGCGCTTACTGTGCTTCTCGTCAACTTGATGTTGTCGAGACTCGATAGTGCCATTCAGGTTTGATCATTGGCTTTTTTCTCTCTCTCTCCCTCAAGTCGTCTTTCAAGGACATCACAACAGGCCATTCGTTGGCACCAACCACAGACATACCACTCAGGCACCCATTGGGCGATAAATTAGTAGAGTCGCACACTCAACGTCTTTCCGCAAACTCCGCTCGTCCTCCGGAGTCCCGCTCACGGCGACCAATGACTTGTAGTCTAACTCAAGGTAGGTCTAGTACATTGCACAGCTTAAGTCTCCAGCTAACATGGTGCAGATTCAAGTTACGCAGTTATGCACGAGCAAGCTATACTTCCTTTCCTTTCTGTACAGTTGCCGCCGTGCAATAGGAATCAAGCAACAATCTGTGCAACGGCTTGGAGCAGTACAACCTCACCGAAATACGGGCGCCGGACCGAGTCAGCACAACAACCTTCAATACATACATACATAACACGTTGCACGTGTCAGCAACAAACCTGGCACAGTGGAAACAAGCCAGATATGTTGGCTCATTAGCCGAGGCTGTTGTTGGCTTATGCCCGATTAGGCATGAGCCACTTGATTGATGTGATGGTCACTTTCCCCTTTGGGTTAAGCCAGCAGCCAGCCTCGTACTTACTGTTGCCAGAGCTGTAGAACGTAGAGGAGAGCACGGAAAACATTTGCCATAGCCATAATAACTCAAAAGACTAACAGTCGCTAAATGGGAAGTGAGACAGGACCTGTAGCGGGACACCGCGAATATCTCGGAAGCCGTGCGGTTTGGGAGCGTGATTTCTTGAGAGCATATTCACGACTAGTGCATGCAGGTCTGTACAAGATTCCAGCTTGGACGGATGAGTGGTGGCGGAGCAATGGCATCAATAGCCATGAAGGACGTTGTCTATAGTAGGTTCCCATGCTTGTTGGCATCATGGCTTGTTGTTGCACTGTGTTTCTGTCTCTGTGCCACAGTTATGCTGTGGGAACGTGCTCTGGAGGTCCCCGGGGCCATTACCAACACTTGCACTCGTGGTGTCTGAAGAGATGCGGTGTCAATCTATGTGTCCCGCTTCTGGGAAAAACTGGTGATTTTGGCCACCGGAAAGAATTGCACATTGTGCACGATCCAGAGCAGCTCCTGACAAGACAAACATATGCGCTAGGAGGTAGGATGTATGCCTTCCGCAATATGTAGTCATTATGTCATTTGAATCAAATCCCATTGTGCTATTTCCCTCCAAACATGAGTGTCCCGTTTCCCATATGGCGACTGAACCAGTTGCATTTTATTAGGCAAACACCACAAGAAATTATTCTAGTAAGTACTGTACCTGCACATTTTCGGGTATTTTTCTCGTGCGTGCATGGTGGCGCGTGCAGCGTATTGGCAGCGGTAATGGAAGGAACAATGAGTAAAGGTTGAAGGGCGGAGGTGCCCGTGTCCGGGCGACCGCGCTTCATCATCTGGCTGGCAGAGGCTCGTCGTAGGGAGCAGTATCGTCGAAAGAAGGCGGACAGAGGTGAATAGAGATGGCCTGGTAGCGTGGAAGAGAACATTGAGAGTGGTGGCTAGTGTATGAAGGGATTCTTGCTCGAGTTCTAGAGAGAAAGACCTGAAAGATGAGAGCAAAATGTATAAAATAGCAAACACACCTCACATTACAACCGTGCTGCAGGTCCCCCTCTCAACTGCACCCCCCAACGATTGTATATGGTCGAGTAACAGCCAGTATGTCGCTCCAAATCCCAGGGATGAGCTGCCGCCGTCTTGTCCAAGTTGCAAATGGTGCATACTAGCGTTGTTGCAGCCTGAGATGGCCATGGAAGTTGTGGAAGTCAAGAGGTTGGCAAGAAAGAGGTCGGATGTGGAAGTGGGGAAGAGCAAATAGACCTGGAGGCGAGCCGAGAGCGCTGAGACTCGGAAGACATGCTGACTTGCACAGTGTGAGTATTGTACAGATGAAGCAGACGCGCGCAAATACAGATGCGGCACCTGTCATCTCTGACGAGATCAAAGCTGCAAAAGGTGTCGCACTTGCTTCATCATAACATCATAATATCAAACTGGCCATGATTGCCGACAGCCAACAGCATGCACAATATACCTTAGCCTAACCCTAACCAACCTAACCTCTAACCAACTAACCTCTAACCACCTAACCACCTAACCAACCCTAACCGCTAACCAGCTAACGCTAACCGGTCGCTAACCTCCAGTCATGGCTTTGATTAAATGATGATTGGTTGATTGCCAGCCTTCGGCACTGCAAATGGGAGTGTCGCATCTCAGCGGATTCACACCAAAAGTGTCGCATTTGTACACAAAATAATGTCAAAATCATCAAAGTGTCGCATCTTCTAGGTGAGTGTCGCATCTGGTTCTGCGTGCGTTGGCTTCATCTGATATGTCCCGGCACAGTGTGTTGGACGCAGAAAACTGGGAATTTATATGTCGTTTATAGGCATCGGCACGGGTACGCCATACCCGCGCGGGTTGACGGGTTTTACCCGCGCGGGTACGGGTACGGGTACGGGTTGCCGTGGCCGGTACCCGTGACCCACGGGTTGCCATCAAACCGGCCCCAAGGGATCCATTTGGGGAAATTAGACTCAATGAAGCAATGTTCTGTGCAAAATATCCATCAAGCCTATGATTCAGGTCCGATTTGCCCATCTATAGGTGGCAAACCCACGGGTTTACCCGTGCCATTGCCTAGTCGTTTAAAGGAGAGCATGAGGATAATAGAGAGAGAGCACACGTGGTATGCCCTATCCCCTCCCCGAGTGTCCTCCAATGTGTTTGACCGCGACGACGAGTGGACGCAAAAGCAAAAGGCCGTTGTGACGCTCGTCACACACACGGAGATCATCGGATGGCTGTCGGACGGACTCGTGTCCGACGGCTCCGAGGTCCGCGATTCATATCTTGATTTTCATTGGCTGTGGCTTAACCCTTTTCGGTAGTCGTCCCCATTAGACATAGGCTTGACATCCTGCATCAGGCCGCCAAACTGCCAACTTGATATCCAGCGCTTTTCGATTTCTGGCGCATCCGTGGGGCAAAATTAAGCCAGAAAAAGAGGTGTACAAGATGCAGAATGTATGTGCTAATCTTCCTCCCTTTTCTCTTTCTCTCTCTTTCCTCCTCTTGATAAACTTGATTAATTTCCCCCCGACAACAGACATAAGCCATGAGCCGATATGTTTATCTTTGACCAAGTCGATGTGGCCAGTGGACACAGGTAAGCTTTCCACCGCAAAGGATACAATGTCCATAACTCATAAGAGTTGCCTAGTTCCCTGTTAATTTGAAGAATAATCGATGAAAGAAGATGTACGCTCAAGTCGGAAGAAGGTGCTCGTCGCTCACGACGTTCCCTCCCCGCTGCATCCGCCGCAATCGACTTGACCCGGGGCACAACTCCAACCGTTCCATTGGGATCCGAAAAAGACACACACGAGTCAGCAATGGCGCTGGGGGGGGGGCTCGACAACACATCTGCGATAACACAATGAAGTCCTGCGGCAAGTTGTGCGCTTCCAATCAACCGCCGAACGTGCAAACAGGGACTAGTCGAGAAACTACTCAAGATACGGTAAAAGATACGGTAAGCAGCTCAATCATTCATTGAAACTTACTGACGAGTGTGCAAGTCAATCTTGGACGGATGTTGACAACACACAAACCTATGGGGGATGGTCAACACTATGAGCAGGGAATCAGTGAACATAAGTAAGCAAGGAACAAATGAAAGCGAATAATCAATGGATTCACCAGTGCAGCAATGAATGAACGAGTGCAAGTAAAACTCTGCTGCTATGAACACAAATGATAGCTCATCATAGCACGTAGGACGGGTGGGCTACACGGTATCTCAAGTATTATTGCAGGTTTCGAACATATCTTGAACCATTTCGGATAGTAGGCTAATCGAGAATACCCAGAAGTCAAGAGAAAAGCAAGATGTTGAGAAAGAGGCTGAAAGACTAATTGAAGTAAAGTTGTAACTTTGAAACGCCAGCGAGCAGAGTATTGCACAGGGCCAACTTGAAAAAATCCTCCACAAATCACCAGAGTCGGCCAGAAATAAGAGAAATACTAAGCTAAACACAACAAGGGTTAGTGAAAGAGCACCTAAGGAGTCAGATGGACAACTCGGGGGACTGAGGATTTCTTACACGGCAGCATCAGCCGGTTATTGATGTCATCATTCAACGCTGATGCGGATCATATGCCGACTGGACTCTTCCGAGGTTTGTGGTATAAGATCAAGGGAGATGGAGGATCTCGGTTTGGGGTTGAGCGAAATTCAGTTTGAGCATTCGGTGGTGTGTGACCTGACTGATATTCGGCTACAAACAACTCAGTCTCAGCTTTTGGTTTCGGATTAAACAATGATAAATAACCTCATACTGAACCGCCTGAACCGACCGAACTGAACCGAACCTTGAGGTTCAGGTTCAGAAAATTTGGACCGAACCTGCAGTTCGGGGTTCGGGTGAAAAACAGAACAGAACCGGACTTGCCTATCTCTACACGCGGCTACAAACAAGGGCAGAACCTAGCCGCCAACCTACCTACCAACATACCGGCTACTTTGACTTTCCCTAATGCTATTGGCAACATTCCTTTTCGTGCCGACACTTCGCGCCTCATGGTTTCGAGAATCCGCGCCTTCCATGTATCCTGTATCGCCAGCAGCTCGACGCGTCTATTGGGTCTAGGCGCGTCCAGACACGTTCTATTCGCATCCATAACTGCGATCACATGCTCGCGATGCTCTCACCGACAAACTGCTCTCGCCGACAAACTGGTAAAAACACGCAAAAACCTGCATCGAACAGGGTTTCCACACGTCCGCGCTGTATCCGCGTGTCGTCTCCCGCTTTGAAAAATCTTGACTGTCCCAGTCAACTCGTCGACCTCAAATACACGTCTAAACACGTCCCCAACACCCAGAACCTCACAGCTGTGTGTCGCAATTACAGTGACAAGGGAAACCGTCGCCAGCGCTCCGGCATTACTGCAAGATTAGATACGGGGATTATAGAAGGAGTATTACATGGCACATGCCCGCGCAACGGCCCGGTGGTTCCGCTGTGTCACCAGTCACATCCATCAGCCAAGCGCGGGAATCTCCCATTCCTCCTGCTCTTGACCATCATGTCGCTGCTATTGTTGGCTTTCCCGTCGTATGACCCGTTCAGACCGCCACTTTTCTTCTTCGATGAACCTCACCCCCAGCCACCTTCACCCTCTCTTCGACTGCCATATGCGACGACACACCATCGACTTTCTTTGACAGCCGCGAGATCGTCCGTTTAAAAGCGTGAGCAAGTCTCGCACTATCATTGCCACTGGTCGCGCCTCCCATCTCCGTCCTTCTCTGCGTCATCCGAACTGCATCGCCAATCTCGGTGTCTTGGTGCTCGCCGTCGACTCGCTGTCGTTACTCTTGCAGCTTCTGAACCGTCTCGGGAATTGTCATTGCATCGCTTTCCGCGTGTTTATGCCTTCTGTGCTTCCCCTTTTTTTTTTTTTTTTTTTGAAGCCATCAGCGCAACGCTGCTTCTCTCGCTCGGCATACTCCATTGCAGCCTTTTGTTTCTTCGTCAACAGTGGTGCAGATACGCGTTCTCTCCGCAGGGTATCACCTGTGTCACGCCCATCAATGCTCCTCTCCTCCCGCATCCAACTCGGCAAGAATTCCGCCCGTATACCCGAGTTCAAAGCCTCCGGGGGTGTTTCTGCCGGTGTACCGGCCTCAGATGTATCGATTTTGCGCTGAAGGGCTTCGCGGACAGGAATGAAGTCCCTCCGATTCGTTATAGACATGTCGCCGACCGGACTTGGAATTGTATTTGCAACTGATCGACGTTTGTCGTGCAGTGAGTCCATCTCTGCACGCATATCAAATGCCTTCATGTGAAGTTCCCAGACCGCTCGTCCATTATCTACTCCGTTATCGGCGAAATTAACGCTCTGCCGCCTCAGCCTCAGCCTCTGCTAACGCTGACTTGTACCCTGTGTTGAACTCTGCTTGCATGCAACCGACACGATCTCACTATGGCTACAACTGACTCTTCGGCGGATCTCCTTCCAAGTTCCGGCTGCCTGCGCCCGCCAAACCGTCTCGTTCCTGCTTAAAGACCAACACCATCCGCGTCTGCACACTGGTAGGACGCTGTCCGAGTTGTCTCCTGGCATTCAAAAATGTCTCTGCCGCCAATGCGCTCTCGTTCGTCCGACCCTTTGGTAGCTGAGCGTCTCCAAGCTCGTCCAGGTATGTTGTGGCTAGCGCTGCGATTCTCTCTGCGGTCTAAACCAACTCTTCCAGCGCAATTTGGTCCTCGTCGCCGTCTCTCACCGTGGCGCTGAGCTGTTCCAACAAAAATTGTGCAGCATCTCGTTCATCAACAGCGCTGTGAATAACGTCTTGCAAAGTCAGCTTCCAGTGTCGTGGCTACCGGCGTCTCGATTCATCAAGAGCGCTGGTGCTCGTTGCAGCTTCGTGACCAAGACCATCAACTGCAATCAAACTGCCGTAACCTCCCTTCCTCCTCTGAACATCACGCAGAGCTCATCCAACGCCTTTAAGGTTCCCATCTCCCTCTCCGCTAACTCGCGATACAGATGCTTGATCTTCGCGCCAAATGCTATGCACGAGTATCCATCGTCGTACGTCTTCATCGTTCTCCAAAATAGCCGCTTGCTAATTGGGCAGATAGCTCATCAACAATCGCTTCCGCTTCCGCTCGTCCGTAATGGCGCCGAGTTCGAAGATCATCTCTACGCTCTCGAGGAAATCAAGCAGGTCATCGATGGAGTCTGTCGCAAACATAGGGTGTCCGGTCTCCCAAAGAAGTGGAATGCAAAATGGAGCGAGGTGGATGGGCGGTATCGTAGCCGACGCGATGTGCGTTGACGTTCGCAGGCAGTCTTCATTCCATTGTCTGTAACGGTTTGTTCGTGAAATAAATAATGTGACGTCGGTCTCGTTGTCGTCTCCGCCAGCAGATTTGAGTAACGAGTGTGTCGTAAAAATAGAATTGTCGTTGTCGTGTATGTGATATGTGGGATGTGATTTTGTCGTTGGTCGTTGTCGGCTCTGCCAGCAGAGTCGTGCAACATGGAAAATACATGTGAACACCCTTGACCTCTGCGCAACGTGGAGAATACATGTGAATACCCTTGACCCTCATATGCAGCAAGTATCAAAATACATGCATACCAATGCAATGTGTGCTGCTGGCATAGTTTCGGAATATTTCAATGGCTAGTTTTGATTGTAGATTTTGGTCATAAAGTCACAGATGTCACTTAGTGTGACCTAGGTAGGCGTCGGGAGCGGGCGTCGGGCGGGCGGACGTCGGGCAGGCGTCGGCAAGGAGATTGGCAGGTGCTGATGGCGCGTGGCAGGGTGATGAATGTGACGAGGACGATGGCTACGATGGCGGCAGCCGTTGACAAAGGAACGCTGACGAAGGGCACAGCCGCTACAGAGACTACAAAAAGTGTAATGGATTTGAAAGAAGACTTCAAACAGAAAGACTTCAAATGCCATCAAAAGTATACAATTCTTGAGGCGTCAAGGGTTTTAACGTCGATGCGAAACGCCCCTTTACAGGTGTGTCATAAACGATTACTAAAGTACTCGTAATCTTGGGCATGGCTATCGCGTGAGGACTTTCACCCAGGTCGTAATTCTGGTCGCTGCGAGCGATTGTCCACATTGCGAGCGCAAGCACATCTTGTTTCCAAGGTTTCGTAGTAGATTGAGACGGTGCTCGGAGACGGAGGCTCTGAGTTATCATCCGCGCGCTATCATTCGGAGATGGATGGGGGCCAAAGATAACTTCGCGTTCCCATAATCGCGGCGAATGGCACATGCAACCGTCCGAGAGCATGGTTTCAGAGGACAGACTGGCTGCCCCCGGCGAGCTTCACACGAACGAAAGTAGGACCGCAGTGAGGGAGCCAGCTCGTCGTGGTCACTGATGGGCGTAGCAAAGTGGCGCGAATCATGATGGTCACGGCGTGACTCCGGCATCTGACTTGCTCCGCACCTTCACGACATTGCTTGTGCCAAACTTCAAGTTCTGCAATCGGACCACCGGACTCGCCCCATCATGGCACCGCGCGCCACGAATCGCGCATATGATCTGCTTGAAATGCTCAAAACTTGCTCAAAACGCTCAGTCGAAGCGCGCAATAAGTACAGTAGGCAAACAGTAGGCGTTGCTGGGTACTTATTCTTCTGTAGAGGTTGGAAGCAGCTCATGAAAAGACGAATGAGATTAATTGATTGGTTCAGAACTTGGACTCCCTTGGCTACCTACGACACCGACGGCTGGGACTCGATATAATTCGCAGCGAAACTACACTGTCAGACTCGTCAGCAGGATATTGTCAGTGCGCAACCACACAGTCTTTATGTTGTGAGAGCCGTTTCGTTGTGTCTCGTTCGAATCGAGCCAGAGTCATCTCTGGAGACAATCAGCATTTTTTGTTGTACATGGCAGTAAAGTAAACAGACCACGTATACGCAGGGATTGGATGCGAAGGAAACCCAAGGTTACAGGTACCGGTCATCGACCGCCTGCTCTGCCTACAATCAAGAAAAATTACACATCTCGTTATTGTTTCTTGTCCTTTTCCTTCCTCTTCTCCGTACCCGCCCTTCCCCAACGAACCCATCCGTCCCGTGCTACGCCTACCCCTGGCTCTCATACGCACTACTCTGATGCTTCGGCGTGAAGCCCCACCTCTCGGGCGGCGCACCCAAGAACATCTCCGAGATGCGCACCCAGTCGCGGCTGTCCCCGCTTGCCAGGAGGGTTTCTGCGGTTGGGAACGGTCAGACACGCGCGAGGGGAGGATGAAGGAACAAGAAAGAGGCTACACACCAGTGACCAAGCTCATCCCGCCCTCTAATCGCCGGCGGACGCTCATTCAGCTTCGCACTGGCAGGCAGCCTCTCGAGGATACCCAGCGCCGAGCGGGACGTAGCGGTATTGGAAGGAAAGTGTTTCGCAGAGGTACCGCCGGGTAGCGTTGGTGTCGGTGCGAAAGTGTCTACAATTGCGTTTGAGGAACGAGAGGCGGGACGGAAGGAAAGGAGACGCACGATAGTCCATACTCGGCATACCTCCGGATCCCTGCCCATTTGTTAGGACATGTGAAGAAAGAGGCGGGAGAGAGAAGGACGAGCCTTTTATCTCAGTGAATATCCGCGAGCGACCATGACAGCGTCCACCCCGCTATGATCGACTGTCTCCCAGTACGCGGTGCCGGAATAACAGTCGCCGTTCCCAAAGATGAGGATGCGTGGGACTGAGAAGGAGGCAGCATCGTCAGAATTTGGGAAGGAGAGCTTGGAAGACGACGCACGGCCACGGTACTCATCCACCTCCCTCGCACGTACAGCGTCGACACACGTCTTGATCGAGATCTGTCTCCTCCCGTAGATGACTGGCTGAGGTACAAGAAGTGGGAAGTACCAACCGTCAACGCATCGACCCGCCCATCCTCGTTCGCCTGTCGTCTCTCTTCCGCCAGCGCCGTCCCCGAGCATCCGCGCGGCCGCGGCATGAACCCGCATCGCCGACTTCCCGCCCAATGACCTCCGCCGCTCACAGGTGCCGTGCCGCGCTTGGCCAAATCCTCTTCGTCCTCTTTCTGGTATGCGGTCGTTATGGGAAGGGGATACTGTGCCAGCGTTAGCCGTGCATTCGTTGAAGCAAAAGAGCACACACAGCTTCTTGGTGCTCAATGCGTTTCCGTCGGGAAACGATTGACCTCCGCACACGCTACGGCCGCCTTCGCGCGCTCGTCCTCATCTGTGACGAGCTGTAGGACGTCTGCGTCGTCAAGCTTGGAATGCGCAGAGAGGTATTGCAGCTGAAGCCGAATCTACGAAGTTGTGAGTGAAAAAATACAGCTGTGTTCGCTGAGAGACACCTGCACGCCTATTTCCTGGGCAGATCGTCTTGTACGATGTGCTAGATGCCGGCTCACCGCTCTCCACCGGTGGAGGCATAGGCACATCGTTGATGTCGCTCGCTTGTGGGAAGCTGGCAGTTGCGTCGCGAGGTACGGAGGAATGTCGTGGTTAATCCGACATCTTGAAAGTAGCATGAGTGGTGGAACATAGGAAAGAAAATAAACACGCACTGGTCACCATGGTCGCACTTGCCGCCCCCTGCGACCTGGTAGCACAGCTGCAAGCCCTCGTCGCGCACCTTCCCAAATCGTCTTCCCGTATGCATCCCCGTCCGCGCTTTTTTCCCTGCCTTGCCCATCTTCTTTCCTTTCCGTCCACCGTGGCGGATATCGGCGCCATTGTCTCGAGAGTCGTTGGGTGACAGAGGTATCTATAGGCGCCGCAGCCTCGGCAAGACGTTCCACCCAAGAAACAAAAGGAGGGCGACGGGGATGTCAGCGGAGCGGGTTGAAATTTCGTAGCGTGTAACGCTTGTAATCGTCTGGAATGATGGCATGGGCGGTTGTGTAGCCCGAAGCAGGGCCTTTTTATTCGGGCAGCCGTCGTGGTGGTGAGACGAAATGTCACTGTGATCACGTCGTGACTCCGGTTTGTCATCAGACTCTGACCGCTCTTGTTTCCCGCTTCCATGCACAAATGTCACTGCCCGATGAATCCGCCTGAAATGAGCGTAGACCTCTCGCTCATCTGACTTCCAGTTGCTCCTTGTCACCTCAACAACCCAGGGTCGACGTCGACGCTCCTCCAGCGTGCTCTTAAGTAATTCAAGTGCTTCTCCCTGGTCTTTTCGACTCCACCAAACCCAGCAAGCAGCCTCTTCGCTCTTTATTTTCTGCCATTTAACGTCTCATCCGTCTCCGTTACGCAGCTCCGGATCCGCCACCGCCAGTCGGAATCCTTCACTAACCTCGCTTTCGATTCCGCGTTCCTTCCTTCCGCCATCCAACCTCGAAACTGTCAATCTCTCGCCCGTCTCCGTTGTCGTCGTTCTCGCGCTGCCTCCGCCGTGCGCCCTCTACAGATCTGTCATAGGTGAAGGTCCCAGTGTTGCTCGCGTCAAGCCAAGGGGTTACGATTGAGTGGGATTCGGGGCTCATTACGATGTGCCGACCACCTTTCCTTAGATGCTGAATCTCTGTAGCCAGGAAGCTACCATCGCTCTTTGGAGTAGCAAACCGCCCACCCATGTGCATCTACTCTTCCGCCTTTTCGTCGACGCTTCTGACTCGGATTCATATCGTGTAGAGCGGAGCCTCCGTCCAGTCGCAGGATAAAGAGGCGATCTTCGATACTATCGCCGCTACGTACGCTTCTGTGTCGCCTTATCTTTCTTCCTTTCAGACTCTTGGCATTTTCCTCGCTCTTCTTCCAACCCATTCATTCCCTTCTCTTGTCATCTGTTGCCTCAATCCACGCTAATCCGACCGCCTTCCTATTTCAGCTCTGACTAGACCCTCGAGGTCATCGGCATGTCTGACACCGCTAAGGTCGTCGCCTCCTCGTTGTCCATCGCCATCCGCCCCCACTAATTCCGAGAACGAACGAATGAACGCGCCGCCGTGATGAAGTCCACCGGTACGACTGTGACTGCGAGGCTTCGAGTTAGCATCAAACGCGCACTCATCTCATGGTCCGTTGTCTGTCACTCCTGCGCTGCTCTCTTAGTGGACCCAGCTTCGCATGGCCGTTCCCTTCCCAGCCGGCTCACGACCCTCCTTCCTGACACTCACGCTGGAATGGCGTACATACCTTGCCTCCGCATCCATCTTCTAGATGTCCGCATGTCGGCGTGCAAGTACGCTCCGTGTTGTGTCCCAGTGGGAGGACATCCGCCACATGTACATGTCCGAGACGGATCAAAGTCAAAGACAATCGTCGCTGCTGTGGGTATGGTTTCCTTGGTGCTCGTTGTTAGATGGAGTGAGGAGAGACGAAGACGGGGAGATCTGTGCTGTGTTGTCTCGGTCTCTTGCTTCTTCGGTGTTTGTGGGTGTTGTGGGCGGAGGAAAGGTGAACTGCCAGTGGGTAAGCAGACTTTGTTTGCTGGGGTACCCGTAGGTCTTATCTGTTGTCGGTGGGTTCTCTTTCCTTGTTGAACAAGAAATACCAGACATCTGAGCGCCCTAATGCCGTTTGTGTGTGATGTTCAGAATTAGAACAGACATGCGGCTTCCGCACCAAGCTCCGAATGACAGATTGACAGATTGCCGCCCGCGCACCGCTGCTTGTCTTCTCACCATGACCACGCCGCACCATGCCCAGCCTTCCTCTAGGATTCCTTCGCCTGCTGCTCAAAGCCGTCAAATGAACTTGCAGGGCCTCAGGCATAGTCGTAGATATTCTCCAATTGGCTCAGGATTGCCATCGAACAGCACACTGTCTGCTAGTGCAGCTGCCACATGGCTCGGTGCACTTCTCCAGAAAGCCCAGATGGGTGCCACTGCAAATGGGGCATTCACCCCAGCAAAGGATGTCTTCCAAAGTGTTGTGGGGTTGCTAGAGGATGTTAACGTTGTATTTGTTCCTATTTTGCCGAAGTCCTACTCAAAATATTACTAGAAAATGGGGGACAATCAGGAAGTGCTGAAGGATATCTGCGAGAAGATCCTCAGCACACTACAGACCCTGCAACATGTAATCCAGGCCCACCCCAATGATGCAAGTACAGGACAATTGAGGGAGAAATGCCATGATTTCCAACGGTAAGTGTTGGATATGCTCAGAAAATAGGAAAGTCTGACTGTGTAGACTTCTGGTTGGCCTATCCGGAAAGGTTGAAGAAATCAAGAAGGCAAAATTGGGTGGACACCTGAAATTCAAGCCATTTGTCGTTCCGAGTGGTATCACCAGTGCCATTGCCTCCTATGAGAAGTGTATGGAGGATCTCCAAGAGGAACTGAAGGTATGCATGCAGGTACTTGTTGATATATGCATTCAATACCTCCAGCTCTTGGCAATTACCGATACCAATGCAACTTGGAATACTGCTCATGCTCAGATTACACAAACTTATGAGGTGGCCGTTCTCCATGCAGATGGTCCAAGGTGTGTGTCGATCAGAATACAGTTCCTCATCTCCATCAATGTTTTAGGTGGTTTTCAGACACCTTCAACCCTGAACTTGCACGTTCACATATTGAAGGCGCATTGGCCAGAAGCATTCGTGATATTATCCAAGCCATGTCGGACAATCTCACAAGTCCCATCCATGCAAGGTTGAATAACACACCCAACCTTCTGGACAAGGTTCAGATACTATTTGATTACCTTGATGCACAGTTTGGAGATACAGTGCTGGTCCACAGCTTTCAAGAAGCTGTGTTGAAACTGGGTGGAATTGACTATATGCTCAATGACAGGCTTCAGGACAGTGTCAATGGCCAAACTTCATACAATCTTCTTTCTAGGTGGGCACTAGATCCTGAGCACGGCATTTTGCAGCAGCAACGTGTTCAAGGTACCAATCCAGAGGTTTCCAAAGATTCAAATTCTGACATGCTCTCGAGATGAAATTCAAACCACCAGAAGCTGCCCTCTTCCCTCAAAATTCTTCCAAGGTCGTAAAGATATCCTCTTGCAGTTGGATAGATTCTTCCAGCCAATAGAGAAGAAGGAGCAGAAAATTGTGCTACTGCATGGTCTTGGTGGAGCTGGAAAGACTCAGATTGCACTGAAATTTATTGCAGAGTCTGGAGCCAGGTTTGTCAGGTTTTGAAACTATCAAGTATAACTCATTTGGCGGATAGATTCACTGACCAGTTCAAGATCAATGCAAGTAGTGCAGAAACCATTGAAGCAGGCTACAAGCAAATAGCAATGGCAAAGAAACTGGGAGATACTGCAGAAGCTGCTCAAACCTGGCTGAAAGCACACCATGCTGAATGGCTGCTTCTGTTTGACAATGCTGATCAGCCCAATTTGGACCTGGAAACATATCTTCCCCGATGTAATCATGGAAACATTTTGATTACCTCGCGAAACCCTGGGCTCTGGGTTCATACTGGATCCACAGAAAAAGCCATTGCTGTCTCCAATTTATTACTTGATGATGCAGTTCTTCTGTTGCTCAATAGAGCCGGTGTAGAACTGCAAAGGAATGAGAACAAGATACATGCAGTTCAGATAGTTCAGGTATTCAAACTAGTTCATTTATTGATATTATTTAATATTTTCCCAGGAGCTTCACTGCTTTCCACTTGCAATAGTACAAGCCGGGGCATTTATCTCCAAATCATCTCCCTTGCGACAGGATATTTCGAAATATATCCCACTCTATCGGGGGAACAAAGCTACCCTATTAAGCAGGAAGCCTGAGCAGTCCCATGGGGATTACCAGCGGACTGTGTATACCACATGGCAGATCAGCTTTGATCAGCTTGGGCCCCAGGCTGCTCAATTTCTGCAGCTATGTTCATTTATGCACTTTGAGGGGATCACAGAGGATATCTTCCAAAGGGCATCTGAATATACGCCTGGAAATGAGCCACTGGATCCCAGCCTTGATACATTGCAGACGGCTTTGGAGTTTCTGTTGAACTTTAGGAATGCAGAGTCAAATTGGAACAGCCTAGCATTTGCAGAAATGATGTCAGACATCTGTGATTACTCTCTCATGACATGGCAGGAAAATGCATACTCTATTCATCCGCTTGTGCATCAATGGGCAGGAATGACTATCACCAATCAGATTGACCGGAGAAAGATGATTGTTGCTCTTCTGGGGATGGCCACAGCCTGTAGCACAGAGGTTATGCAAAAAATACAATTGCTGCTACATGTTATGCTGTTATCAGAAGATGGAGATATACGAGGAACTGGGTTTGAAGGTGCCTTTGGAGATGTCTTCCAGGAAGGAGGAATGTTCAGAAGAGCAGAAACCCTCCGAAGTGATATCCTCATAAGGAGCGATGCTCATCTTGGTAGGGAGCATCCCAAGACCCTTGTAGCAATGACCAAACTTGCTGAGACATTCTGGAGCTTGGGACAGTACACAGAGGCACAGAAGCTGCAAGAGCAGGTGCTGGAGAAACGGACCAAACTGCTGGGTGCTGAGCACCCCAAGACCATTCTGCAACAGCCAACCTTGCGGCATGTTCGGGAGATTGGGACAGTACACCGAGGCACAGAAGCTGGAGGAGCAGGTGCTGGAGGAGAAACGGACCAAGCTGCTGGGTGCTGAGCACCCCAAGACCATTGATGCAACAGCCAACCTTGCGGCAATGTTCCGGAAATTGGGACAATACACAGAGGCACAGAAGCTGGAGGAGCAGGTGCTGGAGAAATGGACCAGGCTGCTAGGTTCTGAGCATCCCAGCACCATCAAGGCAACCACCAACCTTGCAGCAATCTACAACAAGTTGGGGAGGTATTCTGATGCACCAAGGCTACAGGACAAGGTACAGGAGCAACAAAAAGCCAGCTGCCCTGAGCTGGAAAGCATGAGAGGATGCAACCACTGAGCCAATAGCTTAATAGCTGATAAGACCATTCTACCATTTTTTGTTACTTTATAGTGATCATCAGAAACACCAGAGAGTGTGACTACACAGCGGGGGGTCGTAATCGTTCAAAGCGAGCACAAGTTGTATCCAATCAAAATATGTGTACCGCTTGATTTTTTTTTAGACAAACAGTAGGCGTTTCTGGATACTTATTCTTCTGTAGAGGTTGGAAGCAGCTCATGATGCACGAAAAGATGAACAACATTATTCATTGATTCAGACTTGAACCCTACTTCGACGACACCGACGCCGGGACTGGATATAAGTCGGAGTGAAACTACACTGTCAGACTCGTTAGCGGAATGTTTTCAGTCCGCCACCACACCACCTCTAGAACTCCCAGCGATTTACTCATTTGTGGTCTTGTTCGAAGCGAGCACGAGTCATGGAGTCGAAGCTGGCTTCAAGTTGTTGGGCAGTAAAGGACCATGTATTATGAATTGGCAATCCACAAGGAAGCAGAATAGTGACCAAAGGTCTAACAAGCTTGAGCAGTTATGTAGCTGGGAGCCCTCTCTGCCTACAACCAAGAAATATTACACCTTGTTCTTTTCTTCTCTTTCCTCTTCTCCGTACCCGCCCTTCTGCAACTAACCTATCCGGCCCACGCTACCCCTACCCCTGGCTCTCATACACATTACTCTTATGCTTCGGCGTAAAGCCCCACGTCTCTGGCACCGGACCCAAAAACATCTCCGAGATGCGCACCGAGTCGCGGCTGTCCCCACTCGCCAGGAGCGTTTCTGTGTTTTGGGAACAGTCAGACACGGGTGAAGGGAATAGGATGGAAGACGGAAGGTGGAAGACACGACATACCAAGCTCATCCCTTCCTCTAAACGCGGGTGGACGCTCATTCAGCTTCACAGGCAGCCGCTCGAGGATACCCAGCGGGACGTAGCGGTATTGGAAGGAAAGCGATTCGCAGAGATAGCGCCGGGTAGCGTTGACCCCGGCGGTGTCGGTGCCAAAGTGTCTGTCATTGGGTGTGGAGGAACGAGATTGCTGGGACGGAGTATGAGACTCACGATAATCCATACTCAGCATACTTCCGGATTCCCTCCAACCGCTCGCGCGAGCTGATGTCCCACTCTCGACGTTCTGCCGAATTGTTAGGACATGCAGATGTAAAGAGGTGGGAGAAAAGGACGTGCCTTTTATCTCAGTGAATATCCACGGCTTGATCAGGGCTCCTCGAGCGACCATGACACCGTCCACCCCGCTATGATCGACCGTTTCCCAATACGCAGTGCCGGAATAGCAGTCGCCATTCCCGAAGATGGGGATGTGTGGGACTGGGAAGGAGGCAGCATCGTCAGCGGAGGGGAATTTGGGAAGGAGAGCTTGAAAGCCACGCACGGTCCTCATCCGCCTCCCTCGCACGTACAGCGTCGACACACGTCTTGATGTACTGCCAATCCGCGAGCTTCGTATAGTGGTGCTGTTGTGTCCTCCCATGCAGCTGCCGCACCCGTCAGATAACTGGCTCAGGTACGAGAAGAAGAAGGAAAGTACTCACCGTCAACGCACCGACCTTGCCCCATCCTCGTTCGCCTGTCGTCTCTCCTCCGCCAGCACTAGGGCTCGGCACCGTCCGTACCGTATCCGGTACGGACACGGTACCGTACGGATACGGTCGATGCGGGAGGTCTGCAGGGGAGCACGGTACGGTACGGATACGGATACGGCCGTATACGGCTTACGGATGGTACGGTCGATACAAATCACTACTTAGTTCTTTTCCTCGTCGCGTACATCCATGGCGTCCGCCTCATCCAGGACCTCGATGACTTCTTTGCGTGTCAGCCGTATGTGAGCCTTCAATACCATCAGCGTCTGGATCGTCTCCGCTTTGAGGCTTGCACGGCGCAAGGCGATGGTGTCTCGTCCGCCGGAGAACACGCGCTCAACCGCGACGGCAGAGCCTGGTATATTGTTAGCGAGGAAGACATGAACTGTGAGACTCACCTGGGATGCAATGCACGTCGCGCGCCATCTTGTAGAGGTTTGGCATGAGTGTGCGATGCGCGCGCCACCACACGAGCAGGTCAGTGCCCCGCATTGGCAGAGGTGTCGCTGTGAGTTGGAAGTAACGCTCGAGCTCGTCATGGAGGGAGGTGGCCTGCCGACTGTTGAACGACGAAAGAAAGCCCTTCTTCGGTGAAGCGCCGGGCCGCGCCGGAAGGGTAGACGCAGTCGAAGGTTCAGCGCTGGGCTGGGTGGTTGTAGGTCCATATTTCCTTCGATATTCGTTGCCGAGGCTCGTCTTGGCGCTTTCTAGCTCAAAGAGCAGATCACGGTCGTCTTTATACTCCTCCTTGAGAGTGGTATATCCGATTCGTGGATCCAAAACTGAGGAAGACGTGAAAAATGATTCAAAACAACACAATGGACGCACGCGAAGCCCACAGATAGTAGGGTGACGCGTCGAAGGTGAAGTAATAGTCGCTCAGCTTGGTGTGCGCGGCGGTCAGACCCTCGATGAGCTCTGGATACATCATGTTGGGGGACAGGTTCCGCAGGATGTACCGGATGCGCGTCTGCAGCATGCGAAAAACCAGATGTGTCTGCGAGAGCATTGGCTTGCTCGTCGTCGACATCTCGGTGGTGGCCTGGCGGAACGAGCTCAACCATTCTCGAACGAGCTGGAGGGCGTTCCAGTCGTCATCCGACAGCAATGCGTCAACAAGATCAGGATTTGCCCGAGTATACCGATCGATTGCGTCTCAGTTATGGATTGCTCGGCCAGGAGAGAAGTGAGCAAATCTTGACCCAGGTGAGTAGCTGGAGACGTACGAAGCATCTGGTGAGTGGACGTCCATCGTGTTTTGACATCGAGGATCAGCATGAGTTGCGCCTCAGTCAGAGCTTCATCGAGTTGGTCTTCGGAGAGGCGGACCGTCATCTTCCATGTTCCTCGACGTTGGGGCGACCCGCGTACGTGTTTTATGATGCGACGAAGCTACAAATGTTATTAGTATAGCATACTGGAATCGCATACTACTTGTACTGACTTTGAATATCGCGAGAGAGACTCCGGAGTCGGTGTTTGCCGGTGCACTCTCAGACTCGGAGTTACCGGCGTCTTCGTCATCGTCGTCGTCGACTCTATCCGCAGCCGCTTCGTCCGCATCTGCCGAGTCGACATGTGTTACGAGTTCCTGATACGCCGTCCGAGTCTTCCCGCCAGCCCGCACTTTCTTAGATTCCTCGGGCGTGAGCGCCCCGAGAGATTCCAGGAGCTGCGTCAAAGAATCGTTAATCAGAATCCCGGACATTAGAGTTACACTTGCCTTGAGGGCGGCAAGATGGACTGTGTGAGGCATGCAGAGCATGCGAGATTTTTTCGCATCGAAATATATTCCGGCGGCGATGCATTTCCTCTCAATCGCTTCAACCATGGTGTCGTTGTTTGTCGCATTGTCCATAACGAAGCCGATAATCTGAGTAAATTAGTCGACGACCGGGCCAGGAAATGTGATACTTGCCCGACCCTCGATCCCGTATTCCGTGAGGCACTTCCACACAGTCGTCGCAATCGCAGCACCGGAATGATCTCCCACCAACTCGGCGAAATCAATAAGACATTCCTCTGACGCTCTCTTAGTATTGCCATAGAAAATTCAACTTGAATAACTCACGCAGGTTCCCGTCATTGTCAATCCAATGCGCAACGAGAGCGATGAATGCATGTCCGTTGCTCGACGTCCATGCATCCAGGGAGATGGCGAATCCAGATTCGTTTGCCTGAGACATGGTCAATGTTACAACGTAGTGCGAACGAGTACTCGGAGATTTACCTTGAACAAATCCTTCATTTTCCGGCGAGCTTCGAGCCCAAGCGCAGTGATTTTGGTCTTGACGGTTTTTGGATCGGGGATATGGAGAATGCGGCCGGAGTGCTGGTGGACGTAGCCGAGGAGCTCCTTGAACTCCGGCTGTGTGACCACATCGAATGGCTGGTCGGTCGCGGCGATCCACCTAGAGAGTAGTTCCTCGAATCGTTGCTGGTCCCAGGGCTCCTGAACAAGGGTTAAAGAGGAACGACGAGCAGGAGAAATACGTACCATCGCAGCCTGCGCCTGCTTCTGTATCATAGTTGCGATATTTCCCTGGATTTTATCTACTACTTTATGGAACCCAGCACCATCCCTGAGCATCCGCGGCATGAGCTTATGCACCGTGTTCTGCCCGTCCTTGACACCTGTGCGCAGCTTGACGGTGACGGGGATTTCGCCGAGAGCACGCGACATCCCTGCGACGAGGCGGGCGAGGCGGGAGTGGGTGTCCAGTACTGAACAGGGGGGATGTAAATGGAGAGGGTCGACGAGGGGGAGACAGACGTACGCGCAGACCCACTTCCCGTCTTGAAGACCAAATCAACCGGGCACCCACAATTCAGGTCGACGAAATCGATCCCACCCGCATCCCCGACTTCGCGCGCAATGACCTCCGTCGCGCATACAACAGCGGAGACCTTGGAGCCCGCAATCTGGACACCGAAGGTGCGCTCGGAAGGATGTCGTCGGACGCGCCGGACAGGAAGGCCGAGGCGAGGCCCACTGGAGTACTTCAGCACGGGAGGAAGATACTGGTAGGTGGACGTACTCTCGCCACAGGTGATATCCGCCCCATAGGACACGCAGAGACGGCGGAAGGGCAGGTTACTGACGGTCGTGAGTGGTGCCAGGTCTACGCGCATTAGTTTCACACTGACTGGCAATGAATCGGTCAAAAAGACGCACAAGTCTTCCCCTCCCAGTGTAATCGCCGCTTCTCGCTAAACCGCATGGGCACGTCCGCTGTGTCTTGCGCTGCCTCCACCGAGGATGAGCTACCGGTCCGGGTCTCGATGGTTTTTATGGTCGATTGGGCATCCATCGGCGGCTGGTCTTGCTCTTGTTCAGCCTCCCCAAGTACGAGGGCCCCGCTAGCGGTTGTCGTCACAGGTGCCGTGCCACGCTTCGCCAAATCCTTCTCGTCCTCCTTCTGGTACACGGTCGTTATGGGAAGGGAATACTTTGCCAGCGTTAGCAGTGCATTGTCCGAAGCAAGCGAACCTTCTTAGTCCTCAACAGCTTTTGAGTTTGCGTCGAGAGACGATTGACCTCGGCGCTCGCTACCGCCGCCTTCGCGCGCTTGTCCTCATCTGTAACGAGATGTAGGACGCCTGCGTCGTCAAGTTTGGAATGCGCGGAAAGGTATCGACAGCGGAAACCGAATCTACGAAGTCGTGAGTGAAAAATACGGGTGAATTTCGCTGGGACGCACCTGCACACGTCCATTTCCTCAAAGATCGGGCAGATCGTCTTGTACGACGTGCTGGGTACCAGTTCACCGCTCTCGACCGGTAGAGGTATAGACATATCGTCTATGTCGTTTGTTTGCGGGAGGCCCAAGTCTGGCGCCCGCGTCGCGAGGTACGCAGGAATGTCGTGGTTAATCCGACATCTTCAAGGTAACATGAGCGGGCGGAAATAGGAAAGAAAATGAACACGCACTGGTCACCATAGTCGCACATGCCGCCCGCTGCGACCTGGTAGCACAGTTGCAAGCCCTCGTCGCGCACCTTGCCGAATCGTCTGCCCGTATTCATCCCGGTCCGGGCTTTTTTCTCTGCCTTGCTCATCTTCTTTCCTTTCTGTCCACCGTCGCGGTCATCTGCGCCATTGTCTTGAGAGTCTCGGCTGGGACGCACACCCTCGGCCGCGTAGGTCGTCGTGTGAAGGAGGTATCTGTGGGCGAAAGCTGAGGCTGAGCAGAGCGCAACAGAAGGAAGGAGGAGGATAGAAAGGCTGTCTTACTCGGGCTTTATGAGCGCGGTGCCCGCTGAGACGGTGGCCATCGGTGGGAGGAGACGGCAATGTCGCGTGGGAAACGTTCCCCGTTTTGGGTAACCCCGCTGATGGGCCTCTCACGCGCACCGTCGCGGTCGAAACACACTCACGGTGACACTGGCATATCTGCGCTCCTGGAGACGCCGCGGAGAGCTCGACGCACGCCCAGCATCTCTCCGAATCACCTTATGCAGTGAAGCTGGAACGCAAGATAGCCCAGCACCACCCAGCGCGGGATTGTGGAGCGCGTGAACGAGGTTGACGAAGGCAGAGGATGCGGAGCTAAGGGATCGAGAAGCTGGATATTCCAGCCAAAGGAAGTCGAAACGGCAGCTGCAGTGGAAAGTGAGTAGTGCCGCCGGTCGCCGTACGAGCAGCAGCAACAGCCAGCGTCGCCCTCAGCAGTCTCGGGCAAAGCATCCCCCGCTCCCGGCCAACAAGCCGCTACAGCCACCCCGCCACCTCCCCCGCCCCCACAACAACACCACTACGCCTACTCCGCCGGCCCTGGACCCACATACCTGTACGCCCCATCGCCGTTCGCCACGCACTACGACCCCAAGCGCGGGCCGCCCCCGCCGCCGCCCCCGCCACATGGCTACCACCCGCACCCACACGACCCCCACGCCCACGGGCACTACGCCCCGATGCCGTTCCCGATTCCCGGCCAGCACCACGGCCACCACCCGTACGGCGTACCGTACCCCATGCCCATCATGCAGGCCCCAGCGTCGCCCGGAATGATGCAGACCCAGCACCAGCAGCCCGTGGACCCCGCCAACTACACCTACACCGACGATGCGGGGACAAAGCTCTCGGAACGGGTGAGACGCCGTTGTTTTAACTGCTGCACGACCGAGACGAGTACGTGGCGCCGCTCGAATTTGAATGCGGGCAAGGTGGTGAGTCGTCGTGTCTTTGCTTTGTGGACGAAAGCTGATGATGCGAATAGCTGTGTAACAAGTGCGGCTTGTTTGAGAGGACGCATAATCGTTCCAGGCCCGAGGCCTTCCCGCACAAGAGGGCACCGGTCCCTGGTGGTGGCTCGCCGAGAGTGCAGGTGTGTGATTTCGTCTCGTCCGCCGTGTTTGTCCACCGTATCGTTTTCATCCCCCCATATCGCTACTCGGTGCCGTCTCGTCTCGTCTCTCGAGTCGCTCCTCCATCACCTTTACTCCCCACTGCTCTTCCCTTTTCCGAGTCGCTGACGACCCTCCCACAGCCCTACCCACCACCCTCGCCACAACAACCCTCCCCTTCCTCCGCCGCCGCACACCAACACCAACACCAGCAACAACACCAGGCATACATCCCGCCCCCGCCACTCCGCCGCCGCACTCTGCCTCCGCGCAAGCTCAAGCTCAAGCGCAGGCCCAGGCACAACAGCGACAACAGGTGTACCTCCCGCCCATCGCGCATCTCGTACCCGGTGCGAATGGCCACGGCCAACATGGGCAGCAGGAGAGCGCAATGCCGGTCAAGAAGGAGAAGGAGAAGGGCAAAGGGAGGGGACGGCCGAAGGGGAGTAAGAATAAGGAGCCTGCCGGTGGTGCTTCCTCCTCTGCTGGTCCTGCCGATCCTGCTTCTGGTCCTGGTCCCGACGGCACCGACGCCTCCCCACGCGCAAAACGCGAACGCAAGAAGAGCGCGAGTCCCAAGAAGATGCCTGTGCTTGCTGTGGAGCGGGATGGCGCGGAAGAGCTGGACGAGTTTGGTGGGGATGCGGACGGGGACGGGGATGGCGGGGACGATGATGGTGATGATGGGGAGTGGGATGGGCGGGAGTGAGTGAGTGTGTGGGGGGCTGGAGAGAGCGCCGAGGAGAAAGAACGCCATGACGAACGACAAGAAACCAAAACCCAAAACCCAAAAGGCATCCATCCATCCATCCATCCTCATCCTCGAATCGTCGCTATCGCTATCGCTACCTTATGCATCCCCTTTTACCGTCTTCCTTTTCTCTCTTCTCGCTCTCTCGAGATTTTACCTTACCTTACATTACCTTGGCCCGTCCGCGTCCGCGCACCCTCTTCTGAATCTTCTTTGTCGCGATACCTTCCTACCGTGCCTTGCGTACCCTACCTTGCGTCCTCTGCGTACCTACTTGCGTCCTTTGCGTACCCTACCTGCCTTGCGTACCCCCCCGCCCATCTTATCCGCCCGTTTGTCTTGGTGACCTACCTATCGCTCGTCTGAATAATTCTGTTTTCAGTGTGTGTGTGTAACGCACGGTATTTTAAAACTTGCCTTGACTTCATACTTGGTATCGGATATCGTCTTCGTAGCAAGTCATCGAGCTGCTTTGCTTCCTTGTACCCTGCGTCGAATAAATCCAAATGAGCCCTTAGAACCAGTTGCACGTAGGCATTATTATAGTAAGTGAGCGAGATTGGCACTTCTAAATGCTAGTTGCGGTTTATTATAATAATTGAGCTTGAGCGCCCCCGTTCGTAGCGGGTTCGAGTTATGGGCAGGATGTTTTGTTTTGTTCCGGTTGGAAATATTTTGGCAAGGGCCAGCGAGTGGGTGCTGTATGTATTATGGTAAAAGTAAAAGCAAGGTCTGAGATCTGAGCTCCGAGGACTGAGAGAATCCAGCAAACCCATCTAGCTGCACCTGGGGAGGGAGAATGATAGGTTGAGCACCTTGAGCGCCGTTCGGAGCGGGTCGAGTAATGGTAACAATGGAGTTCCTTGCTCTTTTTCCTTTTTCCTTTTCCTTTGCTTTGGTGCGGGCTGGTGATTCGAGGGTTGGTATTAAGCGGGGTGTCTTTAGAGGGCAGCAAGAACTCGTTTGCGGGGTGTTGAAACCCGCGCGCACGGCATCTAAGGTGCAGGCACTGATTATGGTACTAGTGCACGAGTTATATGGGCCACGTCGTGAAATCTTTTCTCTCTCTCTTGGGGGTGCAACCGTGTGCTTGTAAATTCGTCTCGGTATTGCACTTGAAGTTCAACTTGCAGATTGTGATCCTAGTGTTGGTACCGTGAACTTTGTCGGTGAAAGGAAGGACTTGTTTGCGGGTGTTGAACCCGCCCGCACCGCATCTGACTCGGATGGCATTGGCAACTGAAGTACTAGTGCGTGAGCTCGTTCGAAGCGGGCACAAGTCATAGTTCGGCGAGCCCCTGTTTTTCTCTCTCTCTCCCTCTCCTGTGGGTGCTTGAAAATTCGTCTCGGCATTGGGCTTGAATTTGAACTTGCAGACCATGATTCTAGTACCATAAAGCCAAGTTCTATCCCCGATCATGATTCAGAAGGAGAATGGTAGTGAGCTTGAGCGCCGTTCGGAGCGGGCTCGAGTTATAACTTATGGTACGAGTACGACGGATTTGTCTTTTTCTTTTCTTTGGCAAGGAAACGATGACTCGCCGACTCGCCGACTCGGTGGTATAAAGACGGGTGTCTTTGGAGGGGAGCAAGAACTTGTTTGCGGATGTTGAAACCCGCGCACACTGCATCTAACACAGGATGGCGGTAACTTCAGTGCGTGGGCTCGTTCGAAGCGGGCACGAGCTATACACGGTCTTGCAGATTTTTTTATCTCGTGCTTGCAAATTAATTTGTCTCAGTACTGGGCTTGAAATGGTTGCAATACTTATGTTAAAGTTCAAGTTGCGCCGCCACATTCTGAGCGTGGAGTTACAGTAGGAAAAATGTACGTACCATCGCGTAGACACAGGATGCCTTGACCTTTATCCATAGGCGGAAGTTCTTGCAACTCGTATGCGGGTATGTCACCTGCCCGCGCACAGCATGTTAAGCCATGAACGCTTGAAATTCGGCGCGAGAGCTCGTTCGAAGCCGGCACTGCGAGTTGCGGGCAGTTCATGGATAGTTTTTGTACGACTTCGAACAAGCTGGGCCACAGACAGATGCACAGTCATACGGAACGCTTTGAAAGGGAAGAAGAACTCGGATGCGGCTGTGGAACCGCGCGTGCGCACACTGAGAAAATGGTTAGGTTCGCGCGACAGCTCGTTCGAAGCGGGCCCGAGTTGTGACTTCATCACCCTTAACATTATGCCTTTTGTTTTCATTTATTTTTTTGGCGGTGTCGAGTTCCTTGTGGCGGTAGCCTGAGGTCACTCAAGTTGAGCACTGGCGAGTATTCCTGGAGCCGCGTTACTTGAAACCATACTGTACTATTTCGACCTTAAGTTCACGTAATGCGTTACTGTGCGTAAGGTCGACGAAAAAAGAGGCCATTTTTATTCACCTAAAATCAAAATAATTTTTTTCGGCCTTTTCGGGGACAAAAAATGGAAAATCACTGAACTTATGGTCGAAATAGTACAGTATCAGCGTCGAAAGAGTGCTAGTGGCGAGATCGAGATAATTCTGCGCGAGCTTGTTGGAAGCGGACACAAGTTCTTGTGTAGCAATCCGTACTCGTAGCGGCTTGAAGGTATTCCGTGCATTTTCTTTCCTTCTTCTTTCTGTTCCCCTTCCTTTGAACGAGCTTCCGGCAGATCCCGATAGTAGAGTGATGCGGAGGGCAACCGTAAGGCCAAGTTCTATCCCCACACAACAAGAACTCGCCCACACGCCATGTAGGACCTGTTCGCAAGATTTAAGTCAGTGTGGAGGCTCGTTCAACGCGGGCTCGAGTTCGTAAGTCTTCTGTCTCCGTTTTTGTTTTATCTGTCCCAGGTTGTTGGTTCCAGCCGCACTGGAAGCACTCCGCATTCTGCTTTTCTATCGAGAGTAACGTCTGCATTGGATGTTTCCGCACCGCTGACTGGTTAAAAAAGCTGGCTTTTCGCCGGCTGTTTAGCGCAAAAGGCGGTAAAGCACATCCCCGACATCCCCGCAAATCAGATCGCTAGTTTGATTTTCGAGCAGGACAACCAACTATCATGGCCGCGAGTGATACGACGGCGGCAAGTCCTCCGAGACTCTGCGTGTATTAGGAGCGACGGGCAGAGCCTCCGGGTCCAACACCCTCTCGCCCCCGTCTTCTGCTGAACTCTTGACCCTCGTCGCCCTGAATCGCTCGTGGACGAAGCGTTGCTGCCAGTGCAGTCGGTACGGCTCCGTGCGCGTCGTGGGCCTGCACCGGAATTTCCGAAGAAGCAGGATGATACCAGCGATGAGAAGGATGGTAAATAGTGGGATCAGTGTCGCTGGGACGATGACTCTAATTAGAGTCATGTCTGTTGAGCTGGCGCCTCCGAGTGATGTTGCTGTGCTGCGGGATGATGACTGTGACGTGGTGCTCGTGCTGCAATGATTCGTGTTGAGATTGCGAGAATCAGCTACTGGAACACTTACCTCCCGGTGACGGTGTTGGGACTGGTTGTTGACTGCGACATGGCGGTACTGCTGCTGCGATGGTAAGACCTACGATAAGCCACTGGAGGATTTACCTCGCGGCGACCGTCTGGAGCGTTGATTCCGTACTGCGAACTGGACTAGAATGTGCAGTGGTCGTGGTGCTAGTCTTGAACTTGGAATTATTCGAGCTTGTGGACGACGACTGGAACACCGTAGAGCTGGAAGGACCGGGGTCGGCTGGGATTGTCGTAGTGGCAAAGGTTGAGGAGGATTGTGGAGGAGGCGGAATTAGAGTTGGCAAGGGCCCGGGTGCACTGGATCAGATTCGGCGATTAATGGAGAGTACTATCATTGAACACGGCTCACATTGCAGTACTGAGGGTTTTCGTAAGGACAGCGTATGTTGTAGGGGCGAGCAGAATTTTAGCGAGCGGAGTGGGGTAGGCAACCGGCTTGTCCAGAAGCGCAATGGCTCTAACGCTTCCGTGCCCGCGGAAGCCAAGGAGGTGGAGAAAGAGGTGGGCACTGAGACCGGGATTAGTTGCACCGCATGTCGCGAGGGGAAACCTCACCGGTGGACGCGCATTGGTGCCTGGAGCATAGCGAGATGGGACTCGGCTTATATGCGAAGTTTTGAACGCAACTACCTGCTGTTGAGATGTTAGCTTGCCCGCATGCATTCATGACTGCAGTCCCGCAAAGTGGGATCTTCGCATGGACCTCGCATGAGGGATTAGACTCGGAATCGCCGCGGTGGCAGTGGGCAGTTGTGAGCGATTGAGCCGTCGGAAGCTCCACATTTATGGGCAACGACAACGAGGCAGCGGAGCGACATCTTGATCCAATGAACTGTGATCTTGGGCATGGCTATCGCGTGAGGACTTTCACCCAGGTCGTAATTCTGGTCGCTGCGAGCGATTGTCCACATTGCGAGCGCAAGCACATCTTGTTTCCAAGGTTTCGTAGTAGATTGAGACGGTGCTCGGAGACGGAGGCTCTGAGTTATCATCCGCGCGCTATCATTCGGAGATGGATGGGGGCCAAAGATAACTTCGCGTTCCCATAATCGCGGCGAATGGCACATGCAACCGTCCGAGAGCATGGTTTCAGAGGACAGACTGGCTGCCCCCGGCGAGCTTCACACGAACGAAAGTAGGACCGCAGTGAGGGAGCCAGCTCGTCGTGGTCACTGATGGGCGTAGCAAAGTGGCGCGAATCATGATGGTCACGGCGTGACTCCGGCATCTGACTTGCTCCGCACCTTCACGACATTGCTTGTGCCAAACTTCAAGTTCTGCAATCGGACCACCGGACTCGCCCCATCATGGCACCGCGCGCCACGAATCGCGCATATGATCTGCTTGAAATGCTCAAAACTTGCTCAAAACGCTCAGTCGAAGCGCGCAATAAGTACAGTAGGCAAACAGTAGGCGTTGCTGGGTACTTATTCTTCTGTAGAGGTTGGAAGCAGCTCATGAAAAGACGAATGAGATTAATTGATTGGTTCAGAACTTGGACTCCCTTGGCTACCTACGACACCGACGGCTGGGACTCGATATAATTCGCAGCGAAACTACACTGTCAGACTCGTCAGCAGGATATTGTCAGTGCGCAACCACACAGTCTTTATGTTGTGAGAGCCGTTTCGTTGTGTCTCGTTCGAATCGAGCCAGAGTCATCTCTGGAGACAATCAGCATTTTTTGTTGTACATGGCAGTAAAGTAAACAGACCACGTATACGCAGGGATTGGATGCGAAGGAAACCCAAGGTTACAGGTACCGGTCATCGACCGCCTGCTCTGCCTACAATCAAGAAAAATTACACATCTCGTTATTGTTTCTTGTCCTTTTCCTTCCTCTTCTCCGTACCCGCCCTTCCCCAACGAACCCATCCGTCCCGTGCTACGCCTACCCCTGGCTCTCATACGCACTACTCTGATGCTTCGGCGTGAAGCCCCACCTCTCGGGCGGCGCACCCAAGAACATCTCCGAGATGCGCACCCAGTCGCGGCTGTCCCCGCTTGCCAGGAGGGTTTCTGCGGTTGGGAACGGTCAGACGCGCGCGAGGGGAGGATGAAGGAACAAGAAAGAGGCTACACACCAGTGACCAAGCTCATCCCGCCCTCTAATCGCCGGCGGACGCTCATTCAGCTTCGCACTGGCAGGCAGCCTCTCGAGGATACCCAGCGCCGAGCGGGACGTAGCGGTATTGGAAGGAAAGTGTTTCGCAGAGGTACCGCCGGGTAGCGTTGGTGTCGGTGCGAAAGTGTCTACAATTGCGTTTGAGGAACGAGAGGCGGGACGGAAGGAAAGGAGACGCACGATAGTCCATACTCGGCATACCTCCGGATCCCTGCCCATTTGTTAGGACATGTGAAGAAAGAGGCGGGAGAGAGAAGGACGAGCCTTTTATCTCAGTGAATATCCGCGAGCGACCATGACAGCGTCCACCCCGCTATGATCGACTGTCTCCCAGTACGCGGTGCCGGAATAACAGTCGCCGTTCCCAAAGATGAGGATGCGTGGGACTGAGAAGGAGGCAGCATCGTCAGAATTTGGGAAGGAGAGCTTGGAAGACGACGCACGGCCACGGTACTCATCCACCTCCCTCGCACGTACAGCGTCGACACACGTCTTGATCGAGATCTGTCTCCTCCCGTAGATGACTGGCTGAGGTACAAGAAGTGGGAAGTACCAACCGTCAACGCATCGACCCGCCCATCCTCGTTCGCCTGTCGTCTCTCTTCCGCCAGCGCCGTCCCCGAGCATCCGCGCGGCCGCGGCATGAACCCGCATCGCCGACTTCCCGCCCAATGACCTCCGCCGCTCACAGGTGCCGTGCTGCGCTTGGCCAAATCCTCTTCGTCCTCTTTCTGGTATGCGGTCGTTATGGGAAGGGGATACTGTGCCAGCGTTAGCCGTGCATTCGTTGAAGCAAAAGAGCACACACAGCTTCTTGGTGCTCAATGCGTTTCCGTCGGGAAACGATTGACCTCCGCACACGCTACGGCCGCCTTCGCGCGCTCGTCCTCATCTGTGACGAGCTGTAGGACGTCTGCGTCGTCAAGCTTGGAATGCGCAGAGAGGTATTGCAGCTGAAGCCGAATCTACGAAGTTGTGAGTGAAAAAATACAGCTGTGTTCGCTGAGAGACACCTGCACGCCTATTTCCTGGGCAGATCGTCTTGTACGATGTGCTAGATGCCGGCTCACCGCTCTCCACCAGTGGAGGCATAGGCACATCGTTGATGTCGCTCGCTTGCGGGAGGCTGGCAGTTGCGTCGCGAGGTACGGAGGAATGTCGTGGTTAATCCGACATCTTGAAAGTAGCATGAGCGGTGGAACATAGGAAAGAAAATAAACACGCACTGGTCACCACAGTCGAACTTGCCGCCCCCCTGCGACCTGGTAGCACAGCTGCAAGCCCTCGTCGCGCACCTTCCCAAATCGTCTTCCCGTATGCATCCCCGTCCGGGCTTTTTTCCCTGCCTTGCTCATCTTCTTTCCTTTCCGTCCACCGCGGCGGACATCGGCGCCATTGTCTCGAGAGTCGTTGGGTGACAGAGGTATCTATAGGCGCCGCAGCCTCGGCAAGACGTTCCACCCAAGAAACAAAAAGAGGGCGACGGGGATGTCAGCGGAGCGGGTTGGAATTTCGCGGCGTGTAACGCTTGTAATCGTCTGGAATGATGGCATGGGCGGTTGTGTAGCCCGAAGGAGGGCCTTTTTATTCGGGCAGCCTTCGTGGTGGTGAGACGAAATGTGATCACGTCGTGACTCCGGTTTGTCATCAGACTCTGACCGCTCTTGTTTTCCGCTTCCATGCACAAATGTCACTGCCCGATGAATCCGCCTGAAATGAGCGTAGACCTCTCGCTCATCTGACTTCCAGTTGCTCCTTGTCACCTCAACAACCCAGGGTCGACGTCGACGCTCCTCCAGCGTGCTCTTAAGTAATTCAAGTGCTTCTCCCTGGTCTTTTCGACTCCAAACCCAGCAAGCAGCCTCTTCACTCTTTATTTTCTGCCATTTAACGTCTCATCCGTCCCCGTTACGCAGCTCCGGATCCGCCACCGCCAGTCGGAATCCTTCGCTAACCTCGCTTTCGATTCCGCGTTCCTTCCTTCCGCCATCCAACCTTGAAACTGGCAATCTCTCACCGTCTCCGTTGTCGTCGTTCTCTCGCGCTGCCTCCCTCGCGCGTGCTCTGCAGATCTGTCCCAGCTGAAGGTCCCTGTGTTGCTCGCGTCAAGCCAGGGGGGTTACGATTGAGTGGGATTCGGGGCTCATTACGATGCGCCGACCAACTTTCCTCAGATGCTGAATCTCTGTAGCCAGGACACTACCGTCGCTCTTTGGAGTTGCAACCCACCCACCTATGTGCGTCTGCTCTTCCGCCTTTTCGTCGACGCTTCTGACTCGGACTCGTATTGTGTAGAGCGGAGCCTCCGAGTCTGCACGTCCAGTCGCAGGATAAAAAGGCCATCTTCGATACTGTCGCCGCGGCCCGCTACGTACGCTTCTGCGTCGCCTTATCCTTCTTCCTTTCAGACTCTTGGCATTCTCCCTCGCTCTTCTTCCAACCCATTCATTCCCTTCTCTTGTCATCTATCGCCTCAATCCACACTAATCCGACCACCTTCCTATTTTAGCTCTGACCAGACCTTCGAGCCCGTCGGCATGTCTCACACCGCTAAGGTCTTCGCCTTTTCGTTGTCCATCGCCATCGGCCCCCACTAATTCCCAGAACGAACAAACGCACCGCCGTGATGAAGTCCACCGGTACGACTGCGACTACGAGGCTTCGAGTTAGCATCAAACGCGCACCCATGCCCACTCATCTCATGGTCCGTTGTCTGTCACTCCTGCGCTGCTCTCTTAGTGGACCCAGCTTCGCATGGCCGTTCCCTTCCCAGCCGGCTCACGACCCTCCTTCCTGATACTCACGCTGGAACGGCGTACATACCTTGCCTCCGCATCCATCTTCTAGATGTCCGCATGTCGGCGTGCAAGTACGCTCCGTGTTGTGTCCCAGTGGGAGGACATCCGCCACATGTACATGTCCGAGACGGATCAAAGTCAAAGACAATCGTCGCTGCTGTGGGTATGGTTTCCTTGGTGCTCGTTGTTAGATGGAGTGAGGAGAGACGAAGACGGGGAGATCTGTGCTGTGTTGTCTCGGTCTCTTGCTTCTTCGGTGTTTGTGGGTGTTGTGGGCGGAGGAAAGGTGAACTGCCAGTGGGTAAGCAGACTTTGTTTGCTGGGGTACCCGTAGGTCTTATCTGTTGTCGGTGGGTTCTCTTTCCTTGTTGAACAAGAAATACCAGACATCTGAGCGCCCTAATGCCGTTTGTGTGTGATGTTCAGATTAGAACAGACATGCGGCTTCCGCACCAAGCTCCGAATGACAGATTGACAGATTGCCGCCCGCGCACCGCTGCTTGTCTTCTCACCATGACCACGCCGCACCATGCCCAGCCTTCCTCTAGGATTCCTTCGCCTGCTGCTCAAAGCCGTCAAATGAACTTGCAGGGCCTCAGGCATAGTCGTAGATATTCTCCAATTGGCTCAGGATTGCCATCGAACAGCACACTGTCTGCTAGTGCAGCTGCCACATGGCTCGGTGCACTTCTCCAGAAAGCCCAGATGGGTGCCACTGCAAATGGGGCATTCACCCCAGCAAAGGATGTCTTCCAAAGTGTTGTGGGGTTGCTAGAGGATGTTAACGTTGTATTTGTTCCTATTTTGCCGAAGTCCTACTCAAAATATTACTAGAAAATGGGGGACAATCAGGAAGTGCTGAAGGATATCTGCGAGAAGATCCTCAGCACACTACAGACCCTGCAACATGTAATCCAGGCCCACCCCAATGATGCAAGTACAGGACAATTGAGGGAGAAATGCCATGATTTCCAACGGTAAGTGTTGGATATGCTCAGAAAATAGGAAAGTCTGACTGTGTAGACTTCTGGTTGGCCTATCCGGAAAGGTTGAAGAAATCAAGAAGGCAAAATTGGGTGGACACCTGAAATTCAAGCCATTTGTCGTTCCGAGTGGTATCACCAGTGCCATTGCCTCCTATGAGAAGTGTATGGAGGATCTCCAAGAGGAACTGAAGGTATGCATGCAGGTACTTGTTGATATATGCGTTCAATACCTCCAGCTCTTGGCAATTACCGATACCAATGCAACTTGGAATACTGCTCATGCTCAGATTACACAAACTCATGAGGTGGCCGTTCTCCATGCAGATGGTCCAAGGTGTGTGTCGATCAGAATACAGTTCCTCATCTCCATCAATGTTTTAGGTGGTTTTCAGACACCTTCAACCCTGAACTTGCACGTTCACATATTGAAGGCGCATTGGCCAGAAGCATTCGTGATATTATCCAAGCCATGTCGGACAATCTCACAAGTCCCATCCATGCAAGGTTGAATAACACACCCAACCCTCTGGACAAGGTTCAGATACTATTTGATTACCTTGATGCACAGTTTGGAGATACAGTGCTGGTCCACAGCTTTCAAGAAGCTGTGTTGAAACTGGGTGGAATTGACTATATGCTCAATGACAGGCTTCAGGACAGTGTCAATGGCCAAACTTCATACAATCTTCTTTCTAGGTGGGCACTAGATCCTGAGCACGGCATTTTGCAGCAGCAACGTGTTCAAGGTACCAATCCAGAGGTTTCCAAAGATTCAAATTCTGACATGCTCTTGAGATGAAATTCAAACCACCAGAAGCTGCCCTCTTCCCTCAAAATTCTTCCAAGGTCGTAAAGATATCCTCTTGCAGTTGGATAGATTCTTCCAGCCAATAGAGAAGAAGGAGCAGAAAATTGTGCTACTGCATGGTCTTGGTGGAGCTGGAAAGACTCAGATTGCACTGAAATTTATTGCAGAGTCTGGAGCCAGGTTTGTCAGGTTTTGAAACTATCAAGTATAACTCATTTGGCGGATAGATTCACTGACCAGTTCAAGATCAATGCAAGTAGTGCAGAAACCATTGAAGCAGGCTACAAGCAAATAGCATTGGCCAAGAAACTGGGAGATACTGCAGAAGCTGCTCAAACCTGGCTGAAAGCACACCACGCTGAATGGTTGCTTCTCTTTGATAATGCTGATCAGCCAAATTTGGATCTAGGAGCATATCTTCCCCAATGTAATCATGGAAACATTTTGATTACCTCGCGAAACCCTGGGCTCTGGGTTCATACTGGATCCACAGAAAAAGCCATTGCTGTCTCCAATTTATTACTTGATGATGCAGTTCTTCTGTTGCTCAATAGAGCCGGTGTAGAACTGCTAAGGAATGAGAACAAGATACATGCAGTTCAGATAGTTCAGGTATTCAAACTAGTTCATTTATTGATATTATTTAATATTTTCCCAGGAGCTTCACTGCTTTCCACTTGCAATAGTACAAGCCGGGGCATTTATCTCCAAATCATCTCCCTTGCGACAGGATATTTCGAAATATATCCCACTCTATCGGGGGAACAAAGCTACCCTATTAAGCAGGAAGCCTGAGCAGTCCCATGGGGATTACCAGCGGACTGTGTATACCACATGGCAGATCAGCTTTGATCAGCTTGGGCCCCAGGCTGCTCAATTTCTGCAGCTATGTTCATTTATGCACTTTGAGGGGATCACAGAGGATATCTTCCAAAGGGCATCTGAATATACGCCTGGAAATGAGCCACTGGATCCCAGCCTTGATACATTGCAGACGGCTTTGGAGTTTCTGTTGAACTTTAGGAATGCAGAGTCAAATTGGAACAGCCTAGCATTTGCAGAAATGATGTCAGACATCTGTGATTACTCTCTCATGACATGGCAGGAAAATGCATACTCTATACATCCGCTTGTGCATCAATGGGCAGGAATGACTATCACCAATCAGATTGACCGGAGAAAGATGATTGTTGCTCTTCTGGGGATGGCCACAGCCTGTAGCACAGAGGTTATGCAAAAAATACAATTGCTGCTACATGTTATGCTGTTATCAGAAGATGGAGATATACGAGGAACTGGGTTTGAAGGTGCCTTTGGAGATGTCTTCCAGGAAGGAGGAATGTTCAGAAGAGCAGAAACCCTCCGAAGTGATATCCTCATAAGGAGCGATGCTCATCTTGGTAGGGAGCATCCCAAGACCCTTGTAGCAATGACCAAACTTGCTGAGACATTCTGGAGCTTGGGACAGTACACAGAGGCACAGAAGCTGCAAGAGCAGGTGCTGGAGAAACGGACCAAACTGCTGGGTGCTGAGCATCCCAACACCATTAATGCAACAGCCAACCTTGCGGTGATGTTCTGCAGCTTGGGACAGTATACAGAGGCACAGGAGCTGCAGGAGCAGGTGCTGGAGAAACGGACCAAGCTGCTGGGTGCTGAGCACCCCAAGACCATTTCTGCAACAGCCAACCTTGCGGTAACGTTCGGGAGATTGGGACAGTACACCGAGGCACAGAAGCTGGAGGAGCAGGTGCTGGAGAAACAGACCAAGCTGCTGGGTGCTGAGCACCCCAAGACCATTAATGCAACAGCCAACCTTGCGGTGACGTTCTGGAGCTTGGGACAGTACACCGAGGCACAGAAGCTGGAGGAGCAGGTGCTGGAGAAAACAGAACAAGCTGCTGGGTGCTGAGCACCCCAAGACCATTTCTGCAACAGCCAACCTTGCGGCAATGTTCGGGAGATTGGGACAGTACACCGAGGCACAGAAGCTGGAGGAGCAGGTGCTGGAGAAACGGACCAAGCTGCTGGGTGCTGAGCACCCCAAGACCATTTCTGCAACAGCCAACCTTGCGGCAACGCTCGGGAGATTGGGACAGTATACAGAGGCACAGAAGCTGCAGGAGCAGGTGCTGGAGAAACAGACCAGGCTGCTGGGTGCTGAGCACCCCAACACCATTAATGCAACAGCCAACCTTGCGGTGACGTTCTGGAGCTTGGGACAGTATACAGAGGCACAGAAGCTGCAGGAGCAGGTGCTGGAGAAACAGACCAGGCTGCTGGGTGCTGAGCACCCCAACACCATTTCTGCAACAGCCAACCTTGCGGCAATGTTCCGGAAATTGGGACAATACACAGAGGCACAGAAGCTGGAGGAGCAGGTGCTGGAGAAATGGACCAGGCTGCTAGGTTCTGAGCATCCCAGCACCATCAAGGCAACCACCAACCTTGCAGCAATCTACAACAAGTTGGGGAGGTATTCTGATGCACAAAGGCTACAGGACAAGGTACAGGAGCAACAAAAAAGCCAGCTGCCCTGAGCTGGAAAGCATGAGAGGATGCAACCACTGAGCCAATAGCTTAATAGCTGATAAGACCATTCTACCATTTTTTGTTACTTTATAGTGATCATCAGAAACACCAGATAGTGTGACTACACAGCGGGGGGTCGTAATCGTTCAAAGCGAGCACAAGTTGTATCCAATCAAAATATGTGTACCGCTTGATTTTTTTTTAGACAAACAGTAGGCGTTTCTGGATACTTATTCTTCTGTAGAGGTTGGAAGCAGCTCATGATGCACGAAAAGATGAACAACATTATTCATTGATTCAGACTTGAACCCTACTTCGACGACACCGACGCCGGGACTGGATATAAGTTGGAGTGAAACTACACTGTCAGACTCGTTAGCGGAATGTTTTCAGTCCGCCACCACACCACCTCTAGACCTCCCAGCGATTTACTCATTTGTGGTCTCGTTCGAAGCGAGCACGAGTCATGGAGTCGAAGCTGGCTTCAAGTTGTTGGGCAGTAAAGGACCATGTATTATGAATTGGCAATCCACAAGGAAGCAGAATAGTGACCAAAGGTCTAACAAGCTTGAGCAGTTATGTAGCTGGGAGCCCTCTCTGCCTACAACCAAGAAATATTACACCTTGTTCTTTTCTTCTCTTTCCTCTTCTCCGTACCCGCCCTTCTGCAACTAACCTATCCGGCCCACGCTACCCCTACCCCTGGCTCTCATACGCATTACTCTTATGCTTCGGGGTAAAGTCCCACGTCTCCGGCGCCGGACCCAAAAACATCTCCGAGATGCGCACCCAGTCGCGGCTGTCCCCACTCGCCAGGAGCGTTTGTGTGTTTGGAAACAGTCAGACACGGGTGAAGCGAAGAGGATCGAAGACGGAAGGTGGAAGAGACGACATACCAAGCTCATCCCTTCCTCTAAACGCCGGTGGACGCTCATTCAGCTTCGCGGGCAGCCGCTCGAGGATACCCAGCGGGACGTAGTGGTACTGGAAGGAGAGCGATTTGCAGAGGTAGCGCCGGGTAGCGTTGACCCTGGCGGTGTCGGTGCCAAAGTGTCTATGATTGCGTTTGAGGAACGAAGGGGCACGGACGAGGAGACGCACGATAACCCATACTCGGCATACTTCCGGATTCCCTCCAACCGCTCGCGCGAGCTGATGTCCCACTCTCGAACGTTCTGTCCATTTGTTAGGACATGCAGATGTGAAGAGGCGGGAGAGAGAGAGAGACAAGCCTTTTATCTCGGTGAATATCCACGGCTTAATCAGAGCTCCACGAGCGACCATGACACCGTCCACCCCGCTATGATCGACTGTCTCCCAGTACGCCGTTCCCGAATAGCAGTCGCCGTTCCCGAAGATGGGGATGCGTGGGACTGGGAAGGAGGTAGCATCGTCAGCGGACGGGAATTTGGGAAGGAGAGCTTGAAAGACGACCGATGCACGGTCCTCATCCACCTCCCTGGCACGTACAGCGTCGACACACTTCTTGATGTACTGCCAATCTGCGAGCTTCGTATAGCGCTGCTGTCGTGTCCTCGCACCCGTCAGATGACTGGCTGAGCTACGAGAAGAAGGAAAGTACGCACCGTCAACGCACTGACCCCACCCCATCCTCGTTCGCCTGTCGTCTCTCCTCCACCAGCGCCGTCCCCAAGCATCCGCGGCATGAGCTTATGCACCGTGTTCCGCCCGTCCTTGACACCTGTGCGCAGCTTGATAGACCAGACCTGGTCTGTCTATCAAGGTGGTGGAAGAGGTTGATAGACAGACCAGTCGATCTCGGAAGACCAATTTTCAAGGAGACCTGAAGATTTTTTTTTTGCTCTCAGTGTATTGAGAACATGCAGGCCTTCCAGAATATATTTGTTTCGGACCTCCCATACTCGCGATGGCCGAGGAATGAGCTCAATTCCGCAGATCAGCAGAATTTTGAGTGTCACATCTTGCATTTCTGGCGGCTTTTTTCGCTTTTCTGACCCCCTTGGGACCAAGATACACACTATATGGTTAGATTACATATTATTTTATATGAATGCATGCCCAGGTTGGCGCAGAGCAACGATTTCAAGCATAATTGCCTTTTTAGGCCTAACGGGCGTCCCATCAATCAATTCCCCGTTCGACCAGCCTGTCTATCGACACTCATCCCACACCGATAGACCGGCTGGCCCGAGCCTAGCAGCTTGACAGTGACGGGGATTTCGCCCAGAGGCGGGATGGGGTGTCCAGTACTGAATGGGGGTGGTAAATGGAGAGGGTTGACGATGGGAGACAGACGTACGCGCAGAACCACTTCCCGTCTTGAAGACCAAATCAACCGGACACCCACAATCCAGGTCGACGAAATCGATCCCACCCGCATCGCCGACTTCGCGCGCAATGACCTCCGTCGCCCCTACAACAGCGGAGACCTTGGAGCCCGCAATCTGGACGCCGAAGGTGCGCTCGGAGGGGTGTCGTCGGACGAGGGACCATTCTTCTTTTGCGCCGGACAGGAAGGACGAGGCGAGGCCCACTGGAGTACTTTAGCACGGGATGAAGATGCGGGTAGGTGGACGTACTCTCGCCACAGGTGATATCGGCCCCGTAGGACACGCAGAGACGGCGGAAGGGCAGGTTACCGACGGTCGTGAGTGGTGCGAGGTCTACGTGCATTAGTTTCGGACCGGCATTGAATCGGTCAAAAAGACGCACACGTCTTTCCCTCCCAGAGTAATCTCCGCTTCTCGCTAAACCGCATGGGCGGCACGTCCGCTGTGTCTTGCGCTGCGTCCACCGAGGATGAGCTACCGGTGCGGGCTTGGATGGTCGAGTCGACATCCATCGGCGTCTGGTCTTGCTCTTGCTCAGCCTCCCCGAACACGAGGGCCCCGCTGTGCCACGCTTCGCCAAATCCTTTTCGTCTTCTTTCTGGTACGCGGTCGTTATGGGAAGCGGATACTTTGCCAGCCTTAGCAGTGTATCGGCCGAAGTACATAACAGAGGACGAACCTTCTTGGTCCTCAATAGCTTTTGAGTTCCTGTCGAGAGACGATTGACCTCCGCAGCCGCTACCCGCCGCCTTCGCGCGCTTGTCCTCATCTGTGACGAGCTGTAGGACGCCTGCGTCGTCAAGCTTGGAATGCGCGGACAGGTATCGGCAGCGGAAACCGAATCTACGAGGTCGTGAGTGAAAAAATACGGGTGAATTTCGCTGGGACGCACCTGCACACGCCCATTTCCTCAAAGATCGGGCAGATCGTCTTGTACGACGTGCTGGGTACTGCTTCACCGCTCTCGATCGGTAGAGGTACAGGCATATCGTCTATGTCGTTTGTTTGCAGGAGGCCCAAGTCTGGCGACTGCGTCGCGAGCTACCCATGGATGTCGTGGTTAATCCGACATCTTAAAAAGTAACATGAGCGGGCGGAAATGGGATGAAAAATGAACACGCACTGGTCGGCATAGTCGCACATACCGTCCGCTGCGACCTGGTAGCACAGTTGGAAGCCCTTGTCGCGCACCTTGCCGAATCGTCTGCTCGTATTCATCCCGGTCCGGGCTTTTTTCTCTGCCTTGCTCATCTTCTGTCCTTTCCGTCCACCGTCGCTGTCATCTCCGCCGTTGTCTCGAGAGTCTCGGCTGGGACGCACACCCTCAGCCGCGTCGTCGTCTGGTGCCGGAAGGCTCGTCGTGTGAAGGACGTATCTGGGCCGAGAGCTGAGCAAAACAGCAGGAAGGAGGAAGATAGAATGGTGGGCTGACTTACTCGGGCTTTATGAGCGCGGTCCCCGCTGAGCAGCTCGCCATTGCGCGATGGCGCTCGGAGGAGACGGCAATGTCGCGTGGGAAATCTTGCCCGTTTTGGGTAACCCCGCTGATGGGCCTCTCACGCGCAACCGTCGCGGTCGAAACACACTGGCGCTCTTGGAGACGCCGCGGAGAGCTCGAAGCACGCCCAGCAGCTCTCCGAATCACCTTATGCAGTGAACCTGGAACCCAGCACCACCCAACGCGGGGTTAACACCACTACGCCTATTCCACTGGGCCTGGACCGACATACCTGTACGCCCCGTCGCCGTTCGCCACGCACTACGACCCCGAGCGCGGCCCGCCCCCGCCGCATGGCTACCACCCACACCCACACGACCCGCATGCCCACGGGCACTACGCCCCGATGCCGTTCCCGATTCCCGGCCAGCACCATGGCCACCACCCCTATGGCGTACCCTACCCGATGCCCATCATCCAGCGTCGCCGGGAATGATGCAGACCCAGCACCAGCAGCCCGTGGCCAACTACACCTACACCGACGATGCGGGGACAAAGCTCTCGGAAAGGGTGAGACGCCGCTGTTTTAACTGCTGCACGACCGAGACGAGTACGTGGCGGCGCTCCAATTTGAATGCGGGCAAAGTGGTGAGTCGTCGTGTCTTTGCTTTGTGGACGAAAGCTGATGATGCGATCTAGTTGTGTAACAAGTGCGGCTTGTTTGAGAGGACGCATAATCGCTCCAGGCCCGAGGCGTTCCCGCACAAGAGGGCACCGGTCCCTGGTGGTGGGTCTCCGAGAGTGCAGGTGTGTGATTTCTCTCTTGTCTCGCACCTCATTCCGCTCTTTCGTCACTTCTACTCTGCCCGTCTGGTCTCGAGTCGCTCGTCCATCACCTTCTTCCCTCTCCGTTGCTGTCCCTCGTCTTCTTCTTCTCCAACCACCCGCTGACAATCTCTCGACAGCCCTACCCACCACCATCGCCACAACAACCCTCCTCCTCCGCACCGGGTCCAGGCCAGCAACACCAACAGCACCAGCAACAACAACACCAGGCATACATCCCGCCCCCCGCCGCTCCCGCCGCCGCACTCTGCCTCTGCCGCCGCGCAAGCTGCCGCCCAACAGCAACAGGGCCAACAGGTGTACCTCCCGCCCATCGCGCATCTCGTACCCGGTGCGAACGGCCACGGCCAGCAGGAGAGCGCGACGCCGGTCAAGAAGGAGAAGGGAAGTGGGAAAGGACGCGGGCGGCCGAAGGGGAGTAAGAATAAGGAGCCTGCTACCGGTGCTTCCTCCTCTGCTGGTCCTGCTGGTGCTGTTGCGGACGGCGCCGGTCCTGACGCTACCAACGCCGACGGCTCCCCAGCAACACGCGCAAAACGCGAGCGCAAGAAGAGCGCGAGTCCCAAGAAGATGCCTGTGCTCGCCGTTGAGCGGGAAGGCGCGGAAGGCGCGGAAGAGCTGGACGAGTTTGGCGGGGATGTGGATGGGGACGGGGATGGGGGCGACGATGATGGGGATGATGGGGAGTGGGATGGGCGGGAGTGAGTGACGGCGGGAGGGAGGGAGTTGTGGTGGAGAGAAGAAGAACGAGGAGAAGAAAGAACCAAACCCGAAACCAAACCAAAAGCCATCCATCCATCGTCGAATCGTCGAACCGTCGCTATCGCTACCTTATGCATCCCCTTTTACCCTTTCCCTCTTACCGTCTTCTTCCTTTCTCTCTCTCTTCTCTCGAGATTTACATTACCTTGGCGTCCGCGCACCCTCTTCTTCTGAATCTTCTTCGCGATACATATATCTTCCTGGCGTCCCTTGCGTACCTTCCTTGCGTACTCTGCGTACCCTACTTTGCGTCCCTACCTTGCGTACCCTACCTGCCTGCCTCCCTTGCGTACCCGACCTTGCGTACTCCCCCCCTCCTCCAACTGACCCGATCCGCCCCGTTTTTCTTTGGTACCTCGCTCGTGCTTCTGTGTCTGTTGAACGCCTCCTACATAATACTGTTTTGTGTGTGCGCTCTGAATCAACTTCATACATGCTGGTATCGTCTCGAGCTCGTCTCGTCGTCGTGTGTACGTATGTGTACACAACTGCTCCACTGAATGAATGAATGAGTGAATGAACGTCGCAGTTGCCAAAAACAAAATGTAGATATCCAAAGTCGACCCCCCAGAGAAAACCTGCCAGTGGGTGGGGATCATGATTCAGAAGGAGAATGGTAGTTGAGCTTGAGCGCTGTTCGGAGCGGGCTCGAGTTATGGTATGAGTACGATGGATTTGTCTTTTTCTTGTCTTTGGCAAGGAAACGATGACTCGCCGACTCGGTGGTATAAAGCGGGGGTGTCTTTGGAGGGGAGCAAGAACTTGTTTGCGGGTGTTGAAACCCGCGCGCACGGCATCTAACACAGGATGGCGGTAACTTCAGTGCGTGGGCTCGTTCGAAGCGGGCACGAGTTATACTTACACGGTCTTGCAGATTTTTTTATCTCGTGCTTGCAAGTTAATTTGTCTCGGTACTGGGCTTGAAACGGTTGCAATACTTATGTTAAAGTTCAAGTTGCGCCGGCACATTCTGAGCGTGGAGTTACAGTAGGAAAAATCTACGTACCATATGGTACGTAGATTTTTCGCGTAGACACAGAATGCCTTGAACTTTATCCATAGGCGGAAGTTCTTGCAGGCGAGGAAGGACTCGTATGCGGGTATGTCACCTGCCCGCGCACAGTATGTTCAGCCATGAACGCTTGAAATTAGGCGCGAGAGCTCGTTCGAAGCGGGACTGCGAGTTGTGCGCAGTTCATGGATAGTTTTTGTACGACTTCGAACAAGCTGGGCCACAGATGGATGCACAGTCATACGGAACGCTAAAAAGGGAAGAAGAACTCGGATGCGGTTGTGGAACCGCGCGTGCGCACAGTAGAGGGTGAATGAATTCGCGCGAGAGCTCGTTCGAGGCGGGCCCGAGGTCGTGGGTGGTTAGAAGGATTTTTTTGTTTTATCTTTTCCCCCCGGTTGTCGGTTCCAGCTGCACACATGATCAAGCTCGCATTCCAAACCACCTAACGAATCCGGGGCAAGCACTGGCACTCCGGATTCTGCCCTTTTCACCAGTAACGCGTTCAAGCCCATCCCCGACATCCCCGCAAATCAGATCGCTAGTTTGAATTTCGCGCAGGACAACCAACTATCATGGCCGCGAGTGATACGACGGCGGCAAGTCCTCCGAGACTCTGCATGTATTAGGAGCGACGGGCAGAGCCTCCGTGTCCAACACCCTCTCGCCCCCGTCCTCCGCTGAACTCTTGATCCTCCTCGCCCCAAATCGCTCGTGGACGAAGCGCTGCTGCCAGTGCAGTCGGTACGGCTCCGTGCGTGTCGTGGGCCTGTGCCGAGATTTCCGAAGAAGCAGGATGATACCGGCGATGAGAAGGACGCCAAATAGTGGGATGAGTGTCGCTGGGAGGACGACTCTAATTAGAGTCATGTCTGTTGAGCTGACGCCTCCCAGTGATGTTGCTGTGGTGCGGGATGATGACTGCGACGTGGTGCTGCAATAGTTCGTGTTAAGATTTTGAGAATCAGCTACTTGAAAACTCACCTCCCGGTGACGGTGCTGGGAATGGTTGTTGACTGCGACATGGTGGTGCTGCTGCTGCGATGGTGAGGCCTACGATAAGCCACTGGAGGATTTACCTTGCGGCGACCGTCTGGAGCGTTGATTCCGTACTGCGAGCTGGAGTAGAAGGTGCGGTGGTGCTGGTCCGAGTCGTGCTAGTCTTGAACTTGGAATTATTCGAGCTTGTCGACGACGTCTGGGACGCCGTAGAGTTGGAAGGACCGGGGTCGGCTGGGATTGTCGTAGTGGCAAAGGTTGAGGAGGATTGTGGAGGAGGCGGAAGTATAGTTGGCAAGGGCCCGGGCACGCTGTGGATCATATTCGGCGATTAATGAAGAGTACTATCATTGAACACAGCTCACATTGCGGTACTGAGGGTTTTCGTAAGGACAGCGTATGTTGTAGGGGCGAGCAAAATTTTAGCGAACGGAGTTCGGTAGGCAACCGGCTTGTCCAGAAGTGCAATGGCGCTAACGCTTCCGTGCCCGCGGAAGCCAAGGAGGAGAAAGAGGTGGGCACTGAGAACGAGATTAGTTGCATCGCATGTCGCGAGGGAAACTCACCGGTGGCCGAGCATTAGTGCCTTGAACATAGCGAGACGGGACTCGGCTTATATGCGAAGTTTTGAACGCAACTACCTGCTGTTGAGATGTCAGCTTGCCCACATGCATTCATGAACGCAGTCCAGCAAAGTAGGATCTTCGCATGGACATCGCATGAGGGATTAGACTCGGAATCACCGCAGTGGCAGTGGGCAGTTGTGAGCAATTGAGCCGTCGGAAGCTCCACATTTTAAGGGCAACAACAACGAGGCAGTGGAGCAACATCTTGATCCAATGAACTGTTATCTTGAGCATGGCTATCGTGTGAGGGCTTTCTACTCAGGTCGTATTTCTGGTTGATCCGAGCGGTTGTCCACATTGCGAGCGCGAGCACATCTTGTTTCCAAGGTATCGCAGTAGATTGAGACGGTGCTCGGAGACGGAGGCTCTGAGTTATCATCCGCGCGCTATCATTCGGAGATGGATGGGGGCCAAAGATAACTTCGCGTTCCCATAATCGCGGCGAATGGCACATGCAACCGTCCGAGAGCATGGTTTCAGAGGACAGACTGGCTGCCCCCCAGCGAGCTTCACTCGAACGAAAGTAGGACCGCAGTGGAGGGCGCCAGCTCGTCGTGGTCACTGGTGGGCGTAGCAAAGTGGCCGCGAATCATGATGGTCACGGCGTGACTCTGGCACCTGACTTGCTCCGCACCTTCACGACCTTGCTTGTGAAATCCAAACTTCAAGTTCTGCAATCGTACCACCGGACTCGACCCATCATGGCACCGCGCGCCACAAATCGCGCATATGATCTGCTTGAAATGCTCAAAACTTGCTCAAAACGCTCAGTCGAAGCGCGCATTAAGTACAGTAGCCAAACAGTAGGCATTGCTGGGTTATTCTTCTGTAGAGGTTGGGAACAGCTCTGAGCTCACGAAAACACGAACAAGATTAATTGATTGGTTCATAACTTGAACTCTCTCGGCGCCTACCTACGACACGCTGGGACTGGATAATTCACAGCAAAACTACACTGTCAGACTCGTCAGCGGGATATTGTCAGTCCGCAACCACACAGTCTTTATGTTGTGAGGAGCCGTTTCGTTGGGTCTCGTTCGAAGCGAGCCGGAGTCGTCTCGGGAGACAATCAGGTTTTTTTTGCTCTACATGGCAGTAAAACGGACCACGTAAACGCAGGGATTTGGCACCCATGCGAAGGGAAAACCTACTTGTTCTTGCTCTTGTTCTTTTCCTTTTTCTCCGTACCCGCCCTTCTCCAACTAACCCATCCGGCCCACGCTACTACGCCTACCCTGGTTCTCATATGTACTACTCTGATGCTTCGGCGTGAAGCCCCATGTCTCGGGCGGCGCACCCAAGAACATTTCCGAGATGCGCACCCAGTCGCGGCTGTCCCCGCTTGCCAGGAGGGTTTCTGTGTTTGGGAACGGTCAGACGCGCAATGGGAAGATGAAGGAATAAGCAAGAGGCTACCCACCAAGCTCATCCCGCTCATTCAGCTTCACAGGCAGCCGCTCGAGGATACCCAGCGCCGAGCGGGACGTAGCAGTACTGGAAGGAAAGCGATTCGCAGAGGTAGCGCCGGGTGGCGTTGACCCCGGCGGTGTCGGTGCCAAAGTGTCTATGATTGCGTTTGAGGAACAAAGGGGCACGGACGGAAGGAGACTCACGATAACCCATACTCGGCATTCTTCCGGATTCCCTCCAACGGCTCGCGCGAGCTGATGTCCCACTCTCGACGTTCTGCCGAATCGTTGTGAAGAAAGAGGTGGGGAGAGAGAAGGACGAGCCTCAGTGAATATCCACGGCTTAATCAGCGCTCCATGAGCGACCATGACACCGTCCACCCCGCTATAATCGGTACGCCGTTCCCCGGTTCCCGAATAGCAGTCGCCGTTCCCGAAGATGGGGATGTGTGGAACCTGGAAGATAGCATCGTCAGCGGACGGGAATGAAAGACAAGGCACGGTCCTCATCCGCCTCCCTGGCACATACAGCGTCTTGATGTACTGCCAATCCGCGAGCTTCGGATAGTGGTGCTGTCGTGTCCTCCCATGCAGCTGCCGCGCCCGTTAGATAACTGGCTGAGGTACGAAAAGAAGGAAAGTACTAACTGTTAACGCACCGACCCCGCCCCATCCTCGTTCACCTGTCGTCTCTCCTCCACCAGTACCATCCCCGAGCATCCGCGGCATGAGCTTATGCACCGTGTTCCGCCCGTCCTTGACACCTGTGCGCGCAGCTTGACGTTGACGGGGATTTTGCCCAGAGCGCGCGACATCCCTGCGACGAGGCGGGCGAGGCGGGATGGGGTGTCCAGCACTGAATGGGGGTGGTAAATAGAGAGGGTCGACGACGGGGAGACAGACGTACGCGCAGACCCACTTCCCGTCTTGAAGACCAAATCGTTCGGGCATCCACATTCAGGTCAACAAAATTGATCCCACCCGCATCGCCGACTTGGCGCGCAATGACCTCCGTCGTGCCTACAACAGCGGAGACCTTGGAGCCTGCAATCTGGACGCTGAAGGTCTGCTCGGAAGGGTGTCGTCGTACGAGAGACCATTCTTCCTTTGCGCCGGACAGGAAGGACGAGGCGAGGCCCACTGGAGTATTTTAGCACGGGAGGGTGGGTTATTGGAATGTGCGGAGAGGTATCGACAGCGGAAGCCGAATCTACAAGGTCATGAGTGAAAAATACGGGTGAATTTCGCTGGGACGCACCTGCACACGCCCATTTCCTTAAAGATCGGGCAGATCGTCTTGTACGATGTGCTGGGTACCGGTTCACCGCTCTCCACCGGTGGAGGCATAGGCATATCGTCTATGTCGTTTGTTTGCGGGAGGCCCAAGTCTGGCGGCTGGGTCGCGAGGTACGCAGGAATGTCGTGGTTAATCCGACATCTTAAAAGTAACATCAGCGGCGGAAATAGGATGAAAGTGAACACGCACTGGTCGCCATGGTCGCACATGCCGCCCGCTGCGACCTGGCAGCACAGCTGCAAGCCCTCGTCGCGCACCTTCCCGAGTCGTCTTCCCGTATTCATCCCGCCGGTGGTCCGAGCTTTTTCTCTGCCTTGCTCATCTTCCCTTTCCGTCCACCGCGGCGGTCATCGGCGCCATTGTCTCGAGAGTCGTTGTGTGAAGGCGGTATGTATAGGCCGAGGCTGCGGCGAGACGTTCCACCGAGGAAAAAAAAAAAAAAAGGGCGACGGGGATGTCAGCGGAGCGGGTTGGATTGTCGCGGCGTACAAGGCTTGTAATCGACTGGAATGAAGGCATGGGCGGTTGTGTAGCCGGAAGGAGAGGAATTCGGGCAGCCGTCGTGGTGGTGGTGAGACGAAATGTGATCACGTCATGACTCCGGTTTGTCATCGGACTCGGAACCGCTCGTCTTCTTCCATGCAACAAATGTTACTGCCGGATGAATCCGCCTGGAATGAGCGTAGACCTCTCGCTCTCACACTTCAATCTGACTTCCAGTTCATTGTCACTTCAACAACCCAGGGTCCACGTCGACGCTCCTCCAGCGTGCTTTTAATTCAAGTGCTTCTCCCTCGTCTTTTCGACTCCAAACCCAGCAAGCAGCCTCTGCGCTCTTCATTTTCCGCCACTTAACGTCCCATCCGTCTCCATCCGTTACGCGGCTCCGGATCCGCCACCGCCAGTCGGAATCCTTCGCTAACCTCACTGCCAACCTTTGCAGTCGTTTCGGTTCCGCGTTCCTTCCTTCCGCCATCCAACCTTGAAACTGGTAATCTCTCACCGTCTTCGTTGTCGTCGTTCTCGCACTGCCTCCGCGCCACGCGTGCTCTGCAGATCTGTCGCAGCCGAAGGTCCCAGTGTTGCTCGCGTCAAGCCACTGGCAGGGGGTTATGATTGAGTGGGATTCGGGGCTCATGACGATGCACCGACCACCTTTCCTTAGATGCTGAATCTCTTTAGCCAGGAAGCTACCGTTGCTCTTTGGAGTAGCAGACCGCCCTCCTATGTTCGTCTACTCTTCTGCCTTTTCCTCGACGCTTCTGACTTGGACTCGTCTCGTGTGGAGCGGAGCCTCCGAGTCTGCACGTCCAGTTGCGGGATAAAAAGGCGATCTTCGATACTGTCGCCGCTACGTACGCTTCTGCGTCGCCTTATCGTTCTTCCTCTTGGCATTTCCCTTGCTCTTCTTCCAGCCCATTCATTCCCTTCTCTGGTCATCTATTCACACTAATCCGACCGCCTTCCTATTTTAGCTCTGACCAGACCCTCGAGCTCGTCGGCATGTCTGACACCGCTAAGGTCTTCGCCTCCTCGTTGTCCATCGCCATCCGCCGCCACTAATTCTCTGAGAACGAATGAACAAACGTGCTGCTGTAATGAAGTCCATCGGTACGACTGCGACTGCGAGGCATCGAGTTAGCATCAAACTCGCACCCATACCCACTCATTGCGTAGTCCGTTGTCCGTCACTCCTGCACTGCTCTCTGGCTTTGTGCCTAGTAGACCTGGCCATTTCCTTCCCAGCCGGATCACTACCCTCCTTCCTGATACTCACGGTGGAACGGTCGTTTGCCGCATCCATCTTCTCGATGTCTGCATGTCGACGTGCAAGTGCATTCCGCGATTCCGCGTTGTGTCCCAGTGGGAGCACATCCGCCACATGTACATGTCCGAGCCGCATCAAAGTCAAAGACGATCGTCGCTGCTGTGGGTATGGTTTCCTTGGTGCTCGTTGTTAGATGGAGTGAGGAGAGATGAAGACGGGGAGATCTGTGTTGTGTTGTCTCGGTCTCTTGCTTCTTCGGTGTTTCAAGTTTGTGGAGCGACGGAGACGGGGAAATCTGTGTTGTCTCAGTCTCTTGCTTCTTCGGTGTTTGTGGGTGTTGTGGGCGGAGGAAAGGTGAACTGCCAGTGGGGAAGCAGACTTCGTTTGCTGGGTACCCCGTAGGTCTTATCCATTGTCGGTGGCTTCTCTTTCCTTATTGAACAAGAAATACCAGACATCTGAGCGCCCTAATGCCGAGTGTGTGTGAAGCTCATAATTAGATTAGACATGCGGCTTCCACCAATTGACGTCGCTCCAGGAGCCACTTAAAGCTGCCTGCGCTCGATCCTGGAGATGGGATTGAGGTTATGAGCATCAAGGAAGGAAGGGAGACAGCGCAGTCACTTTGAACGGCGTTGGTATTTTCTCGAGGCATTGGAGACTGAGAGACGGATGCATGGTGGTGGTTAGAAGCAAGAAGCGATGGCTTGGGTAAGCAGCGTGGTTTGTTTACGTCTGTGTGATGCGTGATGTACTATTCGGGTGTATTCCATAGCAAAAAGATATAGTCATCCCAAAGAAACGTTTGTGCCTCGTTCTGAGCCAGGTTGGGCATAATTCCATCCAAGTGATGACACATCAAGCCGCCACAAACTCGCCACAAACAGTTTGAACCACAGTTTTAATTCGAAAAACTCACCAGGGGCTATATTTTCGGCTATTATATCCTAATATTTCCTCAAAGACAGTAGAAGAGTACAACATAAAGCATTGAGGAGCAACGTCCCTTCGACGCGGGTACGCGATATTATCATATCAGTGCAATGGCGCGGGAATCTTTTGTTTTTCGTCTACTTACTAGAGGTGATTTTCTTTTTTTCTCCAGCTCACAGATGTCCGAGCCGCATCAAAGTCGAAGACGATCGGGTGTTTGTGGGGGTTGTGGGCGGAGGAAAGGTGAACTGTCAGTGGGATGCAGACTTTGTTTGCTGGGGTACCCGTAGGTCTTCTCCGTTTTCGGTGGGTTCTAAGAAATACCAGATGTGTGTGCACTGTGTGACACTGTCTGTGATGCTCATAATTAGAGCAGACATGCGGCTTCCGCACCAAGCTCCGAATGACAGATTGACAGATTGCCGCCCATGCACTGCTGCTGCTTGTCTTCTCACCATGACCACGCCGCACCGGCCCCAGACTTCCTCTGCGACTCCTCCGCCTGCTACTCAGAGTCGTCAAATGACCTTGAACTTCCTCATGCCTAGCCGCAGATCTTCTCCGATTCACTCCGGTGCACCATCAGATAGCGTATCTTCTGGTACAGCCACCGACACAGCAACCACATGGCTCGGTGCACTTCTCCAGAGCGCCCTGATGGGTGCCGCTTCAAACGGGGCATTCACCCCAGTGAAGGATGTCTTCCAAAGTGTCCTGTTGTTGCTAGAAGATGTCGAGGTTGTATTTGTTACTATTTTCCGGAATTCCTACTCAAAATATTACTAGAAAATGGAGGACAATCAGGAAGTGCTGAAGGATATCTGCGAGAAGATACTCAGCACACTCCAGACCCTGCAACATGTAATCCAGGCCCACCCCAATGATGCAAGCACAGTACATTTGAGGGAGAAATGCCATGATTTCCAACGGTAAGTGTTGGATATGCTCGGAAATTAGGAAAGTCTGACTGTGTAGACTTCTGGTTGGCCTATCCGGAAAGGTTGAAGAAATCAAGAAGGCAAAATCGGGTGGACACCTGAAATTCAAGCCATTTGTCCTTCCGAGTGGTATCACTAGTGCCATTGCCTCCTATGAGAAGTGTATTGAGGATCTCCAAGAGGAACTGAAGGTATGCATGCAGGTACTTGTTGATATATATACATTCAACACCTCTAGCTCTTGGCAATTGCCGATACCAATCCAACTTTGAATACTGCTCATGCCCAGATTACACAAACTCATGAGGTGACCGTTCTCCCAGCAGATGGTCTAAGGTGTGTGTTGATCAGAATACAATTCCTCATATCCATCAATGTTTTAGGTGGTTTGCAGACACCTTCAAGCCTGAACTTGCACGATCACATATTGAAGGTGCATTGGCTGGAAGCATTAGTGACATAATCCAGGCCATCTGGGACAATCTCACAAGTCCCATCTGTGCAAGGTTGACTAACACCCCCAATCCCCTGGACAAGGTTCAGATACTATTTGGCCACCTTGATGCGCAGTGTGGACATACAGTGTTGGTCCACAGCTTTCGAGCAGCTGTGGTGAAACTGGGTGGAATTGACTATATGCTCAATCACAGGCTTCAGGACAGTGTCAATGGTCAAACTTCACACAATCCTCTTTCCAGGCGGGCATTGGATCCTGAGCACAGCATTTTGCAGCAGAGACCTGTTCAAGGTAATGATCCAAAGGTTTCCAGAGCTTCAAATTCTGACATGCTCTCAAGATGAAATTCAAACCACCAGAAGCTGCCCTCTTCCCTCAAAATTCTTCCAAGGCCGTAAAGATATCCTCTTGCAGTTGGATAGATTCTTCCAGCCAATAGAGAAGAAGGAGCAGAAAGTTGTGCTACTCCATGGTCTTGGTGGAGCTGGAAAGACTCAGATTGCACTGAAATTTATTGCAGAGTCTGGAGCCAGGTTTGTCAGGTTTTGAAACTATCAAGTATAACTCATTTGGCCGATAGATTCACTGACCAGTTCAAGATCAATGCAAGTAGTGCAGAAACTATTGAAGTAGGCTACAAGCAAATAGCAATGGCCAAGAAATTGGGAGATACTGCAGAAGCTGCTCAAACCTGGCTGAAAACACACCATGCTGAATGGTTGCTTCTCTTTGACAATGCTGATCAGCCAAATTTGGACTTGGAAGCATATCTTCCCCAATGTAATCATGGAAACATTTTGATTACTTCACGAAACCCTGGGCTCTGGGTTCATACTGGATCTACGGAAAAAGCCATTGCTGTCTCCAATTTATCACTTGATGATGCAGTTCTTCTGTTGCTCAATAGAGCCGGTGTAGAACTGCTGAGGAATGAGAACAAGATGCATGCAGTTCAGATAGCTCAGGTATTCAAACTAGTTCATTTATTGATATTATTTAATATTTACCAGGAGCTTCACTGCTTTCCACTTGCAATAGTACAAGCCGGGGCATTTATCTCCAAATCATCTCCCTTGCGACAGGATATTTCGAAATATATCACACTCTATCGGGAGAACAAAGCTACCCTATTAGGCAGGAAGCCTGAGCAGTCCCATGGGGATTACCAGTGGAGTGTGTATACCACATGGCAGATCAGCTTTGATCAGCTTGGGCCCCAGGCTGCTCAATTTCTGCAGCTATGCTCATTTATCCACTTTGAGGGGATCACAGAGGATATCTTCCAAAGGGCATCTGAATATACACCTGGAAATGAGCCACTGGATCCCAGCGTTGAGACATTGCAGCCAGCTTCAGATTTCCTGTCAAGCTTTAGGAATGCAGAGTCAAATTGGAATAGCCTAAAATTTGGAGAAATCATGTCAGACATCTGTGATTACTCTCTCATGACATGGCAGGAAAATGCATACTCTATTCATCCACTTGTGCATGAATGGGCAGGAATGACTATCACCAATCAGATTGACCAGACAAAGATGATTGTTGCTCTTCTGGGGATGGCCACAGCCTGTAGCATGGAGGTTATGCAAAAAATACAATTGCTGCTACATGTTATGGTGTTATCAGAAGATGGTGATATATGAGGAACTGGGTTTGAAGGTTCCTTTGGAGATGTCTTCCAGGAAGGAGGAATGTTCAGAAGAGCAGAAACCCTCCGAAGTGATATCCTCATAAGGAGTGAGGCTCATCTTGGTAGGGAGCACCCCAAGACCCAATAAGCCCTATGGCCTCGGTTAAACATGGGGACGTCTCGACGGCCGTTTGGTTTAAACAGAAACCGTTAAACAGAGGACCTTGGGCTGCTCTGGGGGTGCAGGATCAGAGTTAAACCGGCTGGTTAAACGGCGGGTGTTTAAACGGGGGGGCCGTTTAAACGATGGCGAAGCGAGGTTCCAAAAAGGTGCGCGGACGAGGAGTCAAACCGCAGACCAACGTAACGAAAGCATAGAGGGAAACCGCGATTACCATTGAGCCACAGCAGCACAGTTAGGGTTGTCATGGGGCAGTGTGAATGACCAGTGAACAGGGACCTTTTGAGGAGTTTGGTGACCTCTGACAGTTTATCTGAGGCTGGGACAGACAATATTGACATCAGAAAAAGCGATTTGGGAGATCTCCATTACTCAGTGATGTTTTCTTGCAAAGCTTTGACTTGGCTTTGACTTTGGTCTGTGGGAAGGCAGGAACCTCCGTGCCTATCTTATGCGCTCTGTGACAAGTTTTGCTCATTCTGCTCTGATGAAGTGGTAAGGTTGCGCAACCCGTGTCTCGGTGACCTGCGTTCGATTCCGTCGGTTGCCATTTTTTGCCTTTACGTTCTGCTGCTTGGCCGTTTAACCGTTTAAGTTAAACCAAACGACCGTCGAGACGCCCCCACGTTTAGCGAGCGTCATAGGGTTATTGTATGTACTGTCCTAAGGTCCTATATGTGTCCGCAAGATTGGCTGTTGCCAAAATGGTGTTGGGGTGCTCAGCACCCAGCACCTTGGTCTGTTTCTCCAGCATCTGCTCCTGCAGCTTCTGTGCCTCTGTGTACTGTCCCAAGCTCCAGAATATCACCGCAAGGGTGGCTGTTGCATCAATGGTGTTGGGGTGCTCAGCACCCAGCAGCTTGGTCCGTTTCTCCAGCACCTGCTCCTCCAGCTTCTGTGCCTCTGTGTACTGTCCCAATCTCCAGAATGTTTCCGCAAGTTTGGTCATTGCTGTAAGGGTCTTGTACATAGAGGCACAGAAGCTGGAGGAGCAAGTGCTGGAGAAACGGACCAAGCTGCTGGGTGCTGAGCACCCCAACACCATTGATGCAACAGCCTGGCTTGCAGTGACGTTTTGGAGCTTGGGACAGTACACAGAGGCACAGAAGCTGGAGGAGCAGGTGCTGGAGAAACGGACCAAGCTGCTGGGTGCTGAGCACCCCAACACCATTGATGCAACAGCCACCCTTGCGGTGATATTCTGGAGCTTGGGACAGTACACAGAGGCACAGAAGCTGCAGGAGCCGGTGCTGGAGAAACAGACCAAGGTGCTGGGTGCTGAGCACCCCAACACCATTTTGGCAAGAGCCAATCTTGCGGACACATATAGGACCTTAGGACAGTACATAGAGGCACAGAAGCTGGAGGAGCAAGTGCTGGAGAAACAGACCAAGCTGCTGGGTGCTGAGCACCCCAACACCATTGATGCAACAGCCAACCTTGCAGCAACCTTCTGGAGCTTGGGACAGTACACAGAGGCACAGGAGCTGCAGGAGCAGGTGCTGGAGAAACGGACCAAACTGCTAGGTCCTGAGCATCCCAGCACCATTGATGCAACAGCCCACCTTTCGGCAACATTCTGGAGCTTGGGACAGTACACAGAGGCACAGGAGCTGCAGGAGCAGGTGCTGGAGAAACGGACCAAGCTGCTGGGTGCTGAGCACCCCAACACCATTTTGGCAACAGCCAGCCTTGCGGAAACATTCTGGAGCTTGGGACAGTACACAGAGGCACAGAAGCTGCAGGAGCAGGTGCTGGAGAAACAGCCCAAGGTTCTGGGTGCTGAGCACTCCAACACCATTTTGGCAATAGCCAATCTTGCGGACACATATAGGACCTTGGGACAGTACATAGAGGCACAGAAGCTGGAGGAGCAAGTGCTGGAGAAACAGACCAACTTGAAGCTGCTGGGTGCTGAGCACCCCAACACCATTGATGCAACAGCCAACCTTGCAGCAACATTCTGGAGCTTGGGACAGTACACAGAGGCACAGGAGCTGCAGGAGCAGGTGCTGGAGAAACGGACCAAACTGCTAGGTCCTGAGCATCCCAGCACCATTGATGCAACAGCCCACCTTGCGGCAACGTTCTGGAGCTTGGGACAGTACACAGAGGCACAGAAGCTGCAGGAGCAGGTGCTGGAGAAACAGACCAAGGTGCAGGGTGCTGAGCACCCCAACACCATTGATGCAACAGCCAGCCTTGCGTCGATGTTCTGGAGCTTGGGACAGTACACAGAGGCACAGAAGCTGGAGGAGCAGGAGAAGTACGTGGCGAAGGACTGTCAGCTACAGCGTGATTATTGGAAGAACCGTAACAAGGACATTCCGGTTTGAATGTGTACATGTATAAGGCTGTAGGGCCAACGAGCGGCAGGGCCTGCTACCGATTCGACCCGTTCAAATTTGAAGGTTGCAAATTTGAACGGAAACAAGTTTTGGTTGCAAGTGCCTATCATTTATCCTGTTTCCCTTGTTTGGGAAGAGTTAGGACAGAAAAGGATCTCAATGCATTCAAGCCTAGCTACAACAGAGTTCGTAGCAAATATCTAGTCAGTGCTGGAGGGGCCTTCACCATGTTCGTGACTTCGCGGCCGGTTAGCGTTCGTGAGGTGTCAACCTCCCATCAAATTGACCAGATGCTGGGTTGATAACTGCTGAGATGTCCACTGCACCAAAACGACTCATTTGGTATTGGCTCCAATCGAGGATGCCCGGCCGAAAACATATCAACGCGCTTCGGAGATTTGAAACGACATACAGCGGCGTAACGCCAGAACCTTACCATTAATATCTTGACGGCGCGAGGTCTGTTGCCTCATGAGTAAAAACACCTATACTAGTAACATGTCCGAGTCCGTCTCAATACAAATTCGTGCACACGACCATGGTCAGCGACTGTGGCAAATAAACAACGAGCCCCATTTTTTACCGTAGCTTACTTATCCCATGCTCTCCCCGAGCCACGGCACGAGCGTGGTTACAGCGGACTGCGCTGTAAAATCGGAGTCCAATTCAGAATGTTAAACGGCAAATGGCAGCGAACTTTGAGCTTGCTCGAGCCGGAGATCGCCGTTGGTGCCTTGTTTTTTTTGGTTTTGGGGTTTTGGTTGTTCACGCCCCAAACTTACATCGAACGGGATCGATTCAAAAAGAGTAGCAGCAAAAAAAAAGCCGTAGTCATGTATGCATATGTGTGGATGTGTGTGTGTGTGGATATGTGTATGTGGATATACCAGGCAGAAAGAGGATGTGGATGGTACCGGACAGAAAGAGGAGAGGAGAGGATGCAGCAAGATGATGAGGAGTAAGTAGAAGAAAACACTGGCAGAGAAAACAAAATGGAGGATGGTCTATGTGGCAAGCAAGCAAGGATGGTTAGAGATACACGAGTCCTCCCAAAGAAAAACGCAAAGAAAAACGCAAAACAAAAAACAAGACAAGAGGGGAGGTACAGGTGCAGCAGGTGCAGCAAGGATCCGGATGTACATTTTGGAGGTTTTGCAGCCGCGGGTCGTCGTCGTCTTGGCCCGGGGAGGGGATCATCATCACTCACTCACTCCTCCCCCCTCGCAAGACAAAAACTGCCGCCCCAGCTCGGCGCGAGCACATCGTGCGCAGCCATCTGCCACGTCCCCTCAAACATATCCGCACCGACGAGGTGCCCGGATATGAAGAACGTCGAGAGGCCAATAGTGCGGTTGCGCTGTTTATGTTTCAACGTCAATGGGAGAACAAGGGAATGAAATAGGACAGGGAGGGCAAACGCACCGGCCGCATGACAAGCCCAATCAAGCCATCCCACGGACGCACGCGCCCTGAAAAGTCGTAGTGGTGCCACGCCTGGCCGTGGTGTGGGTCCGTCTTTTTTTCCAAGAAGTCGAGATGAAAGAATGAGCAATCATGCATGGGAAGAGAAGAGAAGAGAAGAGAAGAAACCAGGAAGAAGAAGAAGCAACTCACCTCACCAGTAAACACGACGTCCTGGACGCCATCGCACAATGGCTCCCAGCCCTCAGTGTCTTCCGGCCATGGACTACTGGAGTTCAGACTGTGGCTGGATTTGTGAGAGCCAGAGCCGGAGCCGGAGGGAGAGGCAGACGAGGATGAGGATCGGTTGTTGTCCGCATGGGCAGTGCTCGACGTCGACTCACCAGATTCGTCATGATCATGATCATCTCTGGCCCGCCTCCTCCTCCTCGCCTCCGCTCTCTCCCTAACACACCCCGGACACCGATCCACATTATGTACACCCTCGCGGACCACCCGTCCGTCAAGCAGCGTCTCGTACGAATGCGGCTTGCCCTGATCCTCTTGCGGCACCCGCACTTCCAGCTTCCCTTCCCCCGCATCCCGTGCCGTCGTCCCAGCCGGAAACCACCCATTCGCCATCCCCTCGTCCCCAGTCGTGCTGTTTGCTGGGGCTGGTGGGGCGGGCGTCTCCGGAAAGAACCTGCGCCAATCATCGTCGTTAACGTAGGTAGGAAAAAAGGAAAAGGGTAAACAGAGTAAAACAAACTCACGACCAATGTTCCCTGATTCGCATATACACCGGTCTCGCAGCTGCGACGAAATCTTCTCTGGTGAGCCCCCCTGGGGGATATGCCCCGCCAGGTGTGTTGACCAACGCACTGTATGGCTGTTCGGCGGGCATCTGCATCAAGGTTAGAGTAAGGGAGAGCGACACGAGCGAGCGACGTACGATCATCGTGCCAGCCCACATCCCCGCAAAGCTTCCCAGCTGATAGACGCGTCCGATACGACCTGGCGCGGGACCACGATTCTCGGAGCCAGCTTGTTCCTCCTCATATCCGCGACATATCCTCACCCGCCAGCTATACGGGCCCCAGCGCTCGTCCCGGTCCCTCTCCCGTTGCCGTTCCCTCTCTTCGTCTTCATGTATCGCGTCAGCCGGATCGACAGCCCAAACATGCTCCAGGCTGGTCGACGCAATGGGCACCACCTGCCGCTCAAACCGTACAATCGGCCTCGTATTCTTCTCGACCAGATCGGCCTGTGTCGGGCCTACGGGCGTTGGGCCTTGATTCCCGGCTGCGACCCAGCGGCGCTCAAAGTCTGCACGGTCGAGCGGGAGGTGCGGGGGGATGCCCATGCGACTGGCGGCTTGGAAGCGCGCGAAGAAGAGGAGGCGGGCGGGTGGGGCGCAGAGGAGTTTGGGTGTGTTGTTGCCGAGGATACGGGTTTTGACGTTCGAGGACGATGACGATGACGAGGATCGACGTTTCCGACGCGGTTTGTCCAGCGCGTATATGGGATATTCGCCATGGAAGGTCGGCACCGTCATTGCATCGGTTCCGGCAGCAAGGCGGGCACGGACACCAGGGAGGAGCGGGATGGTATAGTGGTGCGGCGGGGCAAGCGCGGATGCGTACTGGAATCAAGTCAAGCAAGAGTAAGCGAGTCGCGGATCATGATGAGGGTACTCACGCGAAACGGTGCTACGACAAATGGCAGCACGAGAGCCATGATGTTCTGACGAACGATATCGCGTTCCGCAGAGAGGATTTCTGGGTTTTTGTCAGAGGAGAATGCTTGGGAATATAGACATACCTTTGGACTCGAAGAACCACAAGACCCAAAGCGCTGCTGCACTAGCGTTCGCGTCGCGTGGCCAGCCGACACGCCATGCCTGCGAGCCGTCTGGGTTCGGATCCCGCTCGCCGTATCTGCCTTCCCACAATCTGGCTCGTATCCACCGCAGGGCGAATGCACGGGCCCCAGCCCAGCCGAGCTGCCGCTTGTTCTTCGCTCTCCCGAATGCATCGTCGTCGTCGTCGTGGGTGTTGGCAGCTGGCGGCAGTGCATACGACAGTGCGGTGAGTGCGGGCTTCTTGACGTCGTCCGCTCGGAGGAGGGTGTATGCGAGCTGGAGGGCAGTACTCGCATCGGGATGGTATGGGTCGCCGGAACGGATCACGCGGAGGGCAAGACAGAGCGACGGGAGGACCGAGGCATGCTGCTGCACCAGGCTTTTTCGTGCTGGGACCATCTCATGCCCAAGCACGAATTTTGCGCGTGCAATGCGGGCATAGAGTGTGGGGTTGTGTTTGGGAGCGAGGGTGTCGTGGAGGAAGCGACATGCGCAGAGGAGGGGAACGAGGGCAGCGGGTGGACCGAGGTTGGGTGGGCGAGTTGCGAGATGGAGTGCGATGAGCATGAGCAGCTCGTGGGGAAGTTGCAGGAGTGGAACCAGCGGCATGAAGGCGCCAGAGGACTGGCGAGGGAGACTATATGAGCGTGTCCATCGATGTTTCGCTCCTCGACCGCCTTGTAATCACCGCGACGGGGATCACATCCTGCCAGCCAATAAACCGCGTGTGAACATTTCGCTGGACTTGACGTTCCTTTTACGTTCACCGCGGTAACTAGAAAAAAAATATCCTCACAGAGCCTGGCGCTTGCCTAGACCTCGAATAACTCTCCGCACCCATGACCCACGCCCAAGCTATCGCCCTCCCGGCCGCACCATGGCCACCCAAGTTCCACTGGCATCTATCAATCTGTCCGAGGGTCTTTCTTTACTTAACTTTCCACCACTGGCGGCACTCAGCAGACAACGAGCTCTAGATCCAGTCTATCATGGGTCTCGATTCCCTATTTTAAAATTATCGCAGGTCAAAATTAGAAGCCGCTATACTTGGAGCACGATACCTCAACCGCCATACAAATCCTGGACCCCGATTATCCTCCCTTGGGATTGGATCGATCCTGGAACTCGCTTAGAGCAATGTGCATCATCAACTGCGTACCCAAGATATTCTTGCAATCCGCTCACAGCGTGCTGCCGCTGCCAACACCGTGTAAGTTTCCAGAGGTGTTTCTGCTTCTCCGCCGCGGATCGTTAACTTTGGTGAGTGACGACATCCGTATCCCGCCGCCGCTTCAGACTTTCAGTTCAAACTCCGAGTCCGCGCAAACTACATACATGTTCGAAAACCCCCCCAAAAAAATGTGAGCGTTCCACGCCGTTCCACTCTAATTATAAATCGTTGAAATGTTCAAAAAATAGACGACACCAGCTCCCCGACGCCATACGCTATACTCCCTGTCCCTTTCAAGCTGGCACTAAACCGTCCTGAGAAGGTTTTCAAACTCCGCGATTGCCGCAACAGGCAGGTGAGTGTCTTTGCTGTACAAGCGAATTAATTCACGTAGCGGCCACGGTTGGCGGCGTACATGTCCGCTTGTATTACATACATACACTGGCATATGTATGTCCTGTCGAAGCCTCGATGATAATTTTAGACAAGATACATATCCGCCGCGGCGTGCCTCCTGTGCACGGCCCCCCCGCACACTGGCAGGCGCGCGTGATGTTTCTCAAGCCCCAAGCCAAGAATACAGGCATCTCGGATTTCCCAGCGCAACTGCCACTGGCAAGGAACTCGAACTCAACTCAGGCTGTAAGTAATAATCGGACAGCGCATCCAGATTCCAGATTCCAGAACAGTGAACAGTGAACAGTGTCCATGAAATATTAATCCCACTCTCAGTCGACTGACGTTTTATATCAATTAATGAACGCCGTGGTCGGGAATCGGGAATCGGGACGCATGCGCATGCATGTGCGCTCAGGCTGCCGAATTGAAATGAAATCCACCCGACGACTCACTGGCAGAAACACGCGGGGTTCCTTCGAGTTTTCGTTGATCCGTGATGCCAATTTGCTCGACGCTTCTGGTTCACATAACTTGCTTACGAATGCCAATTCAGACCCCAACCAACACCTTCTCCTCGCTTGCGTCCTTACTCGCGCAGGCCCGGGCCGAAAGCCGAGTCACCGTCCCTCCCGTGTCATTGCCTGTTGCCCGTAAGATCCAGATTCTAGAGCCGGCCAAGTGCTAAATTAAAATTAAAAAAGCCCGGATCACGATGTGGGTGTTTGTGGGTGCTGTCAAAGCAGAAGAAATGAAACAAGAAAGGAAAATGACCGGGAGGCTGACGTCATCGGACCGTCGTCGGGCCGGCGGACACCGCTAACGAACGAGCCATTTGACGACAAATTGAACAACTGGCGGCGTCCTTCTCCTTCTCCTTCTCCATCTCCATCTTCCGCCATCCGAATCTCTGACTGCATGGCTGGCATGGCGGCGTAGGGCGGCGTTCAGCATTCCGAATGTCAAAACCCACACGCAAATCCTCTGAAAGCGGTCGTGGCACTGTCCCCGACGGGCAACGTGCGAAGAACCGTTTGCACGCTTGAACCCAGCATCGGGATTCGGACTCCATAGGTACGGGTTCGAACTTCGTGCTGAATCACATCGACTGAATGAATGTAACTTAGCCTAATAGAACATGCGGGTGAGGATAGTAGTTACACCTACAGCGGGACAGCGCTGTTCCTGCCTCGTCTAATTATAATTTCAACCGTACACAATGTTACTGGTTGACGCTAGCGCGCACACGCGCGCCCTGCCGTCTCTTTACTTCTCGTCCCACGTTCGTCGCTTGCTCACCCCAAAAAAAAAATCAGCGCAAAGATAACTTTCCCCGACGGCGGTCTTTCAGCGGGACTCATAAAAATAACCAGCAGAGGAGCCAACTGCCCTGAATAACCCGTGTTTGTGTAAATTTGACAATCCGCACTGGTCAGTCTTCTGGCATGAACTCCACAGCTCATTCAAGTTTGTCAATTGCGACAGTGCTGCTTGTCCAAGGTACGCACTGTTTTCCCCCTGAATTCTGAATATAGCTCTGGTTTGGACTGGAATTGAATACGGTGGGGACTTTACGCCATAAAATGGCCGGTCCTGAGCGCGGGTGGACGCCTGGAAATTGTGAATAAAATCTGCGTTCACTCGGGCATCTCGGGCAGCCGTTGTTCCGTCGAAAACCTTCAGCGGGAATGCTAGACTAGGTGGATAATCGGAGCACGCGGAGAGGTCGATTAAGGTGTGTTTGAGTTCAGCGGGTGAGCGGGTGTAGTGAATTTCTAGCTACGGTCCTGCTAGGGTGGTGCTCGCCGTGGCGAAACAGTAGGTACGGGAAATTAAAGGGAAATTAAATTTTGAACAAGCATAGACAGGCCGCAGGGAGGATAGAAAGGCTGACTTACTCGGGCTTTATGAGCGCGGTGCCCGCTGAGAAGCTCGCCATTGCGCGATGGAGGTCGGAGGAGACGGCAATGTCGCGTGGGAAATCTTCCCCGTTTTGGGTAACCCCGCTGATGGGCCTCTCACGCGCAACCGTCGCGGTCGAAACTCTGCGCTCTTGGAGACGCCGCGGAGAGCTCGAAGCACGCCCAGCAGCTCTACCTTATGCAATGAACCTGGAACTCAAGATAGCCCAGCACCGGGATTGTGGAGCGCGTGAACGAGGTTAACACCACTACGCCTACTCCACCGGGCCTGGACCCACATACCTGTACGCCCCATCGCCGTTTGCCACGCACTACGACCCCGAGCGCGGGCCGCCGCCCCCGCCGCCCCCGCCGCATGGCTACCACCCGCACCGACACGACCCGCATGCCCACGGGCACTACGCCCCGATGCCGTTCCCGATTCCCGGCCAGCACCACGGTCACCATCCCTACGGCGTCCCGTACCCCATGCCCATCATGCAGGGCCCAGCGTCGCCCGGAATGGGCATGCCCATGCAGAGCCAGCAGCCCGTGGACCCCCGCCAACTACACCTATACCGACGATGCGGGCACAAAGCTCTCGGAACGGGTGAGAAGACGCTGCTTCAACTGCTGCACGACCGAGACGAGTACGTGGCGGCCGCTCGAATTTGAATGCGGGCAAGGTGGTGAGTCGTTCTTGTCTTTTCTTTGTGGACGAAAGCTGATGATGCGAATAGCTGTGTAACAAGTGCGGCTTGTTTGAGAGGACGCATAATCGTTCGAGGCCCGAGGCGTTCCCGCACAAGAGGGCACCGGTTCCTGGTGGTGGCTCGCCGAGAGTGCAGGTGTGTGATTTCGCCCATCTATTCTCCTCGTTTGTTCCTGCTTCGTTTGCTGCTCTCCCTTCGACGTCTTCGTTTCCTCATATCGCTACTCGGTGCCGTCTCGTCTCTCTCTCGAGTCGCTCCTCCATCACCTTTACTCCCCACTGCTCTTCCCTCTTCCGAGTCGCTAACGATCCCCCCACAGCCCTACCCACCACCCTCGCCACAACAACCATCTCCCTCCTCCTCCGCACCAGGCCAACATCAGCAACACCAGCAGCAACAACACCAGGCATACATCCCGCCGCCGCCGCTCCCGCCGCCGCACTCTGCCTCTGCCGCCGCGCAAGCTGCCGCCCAACAGCAACAGGGCCAGCAAGTGTACCTCCCGCCCATCGCGCATCTCGTACCCGGGGCGAACGGCCACGGACACGGGCAGCAGGAGAGCGCGACGCCCGTCAAGAAGGAGGGGAAGGAAGGGAAGGGGAAAGGACGGGGACGGCCGAAGGGGAGTAAGAACAAGGAGTCTGCTGGTGGTGCTTCCTCCTCTGCTGCTGCTGCCGATCCTGCTTCTGCTGGTGGTCCAGACGGTACCGACGCCACCCCACGCGCAAAACGCGAACGCAAGAAAAGCGCGAGTCCGAAGAAGCTGCCTGTACTCGCTGTAGAACGGGAAGGCCCGGAAGAGCTGGACGAGTTTGGCGGGGATGGTGATGCGGATGGGGATGGCGGGGACGATGATGGTGATGACGGGGAGTGGGATGGAGGGAGTGAGTGTGTTGTGTGGCTGGAGAGAGCGCCGAGGAGAAAGAACGTCGAGAAGAAAGAACGCCATGAAGAAAGAAACCAAAACCCAAAAGCCCCCCTCGATCCATCCATCGAATCTTCGCTATCGCTATCGCTACGTTATGCATCCCCTTTACCGTCTTCCGTCTACCGCCTTCTACCCCGTTTTTTCTACTCTTTCTCGCTCTTCTCGCTCCCTCGAGAGATTTACATTACATTACCTTGGCCCATCCACGTACCCTCTTCTTCCAAGTTCTTCGCGATACCTACCTTGCGTACCGGCGTTACGTCCTTTGCGTCCCTTGCGTACCTGCCTTGCGTCCTTTGCGTATCCTACCTACCTACGTCCCTTACGTCCCTGCGTCCCTTGCGTAACCTACCTATCCACCGCCCCGTTTGTCTTTGGTACCTCGCTCGTGCTTCTGTGAATGTCGCTTATGTGTTCTGTAAAAGCTTACATAATACTGTTTTTGGTGTGTGTCTACGTGAACTTCATGAGTTACATGCTGGTCTCGTCTCGTCTCGTCTCGTAGTGTGTACGTATGTGTAGACAACTGCTCCGATGAATGAATGAAGAGCCCGACGGAGCCCGCGGGTGTCATCTATGAACTATTCTATCCACTGGCACTAGCAGGCCAGCGAGTAGATAAATTGAGCGCTGTATTAAAACAAGGTCGATAGCTTTGGAGAGAATTTAACGCAAAACCTGCCAGTGGGCGCCAGTGGGGATTCAGAAGGAGAATAATATGGTAGTTGAGCTTTGAGCGCCGTTCGGAGCGGGCTCGAGTTATGGAATTGCGGTTTCTCCGAGCCCTTGTCTTTTTCTTTTCTTCGGCGCGGCACGATGATTCGGAGACTCGGTGGTATAAAGCGGGGTGTCTTTGGAGGGCAGCAAGAACTCGTTTGCGGGTTTGTTGTGAAACCCGCGTGCACTGCATCTGACATAGTATGTGCAGAGACTTCAGTGCGTGGGCTCGTTGCGAAGCGTGCACGGGAATGGCCGCATGATCGGATACAATTTATTTTTATTTTTTCCCTTTCTTTGCTTTGGGGCGGGACGATGACTCGGTGGTATAATTATATAAAGCGAGTGTCCTTAGATGGGAGCAAGAACTTGTTTGCGGGGTGTTCAGACCCGCGCGCACGGCATCTAACATATGGGAGTGTGGCTTCAGTGCGTGTCGTGGGCTCGTTCGAAGCGGGCACGAGTTATAGTTCTGCGATTTTCTCTCCCTCTTTTGTGTGCTTTTAAATTTGTCTCGGTACTCTTGAAGTTCAACTTGCAGATCGTGATCCTAGTGTTAGTACCGTGAACTTTGTCGGTAAAAGGAAGGACTCGTTTGCGGGTGTTGAACCCGCCCGCAGAGCATCTAAGGCGCCGGCATTGAGTATGGCAATTGAAGTACTAGTGCGTGGGCTCGTTCGAAGCGGGCGCTAGTTATGCGAAGTTTCCGAATCTGCGAAGAGTATTTTTCTCTCTCTCTCTTTTGGGTGCTTGCAAATTCGTCTCGGTACAGGGTTTGAATTTGAACTTGCAGACCATGATTCTAGTACCATAAAGCCCAGTTCTATCCCCAGACAACAAGAAATCGTATTCGACTCGCGCACAGCATCTGAGATGCCTCGTCAGGTCTACTGCGCACGCTCGTTCGAAGCGGGCCCGAGTTTGTGGGGATTGAGCGGATTTTTTGTTTATCTTTTGCCCCAGGTTGTCGGTTCCAGCCGCACTCATGATCAAGCTCGCATTCCAAACTACCCAACGAATCCGGGGCAAGCACTGGCACTCCAGATGCTGCTCTTCTCACCAGTAACGCGTTCAAGCCCATCCCCGACATCCCCGCAAATCAGATCGCTAGTTTGAATTTCGAGCAGGACAACCAACTATCATGGCTGCGAGTGATACGACGGCGGCAAGTCCTCCGAGACTCTGCGTGTATTAGGAGCGACGGGCAGAGCCTCCGTGTCCAAGACCCTCTCGCCCCCGTCTTCTGCTGAACTCTTGACCCTCGTCGCCCTGAATCGCTCGTGGACGAAGCGCTGCTGCCAGTGCAGTCGGTACGGCTCCGTGCGCGTCGTGGGCCTGCGGCGGAATTTCCGAAGAAGCAGGATGATACCGGCGATGAGAAGGAAGCCGAATAGTGGGATGAGTGTCGCTGGGACGACGACTCTAATTAGAGTCATGTCTGTTGAGCTGGCGCCTCCGAGTGATGTTGCTGTGGTGCGGGATGATGACTGCGACGTGATGCTGATGCTGCAATGGTTCGTGTTAAGATTGAGAGAATCAGCTACTGGAAAACTTACCTCCCGGTGACGATGTTGGGACTGGTTGTTGACTGCGACATGGCGGTACTGCTGCTGCGATGGTAAGGCCTACGATAGGCGCAATGGCTCTAACGCTTCCGTGCCCGCGGAAGCCAAGGAGGTGGAGAAAAAGGTGGGCACTGAGACTGGCATTAGTTGCATCGCACGTCGCGAGGGGAAACCTCACCGGTGGACGCGCATTGGTGCCTTGAGCATAGCGAGACGGGACTCGGCTTATATGCGAAGTTTTGAACGCAACTACCTGCTGTTGAGATGTTAGCTTGCCCACATGCATTCTCCCGCAAAGTGGGATCTTCGCATGGACATCGCATGGGGGATTAGACTCGGAATCACCGCAGTGGCATTGGGCAGTTGTAAGCGATTGAGCCGTCGGAGGCTCCACATTTTACAGGCAAGACATCTTGATCCAGTGAGCTGCCAGTGTGATCTTATCGCATGGCTATCGCGTGGGGGCTTTCTACTCAGTTCGTATTTCTGGTTAATCCGAGCGGTTGTCCACGTTGCGAGCGGAAGCACATCTTGTTTCCAAGGTATCGCAGTAGATTGAGACGGTGCTCGGAGACAGAGGCTCTGAGTTATCATCCGCGCACTATCATTCCGAGATGGATGGGGGCCAAAGATAACTTCACGTTCCCAGAATCGCGGCGAATGGCGCATGCAACCGTCCGAGAGCATGGTTTCGGAGGACAGAATGGCTGCCCCGCAGCAAGCTTCACTCGAATGAAAGTAGGACCGCTGTGGAGGGAGCCAGCTCGTCGTGGTGGCCGTAACAATGTGGCCGCGAATCATGATGGTCACGGAGTGACTCCGGCACCTGACTTGCTCCGCACCTTCACGACATTGCTTGTGAAATCCAAGCTTCAAGTTCTGCAATCGGACCACCGGACTCGACCCATCATGGCACCGCGCGCCACGAATCGCGCATATGATCTGCTCAAAACTTGCTCAAAACGCTCTGTCGAAGCGCGCAATAAGTACAGTAGGCAAACAGTAGGTGTTGCTGGGTACTTATTCTTCTGTAGAGGTTGGAAGCAGCTCATGAAAAGACGAACGAGATTAATTGATTGGTTCAGAACTTGGACTCCCTTGGCTACCTACGACACCGACGGCTGGGACTCGATATAATTCGCAGCGAAACTACACTGTCAGACTCATCAGGATATTGTCAGTCCGCAACCACACAGTCTTTATGTTGTGAGGAGCCGTTTCGTTGGGTCTCGTTCGAAGCGAGCCGGAGTCGTCTCGGGAGACAATCAGGTTTTTTTGCTCTACATGGCAGTAAAACGGACCACGTAAACGCAGGGATCTGGCACCCATGCGAAGGGAAAACCTACTTGTTCTTGCTCTTGTTCTTTTCCTTCTTCTCCGTACCCGCCCTTCTCCAACTAACCCATCCGGCCCACGCTACTACGCCTACCCTGGTTCTCATATGTACTACTCTGATGCTTCGGCGTGAAGCCCCATGTCTCGGGCGGCGCACCCAAGAACATTTCCGAGATGCGCACCCAGTCGCGGCTGTCCCCGCTTGCCAGGAGGGTTTCTGTGTTTGGGAACGGTCAGACGCGCAATGGGAAGATGAAGGAATAAGAAAGAGGCTACCCACCAAGCTCATCCCGCTCATTCAGCTTCACAGGCAGCCGCTCGAGGATACCCAGTGCTGAGCGGGACGTAGCGGTATTGGAAGGAAAGTGTTTCACAGAGGTACCGCCGAGTAGCGTCGACCTCGGCGGTGTCGGGGCCAAAGTGTCTGTCATTGCGTTTGAGGAACGAGATGGCACGGGAGAAGGAGACGCACGATAATCCATACTCGGCATACTTCTGAATACCCTCCAACCGCTCGCGCAAGCTGATGTCCCACTCTCGACGTTCTGCCTGAGTGTTAGGATATGCAAAGAAGCGGGAGAGAGAGACAAGCCTTTTATCTCAGTGAATATCCACGGCTTGATCAGGGCTCCTCGAGCGACCATAACGCCGTCCACCCCCGCTATGATCGACTGTTTCCCAATACGCCGTTCCCGAATAGCAGTCGCCGTTTCCAAAGATGGGGATGCGTGGGACTAGGAAGGAGGCATCATCGTCAGCGGACGGGAATTTGGGAAGGAGAGCTTGAAAGCCACACACGGTCCTCATCCGCCTCCCTCGCACGTAAAGCGTCGACACACGTCTTGATGTACTGCCAATCCGCGAGCTTCGTATAGCGCTGCTGTCGTGTCCTCCCGTGCAACTGCCGCACCCGTCAGACAACTGGCTGAGGTACGAGAAGAAGGAAAGTGCCCACCGTCAACGCACCGACCCCACCCCACCCTCGTTCGCCTGTCGTCTCTCCTCCGCCAGCGCCGTCCCCAAGCATCCGCGGCATGAGCTTAGGCACCGTGTTCCGCCCGTCCTTAACACCTGTGCGCAGCTTGACGGTGACGGGGATTTCGCCCAGAGCGCGACATCCCTGCTACGAGGCGGGCGAGGCGGGATGGGGTGTCCAGCACTGAATGGGGGTGGTAAATGGAGAGGGTCGACGACGGGGAGACAGACGGACGTGCAGACTCTTGAAAATCCAGGTCGAAATCGATCCCACCCGCATCGCCGACTTCCTGCCCAATGACCTCCGCCGCTCACAGGTGCCGTGCCGCGCTTGGCCAAATCCTCTTCGTCCTCTTTCTGGTACGTGGTCGTTATCGGAGACTGTGCTAGCGTTAGCAGTGCATTCGCTGAAGCACAAGAGAACACACACCTTCTTGGTGCTCAAGGCGTTTCCGTCGAGAGACGATTGACCTCCGCACACGCTACCGCCGCCTTGGCCCGCTTGTCCTCATCTGTAACGAGCTGTAGCCTGTAGGACGCCTGCGTCTTCAAGCTTGGAATGCGCAGAGAGGTATCGATAACGGAAGCCGAATCTACAAGGTCGTGAGTGAAAAAATATAGCGGTGTTCGCTGAGACACACCTGCACACACCCATTTCCTCAAAGATCGGGCATATCGCCTTGTACGATGTAGTAGATTCCGGCTCTCCGCTCTCCACTGGTGGAGGCATAGGCATATCGTTGATGTCGCTCGCTTGCGGGAGGCCCAAGGCTGGCAGTTGCGTCGCCAGGTACGCAGGAATGTCGTGGTTAACCCGACATCTTGAAAGTGGCATGAGCGGTGGAAAATAGGAAAGAAAATAAACACGCACTGGTCGCCATAATCGCACATAGCACCCGCTGCGACCTGGTAGCCCAGCTGCAAGCCCTCGTCGCGCACCTTCCCGAAGTGTCTTCCCGTATTCATCCCGGTCCCGGCTTTTTTTCTCTGCCTTGCTCATCTTCTTTCCTTTCCGTCCACCGCCGCGGTCATCAACGCCATTGTCTCGAGAGTCGTGAGGTATCTATAGGCCGAGGCTGCGGCCAGACGTTCCACCGGGGACAAAAAAAAAGAGGGCGACGAGGATGTCAGCGGAGCGGGTTGGGATTTCGCGGCGTGCAAGGCTTGTAATCGACTGGAATGAAGGCATGAGCGGTTGTGTAGCCCGAAAGGGCCTTTTTATTCGGGCAGCCGTCGTGGTGGTGAGACGAATGTGATCACGTCATGACTCATCGGACCGCCGCGGCTCTTGTCTTCTACTTCCATGCAACAATTGCCGCATGAATCCGCCTGAAATGAGCGTAGACCTCTCGCTCTCGCACATCGATCTGACTTCCAGTTCATTGTCACTTCAACAACCCAGGGTCGACGTCGACGCTCCTCCAGCGTGCTCTTAATTCAAGTGCTTCTCCCTAGTCTTTTTGACTCCAAACCCAGCAAGCAGCCTCTTCGCTCTTCATTTTCCTTAACGTCCCATCCGTCTCCGTTACGCGGCTCCGGCTCCGCCACCGTCAGTTGGAATCCTTCGCTAACCTCGCTGCCAACCTTCGCAGTCGTTTCGGTTCCTTCCTTCCGCCATCCAACCTTGAAACCGGCAATCTCTCACCGTCCTCGTTGTTCTCTCGCGCTGCCTCCGCCGCGCGCGCTCTGCAGATCTGTTCCAGCTGAAGGTCCCAGTGTGCTCGCGTCAAGCCACTGGCAGGGGGTTACGATTGCGTGGGACTCGGGGCTCATTACGATGCGCCGACCACCTTTCCTCAGATGCTGAATCTCTGTAGCCAGGAAGCTACCGTCGCTCTAGGATAAAAAGGCGATCTTCGATACTGTTGCCGCCTGTTGCCGCTACGTACGCTTCTGCATCGCCTTAACGTTCTGGCTTTCAGCCTCTTGGTATTTCCCTCGCTCTTCTTCCAACCCATTCATTCCCTTCTCTTGTCATCTATTGCCTCAATGCACGCTAATCCTACCGCCTTCCTATTTTAGCTCTGACTAGACCCTCGAGCTCATCGGCACGTCTGACACCGCTACGGTCGTTGCCTCCTCGTTGTCCATCGCCATCCGCCCCCACTGATTCCGACAACGAACGAACGCACCACCGTGATGAAGTCCACCGGTACGACTGCGACTGAGAGGCTTCGAGTTGGCATCAAACTCGCACCCATACCCACTCATCGCATGGTCCGTTGTCCGTCACTCCTGCGCTGCTCTGGCTTTGTGCCTAGTGGACCCAGCTTCGCATGGCCGTTTCCTTCCCAGCCGGCTCACTACCCTCCTTCCTGATACTCACGGTGGAACGGTCGTTTGCCGCATCCATCTTCTCGATGTCCGCATGTCAGCCCGCAAGTGCGTTCCGCGTTGTGTCCCAGCGGGAGCACATCCGCCCGCACATGTCCGAGCCACATCAAAGTCGAAGACGATTGTCGTTACCGTCGCTGCTGTGGGTATGGTTTCCTCGGTGCTCATTGTTAGATGGAGTGAGGAGAGACAAAGACGGGGAGATCTGTGTTGTGTTGTCTCGGTCTCTTGCCTCTTCGGTGTTTGTGGGTGTTGTGGGCGGAGGAAAGGTGAACCGCCAGTAGGGAAGCAGATTTTGTTTGCTGGTACCCGTAGGTCTTATCCGTTGTGGGCTCTTTTTCCTTATTAAACAAGAAATACCAGACATCTGACTCCTGAGCGCCCTTATGCCGTGTGTGATGATAATTAGACCAGACATGCGGCTTCCGCACCAAGCTCCGAATGACAGATTGACAGATTGCCGCCCATGCACCGCTGCTGCTTGTCTTCTCACCATGACCACGCCGCACCATCCTCAGTCTTCCGCTGCGACGATTCCTACGCGGAGTCGTCGAATTAACTTGAACTGGCTTATGCCTAGCCGCAGATCTTCTCCGATTCGCTCCGGTTCACCATCGGATAGCGCATCTTCTGGTACAGCCACCGACACAGCAACCACATGGCTCGGTGCACTTCTCCAGAGAGCCCAGATGGGTGCCACTGCAAATGGGGCATTCACCCCAGCAAAGAATGTCTTCCAAAGTGTCCTGTTGCTGCTGGAGGATGTCAAGGTTGTATTTGTCGCTATTGTTCGGAATTCCTACTCAAAATATTGCTAGAAAATGGAGGACAATCAGGAAGCACTGAAGGATATCTGCGAGAAGATCCTCAGCACACTCCAGACCCTGCAACATGTAATCCAGGCCCACCCCAATGATGCAAGTACAGCACAATTGAGGGAGAAATGTCATGATTTCCACCGGTAAGCGTTGAATGTGCGTTGAAAGTGAAATAATAATAATCTGACTTTCTAGACTTCTGGTTGGCCTTTCAGGAAAGGTTGAGGAAATCAAGAAGGCAAAATCGGGTGGACACCTGAAATTCAAGCCATTTGTCCTTCCAAGTATTATCACCAGTTCCATTGCCTCCTATGAGAAGTGTATTGAGGATCTCCAAGAGGAACTGAAGGTACGCATGCAGGTACTTGTAGATATATATACATTCAACACCTCTAGCACTTGGCAATTGCCGATACCAATCCAACTTTGAATACTGCTCATGCTCAGATTACACAAAGCCACGATATGGTCTTCCAGCCAGCAAATGGTCCAAGGTGTGTTGTTCCCAGAATACAGTTCCTCACATTCATCAATGTTTTAGGTGGTTTGCAGACACCTTCAACCCTGAACTTGCACGTTCACATATTGAAGGTGCATTGGCCGGAAGCATTAGTGATATTATCCAAGCCATGTCGGACAATCTCACAAGTCCCATCCGTGCAAGGTTGAATAACACCGCCAATCCCCTGGACAAGGTTCAGATACTATTTGATCACCTTGATGCACAGTTTGGACATACAGTGCTGGTCCACAGCTTTCAAGAAGCTGTGGTGAAACTGGGTGGAATTGACTATATGCTCAATCACAAGCTTCAGGACAGTGTCAATGGTCGAACTTCACACAATCTTCTTTCCAGGCGGGCACTGGATCCTGAGCACAACATTTTGCAGCAGAGACCTGTTCAAGGTAATGATCCAAAGGTTTCCAAAGCTTCAAATTCTGACATGCTCTCAAGATGAAATTCAAACCACCAGAAGCTGCCCTCTTCCCTCAAAATTCTTCCAAGGTCGTAAAGATATCCTCTTGCAGTTGGATAGACTCTTCCAGCCAATAGAGAAGAAAGAGCAGAAAGTTGTGCTGCTGCATGGTCTTGGTGGAGCTGGAAAGACTCAGATTGCCCTGAAATTTATTGCAGAGTCTGGAGCCAGGTTCGTCAGGTTTTGAAACGATCAAGTATAACTCATTTGGCGGATAGATTCACTGACCAGTTCAAGATCAATGCAAGTAGTGCAGAAACCATTGAAGTAGGCTACAAGCAAATAGCAATGGCCAAGAAACTGGGAGATACTGCAGAAGCTGGTCAAACCTGGTTGAAAGCACACCGTGCTGAATGGTTGCTTCTCTTTGATAATGCTGATCAGCCAAGTTTGGATCTGGGAGCATTTCTTCCCCAATGTAATCATGGAAACATTTTGATTACATCTCGAAATCCCGGGCTCTGGGCTTATACTGGATCTGCAGAAAAGGCCATTGCTGTCTCAAATTTATCTCTTGATGATGCAGTTCTTCTGTTGCTCAATAGAGCCGGTGTAGAACTGCTGAGAAATGAGAACAAGATACAGGCAGTTCAAATAGTTCAGGTATTCAAACTCGTTCATGTATTGATATTATTTAATATTTTACCAGGAGCTTCACTGCTTTCCACTTGCAATAATACAAGCTGGGGCATTGATTTCCAAATCATCTCCCTTGCGACAGGATATTTCAAAATATATCCCATCCGCTACCTTATTTAGCAGGAAGCCTGACCTATCCCATGGGGATTACCAGTGGACTGTGTATACCACATGGCAGATCAGCTTTGATCAGCTTGGGCCCGAGGCTGCTCAATTTCTGCAGCTATGCTCATTTATCCACTTTGAGGGGATCACAGAAGATATCTTCCAAAGGGCCTCTGAATATACAGCTGGGAATAAGCCACTGGATCCTAGCCTGGATATATTGCAGCCAGCCTTGGATTTTCTGTCAAACTTTAGGAATGCAGAGTCAAATTGGAACAGCCGAGCATTTGCAGAAATGATGTCAGAGATCTGTGATTACTCTCTCATGACATGGCAGGAGAATGCATACTCTATGCATCCGCTTGTGCATCAATGGGCAGGAATGACTATGACCAATCAGATTGACCAGAGAAAGATGATTGTTGCTCTTCTGGGGATGGCCACAGCCTGTAGCACAGAGATTATGCAAAGAATACAATTGCTGCTACATGTGATGCTGTTGTCAGAAGATGGGGATATACAAGGAACTGGGTTTGAAGGTCCCTTTGGAGATGTCTTCCAGGAAGGAGGAATGTTCAGAAGAGCAGAAACCCTCCGAAGTGATATACTCATAAGGAGTGATGCTCATTTCGGTAGGGAGCATCCCAAGACCTTGGTAGCAATGACCAAACTTGCTGAAACATTCTGGAGCTTGGGACAGTACACAGAGGCACAGAAGCTGCAGGAGCAGGTGCTGGAGAAACGGACCAAGCTGCTGGGTGCTGAGCACCCCAACACCATTGATGCAACAGCCAACCTTGGGGCGACGTTCCGGAGCTTGGGACAGTACACCAAGGCACAGAAGCTGGAGGAGCAGGTGCTGGAGAAACGGACCAAGCTGCTGGGTGCTGAGCACCCCAACACCATTGATGCAACAGCCAACCTTGCAGCAACATTTCGGAAATTGAGACAGTACACTGAGGCACAGAAGCTGGAGGAGCAGGTGCTGGAGAAACGGACCAAGCTGCTGGGTGCTGAGCACCCCAACACCATTGATGCAACAGACAGCCTTGCGGTGACGTTCCGGAGCTTGGGACAGTACACCAAGGCACAGAAGCTGGCGGAGCAGGTGCTGGAGAAACGGACCAAGCTGCTGGGTGCTGAGCACCCCAACACCATTGATGCAACAGACAACCTTGCGGCAACATTCTGGAGCCTGGGACAGTACACCGAGGCACAGAAGCTGGAGGAGCAGGTGCTGGAGAAACGGACCAAGCTGCTGGGTGCTGAGCACCCCAACACCATTGATGCAACAGCCAGCCTTGCGGTGATGTTCCGGAGCTTGGGACAGTACACCGAGGCACAGAAGCTGGAGGAGCAGGTGCTGGAGAAACGGACCAAGCTGCTGGGTGCTGAGCACCCCAACACCATTGATGCAACAGCCAGCCTTGCGGTGATGTTCCGGAGCTTGGGACAGTACGCTGAGGCACAGAAGCTGGCGGAGCAGGTGCTGGAGAAACGGACCAAGCTGCTGGGTGCTGAGCACCCCAACACCATTGATGCAACAGACAACCTTGCGGCAACATTCTGGAGCCTGGGACAGTACACCGAGGCACAGAAGCTGGAGGAGCAGGTGGTGGAGAAACGGACCAAGCTGCTGGGTGCTGAGCACCCCAACACCATTGATGCAACAGACAACCTTGCGGCAACATTCTGGAGCCTGGGACAGTACACCGAGGCACAGAAGCTGGAGGAGCAGGTGCTGGAGAAACGGACCAAGCTGCTGGGTGCTGAGCACCCCAACACCATTGATGCAACAGCCAGCCTTGCGGTGACGTTCCGGAGCTTGGGACAGTACACCAAGGCACAGAAGCTGGCGGAGCAGGTGCTGGAGAAACGGACCAAGCTGCTGGGTGCTGAGCACCCCAACACCATTGATGCAACAGACAACCTTGCGGCAACATTCTGGAGCCTGGGACAGTACACCGAGGCACAGAAGCTGGAGGAGCAGGTGGTGGAGAAACGGACCAAGCTGCTGGGTGCTGAGCACCCCAACACCATTGATGCAACAGACAACCTTGCGGCAACATTCTGGAGCCTGGGACAGTACACCGAGGCACAGAAGCTGGAGGAGCAGGTGCTGGAGAAACGGACCAAGCTGCTGGGTGCTGAGCACCCCAACACCATTGATGCAACAGCCAGCCTTGCGGTGACGTTCCGGAGCTTGGGACAGTACACCAAGGCACAGAAGCTGGCGGAGCAGGTGCTGGAGAAACGGACCAAGCTGCTGGGTGCTGAGCACCCCAACACCATTGATGCAACAGCCTGGCTTGCGGTGACATTCTGGAGCTTGGGACAGTACACAGAGGCACAGAAGCTGCAGGAGCAGGTGGTGGAGAAACGGACCAAGCTGCTGGGTGCTGAGCACCCCAATACCATTGATGCAACAGCCAACCTTGCAGCAACATTTCGGAAATTGAGACAGTACACTGAGGCACAGAAGCTGGAGGAGCAGGTGCTGGAGAAACGGACCAAGCTGCTGGGTGCTGAGCACCCCAACACCATTGATGCAACAGACAGCCTTGCGGTGACGTTCCGGAGCTTGGGACAGTACACCAAGGCACAGAAGCTGGCGGAGCAGGTGCTGGAGAAACGGACCAAGCTGCTGGGTGCTGAGCACCCCAACACCATTGATGCAACAGACAACCTTGCGGCAACATTCTGGAGCCTGGGACAGTACACCGAGGCACAGAAGCTGGAGGAGCAGGTGCTGGAGAAACGGACCAAGCTGCTGGGTGCTGAGCACCCCAACACCATTGATGCAACAGCCAGCCTTGCGGTGATGTTCCGGAGCTTGGGACAGTACGCTGAGGCACAGAAGCTGGCGGAGCAGGTGCTGGAGAAACGGACCAAGCTGCTGGGTGCTGAGCACCCCAACACCATTGATGCAACAGACAACCTTGCGGCAACATTCTGGAGCCTGGGACAGTACACCGAGGCACAGAAGCTGGAGGAGCAGGTGCTGGAGAAACGGACCAAGCTGCTGGGTGCTGAGCACCCCAACACCATTGATGCAACAGCCAGCCTTGCGGTGATGTTCCGGAGCTTGGGACAGTACGCTGAGGCACAGAAGCTGGCGGAGCAGGTGCTGGAGAAACGGACCAAGCTGCTGGGTGCTGAGCACCCCAACACCATTGATGCAACAGACAACCTTGCGGCAACATTCTGGAGCCTGGGACAGTACACCGAGGCACAGAAGCTGGAGGAGCAGGTGGTGGAGAAACGGACCAAGCTGCTGGGTGCTGAGCACCCCAACACCATTGATGCAACAGCCTGGCTTGCGGTGACATTCTGGAGCTTGGGACAGTACACAGAGGCACAGAAGCTGCAGGAGCAGGTGGTGGAGAAACGGACCAAGCTGCTGGGTGCTGAGCACCCCAACACCATTGATGCAACAGCCAGCCTTGCGGTGACGTTCCGGAGCTTGGGACAGTACACCAAGGCACAGAAGCTGGCGGAGCAGGTGCTGGAGAAACGGACCAAGCTGCTGGGTGCTGAGCACCCCAACACCATTGATGCAACAGCCTGGCTTGCGGTGACATTCTGGAGCTTGGGACAGTACACAGAGGCACAGAAGCTGCAGGAGCAGGTGGTGGAGAAACGGACCAAGCTGCTGGGTGCTGAGCACCCCAATACCATTGATGCAACAGCCAACCTTGCAGCAACGTTTCGGAAATTGAGACAGTACACTGAGGCACAGAAGCTGGAGGAGCAGGTGCTGGAGAAACGGACCAAGCTGCTGGGTGCTGAGCACCCCAACACCATTGATGCAACAGCCAACCTTGCGGTGACGTTCCGGAGCTTGGGACAGTACACCGAGGCACAGAAGCTGCAGGAGCAGGTGCTGGAGAAACGGACCAAGCTGCTAGGTTCTGAGCATCCCAGCACCATCAAGGCAACCGCCAACCTTGCAGCAATATACAACAAGTTGGGCAGGTATTCTGATGCACAAAGGCTACAGGACAAGGTACAGGAGCAACAAAAAAGCCAGCTGCCCAGAGCTGGAAAGCATGAGAGGATGTAAGCACTGAGCCAATAGGTTAATGACTAATAAGAACATTCTACCATTTTGTGACACGTTATGGCATACCAAGCACTGTTTAGCCCAGCAAGTGATCATCAGAAATGGCCCAGATAGTGTGATTACACAGCGAGGTCGTTCCTGCTTTAAATCGTTCAAAGCGGGCACAAGTTGTATCCAATCAAAATACCTCGTAATCAGTTTTGTACCGCTCGATTTTTCGTAGGCAAACAGTAGGTGTTTCTGGATACTCATTCTTCTGTAGGGATTGGAAGCAGCTCATGATGCACGAAAAGACGAACAAGATTATCGGTTGACTGAGAACTTGAACCCTACTTACGACACCGACATATAAGTCGAAGCGAAACTACACTACCAGACTCGTCAGCGGGATATTTTCAGTCCGCCACCACGCCGCATCAAGCTTTAGCAGCCCTTGGGATTTATTCATGTGTGGTCTCGTTCGAAGCGAGCCCGAGTCGTGGAGTAAAAGCAGCAGTTGAAAGCTGGTCTTTAAACTCTTTTGGGCGTCAAGGATCACATATTTATGAATTAGCAATCCACACGGAAGCAGAATAGCGACGAAAGGTCTAACAAGCTTGAGCAGTTATGTAGCCAGTAGCCCTCTCTACCTACAACCAAGAAATATTACACATCTTTTCTTTTTCTACTTCTCCCTCCTAATATCCATCATGCAGCCGGGCCTGCTACCCTACCCCTGGCTCTCATACACATTACTCTTTTGCTTCGGGGTAAAGCCCCACGTCTCCGGCGCTGGACCCAAAAACATCTCCGAGATGCCGGTACTGGAAAGAAAGCGATTCACAGAGGTAGCGCCGGGTGGCGTTGACCCCGGCGGTGTCGGTGCCAAAGTGTCTATGAGTGCGTTTGAGGAACGAGGGAGTAGGAAGGGGAAAGAGGCGACACACAATAATCCATACTCGGCATACTTCCGAATACCTTCCAACCGCTCGCGCGAGCTGATGTCCCACTCTCGACGTTCTGCCCATTTGTTAGGACATATGAAGAAAGAGGCGAGGAGAGAGAAGGACGAGCCTTTTATCTCAGTGAATATCCACGGCTTGATCAGAGCTCCTCGAGCGACCATGACACCATCTACCCTGCTATGATGGACTGTTTCCCAATACGCGGTTCCGGAATAGCAGTCGCCGTTCCCGAAGATCGGGATGCGTGGGACTGGGAAGGAGGCAGCATCGTCAGAATTTGGGAAGGGGAGCTTGGAAGACAACACACGGTCCTCATCCGCCTCCCTTGCACGTGCAGCGTCGACACACGTCTTGATGTACGGCCAATCCGCAAGCTTCGTATAGCGCTGCTGTCGTGTCCTCCCATGCAGCTGCCGCGCCCGTTAGATAACTGGCTGAGGTACGAGAAGGAGGAGGAAAGTGCTAACCGTCAACGCACCGACCCCACCCCACCCTCGTTCGCCTGTCATCTCTCCTCCACCAGCGCCGTCTCCGAGCATCCGCGGAATGAGCTTATGCACCATGTTCCGCCCATCCTTGACACCTGTGGGTAGCTTGACGGTGACGGGGATTTCGCCCAGAGCGCCCTGCGACGAGGCGCGCGAGGCGGGCTGGGGTGTCCAGTACTGAATGGAGGTGGTAAATGGAGAGGTAGAACGAAGAGGGATAGACGCACGCGCAGACCCACTTCCCGTCTTGAAGACCAAATCAATCGGGCACCCACAATTCAGGTCGATGAAATCGATCCCACCCGCATCGCCGACTTCGCGCGCAATGACCTCCGTCGCGCCTAGACCTTGGAGCCCGCAATCTGGACACCGAAGGTGTGCTCGGAAGGGTGTCGTCGGACGAGGGACCATTCTTCCTTTGCGCCGGACAGGAAGGACGAGGCGAGGCCCACTGGAGTACTTTAGCACGGGAGGAAGATGCTGGCAGGTTGCACGTACTCTCGCCACAGGTGATATCGGCCCCGTAGGACACGCAGAGACGGCGGAAGGGCAGGTTACCGACGGTCGTGAGTGGTGCGAGGTCTACGCGCATTAGTTTCCGACTGGCAATGAATCGGTCGAAAAGACGCACAAGTCTTTCCCTCCCAGTGTAATCTCCGCTTCTCGCTAAAGCGCATGGGCACGTCCGCTGTGTCCTGCGCTGCCTCCACCGAGGATGAGCTACCGGTGCGGGTCTGGATGGTTTTTGTGGGCGGGTCGACATCCATCGGCGGCTGGTCCTGCTCTTGCTCAGCCTCGCCGAATACGAGGGCCCCGCTGGCGGTCGTCGTCACAGGTGCCGTGCCACGCTTCGCCAAATCCTTCTCGTCCTCCTTCTGGTACACGGTCGTTATGGGAAGGGAATACTTTGCCAGCGTTAGCAGTGCATTGTCCGAAGCAAGCGAACCTTCTTAGTCCTCAACAGCTTTTGAGTTTGCGTCGAGAGACGATTGACCTCGGCGCTCGCTACCGCCGCCTTCGCGTGCTTGTACTCATCTGTGACGAGATGTAGGACGCCTGCGTCGTCAAGCTTGGAATGCCCAGAGAGGTATCGACAGCGGAAGCCGAATCTACGAGGTCGTGAGTGAAAAAATCCGGGTGAATTTCGGTGGGACGCACCTGCACACGCCCGTTTCCTCAAAGATCGGGCAGAACGTCTTGTACGACGTGCTGGGTACTGGTTCACCGCTCTCAACCGGTAGAGGTATAGGCATATCGTCCATGTCGTTTGTTTGCGGGAGGCCCAAGTCTGGCGGCTGCGTCGCGAGGTACCCAGGAATGTCGTGGTTAATTCGACATCTTAGAAAGTAACATGAGCAGTGGGAGATAGGATGAAAATGTACACGCACTGGTCGCCATAGTCGCACATGCCGCCCGCTGCGACCTGGTAGCACAGTTGCAAGCCCTCGTCGCGCACCTTGCCGAATCGTCTGCCCGTATTCATCCCGGTCCGGGCTTTTTTCTCTGCCTTGCTCCTCTTCTTTCTTTTCCGTCCACCGTCTCTGTCATCTGCGCCATTGTTTGGAGAGTCTCGGCTGGGACGCAAACCCTCAGCCGCGTCGTCGTCTGGCGTCGGAAGGCTCGTCGTGTGAAGGAGGTATCTGTAGGCGGAAGCTGAGCAGAGCGGAACGCAGGGAGGATAGAAAGGCTGACTTACTCGGGCTTTATGAGCGCGGTGCCCGCTGAGAGGGGCGCCATTGCGCGATGGAGACGGCGTGGTAAGACGGCAATGTCGCGTGGGAAATGTTCCTCGTTTTGGGTAACCCCGCTGATGCGCCTCTCACGCGCAACCGTCGCGGTCGAAACACACTGGCGCTCTTGGAGACGCCGCGGAGAGCTCGAAGCACGCCCAGCATCTCTCCGAATCACCTTATGCAGTGAACCTGGAACTCAAGATAGCCCAGCACCACCCAGCGCGGGATTGTGGAGCGCGTGAACGAGGTTAAGACCACTACGCCTATTCCGCTGGCCCTGGACCCACATACCTGTACGCCCCATCGCCGTTCGCCACCCACTACGACCCCGAGCGCGGGCCGCCGCCCCCACCGCCCCCGCCGCATGGCTACCACCCACACCCCCACGACCCGCATGCCCACGGACACTACGCCCCGATGCCGTTCCCGATTCCCGGCCAGCACCACGGCCACCATCCCTACGGCGTGCCCTACCCCATGCCCATCATGCAGGCCCCGCCGGCGTCGCCCGGAATGGGCATGCCCATGCAGAACCAGCAGCCCGTGGACCCCGCCAACTACACCTACACCGACGATGCGGGCACCAAGCTCTCGGAGCGTGTGAGACGTCGCTGTTTTAACTGCTGCACGACCGAGACGAGTACATGGCGGCGCTCGAATTTGAATGCGGGCAAGGTGGTGAGTCGTCGTGTCTTTTCTTTGTGGACGAACGCTGATGCGATGAGATTCTAGCTGTGTAACAAGTGCGGCTTGTTTGAGAGGACGCATAATCGTTCCAGGCCCCAGGCGTTCCCGCACAAGAGGGCACCGGTTCCTGGTGGTGGGTCCCCGAGAGTGCAGGTGTGTTTTCGCCCATTCATTCTCCTCGTTTGTCCATTCTTCGTTTCTCCTTCCCTTCCCGTTCCTCCTGCTTCCCTGTCAATTCACCATCCTACTCGGCTGCTCTCCCTTCGACGTCTTCGTTTCCTCATATCGCTACTCGGTGCCGTCTCGTCCCGAATCGCTCCTGCATCACCTTTACTCTATCCTTCTTTCCTATCGTCCTTCCCACTGTGCTGCACTTCCTCCTTCCATCTCGACGTCTTCATTTCCCCCACAACTCGGTGCCGCCTCGGCCCGAATCGCTCCTCCATCACCTTGCCTCCCTCTCCGTTGCTGTCCCTCCTCGTCTTCTTCTTCTCCCTGTCTTCTCGCAACCCCGCTAACAAATCTCTCGACAGCCATACCCTCCACCCTCACCACAACAACCCTCCCCGTCCTCCTCCGCACCAGGCCAACACCAACAACAACACCAGCAACAACACCAACACCAGGCATACATCCCGCCCCCGCCGCTCCCGCCGCCACACTCTGCCTCTGCCGCCGCGCAAGCTGCCGCCCAACAGCAACAGGGCCAGCAGGTGTACCTCCCGCCCATCGCGCATCTCGTACCCGGTGCGAACGGCCACGGCCAGCAGGAGAGCGCGACGCCCGTGAAGAAGGAGAAGGGAAGTGGGAAAGGACGCGGGCGGCCGAAGGGGAGTAAGAATAAGGAGCCTGCCGCTTCCTCTTCTGCCGCTGTTGGTGGTGCAGACGGTGCTGGTCCCGGTGGTCCGGACGCCACCAACCCCGACGGCTCCCCAGCAACACGCGCAAAACGCGAACGCAAGAAGAGCGCAAGTCCGAAGAAGCTGCCCGTGCTCGCCGTTGAGCGGGAGGGCGCGGAAGAGCTGGACGAGTTTGGTGGGGATGCGGACGGGGATGGGGATGGCGGGGACGATGATGGTGATGATGGAGAGTGGGATGGGAGGGAGTGAGTGTGTTGTGTGGCTGGAGAGAGCGCCGAGGAGAAAGAACGCCATGAAGAAGAACGACAAGAAACCAAAACCCAAAACCCAAAAGGCATCCATCCATCCATCCATCCTCATCCTCGAATCGTCGCTATCGCTATCGCTACCTTATGCATCCCCTTTACCCTTTACCGTCTTCCGTCTACCGTCTATCGTTTACCGTTCTACCGTTCTACCGTCTTCTTCACTTTTCTTCTCGAGATTTAGTACCTTACCTTCCGTACACGCACCCTCTTCTTCTTCCAAGTTCTTTCGCGATACCTACCTACCGTTCTTCGCGATACCTACCTACCGTTCCTTGCGTACTGCCTTGCGTACCCTTACCCCCGCCTTGCGTACCCTGCCTTGCGTACCCACCCCGTCCGCCCCGCCCGTTTGTCTTGGTCTTGGTTACCTACTTAGCTACCTATCGCTCGTGTGTGAATAATTCTGTTTTTGGCGTGTGTAAACGTAGGGTATCTTGGAATCGTTGGACTTAAATGCTGGTCTCGTCTCGTAGTATCGAGCTGCTTTCTTGTACTCACCCTTGTACCGTGCGGCGAATAAATCCAAAAAAACCAGTTGCACGTACACGTAGGTGTTATAGCAAGTGAGCGAGGAGCACTTCTAAATGCTAGTTGCAGTTGATATAATTGAGCTTGAGCGCCCGTTCGTAGCGGGCTCGAGTTATGGCAGCAATTTATCCAACGGATTTTTCTTTTCTTTTCTTTGGCGCTGGCGCGGCCGGGACGATGATTCGGAGGCTGGTATAAAGCGGGGTGTCTTGGATGGGAGCAAGAACTTGTTTGCGGGGTGTTGAAACCCGCGCGCACGGCATCTAGCATACTGCAGTGCGTGGGCTCGTTCGAAGCGGGCACGAGTTATCGGAAGATTATGAGGTACGATCTTTTCTCTCTCTCTCTTTTGGGTGCTTGCAAATTCGTCTCGGTACTGGACTTGAAGTTGAACTTGCAGATCATGATCCTAGTTGGTACCTTGAACTTTGTCGGCGGTTCTTGCGTAAAAGGAAGGACTTGTTTGCGGGTGTTGAACCCGCCCGCACAGCATCTAAGGCGCCGGCATTGAGTATGGCAATTGAAGTACTAGTGCGTGGGCTCGTTCGAAGCGGGCACAACTCGTAGTTCGGCGAGCCCGTGTCTCTCTCTCTCTCTCTCTCCCTCTCCTGTGGGTGCTTGAAAATTCGTCTCGGTATTGGGCTTGAATTTGAACTTGCAGACCATGATTCTAGTACCATAAAGCCAAGTTCTATCCCCAGACAACAAGAAATCGTATTCGACTCGCGCGCACAGCATCTCAGATGCCTCGTCAGGTCTAGTGCGCACGCTCGTTCGAAGCGGGCCCGAGTTCGTGGGGATTGAGCGGATTTTTTGTTTATCTTTTGCCCCAGGTTGTCGGTTCCAGCCGCACTCATAATCAAGCTCGCATTCCAAACTACCCAACGAATCCGCGGCAAGCACTGGCACTCCGGATTCTGCTTTTCCCTCCAGACCAGTAACGCGCCGGAGCCCCGACCATCCCCACAAATCAGATCGCTAGTTTGAATTTCGAGCAGGACAACCAACTATCATGGCCGCGAGTGATACGACGGCGGCAAGTCCTCCGAGACTCTGCGGGTATTAGGAGCGACGGGCAGAGCCTCCGTGTCCAAGACCCTCTCGCCCCCGTCTTCTGCTGAACTCTTGACCCTCGTCGCCCTGAATCGCTCGTGGACGAAGCGCTGCTGCCAGTGAAGTCGGTACGGCTCCGTGCGCGTCGTGGGCCTGCGCCGAAATTTCCGAAGAAGCAGGATGATACCGGCGATGAGAAGGACGCCAAATAGTGGGATCAGTGTCGCTGGGACGACAACTCTAATTAGAGTCATGTCTGTTGAGCTGGCGCCTCCGAGTGATGTTGCTGTGGTGCGAGATGAAGACTGCGACGTGGTGCTGCAATGGTTCGTGTTAAGATCTCGAGAATCAGCTACTGGAAAACTTACCTCCCGGTGACGGTGTTGGGACTGGCTGTTGACTGCGACATGGCGATACTGCTGCGATGGTAAGGCCTACGATAAGCCTCTGGATGATTTACCTCGCGGTGACCGTCTGGAGCGTTGATTCCGTACTGCGAGCTGGATTAGAACGTGCGGTGGTGCTGGTCCGAGTTGTGCTAGTGTGGAACTTGGAATTATTCGAGTTTGTGGACGACGACGACTGGGACGCCGTAGAGCTGGAAGGACCGGGGTCGGCTGGGATTGTCGTAGTGGCAAAGGTTGAGGAGGATTGTGGAGGAGGCGGAAGTATAGTTGGCAAGAGCCCGGGTGCACTGGATCAGATTCGGCGATTAACGAAGAGTACAATCACTGAACACAGCTCACATTGCGGTACTGAGGGTTCTCGTAAGGACAGCGTATGTTGTAGGGGCGAGCAGAATTTTAGCGAGCGGGGTGGGGTCGGCAACCGGCTTGTCCAGAAGTACAATGGCGCTAACGCTTCCGTGCCCGCGGAAGCCAAGGAGGAGAAATAGGTGGGCACTGAGAACGACTCGTTAGTTGCATCGCATGTCACGAGGGGAAACCTCACCGGTGGACGAGCATTGGTGCCTGGAGCATAGCGAGACGGGACTCGGCTTATATGCGAAGTTTTGAACGCAACTACCTGCTGTTGAGATGTCAGCTTGCCCACATGCATTCATGAACGCAGCCCAGCAAAGTAGGATCTTCGCATGGACATCGCATGAGGGATTAGACTCGGAATCACCGCAGTGGCAGTGGGCAGTTGTGAGCGATTGAGCCGTCGGAGGCTCCACATTTTAAGGGCAACAACAACGAGGCAGCGGAGCGACATCTTGATCCAATGAACTGTGATCTTGAGCATGGCTATCGTGTGAGGGCTTTCTACTCAGGTCGTATTTCTGGTTGATCCGAGCGGTTGTCCACATTGCGAGCGCGAGCACATCTTGTTTCCAAGGTATCGCAGTAGATTGAGACGGTGCTCGGAGACAGAGGCTCTGAGTTATCATCCGCGCACTATCATTCGGAGATGGATGGGGGCCAAAGATAACTTCGCGTTCCCATAATCGCGGCGAATGCCATGATGCAACCGTCCGAGAGTATGGTTTCAGAGGACAGACTGGCTGCCCCCGGCGAGCTTCACTCGAACGAAAGTAGGACCGCAGTGGAGGGAGCCAGCTCGTCGTGGTCACTGATGGGCGTAGCAAAGTGGCTGCGAATCATGATGGTCACGGCGTGACTCCGGCACCTGACTTGCTCCGCACCTTCACGACATTGCTTGTGAAATCCAAGCTTCAAGTTCTGCTGCAATCGTACCACCGGACTCGACCCATCATGGCACCGCGCGTCTCCCTTGGCTACCTACGACACCGACGGCTGGGACTCGATATAATTCGCAGCGAAACTACACTGTCAGACTCGTCAGCAGGATATTGTCAGTGCGCAACCACACAGTCTTTATGTTGTGAGAGCCGTTTCGTTGTGTCTCGTTCGAATCGAGCCGGAGTCGTCTCTGGAGACAATCAGCATTTTTTGCCCTACATGGCAGTAAAGTAAACAGACCACGTATACGCAGGGATTGGATGCGAAGGAAACCCAAGGTTACAGGTACCGGTCATGGACCGCCTGCTCTGCCTACAATCAAGAAAGATTACACATCTCGTTATTGTTTCTTGTCCTTTTCCTTCCTCTTCTCCGTACCCGCCCTTCCCCAACTAACCCATCCGTCCCGCGCTACGCCTACCCCTGGCTCTCATATGCACTACTCTGATGCTTCGGCGTGAAGCCCCACCTCTCGGGCGGCGCACCCAAGAACATCTCCGAGATGCGCACCCAGTCGCGGCTGTCCCCGCTTGCCAGGAGGGTTTCTGCGGTTGGGAAGGGTCAGACGCGCGCGAGGGGAGGATGAAGGAACAAGAAAGAGGCTACACACCAGTGACCAAGCTCATCCCGCCCTCTAATCGCCGGCGGACGCTCATTCAGCTTCGCACTGGCAGGCAGCCTCTCGAGGATACCCAGCGCCGAGCGGGACGTAGCTATATTGGAAGGAAAGTGTTTCGCAGAGGTACCGCCGGGTAGCGTTGGTGTCGGTGCGAAAGTGTCTACAATTGCGTTTGAGGAACGAGAGGCGGGACGGAAGGAAAGGAGACGCACGATAGTCCATACTCGGCATACCTCCGGATCCCTGCCCATTTGTTACGACATGTGAAGAAAGAGGCGGGAGAGAAGGGCGAGCCTTTTATCTCAGTGAATATCCGCGAGCGACCATGATAGCGTCCACCCCGCTGTGATCGACTGTCTCCCAGTATGCGGTGCCGGAATAGCAGTCGCCGTTCCCAAAGATGAGGATGCGTGGGACTGAGAAGGAGGCAGCATCGTCAGAATTTGGGAAGGAGAGCTTGGAAGACGACGCACGGCCACGGTCCTCATCCACCTCCCTCGCACGTACAGCGTCGACACACGTCTTGATCGAGATCTGTCTCCTCCCGTAGATGACTGGCTGAGGTACAAGAAGTGGGAAGTACCAACCGTCAACGCATCGACCCGCCCATCCTCGTTCGCCTGTCGTCTCTCTTCCGCCAGCGCCGTCCCCGAGCATCCGCGCGGCCGCGGCATGAACCCGCATCGCCGACTTCCCGCCCAATGACCTCCGCCGCTCACAGGTGCCGTGCCGCGCTTGGCCAAATCCTCTTCGTCCTCTTTCTGCTATGCGGTCGTTATGGGAAGGGGATACTGTGCCAGCGTTAGCCGTGCATTCGTTGAAGCAAAAGAGCACACACAGCTTCTTGGTGCTCAATGCGTTTCCGTCGGGAAACAATTGACCTCCGCACACGCTACGGCCGCCTTCGCGCGCTCGTCCTCATCTGTGACGAGCTGTAGGACGTCTGCGTCGTCAAGCTTGGAATGCGCAGAGAGGTATTGCAGCTGAAGCCGAATCTACGAAGTTGTGAGTGAAAAAATACAGCTGTGTTCGCTGAGACACACCTGCACGCCTATTTCCTGGGCAGATCGTCTTGTACGATGTGCTAGATGCCGGCTCACCGCTCTCCACCGGTGGAGGCATAGGCACATCGTTGATGTCGCTCGCTTGTGGGAAGCTGGCAGTTGCGTCGCGAGGTACGGAGGAATGTCGTGGTTAATCCGACATCTTGAAAGTAGCATGAGTGGTGGAACATAGGAAAGAAAATAAACACGCACTGGTCACCATAGTCGCACTTGCCGCCCCCTGCGACCTGGTAGCACAGCTGCAAGCCCTCGTCGCGCACCTTCCCAAATCGTCTTCCCGTATGCATCCCCGTCCGCGCTTTTTTCCCTGCCTTGCCCATCTTCTTTCCTTTCCGTCAACCGCGGCGGACATCGGCGCCATTGTCTCGAGTCGTTGGGTGACAGAGGTATCTATAGGCGCCGCAGCCTCAGCAAGACGTTCCACCCAAGAAACCAAAAGAGGGCGACGGGGATGTCAGCGGAGTGGGTTGGAATTTCGCGGTGTGTAACGCTTGTAATCGACTGGAATGATGGCATGGGCGGTTGTGTAGCCCAAAGGAGGGCCTTCTAATTGTCTTGATCGTCATTGGGCAGTTCAGTCATTGAGTTGTTAGAGAAAATCAGTCCTGGAGGCGCTCCCCAGGACTCAAGATTGTATTAGCGCGCCTGTGGACGTGCGCGAGGGTGCCGTAGAAGGCGGAAAGCACGGAAAACAGAACGGTAACTAATGTGCTAAGGGTGAGGATGGTGGGTGCGTCAAGATGCGATGGCGGCTGGCGAGACGGAAAGGAAGCAGCGTGAGCGGCGGAGCGATGCGAGCGAGTGCGTACCTGGCGAGACGGAAAGGAAGCTGTACTTCCCTCCGTCACGCCAGGGCTTTTATATGCGGGCAAGTGTGGACGCTTGGGCCGAAAGTGGACCATTGTTCCGTCGGAGTCAAAGAGTTGTGCGTGTGATTCCTTTGTGAGTCGCTCGACAATTAGACTTGTGAAAACATACCTTTGAACACGATTTATTCGGGCAGCCGTCGTGGTGGTGGGACAAAATGTGATCACGTCGTGACTCCGGTTTGTCATCAGACTCTGACCGCTCTTGTTTTCCGCTTCCATGCACAAATGTTACTGCCCGATGAATCCGCCTGAAATGAGCGTAGACTTCTCGCTCATCTGACTTCCAGTTGCTCCTTGTCACCTCAACAACCCAGGGTCGACGTCGACGCTCCTCCAGCGTGCTCTTAAGTAATTCAAGTGCTTCTCCCTGGTCTTTTCGACTCCAAACCCAGCAAGCAGCCTCTTCACTCTTTATTTTCTGCCATTTAACGTCTCATCCGTCTCCGTTACGCAGCTCCGGATCCGCCACCGCCAGTCGGAATCCTTCGCTAACCTCGCTTTCGATTCCGCGTTCCTTCCTTCCGCCATCCAACCTCGAAACTGTCAATCTCTCGCCCGTCTCCGTTGTCGTCGTTCTCGCGCTGCCTCCGCCGTGCGCCCTCTACAGATCTGTCCCAGCTGAAGGTCCCAGTGTTGCTCGCTTCAAGCCAGGGGGTTACGATTGAGTGGGATTCGGGCGTCATTACGATGTGCCGACCACCTTCGGTCAGATGCTGAATCTCTTTAGCCAGGAAGCTATCGTCGCTATTTGAAGTAGCAAACCGCCCACCTATGTGCGTCTACTCTTCCGCCTTTTCGTCGACGTTTCTGACTCGGACTCGTATCCTGTCGAGCAGATCCTCGAGCTCCGAGTCTGCACCTCCAGCCGCAGGATAAAAAGGCGATCTTTGATACTGTCGCCGCTACGTACGCTTCTGCGTCGCCTTATCTCAAACTCTTGGCATTTCGCTCTTCCAAACCATGCATTCCCTTCTCTTGTCATCTATTGCCTCATTCCACGCTAATCCGACCGCCTTCCTATTGCAGCTCTGACTAGACCCTCGAGCTCATCGGCATGTCTGACACCGCTAAGGTCTTCGCCTCCTCGTTGTCCATCGCCATCCGCCGCCACTAATTCTCTGAGAACGAATGAACAAATGTGCTGCTGTAATGCAGTCCATCGGTACGACTGCGACTAAGAGGCTTCAAGTTATCATCAAACTCGCATCCATGCCCACTCATCGCATGGTCCGTTGTCCGTCACTCCTGCGCGGCTCTGGCTTTGTGCCTAGTGGACCCAGCTTCACATGGCCGTTTCCTTCCCAGCCGGCTCACTACCCTCCTTCCTGATACTCACGCTGGAACGGTGTCCATACCGTCGTTCAATGCCTCCGCATCCATCTTCTCGATGTCCGCATGTCGGCTGTAGAGCACATCCGCCCCATTCACATGTCCAAGCCGCATCAAAGTTGAAGACGATCCTTACCGTCGCTGCTGTGGGTATGGTTTCCTTGGTGCTCGTTGTTGGATGGAGTGAGGAGAGACGGAGACGGGGAGATCCGTGTTGTCTCAGTCTCTTGCTTCCTCGGTGTTTGTGCGTGTTGTGGGCAGAGGAAAGGTGAACTGCCAGTGGGGAAGCAGACTTTGTTTGCTGGTGCCCGTAGGTCTTATCTGTTGTCGCTGGGTTCTCTTTCAAGTTCCTTATTAAACAAGAAATAGCAGACATCTGAGCGCCCTAATGCCGTGTGTGTGATGCTCATAATTAGAACAGACATGCGGCTTCCGCACCAAGCTCCGAATGACAGATTGACAGATTGCCGCCCGCGCACCGCTGCTTGTCTTCTCACCATGACCACGCCGCACCATGCCCAGCCTTCCTCTAGGATTCCTTCGCCTGCTGCTCAAAGCCGTCAAATGAACTTGCAGGGCCTCAGGCATAGTCGTAGATATTCTCCAATTGGCTCAGGATTGCCATCGAACAGCACACTGTCTGCTAGTGCAGCTGCCACATGGCTCGGTGCACTTCTCCAGAAAGCCCAGATGGGTGCCACTGCAAATGGGGCATTCACCCCAGCAAAGGATGTCTTCCAAAGTGTTGTGGGGTTGCTAGAGGATGTTAACGTTGTATTTGTTCCTATTTTGCCGAAGTCCTACTCAAAATATTACTAGAAAATGGGGGACAATCAGGAAGTGCTGAAGGATATCTGCGAGAAGATCCTCAGCACACTACAGACCCTGCAACATGTAATCCAGGCCCACCCCAATGATGCAAGTACAGGACAATTGAGGGAGAAATGCCATGATTTCCAACGGTAAGTGTTGGATATGCTCAGAAAATAGGAAAGTCTGACTGTGTAGACTTCTGGTTGGCCTATCCGGAAAGGTTGAAGAAATCAAGAAGGCAAAATTGGGTGGACACCTGAAATTCAAGCCATTTGTCGTTCCGAGTGGTATCACCAGTGCCATTGCCTCCTATGAGAAGTGTATGGAGGATCTCCAAGAGGAACTGAAGGTATGCATGCAGGTACTTGTTGATATATGCATTCAATACCTCCAGCTCTTGGCAATTGCCGATACCAATCCAACTTTGAATACTGCTCATGCTCAGATTACACAAACTCATGAGGTGGCCATTCTCCAAGCAGATGGCCCAAGGTGTGTGTCAATCAGAATACATTTCCTCATCTCCATCAATGTTTTAGGTGGTTTGCAGACACCTTCAACCCTGAACTTGCACGATCACATATTGAAGGTGCATTGGCCGGAAGCATTAGTGACATAATCCAAGCCGTCTCGGACAATCTCACAAGTCCCATCCGTGCAAGGTTAAATAACACACCCAATTCCCTGGACAAGGTTCAGATACTATTTGGTCACCTTGATGCGCAGTTTGGACATACAGTGCTGGTCCACAGCTTTCAAGAAGCTGTGTTGAAACTTGGTGGAATTGACTATATACTCAATCGCCGGCTTCAGGACAGTGTCAATGGTCGAACTTCACACAATCTTCTTTCCAGGTGGGCACCGGATCCTGAGCATAGCATTTTGCAGCAGAGACCTGTTCAAGGTAATGATCCAAAGGCTTCCAAGGCTTCAAATTCTAACATGCTCTTGAGATGAAATTCAAACCACCAGAAGCTGCCCTCTTCCCTCAAAATTCTTCCAAGGTCGTAAAGATATCCTCTTGCAGTTGGATAGATTCTTCCAGCCAATAGAGAAGAAGCAGCAGAAAGTTGTGTTACTGCATGGTCTTGGTGGAGCTGGAAAGACTCAGATTGCCCTGAAATTTATTGCAGAGTCTGGAGCCAGGTGTGTCAGGTTTTGAAACTATCAAGTATAACTCATTTGGCGGATAGATTCACTGACCAGTTCAAGATCAATGCAAGGAGTGCAGAAACCATTGAAGTAGGCTACAAGCAAATAGCAATGGCAAAGAAACTGGGAGATACTGCAGAAGCTGCTCAAACCTGGCTAAAAGCACACCATGCTGAATGGTTGCTTCTCTTTGACAATGCTGATCAGCCAAATTTGGATCTGGAAGCATATCTTCCCCAATGTAATCATGGCAACATTCTGATTACCTCGCGAAACCCTGGGCTCTGGGTTCATACTGGATCCACAGAAAAAGCCATTGCTGTCTCCAATTTATTACTAGATGATGCAGTTCTTCTGTTGCTCAATAGAGCCGGTGTAGAACTGCTGAGGAATGAGAACAAGATACATGCAGTTCAGATAGTTCAGGTATATAAACTAGTTCATTTATTGACATTATTTAATATTTTACCAGGAGCTTCACTGCTTTCCACTTGCAATAGTACAAGCCGGTGCATTTATCTCCAAATCATCTCCCTTGCGACAGGATATTTCGAAATACATCCCACTCTATCAGGGGAACAAAGCGACCCTATTAAGCAGGAAGCCTGAGCAGTACCATGGGGATTACCAGTGGACTGTGTATACCACATGGCAGATCAGCTTTGATCAGCTTGGGCCCCAGGCTGCTCAATTTCTGCAGCTATGCTCATTTATCCACTTTGAGGGGATCACAGAGGATATCTTCCAAAGGGCATCTGAATATACACCTGGAAATGAGCCACTGGATCCCAGCCTTGATACATTGCAGACAGCTTTGGATTTTCTGTCAAACTTTAGGAATACAGAGTCAAATTGGAACAGCCTAGCATTTGCAGAAATGATGTCAGACATCTGTGATTACTCTCTCATGACATGGCAGGAAAATGCATACTCTATCCATCCACTTGTGCATCAATGGGCAGGAATGACTATCACCAATCAGATTGACCAGAGAAAAATGATTGTTGCTCTTCTGGGGATGGCCACAGCCTGTAGCACGGAGGTTATGCAAAAAATACAATTGCTGCTACATGTTATGCTGTTATCAGAAGATGGAGATATACAAGGAACTGGGTTTGAAGCTCCCTTTGGAGATGTTTTCCAGGACGGAGGAATGTTCAGAAGAGCAAAAACCCTCCGAAGTGATATCCTCAGCAGGAGCGATGCTCATCTTGGTAGGGAGCATCCCAAGACCCTTGTAGCAATGACCAAACTTGCTGAGACATTCTTGAGCTTGGGACAGTACACAGAGGCGCAGAAGCTGGACGAGCAGGTGCTGGAGAAACGGACCAAGCTGCTGGGTGCTGAGCACCCCAACACCATTGATGCAATAGCCAGCCTTGCAGCAACATTCTGGAGCTTGGGACAGTACACAGAGGCACAGAAGCTGCAGGAGCAGGTGCTGGAGAAACGGACCAAGCTGCTGGGTGCTGAGCACCCCAACACCATTGATGCAATAGCCAGCCTTGCAGCAACATTCAGGAGCTTGGGACAGTACACAGAGGCACAGAAGCTGGAGGAGCAGGTGCTGGAGAAACGGACCAAGCTGCTGGGTGCTGAGCACCCCAACACCATTTTTGCAACAGCCAACCTTGCGGCGACGTTCTGGAGCTTGGGACAGTACACTGAGGCACAGAAGCTGGAGGAGCAGGTGCTGGAGAAACGGACCAAGCTGCTGGGTGCTGAGCACCCCAACACCATTGATGCAACAGCCAACCTTGCGATAGCATATAGGAGCTTGGGACAGTACACAGAGGCACAGAAGCTGGAGGAGCAGGTACTGGAGAAACGGACCAAGCTGCTGGGTGCTGAGCACCCCAACACCATTGATGCAATAGCCAGCCTTGCAGCAACATTCTGGAGCTTGGGACAGTACACAGAGGCACAGGAGCTGCAGGAGCAGGTGCTGGAGAAACGGACCAAGCTGCTGGGTGCTGAGCACCCCGACACCATTGATGCAACAGCCAATCTTGCAGCGACGTTCCGGAGCTTGGGACAGTACACAGAGGCACAGAAGCTGGAGGAGCAGGTGCTGGAGAAACGGACCAAGCTGCTAGGTGCTGAGCATCCCAACACCATTGATGCAACAGCCAGCCTTGCGACGACGTTCCGGAGCTTGGGACAGTACACAGAGGCACAGAAGCTGGAGGAGCAGGTGCTGGAGAAACGGACCAAGCTGCTGGGTGCTGAGCACCCCGACACCATTGATGCAACAGCCAACCTTGCGATAGCATATAGGAGCTTGGGACAGTACAGAGAGGCACAGAAGCTGGAGGAGCAGGTGCTGGAGAAACGGACCAAGCTGCTGGGTGCTGAGCACCCCAACACCATTTTTGCAACAGCCAACCTTGCGGCGATGTTCTGGAGCTTGGGACAGTACACAGAGGCACAGAAGCTGGAGGAGCAGGTACTGGAGAAACGGACCAAGCTGCTGGGTGCTGAGCACCCCAACACCATTGATGCAATAGCCAGCCTTGCAGCAACATTCTGGAGCTTGGGACAGTACACAGAGGCACAGGAGCTGCAGGAGCAGGTGCTGGAGAAACGGACCAAGCTGCTGGGTGCTGAGCACCCCAACACCATTTTTGCAACAGCCAACCTTGCGGCGACGTTCCGGAGCTTGGGACAGTACACAGAGGCACAGAAGCTGGAGGAGCAGGTACTGGAGAAACGGACCAAGCTGCTGGGTGCTGAGCACCCCAACACCATTGATGCAATAGCCAGCCTTGCAGCAACATTCTGGAGCTTGGGACAGTACACAGAGGCACAGGAGCTGCAGGAGCAGGTGCTGGAGAAACGGACCAAGCTGCTGGGTGCTGAGCACCCCAACACCATTTTTGCAACAGCCAACCTTGCGGCGACGTTCCGGAGCTTGGGACAGTACACAGAGGCACAGAAGCTGGAGGAGCAGGTACTGGAGAAACGGACCAAGCTGCTGGGTGCTGAGCACCCCAACACCATTGATGCAACAGCCAATCTTGCAGCGACATTCCGGAGCTTGGGACAGTACACAGAGGCACAGAAGCTGGAGGAGCAGGTACTGGAGAAACGGACCAAGCTGCTGGGTGCTGAGCACCCCAACACCATTGATGCAATAGCCAGCCTTGCAGCAACATTCTGGAGCTTGGGACAGTACACAGAGGCACAGGAGCTGCAGGAGCAGGTGCTGGAGAAACGGACCAAGCTGCTGGGTGCTGAGCATCCCAACACCATTGATGCAACAGCCAATCTTGCAGCAACGTTCTGGAGCTTGGGACAGTACACCGAGGCACAGAAGCTGGAGGAGCAGGTGCTGGAGAAACGGACCAAGCTGCTGGGTGCTGAGCACCCCAACACCATTGATGCAACAGCCAACCTTGCGATAGCATATAGGAGCTTGGGACAGTACACAGAGGCACAGAAGCTGGAGGAGCAGGTACTGGAGAAACGGACCAAGCTGCTGGGTGCTGAGCACCCCAACACCATTGATGCAATAGCCAGCCTTGCAGCAACATTCTGGAGCTTGGGACAGTACACAGAGGCACAGGAGCTGCAGGAGCAGGTGCTGGAGAAACGGACCAAGCTGCTGGGTGCTGAGCACCCCGACACCATTGATGCAACAGCCAATCTTGCAGCGACGTTCCGGAGCTTGGGACAGTACACAGAGGCACAGAAGCTGGAGGAGCAGGTGCTGGAGAAACAGACCAAGCTGCTGGGTGCTGAGCATCCCAGCACCATTGAGGCAACTGCCAACCCTGCAGCAATCTACAACAAGTTGGGGAGGTATTCTGATGCACAAAGGCTACAGGACAAGGTACAGGAGCAACAAAAAAGCAAGCTGCCCAGAGCTGAAAATTATGACAGGATGCAACCACTAAGCAATAGGTTAATAGCTAATAAGAACATTCTACCATTTTGTGACACTTTATGGCATACCAAGTACTGCTTAGCCTGGCAAGTGATCATCAGAAACGCCCCCAGATACTGTGATTACAGCGGGAGTGCTTAAAATCGTTCAAGGTGAGCACGAGTTGTATCCAATAAAATACTTAGTAACCAGTTCTGTACCGCTTGATTTTTCGTAGGCAAACAGTAGGTCTTTCTCGCTACTTATTCTTCTGTAGGGTTTGGAAGCAGCTCCTGATGCATGACAAGATGAACAAGATTATTGATTGACTCAGAACTTGAACCCTACTTTGACGACACCGACGCTGGGACTTGATATAAGTCGGAGCGAAACTACATTGTCAGACTTGTCAGCGGGATATTTTCAGTCTGCAACCACGCCCCCTCCAGAACGCCCAGCGATTTATTCATTTGTGGTCTCGTTTGAAGCGAGCACGAGTTGTGAATCCACATGGAGTCGAAGCTGGCTTTTTGGGCAGTAATAACGGCCACATATTATGGATTGGCATCCACAACAAAGCAGAATAGCGACCAAAGGTCTAACAAGCTTGAGCAGTTATGTAGCTCGTAGCCCTCTCGGCCTACAACCAAGAAATATTATACATCTTTTCTTTCCTCTTCCTTTTTCTACTTCTCCCTCTCTGTCCAGCCTGCGGCCCTGCGCACTACCCCTGGCTCTCATACGCATTACTCTTATGCTTCGGGGTAAAGCCCCACGTCTCCGGTGCTGGACCCAAAAACATCTCCGAGATGCACACCCAGTCGCGGCTGTCCCCACTTGCCAGGAGTGTTTCTGTGTTTTCGGGAACAGTCAGTTATAAGTTATTCGCACACACAGGACGGAGATGGAAGACACAAGACCCAACACACCAAGCTCATCCCTTCCTCTAAATGCCAGCAGGCGCTCATTCAGCTTTGCAGGCAGCCGCTCGAGGATACCCAGCGGGACGTAGCGGTATTGGAAGGAAAGCGATTCACAGAGGTAGTGCCTGGTAGCGTTGACCCCGGCGGTGTCAGTGCCAAAGTGTCTATGATTGTGTTTGAGGAACGAAGGGGCACGGACGGAATGAGACGCACAATAGTCCATACTCGGCATACTTCCGGATTCCCTCCAACCTCTCGCGCGAGCCGATGTCCCACTCTCGACGTTCTGCCGAATTGTTAGGACATGCAGATGTAAAGAGGTGGGAGAAAAGGACGTGCCTTTTATCTCAGTGAATATCCACGGCTTGATCAGGGCTCCTCGAGCGACCATGACACCGTCCACCCCGCTATGATCGACCGTTTCCCAATACGCAGTGCCGGAATAGCAGTCGCCATTCCCGAAGATGGGGATGCGTGGGACTGGGAAGGAGGTAGCATCATCAGCGGACGGGAATTTGGGAAGGAGAAGGCGACAGACACGCACGGTCCTCATACGCCTCCCTAGCACGTACAGCGTCGACACCCGTCTTGATGTACTGCCAATCCGTGAGCTTCGTATAGCGCTGCTGTCGTGTCCTCCCGTGCAGCTGCCACCCGTTAGATGACTGGCTGAGGTACAAGAAGGTGGAAAGTATTCACCGTCAAAGCGCTGACCCCACCCCATCCTCATTCGCCTGTCGTCTCTCCTCCGCCAGCACTGTCCCCGAGCATCCGCGGCATGAGCTTATGCACTGTGTTCCGCCCGTCCTTGACGCCTGTGCGCAGCTTGACGGTGACGGGGATTTTGCCCAGAGCGCGGGACATCCCTGCAACGAGGCACGCGAGGCGGGATGGGGTGTCCAGTACTGAATGGGGGTGGTAAATGGAGAGGGTCAACGAGGGGGAGACAGACGTACGCGCAGATCCACTTCCCGTCTTGAAGACCAAATCAATCGGGCATCCACAATTCAGGTCGACGAAATCGACGCCACCCGCATCGCCGACTTCGCGTGCAATGACCTCTGTCGCGCCTACAACAGCGGAGACCTTGGAGCCCGCAATCTGGATGCCAAAGGTCCGCTCGGAAGGGTGTTGTCAGACGAGAGACCCTTCTTCCTTTGCGCCGGACAGGAAGGACGATCGTACGAGGCGAGGCCCACTTGAGTACTTTAGCACGGGAGGAAGATGCTGGTAGGTGCACGTACTCTCGCCACAGGTGATATCGGCCCCATAGGACACGCAGAGACGGCGGAAGGGCAGGTTAGTCACAGGTGCCGTGCCACGCTTCGCCAAATCCTTTTTGTCTTCTTTCTGGTACGCGGTCGTTATGGGAAGGGAATACTGTGCCAGCGTTGGCAGTGCATTCGTTGAAGCACAACAGAGAACACGCACCTTCTTGGTCCTCAATAGCTTTTGAGTTTCTGGTCGAGATACGATTGACCTCCGCACTCGCTACCGCCGCCTTGGCCCGCAGCCGCCCGCTCGTCCTCATCTGTAACGAGCTGTAGCCTGTAGGACGCCTGCGTCGTCAAGCTTGGAATGCGCAGAGATGTATCGATAGCGGAAGCCGAATCTACGAAGTCGTGAGTGAAAAATACAGCTGCGTTCGCTGTAGGGCTCTGTTTTATATTTTTCGGAGGGTATAAAACCGGTTTCATATTTTTTTCTCTCCGGAAGTGCTGTTTGAAACCGGTTTTAATGTTTCAAACACCTGTCAGCCGAGATGCCCGAGCACAATGATTTCGCCGTGCTAGAGAACTTCGCTGAGACACACCTGCACACCCATTTCCTGAGCATATCGTCTTGTACAACGTGCTGGGTACCGGTTCACCGCTCTTGACCGGTAGAATATCGTCTATGTCGTTTGTTTGCGGGAGGCCCAAGTCTGGCGGCTGCGTCGCGCGGTACGCAGGAATGTCGTGGTTACGAGTGACATATGTGACTACCGATCTGATCACCGTCGACCGACAGGATAGCCAGCCGATTCGATAATATGTGTATGTTAATCGCCGGACGAGGTCTTTTTTTTTTTTTGGAGCGTTTGGTGTAATGCAATTCAGTCTGCAGAAGCATTCTAAATAACATCCGCTGGGTTCACTGGAAAGTTAACCAGTATATGCCGGGAAAATAAATCAGCTCGAGAGGAAATGCCTTTACGCACGTTTATACCAGTGTGGGACTCCTGCTGTGTCGTCTATCCGACACCTAGCTTCAAGGGCAGTATACCCACTAAAACCCCTCTCTCTTTAGTCCAATCATCCGGCAAGGAGTCTTCGTCCAGCAGTAGCCCACTCCACGTGTTCAGGACAACTTGTTTATCGAGAGCTAGTGGGCTGAATTTAAATTTGTCTGTCAAAATGCGCTCTCTTTGTAAAGTTCCGTTGATGGTCTTCAACCATTTATTGTGAATTTCACTTTTTTCAAACTGCTTGCCTGGAGTACGTATTTGCCATTCAACTCGCATGTGCCAAATCACATACCAGGCTGTTGAGGTGAGGATACTGAATAACCTATCTTTTTGAGGCATAGGTTTGCCTCTGCGGGTCCGGAATTGTGTGAGGTTGCAGCCTAGGACCAGTCCCCATGTAATTCTTGGCCAGTCGTCAAATTTCATTTTCCAAAGTTGCTCTGTGAGTAGCCAAATCAACTCCTTCTCTGGTGCGCTACATTCCAGCATGATGTGTTCCAGTGTCTCAGGCACTTTGCAGATGGGACATTCCCCTAGTATTTCCAATGTCGGGATGTGTTCCCAGAAATTACCAACTCTGAACGTGTTATGGAGGGTCTTCCATAACAGATCTCGAATTTTAACAGAAAAAGTTCTGGAGCAGATAGATCTCCAGATTGTTGTGTTGGATGGTTCATATTTGGCCATATCGGTGATTGTGTCTCGGACTCTCTCTACATTGACAAAGGAGGATTGTCGATGGGGTAGAGAATATTTCATTTTGAGGATTCTAGAAAATACTCGCTGTGAGCCTGTCTGGAGGAGTATTCCAGGATTGTAGAACATAATGTCTGGAGCAGTGTCGACTTCAAATTCATACCAAGAGCTTTCAGTGGATACTGATGCTAAATTGTGGAGTACCTTTTTAAATTGGACTCTTTGCGTCCGTTCGTTCAATTGGGAGATCATGGCATTCAACAATGCAAAGGCAGGATTGGCCATGTCATTCTCCGCTTGAAATCTGTTTGTGACTAGTAATTGTGCTAACAGCGGAGCGCGTGTGCATATAACAAGAGGGGAGTAAATTTCAGTCTTCTGGAGTATCATAAGAAGAGCTCCGAGCCATGCAGTTTTGAAGTTTCTAGGAATTGTGGAATCACTTACGCCCGGTGAAAATTTGAAGCTAGTAGCCAAGGTCGTCGGCCGGTATGACGCAGGATATAAGCGTGCTTGGGTGGAGGAGGAGACGAAAACGTGGATACTTCAGTTACCGAACCAAGAAAAAGACGCGGGTGAGGGTAAACCAGTCGAGTATCAACCAAGGCCGGGCTCTCAGTACTCTCAATATGTAGAACTTTCTAAATTAGCCACCTCGAATACGAAACTTTTTGATATGAAACTTTGTGAATGCCGACAAGTTGGACATAAGGAGTTGAACATAAGTTCACCTTGTGTTATATGTTTCTGTGGATGATATTACACAGCTCAACGACATACCAACGAGCACCCTATGGCATACCTTAGGCGTGCGGTCCGGCGGCTCCGGCCCTTGAACCAACAACAGATGCAATTGTCAATACGATTGGGCTTGGCTTCCGCCATGCCTCCTTGACGGTCTGACTAGTGCCGCCTGCAGAGCATGAACAACAGCTCAACGGTATAGGAAGGGATGCACTTGGATTTGTTGGTGCGCTTTTTGAAAATAAAAACTTTGCACCGCTGGCTGGATTAATATTTAAGGGCTCAAACTTTGTCAGATGTCTAGTTTGATCCTACTGCTTCAATCCCCAGCAGTTCAATGCATCTATGATGGCCCAATTTTCTCAACTTTGGCTCAACTCCTGTTCAATTGATGGGCAGCCCTTCCCGCTGATATTGCTGCTCTTTGGTCTTATGCACTGGCCTATGTTCATGTACTTTGTCCTGATATCTTCTAGAATACTGTAAAAATGTAACACCCATTGGTTTAGTTAATATCAACTTCCAATATATTCATCCTGCCTAGCTTCAGTTCCGGCGAAATAACGAGAATTTCCTTTTTGGGATGACAGGTGTTCAGTTGTTGTGGGTTGTTTTGACCAAGATTGATCATGCTTTGACATGACATTGCTCCAGACCACACCCTGATCACAGCTCATATACCACGCACCACACATCACACACTGGCACCACGCACCACGCACCATGCACCATGATGCACCACGGACCACACGCCACGCACCGCGCACGACACGTCATGTACCACGCACCATGCACCGCGCGCCACACAAACCTTACAGTATGCAAGCAGTTTTAGACGCAATCCATTATCAGGATGACGCCGGAGCACCCACAGGAACCTCGCAGATCCACGACACCACACAGCAGTATTAAACAACGAAAAATGGGTTTATACTGATCTCACAGAAATTGAACCGAGACTAGGTTCATCCCTCTTGAACGGTTTTCGGCCATCCTCCTCTCAATGTTCACCCTGCACAACGAGTTCCGTGAGTCCCTCTCGGCCATCCTATATCTTCTCTCCTGATTCGCGCGCAGTGAACATCCAGACTCACGTCATCACCTTCATTTGCGCATGTTACACTTTCTATCCCACCAAGGACCTCGGCGAAACCATCGTCTTCATCGGCGTTCTCTGCAGCTTGACTGCGAGCATCAGCGGGCATCTCATGGCGGGTTGTTCCCACCAGCAAACGATGGAAATGTGTTGGCGTGTGGATTATGTTGGGATTGTCTGGTGCGTTGAGCTCCGTTTTATTCGCTGGCATTCATTCATGTGCTCCTATCGCAGGGTTCTTTGCGCTTGCAACGCCTCGCTTGTTTTCTATGGCTACGTATCCACTCCGCACCTCGCGTACCCCTTCCTCTTCGTGTCCTTCCTCATGGCGCTCGCGAGTAGCACGCTCCCGTTTGTATCCTGGTTCAACCAGCTTGAACATCGAGTGCGTTCTTCCTCTTCGTTATTCCGGTGCATCACGATTCGCTGATCATCTTCTCGACAGCACTGGCGCATCTCATTCTTTATCGCCCTGGAAATCGCCGCCATCATGCCAGTCGTAGGCATCGGCCTTCTGTATGGTCTCGAAGGGATGAAGGAGTTCCTTTGTAGGTATACTTATACCGTCTCTCCCATTTATCGCTTTTAACTAAACCTCTCTCTCTTGGTTGCAGTCCCATTCGCCCGCTCCCTCGTCCTCAGTGTACTCGGGATCGTATTCTACTCGAATCACCTCCCCGAGCGCTTCCTCAACCCTGACGGCAAATGGGCTCGGCGGTTCAACTCTGTGGGCTTCGGCTCGCATGCGATCTGGCACGCCCTCAGCACCCTCAGCATCGTGGAATGGAGGCTCGCATTGAGTGTCGTGCGCCATAGTTTCGCCAATCGCGCCTTTTTATAAGTGTGATTCTTGATTTTTCCCGCCCCGCCCCGCCCGCTCTGTATTTATGGGTGGGCAGCACAACCTTCATTAACCAAGTCTTCAGAATAGAATAAAATAAAATAGAATAGAATAGCATAGCAGAACAGAGGATACATTAGTCATAGAAAACACACTTGAACACGCACGTGCACCACACCTCTTCCAGACGGCCAACAGCTTCATCCTCCATGCGAGGTGGTTTTTCCGCTGTACGTCCTGGGTCCAGCTACGGTATCCACCATCAACACTCTCCCCTGGTCTACCACTGTCATTCAATGGACCTCGGAAGATGTAGGCATTCCACGGTTGTTTCAAGTGCTGATACCACTCGGACCTGTTAGCACTTTATGAAGAACCCGCGAATTCACGGCATCGTTTACAAGAAAACATGATAGCAGGTAAACTAATGAGTCTGCGCAACCAACTTGAAGCGCTCCAAGATCTCCTGCACCTCTCCACGATATACAGTGGTGTCAATCGCACCACCAGGTTGAAAGCCTGGGACTGCCACGCGCCGCGCCAACTCGCGCAACGCATCGTTCATCTCAGCTGTCGCCGAGCGCAGCGGCATCGCAATCCACCGCGTCTTCCCGCTCATATGGACATGTCTACCCGTCTGGATCCCCACAACGTGCATATCCATGCGCCCATCGGCCCCGGCCCCACCGCGTTCGCGGCGCACGATGTCCAGCTCGATCGCGTTGGTTATTTCTTCGTCCAGCGAGGCGGCGATGGAGATCTCGCACTCGCCGCGGGTAAAGTCGAATATCGTGTAGGGTCGGACGGAGGGGGAGAGTGACATCACGCCCACGAGGCCGAGAGCGATTTGTTCTTTTTTCTTGTCGTAGTGGTAGTTGACGAGTGCTCGGAGGAAGGCGGGGTCCTGATCCTCAGGCCCGAGCTCGGCAGCAAGATCTATGACCATTTAGCTGTTGATGATTTATTGGAGACGTCGACGCACCCTCTCGTCTGCTCCGCAGTGTCGCACAAAATTTGCGATGTTGCCCAGAGGTATAATCTGCCTTCTGGCATTCAATCGAACAATAATACGCCGACTGGCACCCGGAGCAGCGTTGGATTTGACCGTACTCGCGAAGCGCCGCACACTCGAGTGATTCATTCACACTACCATTCTTCCAGGAAGGAAGACGAACTCACCTTGAGATTATCACAAGCCCGTAACTTGGTCAACTCGCCCGCCTCGTACAGGTCCATAACCTCGAGACGTTCATTCACAAGCTCGACGAAAGAGTTCCAGGTTTCGGAGAGCGTTGCATCAGTGCTGAATTGGGAAGACGGGACCGGTCCGAGTTCATCCAAACTGATTCGCAGCTGAACGAGAACTGAATGAAATACCGTGCACTCATGGAGCAGCTGCTGGAGGATGAGGAAGAGCTCCATACTGATGGGCTTATCGACGGAGCGAAAGTGTGGTGCGTGGGCGACGATGACATGAAGCAAGCCGGCGCGGAGGGCTTCGATGACGCGCTCGTGGGAGCGCGCGGTGGTGAGATGGCCGAGGATGAGTTTGAAGAACTGCTCTGCGATGAACTGGAACGGCATAGCGAGCGCTCGGATGGAGGAGGAAGAGTGGATGAACGCGCGACATGCAACGACGAGAGCCTTGATGATGCCGTGCTTCGCCAGCGCGGCGCGCAGTTGCGGGCGATTATCGATGGCATCGCGGAGCAGGACAACCAGGCCGCTACAGATTGCGATGTCGTCCACGGTCACATCGAATTCGGCGTGCGGGACGGCCAGTTCCGCATGTCTGATCAGTAGCACGGCAAAATCATCCCAGGTTCCGCCAGCGCCGACTAAGAGATCCTGCACTTTCTCATCCCGCCGGCCGTCCAAGTTCTCCATGAAGATCTCGCTTTCGAGCGACAGAATGATCGACACGGCAGTGACTCCCTTGATCGCGCTGGTTCGCATCATGCAGGACCACGCCGCGCCGACGAACGCGTAGAACCCCGCTGTGTGGCAGATCAAGCGCTCGTATTTAGAAACAAAGACGGCCTTCCGCCGCATTGAGGCGAACACCTGGGTGAACCGTGTGTACATCTCGGAGCGTTCTTCCTCGCGCTCGTCCGTCGCAGTGACAGCGCCGGCGTAGAACTGGGCACTAAATTCGGCCCACGCCCAGACGCGTGGCCAGAGGTCATCGAAGGATCCGAGCGGGACATGGTGCTGATCGACGAGAGCCGCGAGCACATGGACCGCGGGGAGGATTCCCGCAATGCGGTCTTTCATGATCAGGGCCTGGGATGCTTCGGCTTCGGCTTCGGCTTCGACGAGCTCAAGATGAAGTACGGTCGTGTCAATATGGGCCGGATCGAGAATCGCGAAGAGGACGGGGAGAAGGAGCGGGAGACTGGTATTTGGCATATCTAGCAAATTGGAGTTCAGGGCAATGATGTCGCTCCAGGAGCCACTTAAAGCTGCCTGCGCTCGATCCTGGAGATGGGATTAAGGTTATGAGCATCAAGGAAGGAAGGGAGACAGCGCAGTCACTTTGAACGGCGCCGGTATTTTTTCGAGATGATCAAGACTGAGGGACGGATGCATGGTCGTGGTGGTCAGAAGCAAGAAGCGATGGCTTGGGTAAGCAGCGTGGGTTGTTTACGTCCGTGATGCGTGATGCTTTCGATGCAGCGCCGAGCGCGTGGATTTTAACCCCAATGTGCAACTGTTGCGCCTCCGCTCGGTTGCTACCATATATGCACAACGTCCGCTCGACACGGGTACGAGGAATCAAGAGTACCAGTGCAATGGCGGAGTATTCTTTTGTTTTTCGTCTACTTACAAGAGGTGATTCTCTTGACTTGTTCTCCAGCTCACCCGTCAGGATTTTCTCATCCCGACCGGCCACATGGTGCTTGTTTGGATCTCAGCGTTGCACATCGCACAGCCTCGACACACGTGATCGTATCCTTCTTCGACTCGCACCGCCATCCCCTTTTTCTTTTTTCTTTTTTACAGTATGTCAAGAGACTGTGGCGCCTAGGAATGAGCGGTCCTACCCATTCCTTCACCGTCTGTGCTGTTTTCTTGTTCATGGTGCACACACTCAGACTGACGGTGACACACTCTCCCTATGTCGGCTCAATGCTGAATACTGGCCGTAGGTGCTAGGGGAACTTCCATTCTTGTTCCCTGACTTGTTCCCTCACTCAGGGACAGACCTCGAAGCGGTGGCTAATTGACGACTCCGCGAAGGCAATCTATCAACAAGTGCCACTCGTTCACTGGATGCTGTTGAAATTCAAACGCCGTCGATATACTCCTCCTGATCGACTCTGGCTTGGCACGTCGAACCTCTTCTTCTTCTTCTTCAAGTCACCGTCTCCATACCTCCCTGATCTCACTCTGCGAGCTCCCTCCTGAGTCCCCGCTGGCTTCGCATAATTCTAACAAAGAACCGGAACCTGACTCTGATACCCATCGTGTTCCGAGTCGATCTGGCATGAATCACCGCCTGAAAATGAATGCAAGCCACCTCCTCCCTGTCAGTGTCACGTCGCTTCGATCGACCCATTCATTCATTCAAGTTAACCACCGCCTCGTTCGAAACCAACGTATATAACCCTCAAGCTAGCCGCAAATGTACTCCAAGCCACCCACCGACCCGCCGCTTCCATCACACAACAATGTTCACCCTCCACCCTCTCGTCCTCCTCTGCGCCCTCAGCATCCTCGGCGCGAATGCCGTCCAACACCCCGTGAAGCGCTACAACCTCGCCGGCGGTGGCATTACTGCACGCAAGCCCCATGCAGGCTCCGTCATCGGTGGGCTCCTCGGTGCGCGAGACGACTGCGCGGATGATTGTGGGGATGGAAATTGTTGTCCTACGGGGTGAGCATCCTCTCTCTCTTCTTTTTCTTCGTCACCTTTCTCATCACCTCCACTCTATTCTAGCTTCTTCTGCGAAGCCGACGGGTGCTGCCCCACCGGCGAAGTCTGCAGCGGCACGCCTGAAGGTTGCCCCGACGCAGACGGTGTCCCGTGTGGCGACGATGCGTGCTGTGCCTCTGGGGAGACTTGCAGTACGTTCAAGTCCACGTTCTCGTTTTCAGTACTCGCGAATTGACGTGAACTTTTAGCGGCCGACCTCACTTGCGTCGACGGCTCCGGCAACGGCGGTGGCGGCGGTGGCGGTGGGGATGACGGTGTGTCGAGTGCAAGCTCGGGTGCAAGCAGTACGTTCCTTCTCCTTCTGTACATGCACTCCCCGCTAACTGCATATCCATAGGCTCCATCGGCGGAATTATCCCCCACACATCTACCACGCCCACCACGCCCACCACACACGTCGGTTGCCACGGCTACTCAGGGTGCTGGTGGTACGGCGATCGGCGCCACCGCCCCGGCGAGCACGAACAAGCCTTCCGGCGCGCAGACTCTGAGTGTCGCGAAATGGGTTGCTGCGGTTGCCGCGATGGTATATGGAGTCGTTGCGGTTTTGCTTTGAGTATAAATTTTGATTTTGCCGCGAGAGCCTGAGGAGAAGTACTTTATATACGCGCGATCGCAGAGGGGGGTCACGGTTTTGCGCTCATAGTTTGTTGGTTCACGGAATGAATTTCATGATTTTTGCTGGGAAGTTGATCATGACGAACTGCGCGCGCTGAAGAAACTTGAGGAAATGCATCCAGGCAAGCGAAAGATCAAGATGTACAACATATACACTGTACAAGATTAGAGTTTATTCCACTTGGAAGTTCGAGGCGGCTACTTTCTGCTCCTGTCTGTCACTGTACAACCACGGCGACGGATGGACCAAGAACTCATCGACCATTTGAGGAACAACCAGCAGCTCCTAGTCGAACACGCGATGGATGAACCATTCTGTTCTTTCGTGTCTGGTCAGCAACCAAAGATTCCATCGGATCCCGGCGACAATATCCCGCTGCGAGCGGGACAAGAGATCGTCCCAAATAAGCGGCGGGACAAGTGGTTTCAACACCGCAAGCAGTTCTTCTTCCAAAAGATTATCAAAGTGACGAATCTCGACCGGCGCACATGCAGAGGTGTCTGGCCGTACGGTTATTCGGTAGTCAAACAGAACGATATGGGGGCGCGTGGTTGTCGAGTTGGGCGTCCGATGAGCAGTGTAATCGGCTTGCATTAGGAATCGCAGGAACGAGCGCGCGCGCGGAGTCGACCACGTGGCGAGCTCTGCGGCTTTCGTTAGCTGGTTTGTAACAAAAGCGCAGTTGTCGTTTTACCTGTCGCAAGCCCAGAGTATCCTACACAGGTTTTTCTGTGTCCGCCCTCAATCCAGTCGCTGCGCTGACAGACCGTGGAACAATAGCAACGCAGCGTGCAGCCCGCGCATCGTCGGAGGGGCTGGGTGTGTTTATTGCCCAAGATTGTGCACTATTAGAGCATTTAGCACGACGGGAATTGCAGAAAGAGTGAATATCATGCCTTCAAACCGTCACAAAGTCTTCCCGAGCTCTGGGCGGTGTTCCACAGGGACAGAATCTCGAGACGTCTGTTTGCGAGATCGAAAAAGTCGCGGAATGTCGTCCGGGTTGTTATCCTAGTTTGAGAAACTTCTGTCTCCGGGAAGCCTTGTAGGGCTTGCGAGAGTGAGCGAAGCACGACAGGGTCCGTCAGCGCAGGGATGAGAACCTCGGAAAAGATTTCGCTAAGAAGGTCAGTCGGTGAGGTCTCGCATCTCGCGGTGGCCACCAGAGAAGTAAACAATCCCTGAGAGAGTGCCTCAAGGAAAATTTCCTTCTTGATGAGCATTATCCTGAGTGCAGTCAAAAGAGATTGCTGAGCCGATTGCCGCCGAGGAAGGGTGTCTATGTGATCCTCCTTTAACGGCACCGTGAGCAGATACGCAGCGCGTATGAGGCTAGGGACGACACCGGCAACCAGCAGTGCGTCGAGAAACGCCAAAAATGAAGCACGGGTGGCGGCTGCTGCCTCTAGAAGGACATGAAGCAGGTGCATTGACACATGCAGGCCCTCCAAAGTGAACAACGGCAGACAACCTGCGTGGTGCGGTCGGGCATCTCGGGTCACAACCGCCTTGAGATCGCGCGCGATGAGATACCCTATGGCGGATGGTGTGCCCCCAGAACCTTCCTGAAGCGCACCGAGATCCAGGGTCGGTGATCGAAGGAAAAGGTGGATTGCGCCGAGATATTCCTCTTGCGCTCTGCCCGTCTCAGCGTCCAGCACCTCGCACCAGGCCCGTGCGAGGACCAGCCAGAATCGGGGTTCGTTTCGAACGCTCATCATATGGATGCGGTCATCATCTGTTTCGACTGCTCTGATTCCCATGAGCATAAAAGTTCGCAGGAAGGACCTGCCGAGCGGGCGGGTGCATTGGAGGGGAAGGTAGGTCGAGTACGTGGAGAAGAAGTCGACCCAAGGAAAGAGGCGCAGCCAAACATGGATGTACGCCAAATTCGTCGTCGGATCCACCATTGCCAGGATGAAATGGACGTAGGCGGCGAGGTCGCCAATGAGTGCCTCCAGCGCAGGGGAAAGGTTATCGAGCTGCTGCGAAGCGGGGATCTTGGAGGGGTGGAGGAGGGCGAAGACCGCAGGCAGAAACAGCGGTGCTTCGTGTTTAGCATCGGCTGTCGCTTTGAGAAGTCGCTTGAAAGATTCTATCACATCTCGTGGGCAAACAGGCTCGCAGACCGCTCGGGCTGTGATCTAAGCTCGTATTAGTCGATGAAGAGACCCGGTTATACGACTCACTCTGGCGCGAAGCGGTAGGAGCTCGAGCTTGCTGAGATGCAGGTCTGGATGCGCCTTTGATTTCGACATGACGGTGGAAGGCAAGCCACGTTGACTCCGATCAGAGGTGGATTGATCCGAAATGTCAACGATAAGATAAGATATTCCAGCTCTGTTCCGATAAGCTCAGGTCTATGCGGATGCAACGAGATGTGGTTAAACTAATGCTCCATTGGTCGGCACTCCTGTGCTCTTGGATATATGATTGATATCGCGACCGTTTTTACACGCAGGCATTTGGCCAATTCGGTGGCAGATAGAATTTCAGACTCCATGCTGAGTACAACCAAACTGCTGGCGCGGCACAAATTCAATGCCTAGGTGCATACGTGCGCTGAGTGGACGATCGTATCCATATCTTATGCTCGGGTTCTTCGTTCGAAGCGAACCATAGGCATGGGGCAAACGAAGTGAGTTTTTTCTTTGTTCTCTTTCTCCATTCACACCAAGAGGCAGGCAATAATCGGTTATTCAAGTTCGTCAACATATTCCTTTCGATTCACTGCCGATAACTACAGCTCTACCTCCACCCATCAACATTCTGCACCAAGGCATGCACAAACTCAATCGAGCTCAAATGCGCATCCACATGGATCCTTTCATCTACAGTATGCGCGTTGGCCCGCTGATCCTCGCGCACGGCCTGGAAGCGGTAGATCGCGCGGGTGAGGTTGACGAATGCGCGCGTGTCGGTGCCGCCGGTGGAGAGGAAGGGCGCGACAACGGCGGAGGGGTAGAGGTGTCTGTGAGAGAAGAAGTGGATGGGTTGGTGAGAGATGAGGAGAGAAGAGAAGAGAGAGGAGGCGTACTTTGCGGTACCAGCGAATACACTGTGGAAGAGAAAGAGTTACAAATAGATTACTTAGCATAGGCAGGGAACAACGTACCTCCATGCATCTCCCTCAGCCGGGGTGACGGGCGACGCCTCCGCGCCAAACCCTGGATGTGAGAGCTGCAGATACTGCGCTGTATCGGGCGGAGCCGACTCTCCGAAACCTATGTATATACGAGCGATGAAAATCAGATTTGCGTTTGCAGTCCAAGGAGAGAGGCAAACGCACCGACGACGGCCAGCCCAAACTCTTCCGCTACGGGAGAGAGGAGGGAGATATAGCGCTCTTCGAGGCTGTTGATCAATATAGTCGCATCATATTAGTGACGGTCAACGAAGAAAAAGAGAACACAGACGCACCGAGCGATCGAATCATCCACAGAGACGCGGTGGTTGACCACTACATGCGCTTCCTCCGGGAGCGCGTTCACTTTGACGCCGCCACCGACTATATCAACCGCTTGGGTTGTAGAGAGACGTCTAAGACATTCGTGAGCATCATCGTGAACGGAGGAGAACACTCACGCTGCATCCGTCAGACTCCGCTCAGCCAACCATCGCGCAGCAGCAGGCCATGTACGTTCGTGCGAGAGAAGCCTCAGCAGCGTCGGGTCGAGGCTCGTCGGATCTGTTCATACGTGAGTCATCCGCAACGAAGTAAAGCTCCAGAGCGCAATACATACCATGCTCGCCCTTACACAGCAGATACCCCGCAAACGGATTCCCCTTGCTCAGCACCACCTCAGGCGGGTTGCCTTCGAGGGTCGTAACCAGTGCCGACAGAATCCCGATGGCCGTGTGCGCAGGCGGAACGGACGAGTGACCGCCGGGGACGTTGACGCTGAGACGGATGTTGACGCTGCCTTTCTCCCCGAGGGACGGGGTGATGAAGAGCGGGGAGGATGGGCTTGAGGGAGGTTGGATGAGCCCGCCTTCGTCGACGCTACGGAGAGGAAGTAAGATGAGGTAGAGGAAGGAATATACAGGGAATTATAGGCGTACACGAGGAAGAGGCTGTCGCGCCCGTAAAGGTCTTCGAGATGCGCCGAGATGTACCCAGCGCTACGCTGCGTACAATATCAGCGACGAATTGCAACCCAAAACGAAACAACGAACAACTCCTCCGCCTTCTTCGTCGAATCCAAAAGCCACATGCACCGTCCGGGTTGGCTTAAAGCCTGCGTGGAGGAGCTCCGAGACTGCTGTCAATTCGGCAATCCTGCGTTGCAGCCGTCAGAATAAAAGGCGGAGAGGCGGAATCTTCAAACGCACAGTAGGTTCTTGCAATCTGCTGCTCCACGACCCCAGATCCATCCTTCGTCATCGAGGTGCGCGTCGAAGGGAGGGTGGGTCCACCGGGAAACAGTCTCGAGTGGGACTGGGACGGTGTCTTGGTGCGCCATGAGAACTATATCCAGTGTCAGGGCTGTTGGAGGACTGGGACCGGTGGTGAATATACGTACCGAGAGGCTGCAGCGACGAATCGCTCCCTTGCCAAGTCAACAGCAATCCGTGAGTCGCCACTTGCTCGACTTTCAGGGCTGCGAATCTAAGAACACGTCAGCCTGACGAAATAACGGGCATTCAAAGCGAAACGCACACATCCGGGAAAGTTGCCCTCAAATACTCCTCAAACGCGTAAAACTTGTCGTACCACCCATCGCCTCCGTCAGACGGTGCACCGTCGAATGTCTCTGTGGGAATCCGGACGGCACCACGAAGACGCTCGATGAATTTGTCCTTGGCCTTGTCTGTTGCTTTTACTTCGAGCGTGGGGAGGAATGTCAACGGAGTCGTGAGTGCTGACGGCTGCGCGGGACAGTGAATTGGCAGCTGAAAGTCGCGCTGCGAGCCCGAGTCGCGGTAGAGGGTCCTGGAGCTCCCAGTCTGTGCATGGATGAAGAACGCTGCGACTGCGGCGGTGGCGAGGAGGAGCAGAGGCAGAACGGTGCGCTTGATACGGGATCGTGGGGGCTGGTCGTCGAGGGGAAGGCCGCGCATTCTCGACTGTGGTTGGCGGAAGAGAGGGAAGAAGAATGAGTTGCGTGAGATTTGATTGGATGGTGTTGATACGCCGCGGCAATCATCACGCCAGATAACGCGATAGCGCGAAAGATTTGTGCAGTTTGGGCCGGAGTTCCGGTTCCGCGCTGTACAGCTGTAGGGCTCATTCACTCCGAAAATGCCGAAATTTTAGTTAACAGGGGCGATAAAAGATGAGCTTTTAGGTTCTCTTTTGTTATCACGGTAAAAGGTGTTCTTTTCTCGGCTTTCCCTGTGTTTAAAGGGGGGGAAAGAACAACTTTTGAGCTATAAGAAAACCAAAACCAAAAGAACAGCTTTCAGGGCAGCTTTTGAACTGAGCTAAAATTTCGCCATTTTCGGAGTGATTACAGCTCTTTGCCTTGTGATCTCTCTCTGGCGAAAGAAGTGATCGTGTTGTTTGCACTGCTGTGGACTCAGTTTGCCACAAAATAAAATATGTTCGACGCGCATTTAGCAGCCCCTTCGAACAATACCAAATGGGTGACTTCCCGTAAGGCGAAAGAAATTGTTTTCGAATACTTTCGAATATAATTTATGTTCGGCGGAGATGCCGGGGCTTCCATCAGGACCCCGTATCTCGTAGATCTCGCTTCGACCCCTTGCATTTACGAGTGTTAAACCGATGTTTATGAAGAGGGTACGGACCCCCTGCAAAAACAACTTTTCGACGCTCCATCACACAAAACGCCCGTTTGGGCACGTCACGTCACCCTCACGTCTCACCAAGGCGCTCACCACGTCCTTGTAATGTCGTCCTCTCGCGCCATTCTGCTCTCCGACGGCGCGCTCGATATGCTACTCGTCCGCTAAGCTCCTCCGACGGATCTGTGGGCTGCAAGCCGACTGCAAGTCCCTCAAACTTGTACGATACTCCTCAATTGCATGTGTAGCGGTTAACACGGACTCTCTGCGCGTCCTCCCATAGGACAACCTTAATTTTGGACCCCGACAATCCCTTTTCATGCTGCGACGCTACGGAGGAGAGAAGAGGACCGCTTTAAAAGGGGAGGGTGGATTGGGTACGTTGCGTTGTCCCTCCTCGCAAACTTGACTCTAACTAAAATGGCCCACCCAGACTCCTCCTCTCCCTTCTACTCGAATCAAGGCAGAAGCTACCGTGATGTGGTCGTTGATGGCCCGCATAGGCCGTTCACCATTCAGCAACAAGTATGTATCGTCAATGAGGTGCTTCTTCTTCTTTGCTAACACATCTAGACTCCCATCGCCAATCCTCAGGCATTCCACTATCCCGGAGGTCCTCAGGGACCGGTGGATCCTGCTCAACAAGCATACCAGGTGTGTTATGACACCTCAGTGGCTTTCTCGTCGCTAACAGTTATTATGAAGTTCTCCCTTCGTCCTGCGCCTGCCCCTCCGCTGCCTCCTCAGCCCATCCCTATCGACCCCATCCTCCTCGCCGAAGATGCAGCCCGCGCAAATCGTCCTCGCCTTGACGTCATGGCCGTAGACCAACCCACCAAAAAGCGGTCCCATTCAAAGTCAAATGGGAAGGTGAAGAGGAAGGCTGCGCAGTCTTCGGACTCTGAGGACAGCGACGCTCGTCCTCCGTCTCCGAAACGCACCAAGAAGGCCAAGGGGAAGCAGCCTGCGCGTAATTCCGACTCCGACGATAACGGTGGACCTGTACCCCCGAAACGCGGCCGCCCGCCTGGCAAAAAGAACTTCAGCTCTGTTGACGAGTCCACCCTTCTTGATGTGGTTAGCGCCGTCAAACCTTTGGGCAGCAAATCGTGGCAGAAGGTAGCCAAGAAGTTCAATGAGAACTCGAAGAAGCAAGCGCGTCCCGAGCGTGCTCCGGAGTTTTTGAAGAAGAAGTTTGACAAGGTAATGCATGAGGGTTCTTCAATTTGTTATCTCATTCTAATGGTCTCTCAGCTCGTCACCACCAAAAAGCCCACCGGTACTGGAGAATGCCCGCCCCACGTCCTCCGCGCCAAGGCCATCGAGAAGAACATCCACGCACGCATGGGAGCTCGCGAGCTTGATGATTCCGACATCGTCTCTGTCGACAACTCGGACGATGACGACTCTGACTCTGATCCCGTCGTTACTGCCATCGCACGCAAAGCACCATCCCCTCCCCTTCCTTCCCGCAACTCCGCGCGTCCACGCAAGGCTGCAGCCGACCTCATCACGAACCTCAACGGCATCATTGGGCCCGATGCGCGACGCGAGCGGGACCAACGCGCCAACCAATCCGCTGCGACCATGCAGCTGCTTCTGGTCACACAGCAAATCGAGGCTGCGAACGCCAGGGCGGAACGGGCGCTTGATGAGTTCCGAAGGCGCATGGGGTCACGGAGTCCCCGTCCCTCACGTCGTTCGTATTCTCATCATCGCGATTCACATTATCGTCGGGACGACCGCTCTGCATCGCCCCAGAGGTCCTATCGACGCGGGTCTGTCTTGCGCTCTCGTCATCGTGCACATTCACCTTCTGATGCCCGTCGCCGCTCTCCGTCTTCGCAACGTGGACGATCGCATTCTCCGCATCTGCCTCATTACGCAAAGCGGGATCTTCGGGGTCTGCAACGCATCGGCGGGAAGTTTCGTATTGTGGAGAAATACCGTGATGGTGGGGAGAAGACTTGGTGGCAGACAGACACCGAGGGAACCGACTTCGACTATCGCCACAAGTCTCCGCCCAGATATCCTCACTCCCATCCGCGTCGGGACCCATCTTACCTGGCTCCAGATCCTGTTCCAATTCCTGTCCATCAACGCCGTCCGCTTAGTCGTCGTCGCACTCCCACTCCTGGTCCATCCCACATGTCGCCAGCGGAGAAGGAAAACATACCAACATACCCTGGGCCATCAGCTACTCATGTTCTTAGTACTGCTGTCGAGCTTACTGTTACTCCCCGTCGTGGTGCTCCCGTTTCATTTGTCATTAGCCCAGGCAACCCACTGGTGTAGAACCACTTGTTATGTTTGAGTAGACTACTAAATTACAATGGCTCTATTCAAAGATGAAGTTGTGAAAACGTGCAACGCGCGATCGTTCCGTCGCTGCTCCGAAAAGGCCATCTGCTCAAAATGAAGCCAAACATCATCGTCTGCTTGTGTCTCGCGCCAGATTGGCACGTAAACAGACTTGATCTGGTTGTGTCCAACGCTCTCTGCACGGAGATTATGGAGCCGAACACATATTTCCATGAGATCCCCGCGTGCAGTATTGTCGTTCACGTCTAATGGAATGCGCAGCCGTCCGAAGGCACCTTGAAATGCACGCATTCCCCATTCGGCGGTCTGGCGATACGAGAGCAGGTCTCGACTGAAGGCCACCTTCTCCGTAATTTGAGCTGTTGTTCCATGAAGCGCTTGGCCGGTTTTGATAGGCGCGTATCTTCCCTGCGATCTGGGCAGTCCCGCGAGGGAAGGCTGTATCCGCACAGAGGTAGAACCCGTCGGGTGTAGCGTCGAGAAGCTTGTCGTAAATGGGACGAGCGATACGGGCATCGTGCCAGCTGCCCAGCTTGTTAATAGACGCAGCGATGATAGCACCTGTCAATTATCAGTCAAGAGTGGTGTCGCACCGTGAAAGGCTTACCGCGAGGAGAAAAAACAAAGACAGAGCTGATAAAATGCTCGCACAGCCAGCCGTTGTACGTCGCATTTTCAATTTCGACATCTCCAGATGTTTGGAGAGGGAGATTGAGGCCGTCAATGGCTGCGAAGGCGCCAGTAAGCCGTGGATGTCGCTCGACAATCAGAGCATTCAGTTCTTGGAACTCGTCATCTCTTGGCCATCGTATCTGGGCCTCCGGGACCTGTTGTAAGACGCCAAGGAGGATCTTCAAGGCGAACCGAAGGTATCGCGAGACCGTCGTGGGTATGAGGGCAAAGATCTGTTGCAGGCTGATCTCGCGCATGGTGGAATTGAGATAGTGGAGGACCAGACCCAATGCGCCAGCAGCATCGAGGGATCTCGCGCCAGGACGTGATCTTCCAGTAGTAGAAACGTCCCCACGAGGGACAGGTGTCGCGTACCAGGCGCTGTCAAATCCCGAACGAAGGATGTAATTGAAGGCCCCGGTATCGAAACCCATAGTCGTTATAAATGCGCAGTCGTCTCCGCTGTTGTAAAGCGCGTGCCACGGGGTGTTTCTGTGGGGATCTGGGAGTAGTTGTGGGCGGCAGAGATATAGGCGGCTTGGTTTGCGTCGCTCGGCGCGTAGTCGACGTGCCTCGAGAAGCCCGAGCATATACACGGAGCCAGCAGCTGCTGTGAGCTCCAGATCATATTCGTCGTCGTCGTCATCCATCTGCTGAAGCAAATGGACCATGAGGAAGGTCTGCGGCATTGTGGTGGTCGAAATGATGTAAAGGACGCGTTGTTTGTATTGAATGTTGATGGCAAGCAGCCTGCAATCGCCACCACAAAAGGCCTCGAGAATTCGGAAAGTCTTGTTGAGAGGAAAATCCTTACGGGAAACGTTGTGGAATAAAACCCAGCATTTATTATCTAGCCGACATCACTGGCACCGTGCAGAAATTCATCGCATTTTAATTTCCCTTACGGGAAGTCACCCAATCTGTACTATTTAATATTTATGGTGAATTAAAATTTATTGAATTTCAGGTCGCGTAACTCTACAATGTATTAGGTATCATTCGAAAGAGCTCTCAAATGCGCATTGAAGGTATCATATTTCAGAGCGAACGGAGAAGAACTGAGGCCATAGAGAGGCGAACAACATCATCACTTCTTTCTCGCCAGAGACATCTCAAGTCTCATCAATTCTGCAAAGAGCTGTAAACAAAGTTTGAGTGGAATCAGGGTGGGATCATGTGAAGGGAGCAAAAAACTATGGCTGTTCGTGAATTTCCCGGCAACAGTCCGATGCTCGTATCGAACGAGGAGTTGAACCTATCACAGCCTGAGCACCTTGCTCTGATTGGTGTGGGTGCGCCTGGGCGGTCATCGGATTGAAGTGAATCCAATCCCTAGCAGTCTTATGCGTGTGACGGGCCCCGAAGATCGTCGCAAGTGCTGACGGTGAGTGACATCGGGCGACTCTGCCGACTCCGATCCGAAAGTTTCCTAAGTATTGTGACATCATGATCTGGTCACACCCCTCGCCGCAGCTTGCTTTCTACCACCACCATGGCAGCAAGGCCGCAAACTCGCCCCGTACAGGATGCTTGAGCGTCCATCCTAGCGAGAAACTCATCTGTCGGATGCTTCTGCGTTCGGCGACTGGCATCTACCTCCTCTTCTGCCCTCCATCGTGCGCTATCGGCGCCCCTCTCGGGTCAAGCAGTGTGGCAGCGCTCGTAGCCGGGCAGCAGCCCCTCTTGCCCGGGATATGTCGGCATGCATCAATTGGCCAACTCGCCGTCGACAACCTGTGCGTACGAACAAGGGTTCCACTTCAAGCTCTCTCGTGGTCAAGTCCCGAAGCCTCTCCCTCCTCCTGTCGTGCAGCTCTGAGCCGTGTGCTAGACTGCAGACTTGCTTCGAGGTTCACGCCGAACTACTTGGTCGGGTGTTGTCATGCATGCAGCATCGCGATTTCCCTTTTGTTCCTCTGCGCAGCGAGTCGGGGGCCGGCGATACGAGGCGTGCGATGGCTCCGGGCGGAGGAGCTGGTGGATGTCGCATTTTTTTTGGGTATTGTTGGCGCGTGAGTCTGGTGCGCACCGGATCTGTGTAGCATCTCTGCTGCTTTGGGGTGGTGAATTTTTGGGCTTTTTTGGCGTCGCTTCGGCGACTGCAGCTTTTTTTTTTTTTTGGTTCCTGAAGATACTCTTCGGAGTCGTGGTGGTATGGTCTGCATGGATGGAGTTGTTGGTGCGTACTCGGATCCTCTTCCGTCCTCAGCTTTTGACCTTCGCGACGCCGTTCTGACTCGGAGGAAAACGACCATTTCTCTCTGACAATTGTATTTTTTACTCTCGTGCACTGCTAAGACATCCATATCTACTGTACGACCTCGTCTGGCGATTAACACACACATATTATCGCTATGCCGTCGTCGGTGAGCAGATTAGTAGTCACGTTTGTCACGCGCTTCCTCGTCGTCAACGACGACGAGACCGCGAATGGTGTTATCACCGAACCCGATGCCCCGGCCACTGAAACCTCTCTCTCTCTCTTTCTGTACCTGCATTCCGCCGTATCCGACCGCCCCTTCAGCACACGCCATGGCCAGCCACTCTTTTCACCCTCGACCAAGCCAGAACGCATTGCGTTTGACCTTCGTTCATACTCAGGAGAGAGCTCTGCCAGCCTTTCAGACTCTGAGCTGTGGCTGCTACTGGATATAGTCCGGGACGAGGCCCCTGACAGTCGGTACGCTGGCCTCTTTGTGTGCTATGACCTTCCGCTAACGTCTTTTGTTGCTTATCCGCAGCAGGCATATACCTCCTTCGACGAGTACATCTTCCCGCACCATGCATGCCGTCGTTCTCCATTAGAAACTCGCCCCTACCGCTCAACGACTGGGAGCCTCCCCGAGCATCGTCCCCTCGTTGAGGATGACATTCCCTGGCGGCATCTGCTATTGGGCGACAGCCGAGGTCGTGGGCTGGTAGCGACGAAAAACCCGATGGATCTCTGGCGCGAAACCGGATTCTTTGACAGGCGTCAGTACTGGTGGTCTAAGCAGGTGCGCTCTCGTATCGACGCCTTCTCACTGTCTAACGACCCCTACAGCTTCTCCTCAAGTCCATAATCTTCTTCTGCGACATGCCTTCCTGGCCAGAGCGGTTCCTCCCGGGTATCTAGGGATGACGTGGTATATACGAAGTTTGGAGGATATAGGTCTCGCTCGACCGCGTCCGCGTACGCTTCCCTTCGCCTTCCTGCTTCATTGTGGCTTACCGTCCTCCAGGATTTTGTCACGCGTCTAGGTCATCATATCCTTATTCGTGCTTGCAAAGGCCAGAACGGTGTCGCCAGCTTTCAAGCTCAATATTGACCGGGTCTTTTGCTGTTGGTCTGAGCAGGCAGGTGCGCTCCCCGATCGCCGCCCTCTCCGTTTAACGGCCGTTGCAGCTTCTCCTCAGTCCGTAATCTTCCTCAGGCTCTGCGACATGACGGAGTAGTCCCTCCCGCATATCTGGGAATGGCATATACATAGATCTGAGTTTGGGGGGCCGTATGTTTCCGCTCCAGAGCTCGACCGCGTACGCTGCCTCAGCCTTCCTGCTTCTCCGTCGCTGACCTTCCTCCAGGATTTGTGCCCATGATATCGTTGTGCTCAGCAGCGACAGGAACGCTCCTCACGGCTTTGACGCTACGATGCGAGTGGGCGGACATTGAAGAGGTGAGATCTTCCTCGACTCCCGACACTCTCCCTCCCAATCTCCGACTGACAGTCATTCTGCTTCTACAGCTCCTCCTCCTTCTCCCCCAAGTCTTCCTCTGCCGCCTGGTCGGCTCCGACATCTCCCTCCGGATATTGTATGCTCGTCGCCCCTTGCGACGGTCTATCGGGTCCATCCTTGTCCACCTGTGTACGTTTGGCATTGGGTTGCTTCGACGAAGACAGGCGTCTTGCGGAACGGCAGTGATAGGAGTTTGCGCTCAAGGACAAGGACGGGTAGTGTCGTGTCGGAAGAGGAGGGGAAACGATAGCAGAGACCGCGACGACTCCGAAGACCGCCAGAGGTGCGCTATCTCGTTTTGCTGTCGCTTTGGAGTCTGGGGCTGACCGCCATCTTCCGTACTTGTAGGTTCCCCTCCGCGGCGGGCAGAAGTCCTTCCGGTTCCTCGAGTCCTGTTACCTCGCGACCTGGCAATGGGAGGATAGGTTGCGCTGGCGTAGAGGAACACAACGCAAGCTAGGCAGACGCACGACTGAAGATACGCTCTTCCGTCTCGTCGGGAAAGGCATGCATGGACACCGACGACGAGCTCTGCGTGGTCGGCTCGGGGAGAGCGTCTTTCCCACCGTCATCCACACTACACCGTTGCAAAGTGTTGTGCCAGCATGCTCCTCATGCCCAGCCCTGGAGCAGGAGGTGTTTGCTGCGAGTGCGGATCAGGGTGGATGGGAAGCTGATAAGACGAGCGCCGGGGATGAATGCGGTCTCGTTCATCGTTACATACCTTGAGATGACTTCTCCGCTGGGTGAGGTCTATATGTACATCTTGTCCTGGATCGACTACTAGTACTCTTCCCGGGCGAAGGAGGCGAAGGAGTGTGGATTCGCCGCGTTTCTTGCGGAGCGTCAGTCTACAGACGCTCGGCGTCACATTCACGCCCGCTGGATCTCTCCCGCCCATGCCTTGCGGCTTCCGAATCCTTGCGAGCTTCGTCGCTGTTGCCTGTACACTATTTGACTCGAGACGCCTGGGCTTCGCGTGCTGCCTCTCCATCCCAGCCCAGCCCGTGCTCATGAGCGCGAGCGTGCCTCCGAGCTCGATTCAGAGTCTGCTGCCTCTATGCCACAGAGGCAGCGTACGGTCTGCCCTGAGTCATGACAAGTCGCATTCGCGCTTGTCCTGAGACCAGAATATGACTACGCTGGCGAGTAAATAGCCCCGAAATATATAACGCGCTGTCGATTCAGAGACTTGGTGCACAAATTGAGAAAAGTGGTTTATATACACAGCAAGAGTTACAGCCAATTTTTATAGTTGACCACCTCATGCAGCTTGCGTCGCATGTATTTCCCTAGATGGCGCACGCATCCCCATTTCCCCTCCTCCCTCACACTCCAGCCGATGCGTTCTTCCCACAAATTCTGCCACGGTCCGTAGGCACTCGAGTTCAAGTCATCGCCGGCTGAACGAATCCAAACTTGGCCAGGTTCGAGCCCCAGCTGCACGCGGACCAGAGCGGGGGCAACATCCGCGCAGCCCCATCGTTTAATGAGTACCTCCTCCGCTGTGTACTGCGGAAATGCCCCAGGTTCGTCGTATATTGTAGAGGGTTCGACCTCTTCAAGTGAATCAAAATCTTCATCAGGGAAATAGGCTTCCCACAACGACGGTGGTGGCAGCTTGCAGAGGTGGAATGTCGTCAATTGGTTTAGTTTTTTTAGTGGATTTTCGATCATGTGCTGCGAGAGACGGTGAGTACGTGGATTCCTTGAGCAGAGATTAACGAACAAGATCCAAATTCCCCTCGGCATAATAAAGAATCTCCAGTTTTTGCAGGTATGGTAGGGTGTTTGAAATTCTTTCCAAGACACCGATGTCCCAGGTGGCCAGCGATAGAGCAAAGACGGAAAGAGGGTAATGAGTGACGCTTTCGATGAAGTCCACGGCACTCTCTGTGTCTGGAAAGCGATCCGGGATCGTAATGTGCTCCAGCAGAGGCGCCGACGGAACAATCCGGCTAGAAGCAAAAAATGGTGCGGATAAGGTTAACAAGCTCGGAAACTGGAAGTCTCTGAGGTCCTCTAGTGGATCGGCGGGTGCCACCACGTTTGTGTAGATGTGCGGATGGATGATGGTATAGCTCTTGAGACGCCTGAGATCGAATTTGCCCAGTTGAAGGTAGTGACTACCGCCATACGGGTCCGTCATCACGGAACCACCGAGCGTCAACGACTCCGGAGAGCAGTGTGAATACATCCCGTTGTAGAAGTCATCGGAGGAGATGTGAGGAACCAGCGGGAAGAGGTGAAACAGGTCCCAGTGCCTCCATCCCCGAACTGGAGAGTCATGATGTGTCGACGAAAAATGCTGCAGCCGAGGTAGGGTATAAGGCAGCTTGTCGGGGATGCGTGGCCAAAGGCACTGATGAAGGACGAGAGCCTCGAGACTCTGTAGCGGCTCCAAAACATCGAAGAAGTCGTCGGGAAGAATGGTGCGCGTGAAGACGAGGCGGGAGAGGTTGGTGAATGTTCGTAGAGCATTTAGGATTGGGTAGTGTGCAACTAGGCTTGGTTAGCAGATAACTAGACTGCCGGTACACCCTTACCGGTCTGCTCGGTCGCTAATATGATCAAGGTCAGCGGAAACGGATGGAAGTTCGAAGCACATGTACAGACATTCACCATGACCGCACCCCGGAGGCCACAGGCCTCTCAATTTGATTTTTCGGTCATCCCTTCCAAATAGAATGACCAAGGAAACAATTCGGCTCCTTTCCCGGTCGGTGAACAGAGCTGGGTTGCGCGCTGCAGTTCCAGGTCCGTGCCACATGAGGTTTCGGACCTGCTTCTCCGTACCGAGGGCATAGAAGCGCCTGTCAGTGAGCACGAACACCTTGAGTGTACTCCGATCCATGAAGTCGACGATCCGTGCAAGGAGCTCGTTTGCGAGGTGAGGGGAGACCATGACGGCTCGTGTGAAGGCTACTAGTACTCTGTGACATCGCTCATCAACACGTCTGAAAAGCTGTGCCCGCTCTGATCGGAACCGAGACTATAACCACTTGTTCAACGATCTATATGGATGTTTCGGAATCGTTGGTGCACGTTCATATTCCTGCCTTGTCTTTGGAGAGAACACAATTAATCACGTAAGACACAGCTACAAATTTGTACGATATGCAGAACAGGGATCACTGTAGGCTAACTTGTTATCGCAGCCGGTTTGCCCTCTTAACCAACTCCTCCCAGCCACATGCAACGGCAATAGTAATGATCAAAGCGGTATGGTGGTCCAACAACCCGTTCGGGGTGCGCCGAGGATATTGACGGCCCGTCACTAGGGAATTAAACTCGGCGAAAAACGAAGGTTCCTCTTCAGGTTCTCGATGCAAGACGCGTCCAACCATGATTCGGTCTTCCGCGGTGTTATATTGACCAACTTCGGTGTCGCCGCAATAAATCTTGGTACATTGACATCAGCCAGAACTGAGACAGCTTTAGGAAATGTCCGCCCACCGTGAACACATAGCCAGGGTCGTCCGAGTGAACTTGACGCCGAACGCGTCGAGAAAGCGTGATGGTGTGCTTGACGGTGGTGCTGTCTGGGCTAGCACTCTGTATCTCGATACTGAATAACAGTGCGGGTTAAGATCAGGGTGTTGGTTCTAAGGCTTTCGGAGGACTTACAAAGGTACATCGCGGCTGTTGCGCCTCGACACTCCGTTATTAATCAACTGGAAGGTCACGGAGTCCATCATTCCTGAAAGTGTATCCTGCAATGCAAAATGCACAATCCACTGAGTTGTATGTGTCGGTGGATGCCGAGCGGCTCCTGATTCCGAGTCCCAGGTCGCAGGGAGAAGGTCGTCGCGTATTGTAAGAGCAAGCAAGTCCCTATGATTGGAACGCTTGAAAATCGAGTAAGTCCCGGAACGGTTGTGAGTGCGGGGACGATGTTCCATATAGTGGGGTTCAAAGGAGATGATAGACATGACTCGGAGTGAGGAGTCTGCTGAGGGAGCTGGAGGAACCACTCAAACGCGCCGCTTTTATACAAGCCCCACCCATAGTTGACGTTCTTGATGGTATTAAACGCGAATTGTAACTTCTGTGATCCAAACAGTGTCGATTTGTTGCTAAAAGCAGTTTTGGAGTCATGTCCACCGATTGTATCAGACACTTTTTGTGCTTTTGTGAAAGATGCACTCACGCGATCCTCTTCTCGTCGAGGACATTGATCCAATCAGTCTCATTTTGTTGCTACTTAGCTGCAGTTCTGAACCTCCGCCGCGTCTTCCCCGCTGATGGTATCTGCGCGTGAACTCCCTGTGATCCAATCAGTCTCGTTTTGTCGCTACCTGCAGCTTTGACCCTCCGCCGCGTCATCCCCACTGATTGATAATTGATTGTCTCGGACGCGTTATTTCAGACTCGGGCAAACCCGCAAGGAATGAATATGCCACGAGGCATCTAGATCTAGACCAGAAGCCTGCGGTGCTTGCGTATGTGCCAGTGGGGACAGAAACAAATTGCATTCAAATACTTAGATTCGGTGCGCAGACTCCGCAGAGTAGCGACCGATGCATACAAATCATAAAGAAACAAGTTGAAACCATTCCGAAAGTGGGGTATTATGTGGTAATTCGTACGGGTTCAATTTCCTTTGCATGGCCGGTGGGGCTTCCTCACAACCGGTACCAGTGAGCTCGCACAATGTGAACAGTCCTTCTTCTTCAATTTCGCGACCGCAGATGCCTTCTTTGCCCTGCGAACTGCGCGCTTAAGCTCTAGATACACAGGGCGTGGCTCTGTTCCTTTGGACTTCAGCTGGAAGGTGTAACATGCACTGCAGAGCGCAGTCTTGGAGAATTGATGGTAAATGTGACGGGTCTCGGAGCGTAATGCGGGGCAGTTTGAACACTTGATTGCGGCCACAGGCTCCCACGGCGAGCTCTTGTCTGGGACAGAGCTTGAGAGTATCGATGGTGGAGTGTCGTCCACAAGCGAGGTCAAGTCCGGGAACGAAGGGGCCGATTGAGCCCAATGGGTGCCGCTGCCGAAGCTGTCCGACGCGGTCCGAGTCGGAATCCCCAACATATCAGCAGCACTGGCATTGGAAAAGAACTCAGCAAGATAGTACATGTTGACCATGGACGCGCCGGTAGGATCCCACCCGGGCCAGTCCGTCGCTTCGGTGGTGAATGTCGACTCCAACGAAGACAGTTGGTGCAGATGGTCGTCGACACCAATCGATAGGTCATCCGTGTTACCGTCGAACACACAGATATCCGAGGTAAATGAGCACGGGTCGGCTGCGAACAAAAAATCCGAGGGAATAGGCTCCGTGGCGACGGAGGAGCAAGCCTGGGGTTCGAGTGGTGATTCAAGCCAGGTCGCGATACGAGTCCTCGGATCACTGGCACTGGCATCCCAGTGGCCCGCCGAGTGGTGCAGATAATTGTGGGCGCCGAAGCCACTGAGTTTGTCGGAATAGGGTGTAGAGGGGCATGAATTTGGGAGCCCATATAGCGGATGACGACTCCGGGAGCGCGATGAGCCAGGGTGCGGGCTTGGGGTAGGAGACCAGCAATGAGTAGAATGCATGATGCTTGGAAGGCGGAGGATGAGCGCTGCCGTTAAGAGTGTAGAGGTTGTGTGGGTGTGGGTCGTGCATTGATCCGGGATCCAGCGTCGCGGTTCGCTGACTCCAAGCAAGCACCCACATCCGCTTTGGGTGGTCTCGGGCTGGACAGTCGTCTGTATTGCCGTACCATTGTTTCGTTTGTCAGTTGCCAAAGATCGAGGCTGTCAAGATTGTCCGACTCGGAGTGGATGTGCTCGAAAAACTAGAAGCCTTCTCGATGCCGGAAGCAACTTGTGAGCGAGACAGCGGGGATTGAGAGCCTCTGAGGCCTGGGCCCGCAAGTGAATCGAAACGTGCGAAGCAGCTTTGGTCACCGGGATGTGACAGCCTGAGCCGCTTGACTCACGACCACGCCGGCGATTCTATCCCTGGCACATCCTTAAAATCTACCACTCGTCTCAGGCAGCTCGACGCGCAACGAAGACCACATCCTCTGAATGGTACATTTCCTTCCATTCCTGCGCATGCGCCACCAGCTGATCTCCTCCAGTCGGCAGCGAGACGCCATCGCCAAGTCCACATCCAGCTCACCAGCCAAGGAGGATAAAGCGGCACCTGAGAGGCCTCAGGTACGCAATCTGCCTTTCTCTTCTGTGTTCTCCGCTCATGGCTGCTACAGACCACGATAGAAGACCAATCGAATATAAACTCGAGCACCGATACATGCCCCGGGAAGAAACGGTCATGGAGACCCACATCCGACGCTCGTCGAGTTCTCCTTTGGCAATAGCCACACCTTCCACGGCGCCAGCACCGACGTCCTTCTGTGTCGTCGTCCGGAAACGACGAAGGATCACGAAACAGGGTCGTATAACGGATGCGTCGGCACTAGTGGTCTAAGCGCTCTCGTACCGACGCCCTCCCTGTCTGACAAACTCTTCATGACAGACCGTAATCTTCCCCGGCGACAGAAGATCTCCATTCTCCCGGAGCTGTCCCTCCCGGATGTCCACTGGACAATAATGGCGGGATGACGTGGCATATACTGGAGACACGTACGCTGCCCTTTCGCCTTGCGGCTTTCCTGCTCGCTTACTATCCTCCAGGATTGTGGCGTACGTGTCCAGACATGTGAGTCGTCGGGCTTGTAAAGGCCAAAACGGTGTCGCCAGCTTTCAAGCTCCGAGACGACGCTACGAGTGTCCGATATTTGGGCGGACATTGAAGAGGTGAGCTCTTTCCTCGAATCTCGACACTCCTCAAATCTCGGACTGACCGTTCTCTGCTTCTACAGCTCCTTCTCGTCCTTCCCCCTCAAGTCCTCCCCTACAAAATCTCTTCGCCCGGTCGCACTGCGACGAAGACAGGTAGCGGCACGGCAGTAATAGGACTTTTCGCTCGAAGACAAGAACGGGTAGTGTTGGAAGAGGAGGAGGGTGCTGGAAACGATAGCAAAGACCGTGACGACTCCGAAGACCGCCAGAGGTGCGCTATCTCGTGTTGCTGTCGCTTTGGAGTCTGGGGCTGACCAGCATCCTCCGTACTTGTAGGTTCCCCTCCGCAGCGGGCAGGGCTCCTTCGGCGAGCGGTTCCTCGAATCCTGTTCCTGGAAATGGGAGGATGGCGCCTCAGCCCGCGACGTTGCGCTAGCGTAGAGAGATGCAACGCAAGCTACACAGTGGGCAGAAGCACGATTGAAGATACGCTCTTCCGTCTCGTCGGGCAAAGGCGTGCATGGACGGTCGGGAGACAATCTTCCCCGTTACGTCGACTCCAAATCCGAGTCGAGACATCGAGGTGTCGTACGCATGGCCGCCTACCCATGACGAGGGGAAATATCGACCCAAGGTGTTTCGTCCGCTGCTCTCGACGCAGGACTAGTACGAGTGGACCGTGGACGACCTCGAGGTGCATTCTCTCGTTCTCCCGACTCAAGAGAGTCTGACCACCGTCTTGCTTAGCTCAAGCTCAAGCTCAAGCCTTTCCGTCCGGCGGGGCAACGTCCCGGACCTTCGCACTCTGTAGCTTCCGCCACATGAAGTCGCCCTCGTCGTCACGGAGGTACTGGTGGACGACCTCGATGTGCTTTCTTTCCTTCTCCCGACCTAAGCGAGTCTGACCACTGTCTTGCTCAGCTGAAGCTCAAATCAAGCTCATCCTTCTTCATTACCTTTGGCGAGGCGACTTCTGGGACCTTCGACAGTCTTGGTCTCCCCCTTCGAGTTCCTACATCGGGCTTCTGCTCGTGTCGGCATGGCTGTGGAGCGGGGCGAGGCGGTCGTCTGGCGCCGCTGGCATGGGGCTTTAGTGGCGGATTGGTGGCGTCGGAAGAGCAACGTGTCCTTCAGAGAAACGGGACGAGCCCGAGACATATTCGCCCGCACTACCACTCATTCCGGACCGCATTCGTCTCCTCCTGCGCTACTTCTTGCGCTTCTGGAAACCGTTACTCTAGGAGATGGTTCGTTCCGTCGAGGAGTGAAGTAATGCTTATCTGGACGAGGTTGCCCAGAACGAGATTCGCAACGACCGGTCCGACCTCGGCCTGGGCGAGCGGGCTCTGAATGTTGGGGACGGAGACCATCCTTCGGCGCTGCTTCGGCGCCGAAGTACTGCGCTTGTCGGACTCATCTGCAGCGAATGGACAGAGTAACGTCTGCAACGCGCTGTTTGTAGTGTGGACAAGGAAGCCTGCGCGCTACACCTCCCCTATGTTATTCACACATTCTCGACGCCAGCCCTCCATCTCTGTACCAGCTCTTTCACCAGCTCTTCTGCCCTTCCCCTCCTCAAACCTCTCCACATCCGCAGAGGGGACTCGCATGCATCGTCCACGAATAGCTGCACCTCCGAATGTACCTGTGCTGCGGCTTCAGAGCCTTGATACTCCCCTAGCGCGCGCATGATTTCCGCCTCCGTTAATGGATGCGGTCGGCCGGTATGCGGACTCGTTAATGCGTTGAGGATACGATCGAGGAGCAGGGTGAGATGGATGGTATATTCGAGAAAGGAACGAAGAGTCTCCGGCCTGGATGACGGTCAGAACCTGAGATGAAAGAGAAGGGGGGACTGACAGGTGTTGCTGCATCCGAGTGCATATGTACGCAAACCAAAGACACATCGCCAATGCTAACGCTACACGTCCCAGGCTTACTGAGATAGTCGTTCCGAGAAGCAGGCTGATGAGGATTTGATATCGGTCCAGGAGGTTCCTGGCGAATGAGTGAGAAGCTCCGCGTATTCAGTATTGACACATGCGCACGACCAGGACATCTTGCTGTGATCACTGAGCGTTGGGACCGATGATATTCGCTGAACTTCGGATACAAATTGCAGAGAATCCCGCCGCTGGAATGTTTTGTACGCCGATTCACAACAAAGCAAATGCGACTCACGACCATTGGATCATCCAGGTTCCACGTTCGTGTCGTATCTCGGTGTAACTTGGCCAAGATATCCTCTAACCTGCGACCCCAAAAGTCGGAGAACACCGTGCGATAATACACTGCTCAAAATATCAGTCCCCGACAGCGCCATGGAGTGGGTGATTGACCTTTCATCGCTATCCTATTTCGAACCAAAATTATTTCCAGGGGTAAATGATAGCATAACCACTTACTGGATCGAGTTCTCAACTTTGTCGGATGCACTTCCATGCTCTGGAATAGTCAATGACCTCCGCAGGTACCGCTCGGTGAGGTCACGCGTCGTTTGGAGGAGTGTATTCAGGCTCTGTTGCGATTCTGCGTCCAGTTCCTGCTCGCTTAACCCTACCACGTTGGCAGGAGTCAGTCAGTATCTAAATGAGACCGAGGATATGGCTAACCTGATGTTCGAACATAAGGCAAGCGCGGCGTAATCCGGCTCAGAGGTTCCAAGCAGCTCTCTTCGTACTTAAGATGCGCTCTTCGAAGAGTTAATTGTTCCGCTGCATCTTCGGTATCAGGGAGGCTGAGCTCCTCGTCCAGCCGGGAGATTAAGCTGTCGAACTGCGTGAAAATCACGATGACAGGGACTGATGCTTCAAGGCTTGTGAATTAACTGGATGGCCACGGTGGAAGATGCCTTACTCTGTGGATCTAGTTGCACTAGGAATTCTAGCTCCAGCGGAGTGAAAACGCGCAGGCTGTCGATGAATGGAATTCGCACACAGAACCTACCAGAAATTAATGCAACTAGACGGCTGCTTTTCGCACTGCGCACCAGATAGCGTGAATCTGGTGCTCAAATGGCTGGTTCGTCTTTGCTTCGACGAATCGACGAATCTTGGCGATGTCCTCCGGATTGTTTGGGTCTGAGTCGAGAACATATCCGAGTTCGTGCATCACAAAACGCGGATTCCTTAGGGAGCTGACGCCTGGTGCTAGATCCCAGTCGCCACCGGCAGAATGTGGAGTGATCTAAGTGTCGAATTAGCCAGTACTGTTAGTTTACAGTTGCTTACTTGGTGCTCGCTGCCCAGGGTATGGCGCATGAGGCATGATTTACCCACTCCTTCCTGGGACGCCCAATAAACTGACAGAGGGGGCGGAATAGACCTGACGACCCACCGCGCCCACAACCAAAACATGGAACCTGTGAGAGTAACTTTGAAGCTTTCAGGTTAAGCTTCACAAAGCGATGCGGCACATACTTCGGAAATTCAGCCCATGTTCGGAGGGTGTCCATCCTGTGAGCCTCTGGATTGCCCCGCTGGGTCTGGGTGGTGGGCGGATTGTGGACGTGCACGAAACATGCGGCTTCTTTCCCATGCTACGTTATACGCTCTCGAGCGGTCCGGATATCATTGCTGTTTACGTCTTTGAAGTCAGCTGAAATCCGATAAGCAGCTTTTTTGGACCGAAAGTGCCTGATTGGGACAAGGCGGTGACTCACCTTCACACGCTGATTCGCTTGCTCTCAACGTCCACCTCCTGCGGCTTTGACGCGCTCGTAGCATCGGAATCCTCGATGTCCACGACCGAGGCGGATGGACCGCTGCTTGCTAGCTCCGTCGATTTGTCCGATAGACCTGCCACTTCAGACTTGGGCGCGTCGGGACCCTGCCATCAGGAAGCTGCTCGCGATACCATCGACGTGGGAGGAAGGCTGCGGATATTGGTGGCAGGTAGGGCTAATGCGGGGAAAACGACGCTTTTGCGACGGGTTTGCGGATCGTCTTACCAGGTGTTTTCTCCGGCCGTTTTCCTTCGATCCAAGAAATTGAACTGACGCCTGCTAGGTAGGACAAGACTGCAATCTGTCCGGATTCCACCTACTAACGTCGCAGACTGGATCCGACCATCCAGATGTCGAGATACCTCATCCTAGCTTCATCTTTCACGATTCTGCTGGCTTCGAAGGGGCGACCGGGCCCAATCTTGGTCTCGTGAAAACTTTCCTTCACACTCGAGCAGCCGCGACGAAGATGTCAGACCGTGTCCATGCGATTTGGTTTGTGCCCTTGTCCGTCATCGCCTGCGTTTCTGTTACATACTGCAGGTACTGCGTGCGGACCGACACGAATATGTATCTGTCACCTGGCGATAAGCATTTTTTCAACGAGAATGTCGCCGACCATGGTAGTTATTGGACCATCTGGCGGAGGCTTCTCTAACGTTGATTCACAGTTCCAGTCATCGTTGTATTTACTAAATACGATGGTCTGGTGACCATGGCCTTCGGAGAGCTCAGACGAACCCTGGGGAGAGTAGAATCGAAAGAGAAACGATTCGATAAGGCTCGAGAACGACTTGACGCACGATATATAGAACCGCTCAAGGCTATGCGATATCCCCCTCTCGGATTCGTCCAAATGGATGGTGCGTAGATCCCATGTGGGCCCGGATGCTCACTGTTGCGCCACAGATCTTACGAGCGAAACAACCAGTGTCGAAGAGCTCATTCAGACCACCCTAAAGCTGCTATCTGGAGACACTCTCCGACCGATCCTTCTCTCAGTCCACCAAAGTAATCTCGATGCTTGCGCAGAACGCGCGGTTCGCGAGTGAGCGGCATGAAATCTCGCCCGATCTAATATAATTCTTGTTGCAGCAGTCTTGACGTCCAGGATCTTTCGGGTATGGTAAAATACCCAAAATGCTTTCCTCTCACGTATCCAGCTGTCCTGCCACACATACTACCGCACTATCCCCATGTCTGGGTACGTCTGGTTCTCTTGATATGCCTTCCCGGATGCTAACTCCTTCTTGTAGCGTGTCAGTTGCCTCCTTGTTGCTGATCATAGTTTCTAACGGCACTCACAGTCCGAAGCAAGCTAAGCTCTTTCTCTCAAGGACCAATCATAACTCATGAATGTTATTCAGAAGGTGAGCAGTGCACTCAGAAACTGTGTGACGGAGCGCCGAGATATTGGGCAGTATGTGCGTAGCGCTTTATCCTTCATGAAAGCCAGCTATCTAACGGCTTCGATAATATAGGACGTCAGCACCTTGTTACTCCTCTCGAAGTCCTCTAATCGAACCTCCAGGACGAGATCCATCTCGATAGCGATGCATCCCAAATTGTAAGTGTTATGATCCGTCGTTTACGCCGGGAACTCAGCCTCCGAGCAGCACAACAATCTGGTGAGTGTCCCTCCCTTGACCACGGACGGCGGAATGAATGCCGCGCAGCTAGTGAGGACGCCCCATTTCCCGTCCTCGTCGTCTCATCGCACTCCAAAGTCACAAAATATCCTCGCGTGCAGTTCTGTGATTCCTGCTATGATTACTTGGGCGGTAGGCAGATCAGCGCTGTATTTTCCTGACTTCTGACGCGACACAGACCAACTGGACCCATACAAGACGCGCCGAAGTTGTAGCCGGTATATCTCCTGCCTTATGTTTTCCTTCCATTAACATCCTGACTCGCTAGCCGTTTGCATCTGCGTTGAGCAAACGTTCACGCAAGCCTCCGCGGCGATGGCGGATTTCCCTGCCGCATTTTCAAAAGCACTCGAGGTCTACGTCTCCCCCGAGTGCGCCTTGCGCATCTCGGTCAACAAGGAGATCGCCAAGTTCTCTCCCCAGGACTATCGTGAGATTCCCGATCCGGGCTCGAACCAGCCAACGCGAAAAGCGGTCTCGAAGCTCGTGGAGATCATCAAAATACATCGTCTCCGTATGTGGCCACGAGCATTCTCTGACAAGTTGCCTAATGACTGTTTCGCAGGTCTCGCAGATGGTTGACTGGGCGCATGTAGGCGCGGATCGCGAAAAACGATGAGCGGAATGAATGTAACTTATAGATTGTTCTGTATATTTGACACGATAGCAGCTATTCAAATGCACATCTCACGCCCTTGAGACTTTCCGAAAACGACCTCTCAAAGGCTGTCGTCAAACGAGTCATCTCCTCAGCTGGTGTCGCCGTTCCGTCAGCGTGTACAAGAGCATGTACAATTTGAATCTCGTTGAGAGCGGGGAAGGCTTTCGCAATGAGGCCCGCAATGCGCGCGGGGCTCGATAGGGCGGTGGTCTTGTTGAGGACGAGGGTTTGTACGTTGGGAAAGACAGGCCAGTCGCTGGTAAGGTTGGCAGGGACATATTCAGAGCTGGATGGAATGGGGATGTCTTCCTGAGCGAGGAAACACAGCGTGAGGGTATCGAGTCCGAGATGTCTGCTGGCCCAACGTAGTCCTGCGTAGAACCGGTGTGAGTCGTCCGGCCATATCTCGACGTGGGTTAGAGATGGGAAGTGTTCCGCTGTATCGGCCATGGATCCGAAGAGGACGTCGACATCAGGCGCAAGTGCCGCGAGTTTCGAGAATTTGGGCCAGGTCCCCGGAGTAGTTATGACGTCTATCCTCCTGCTCGCTTTCTTTCCAGCCCGTGGCATGTATGTGAGCGTCGTGAGCGTCTCGCTGTGTCGATTGAGAAACGCGACCGTTGCTTGTGGCGTGATACCCGGGGCCCAAACCGACAATGTGTGCAGCTCGGGCAGAACGAGCGCTGGGTCCAACAGGATTGAATCCCATGTGTATGCGTGGAAATCAACGTCCAGGAAGAGAGTAGTGATCGTTGCCTTGTCGATGACGAGGAGTGTCCAAGGCAGAGCAGGGTTTGGCGTCAGATACCCCGATGCCACCGCCTCCGGGTCGGGGGCGATAGGAGGAGCAAAAGGATCTCCCGGGCCAAATGGATAGTGCGCATGGATCGTCACAATGGACCGGATCGTCGGTACCCACTGCTTCGGCCCGCCATTGGACTGGGCGGAGATCGGCGGAATCGGCTGGGGCTGGGTCAGGAGACCCTCCGACGACGTGGTGGCTGCGAGGAAAGGTGATGATGATGACATCAGCTACACACGATCAGGTGCTACGACTATCTAGAATGGCCATAATCTACACTACGCGCTACGCTACTCGCACCTGCCGCCAACCACCACCACATGCGGCCAACACCTCTGTGGCGACGTCCCCGGCGCCATCGAACACATCACTCCAGGCCACGCCCGACCTCCGCCGCTCTGTCTGCTTCCACCGCCTCCAACTCCGCATTCGCCGTCTCCTGCACGGATTCCAACGTCTCCTCGAAATCCTCCTGCTCGCGCTCCAACCACCCTCCTTTCTTCGGCACGAACAGCCTCAACCTCCGCACATTATACAGCCCGTCCAACGGAACCCCATCCAATGTCTCCAACTCGTACGAGTGCGAAAGCCTCGATTTTACGCGGCGCGGTGTCGACCATTTGAAGATGAGCTTGCGCATGCTCTTATGCGTCGTCTCCCACTCCGCGCTGTGGACCTGGACCAACTGCCCTCTCGTGAACTCCACCACCCCCGCCTTGGACGCCTCCACCTTCCTGTCAAACACCTCCTTCCTCCGTTTCGCATACCTCACACGCTCCGCATACCCGTCCAACCTCTGCTGGTCGACGTAATTCATGTGCATCTCCACCTCCTCTGCTGTCGGCTCCCCCAACTCCTCCACGTTCAATGTCCTCCGCGTATTCACCACCGCTCCCAGCAACAACTCCTTTGGCGTGTGCTTCACGGACGGCAAGATGCGACGGTTCATCGTTCGTACCGCCTCGTCAAGATGCTCGGTCCAGTTCCTCGGCAGCGCCTCCCAAGTCGCGGCGTTCCATTCGTCCTCACCCACGTCCGGAGAGCATAGTCGCGAAAGTATGTGGAGGAGAATTCGGTTCGCACCCTCAACCAAGCCGTTCACCCATGGTGCGTATTTCGCGACGACATGGTGCCGAGTCCCTTGATGCTCGCAGAAGTCGTCTACCTCCTTATTGACAAAATGGGAACCACCGTCAGTCATGAAAACCTCCGGAGGAATATAGTCGTGGCTTATCCGGTACAACGCATCCTTCGTCGTCTTCCCCGTCCCTGCCGTCTTGTATTTGAAAGCCCAGACGTGCTGCGAGAAAACATCGATGTAGAGGCCGATGGTTTTGAACCCGCCCTTCCCGTTCAGCATTGACAAGTAGTCGCCCGTGAGTAGCTCGAACGGATGCCGCCGCGTAATTGGATCGAGAAGTGCGTGGATGTGGGTAGGTCCATGAGCTTTGCATTTTCCGCAGTCGCGTATTGCCGCTATAATCGACGCGTCCAGTCCGGGGCTATAAATTCGGTCCATCAGCGCCATCTTCACCGCATCGCGCCCAAAATGCCCTCCTGCTTCATGCACTTCCGCCGCCAACGCCTCCGCCTCCTTCCTCGTTACACACTCCCTCCTCGCTCGCCCCCGACTCTCGTTCCTCCCTCCCAGCTTCCATAACTTCCCTCCCTCGATCCAATACTCTGCCGCCCTCTTCTTCGCCCTCTTCCTCTCCCTCATCGTCGTCCCCATATCCAGCTCACAAATCGCCTCAATCACCTGCACAAATATCCCTTCCTCCTTCAACCTCTCCCTCAACGCCATCGTCCCTTCCGGCAATGCCACCACCAGCAAACACCCATCCTCCGTTCCCGCACCCTCCTCAACCACTCCCACACTACCCACAAACCCGCCATCCCAATCCGCCTGCACCGTCCACTGGTGTCCATCACCCTCGACCCGCTCCTCGTCCTCGAACCGTCTGCTCAACGCATCCGCCGCCGTGTTCGTCGTCCCTTTAATATGTTTAGCACCAATGATGTTATACGCCAGGACTCCGTTCCGCCATCTCTCGTGAGCAACATTGAGCTTGTCGTTTGTGAGCACATCCCGCAATGCACTGCAGTCCGTTTCCAAGAATATCGGTTGTCCCCAAACGATGTTCGAGAACTTGTCTAGCGTATACTTGAGTGCGGCAAACTCGAGCACGTGCGGTGCGTATCGTTCTTCAGCTTCCGACGTCCGCTTCGATGCGTACGCTATCGGATGTCGTCGAACCACCACCTGGCCACCCGGGAGGACGGTTTCCATTTCCTGGGATAAGATGCCGGCAAATCCTGTCTTGGACCCGTCAGTCGTTACGATAAACGGGTATTTCTCGACATCTTCAAACCGTGGCTCGCGCAACACCGGCTTCGACGTGAGTAGTGTCTTCAGCCTCAAGAAACAGTCCGTGTGCTTGTCCAGCCAATGCACTGCCAGCTTGAACGCCCGCATCCGTTGGCGATACTCGCGTTTCCCGATTCCGGATGGTAGCTCGACCAGTCGTAGGAGATTACGCAGAGGCCGTTCCTCCTCCACGTAGTTCCTGATCAGGTCTCTGTAGTACGCCGCCAGCCCGAGGAAAGACTGTAGACTCGCCGCGTTTAACGGCCTCGGCCATTGTACGATTGTCGTCAACTTCCCCAAGTCCGGTGATACACCATCCGGCCCACACATCGACCCCGCGTAAACCGCCTCCGACATGAACAACGCAGTCTTGGGAGCTGAAAGCGAAAGGTCCGTCTCGCGCATCGTCTCGAAGATGACTCGAAGTCTGTTGTACATCTCCTGGAACTGATCAGCAGCCGTTCCACCGTCATCCATGAAAAGCTCCATTATGCTTGCACTCGTCAACTTCCACAGACGCTTCGCGACCATCCAACTGAACGCAGTCGGCGCATCCGTCAGCCCGAATGGCATTCGCGTGAACGTGAGGAATCCCCGGCTCGGAATGAAGAAGGCCAGATACGGTTGTACCGCTTTGTCCACCTCCAATGCAAAGAATCCCGACGCAAAGTCGAAGACCGAGATATATCGATGGCCCGATAGTCGTCGCTGCTTGTCTCGTATGTCACCTTGAGGCATCGGTACGACTTTCAGTATCTTGTTCAGCTCATGGAAGTTCCCGCAAATACGCCATTTCGGATCGCCTCGTACGTGCGGCTCGCTTCGCTGGTTCCTCGGCGGCAAGCTCTCGAGCGGTGGTCGGCCATTCGCTATGCACTCATCGTTGAGCTGGTGTAGCAGGTCGTCGAGCGTGAACCCCGCGTCCTGTTCCTTCTCCACCAGCCTGACCGGGTTGACACACTTCACGTCTTGCGGTTCGATGGTGCGGACGATCCCTGCGAGCAACCATTCGTCGATTTGACGGTTAACGTCGACCGCCTGAGCATGTGTAAACGGCCTCTGTGGTACGACTCCGGTGCTGAATTGGTGGTCTTCCGGGATCCTAGGCGAGTACACGTCCCCACGTACGGCGCGAACCTCGCTAACGTTCAAGGCCCACACATCTGCGAATTCCGCAACGAGCGCTCGTATTAGGTCCCGCTGCTCGTCCGTAATGTCGTTCCCGATCCTGACGATACGAAGTAGTTCCTCGACTCGGGCTGGGTTGAATGGGTCCGTCGCGCGTGTGTAAATGTCGGCTTTGTCCTCGACGATGGAATTAACAGCTCGCCACTCAGGAACAATGTTAAGAAGAACTCGCCTCGCGGGGGTATTCGCGCACGATTGAACCCCCGTGTAGGCTGCACGCGTCTCCGCGTCAGCGTCCAGGATAACCACCTCGCCGTCCTCGGGAAGAACATTCTTGACAATACAATCAGCGGCAGGGTCCTCGAGTGAGTCCAGATTTGAAACTCCCCTCGTGGGGGTGCTCGCAAACGAAACATCCCCCATTAAAGAACCCGCTCCCACAAAAAGCCGCCTCCAATCCAAGATCGTCGTGTTATCGCGTTCCACATCCCTTTCAAATCTGTCCGCACTTGAAACCTCAAGAAATTGATTAACCGCAAACCATTCCGGCAGTACGTCAAGAAGAACTCGCCTCGCGGGGGTATTCGCGCACGACTGTACCCCCGGGAAGGCTGCACGCTTTTGAGCGCCAGCATCGTTCTCCTTCGAGTCGTCCCCGCTCGTCCCTGTCGCTCGGTCGTCCACAATCCTCGAACCCTCGACCAATCCATTAGCTGCCAGCCATCCCGGAAGAATTTCAAAAAGTACTCGCCTCGCGGGGGCATTCGCGAACGAGTATACCCCCGTTGAGGCTGAACGCGGTTCGGCGTCAGCGACCCGTCCATCGAGTGAATTCTCCGCCTTGATACGCTGCTTGGACTTCAATTTCGCCTTCGGTTTTGATTTCTTCGCGCGTCGCATCTTCCAAGCTGGCGTCAAATCTGCCCCGACTTTGTGTCCATCAGCGGCTCTCGAGACTATGGTGGAAAGGACTGCCCTCGCGGGGGGATCCGCGCACGAATTCTCCCCCGTTGAGGCTTCACGCCTTGCTGCCCCTCGAACAGCTTCCCCATTTGTTGTCCTTCCAATCCTTCGCCTCGGGTTTTGGTTGTACAATGTCGCCGTTCGACCTCCCGCGTTAATCGACACGACATCGTTCCGCATGTCGTGGATGGCTCCCATTTTTGCCTGGAGCGACTTGCCGAACAGGAAGTCCCAGTGTCCACCGCTATCAAACACCTCGAAACTCCCTTCGACGCGTACACCATCGACCTCGATCCGGCCTTCCCAATGCGCCTGCGACGGAATGACGGATCCGTCCGCCATACGTAGGTGCTTCTTTGGCTCCATTATCGTCCCCAAGCGGTGTCTCACCCTCTCGAAAAACGCCGCATCCATAGCTTCCACCATCGCCCCACTGTCGAATGACGCCAAAACTCGTACTTTTTCTCCCCGTGGGCTCTCGAATATCGTCCAGTGCATGAAGGAGGTCGTCGAACCCGAACGGTCCACCGAGTATAGATCAACAGTCTCAATTGACGAAAGACTATCAAGTACACAAGATGAATCGCCCGAGCCGCCAATTCGGCTGGGACTTGTGACTACGCGCTCGCCGTCAGCCGTAGTCAACCTTGAAAATCCTGCTCTCCCTCGTCATCCGCCTCGTACCACGGAACTCCCGCGACCTCGACCATATTCACCGCTGGCGCCGTATTCGTCTTCCCGAGCCAAGTGTGGCAAACCGCGCGGAAGGATTGTTCCAGGGATGGGAGAACCGTCGTCGGGCAAGGCGCGTTACGATGATATGGTGTTGTCTTTCCGCACTTGAAACATTCACCACTGCAAGGAGGCGCCGTTCCCGGTCTCAGCGGATAACCCGTCCGCTCGAGTTGGACCTCGCTTCGCGAAATGTTCCCGTTCAGTCGGTCCCATCGCGCGACTTGAGCTTCGTACTCGACGTGTCCCGCAGGTGTATCCGGTGCTCGCAAAGCAATCGTCCGTGCAAGGACTTCGCGGAGGGCGTTCTTCTCCGCCTCGGTCGCATCCTGGCGCACTCGTCTACGCCCACCCGTATTCGCGTTCGGAACAGCAGGAGCAGGACCCGGGGGAGGAGCGGCGGGAGGCACCAAGGGAGGAGCTGCTGGGGGTACGGCAAGGGGTTTCATGGGAGACATCCGCATCGTCTGCATTTGGCGCTGCAGCGCGTCGATTTGGTCCTGCGTTGCCTTGCTCGCTTTGTACATGTTGACCGCGCTCTCTACCGTCGTATCCGACAATCCTTCGAGTGCTGTGATCATCGCCGTCCAATTCGCCGGCATCGCGTTCACCGCGTTTGCGATAAGGTCGGGCAGGGCGTGGAAAAATTCCCACAAACCGACGTCCTCGCTCGCTGCCTCTGCCTCGTTGACCTTGTCCTGCAGACGATGGATAAAGTTGTTGATTGGGGGAATGGAGCGGCCGTGGATAACCGTCGCTGGCTTCGCGAGCTCCGCCATGTCGATACGCATCGCTGTCAACTCCGCGCGGGCTTTTGGTTTTGGTTTCGCCACAGCCGTGACCGTTTTGAAGCGTGTCTCGAACGCCGTCACAAACTCAGCCCAAACCGTACTCTGCGGCGGGGTGAGCGCCTGGAACCACAAATTGGCGACAGTCCCATCCCGGAAATGGTTGCCACACTCCTCGATTTTCTCGGCGTCGTTCACGACACTGTAGACACGGAAGAAGGTCTTGCAAGATTTAACGAAGTCAGGTGCGGTGTATGTGTCGACGTTTCGGTCACCAGTGAAGAACGGAATAGTCGCCATAGCAGGTAGACGACGACGAGCTTGGGGAGGGGGGGCAACAGCAGAAGTAGTTGATGGTAGAAGCAGGTGGGCAGGACCAAGTGAAATCGAGCTTCGTCGCGGTCTGGACGCGATAGGTGATTGTGGTGTCCCGGGACTCGAGACGGTGCGCGAAATGGGTGTGAGGCTCAAGGAGCTGGAGCGGGTTCTCTGCCTCTGGGGCTTTTCCGGGGTCTGGGGCGCCGTGGCGGTCGTACGAGCGCGTCGCGGGATGCTATCAACGCGGTATCGCTCGGCAAAGGATTTCACAGCTGGCAGCGGCCGTGGACGTAGGTCAGGCGCCAGCTCGTCGCGGTTCTCGGGTTCTCGTTCTCGGTCTCGTTCTCGCTCACGTTCTCGGGCTCTCGGGGTAAAAGACGCGTAGCAAGTCGACTGTGGCGATCAGGACTGATCCTAGGCGTGGACTAGATCCCACTCTTGTCACCAGATGGACTGGGCGGAGATCGGCGGAATCGGCTGGGGCTGGGTCAGGAGACCCTCCGACGACGTGGTGGCTGCGAGGAAAGGTGATGATGATGACATCAGCTACACACGATCAGGTGCTACGACTATCTAGAATGGCCATAATCTACACTACGCGCTACGCTACTCGCACCTGCCGCCAACCACCACCACACCCATGCAGCTCCAATTTGCAGTAGGGGTCGCGTGTATACGGGCTCCACGTGTGCAGCGTAGGGACCTCGAGCGTAAAGATGGCGGTAGTCGAAACGATGACGGCAATGGGCGATTCTCCGCAAAGATACTGTAGAAGCTTCGGTGTCTGGATAGCCATGTTCCAGCCCACGGGGCGCTGGATGAGATTGTGGCTGAAGGTGAGCAGGATGTCGGGAATTCTGTCCACCGATGAGCTGAGGCGGGTGAAGAGCGCTTGGAGACGGCGTAAGTTCTTCGATCCACAGTTGGAAAGGGGGGCCCGGGGGAGGTATTCAAGTTTATCGAGTGGAGAACGTTTGTCAGAGAAGTCGTCGCGAAGCGCCAATGCTAGGCGGAGTGCGCGTAACGCTTCGGAGGATGTGATAGATACAGAGCGGGAGGAAAGACGGATGTTGTTCTGCAAGAGCAAAGTCTCCTTTGCCAGTGCGTAGAACCGCCTGGAGACCCTGGCCAGCATGTGCAACGTTTTGTCGTCCGCTGCAGCCAAAATCTCTAGGAGCAACTCGGTAGGAAGAGAGGGAAGGATGGAGAGTGAGACTGCTGGTCCCCTGTGAGTCCGAGCCCACTTGACGAGACGCGACATGGTGGTCAAGACGAAAGCTGTATTGCCATTGCTGACTTGCGCCATCACTCGACCATTTGATCCGCCGTTTTGATTGACGTGAGAAAGACTCGATTTTGCTCTGACCACCATGAGCCGCAGCCTCGACTCTCCGCCAGACGAGGTCATAAAACGCATCTTCTCGTTCATATTGCTCCTTGAATCGTCGCCCCATGCTGGGCTTCGGATCGCAGGGCTAACCCCTCGATGGCGACAGCTGGCGCTGAGCAGTCCATTCCTGTGGAACAACCTGCTCCTCAGCCATGACAGGGAGCCGTCTGTACTTCAGGAGATCATTACGCGCTCGCAGTCGCTTCCCCTCGAGGTCGAGATACGTCTCGAAGCATTCCGATTCCGCTTCCAAACAGAATACACAGAATCCTTGGACATTCTTGTGTCCCAAATCCATCGGTGGCGATCTTTCACGGTGTTTGCCACCAATCCTGTTCTACACACGATACGGAATCGGATTCAGGGTGTTACCATGCCGTTGCTAGAGCATCTCCAACTCGTCCAGACGGACAACGGCCAAATCCAGCATCTTGGCCCGCTCATATTCGACTCCACCGTTTTCCGCTCGCTCCATCTGGAGCGTACGATGATATATGCCGAGGATTGCACCATGCTTGCCGGGCTTACCGACATGAAGCTCATCGAATCGTCCCTCGCGATGCTCGACGAGAACAAATTACTCTCACTCGAATACCCCGGAGCGACCACCCATCCTCGTGCGCCCAGCATGACCAGGCTGGAACATCTTCACCTTGACTCCACCAACCCCACTAGCACGACAGACGGGCTTCCATACTCTCCTGCCTTCGACCCAGCCAACATCACCTCCGTATCGTTATTTCGGCTGGTCGCACCGTCTTTTGATGGCGTTCAGGCGCTTTCGCGCTTCTATGGAGTTGTCCTCCGCTCGCCCTCCCTTCGCATCCTCTCCATCGCGGACATTCACGGACACGCACTGGTGATGCTTCTCCCAGTCATCCGCTCGCTCCGCTTCCCGCCGCTGCAACGCCTCTCGTTTACAGAGATTGACACAGATGGTATCGACGATCGTGTGGTTGATGCGTTCGCTGCTGGTGTTACAGAGCTCGTACTGGCGAAATTGGACTCTGGACCGTTTCTCTCGCGGAGGAAAATGTGGCTAGGCCTGGAGCGTTTCGAGATCGATGGCGTCGAGGTGTGATAGCAGTTATTCGATGTAATCTACGCGGTTCTACGGTCCACGCGCGCAACGTCTACACTGGTGCTCCAACACCTCATTCTCGTGCGCTTTGAACTTGAGACACTCGCGCTGGAGCGAAACTCAAAAGCAGTTGACCATCATTTGGTCGTTTCCACAGGCGGTCGGAACAAACTCAAAATAGCTCTACAGCCGTGGTGATGGGGTTCGCGAGGCTGTATGCACGGCCTCGATGCTCTACAGCTTTCGGAACCCGCTCATCCTCTCCCCACCTACCCCTTGCGCTGGCTGAAATGTTCAAGAGCTGCAACAACTTCACGATCAGCGGGGGGACATTCCATTACACCGTGACCTCTCAAACCAAAGGTGCGCTCTTCTCTCTTGGTACCACTCACTTAACATTTCTGGGCAGAGGAAGATTTCCGAAGGATCCGCCTGGGGGATATTCACCTCGTGAAGTGCTTGGACGAGAGAGTGCTTATTGAATACCACCCGGAGAAACGCGGTCGGATTGGGCAGAGACCGGTGGTTGTGGGGGTTCGGCGAATGTATCGCGCCAACATTTTCGGGAGCCAGGCGCCATTCACTGTTGTGGCCTATGAAGGTCCTGGAGCAGAAGCGGTTTGCAGTATTCTGTTGAATTCTAGTACTAGTATTCTGACTGTTCCCTAGCGTCAACGGCAGGCCCTGGATATGCAAGTTCGCTTACCGCGGTGAGACCTGTCGCAAACTCCGTATTATGGCTAAACCTTTTAGGCGACCACATCTCATGCAGCTTTTCGGGGTTACGACGACGCCGAACTTCTCTGCCTTGACTTACCACGGCGGTGCGTGTATGTACCCCCGCGAAGTTCTGCAGTTCACTGAATGTCTTGCAACAGATCTCATTCCCTGCAAGCTTGTATTTTTAGCATGTACCTCCCACCTGAACAAGACTATATTTTGGTATCTGGTAAGCTTGAAGTTGTCATCAACAATGGCTAGTCTCATTACCGTTTCTAGTTCCAACTTACGGTGCGACTCAATCTCAGCCCTTTTCAAAATGCAACATATCACTGCAGATGCACTGGTCTTTCCTCGACGATTGCTCTATCGTTATGTCCACCGGAGCCATCTCCGTTGAAGTCGGACCGCACAAAGCCCACCGCTGGAAGAACCAACTACCACAGCATCACCACAGCGTAACACTGAAGGATTGCATGGAGCAGGACAGTCATAAGCTCATGGATCGCCTTGCGGTGGATGATGTCTTGAATGCCCTCTCCAGATGGTCTTCATCCAAGCTACGAAAGCCGTCTTATCCCCAGGATTCTATAATATATGCCGGCACAGTGTACCATACAAGGGGGGGTCCAAAGACGCTAACGAGCGACACTCCCTTCAAGACTTGCTCCTTCAGGATCGCAAAAGTGGATGATGATTGGGAAACCACTAAGTTTCTCAAATCAACTCGCCCTGACTATTCAAGGTGAGTATACCATTCTACTTGGCAATTGTCAGATTGATACAGCTAGCAGAGTTAAAGATCTCCGGTGGGTGTTTTTGGCCACTCCCCACTGGCCACTGCACTAATCAAATTTGTTCAGAAACCTTCTGCATCCTTGGGGCGGACTTGAATTTTGCATTGGACCAACAAAACAGCGGGAGACAGAACTCGTCCTGAGCTGGCTCTCCCGAGCAAACACGATTTTCTGCGCGGGGAATGTCCAATGTTCGTCACCATACCCTAACAATTTGGCAGTTTTGACGATTCACATACAAAAGCTGAAGACTTCTGTGCGTACTGTCGACAACTCGACTGCTCTACTAATCCAAATGATACAGTCCTTACGATTGGACTTGTTACCAGGTACCGGACGGTATTATCAGATTGTGATATTACTCTTCGAGGGACGTTCATGGCTGACGACGCACCTACGGAGGATCTCTACCTGTTCTTAAAGCGGCCTCGGAAATATCTGCAGGATGGAGGACTGGCCATCGAACTGCCTTTTGATCTTCTCACTGGGCAGCTAGCATACTTCTGGTCCATCCACCCCGACGGAAGGGAGCCGTTGACTGCAACTGATCTGGACAAATATTATCCGCCTCGTGTCAAGAGTGAGATAGAGGTCTGGGGATACTCGTGGTCGGAGGAAAAGTACCAGCTAATAGCGGATGTTATGCGCTTGAGAGGGTACGATCCAACGACGCGGGACTACGCTCGAGAACACGGAATGCTGGAGCCAATTTAGATCTTTCATACTGCCGAAAAACCAGTATGGAATTCGACTTTGTTTCTGAACACTACTCACTCCCGCCTAATAGAACTAACATTTTCGTCCCGCCGCATCTCTAAAAAACCTGTATTTATGTAGAGCTCAACGTATATACCCCCAAGTTCATTTCAGCGCATGTATGCTGAATGCTTATCTCAAAGAAAAGAGCAGGGAAAGCGTCGGGCAACAAAGGAGTGTTGCCAACTGTTCATAGAGTACGCTCAAGCCCAAATCTGATTCAGTCTACCTCAATACCCAAGTAAGCCTACACGAAGATCCGCCAAAGTAAGTAAGTAATAAACAACGTTTGTATGTAGCCGTATTAAAACGAGCGTCGCGAGCCTTCCGCTCTCCAGTTGTGATTACAAGTACAATCCAAAGATGAGAAGAAAAAGTACGGTGTTACATCCCAAAAAGAAACAAGTAACAGAAGAAAGAGGGTGGAAACGATTACAATATGTACGTGGTGTTTGTGTTGCGGTTATACTTTGTTAGTGTAGGTTCCACGCAGACTTGACGAGGTCGGCGGCGCGTTCGGCGAGGACGTACATCTCGCCTTGGGGGAAGCTGGCGGGGGCGAAGGGCTGTCGAAGGCGAGGTAATCAGCGTTCGGCCCCAGAGAAGAGGAAGGGAAAGAAAGACGCACCAGGACACTCGCATCGACGATCCTCAGCCCAGTCAAGCCCTTGACCAAAAGCGTCGGGCCCACCACGCCAGTGCTAGCCGAGCTCTTCGAGATCCGCGCAGTTCCCGTGGGATGCTTGATCGAATCCGTGTATGTGCGGATGTACGCCTCCAACGCGCTGTCGCTCGCAAACGCCGCAGCGGTGTCCGGGGCGGGGCCGACGAAATACCCCGCGAATGCGGGTGTGGCGAAGAAGGCTTGGGCAGCGCGCGCAGCAGCCTTCATGGTGCCGATGTCGAATGCGGTGGCGAAGAAGTTGGGGTCGATGGAGGGGGCAGTGAATGCGGAGTTAGAGGTGAGCTTGACGGAGCCGTACGAGGTGGGCGATTGGAGGACGATGCAGATGGAGTTGTAGTTGCCGCCCACGGGTGATGTTTGGCCGGGGTTGGGGAAGAAAAAGTTCATGAAAGCGAGCTGGAAGTGGGGGGACACAGACCCGGCGGAGGGGGTCCCCGCCCGCAGCGGTCATGAGTGGCGAGTTGCTGGGGAGCCGCATGAACCCGATGGTGTTGACGACGGTGTTGCCTGCGGCGAATCCGGAGTGGCTGCCGTCCCACTCTGCGAGCGCGTCTCCAAAGGCCGTGCTGTTGGCGAAGAACGGAGCGAGGGTGGTGAAGTTTGAGTTGACCTCCCATTGAAGGCCGAGGATGGTCTGGTCCTGCAGGTTGCGCCCGACGTCGGGGACATTGAGTACGGTGGGAATGCCCCGCGCTGTGAGGTCGGCGGTGGGCCCAATGCCGGAGAGGAGGAGAATCTGGGGAGTGCCAATCGTCCCAGCGGCGAGAATGACCTCCTTCGAGGCTGCGAAGGCGTACGTGGTCGCTGGGGTAGGCGTAAGCGTTGAGCATGACAGGAAATGGTCGAGCAACGCACCACCGGCGCTCTGAGCAACCTGCACCCCGCGGAACGTCTTGGTCGCCGTCTGCACCAGCTTCGTGACCTGCGTACCAATCAAGATGTCGAGATTGCTACGAGTATTGACGGCTGGATGGATGTAGGCCGACGCGGAGGTGCTTCGCATGCCGTTGCCCACAGTGGTCTCGAGCCAAGCTGGTATAGCGCACGTCAGCAATTGAACGAGAGCAGAGAAGGATAAACGCACAGATGCCGGTCAGCGTTCCCGAGTTAGGATCGATGTTAAATGGGTACGTGCTGGGGAACGCTTGCGTATTCGCGATAACGCGGTTGTCGAGCTCGAAGACCTGGGGGGTGAGCCCGCTCATGACTGGGCCGGTGCCGTGCCAGGCGGGGAGGTATTCGCCGACGTTGGGGCGGCCGTTCCACGGGGCAGCATGCTTCTCGGTCTACCCGCGAAGTGGTTAGCTGCTTCTCACGACCGTGGAAACGCGTACCTTCATGATGTAGGACTTGAGGTTGCTCCATGACCAGCCCGAGTCCCCGGAGACACTGGCAAGGCGGTTGTACTCGTCAGATGATCCGCGGGCGTATATCATTCCGTCTACAGCCAGCCAGACGTCAGCGAATGCGCTACAAGGAGAAACGGAAGGCCGCACTGATAGCGCTGCTCCCACCGAGGACCTTCCCGCGTGGATAGCCGAGTATGCGTCCGTTCATGCCGCTTTGGGCAACGGAGGAGAACTCTGTGGTAGAGTAGGTGAGCTTGCAGTCAACACAAACGAGCAAGCAGTACGCACTCCAGTCGATGTCGGTGCCGACACCAGAGCCGGCGAGAAGGGGCGTGTAGATGGTGTCGAACCACGTCGCGTTGTCTAGCCCGCCGGCCTCGATGACGAGGACGTTTACGGAGGCGACTTCCGACAGACGCGCAGCCACGACGCCACCTGCCGTACCACCTACAGCCAAAAACACGTCAGCTCTGGGCACAAAGGAGACACGGCAAGGTACAACGCACCACCGACGACGATGAAGTCATATCTCTTGATGACCTGGGCGGGCGAGGTGAAGATCTTGCCAGCGCTGACCGTGGAGACGACTGCGAGGAGGACAGTGGCGAAAGACCGAAAGAATGGCGCCATTTGAGTCGACGCAATAGAACGAAGGCGGAGGGGAAGAGGGATGGAACGTAGGAACGGATTCCTTCGGCTTGTTTTTATTTACAGCGTGGGCTAGGCTGAGCCGATGCGTCAATCGCAATTGCGTAGGGTCGCTCGGCAGTTATCGGCGCAAGAGGCAAGCCCGATGTGTGGGCGTCTGCCAGCGCACTTGACCCATCGTTGTCGTGAGAGGGGAAGCATGATGATGGTGCGAAAAGGAAGCTAAGAAAGATCAGGACCCATCAGAAATTTGTCTAAGCGAAATTAGCCGAGATACCGGACGACGGTCGTAACGAGACCCTTGCCAAATTGGTCTCTGCCGCCGGGACAGTCGCAGAGATTCCGCGGAGGCAATAATACGGTCGTCCAAAGAAACTGCAGGGGACTCAGTTGAGGGACCCATATACAAGCAACACGAAAGCTACGTTCAACGGTTGCGCTCAGAAGCAACTTCTCTTCTTTTTCCATCACAAATCACAGAAAAAAAGAAGCCAGGGGCAACATCCTGGCATCGTACCATCCGTCTTAACCCTGCGTTCCTCCTTCTGCCGGTTACGCGCCGTGTTTCGTTGAAATTCAGGACAAATTGGATACTTGGTCTAGTAGTAATACACGGCACGGCCCGGTTCCACGTCGGTCCCACCGCGGAACGCTTTCCCGGTTCATAAAATTACAGTACAACACCGGCCTGGGCCTTTCGGAATAGCTTGGAATAGGGTACTGGGGCTGATTGACGTAGGGCTCTCCGGGCGGCCACAGTTCATACATTAGTCTAAAAGTGCTCTAATCAGGAACGGCGGTAAGTGGGGGCCACGTCGGCAGTCGGGTTGTGCTAGTGCGCTCCTGTGTGCCATGTACAACCTCTCCAGTCGATGGCTTGTACCTGGCCGCGTATCGCTAGTATTTTAAACCGTTTTACCCCGGTGTCCTTGCCCTCTCCGCCGACCGGAAGTCGGAAGTACGGAAGTAGGGCGCACGCGTACGCGCAAATTGTGATCGCAACCGTGCGGCCGCAGCGGGGAATTGGCAGTTAGTTACCACATTGCTAGCGCTGATGCAATCCGAGTAAGGAAAAAGATTTACATCAGGAGATGTTGGCCATCGGCCGACTGGTTTGCGCAGAGTATTTTTCTCTTAGACGGACGGTGGCGAAGTGAAGATCGGAAGCAGGAGTAACAATTCGCAGCGGCGGCGGCGCAGAGACCTGTCGATGGGGGCCGACAACTTTACAGAATCTTGTCGTTGACGGAAATAGCGCACGGTATTCCGTACGGCCTTATGAAAGGCACAGTAGCGAATACTAGTACCTGTTGCTCGCTAAAAGAGCATTCAAGGTAGGGCAAGGCGCTGAGAATTCCGACTATATTTCGCCGTTGGATGTTGGATTGGTTGTTTACGGTGTGTTCGATTGCAGATTATCTTATCTCGTGCTCCGATTATCTTATCAAGAAGTCAGGTGGCGGAAATTTGCGGAAATAGCGGACGATGCTCCGTAGACGAACCAGAAGGGAAAAGACAGCGGGCGCCGTTGCAAGAATCCAGACCGTGCGGCAACCGACTCGCGCACATGGGCAACCGCCAAGAGCCCATCAGAAGGAAGGTCTCGTTCGTTTTAGCGAATCTTCGGGTAACCCGGAACATTCTGCTCCCGAAGCCGAAGCCCCTAAGTCGGGCGCCCGAGCTGCATCTCGTCGTCGATGATCTGGACCACGAAGAGTTGCGGAGCGACGAATTGCGGAGATCTTGCCACGATCCCATCCCATTTGCTGTATCTACGCTAATATCTAGAAAGAATTCCCGAAGAGTATATGTACAGAAAGAACCAGATAATCACCACGCAACGCACAGAAAGCCCAAACGAAACTCGTATGATACATGAAGGGTTAATGAGGGTCTGGGGTGGGCAAGGCAAGCTACAGACTGAGTGTGTGTGCTATGTACGTTTTTATGCGGGGGGTGGAACGGTATATGCAAGGGCGGAATGAAAGAACGCGAGAGAGGAGGCTCAGAGCGCCGAGGGAGACTTTGCATCCGCATAGGGATGCTTGGCATCCCCATAATGTTCTTTCGGGTCGCTCTGTAGCAGCGCGTCAGCGACACCGAGAAAAAAAATACCAGCAGCAAAGAACACTCACATCGGTGGTGACCCGGGTCACCGTCGAAATATGTACCTTCCTCGACACGGCACCGCCCTCGAGGTCCCGTTCGCCGCTTCTAGGCCCTCGCCAGTTCATCTCGTGGGAGCCCTCGCCCGAGTACTGAGCCGCGTGCAGTCCGGACGGGGTGCCCATGATGGCGCGCGTGTTGAGCGTCGCGAGAAGGACGTTCGTGTAGAGCTTGCCGAGCATGAACGCGCTGCGCATGGAGGGGTTAGCATCGAATCGCATCCAGGGAGGGCAGGAAAACGTACGGCGTCTGATGCAAATTCGTCTGCGAGTACAAGATAAAGAGCACTACGTCGACGACGGCGACGATGGAGGTGATCGCTCCCGTCTCGACAACGTGGTAGATGAGCTTGGTGATAATCGAGTCGGTGCGCTTCCATGGCGTCTTCTTCCGGAATTGGGTCAGCTGTGGGAGCGTCAGTTAACGACGCAGGAAGCATAGGAATGAGAGGGACGCACGATAACCAACATGGCGAGCGTGATCACGACGTCGCACACGGCGGCGCCAATTAACCAGACCTTGACGCCGCTCATGAGCTTGAGCAGCTCAGAGACTTCCGTCGTCACAGCGAAGAGACCGTCAGAGACGAACGCAGCCAAGCTGGACATGAGTGCGAGCTGCGGGGTATGTTCAGGACGGATTGTAGCCTGAGGAAATGATTAACTGGCTCACCAAGACGATAAGGATGCAGACGATCTTGGCCCAGATGTGTTCGCCCTTGAGCGTAAATATCCGCCTGCGATAATCGAGGCTCATCAACCCTAGCCCCAAGGCCGAATACGCAACGGAAGACGCACCAAGCAAAGAAGATCTGCACCGATGCGCTCGTGATGCCCGTAAAAATCGGTGTTGCGAGGGACGACCACGGGAGCTTTGTGAAAATCGCTGGGTTGCCCCAGCTGACGACGAGGATCGAGTAGGCGAAATGTGAGGTTACGCCGGTTTGTGCGCATTCAAGAGCGAAGAGGATGTACACTGGTGGGTGGGTTGGGTTAGTGTGTGTGGAGGGGCGCAAACGCAAACGCACCCAGCATCTTGATCCACAAGCGTTCTTTGGGGAAGCAGACGTGGAACTTGTCTGCATCGGCGCTGGTCAGCGGGAGACTAACGGATAGGAAAGAAAAGGATAAACGCACACACTTGCAGCGTCAGCGTGCCTAGTAGAAAAAAAATCGGAACGAGTCAGCATGAAGCGCTGGTGCTTGCTTGCTTGTACAACGTACCTAGCAAAAGCCAGTTCGCCTGCGTCCCGGCAAGCTGCACAGGGGCGTTAGTACCTGGGCTGGTCGAGGCGCGGACAGACGCGGGCGTACCATAGGGGCGGTGAGCACTTCAAATTGCGACATTGGAACTCGACGACGCTGGGAGGACAAGTGGGGAGGGGGAGAAAGGATGCAACCTGGTCCGAGGCTTCCCGGTTTGTTAGGCCTAGGGATTTAAAGGCCAGCGTTGAGGCGAAAGGCAAAGAACCATTGACTCCTGTTGCCGAGAGTGTGACGAGAGAAGGCGGTTAGCGCGACCCTGCGCAATGTAAAAAAATTCGGAAGCATTGGCAAAGTCGGCGCATGGGGATATCCGCGACACAATCTGTGATTGACTGACGTGTTCTTGCTCATCAGTTTCTTCGTTGCTCCTACCAAGAATTCAGGAAGAGGAAGAGTTCCGAAGACGAGAAGCTCACGGTGGAGCACAAGGAACATGTGCACCAGACTCTAAAGTCTAATGCCACGCTCTTCGTGGAGCACGAAGTATTTTTTCTTCGGCGTCGGGTAGTGATCGCAAAATATTACGGCCCCCGTAACGAAACGACTCGGGGGAGACGCCAAGCGGCAAGGCACAAACAGTATTTTACGGAAGCGGCAGGACGCGGCACCGAGGTGTTAACAGTGGCGCAAGGAGGCAATTGAGACTTTCAAGTGCGGTGGCGGACGAGCTGCCTACCATTGACAACGGTGCATACGCCTTCAGTCTAGCAAGAGCGTTGCGCCCTAGGCATAGGCCGAAGACGATCCGAATCAGTTCGGATTTGCGGAACTTGAACGCGGTCACGTTAAGCAGCGGAAGCGACGTTGCTTGGTCGCGTATCTATTCAACGTCAATCAACATGCAGAGCTAGCGAGAAACTTCAACTTGAAATCGCCGCCTCACGAATCCGACCTTTCGACCGGATTATTACCTGCACTTGAACATCCCCCCCTTGTTAGTATTCCGTGCCTGTCGAAGTTGTGGCGATGAAGGTCAAGAGACTCAGGCTCGCGAACTGTATTGCCGCGCAGCGTGTGGACGGGTGGTCGTCCGAGGTGACTTTGTGTCTAGTAGTTAGGCTAGCCCCTGGATTTGAAGAATTGCATCGATCGAGAAGATTGCAGGGAGATACATAGAGATGGCGCGAGACTGCTCATTCAAAGGTAGTGATGATATTTCTTCCAATGAATGCGCACCTCAGAAATACCATTCACTGCCTCGCTGCAGCTACTTCAACGCAACGAACTTGTGTTGGTTGAGATACTTTCCCGAGAGTTTGCGAAGGCAACCATGCAAGACGCTAAAAATAGTGAGAATCTGCCAGGGTAGGACTCAAATAGTGCAAAACGTGAACAAGTGCGCGTCTAACGGTGGCCGGCCGCTGTAGAGTAGAATGTGCTCCTCTGGCCGGTCAAGTTGAATAGCTATCATATAAGTTGAAGGCGTGAGTAGTTGACCTAGAGTTGATTAAGAACGCACGGTAGCTCTCCCACTGGCAGTTCGCTCCTTCTCCGCCTCGTATCCAGAGCATCCGACTCAGCGTCAGGACAAGTACGAGGGAAAACTACGCTGGAGGAGTGTATGTCAATACAGATGCCAGGGCGCACTAAAGCGCTAGAATGTCGTCGCGTCGGCGATAGTTCAGTGGGTCCATGAGCGCAGGAGCTAAGCGGGCGGTCACGGTGATGTGACCCGATTTTCTCCGAGTCACCTCGACAGTGGTCGACATCGACAATGTCGCCGTCTCGATCGACCCCTACGCTCTGGATGCATGCAACTGGCTACTCTAGCTCCCAACCTCGCCCCATCTCATCAACATCTCCTTCCTTTTGACCGACGCTCTCATTTTTCGCCGGCATCCACCACTGCGGACTCGGCGGAGGCCACGATGCAGTTTTCCGACGTGAAAGACAACGAAGGTCTCTTGCCTGATGGCCGGTTGCCACTCTCCATCCGTCGTTGGGGTCCGACAGTCCATCGGGGATGCACGAAGTGAGCCACGTACGACGAGACAGAATGAGTCCGCATTGGTCCGTCTTCAAGTCCACTGCGCTCCGTCTCCACCTCTGACCAACCCCTGTAGGCACCTCTTTATCACTGGGGTCAATCGTCTCGCCGTTCGCGTCATTTCGTAGCTTGAAACCGCCATTCATGTCCCAGTGCGCGATGTGAATCACTCGCGCGCGGAAGCCGAGCTCCAGTGGGAATGCGCTGAACGGGCCCGGAATGGCGCCATGCCAATGGATATACGGCTGAGATTCACTCGTACGTCGTCGTCGTCTGCATCGTAGCGCCTGACCGACAACACTCTAGCCTCGATATCCATCCATTATCAGTCGCACGATGGCCTGGAGATGGCCCTGCCCACTTTCGCCGTCCTATAACCGCTTCCCATCCAAAGCTCACCGCCATTGTCGATCTCACTGTCCACGACCTCGACATTCACACCGTCCCATCTAACATGCCCCCTTCGCCGTTTCGGAGTCTTCCCTTCCCTCTCCGGCCTTCCCCTCGCCTCGCAAATCCTCAGCATGTCTCCGCCGCTGCGAGGTGCCTTGAGATGTGTTGTCGATGGATGCTGCCGGAACGACGCTCCCGAGTACTCCATGCAGAGTCGGGCAGTCTGGAGTCTCGGTGGAGAATGAGGGAGCCGCCAGCGCAATGCCAGCGCAGGCACTTCCCAATGTGTGAGTGCCAGGGTCGGGTCGCGGTGGCTCGCAGACCGCGACCATGCCAGTGGGACACTGGAGCTAGTAGGCCGTACTACACGAACGCGATCCAACGGGCCCCCTCCTCCCTCTTCGCACACCGCAGGGTCATGATGGGAACCATCGGCAGACGTCCTTGCCTTCCTCTCCCTCTTTCCGCCAATTTCCATGCATCGTCACGTCGTCACCTTCGCCGTGACAACTCCTGCCGGCACGATTTCCTTCGCCAATCCTGCACATCCGCTCCCATTCCCGCGAAACTCTCGACCTCCGCTCATGCATGTCTCCCCCACGACCCCCTGCGCTTTTGAGGTCCCATACCGCTGGACGACGACCGACGTTTGGATACGTGGCGTTGCGCGGAAGTGGGGCTGGATCGTAGGGGCGAGCTGAAACTGACGCGGGATATGGAGAGGCTACTCCGCGTCCGGACAGTGTACACTCTCGGGGACGCGCTCGCTGACGGTCACTCCGGGGTGGCGGCGGGCAACATCGTCGTGGACACCCTCGGTCTTCCGCAGCTTCTCAGCGACTCCTTAATCGTCGCCGCCCTACCAGTTTGCGTCTCTGGACCTCTTCGACAACAGGACAACTACGACTCGATCTGCGTCGTCCTCTGGTACGGGACCCGTCCCTCGGATCTCTGCCCCCGCACTACCAGTTCGCCTTCATGAACCTGTTCTTCGGCAACTCCGGCCAAACAGCACCGGGGGCGACAACTAATACGACTCCATCTCCATCGTCCTCCAATCGCCCACGTCAAGCTCACCTCTACCTCCGCATTTTCCAGGGGTACCTTGTCGGCCTCGGATACCGCTACTGCGCTAGCGAGCGACAGCGACAGTGCGTTGGAGGCGTACATCCGCCCGTACACAGATTCCATCAAGCATCCCACGGGAACTGCGAGGATCGTCGATGCGAGTGTCCTGGTGCGTGTTTCCTTTGCTCCTCTTTTGCGTCCCGAACGCTGATTGCCACACCTTTGACAGCCCTATGCCCCCGCCAGCTTCTGCCCAAGGCGCGCTGTACGTCCTCGCCGAACGCGCCGCCGACCTCGTCAAGCCTCGTAGCCTTCCTTCTCCTTCAGAGTATACACCATACTTATAACCCGAGTATAACCACAGCCCACAACAAAACGTACAGTCACATCTCACTTTTTTGCTTTTGCGTCCATCCTCCTTTTCCATTGCTTGTTCCTTCCTGTTTCCTTCCTTTCTTGGGATGTACAGTAGATTATACTGGTTATGGTTCGGCATCACTCCTTTTGTGCCCGACGCTTTCCCTACTACATGTTGTTTTCTTTCAAGTAAAGGACCCTATGCATAATGATACTTATACCCGACAGCACTCGTCTGATAACATACATACGTCGAGCTCTACATAAATACAGATTTTGGAGAGGCGACGGGAGAAAATGGCATCGGAGGTCAGTTCTGCATGTGGGAGTGAACGGTATCATTCAAAAACAAAGTTGAAGCGCATACTGGTTCAGCGATAGTATGGAATATTGGCTCCAGCATTCTGTGCTCTCGAGCGTAGTCCCGCGTCATTGGATCGTACCCTCTCAAGTGCATAAGATCCGCAATTAGCTGGTATTCTCCTTCCCACCATGAGTATCCCCATACCCCTACCGCAATCTTGATTTGGGGTGGATGATATTTGTCCAAAGCAGCGGGAGTCAATGGCTCCCTTCCGTCGGGGTGGATGGACCAGAAGTATGCTAGCTGCCTAGTGAGAGGATCAAAGGGCAGTTCGATGGCCAGTATTCCATTCTGCAGATATTTTTTAGGCCGCTTTAAGAAGAGGTAGAGGTCCTCCGTCGGGGTGTTGTCCGCCATGAAAGTCCCTCTGAGAGTCGTATCGCAATCTGGTAATATCATCTTGTAATTGACAAAAAGATTGGTTGCCAGGACTAAATTGCATTTAGCCCAGCGTGATTAAAGAGTGGCCATACACACAGAACTCTTCAGCCTCTGTAATGTAGGTGATGCATGAAGCAAAATTCCAATGACTAGCGACTGGTGACTAACGTTGGATACTCCCGACCGAGGGGATCATGTTGTTCGCTTGGGAAAGCCAGCTCAAGATGAGGTCTGTCTCGCTGTGTCCTGGTAGACGAATGAAGATGCTGAGTCCCCCAGTTTGCGATAGAAGTATCCACTGGCACTGTTAAGGCACTCGGACCTCCACTGGCATGGTACACTGCGCCGAGATATATTATTGAATCCTGGGGATACGACGGTTGTCGTAGTCTGCGTGAAGACCATCTGGACAAGGCCTTCAAGACGTCATCCACCGCAAGGCGATCCATGAGCTTATGACTGTCCTGCTCCATGCAATCCTTTAGTGTTACGCGGAGCAGTATTCCATCACAAGCTTGTGTTAATGGGTTCTTCCAGTGGCGGGCATCCGAGTTGTTTGCTCTAACTTCAACGGAGATGGCTCCAGTGGACCAAACGATGGAGCAATCGCTCACGGAACACCAGGGTGTCTGCAGCGATATTTTTCATTCCGAATGGAGCTTAGGGTGAGACGCACCACAAGTTTGAACTAGAACGGAAATGAGGATCACTGGAAGTCATTATGAAAGTCAAGCTTACCAGATAGTAAAATACAGCCTTGTTCAGGTCGGGAATACATGCTGAAAATGCAAGATTGCAGGGAATGAGATCTTCGCAAGACGTTCAGCGAACGGAAGAACCCCGTCAGGATTCACGCACCGCCATGATATGTCAAACTTGAGAAGTTGGGCGTCGTTGTAACACCGAAAAGCTGCATGCGATATGGTCGCCTACCAAGCATTATTTTACATTTACGATATGAAATTCGTCAAGAGGTCTGACCGCGGTAGGCGAAGCTGCATATCGAGATCCTGCTGTTTGTGCTACCGCATTGATCAGAAGAGAACAAACAATTCAAGAGAGTATTGCAAACTGCTTCTGCTCCAGGACCTTCATAGGCCATAACAGTGAACGGCGCCTGGCTCCCGAAGATGTTGGCACTATACATTCGCCGAACCCCCACCACTCTCTGCCGTATCCGACCGCGTTTCTTGGGATGGCATTCGACGATTTCACTCTCGGTTAAGCACTTAACGAGGGGAATATCACCCAGGCGGATTCTTCGAAAGTGTTCTTCTACGGAGAACCGTCAAATGAGGTGTTACCAAGAGAGAAGAGCGCACCTTCGTCTTGTGAGATGACTGTGTTATTGAACGTTCCCCCGTTGAACGTGAAGTTGTTGCAGCTCTTGAACATTTGAGTCAGCGCAAGGGGTAGGTAGGGAGAGAGGATGAGCAGGATCCGAAAGCTGTAGAGCCTCGAGGCCGGAACCCCATCATCACGGCTGTAGATCTTTTTTTGAGTTTGTTCCGACCGCTGATGATGGTCAACTGCTTTTGAGTTTCGCTCCCTGGCCAGAGCGAGTGTCTCAAGTTCAAAGCGCACGAGAATGAGGTGTTGGAGCATCAATGGAGACGTTGCGCGCGTAGACCGTAGAACCGCGTAGATTACATCGAATAACTGCTATCACACCTCGACGCCATCGATCTCGAAACGCTCCAGGCCTAGCCACATTTTCCTCCGCGAGAGAAACGGTCCAGAGTCCAATTTCGCCAGTACGAGCTCTGTAACACCAGCAGCGAACGCATCAACCACACGATCGTCGATACCATCTGTGTCAATCTCTGTAAACGAGAGGCGTTGCAGCGGCGGGAAGCGGAGCGAGCGGATGACTGGGAGAAGCATCACCAGTGCGTGTCCGTGAATGTCCGCGATGGAGAGGATGCGAAGGGAGGGCGAGCGGAGGACAACTCCATAGAAGCGCGAAAGTGCCTGAACGCCATCAAAAGACGGTGCGACCAGCCGAAATAACGATACGGAGGTGATGTTGGCTGGGTCGAAGGCAGGGGAGTACGGAAGCCCGTCTGTCGTGCCAGTTGGGTTGGTGGAATCCAGGTGAATATGCTCCAGCCTGGTCATGCTGGGCGCACGAGGATGGGTGGTTGCTCCGGGATATTCGAGTGAGAGTAATTTGTTCTCGTCGAGCATCGCGAGGGACGATTCGATGAGCTTCATGTAGGTGATCCCGGCGAGCATGGTGCAATCTTCGGCATATATCATTGTACGCTCCAGATGGAGGGAGCGGAAAACGGTGGAGTCGAATACGAGCGGGCCAAGATGCTGGATTTGGCCGTTGTCCGTCTGGACGAGTTGGAGATGCTCTAGCAACGGCATGGTAACACCCTGAATCCGATTTCGTATGGTGTGCAGAACGGGATTGGTGGCAAACACCGTGAAAGATCGCCACCGATGGATTTGGGACACAAGAATGTCCAAGGATTCTGTATATTCTGTTTGGAAGCGGAATCGGAATGCTTCGAGACGTATCTCGACCTCGAGGGGAAGCGACTGCGAGCGCGTAATGATCTCCTGGAGCACAGACGGCTCCCTGTCGTGGCTGAGGAGCAGCTTATTCCACAGGAATGGAGTGTTGAGCGCCAGCTGTCGCCATCGAGGGGTTACCCCTGCGACCCGCAGCCCAGCATGGTGAGACGATTCAGGGATCAATGTGAACGAGAAGATGCGGGTTATGACCTCGTCTGGCGGAGAGTCGAGGGTGCGGCTCATGGTGACGAGCAAGTCGATGCTTTCTCACGTCAATCAAAACGGCAGATCAAATGATGGAGTGATGGCGTAAGTCATTAGGGCAATGGCAATACAGCTTTCGTCTTGACCGCCATGTCGCGCCTTGTCAAGTGGGCTCGGACTCACAAAGCAGCAGCTGTTTCACTCTCCATACTTCCTTCGCTTCCCACCGAGCTGCTCCTCGAGATTTTGGCCGCAGCGGACGACAAAACGTTGCACGTTGTGGCCAGCGTCTCCAGACGGTTCTACACACTGGCAAAGGAGACTCTTCTGCTGCGGAATAACATCAGGCTTTCCTCCCGCACTGTGTCTATCACCTCCTCGAACGCTTTACGCGCACTCCGCCTAGCATTGGCGTTTCGCGACCACCCCTATCGCAAACGGCCGCCAGTCCGTAAACTGGAATACATTCCGTGGGGCGACGTTTCGAATGGCGGAGCGAAGAACCTACGTCGTCTGCAAGCGCTCTTCATCCGACTTAGCCCATCGGCATACAGAATCACCGACATCCTCCTCTCCTTCAGCCACAATCTCATCCAGCGCCCCGTAGGCTGGAACCTGGGCATCGAGACACCGAGGCTTCTGCAGTATCTTTGCGGGGAATCTCCTGTGGCTGTCGTCGTTTCGACCACCGCCATATTTACCCACAAGGTCCCTGCGCTGCGCATGTGGAACGCATATACACGCGACCCGTACTCCAAATTGGACATGCATGACGGCTCGAAGCAGTGGGTCCCGACAATCCAGTCCATTGTGACGATCCATTCACACTATCCATTTGGCCCGGGCGACGCTCCTGCGACTATCGGCCCCCGTAAATCGAGGTATCTGACGCCAGACCCTGCTCTGCCTTGGACACTCCTCGTCATTGACAAGGCGAACATCACCACCCTCCTGCTGTCCGTTGAGCTGGACGTCGCCTCGTGGAATGCCATCCTGTTGGACCCAGCGCTCGTTCTTCCCGAGCTGCATACGGTGTCCATTTGGGCTGCCAGTATCACGCCCCGAGCAACGGTCGCGTTTCTCAATCGGCACAGTGAGACGCTCACAACGCTCACATACATGGCACGGGCTGGAGCGGCAGCAAGCAGGAGGGAAGTTATAACTACTCCGGCGACCTGGCCAGAGTTCTCGAAGCTCACGGCACTTGCACATTATGTCGATGCACTCTTCTCATCCGTGGTAGATCCCATGGAACATTTCCCATCCCTCACGCACGTCGAGATCTGGCCGGACGACCTCAGCCGCTTCTATCCAGGACTACAAGGGGCGAGCAGACATCTAGGACTCGATACCCTGACGCTGTGGTCTCTCCTCCAGGAGGACATTCCCCTTCAGTCCGTTCCCTCCACCCACTGGCCCGTATTTCCCAACGTACGCACCCTCGTCCTCAACAAAACCACCGCCCTCTCGAGCGCCGCGCGCCTTGCGGTTCTCCTGGCGAAAGCATTCCCCGCTCTACGAGCGATTCAAATTTTAGATGCTCTTCTACCATCGGTGGACAGAACGGCCACGTCCGCTGAGGAGATGACGCGTTTGAAGAGAGCGTTTGAGAGGACACTTGAGGAAACTCATAGAGGCGGCGTGAGATGTACATTTGAATAGCTTCATGTAGCACTATCTTGTCAAACTTACTTACCGAACAATCCAATTCGCCTCCTTCCTGACCAAGTTATCGACTTTTGAATAATGCCCCATCTAGTCGCGATGCCCGATAGCTCACACCGCAGCCATCATCATCGCACTCGTACGCTGGGATATATTAATGAACGGGTTGCGAGAAGGAGCGGCGATTGTGACTCAGACCGTCTGCATGCAGTCCGACTCGGAGTCGTCATGTCCGAGTAAGTTAGGCCTCCGTAGATTCCGCACTTTTGCCGGGTTGATGCTTACTGTACTATTCAGATCACAAGTTCGCGTAATGTGTAAGACCGACCTTTGAACCAAACCTCTACAAATGTGTAATGCGTAATCTGCGATTTTACCATCAAAATCTTGCCAAATTAGGCTAAATTCCATCAAAATTTTCGGCCGGCGTGACGCCGGCCGTCCATATATAGTAGTTTGTCACTGATGAACTTGTGACACCGTAAGTTTAATGCGTAATGCGTAAGACCCCCTGAACTTATGATCTGAATAGTACAGTAGACTCGGCGATTGTTTGGAGAGACGGTTGCCGCAAGTCTGAGCGAGATCCGTGCAATTCGTGCCGTCAGACATGCGTGTCGGAGACAGTCGTTGGAATTGACGCGGCGTCACGCGAATCCTTATATAGTAACTACCCACGTGAGGTCGGAGACGAGGTCCGAATCGGATCACAATTGCATCACGATGCATGATGGCCGGCCCTTGACTTTCGACCCTCACCGCCGCGGCGTCCCAAATCGACCGCAGCTCAAGGAGCCACTGCTGCGCCAGATCCATCGTGACAGCACGATATGCCCGCTTGCTCGCCACCACCCAACTAAGCCGCCTCGCACGCAAAATTGCGTTTTATCTCCGCTCCGTCGACTCACAAGGCAAGGCCCAAGATGACAATTAGCGCCAAGAGTAAAGTTTGAGGGTAATCCACTGCGGCAGCGGAGCTTGGTCGGTGCCCAGTCCATACAAAGAGCTCGAGGGACCTAGTAAGTACGTGCCATCCTTTTCTTTCTCGTCTCTTTTACGATGAACCGCACCCAGTTTGCCCTCACTGTGGCGGTCGGCGTCGCTGTCTACGCGCTCGTCCTTCGCAAACGTCCATCTTCCTCCTCGAAACGACTCCCGCTCCCTCCAGGCCCACGCAGGCTCCCCGTCATCGGAAACCTACTCGACCTCCCGGCGAAGCATCCTTGGAAGACATACATGGCGTGGTCAAAGGAGTATGGTGTGTGGTTTCATCTCCATATGCTGTAGACCACCAGCTGACGATGCAGACTCGGACATCATCCACCTCGACATCGCCGGCCAGTCGATAGTCGTTCTTTGCTCCACTGAGGCAACGGACGACCTGTTCGAGAAGAGGTCGTCTTTATATTCTGACCGGTGAGTGAATATGAATTTTCACTCGAGGCCGAATATGACCACTTTCAGACCCGATTTCTTCATGCTTGTTGATCTCATGGGGTGGGACTTCAACATGGGTACGCTGCGATATAATTCTGGATACTCAATCTCATGCCCTGCTTCATTTTAGCAATGATGAAGTACGGTACGATCTCTGCAATCTTATTTTAATCCACGACACCGAGCTGTCTCCTCTTCAGGCGATCGCTGGTGAGTTTCCCGTCTATGGAGAATGCCTTATCGAATCTCCAACCCGCAGGCGTGCCAACCGACGTCTCTTCAATGCCGCATTTACCCCCAAGGCCTCTCTTGCGCACCGCCCGCTTCAAGCTGTCGCAACGCAAAAACTTCTGCGCCGGCTCTTGCGCACCCCGGACGACTTTCTAGATCATTTCCGCCAGTACGTTGTTCGTTTACGGCTTGGGTAAATCGAAAACACATACAGCTGGACCGGTGCGACTACGATGGAGATTGCATATGGTATCCACGTCCAAGAGGAGGGTATCGATCCCTACGTGAAGCTCGCGCAAGATGGTGTGCATATCATGGCAGCCGCCGGCGTCCCTGGGAAGTACCTCGTTGTGCGTATACGTTTGCTACATACATCCTCTTGCACTCATGACCGTCCCACCCAAACAGGACTCCCTACCCTTCCTCAAACACATCCCCGCCTGGTTCCCCGGCCCACTCGCGCAATTCAAACGTGACGCAAAGAAATGGCGGCCATTCGCAGATCGCATGGGCGATGTCCCTCTCGCCTACGTAAAAAAGCAGGTGGTGGGATCTTTTTGGCTTCCCGTTCTTCTTCTGGGTTGAATAGAGGAACAGAATGAGGGCACCGCACCGCCGTCCTTCGCCGCGGATGCCTATGCGGCGCTCAAGGCCGCCGAGTCGTCCGGAGACGAGCTGTACTTCGGCGAAGACACCATTCGCGGCGCTGCGGGGACCTTGTACATCGGTGGTGCGGATACTAGTTTATCTGCTTTCGTATGTCTACACTCTTCGCCTCTAAGCCCTCCGACCCTGAATCTAACGAACCTCTAATTCAGACCACCTTCGTCCTCGCCATGCTCGCCAACCCCGCCGCCCAGCGCCTTGCACAAGCTGAGATCGATTCTGTCCTGGCAAGTACCTGCCTGCCCACGTATGAGCACATGGAGTCCGGGGAGCTACCGTACGTCGCTGCGGTCGTCAAGGAGGTTTTGCGGTGGAAGAATGTTACACCTGCCGGTGAGTTCCCTCTCTTTACCAAATACAATTGAAATACGAAGAAATATGGACAGCCCTACCGCGCTACACCAGTGTGGAGGACGAATATCGCGGGTATCGAATTCCAGCCAACTCGATCGTCATTGGGAATGCTTGGTGTGTTTTATTTCCTAGCAGTTTCGGCATCACCGCTTCTTATATTCACTGCGCACTAGGGCGATCCTACATGACGAGGTGAGCAACTTGAAGCCTTGGTCCAAGTCGCAGACTAATCATCAGCGTCTACCCAGAAAACCTACCCAGACCCACACGAATTCAAACCCGAACGGTGGCTGCGTCCCGACGGAACGCTCGATCCGAATTTACCCCAGCCGGCGAGCGCGTTTGGATTTGGAAGACGGTGCGTCCAGCATCCATCTGTTTCCCCAGTCCAGTCCTTGATTTTATTCACCAGACTCTGCCCGGGCAGACACATGGCGCAGGCCTCTATCTGGATCATCGTCGCGTCCGTCCTCGCGACGTTCAACATTACCAAGGCGCGAGACGGCGACGGGAAAGAAATCGAGCCGTCGTATGAGTTTGATTTGGGGTTTATCAAGTGCGTTCCGACTGCTTTACTATCTTGTAATTGTATTGAACCTGATGATCTGGTGTCGTATAGCTCCCCGCTCCCGTTCAAGGCGAAGTTCACACCGAGGTCGGAAGCTGCGGTGGAATTGATTCTGGGTGCGGATTCGGATGATGGGACTGGGGCGACTTGAAGGGTATATATGTACATGCGCGGGCGTGAACTCGATAAATGGAGCTCACTTCAAAGCTACTTCAACCTGAATGCGCATCTACGATTTCTACTGTAACCGCGCGGGCAGAATCCTGCTCGGGATGTTCGTTCGATACGGACGTTAGGCCTTCGTTGTTGGTATATTTTTCTGCTCACTTTTGTCTTCTTCTGGTTGGCACTTATGTCTCTTGTGCTTTGAGGCTGTTCTCGAGCAGCCCACAGCCATCGAGCGGATCATGAGTCTTGTATGTGCGTCTGGAAACTGCGAAAGTTGGCTGAAACAAGCCTGACAGTCCGCTAAACGTGCGGTTCGCGTTGGTGCGACACTGCGCGGATGTTCGTTCGAGGCGAGGTCCATGCAATAGAGATTGTTGAGTGTGAGCCGATTTTTTTTTACTCTGCGGATTTCAAGTTATTGGGCCGCATTCTGACCTTGTGCAACTTGACATTAAAAACAGACGGTGTGATCTTACAAGGCTGGAACAACAATGTACAATGGGTACAATATAGGATTACGTCGGAGGGTCGTCGCAGAGTGCTATTTGCGAGTGGTTAAATTTTGCGGTCCTGCAAATTTGACACAATATATTAATGCAAGATTTTATCAGAAAGAGTTGGGGTAAGGGAGCTTCCGGCACGCACCGAGTCTGAGCAGCGTTCAATACAACATTGGAGCACTCCGAAGAGGGCAGGAACAACCAAAAATTAAAAGACATCGCCGAAGCGAGCAAGAGCGCCCAAAAATTGACACCACCGCAGCAGCAGAGACAGATACACGGGTTAGGGTGCACACTAGACCCGCGCTCCGCGAAAGAGAAGAAAATGTCGACGCGCCATTCCACCTGGATCCCATCACACGCCTCGTAGCGCTGGCCCTCGACTCACTGCACGGAAATATTATAAAGAATCTGTCGTCGCAATCGAGTCTCAAGCGGCTTCGATCTGACAGAGAGTACACGCGTACGCCGCGACGCCCGGCGTCGGCGCCCTACAGACTGTCCACGGTCGCAGTCGCACCGAGCAGAAAGAGGGAAGCGGTCTCGTAGAATTCAAATCAGTATGCCTTTATGCATACCGAGTATGGTCAGGAATCGTTCCTTGACCCTTCGTGCAGGATATCGACGGCAGGATGATGCGTTCGTACACAATCATCGCAGGGCGGCAGGACGACGGTAACACGCCAGCCGCTCTGGGCGCCGATAGCAGGCGGTGGGAGATAGAGTGGGTGGGAGTAGACATCGAAGCTGGCGAGTGGAGCGACTCGGAGACAGAGAGCATTGCTCGCAAAGAGGAACGACGGGCCGCTCTGTGCGTGGCGAGCATCGCGGACTTGCAGCCGTGGTAGGAAGGAAGCTGCAGCGTGGACGTCACTGCCGGTCACGGTGAAGAAAATCCTTTTCGGTTCGGGTAGTTTCGGGATCCGCTCCGGATGACGGCGACTTCGATTAAGGCATGAGGCAAGCGGATGACTCCGGATGTATCTGTTATCTGTTATCTGTTATCTGTATGGCGCTCTTTTTCGGGAGCTTAGGGATAGTAAGAAAACTCTTCTTGAGCCGGACCAGATTCAACCCGATTCAGCCTACCTCGGTCCTCGAGGCCAGAGAAGTATATACGAGACCAGTGGGAGTGGGACTGGGCGAGTCCCACTCTTGGCGGGTGAGTTCCACTGATCTCTGCGCCATCAGTGGGACTTGAGAGCATAATCTGACGTTGTGCTCAGTCCCACTTGACGCTCACATCAATGCCATCAACTGTGCCGCTCACTGCCGGTAGGGGAGTTTTTGAGGAAATATGACCGGACGGGACGGGTGATCTGGAGTGCGGGGGAGACCCCCGCAGACCCCCCTGCGCTCGCCGCGGGGCCCACTGCGTGGTGCTTCCGCTCGCCGCGGGGCCCACTGCGCGGAGCAGCATATCGGCACTTATGCGGCATCTTTGATCGGCTGCGCGGCAACCAACGATCTCAGCAGCTAAGCGAGCGCTAACCGACGTGATGAGTGGGACTGGCGCTCTATCAGTGGGAGTGGGACTGGCTGCCGAGTCCCACTCCCACTGGTCTCGTCATCCCTCCCAGAGAAGCTGACCCATCGAGGCCAATGATGAGTTGTGCCCTGCATATAACTTACTGGTTGCTTTTCCAGTGCACAGCAGATATTTCTTTGGAATGCTTTCCAGACTGAAGGGGAATTATTCCAATGCTCCAAAAAAAGAAATCAAGTACCAGTTGTGTACAGCCTCAACACGTGATCGCATCCCTCTTTGCTTCTGACCATCATCTCGCAACATGAATATTGCATGAATCGTCGTTATGGTCGCTCAACTCTTTTCGAAAAACTCTTGGCGCTTGAAACCTCAGGCACCAGCATTCATCCGCAGCTGAGGTGGACGGACGGCAGACGGTATCAATCAACCTCAAACTAGACTCAAGCCTCAAGGTCGCTCTTGGAGTCTTGGCACGTCCTCAAGCATGGAGACTCTGCCCATGGGACTTATCGTCTGTGTACTTCCTGTATCCACTGGTATCGTCTCCCTGAGCCTGCGATGAAGCTGGCGACGACTCGGACAAGCACTGTCCGAGTCTTCCTCCCGTAACCGGTACCGCAGTGCGCACACCCACAATTTACCACCACCGCCTGTGAACATCCAGGCCCACGCGGATCCTGGCAGTCATGAACGGATCATGGGGGATGAGACGGGCCAAGAATGCCGGAGGGTGTCAAATTAAAGAGACTAGGCCGACGCGTAACTTGTTTCTGTTTGCGGTCTTGGCTCTCCGAAATATTCTACCAAGGCCATAATGCCGGCCTGTTGGTCCAGTAGCTGGAAGGTATGGCGCCGTGGATTTCCCTCAGGCTGGTTTGTCTCGCGCAATCCTCCCTTGAGAGCTAGCTACTAACCGTTGCCTTCCTCCCTGTAGACACGCAGCACGCCCACACAAGGTACTAGTACTGACGTCGGTTGAGACTTCACGTCAGATAGAGGGCGAACATTCAACCATTCAACTCACGCCATCCAAATCGAGGTGTTAATCATCGTAGGACTCCCGAAATCCAGTTAAAAAGCTCGCAAACTCGTTCCAAAAATTCAGCATCCTCCCAGCTGCCAGTGCCTCAGTCTCATACAAGCAATGAAGACCTCGTCTTTCGTCTCCTTCGTCATCGTCGCCGCGGCCAGTGTTTCCGCAGCGTCAATCGACGGCGCCCACGTAGTACGTATACATTTCTCGCCGATGCGCATGTATGACGCTGACCACGTCTCGCAGGACAAGCGCGCCAACTGCGGAACCGTCGTCTCCCCGCTTTATCGCGCGTATAGCTCTTCCGCCCAGGACCATTTCTACTCGTATGTTCTGTTCCGCCTGATGCGAAGGACTCGGTCTGATCAGCACGTCTATACTACAGCGCCAGCGGCACCGAAGCAGCTAACGCGGGTGGCTTCGTCATCGAGGGCGTCGCTGCCGCCATCTTCGCCACCCAGCAGGGCGATTCGCTCCCACTCTATCGGATGTATTCCTCCGCGGCGAAGGATCACTTCTATACGTCCGTCCTGCAATCCCTGTTCAAGTTGCTCATGTCATATTTAACGCTGCCCCCGCAGCGCGGATCCCGTCGAACGCGACTTTTACCGCACGAACAATGGCTATGTCCTCGAGAACACCGCTGCGTTCGTCTACACCACCCCAGTTTGTGGTGCTGTTCCGCTCTATCGTCTGTATGCGGCGAGTGTCAAAGACCATTTTTATACTAGTGAGTTTCTTTTTCGCTCCTTTTGATCCTTTCCCGTAGCTGTTCCTCGTCGTCCGTCCAATAATTAACGATGGTTATAGCCTCGGTGAGCGAACGCGCCCGCACAATCGCTCTCGGGTTCGCCGACGAGGGGATTGTCGCGTACGTCCCTGGGCCGGGGGTTACCGCGCAGGATAGTCCCCAGTCGGCGTGCACGGTATCCTAAAGTACGGGTAGCTTGTAGTTTGTCATGGGCAACAGAAAGGCAACGAGTTTAATAATCAAATTATGCGTTTAAATCGCGGTCCCGTATAATAAGGATGGGCTCAAGAGTCAAGATGACCAGCATATCAAGCCACCGGCCCACCGATAGATACTGTTTGCCCGTAATGCATCAAATACCCTCACCGCGACGATCCTGAACAAACCCATCTCGTCCATCGAACTCGCCCAGCATCACTCTGCGTTGCAACCCCATTTCAACATCCTCCTCCTCCACTCCATGGAAAACCTCCGTCATCCCGCCGGCCGACGCCGCCGCCATGAGCAACCACGGGTCGTTCGGATCGAAATCGGCATGGTTGAGCGGAACACCGTGGTTGTAGTATTGTGCTACGAGCGCAATCGCAATGGTCGTGAGGGCGAAGAAGAATATCGGGATGAGGACGATGCTGCTGGTGGTGGTTTTGTATTGCCAGCCGAGCGTTTGGACGGTGACGAAGCCTGTCATGGGGCGGGTCTTGTCGGCGGTTAGGGTGTTCTGAGACGCTAGGTAGCCTGCCAGCCGATTCTTGACGATCTATGTAGAGAGGGTTTGTTCAGATGAGAGAATCTTCGAAACAGGGAGGGATCCTTACCGTCCCAGTGAGCTCAGTGATTCCTTTCATGTATGCCTCCAAGGTTCGGGCAAACACGTCCACTGAAGAGCCGCTCTTGCTCCCTTGGTCCGTAGTCACAGACAGCAGCGTGTCTCCGACGATGTTGCCATTAGACCCCTGTGCATATCCGAAGGTATTCTTCGTGGCATTGAACGCCGCATAGCCCATAGGTCCTACATTAACAAATGATGTTCCCTGTTGCAGCTGCGCAGTCAAAGCCGTCGAGGAGGAGTAGTTGGCCACCATATCGACGACATCGGCGCTCATGGTGCAGATAAAGTCGCCTGGGTAACGTCCTTGTGCGTCAACAATGGCCGCTGGATATGTTGAGTTTAAAACGGATCATGCATTGGAGCAAGAGAAATCGCAGGACGCACTGAAGGTGGGCTGACCAGCAGTGTCAAACGTCTCACACGCAACCATGGAAAGTGTGTTGTTCTCGTTATCCGTCAGAGACACTGCATCAGTTTGTCAGGGGGAGGTAATTGCACGACGAGGAAGAGGCGGCGCACATTGATCATTGCCGCACGATGTCGAAATGTCCCAAACAAAGAAATCTCCGAATGGAGTCGCCTTGCGCGACACTGGTGGGAACACGTTTTGAAAGGGCGAGTATTGACAAGAAACATTCGCTGAAATTCCCTGCTGGTACATGACCATGATAACGTCCGACATATTGGTCGATGGTGGAAATGGCGCGGTATTGATGACATCGAACAGGTCAGGCTGGCTTGAACCGTCGCTCGTCCTCAGCTGAACGGGGAGTATTCCACCTGCATGTTTATGGGTTGAATGAAACATGCAAGTGATATAGCAACGCACCAGTAGAGACGGCATGTGTGTATCCCGCAAAATCGAGGATCGCGGGATGTCCAGTAGAGAAAGAAGTTGCGGAGGACGCGCCGCTTCCTAATAGGCTGGGGAGAATCTCGATGTCATTCACTATGATGTGTTCAGATCGTAGCGAAGAAATACGAAAGGTTGTACCGAGCGGATATAGGATATTGTCCCAAAGATTGCGAATGTCGGTTTGAAGGGAGGAACTGTTAAGATCCAGTTCTACGCCGACAAGCGGTACAGAAACGACGATGGTGTTGGGAGTGAAGAGCGAGGACCAGCTTGTACTGCGTTAGCCAACTTGAACTCACTCGGAGTAACACAAACTTACCTCGGTGTTTGGCCAAGTCCCAGGAGAAAGATGGCCACACTAATGACGACCCATTTGTATTGCCGAGTGACAATGAGCGACTTCTTCGATATCTTCACGCCGAAGCCAAGCATGGAGACGCGGAAGGGACGAGTTAAAGCGACAACGAGTGCATGTCGGACGGCCTGTGTGAATAGACTGAGGAGCTATCAGGCTTCGCCGAAACTAGAAAATCCGAGCACGCACTAGGAAGAAAACAAGGAAAGAGCGTTGGCCAGTGTCGTGAAGGTATACGTCTTGATTTGCGGGTTCTCCTGGAAGAAGGACACTGCGTATTTGCCCATCGGAATCTGGTCTCTGGCACGAACTGCACCGAGGAAACCCAGGGCCAGCACCATGAGCGCGACCTGACCGACGACAATGTATACAGGCCATGCAATGCGCCTGCAGATGGTCGGTCAGATTGCCACGCATTGCATCGACAAGGAAGGAACCTGGTGCTAGGGTGCGAGTGCGCTTGCGCTTGCTCCTTCATACTCTGCATGGAAGTCGCAGACTCCGTGCGAGAGTGTTGGTAGGGATACATGGGGAGGGAGGGCTTCTGCTGGTATGCGACGTCTTTTTCTTCCATCTTATAGCCTTGCAGGATCAGAATGATAGGACCAATGTATGTCGTTAAACATACCTACATGAATGCGTGAGGCGGTGGGTTGGTCCTGGCAACGAGGTGTTGAAGGCGCCTATCGAATGTCGAGTGGACCGAGGGTTTTGCGAGGCTTGAGAGGACTTGCAGGGAGGATGATCATGAGGGAGCGTCAGCGAAGAGCCAGTTAAACAGCTGTATATACGACTTGAACTTGAGGTGGCACGCAGCGAAGAACTGCAGAGGAAGCCGACCTAGCTCGCGGAAGATTCTCAGGACCTCCCGATCATCTTTGCTCCCGGTCAACGTCGATGGAGGTGAGCGTCCCGCTTCTGTCGACGGGGAGATGCATGCCAGATCCTTGGCGTCTCGTTTAACGTTTGTGCATGCCACATGGCACAGCGCCTAAGATTTCAGTCTTTTGCGCATTCAATGCGAAACTGCCCAAGCTCGAGTCAACATTTGGTTTCTCGCGGCTTGATAGGTTGCTTGTGCGACTTGGAAGCGGCGCTAGCCTTGAGCGCTTGAGAGTATGAGTGTGAAAGCGAATGCGCCGATCCTTGCAGCGTGCGTACGAGAGACAGATGATGGCATCTGTCAGCTTCTGATCTTCGAGCTAAACTTATCTTTAGACCCGAACTAACCGAGTTTAGTAAGGATCCCGGAAATCAATTATGCTGAGTAACATCCGGTGAAATCGGACATTTCCTTTCATTTCCCCGTCATGCAGTCTCTACCACTTTCTTCGTGCGTGAACACAGCAGCCTCAACCTCAGGCCCAGGCTCGTCCAAGAACACACCGGTAACCCAGCGGCGGCTCCACGTCTGCCAGTGTGGCTCCAAGGGACGCAGTCATCCGTGAATGTGCTCGCGAATGCTCCGGTCAATAGTGTCATTTAATCTGGAAAGAAGGAAGGAATTCCACGGCACGGTCCCGCTCTGGAACGCCGGAAAAGCAGCCTTGACGCGGCGGTCGCATGCTGTAGCTCAAAACAAGGGGCGGTCACCGGAGTCCTCGGCCAAGTCGACTGTCAGACGTTCTAGCTGCCCGCCACATACTTACTTCGCCTATCCGTAACGGCCACGCACTGGCAGTCTCTTCGCGTCTTCCGCACCCCGGCCGCTCCCAATGGCCTACGACGACCAGACCAATCAACCTTCTTCTCCTGCAGCTCCCCAACCCTCCCACAAACGACGTCTAGAATCTGAGCAGCCTGCAAGCAAGCGGCGCTGCGGCACTCCGAGTCCGACGACCCCTTCCAGAGCAGCCACCAAGCTGGCTCAAAATACACCACCAATCGCAACGCAGTCCTCTTCCTATCTGAGTCTGAGCAGCCTGCAAGCAAGCGGCACTGCGGCACTCCGAGTCCGACACCCCTTCCAGAGCGGCCACCAAGCTGGCTCAAAATACTAGTACACCACCAATTGCGCCGTCCTCTTCCCACTGACTCTCATGTCCCAAACCTTGGCCATGGCTGGAACGCTCTTTGCACTGGTCGTCTGGCTAGTTCTCCGCCGTCGACACTCACAGCCCAAAGCCCTCCCTCCTGGCCCCCCGCGAGAGCCATTCATTGGAAATGTCCGGCAGTTGCCCTCTCACAACGCGGCGGAGGTGTTCCACAGCTGGGCAAAGACCTATGGTACTTTGTTCTTTCCAACCAAGCCGGATGTTCGTGCTAATAACGCTCCCAGGAGACGTCATGCACCTATCTGTCCCCGGCCGGCCAGCCATGATCATCCTCAATATCCTTGAGGCGGCGGAGGACCTACTGGAGAAGCGCAGCCTCATATACAGCGACCGAGCACGCTTGCCTCTGTATGAGCTGTATGCCTTTAATGTCTCCTCATCGTCCATGTGATAACTAATGATTAATGAGGTTCGGCTTGGACGGCGCGACGTTCCTCCTACCATATGGGAAACGTCTCACCAAGCACCGGCAGATGCACAACGTGTACCTTAGCCACAGACAATGCGAATCCGCCGAGTATAAGGCGATGCAGCTTGATGCGGCCCGGGATCTTGCTCGTAGTCTCCTTGACTCGCCACCGGAACGATGTGAGGCGTGTTTGGGCCGGTGCGTGATTCGAGAGTCGGCGCGAAGTACCTACTCATCAGCACCATTCACCGTAGCTTTGCGACTGGAATCATCACCCAAATCGTCGCAGGCCATAAGTTCGTTTCGGACGAGGACACCTTTCTGCGGATGTCGCATATGGTACAGGAGGCAGTCTTTCGCTCCGGGCCGCCAGGCGGCACTATCATCGATTTCCTGCCGTTCCGTGCGTTCTATGCCACGACCTCGATCGATGTTTTTAATTGTTTCAACTTTCAACAGTACGACACTTTCCTCGCTGGCTCAGCCTCCCAGGCATGCAGCCCGCGCGAATGGCGGACCAGTGGCGTCGTGCTGTCCATCAGCTGCAAGGTTTGTTGTTGCAGACCGTTCGCGAGAAGAGAGCAAGTCGTAGCCAACCTGTTCATTGAAGTAGCCGTTGACGAGGATCTTACAGGCGGCCGGTATAGTATCTCCGTCGTATACCCTCACCTTCTTGGAGCGGATGGACTCCGAGTCTGAGCTGTCCGAGGACGCCGAGGAGGATCTCACAAAGAGCGCTCTGGCCATGTTCAGTGGGGGCGGGCCCACCGTATGTCCCATCGTCGATTGCGTTTCTTGCTTATCCATTATCTACAACCACTGCAGACGTGGAGCGTTCTGAGCAGCTTCGTTCTCAGCATGCTGCTTCACCCCGAGCACCAGAAGCGAGCACACGAAGAACTCGATCGTGTTGTCGGGCAGGGAACACTCCCGACTTTCTACGATCGCGAGAGGCTGCCGTATTTGGAGTGTATCTTTCAGGAGGTGTTTCGGTGAGTACTTGACATGGGATGGACGGTACTTGCTGAATATTTTCAGGTGGGCTCCAAGCGGTTCGTTGGGTTCGTCCTAAATTTCGTTCTGAGGTTTCGAGGCTATTTAGTATTGAATACAAGTTTGCAGGTGTCCCACACCGCCTAATGGAGCAGGACGTCTATCGGGGCATGATAATCCCAGCTGGGTCGACCGTCATGGCGAATATCAAGTACGTTTTTGCAATTCAGTGCAGTTGCGATGAATTATTGTTTAGAGGCATGACACTTGACGAGAAGATCTACACCGAGCCGACCAGGTTCTTCCCGGAGCGATACCTCCCCGTTCCGCATGGCCGCGGGGAGCCACACTTCCCCGCAAAGTTCGGGTTCGGTCGACGATCAGCCGTTCTTCTTGGTTAGATTATAGATACATTGTCTAACGTACGTGCGTAGGCTATGTACCGGCCTATACCTCGCGGAAAACAGTGTCTGGATTGCGATGGCTACGATACTCGCGAGTTGCGAGATCGATTACGCTGTTGACGCGAATGGGCAGCGTATAATGCCTCAGGGCGGAATGAGTGAAGGGATTGGAAGGTTCGTTTATTCTCCGAATGTCTTGAGGATTCATCTGAAATGGGTGTTGTTGCAGTCATCCGAATCCATACCGATGTGTGATTCGACCGAGGATGGAGCTTTGAGGCAATCCTTTGAATAGTGGGCATAAATCTGCTCAGTTGTACTCTTTTACGAAGCCACCGAGGCAAGTTCTCGACGTTAACAAATATTGTACTTGCTCTCAGTACTGTGACGCCGACTCCGAGTATGAACAAGGAATCAGAGAAGTGCCATGCGAGGCGACCTAATCCCTTCCAGACGACGCCGCGTGAGTGAGGGTGATGCAAGACGCGTATACGGAAGCGCAGATGGACAATGGCAGATGGCGATGGACGATGGGCGATGGAGGAAGAGCACGCGGGCTCTATAGGACGATGACGGAAGGCGAGCACACGGGCTCCGTAGAACGGCGATAGGCGATGAGCACACGGGCTCCTAGACGATAGACGATGGGGGGGGGGGGGGGGATTTATTATACTCGCGTGGTCCACGACATGAACAACGATGGTGTCGCTGAGCACATGGTAGCCGACGACAGCTGTGGCTGTATGATCTGATCTGCATCAAAAGAGTCGGGGACCCTAGCTACAGAAAGTAGTTAGGCTTTATATAGGGAACGGAATATGGGAAAGTGTTTCCAGCATTTTTTCAGCCGTCGTGGTTTGTAAGGATTATGGGCTTGTATTATTATTAGCCTTGGTGTTTGGTGGGAACGAGCATGACAAACAGAGCCAAAGCCTGGGGAACGCTGATCTAAGCGTTCCCTCGGCTGACAGCTTGTGTGTCCTTCCACTTGCGTCGTCCGACCGTCGGACAAGGTGCGTGTATGCGTTGAATCCGTGCGTAGAGGCGGCTGATGCCTCACAGTACTGGCTCATAATGACCTTCTTCATGCTCTATCTTTGGCCCGTCCGAACTCTAACTTAAAGTTAGTTAGGAAGAAATCAATGATGCTGATGTCACATCCGTTGCAATCGGACATTTGTTTTCATTTCCCGGTCATACAGTCTTCAAACCCTTTTCTTCGTGCCTGTCCAATAACACACCGGCAACGTCTCCAGCGTCGGCTCCGAGTTTGTGGATCCAAGGGACGCAGTCGTCCGTAACATTTGAATGCGCTCGCGAATGCTCCCGTCACTAGTGCCTTTTAATGTGGAAAAGCATCGATAAAGCGGCCGGTCGCATTATAAGGCATGCTGTGGCTCAAAATATACGACCAATCGCAACGCCGTCCTCTTCCCGCTGGCTCTCATGTCCCAAACCCTGGTCATCGCTGGAACGCTCTTTGCACTCGTCGTCTGGCTAGTTCTCCGCCGCCAACACACGCAGTCCAGAGGCCTCCCTCCCGGCCCCCCGCGAGAGCCATTCATCGGAAACCTCCGGCAGTTGCCCACCCACAACGCCGCGGAGGTGTTCCACGGCTGGGCAAAGACCTACGGTGCTTTGTTCTGTTCAACTAACCCGGATGTTCGTGCTAATAAAGCTCCCAGGAGACGTCATGCACCTATCTGTTCCCGGCCGGCCAGCCATGATCATCCTCGATAGCCTTGAGGCGGCAGAGGACCTACTGGAGAAACGCAGTCTCATATACAGCGACCGCCCGCGCTTCCCACTGTATGATTTGTATGTGTTTAACCTGTTTCTCCCTCGTCGTCCTCGTAACTAATTCTTCACGAGGTTCTGGGAGGGCCCGACGTTCCTCCTCCCATATGGCAAACGTCTCACCAAGCACCGGCAGATGCATAACGTGTACCTCAGCCACAGACAATGCGACTCTGCCGAGTATAAGGCGATGCAGATGGCTGAGGCTCTGGATCTCGCCCGTAATCTCCTCGACTCGCCACCGGAACGATATGAGTCGTGTTTAGGCCGGTGCGTCTTTCAAGAGTACGCGCGACGTACCTGCTCACTACCATCCATTGTAGCTTTGCGACTGGAATCATCACCCAAATCGTCGCCGGCCATAAGATCGTCTCGGACGAGGACACCTTTCTGCGCATGTCGCATATGGTACAGGAGGCAGTTTTTCGCTCGGGGCCGCCAGGTAGCACTATTATCGATTTCCTGCCGTTCCGTGCGTTCTTTGCCCACGACCTCGATCGATGTTTTTAATTGTTTCAACAGTGCGACACTTTCCTCGCTGGCTCCCAGGGATGCAGCCCGCGCGAATGGCGGACCAGTGGCGGCCTGCTCTCCATCAGCTGCAAGATTTGTTGTTGCAGACCGTTTGCGAGAAGAGAGCAAGTCGCAGCCACACTGTTCATTGAAGTAACTGTTGACGAGGATCTTACAGGCGTCCGGTATAGTATCACCGTCGTATATCCTCACCTTCTTGGAGCAAATGGAGTCCGAGTCCGAGTCTGAGCTGGCCGAGGACGCCGAGGAGGATCTCACAAAGAGTGCTCTGGCCATGTTCAGTGCGGGCGAGTCCACCGTACGTGTGTCTTCCTTGCCTATCCGTTATTTACAACCGCTGCAGACCTGGAGCGTTCTGAGCAGCTTCGTTCTGAGTATGCTGCTTCACCCCGAGTACCAGAAGCGAGCACACGAAGAACTCGATCGTGTTGTCGGGCAGGGAACACTCCCGACCTTCTACGATCGCGAGAGGCTGCCGTATCTCGAGTGTATCTTTCAAGAGGTGTTTCGGTGAGTACTTACTCTACATGGGATGGACGATACGTGCTGAATATTTTCAGGTGGGCTCCGAGCGTTCCGTTGTGTTCGTCCTATATTTCGTTCCGAGGTTTCGAACCTTTCTATTGAACACACGTTCGCAGGTGTCCCACACCGCCTAATCGAGCAGGACGTCTATCGGGGTATGATAATCCCAGCTGGGTCGACCGTCATGGCGAATATCAAGTACGTTTTTTGCAGATCAGTGCAGTCGGACTTTTAACGATGAATTGTTTAGAGGCATGACACTCGACGAAAAGATCTACACCGAGCCGACCAAGTTCCTGCCGGAGCGATATCTCCCCGTTCCACATGGCCGCGGGGAGCCGCACTTCCCCGCAAAGTTCGGGTTCGGTCGACGGTCAGCTGTTCTTCTTCGTTAGACGCGTCGTCTAACGTACGGGCATAGGCTATGTACCGGCCTATATCTCGCGGAAAACAGTGTCTGGATCGCGATGGCTACGATACTCGCAACCTGCGAGATCGATTACGCCGTTGACGCGAATGGCCAGCGTATAGTGCCTTTGGGCGGAATGAGTGATGGGATTGGAAGGTGTGTTTCTTCTCCGAATGTCTTCATGGATTCATCTGAGTTGCAGTCATCCGAATGCATATCGATGTGTGATTCGACCGAGGATGGAGCTTTGAGGAAATGTGGAAATCCGAATATGCATAAATCTGTTTTACTCTTTTACGAAGCCACCGAGGTTCTCGAGGTTAAGAATATTGTATTTGCTCTTAGTACTGGCTCACAATGACCAATCTTCTTCTTCATGCTCTACGCTCGACAAGAATAAACCTCTAATTATATAAGAGGTATCGTTCAATTTTTTTTTTTCAGAAAATTTTCCCATTCGAAAGAAAATGCATACATCTACGTTCAGAAGATTGGATGCCGATATCCAGCACAGCCGAGTGCGAGCCTCGAACCCGAGTATTGTCCAATGCCATATATATATAGGGATATGCTCCCACACTTGTCATTTGTTGATGGCGTCGCCACGCTCTCCTTCTTCCCTCTTCCACCTCTCCTCACCCACACTCTTTCCTCTTTCCTTGGGGACTGGTACCCTACTGGTCTTTTTCTAACGACATGTCCTACCCTCAACAACCCCCTCATTCATACCAGCCCAATCCCTCCGGTGCCAGCATGGAAAACCCCTTCGCCTCTCGACGTAACTCCGTCAGCTCCCAGTTCTCGTATGCCAGCCAGAGCAGCGTCGGCTCTGGCATGGCTGCTTCCGTCGGCGGGGTACCCCATGCGGTGTATGCCCAGGGCCCTCGGCCAGCCCCGAGCATCATGAGCGACCACAACGATGGGCCGTATCCCGACAACCACAACAGGAGCGTGAGCAGGGCAGGCAGTGTCGCGAGCCAGGTGCGTCCTCCAATCTGTATTCGACTCAATCTGAGAGGCCACAGTACAACATCGGCGTGGACCCCACTGGATGGACGACCAAGCCGGAGCCTGACGACTTCCTGCATGACCCGCGCTCGGAGAAGAAGGCTAAGAAGGGCCTCAGTCGCCGTGGATGCATGAACATCGGCTGCATCGTACTTGTCATTTTGGTCATCATCGGCGGCGCGTGCGTATCTCTCTTTCACGAAAGCATCTAAAACTCACCTTGCGCCATGCTAGCGTCGCATACCCCCTTGCCCGGCATTTCATGAACCAGAATAAGAGCAGCAGCGGGGCGTCCTCCAGCTCAGCGGTGAACAACGCTGACTTGCCGGACATCTCCAGCTGGAGCCTCATCGACGTCTCCACGCCAAAAGACGCATACACGATCCCGTCGTACCATGACCCGACCAAGAGCATGAAGCTCGTCTTCTCCGACGAGTTTGAGACGGCTGGGCGGACGTTTTATCCTGGAGACGACCCGTGCGTGCTTGGCGCCTTGTGCATCCTTCATCACGTTGACGAGCCATGCGCAGATACTGGGAAGCCGTCGACCTGCACTACTGGCAGACGGGCGACCTCGAGTGGTACGACCCTTCGGCCGTCACGACCAAGAACGGCGCCCTCGAGATCACACTCAGCCAGGTCGACGATGTCTCGAACAACTACAATTTGTCATACCGCAGTGCGTCTTCCCTTCCTCTTCGATTATGACTCGCCAACACCCACAGGCGGCATGATCTCCTCCTGGAACAAATTCTGCTTCTCGTCCGGGATCCTCCTGAGCAGTGTCACCCTCCCCGGGACGACCAACGTCTTGGGGCTCTGGCCTGCCGTCTGGGCGATGGGTAACCTCGGCCGCGCGGGGTATGGTGCGAGTCTGGATGGCATGGTGTGTTTCCATTCGCTCTCTTTCGCCCTCGTCATCGCTAACCCTCAACCACAGTGGCCCTACTCCTACGACTCCTGCGACGTAGGCACGCTCGCCAACCAGACGCTGCCCGACAACTCGGGCCCGCAGGCCGCCCTTGATTCGGGCGGGAACAACAAGGATTCGGAGCTGAGCTTCTTGCCCGGGCAGCGTTTGAGTGCGTGCACTTGTGCGGTGCGTGGATCGGCTTTTCCTTGTCGCGATATTCTTTCTAACCAAGATTAGGGCGAATCACACCCCGGCCCCAAGAGATCCGACGGCTCCTTCGTCGGGCGGTCCGCACCTGAGATCGACATCTTCGAGGCGACGATCGGCGGGTCTGACATTGCACATGTTGGGCAGGTCAGCCAGAGTGCACAGTGGGCGGTGCGTTGTACTCTCGTTTCCCGCATATCGATTGATTCTGTATCCCAGCCCTTCGACGCCGGCTACAAATCCTTCAACTCCACTGACAACCTGATCATTCCTAACACGACCATTTCGGCGCAGAACGCGTTTGTGGGGAACCTGTTCCAGCAGACAACGAGTGTCTTGACCAATACCAGTATGTCTTGCCTATCTTCGTTTTGAGTTCATGCTGACTCTTTCTAGACCAGGACTGCTACCAGCTCAAGGGGCAGTGCTTCTCGACGTATGGGTTTGAGTATAAGCCTGGCTACTCGGATGGCGTGCGTCCTGTCCTTACTCTCTCTCCAATGCATACAAACTGATTTGGGCGTCAAGTACATCTCGTGGATCACGGACGACAAGCTCTCGTGGACGTTGAACGGCAACATGGTCGGTGCGGATTCGGCGACGCAGATTAGCGCGCGCCAGGTGCCTGTCGAGCCGATGGTGCGTTTCCTCCCCTCTTCCCCCCACCTTTTCTCGCGAATACTTACTCATACGCCTGCGCGCAGTACATCATCATGAACCTCGGCCTCTCGGAAAACTTTGGCTTCATCGACTTTGAGCACCTCACGTTCCCGGCAGTGATGCGCGTCGACTGGGTGCGCGTCTACCAGGACCCGGATAACGTGCAGGTCGGGTGCAATCCTGCGGCCTTCCCGACGGCGGATTACATCAATACGTTCGTCTTTTCTCTCTTACTTTCCTTTCATGCTGACGCGTAAACAGGTACATGGAGGCATACACCAACCCCAACCTGACGACGTGGGTGGATGATTTCCACCAGGTTATACCCAAGAATAGATTGGCGGATACGTGCTAGTTTCATGTGCTCTGCTACATACATATTTTCTGTCTCTTTTCTCGCAACCCCGGACTTGCCCAGTGTATTTTCCAATGCTGTAGTTCGAGCTGAATGCATAGCGCTGGGTCGCCGATGTAGTACTGTGCACGGCGTACTATTTGAAGGCCGTCGTAAGGTATTCCCGTCAGAATGGTCGGGAAACGCCTAGGCTAAGCGCGTCTGATGCGCCATCCCGATGCTTGATCGACGTAGAAACGAGACGGCGAATCGTTTGACCACCATGAGCCGCGTTCGCGGCCGGTAGCTCTTGGCCCAAGAGAATATCGCAAGGACCAGCATTGATATTTTCCGTGGTCTCGCATTGGCTCACAAAAAGAACGGAAATGTAGTGTCAGGTGGAGTTCAAGATTCAACACCCATGGAAGAATCAGTTTCCTCTTTCTTCTCTTCCTGTTCTCTCCACAGATGAAGAACAATCAGAATGCCTTGCAAACACCTGTCATGACACAGTCCCTATCGACCCTTATTTTCCCCTAGCTGTCCGAGCTGAGACGTTACAACCCGATCGTTGGAAACTGATTGACTTTCAAGCCCTGATCGTATTAACCCTTACTGTACGATCAGAACCCTTTCTGTTACCTGACTGCCTTATATACCATAGGTACACTCCTGTACCGTAGGTTATTATCGTCTATTCCCCCAGAGTCTTCGTACTCGTTCTGCCCATTGTACTCGTCGGTCGCCTGTTGCTATCCGCTTTCGCGGGTTCTCTCGTTCGACAACCCGCTCAGCTACCCGGAAGACCGCTGGTGCTGACAGAATAATAACCTCCTACTATAACCGACACCCGACCGACCATGGAAACAGAAATCGCCAATTTCGAGGCGATGAACGACGCGCAAAAGGCCGAATACCTTTTCACCCACATAGTCCGCTTGAGCGCAGAGACGGTGGAGCTCCGTCAGGAGAATGCGACTCTGAAGGCGCAACAAGACACGACCGGAGGCCATGTGCAGACTTTGGACCATGCCCTCGGCGGCATTGGGACCCAGTTGGACGAGATGACCATACGGGTCCAATCGATGACCAACGAGAATATGCCCGCGCGGATTCAACAGGTGGAAGCCCGCACGCAGCAAGGGTACGACCTCCTCCTGCAAGCCAGAGACGACTTAGCCGCGAAAGCGGCGACGCCAGGACAACCCACTGGAAACGCCAAGAACCTGCGGGTGTCCCCGCCGAAGGATTTCTTGGGCGATTCGGACCAAGTGGACGCGTTTCTGTCCGACTGCTGGTTGGCCTGGCAAGGCAACCCGACCTACAACACTGAGGCCAGCCGAATCAACTACGCCCTCTCGTACTGCAAGGGGGGCGCCGCAGCGATCTGGAAGGACAGCGTGGTCCGTGCAATGCGCAATGGCACCGGCACCGGCGCATACTCGACCTGGAAAGACTTCGAAGAGGCGTTTATCGCTGCCTTCAAGGGGGGAGCGCAGGTGGACATTGCCCAGCAGAAGATCGAGGCATTGCGCCAAGGACGCGACGGAAGCACAATGGCATTCTTCACCGTCCTCGACGCCTTGAACCAGACCGCAGGGTACGACGAGCCCAACTTGCTCCGTATCGTGAAGAAGGGGTTGGAAAGGCGCGTAGCACAGGCCGTCTACGGAGTTTACCCGCTACCTCAGACGTATGCCGCGTGGAAGAAGGCCGCTATCGACCACGACAGTATCCTGCGCCAGTGGGACATTACCGATGGGGTTCGCAAGGCGGAAAGGCAGAATGAAGCCTACGCCACCAAGCCGCAGAACCCGGCTACCACTCAGCTGAACGCCAACCGCGGCGGGAACACGGGAGCCCGCCCCAACCAGGAGAACCCGCGCACCGGGTTCCAGAACCGTAGCAACTGGAACCGCTCGGGTTTTACAACCAACACTCCCACGGTCACGTTCGGCACTACTACCCCCACCTCAGCGCCGAACACCACGACACCCGCTACCGCGGGGCCCGTCCCCATGGACATAGACCGGGCCATGAGCAATGAGAAGCAGATCCGGGAGGCGACATGCTGGACCTGCCATCAGAAGGGGCATCTCAGCCGCAACTGCCCCAACCGCCGCCCTCAACAGATTCGGGCGGTGACCGAAGGAACACAGGAACAAGACGCCGAACAACAGGCGGATTTTCCCGACAGTCGCGAGTGAAATCTACGCCCTCGCGACCATACCCCGTCCATACTGATGTAATACGGAAGAACAATCGATTTTCCCCATTGCCCACGTATTACTCGAGTGATGAAGACGTAGAAACCGAACCGTATACCCCGCCTACGGGGCAGAAGAAGAAGCCAGTGCGGAACCCGAAACCCACAGAAGAACCCGCAGCATGGAAGCAACTACCGCTCCACAGTGCCGAGCGATTACTCGAAAGACTGCGCGCCAGACCACAAGATATGGGAGTGGGATTGTTCAACTGGACTCATCCCGCTCGACGCGGAGAAGTGACAGAAGGACTGAAAGACTTTGTACAAACCGGATACCGCCAAGAGGTACTAGAAGCCTTGCGAAGCCTGAAGGACGCTCCCCTGTTCATCAGGGGGGACGGGAGCAGTGCGATGATGCTCCCCGTCGCCCTGGAAGAACTCTCCAGCGGGCGCGGACTAGTGGTGGAGGGTCTCCTCGACTGCGGAGCCACCAACGGATTCATCAGCCAGCGTTTGGTAGAAGAAGAGGGGCTAGAAACCGAGCAACTGCTGCTGCCCGTGCCTGTGTACAACGCCGACGGAACCGCCAACGCGGGGGGCGCGATCACCCATATCGCAAGGATGCGCATGAGAATCCGAGACCACACGGAGGTAGTGCCGCTGGCAGTCACCAACACCGGAAAGAGCGATGTAATTATTGGGTACAGCTGGCTGTGCAAACACAACCCGGAGATCGACTGGCAAGAGAAAACATTGCGCTTCACTCGATGCCCTACGAGCTGCCGCCGCCAGCGATTGGAGGAGGTATGGGAGGAGGAAGACAATGCTCCCCTGGAAACCGGAGATCGTATTTTCGTCACCAGGATATACCCTACGGAAGTGGGGTCCGAGATGCCAAGAACCCGCTTCGACATCCGGGCGACACAGAACATTGCGACCAAACTAGCGGCGGCCGCGTATGCGACACAAGGCGAGAAAACCCTGGAAGAGTTGGTGCCCAAGGAATACTTGGAGGAATTCCGATCGGTGTTCGAGAAACAAGATTTCGACAAATTACCAGAATGACGCAAATGGGACCACGTGATTGAGTTGAAAGAGGGGGCAGAGCCAGTACGGGGTCGCTGCATACCACTCTCTGCGGTGGAGCAGGGCGAGCTGGACGCGTTCATCAAGGAACACCTAGAAACCGGCCGGATTCGACCCTCCAAATCGCCGTTTGCATCGCCGTTCTTCTTCATAAAAAAGAAGGATGGAAAGCTGAGGCCGGTCCAGGATTACCGCAAGCTAAACGACCTGACCGTGAAGAACGCGTACCCCATCCCGCTCATTTCGGACATCATGCACAAGCTGCGACACGCGCGCTATTTCACGAAGCTGGATGTCCGGTGGGTATACAACAATATCCGAATCAAGGAGGGGGACGAGGCGAAGGCCGCGTTCATTACAAGCCGAGGCTTGTTTGAACCCTTGGTGATGTTTTTCGGGTTGACGAATTCACCAGCAACATTCCAATCCATGATGAACGAAATCTTTGCCGACCTGATTGCGGAAGGCCGAGTAATCGTGTACCTGGACGACATTCTCATTTATTCGGGAACGCTCAAAGAGCACCGTGCTACAGTGAAAGCGGTCCTGAGAATCCTGCAGGAACACCAACTATTCCTGAAACCCGACAAGTGCGAATTCGAGAAGCCGGAGGTGGAGTACCTGGGGGTAATCGTCGGTAATGGACAAATCCGGATGGACCCTGTGAAGGTGGAGGGAGTCAGAAACTGGCCGACACCGGCCAACCTGAAGGAGGTGCAGAGCTTCCTCGGGTTCCTCAACTTCTACCGGCGCTTTATCAAGGACTTCGGGCAGTATTCGAAACCGCTGACGCGGTTGACGCGCAAAGAAGCCGAGTGGCGATGGGGCAAAGAGGAAGAGGCGGCTTTCAGAAAATTGATCGACTTGGTGACTTCGGAACCCGTCTTGCACTTCCCCACGGACAGGGGGGAGTGGAGGGTAGAAGCCGACTCGTCGGACTTTGCAACGGGGGCGGTCCTATCGCAAGAACAACAGGGAAAGTGGGTTCCGATCGCGTTCATGTCCAAGGCGCTCAACGACATGGAGCGAAATTACGACATTCACGACAAAGAGATGCTTGCCATCATGAGAGCCCTGGACGAATGGAGACCCTACCTGCAGAACGGGCAGGACCAACCCTTTGAAATTTGGACGGACCACAAAAACCTGGAGTACTTCATGACGAGCAAGAAACTGAACCGAAGACAGGCGAGATGGTCGCTGGAACTCAGCGAATACAATTTCCGCCTCATCCACAAACCAGGACGCACCCAAGGCAAGACCGACGCCCTATCACGTCGGGTCGGACACGAAAAAGGAAAAAAACGACAACATGGATATCACCCTACTTCCCGACGACCTTTTCAAGCGGAAAGCGGTACATGCGCGAGAGCTGAACACACCGGATCGCGACGAGGCTGACATCATACTACGCTGGATCCGGGAGTCAGAAGCCGATACAGAACCCGCCATCACGGGGTTGTGGGAAAACGGGTTGAAGCCAGCGGGTTGGGAGAAGCGAGATGGACTACTGTTCAAAGATGGCCTCATATACGTGCCACGGAACGACCAAGTCAGGAACCGGATTCTACGCCAACACCATGACACCGCGTTAGCGGGACACCCTGGGCAGTCAAAAACGGCCGAACTGGTATCGCGCAACTACTGGTGGCCATCGATAACCCGAGATGCACGCAAATACGTGGCGGCTTGCCCAACCTGCCAGAGAACGAAGACGTTCCCGGCGAAACCGAGGGGAGAATTGGCACCGAATCCCGTACCGACACGAATGTGGCAAAGCGTCTCAGTAGATCTCATCACTCAGCTACCACCCTCGCAAGGGTACGACGCGATCATGGTAGTAGTGGATCGGTTGGGCAAAGGGATCCATCTAATGCCCTGCACAAGTGACATATCGGGAGAGGGGGGTAGCGAGGTTGTATCGAGACAATGTCTGGAAGGATTTTGGAATCCCGGAGGATGCGACAAGTGACCGAGGACAACAATTCGTTGGGAACTTCATGCGGGATCTAAACCGGCTTCTAGGAATTCGATCCAACGCATCGACGGCGTATCACCCCCAGACGGACGGACAAACAGAGCGGGTGAACCAAGACGTGGAACAATACCTGAGAATTTTCGCGAATTTCCAGCAAGACGATTGGGCGGATTGGCTGAGTATGGCGGAGTTCACTCACAACGACAAAGTCAACGCGACGACGGGATATTCGCCATTCTTTCTTACACTTGGTTTTCACCCGCGGAAATCGATAGAGCCGAGGATGGAGGTTCCTACAGAGGCGGCGGAGGGCTTTGTGTCGAGGATGGATCGGGTACGGGAAGACGCTGCAGCGGCTATGCTCAAAGCACAAGAGCTGATGAAAAAATACTACGATCGGAAACACCAACCCGATCCCGGGTATGTGGTGGGCGAACAAGTCCTATTATCTGGGGAACATCTGTCGACGTTGCGGCCAACGAAAAAGTTGGACGATCGACGATTTGGGCCATTTCGGGTTCTAGCAAAGGTGGGAAAGCTGTCTTACAAACTGGAACTGCCGGAAACATGGAAGATTCACCCGGTTTTTCACACCTCCCTCTTGCGGCGATGGGTTCCTCCCTATGCGGAGCACCAAAAGCAATATAAACCACCCCCGGTAGAAGTCATCGACGGTGAAGCACACTACGAAGTCGACGAGATTTTGCAAATCAGAAGGGCTGGAGGTGGCCGAACCCTGCGATACTACATCAAGTGGAAGGGGTACCCGCGGGAAGAATGGACTTGGGAACCTCGAGAGGCGCTAGACGGGGCAGAAGAAGCGCTCGAAAATTTTTACGCAGCACACCCGGGAAGTCCGAAAGAGATCCTCACACCGAGGGGCTGGAGAATAATGGGCCCAGACGGAGAACCAAAGAAAGCCAGGAACCCGACCGCAAGATCGCAGAACCCGCCGATACGCCATCGAGCCTACAGGCGTTGAGGACCTCGCCTCGAACGGGGGGGGTGATGTCATGACACAGTCCCTATCGACCCTTATTTTCCCCTAGCTGTCCGAGCTGAGACGTTACAACCCGATCGTTGGAAACCGATTGACTTTCAAGCCCTGATCGTATTAACCCTTACTGTACGATCAGAACCCTTTCTGTTACCTGACTGCCTTATATACCGTAGGTACACTCCTGTACCGTAGGTTATTATCGTCTATTCCCCCAGAGTCTTCGTACTCGTTCTGCCCATTGTACTCGTCGGTCGCCTGTTGCTATCCGCTTTCGCGGGTTCTCTCGTTCGACAACCCGCTCAGCTACCCGGAAGACCGCTGGTGCTGACAACACCCTTGCTTCCGCGGTCCGTACATAGTCATACACATACAATACAAGTGAGTCGATTTATGAAAAGGATTTCCATGTTGCCTCAAAGCTCCATCCTCGGTCGAATCACACATTGGTATGGATTGGGATGGCTGCAAGCAGGGACAGATGAATCCTCATCAAGCCATGCGGATGACAGACGCACCTTGCAACGCCGTCACTCATCCCGCCCAGAGGCACTATACGCTGGCCGTTCGCGTCAACGGCGTAGTCGATCTCGCAACTTGCGAGGATCGTAGCCATCGCGATCCAGACGCTGTTTTCTGCAAGGTGTTGGCCGGTACAGATTCTATGAATGGATGTCACTGCTTGTAGTGTAGTAGGAGAAAATGGGAAGATGGGTTACCGCCGACCGAACCCGAACTTTGCTGGGAAATGTGGTTCCCCATGGCCATGTGGAATGGGGAGGTATCGCTCGGGGAGGAACTTCTGAGGCTCGGTATAGATGTTTTCGTCAAGGGTCATGCCTCTGACACTTTATCGGCTTGAGTATTGCGGGACGGGCAGAGACGTACTTGATGTTCGCAATGACCATCGACCCGGCTGGAATACGCATACCCCGATAGACGTCCTCCTCGGATAGACGGTGTGGGACACCTGAAAAGTGGGGTTTAACATTCAAGACTACTACCAAAATCTGGAACGAACCTAAGGGAGTGCTTGGAGACCAACTGGAAGAAGCTCCGGCTAAATACGTACCCGGGAGTCCGAACCGCACTCACCGAAACACTTCCTGGTAGATGCACTGCAAATACGGCAGGCTCTCGCGATCGTGGAAAGTCGGGAGAACTCCCTTGCCAACAACACGATCGAGTTCTTCGTGCGCCCGTTGTTGACACTCGGGGTGAAGCAGCATAGTGAGAACAAAGGTGCTCAGAGTGCCCCAGGTCTGCAGTTGTTGTAGATAATGGACAAGAGAAGACGAAGGTACATACAGTGGACTCGCCTGCACCAAACATGGTCACAGCACTCATTTTGAGATCCTCCTCATCTTCGGGGGGGAGCCCAGATTGAGACTCGGACTCCATCTGCTCCAGGAAGGTGAGGATGTAGGATGGAGATGCTTCACCAGACGCCTGTGTTCTTCGTCAACACAGCGCTTCAATTAACAGTTGGGTATGACTCACTCTCTTCTCGCGGACAGTCTGCAATAACAGATCATGCAGCTCAACAAGAACAGGCCGCCATTGGTCCGCCATTCGCGCGGGCTGCATCCCTGGGAGCCAGCGAGGAAAGTATTGCACTGTTGAAATAGTTAAATATCAATCGAGGGTACTGTCGGGTGGACACACGGAACGGCAGGAAATCGATGATAGTGCCGCCTGGTGGCCCGGAGCGAAAGACTGCCTCCTGTCCCATGCGCGACATGTGCAGAAACTCGTCCTCGTCTGAGACGATCTTATGGCCGGCGACGATTTGGGTGATGATTCCAGTCGCAAAGCTACAATGGATGGTGGTGAGTGGGTACATCGCGCGCACTCTTGAAAGACGCACCGACCCAAACACGACTCGTATCCTTCCGGTGGCGAGTCGAGGAGATTACGAGCGAGATCCCGGGCCTCATCGAGCTGTAGCTCTTTATACTCGGCGGATTCACATTTTCTTTGGCTAAGATACACGTTGTGCATCTGCCGGTGCTTGGTGAGACGTTTGCCGTACGGGAGGAGCGACGTCACGCGGTCCCAGCCGAACCTCATTAATCATCAGCATGTGCAGAGGAAAGGAACGAGGGCGGAAAACATACAGCTTATACAGCGGGAAGCGGGGTCGGTCGCTGTATATGAGGCTCCGCTTGTCCAGGAGATCCTCTGCCGCCTCAAGGCTATCGAGGATGATCATGGCTGGACGATTAAGGACCGAGAGGTACATGACATCGCCTGGGAGATTCTTTAGCAGGAAGATTTGGATTACTTGGGATGACGCACCGTAGGTCTTTGCCCAGTCATGGAACACTTCTGCCGCGTGGTGGGCGGGCATCTGACGCAGGTTTCCAATGAGTGGCTCTCGCGGTGGGCCAGGTGGCAAGGCTCGGGACTGTGTACGTTGGCGGCGGAGAACTAGCCAGATGGCGACTGCAAAGAGCGTTCCAGCGATGACCAGTGTTTGGGACATGAGAGGCAGCAGGAAGAAGGTGGCGTTAAGACGGGTGGTATATTTTGAGCTACAGCATGCGACCACGTTCCATCTGTGCCTTGACCTAGAATAGAAGATTGTAAGGAAAATAACATGGTAGCGGTTGACAAGACGTGTGATGCCGCAGGACATCAGTGCACAACAATACGGCACAGGATTGCATTCTGCTTCCTCGATGAGCGCTGGCCCGGGCCGAGCACCGTCCTCGAGACTCTATAGTCTGGCCCGCGCCAGTCATTCGATCGATCCGCTCCGTCTCTTTCCGCGTATCCGACTCGTCCGTAGAAACCGTTTCTTCCTAGGGATGCCGCCCGTTACCGTCTCGACGGGTCTACGGCAACGGCCTACGGGTAGCCGTTGCCGTGCCGTCGGCGATTTTGGCGCGCTGTCCTACGGGACGGTTACGGGACGGGTCTGAGCCGTATGAGCCGTAGAATTACGGCCGTTACGGCCGTCGCTACGGGTCAACGGGTGCCTGGCACAATTCAAGCAAATAAGCCATCACTCACCTGCAATGTGCGATCCTTGCGCGGCTAGGTGTCGGCTAGGGTGATAATCTTGCGATATCCTGCTCCGCGCCTCCCGGCGCACCGTCGTTATGGCCTCCAAGCAACCGTCGACGGCTCTGATCCCGGCAACGGTCTGTCGACAACACGGCGAAGATTTCTGGGAAAACACATCAGAGGGAGTACTGCCGTGTTTGTATGCACCTCCTCTACACCGGGTGAGCTCTTTCACCCAGGCTGTACTGTCTGTTGCCCTGACTTACGTGTTTTTCCCTGCGAATTAAAGATCCACCAGGTATATCGGAGCTAGCGCGAGGATCCTCACCCTGAGGATGTAATAGCCTCAGTTGGCAATGGTGTTAGAAACTCTGGGCCCATGTCGGAAAAATCTAAATCAGCTTGGATTGGCGTCGAACGCGTTCCAAGCCGTTAGATGGTCAGATGCCTCAAGGTGGGTTCCAACACACAATCCGGAATGTCCCAAGCAGTTCAAATCCACAGCATCTGTTCCAAGGTGTGTCATGGTTCTGGGGTGCTCCGGAACCTTGGAAGAGGTTGAATGAGTCTGGAACCTACTCAAACGCCAGGATGATGCGCGCATTAATCGGGCAATTTTTGTACGGATTTCAAAGGAAAATGACGCAAAAGTAGTATATTTTGGGAGTAAATAGGGCTTGATACTGATAGTGTGGGCGGATAGCTCGGTATCGGGGTCACGCCATTTCCATTTTGGGGGAAATGGTTGATGGTATTCTCCTCTGGGGTGCAGTGGGGACAATTATAGCCTGTTTGACCTGAAATTCGGGAGGGAGGTGGATATGTGTATTCGTCGCAGAAATCTCGGATATCTAAGCGAATTATGACCAAATGATTCAATAATTGAGGAAACACTTTACAGCTTAAGCGAGGATGAATATGGCCCCAGGTTGGCAGAAATATGGAGGCAATCACAAGGGAGAGCTGGCTCATTCTTGGGAAGTGCATAGCAAGACAATTTTATTCAGAAACTACATGCAGATGCGAGATTACAACATGCGAGATTATAACATGGAGCCTGGCAGTGCCAACATCCTTTACGGCGCGCGTTTCCGGCCACATGTAGCAATTGAACATCCATCATGGAGCCCACCATACAATTCTGGGATGCCTGCCTCTGAATTCATCGGTACACAACACTGCCGGTCGTCTTGAAATGCGAGGGTCACAATGCAGAGGAGTTTGGCGGAGGATTTGAGGAGAATGTGTGTATGGGAAGTACATTTGCACTGTTGAACTGGTCTGCATCGCCAGCAGTGAAGGCGAGAGTCCAAACGACGCACGGACACGTCCCATCACCCAGCTGTCACGATATTTGCATGCGTTTGCAACACCTTCCGCGGCCTCGGCGACTATGCCGGCCGCCAAAAAAAACCTTTTGGGGTAAGAGCTATCTGCATCAGCACCTGACCGGCCGAGCCGCCGCGTGGATACTGGCCCAAAATGGCGATATCAGCTAATTTCCTGCCTGACAGGGCGGCAACATTGAGCGCGCCGCAGGCGCACAGAAAAAAATGCAAAAATCAGGGATAAATTGGGGGACATTCTTAATGGAGAGAGACATAATATGAGTGCACAAGAAGGGTTAGAAACTCTCTCTTTTCTCTCCTCCCTCTCTTTCCTTTCTTCCTTTTTTGGTAATTAATTTTTTCTCTCCTCGCGCCCACAGCATAGGTATCTTGCCGTAAATAGATACAGGAGTACTACGGAGATGACGTCGACGAGGAGCAGGGTGGGGCGGATGTGGAGCGCGCGGGCTGCGTTGTTGGCTGTAGGGAAGGGTGAGCATGGGTGGAAGAGAGGGAGAGGACGACATACAGGGAGTATATGTGGGAGTAAGAGCTGGGATAATCATGAGTCAAAAGGCAAAATGGACGGAGGCGACATACCTGAAGGCACCGACAGAGGAACTGAAATGCACGATGAATGAGCGAAGATTGAAACGTCGACTGAACGCACCAGGTGGGGCTTGCGGAGCCTAGGTCGCAGGGGAGTGGCAGAGGCGAGGTGGTGGTTGGAGGTCAAGAGAGGTGGGCGAGTCACACCACATCACACCGCTACTTAAGGCCTGGGATATGATGACATTCGCTCCACAACTCACACCGTCGACCCACACTACGGCGCTCGTCGTCCGAAACAACGTCTCCGACTCGGAGCCTGAAAGGGAAGCTGCCCGACAAGCTAAGCGTCGTTGCTCTGCAGTACATACCTTCGGACGGCCTGGAACTTACGCCGTGGCTTCAAGCGGCTTGGAACACCTTTGAACTTACGCGGCGGCTTTGAACGGCTTGGTACTGCTTCCAAGACGCGCCGCCAAACGTTGCAAGCGGTCCGAAGCCGCGGCAAGGTCATATGCCTTCTCATGCCGTTGCAAGCTATTTAGGATTTTTCCGACACACTTTGAGTCGTCGAAAGGCCGTCGACCCGTCCCGTAAGCCGTTACGGTCGTGCCGTAGCCGTACCCGTCCCGTCGAGGCTTCGAGGCCACTCTTCTACGGCCGTGATTCATACGGCCGTTGCCGTAGGTGTGCCGTCGAATCGACGGCCGTTGCCGTTACGGTAACGGGTGGCATCCCTATTTCTTCCGTTAAAGTTGCGCACAGGCTGCTCTCAGAGGACATGGCAGTTCACAACTTGGCATGGTCTGCTCAGAGCTGGTGTTCCAGACGCTGGACAGCGCAACCATTTTCTCTTAGTCTCCCAGATACTCACTTGCCAGTGGCATTCAGAGTACTTAGTTTCAGCGCTGAGGATTCAATAATCTCCTTCTTCTCTCCCTTTTCTCTCTACAAATACAAATAAAGAACGATCAGAATATCCCTAGTCATACATACAATACAGGTGAGACAATTTATACGCAACTGGCAAAGGATTGCCATGTTGCCTCAAAGCTCCATCCTCGGTCGAATCACACATTGGTATGGATTGGGATGGCTGCAACCAGTGACAGATGAATCCTCATCAAGCCATGCGGATGACAGACGCACCTTGCAACGCCGTCACTCATCCCGCCGAGAGGCACTATACGTTGGCCGTTCGCGTCAAGGGCATAGTCGATCTCGCAACTCGCGAGGATCGTCGCCATAGCGATCCAGACGCTGTTTTCCGCAAGGTGTTGGCCGGTACAGATCCTATCAAGGGTTGCAGTGTAGTAGGAAAATAGGAAGACGCCTTACCGTCGACCGAAGCCGAAATTTGCTGGGAAATGTGGTTCCCCGTAGCCGTGTGGAACGGGGAGGTATCGCTCGGGGAGGAACTTATTCGGCTCGGTGTAGATATTTTCGTCAAGGGTCATGCCTCTGACGTTGTATCGGCTTGAGTATTGCGGGACGGGCGGAGACGTACCTGATGTTCGCAATGACGGTCGACCCGGCTGGGATTCGCATACCCCGATAGACGTCCTCCTCGGATAGACGGTGTGGGACACCTGCAAAGTGGGGTTTAACATTCAACACTGCTACCAAAGTCTGGAACAAACCTAAGGGAGTGCTTGGAGACCAACTGGAAGAGGCTCTAGGTAAATACCCTGGAGTCCGAACCACACTCACCGAAATACTTCCTGGTAGATGCACTGCAAATACGGCAGGCTCTCGCGATCGTGGAAAGTCGGGAGTACGCCCTTACCAACAACACGATCGAGTTCTTCGTGCGCCCGTTGTTGGCATTCGGGGTGAAGTAGCATAATGAGAATGAAGGTGCTCAGAGTGCCCCAGGTCTGTAGTCATTGTGGATAGTGGAGAAGAAAAGACTAGGGTACATACGGTGGACTGGCCTGCCGCGAACATCGTGGCAGCACTTGTTTTGAGATCCTCCTCATCTTCGGGGGAGAGCCCAGATTGAGACTCGGACTCCATCTCCTCCAGGAAGGTGAGGACGTAGGATGGAGATGCTTCACCGGATGCCTGTGCTCCTCGTCAACACGGTGCTTCAATCGACGCCGGGCCATGGCTTACTCTCCTCTCGCGGACGGTCCGCAACAACAAATCATGCAGCTCCACAACTATGGGGCGGAACTGGTCCGCCATCCGCGCAGGCTGCATGCCTGGGAGCCAGCGAGGAAAGTATCGCACTGTTGAGAGAATTAAAAACATCAATCGAGGGTGTGCCAGTGAACGCACGGAACGGCAACAAGTCGATAATAGTGCCACCGGGTGGCCCCGAGCGAGAAACTGCCTCTTGTATCATCAGCGAGATGCACAGAAAGTCGTCCTCGTCCGAGACGATCTGATGGCCGACGAGGATTTGGGTGATGATTCCGGTCGCAAAGCTGGGGTAGATAGTGGTGAGAAGGTATGTCGCGCGTACTCTTGAAAGACGCACCGGCCTAAACACGACTCGTATTGTTCCGGTGGCGAGTCAAGGAAATTACGAGCGAGATCCCGGGCCTCGGCAAGCTGCATCTCCTTATACTCTGCGGATTCGCATTGTCTGTGGCTAAGGTATACGTTGTGCATCTGCCGGTGCTTCGTGAGACGTTTTCCGTACGGGAGGAGCGACGTGGCGCCGTCCCAGAACCTCGCGAAGAATTAGTTACAAGGACGACGAGGGAGAAAGAGATTAAGCGCATACATATTATACAGCGGGAAGTGTGGGCGGTCGCTGTATATGAGGCTGCGCTTCTCCAGTAGATCCTCTGCCGCCTCAAGGCTATCGAGGATGATCATGGCTGGCCGGCCGGGGACAGATAGGTGCATGACGTCTCCTGGGAGCTTCGTTAGCAAGAGAATCCGGGGGTACTTGGGCGGAACAACTTACCATAGGTCTTTGCCCAGCCGTGGAACACCTCCCCCGCGTTGTCGGCCGGCATCTGTCGCAGGTTCCCAATGAATAGCTCTCGCGGTGGGCCAGGTGGCAGGGCTCGGGACTGTGTTCGTTTGCTTCGGAAAGCTAGCCAGACGATGAGTGCAAAGAGCGAGCCAGCGATGACCAGGCTTTGGGACATGAAAGGCAGTGGGAAGAGGGAGGCGTTAAGACGGGTGGTATTTGGAGCTATAGCATGCGACCGTGTCGACGGCATCCAGTGGCATCCGTGGGCCGGCTTGGTCTAGAATAGATTCAATATTTAGAACGCTGTGAGGGAACATCTGTCCACGACACGTCAAAGGGAAAGCAACACTCACGTCGTCACGAACCAGCATAGAGGCCCAGTGAAAAAACTCTCCGGATATTGTTGACGCCAGTTCTTGGCCAGTTCGGATATTTCACAGCGGCTGACAGAAATCTGTGCCTTGACCTGGAATAGAAGGTTGTAAGGAAACCTCAGAAATAGCATGGTAGCGATTGACAAGACGGCGTGTGATGCCAGTGCCGCAGGACAACAGTGCACAACAATACGGCACAGGATTACCTTCTGCTTCTTGCTATGAGCGCTGGCCGAGCACCGTCCTCGAGGCCTCGAGACTCTATACTCTGGCCCGCGCCAGTCATTCGATCCATCCGCACCGTCTCTTTCCGCGTATCCGACTCGTCCGTAGAAACCGTTTCTTCTGCGCGCACCTTGAGTTTTGATCTACAGACGAGACGCAGTCGCTCCCCTCGTTCGCTCCATCCGGGTGGCCTTGGCGGCAACTTATTCTGTGGGATTGCATCATCCTTCGGCTGTGCAGCTACTGTATTCTCGTCTCGTTGCTGCGCTCGTACTAGTACCCGTCGATTCACAGCTTAGGCTTGCCTCCGACCTCAATTTCCCACCGCCCACCTACCGTCTACAGAAATACATAGTTGGTGGTCGGATGCCAACTCTGTCGGCGCGACTCGACTCTTGGCTTACCTGCACCACCGCGAAGCACGCAAGCTTCTGGCGACTCTCGGGTCGGAGGGTCCGTCGGCTTTGGATATGCAAGTCCTGGCAAGCTACCTTGCGTATGAATTCCGTTATCAATCTTCGCGCTGCTTACAGATGGCCTGGCCCAGATTCAAGTACACATCCACAGTGAATTCTCGAACATCTCATAAACAGAATTGCAGTCAATGAAGAGTATCGCGTTGTAGTCGCCGACGGCATTCCTTCTGAGCTGCTTGTCGAGCTGCTTGACTCGGACAATATACTTAGCAGTCCACAACTCGGCATGCGGCCTCCTTGCGCGGATCCAGGATCAGCAAATAGCACTTGAACGCTACGCCAGGCTGTGGAAGACATTTCCGGGGACTGAGAGGAGGTATGCTCTCCTCTCTTTCCTTCAATTCACATCTTATTTCCCTTGCGAGTAGCGATGAAGATATGCCAAAGATTGTTGGAGGTACGACCGTGTCGCGGCTACACAGCCTTATTCCCCGAACCGAATCATCTGTGGAAATATAGGGAGAAGCGTAGATACCTGAGCGTCGAGTCAAGTTGTGAGTTTTGAGCGCCTGGCAACCCCATCAATTTACCTCACGGCGTCATTCGCGCATCATCTCCGAAATTGGGATTCGATGGATAAAAGAGTTACGTTTGCCGAGTAAACATCTTTCTTCTTCTCAAAGTCTCTCTTCCACCTCGTCTGCTCGCCCCGAATGTTCAGCACACAATGGCCCGTGCTGCCAAATCCGGTTAGCGGATCGGAGTCATGATGCCGATGTGACACTGAGATGTGACCCGAGCGCTTCCGCTTTTTGACTCTCCCCACACACATCGTCGTTGCATGCACCGCGACGCCAACGCCTTTCGCCGATTCTTCTCTGCTTCCTCGACCTCTGCGCCGGATGGCTACCATGGCCTGTCCCTCGTCCGCACCGACGCCCTCGACATCGTGCGTAGCGACGGCCCCACTCCGACGCCCGAGCCGGCGCTAGCGTCCTCGCCCGCAGCGCTCTTCCTGTCTGCCTTCTCCCCAGTTGCAGCCCCATCGAAACCCGTTGCGACAGACGAAGCAGGGTCGCTCGTTGGCGGGTTTACCCTCGGGCCCATCATCGCCCATGGAGCCTTCTCCACCATCCGTCGAGCGACGGCGCTAACGACCGGAGCGGTCGTCGCCGTCAAGATCGTCCCCCGAGCGGCAACGCTGGCCGTCCCAGCCCGCCGACGGCTGGAGAACGAGGAGAGCGTGTGGAGCAGCCTCTCACACGAGCACATCCTCCCGCTGTTCGCCGCCATCCACACGCCCACACACGACTTTTTCGTGACCCAGCTCTGCCCTGCTGGCTCGCTCTTCGACATCATGCGTGGGGGCATCCCAGGCCGGGACGACGCCGGCAGGATGTTCCGCCAGATCGTCAGAGGCCTGCGCTACCTCCACTGCGAGAAGCGGCTCGTCCATCGTGATATCAAGCTCGAGAACGTGCTGGTGGACGAGGCGGGCGTGTGCAGGATCGCAGACTTTGGCATGGCGAGGTCGGTCGATGGAGACGAGGACGATGTTAACCAAGACGACAACACCGAAGCGCTACCACCCATCCACCTCGGCCGCGCAGCCTCCCTTGCTGGGCCTCGTGGTGCTTCCATCCGTCGAGACCGCACCGCTTCCGTACCAGCCTCTGCCGCCGCCCCATCCAGCACCACCGAGACCGAGTTCCAGCCCGGATCTCTTCCATACGCCGCCCCCGAGCTACTCGGCCCCCCGAAATCTTCCCTTACCTCATCGTTGTCGCTGTCCTCCAAGGGCCGCCATAGCTGTGCAAGTGCAACAGGGAAGAGCAGCTCCGCGTTCATGAGCAGGCCGTCGACGTCGACATCGACTCCTGATTCAATCGCTTCTTCTTCCACATCCACATCCTCCTCGGCATCGACAGCCTCCACCGTCGCAGACGCCATTCCCATCACCTCGCCCTCTCGTCCGGACCCCGCACAAGATATATGGGCCCTCGGCGTCCTGCTCTACGCCCTCCTCACTGGAAATCTGCCCTTTTCGGATGCGTTTGAGCCGAGGCTGGTTTTGAAGATCCTTGGTGGTGAGTCTCTGCTCCTGTTCTCTGTTCTCGATTCTCGATCCTCTACCATCCCATTCATTCGTTTTTTCGTTGGTGCCTGCGGCCCGACAACTTCTTCTTCCCCGAATTGCCTTTTGCTTTCGCTTTACCCTCTGGCTCTTCCTATGGGGTCGCTACGTCACTGCCTCACCAATATTTTGGCGCGCGGGAGTAGCGGCGGTGCCTGCCTGGCCTGGCATGGCCTTGAGCCGCATCTCGAGCGCCGCGTCATTCCTTTCGTCCTGCATTATTCGCTTTTTTCTTTTACATACTGCGTACCGGCTGACGTGGGTTTGCGTCCTTTTTGCTGTCGCTTCCGTCTTGCACATTTATCTTGTCTCCTTTCCCGTTGATCTTTCGCTCTCCTACACCCGTTAACCATTTTTTCAGGCACATACCCCGCCCCACCTCCGTCTACCCCCCGAGGCACGCTCGCAGTCTTGCGAGGATGTCTCGCCCCGCGTGTCGCCGACCGATGGAATGTAGAGAAGGTGGACGAATGTGCGTGGGCGGTCGGCGGGGAGGACGTCGCTTTGTCGGGGTCGGGGTCGGGGTCGCCGCCGGTTTCCAATATGCCTATGCCTATTGGGGAGAGTGCGTTGTCGTTGGACGAATGCGATTATGAGGAGCAGCAACAGCCCCGGGGCGTCCCGCTATCACTTGCCCCACTCCCACTCGAGATGGACGAGAACCCTCGCCCATTGGACCGAGGAAGGCCAAGCGCTGCTGCGAGACGGGCGAGCGAGCGCTCGGAGAGGAGCGAGAGTCGCGCGCCGTATCCGTATAGCGAGGATCACCGGCCGTCGCTCGTCCAGACGCGCTCGTCCCAGTCCCAGTCCCAGTCCCATTCGAGGTCTTCCCATTCGAGGTCGTTGTCGAGGACTTCTGCGGATGCCGGTCGGGGGACCAGCAGCAGCCATAGCAGGTCCATGTCGAGGAATACGAGATGGGAGGAGGAAAGGAGCGCGAGTCTGCGGAGGAGGAGTGCGAGTCGGAGTGCCAGTGCTACTTGGGATGGGGATACGGGCAGTTCGGTGTCGAGGACGAGAAGCTCTGCGTCTGGGTCTGGGTCTGCCTCCGGGTCGGGATCGTTGTCGAGGTCGCGTACGACGGGATCGTTGTCGAGGACCGGAGCAGAAGGAGACTACAGAAGCCAGAGCCGCAGTCGCAGTAGGAGTCCGGGCCCGCGGACGCCTGTGGATGTTTTGTCGCCGCTTATGGGCCTTGGGATGGGGCTCGCGATGGGCGTTGGTGTCGGTGTGGATTTGGGGAAGCCCCATGTGCATGTGAGAGAGGGCAGGAGGAGGGGTCGGGATCCGCCGGTGTCGGTGTCGGTGGCTGCTAGGATGATGGAGGAGGAGGAGGAGGATGATTGTGATCATGAGGAGGGTGGAAGGGCGTTGGGACTTGGATTGGGGTTGGGGTTGGGGTTGGAGGAGATGGGCGAGGATGAGGCTGAGGGTGGGGTTGGGCTGTGATTTGAAGCAAAAAAAAAAAAAAAAAGTGGTGCGTATACGTGCGTGGACGAGACTTGGTGACTGACGATACTCTGCAGGGTTGTTATATCCGCTCATACGTCTGGGCTCTCGATCACGCCCACGCTCGCCATACCCTCCCCTCCCCTCCCTCCCTCCTGCTCCATGTACGATAGTATCATATTCTATTCCACTGTACCGATACCTCATCATCGTTTTCCGCGTTCCGTTCTGCTCATGTACCTACCTACGCTCGCAAAAGTACCCCTGGTTATTGCTGTTACTAACGACTTGCTACGACCCTTAAGCTTCATACCCCCTTGTACTAGTTTTTTAGTGTGTACATGATTGCTTGCTTGTATTCGTGCACATTGTATTCGTGCACATTGTATACCGTCGCTGTACCTTGCAAAGCTCAAGCAGATCTATTTCATGAGGAGACGGGGTGGCTCTACACTACGTTAGCGACAGCCAGTGAAAGCTTTGTTGGCTCTTAGTGGTGCCAGCGGAGACAGAGAGCAACGAGTCAGATGTGTTTTGCGACGTTTGGCACTGGCAGGACGCGTGAACCGCCGAGCTATTATCTGAAGGTGAAGTTATCTCGGGCAACAAACAGCGGCATCTGGTACCTGTATCGGTATGTGGACTCTGCATGTCAGTAGCACTCTAGACGACACAAAGGCGGCCCACTGGCAGTCTCGGAAGTTGCGCAGAAGTCGGACACCCTGAAGCATGCCATATCCGTGCAACTGCCATATGTCCTTCGATAAAGTGTAAATTTTTACAGCTGCTCGCCGTTAATAATTACTTCCTTAATCCATCCACACTCTTGCCTCGCCTTCTTTGCCACATGCAAAAAGTCCTGTCGCATGCAATCACCGGATATCTTTATCTCCACTCTCCGTACGCGAGGGAACGGTGTGATCCAACCCACCACGTGCAAAAGATCTGCTGCTGCAAAGTTGTACCGATTGACCTGGATCTGGAGGATATCTACGCGTCCCAGGGTCTCCGAGAGAGCGTCTTCTTTGAGTTCGGCGCGGACGGCGAATCCATCGGCGGGGTACATGTACATTTCGGTGGTGACGGCAAGAGTGATGGTGGGGACGATGTGGTTATTGTCGAGCAGTTTGAAGAGGTTGTGGAGGACAGAGCCGATGAGGCCCGGGGAATCAAGCGTCTCGGAAGCGAAGCTTGCTGGCCAGAGGATGCAGATGGAAGAGAGGGAGGTGGTGAGTGTGCCCCTACGCAGGAGGAGGGTCAGGTAGTGAGGGGGTGCACGCAGGGTGTGCAAATGAGGCAGTGTGAAGGACCCTGCTTCAATGTGTAGCTGGGGGATATATTTACAGCCTATCGCAAGCTCAACCAGATGTGGCAGGCGGGAGATGAAACCGAGGACGGGTTCGTCGGACTGGAAAGTGATATTCTGTAGCTCGAGCTTGGTGAGGTTTGCAGAAGCAGCGTCGGCGATGAGGGGCAGTACGATGGGCCATATTTTTGTATCCTGGCCTGCGGCAAAGTCCAGAGTCAAAGATGTGATACAGCACCTTTGGAACAATGACAGCGTCCATCTCAGACCGGGCGGTATAATGAGGATAGCTGAGGCGATGCCCAGCCGGGAGATCTTTGCCTCTGCACTGATAGACCAGTGCAGAGCAATGCTGACGCGCTCACGTCCAAAGCGCGAGTTGCGCCGGAAACGCGCATCAATCATGTCCACGTCAGCTGCACCGCGGAAGGGTCTCGACAGCTTTCGAAGGATGCCCCGAAGGCCATTTGAGGAAGGACTCCCCGGGGCCATCACATAGGTCTTGGTGAACTGCGCCCCGTATCGCAAGTTAAGCTCCACACACCCCTTGCCAACGACGGTATTCAAGAGCTCCCCCATCGCGTCCGCCCAAGTGCGGAGCTCGTAGTCATTCCCGACCGAGAGACAGTCGCTGTGCTGGTGATCCGGCTGTAGCGTCAGACTGCGAGGGCCTTGGAGGTTTGGTCCTCCAATCCATTGGGTAAGATGTCGAATGTGAGCGACGAGGGGGTATATCGAGGTGCAGGATGGATGAGGGAGGATACACGTAACGTCGTCGATGCGGATGGGGAAGAGGGCCATTCTGAGACCAGAGAACAGGTCGGGGGTTCCATCCTGGGCGATATTGAGCTCTGCAGCGGCTACGAAGGAGGTAGAATCGAGCCAGAGCCCTTTGCGACCGAGGTAGACAGGCAGGGCGATGAAGTGTAGTCGTCGACAGACTCGGGAGAGATGGAAGAGGGTTTCGTGATACCAGGTAAACAACTCGTCCTCCACTATGGCAATGAGGATTTCGGTGGGCAAGTGTGCAAGTCCCGTCATCGTCGTGCTGGTTATGGGTAAAGCGCGTGACGTGTCGGTCATGATGCACGATGGCCGAAATGGGCGGCGCTGACAAACCATTTCAGTTGCTACGGACAGTCATGAATCATGATTCAGGCCCCTCAAGACGAGGCATCTCAATGGTAGCCGTATGTATAAAGGTTTTGCGCGTCCCGTGTCGCGCTCCGCGGCCCACATTTAGGCCAGAAGTTACGGAACAGCCCTTCATTCCGACTCCTCTCCCTCTGCGCATACAGCAACAGTGAGTCATGGCTCTAAGCCCTTAGAGTGCGACCCCTCCACACTCTAAGGCCTTAGGGCTTAGGCTAAGGCCTAGGGCTTAGAGTCCCTATAGTGGGCTTAGCATCCCGAAAGGGAAGTTTTTTCCCACCTGCATGGCTCATGGCTGCCGCTGATAGCAACACCTCTGATGTCCCGCAGATGCAATCCATCGACATAAATCCGTGATTGCCTTACCGGAGATCACTTTGGGGTCGGACATAGGTGGGTTCGGGAGCCTTCGGACGCTCACCGGCAGCCCCACTGCCGGTCACGCGTGACTCTAAGCCCTTAGGACCATTTTGAGCTCTACACGGCCCGACACTAAGCCCTAGAGGAGGGCTTAGACTAAGGCCTTAGGGCTTAGAGGACCTCTAAGGCTTAGGGCTTAGTGCCAACACTGACAGTGACAGTTAAATCATTGGCTGCCCCGCAATCTTCAGCCAATCAGCGTCGTAGAAATTTGGTTTTCGGCGGCTGCTAATAATCCCTATTTTCATGGGTTCAAAAAGTTACAGACTTTTGTTTGTTTTGATACATGTAAAGTTGTACTATTTTGCACTGGGAACCTGGCCACCTTAGGCGTTTAGCGACACTTCCGAGATCTGGTGGATTTCTTTCGACAGTCTGTGAGCTCTGGATGGTAGGAGGGCATCCTGCGAAGAGACTGAGTATATTTTGGATAAATTTGGCCAAGCTTTGGGCATGTAATGAATTTATTTTTGCTGTACTTCCCAAAAGGGCAGTTGATATGGAACCTGGCCACCCCGAAAATCCCACTGCTACCAGGTAATGAAGGCCCGCGTGATTAGCCACAGTGTACAGGAGGTTCAGGTCATGCATTCTGGGCATTTATATTCTATCTTGAAGTTCACAAGTGTGCTCTAAAGAAGGGATCTCATGAGCCCTTTGAGGCATGGGAGGCATCCTGGGGTCTAGATGACGCTAGTGCACCACTGATAGAAGGCTCATGGCTAAAATAAGTTGTAAAAAAGGTTCATTGGAAGTCAATGAACTCATCTGGGCTTGTAGCATGACTTTCCACGCAAGCTGGCGAGAACCCGACGTTTGATTTTTTTTGCGAGGCTGCCACAGGTCATTTTCTAACTATCCTGGCATTAAGAGAGCCAGAGACCTGCTACATCAATGAGGTATGGACCATATGGACAGTGTAGCTATCCTGGTAGGACCTGTAAAGACACAGAAGCATGGAGTCAAAGCTTGCATCTGTGTCCCGGATCCAAGATGCAGGTCAGTTGGTTTGAGTTGTGATTGTGTTGGCGGATTCAGACGTTGTTAACCAAGGTTGGGCTGAGGCTTGTGTGGCCCTGGGGAGGCACAGGATTGTGGCAGGAAAATGAGCCTTCAAAGTCATGGATTGGCGAAGTATTGGTGGAGAAACAGGCGACACGCCTGTTCGGCATTAATGAATTGATGTTCTCACCCTGCCGCACAACATGAACCAGGCCATCACTTGACGGCAACCCGTCACTTTCGGCCAAAAATTGGCATGGGTGAGCGACATAGGTTGTATTCAACCCCTGTATTACAAAAAATGCCAGATACCCCGGTATATAGGCTTATAATTGCCAATCGGCCAGGTTCCTAGTCTGGCCAGGTTGCCAGTCAGATATCGTATCCACAGCACAACTAATATGGTCTACTGTGACACTACTGTGGATATACAGTATATAAAAATTTGGGCCCAAAGGTGTCAGTGGATCAGGCGCAATCGATAATATTACAGCACTTCGGGTAAACAACTACTTCTTCAAGTTCTTGGGCTGCATATAAAATATTATATTTTATGCTGAATTTTCATCTGATCGCCTCAAATCTTCTGACGCGCACTTTCGGAAAAGTGGTACATAGGTTACACTTTATTTCAAGAGGTTAGGACACTAGTGATCATTTCGGTTCGCATATCTATCAGTACGAGACGCTCGTTCCTTGGCCCGAAGGTAACGATGAAGCGCAGAGATTAATTTCGGCATATGTTCATCGCTAATAACCGCGCATGGGAAATAAGATGAGATGAGACGAGAAATGACGCAGGGAAAAGGAGAAGAAGACTGACGGAATAACCTTCTCTGACCACGGGAATATCTTCCACAACACAGCGTACTGCACAGACGTTGTTTGCTGATCCCAGATATGCGTGAGCAGACCGCATGCCAAATTGTGAACTGCCATGTCCATTGTCCTCTGAGAGCAGCTGGAGAAGCAGCTCAGAAGGAATGCCGTCGGCGACTACAACGCGATACTCTTCATTGCCAACTGCAATTCTGGATATGAGATGTTCGAGAATCATAGTCTTCGTCACTGTGGATGTGTACTTGAATCTGGGCTATCCGTAAACAGCGCGGAGATGCATTGATAACGGAATTCATACGCAAGGTAGCTTGACAGGATTTGCATATCCAAAGCCGACGGACCCTCCGACCCGAGAGTCGCCAGAAGCTTGCGTGCTTCGCGGTGGTGCAGGTAAGCTAGGAGTGGTTTGGCTACAGCATGGAGAGAGAACGTCGCGCCAACGGAGTTGGGCAAGCCTAGACTGTGAATCGACGGGTACTAGTACGAGCGGAGCAACGAGACGAGAACAGCTGCACAGCCAAAGGATGATGCAGTCCCGCAGAATAAGTTGCCGCCAAGGCCACCCGGATGGAGCGAACGAGTGGAGCGACTGCGTCTCGTCTGTAGATCAAAACTCAAGGTGCCCGCAGCTTTAACGGAAGAAACGGTTTCTACGGACGAGTCGGATACTGTACGCGGAAAGAGATGGAGCGGATGGATCGAATGACTGGCGCGGGCCAGAGTATAGAGTCTCGAGGACGGTGCTCGGCCAGCGCTCATTGTGACTGGCTTGGCTCATCGAGGCAAAGAAGCAGAAGGTAATCCTGTGCCGTATTGTTGTGCACTGTTGTCCTGCGGCATCAACCGGCGTCGACGTCAATATCCGGAGAGTTCTTTCACTGGGCGTCTATGCTGGTTCGTGGAGTGTTACTCTGACGTGTGGTGGACAGATGTTCCCTCTATTCTAGAGTCTGCCACGGATGCCGGTGGACACTGTGGGAAGCATGCGCGGCCGGTCCATGGATGACGTCGACACGGTTGCATGCTATAGCTCCAAATACCACCCTCCCTCTTCCCACTGCCTCTCATAATGTCCCAAAGCCTGGTCATCGCTGGCTCGCTCTTTGCACTCATCGTCTGGCAAGCTTTCCGAAGCAAACGACCACAGTCCCAATCCCTGCCGCCTGGCCCGCCGCGAGAGCCATTCATTGGGAACCTCCGGCAGATGCCCGCCCACCACGCGGAGGAAGTGTTTCACGACTGGGCAAAGACCTATGGTGCGTCGTTCCGCCCGGGTAACCGGAATTTTCTGGCTCATGAAGCGTCTAGGAGACGTCATGTACCTCTCGGTCCCCGGCCGGCCGGCCATGATCATCCTCGATAGCCTTGAAGCGGCGGAGGACCTTCTGGAGAAACGTAGCCTCATATACAGCGACCGACCGCGCTTCCCGCTGTATAATATGTATGCGCTTAATCTTCGTCGTCCTTGTAACTAATTCTTCGCAAGGTTCTGGGACGGCGCCACGTCGCTCCTCCCGTACGGAAAACGTCTCACGAAGCACCGACAGATGCACAACGTATACCTTAACCACAGACAATGCGAATCCGCCGAGTATAAGGAGATGCAGCTTGCCGAGGCCCGGGATCTCGCTCGTAATTTCCTTGACTCGCCACCGGAACAATACGAGTCGTGTTTAGGCCGGTGCGTCTTTCAAGAGTACGCGCGACATCCCTTCTCACCACCATCTACCCCAGCTTTGCGACCGGAATCATCACCCAAATCCTCGTCGGCCATCAGATCGTCTCGGACGAGGACGACTTTCTGTGCATGTCGCTGATGATACAAGAGGCAGTTTCTCGCTCGGGGCCGCCCGGTGGCACTATTATCGACTTGTTGCCGTTCCGTGCGTTCACTGGCACACCCTCGATTGATGTTTTTAATTCTCTGAACAGTGCGATACTTTCCTCGCTGGCTCCCAGGCATGCAGCCTGCGCGGATGGCGGACCAGTTCCGCCCCATAGTTGTGGAGCTGCATGATTTGTTGTTGCGGACCGTCCGCGAGAGGAGAGTAAGCCATGGCCCAGTGTCGATTGAAGCACCGTGTTGACGAGGAGCACAGGCATCCGGTGAAGTATCTCCATCCTACGTCCTCACCTTCCTGGAGAAGATGGAGTCCGAGTCTCTATCTGGGCTCTCCCCCGAAGATGAGGAGGATCTCAAAACAAGTGCTGCCACGATGTTCGCGGCAGGCCAGTCCACTGTAGGTACCCTAGTCTTTTCTTCTCCACTATCCACAATGACTACAGACCTGGAGCACTCTGAGCACCTTCATTCTCACTATGCTGCTTCACCCCGAGTGTCAACAACGGGCGCACGAAGAACTCGATCGTGTTGTTGGCAAGGGAGTTCTCCCGACTTTCCACGATCGCGAGAGCCTGCCGTATTTGCAGTGCATCTACCAGGAAGTGTTTCGGTGAGTGCGGTTCGGACTCCCGGGTACGTATTTACCCGGAGCTTCTTCCAGTTGGTCTCCAAGCACTCCCTTAGGTTTGTTCCAGATTTTGATGGTCGTGTTGAATGTCAAACCCCACTTTTCAGGTGTCCCACACCGTCTATCCGAGGAGGACGTCTATCGGGGTATGCATATCCCAGCCGGCTCGACCGTCATTGCGAATATCAAGTACATCTCTGCACCATCACACACTATTCAAACCAATAAACTCCAGGGGCATGACGCTGGACGAAAACATCTACACAGAGCCACAGAAGTTTCTCCCCGAGCGATACCTCCCCATTCCACATGGCTACGGAGAACCACATTTCCCAGCAAAGTTCGGGTTCGGTCGGCGGTAACCCTTCTTCCCATTTTCTCCTCTACACTACAACCAGTGACATCCGTTCATAGGATCTGTACCGGCCAACACCTTGCAGAAAACAGCGTCTGGATCGCGATGGCTACGATCCTCGCGAGTTGCGAGATCGACTACGCCGTTGACGCGAACGGCCAGCGTATAGTGCCTCCGGGCGGAATGAGTGACAGTGTTGCAAGGTGCGTGTGTCATCCGCATGGCCTGATGAGGATTCATCTGTCGCTGGTTGCAGCCATCCCAATCCATACCAATGTGTGATTCGACCGAGGATGGAGCTTTGAGGCAACATGCCAGTTGCACATAAATTGACTCGCTTGTATTGGGGCTTTATCGATGTTCGTCAGCACGTTAGTTGGGCTGTCAACGTCAGTTGCGTCAATCCTCGTCAGTTCCCCGTCGATCCTTGGTCGATTCTCGTCAGTTTGTCCAGATGTCAGCGCTGATCTGCTTGTCAGCTACATGAACTGACGAAGATGTGCTGCACATATCAAATGCGGCACTTTGCGGATGGAACTTCGGCCGGACAGCCGGACAAGCCGAATCAACCATCAGCACCGTGCCGGTTAGGGTTTGGGTGTTAGTGGTTCGGGTTAGCGGTTAGTGGTTAGCGTTAGCGTTAGTGGTTAGCGGTTAGCGGTTAGTTGTTAGGGTTAGTGGTTAGAGGTTAGGGTTAGAGGTTAGGTATAAGGTATATGTCCAAAAAAATGTGGGGGAGGCCGGTGAGCGGCAGATTTGATGAATTGATTCAGCGCTGGAATAGTCACACTGTGATGTGTGCATCATCTGGTATATGCTCAGCAACTGACGAAGACCGCTATTGAACTGACGTTGATTGCGATCAAACTGACGTTGACAGCCCAACTAACGTGCTGACGAACATAGACACTACCCCTTGTATTGTACTTACGACTGGGCCACAGCGACAGCCCCGAATTTCAGTTAAACGCTCTACCAACCGGCAGCCTGAGTCCGACATCTACTAGTACTGTCCGGGTGCTCCTTCCACCATCTCTGTCTTGTCTTGTCCGATTTTCTTACCCCACAACTCGGATGTTCGGGAACTGAAACTGCAGCAGAAAAGTGCGTCTGATTCTTAGTCTCTTCCTTCCCTGCTGACCTGACCCACAGCATCTTCCAATTGTGGCATAAAAGGCTACACTGGCAAGCACTGGGACTTTCGCCTCTGCCCCATCCCATCCCATTCCTGCTAGCGCATACGCGAGCCACTCTATCCGGCTCTCAACTCAGGCCATTACCCCAGGCACTGCCCGCCCGGGCCGTTGCACCGCGGAGAGGACTCAACACAGGAACAGGAGCATGACTGGGTGCGGCGCTAGAGAACAACGAATCGGATGTGTTTGCGACGTTTGGCACTGGCAGGACGCGTGAACCGAGCTATTATCGGAGGGCGAAGTCATCTCGGGCAACAACCAGCATCCTGTACTTAGATTGGCACGAGAGAAAGATAAAGTTGAACTGCCTCCTTTCCCATAGTCTGCGACTGACAATGATCTCTCCGTCGTCTTCGTCTTCCCGGAGGCTTCGTTGAGGCTTCGTTCGCGGTGATTGCAAGGACGAAGACTCGCGACTCCGATAACGTGCGTCGTGCTCTAAATTTGCAGATCCCCGTTCAATGGCCCAGAGAAGATCTAGAATCGCAATACATTGCACATCCCAGCCGATAGATACATCCATTTCCCAGTCAAGATCAAGCTTGCCCTGCTCCAAAACCTGCCGAATAGTACGTAGGCGGCCGGTAGAGCATCCGAGTCGTGGTATCCTGCCTGTTAACCTGCGCCGGCAGATTATCAAGTTCCTGAACGGGCCCGGGGTTCGCAGAGAATGTGGCGCCGGCAGTATCATCCAAGTGTGATTCAACGAAAGCAGGGCGTTGGTGGCTGGGGACGGGCCTCGGGAAGGTGGCACTCATCTCACCCTGGTGCCAGTGCATTTCGGCGGAATTGGTGTGGATTTGAGGCTCCGGAGTACCCTGCGACTCTGCCGATGTTATTGCCGCCGGCGGAGAATGTGACAATCCTCCAGCCTGGACAAGCACGTCCGCGGGAACACGATCCCGAGACGGCTCGTAACCCTGAACGATAGGCGAGCGACGTTTGGAAGGCCCTGGGGGAGTCGAACCCGGCGGCAGCGGCTCGTATACAAACGGTACGAGTACCATCGCGTCTGCGTCTCTGTCTTCCATCTTCACCTCCTCCTCCTCTGGCGTCGCGACGGTTGTATCTCCGTTCCCGTTATTGCGTCGTCGTCGTCGGCGACACAGACAAAACATTGCAATCACCGCAAGGATGAGGGCCACGCCTCCGCCAGCGGCACCGCCAGCGATGGCCGCAATGGGTTTGCTCGACCTCGATTTCGAAGCAGAACTTGGAATGGCAGGGGGTACAACACCAGGGCTCGTTCCTAGATGAGAAACGATCATTTTCAAACGATGCCAGTGCTGGAGGAAGATACATACCTTGCCCACCGGCGCTGGTGGACAGCTCTGCGAAGCCAATCTGCCCCGTCGTCTGGCGATATACAGAATAGACATTCTTCTAGATCGCACTCGTATGAACACCCAACATCCAAACACACACAGAGTCACTCACAAGGAAGGCAGGTCCAAAGGACCAAGTCAACCCGGGTGTCCCGTCGTACGCATACACTGCACCAACGCAGAACTCGACTCCATTGATGGCGGTGTAGTTCCCGGTGTTCAGATCTGCAGAAGAAATTGGCCACAATTTCCGGCCAAATGCGACGCTGACGGTGAGCTCGGTGGAACAGGCTAGATAAACGGTGATAATATCGACTTGGTGGACCCCAGGAGAAAGAACGCACGGTACTGATAGTACGACGTGCCTATAATCTGGCTGGAGTTAGGAACTTGAGCCCAAAATTCGGCGGCCTGTGATGCTGGCGCGCCGATTCCGAACGCGTAGATGTCGATGCGTGCGATATTAGTGCTAGGAGTAATGGATATCGAGTGACCTTGCACAGTTAACTCTATGACCGATATGAGTTTTGCCTAAGCACGACGAATGATCCAGCATACCTGAAACCCCAAGTGTCCAATAAACACCACTGGTGTTATCCAATGTATCAAGAAATTCGATTTCCCCGGAGTACAGAGAGGTGTCCACGCCTCCAAAGATGAACACTCCGCCCTCAGTTACTCCTACTGTAGAGCGCGCCAAAGAGAAGCTGAACTCGGGCTGGATCCCAGACTGCGTGTCGAGGAGTGCAAGCCATAGTGCGTTGTCCGCTGAAGTGCTACCGCCCAATCCAATAGTCCCGGAAATCAGAGAGCCTGAAGGTCCCCAGGAGGAGGAGGTCGCTGAAATGACTTGCACTGCAGCGGAAATGGATGAAAAGCCGGCATGGGTGGAGAACAAAAGCTCACCGATCGGAGTCTTCTTTTGTGTATATGACCCGAGGTTTACCACGTCCGTGAACTCGTACCCCGTGAGGAGGGTCGAATAAAGGCTGATGCTTGCGAGCGAAGACGACTGAGCCGAAGAGGTGGACGATAACACTGGATTGTATGCGGCTGTGGAGGAAGGACACCCCGTTGTGCAGGTTGGTGCGATAACGAGGATGTGCGAGGTGAACATCTCGAGAAGGAGTTGGAATTCTCGCAGACTGTCGGGCGGGAAGATGGCATTCAGAGAGGCGAACGGGAGAATATGAAGACGTACGGTGTACCAATGTAGACTGAGGTATAGTACCAGTCACCAGGCTCTTGCTAGGAAGATGATGAGGATTGGCGATTGGATTGGTTTCGAAACGACCCACAAGATCAAAGGGCACGTCGAACGGGTCCCGTCTGAACATATCCGTCCCATGAAGCTGTCCCCGGGTGAGAGGAAGACGGAGCGGGTCGGCGAGTGCCAAATGAATTAAGCAGAGTACGGTGGCGAGCATCGCGCTGGCTCGAAGCATCACGGTTGGGAACCAGGTGCAAATGCTACCGGACGAGTGCCATTTATATCTGACGGCGGGAACGTTCATCAAGTCGGAGTCTTTCAACAGCTGTGGCTGCCAGAAATGAGGGTCGCAGTCAGACTCTGGAAATCTCCCGCACGTACTGGATGCCATCGTAATCTGTCAGATAGTCTGCACTTCCCCGCCTTGGCTCCATTGCGAGGCTGTAGTCCAGAGTGACAAGATGCAAAATTGAGGACGTGGTGAGAGAACAAGTCTGTTTTAGCATGGAGGCACAGCCGAAGCACTGGGACCGCCGTAACCACCCTGATCGAGCGGAAGAGGGGAAGGGAGCGAATGTGTCTCAGCCGTAGACTAGAACTCTTGGTGCTGCAGCCTGTGTGCAACTTTCTTGTTGCCGGGAGGCAGCAAAAGTCGTACGGACGACTCAGATAAGTAGCAATAAGTAGTCGGGAGTCGGCGAAAAGAGGCAAAGCGGATGCCAGTGGGTCGAACGACTTGCGCCAACGGTGGCTGGCCGAGTATAGAGTCTTGAGGAAGGTGCTCGGCCATCATTAGGATGCGCTCATTGCGGTAAGAAACAGAAGCTGATCCTGTGCCATATTGTTGTGCACTGTTGTCCTGCGGCATCACACGTCTTTTGGGAACATCAGCATCTAGTTCTCCGCCACCAACACACACAGTCCCGAGCCCTGCCACCTGGCCCGCCGCGACAGCCGTTCATTGGAAACCTGCGCCAGATGTCCGTCCACCACGCGGCAGAAGGGTTCCATGACTGGGCAAAGACCTACGGTGCGTCGTCCCGCCCAGGTAATCCAAATCTTCCTGTTAAAGAATCCCCAGGAGATGTCATGTAGTCTCGGTCTTTAATCGTCCATTCATAATCATCCTCGATAGCCTTGAGGCGGCAGAGGATCTACTGGAGAAGCGCGGCAGCCTCATATACAGCGACCGACCGCGCTTGCCTCTGTATGAGCTGTATGCCTTTAATTTGTCTCCTCTCCTCGTCGTCCATGTGATAACTAATGATTAATGAGGTTCGGCTGGGACGGCGCGACGTCGCTCCTCCCGTACGGCAAACGTCTCGCCAAGCACCGCCAGATGCACAACGTTTACCTTAACCAAAGACAATGCGATTCCGCCGAGTACAAGGAGCTGCAGCTTACCGAGGCTCGGGATCTCGCTCGTAATCTGCTCAACTCGCCACCGGAAGGATATGAGTCGTGTTTGGGTCGGTGCGTCCGTGCGATTCCGTTCAGATGCTCCGCATGTACTAACCCACCGCTCTAGCTTTGCGACTGGAATCATAAGCCAGATCGTCGCAGGCCAGAAGATTGTCTCAGACGAGGACGACTTTCTGCGCATGTCGCGTATGGTACACGAGGACCACCGGGCGGCAGTCTCATTGATTTCTTGCCATTCTGTGCGCTCTCTAACACGACGTCGACATCTTCCGCATCTCCTTCCACATCCTCATCCTCGGCATCTTCAGCCATATCGACCTCCACCGTCGCAGACGCCATCTCGCCCTCCCGTCTGGACCCGCACAAGATATATGGGCCCTCGGCGTTCTGCTCTGCGCCCTCCTCGCTGGAAGCCTCCCGTTTTCGGATGCGTTTGAGCCGAGGCTGGTTTTGAAGATACTTGGTGGTGAGTGTTTTTTTTTTTTTTTGCTTTTCTCTCTTTTTTTCTCTTCTTCCTTCTTGCTACATATCCTCTCCTCCCGCTTTTCGCTTCCATGCGGTTGTTGGTTGTGCCTGCGGCCCGACAACCTCACACTTCTCTTCCCCGAATTGTTTTTTTGCTTTCGCTGTACCCTCTGGCTCCATCTATGGCGTTGCTACGTCACCGATATTCTGGCGCGGACGTGGCTCTGCGTCCTTTTTGCCGTCGCTTCCGTCTTGCACATTTCATTCATCTTGTCTCGTTTCCAATTCATCTTTCGCTCTCATACAAACGCTTACAATTCTTCCAGGTACATACCCCACCCCACCTCCGTCTACCCCTCAAGGCACCTTCGCAGTCTTACGAGGGTGTCTGGCCCCGCGTGTTGCCGACCGATGGAACGGGAGAAGGTGGACGAATGTGCGTGGGCGGTCGGCGGAGAGGATGTCGCGCTGTCTGGGTCGGGATCGCCGCCGGTCTCCAATATGCCCATCGGCGCTGTCGTTGGACGAATGCGATTGTGAGGAGCAGCACCAGAATGTCCCGCTATCCATTGCGCTCGAGACCAACGAGACCCCTCGCCCATTGGACCGAGGAAGGCCAAGCGCTGCTGCGAGACGGGCGAGCGAGCGCTCGGAGAGGAGCGAGAGTCGCGCGCCGTATACGTATAGCGAGGACCACCGGCCGTCGCCCGTCCAGACCCGGTCGACCCAGTCCCATTCGACGTCGATGGGAAATGCCAGTCCGGGGACCAACAGCAGCAGCAGGTCCATGTCGAGGAACACGAGATGGGAGGAGGAAAGGAGCGCGAGTCTGCGGAGGAGGAGTGCTAGTCGGAGTGCCAGTGCTACTTGGGATGGGGATACGGGCAGTTCGGTGTCGAGGACGAGAAGCTCTGCCTCTGGGTCTGGGTCTGCCTCCGGGTCGGGATCGTTGTCGAGGTCGCGGACGACCGGAGGAGCGGAAGCAGACTACAGAAGCCAAAGCCGTAGTCGGAGTAGGAGTCCGCCGGGCCCGCGGACGCCTGTAGATGTTCTGTCGCCGCTTAGGGGCCTTAGGATGGGGCTCGCGATTTGGGGAATGGGAAACCGCATGTGCATGTGAGAGAGGGGAGGAGAAGGGGCCGGGATCCACCGGTGTCGGTGGGCCCGAGGATGATGTTGGAGGAGGATGAGGATGATCATGAGGAGGAGCAGGAGCGGGGAGGAAGGGCGTTGGGACTTGGATTGGGGTTGGGGTTGGGGTTGGGGTTGGAGGAGGGGTTGGGTGAGGGCGAAGGCGAGGGCGAAGGCGACGGCGACGGCGACGGCGAGGGCGGGCTGTGATTCGAAAAAAGAAGAAAAAAGCTGTACTAGTTTTTAGTGTGGTTGCTTGTATTCATGCACATTATATACATACTGTCGCTGTACCCTTGGCTCATGATCAAGCAGATCTATTTCATGAGGCGTACAAACGGCCTCGGTGTTGCTCTAAACGATCTAAGATTTGTTGGCTCTTGGTGGTACGGAGACAGAGAGCAACGAGTCAGATGTGTTTTGCTACGTTTTGGCACTGGCAGGACGCGTGAACCGAGCTACTATATTATCTGAGGGTGAAGTTATCTCGGGTAACAAACAAACAGCGGCATATCATGGTACCTGGATCGGTCGGAGACGGCATGTGGAGTACTCGGGGAAAAGCTAAAGTTGAACTGCCGCTTTCCCTGCGTATACAGTCTGCGCGCTTGGCGAAGCAAGAATAGTCTCCACAGCAGTTCGGGGGACTGACAATCATCTCTCTCTGAATTCCGTCGTCTTCTCGCTTGGTTCGTGGGGATTGCGAGGACGAACGTGGAGCGGTGTCTAAATTTGCAGAACCGCGTTCAATGGCCGGAGAAGAATTGCAATCCGATAGATGGCACATACAAACCAATAGATACATCCAGTTCTGATTCAAGCTTGCCCTGTTCCATCCCAAGGCCGCTGAGGCCCCGCCGAGGAGTACGTAGGCGGCGGGTTGAACATCCGAGTCGTGGATGACATATCCTGCAGCTGCAGCCTGTCCACCTCCGCACGGAGATTATGAAGTTCCTGAACGAGGGCAGGGTCCGCAGAAGACGTGGAGGTGTCGGAGTATGATTCAACGAAAGCCGGGGTAGGGACTGGGGAGGGAGGATCGGTAGCTGTGGGCGGGCCGGGCATCCATGGTGCGGCTACAGAATGGTTGGCGATGTCAGGCTCCGGACTACCCTGGTTCCATCGCGCTCCCACCATTGCCGGAGAATGTAAAATGCCTCCAGCTTGAAGCCGGGTGCCCTTCTCCGTCTGCACGAACACATCCGACGGAACACGATCCCGAGAGGGCTCGTAGCTCTGAACGATTGGCGAGAGACTTGAGGAAGACGCTGGAGGAGTCGAACTCAACGGTTCGTATACGAATGGTTCAAGTACCATCGCGTCTGCTTCAGTCTTCACCTCCTCTGAAGGGGTCGCGATGGTTGTATCTTCTTTCCCTTCATTGCGTCGTCGCCGTGGTCGGCGACACAGACAGAATATCGCAATCAACGCAATGATGAGGGCCACGCCTCCGCCAGCGGCACCACCAGCGATAGCCGCAATGGGCTTGCTTGACTTGGATTTCGGGGCAGGCCTCGCAGTGGGTATATCACCAGGGCTTGTTATCGCAGTGGGTATACCGCCAGGGTTTGTTATCGCAGTGGGTACAACACCAGGGCTCGTTCCTGGATGAGGGAGAATCAGTTGTAAACGATGTCAGTGCTATGGGAAGTAAATACCTCGCCCCCCAGCGCTCGTGGACAGTTCTGCGAAGCCAATCTGCCCCGTCGTCGGGCGATATACAGAATACACGTTCTTCTGCATCGCACTCGTGAATACCCAACATCCAAACACAGACGGAGTCACTCACAAGGAAGGCAGGTCCAAAGGTCCAAGTCAACCCAGACGTCCCGTCGTACGCATAAACTGCGCCAATGCAGAACTCGACTCCATTCACGGCGGCGTAGTTCCCGGTGTTCAGATCTGCAGAAGAAATCGGCCACAATTTCCCGCTGAATGCGACGCTGACGGTGAGCTCGGTGGAACAGGCTAGATAAACGGTGTGATATCGACTTGGTGAACCCCAGGAGAAAGAACGCACGGTACTGATAGTATGACGTGTCTATGATCTGGCTGGACTCAGGAACTTGAGCCCAAAATTCGGCGGCCTGTGATGCTGGCGCGCCGATTCCGAACGCGTAGATGTCGATGCGTGCCATGTTAGTGCTAGGGGTAATGGATATCGAGTGGCCTTGCACGGTTAACTCTACAACCGATATGAGTTTTGCTGAAATACGACGAATGATCGAGCCCACCTGAAACCCCAAGCGTCCAATAAACCCCACTAGTCTTATCCAGTGTATCAACAAACTGAATCTCCCCGGAATACAGAGAAGTGTCGACCCCTCCAAAGGTAAATGTCCCGCCATCAGGTGCGGAGCGCGATAACCAGAAGCTGAACTCGGGCTGGATCCCAGACTGTGGGTTGAGGAGTGACAGCCATAGTGGGTTGTCCGCTGAAGTGCTACCGCCCAATCCAATCGTCCCGGAGATGCCAGAGACTACCCAGGAGGTGTTCGCTGAAAGGACTTGCACTGCGGCGGAAATGAATGAAAAGCCGGTGCGGGTAGGGAGGAAAGCGCACCGATCTGAGTGTTCTTCTGTGAATATAACCCAAAGTTTACCACGTCCGTGAACACCTCCCCCGTTATGATAGCTGAATAAAGGTTGATGCTTGTGAAACTCGACTGTTCCGAAGAAGTGGACGATAGCGTTGGATTGTATGCGACGGTGGAGGAAGGACACCCCGTTGTGCAGGTTGGTGCGATAACGAGGATGTGCGAGGTGAACATTTCGAGACGGAGTTGGAATTCGCGCAGACTGTCAGACAGGAAGATGGTATTCAGAGAGCCGAACGGGAGAATATGAAGACGCACGGTGTACCAATGTAGACTGAGGTATAGTACCAGTCACCAGGCTCTTGCTAGTACGCGGTCATGAGGATTGGCGATTAGACTGGTTTCGAGGCTACTCACAAGATTAAAGGGAACATCGGACGGGTTCCGTCTCGCCACATCCGTTTCACGAGGCCGCCCCCTAGTGAGAGGAAGATGGAGCGGCTCGGAGAGTGCCAAATGGATTAAGCAGAGTACGGTGGCGAGCATCGTGCTGGCTCGAAACATCGCGGTTGGGAACAAGGTGCAAGTGCGACGGCACCATTGCCTTTTGTATCTGACAGTGGGAGCATTCATGAAGTCGGAGTCGAGGTAATTTCGGAAACCATTTCAATAGCTGTGCTGCCAGAAATGAGCGTGGCAGTCAGAAGTCGACTCTAGAAATCACCCGCAGGCTTGACTACTGGATGCCATCTTCATCTATCTGCCAGGTAGGCTGCACTTCTTCCCCGCCTTGACTCCATTGCGAGGCTGTAGCTCCGAGGCGGTGACAGGATGCAAAATTGGTGAGAGACCAAGTCTGTTTCGGCAATGATGACGATCAGGATGCACAGCCGAAGTAGTAACGTCGAGGAAAGGGCCGCCCGGATCGAGCGGACGAGTGGAAGGGGAGCGAATGCGTCTCAGCCGTAGACCATAACTCAGGGTGCTGCATCCTGTGTGCAACTTTCTTGTTGCGGAAGAAACGCTGCGCCGGTCCGGGTGAAAGTCGTACGGACGACTCGGATAGTCGAGAGTCGGCGAAAAGAGGCAAAGCGGATGAGTCGAATGACTTGCGCCAACGGTGGGAGAGTATAGGGTCTCGGAGGAAGGTGCTCGGCCATCATTAGGATGTGCTCATTGAGGCAAGAAAGAAGCTGATCCTGTGCCGTATTGTTGTGCACTGTTGTGCTGCGGCATCACACGTCTTGTCAATCGCTACTATGTTATTTTCCCCACGTGTGTTTCCTGCAACTATTCCACAGATGGATAGACACGGTCGCATGCTGTAGCCAAAATACACCACCCGTCAAAGGGCCGTCGTAACACCTTCCTCTTCCCATTGCCTCTCATGTCCCAAACGCTGGTCATCGCTGGAACGCTCTTTGCACTCGTCGTCTGGCTAGTTCTCCGCCGCCAACACACACAGTCCCGAGCCCTGCCACCCGGCCCGCCGCGACAGCCGTTCATTGGAAATCTGCGCCAGATGCCCACCCACCACGCGGCAGAAGTGTTCCATGACTGGGCGAAGACCTATGGTGCGTCGTCCCGCCCAAGTAATCCAAATCTTCCTGCTAAAGAATCTGCCAGGCGATGTCATGTACCTCTCGGTCCTCAACCGTCCAGCCATGATCATCCTCGATAGCCTTGACGCGGCAGAGGATCTACTGGAGAAGCGAAGCCTCATATACAGCGACCGACCGCGCTTGCCTCTGTATGAGCTGTATGCCTTTGATTTGTCTCCTCATCGTCCATGTGATAACTAATGCTTAATGAGGTTCGGCTGGGACGGCGCGACGTCGCTCCTCCCGTATGGAAAACGTCTCGCCAAGCACCGGCAGATGCACAACGTTTATCTTAACCAAAGAGAATGCGATTCCGCCGAGTACAAGGAGCTGCAGCTTGATGAAGCCCGGGATCTCGCTCGTAATCTGCTCAACTCGCCACCGGAAGGATATGAGTCGTGTTTGGGTCGGTGCGTCCGTGCGATTCCGTTCAGATGATCTGCATGTACTAACCAACCGCTCTAGCTTTGCGACTGGAATCATAAGCCAGATCGTTGCAGGCCACAAGATCGTCTCGGACGAGGACGACTTTCTGCGCATGTCGCGCATGGTACAGGAGGCAGTCTTCCGTTCGGGACCGCCCGGCGGCACGATCATTGATTTCTTGCCGTTCTGTGCGTTCTCTAACATGACCCTCTTGATATTTAACTATTTCAACAGTGCGATACTTTCCTCGCTGGCTCCCAGGGATGCAACCCGCGCGGATGGCGGACCAGTGGCGACCTGTTCTTTTTGAGCTGCATGATCTGTTATTGCGGACTGTCCGCGATAAGAGAGTGAGTAATAGCCAACTGTTTATTGAAGCGCCGTGTTGACAGAGAACAAAGGCGTCCGGTGAAGCGTCTCCGTCCTACATCCTCACCTTCTTAGAGCAGATGGAGTCTGAGTCTCCATCTGGACTGTCCACCGAAGATGAGGAGGTTCTCACCAAGAGCGCTGTGACCATGTTCAGTGCGGGCGAGTCCACCGTATGTGTCTTCGTCTTTTTATTGTCCACTATCTATAACCGCTGCAGACCTGGAGTGTTCTGAGCAGCTTCGTTCTCAGTATGCTACTTCACCCGGAATGCCAACAACGCGCACACGAAGAACTGGATCGTGTTGTTGGAAAGGGAGTGCTCCCCACTTTCTACGATCGCGAGAGGCTGCCGTATTTGGAGTGCATTTACCAGGAAGTATTTCGGTGAGTGCCATTCTAATACCAGGGTATTCACGCGAGAGCCTCTTCCAGTTGGGCTCCAAGCACCCCCTTCGGTTCGTTCCATATTTCGTTGGTCGTGTTGAGTGCCTCTATTAAGCACCAGTTCGCAGGTGTCCCGCACCGGTTAATCGAGGAGGATGTCTATCGGGGTATGCGAATTCCAGCCGGGTCGACCGTCATTTCAAATATCAGGTACATCTCTGCAGGATCCTGCAATACCAAACCAACGAACCTTCACAGAGGCATGACCCTTGACGAAAACCTTTACACCGAGCCGAATAAGTTCCTGCCGGAGCGATACCTCCCAGCTCCAAACGGCCATGGTGAACCACATTTCCCAGCAAAGTTCGGGTTTGGTCGGCGGTAAGCCTTCTTCCCATTTGTCCTACTACACTACAACCCTTTTTGTTTGTTCATAGGATATGTACGGGCCAATACCTTGCAGAAAACAGCGTCTGGATTGCCATGGCTACAATCCTTGCAAGCTGCGAGATCAACTACGCCGTTGACGCCAGCGGCCAGCGCATAGTGCCCCAGGGCGGGATGAGCGATGGGGGCGGAAGGTGTGTTTATCATCCGCATGTGTTGATGAGGATTGAAATGCATCGTTATGCAGTCATCCGAATCCATACCAATGTGTGATTAAACCTAGGATGGAGGTTTGAGGCAATGGAAGTCCCGGAAGAGGTAGGAGGGATAGCTCTTTTCCTTTCTTGTTCTTGTTCTTCTTTGTTTTTTGACAGAGAGAGAGCGCGCGCGAGACCATGTATAATATCAGTGATGTGCGTGAGATGTGGAATTTCGAGCAGCATGAATCTACAGCGAATTCGACTTTGCTTACGCCAGCTGCCAATCTCTTGATGTTGTGTCGAGTTTGGCAAGAGCTGCATCATCCTCGTCACACCTTCGCTCCTGCCATCATGCACCGCTGCCTGCAAATTCCCGAGATCACAGCCCACATCGTCTCGCATGTTCCGAATCTCGCAGATGGCCCACGGAATAGTACTCTCGGGAGGCTAGCTCAAACTTGCCGGCACTTCCTGGAACCCGCGTTGGACGAGCTGTGGCGTTCTCCGGGCCAGAACACCCTCTTCTACGTTCTTCGATGTCTTCCCACAGACCTTCTTGCTGTCACCGACGCTCTCGAACCACATGGACTCGTCACAGTGGTATGTCTCGCCTTCTACATGTCCCCATTGTTTCGGCCTGACTCCAATGTAGCGACTTTTGCGCCCGTTTATTCTTTCGGATTGGGATCGTCCGCAAATATACTGCCAACGTGTGCGGATGTATAGCCACGCAGGTAACGCTCTTGCAAGGCATAGAAACATCCTTGCCATGCTCTCAGTATGGATGCCGACCGAATTCCTCTTCCCGCGGCTGCGGCATCTGACGTGGCAGCACTTTCCACGGAATGATGAGTTGGAGGGAGCAAATCTGCTTCGGTTTCTGGTCTCGCCCTATCTGCAGGAAATATTTCTATATGGCCACGCATATCTTTGTCTCTCGGTGCTCCCCATGATTGCTCGGAAGGGGCTTCTCCTCACGAATGTTCGCATCTTTACCGCCCATGGAGTGGGTGAACTCGCCCATCTTGACCAGAACTCGATCTCTCACTTTGTTCGGAGTCTGTCCCGGATTAAATCGCTCCGTGTCCCGGCACTCAACGGAGCTGCCTGGCTTCATCTCTGCAGCCTTCCCGGCTTGACGAAGCTAGAAGTGGGAGACATGACGGATACATCTCTGGCCATCATCCCCCCTCGAGACACTGCATCGTTTCCCTCCCTCTTGGTGTTCTGCGTCGACGCCGTCAATGTCACCGTATTGACAAGGCTTCTCCCGATGTTTGCCGCTGCTCCACTGGCGGAAATCCGCTTCCCACCCCCAGAATCCACCACCACGGCCGAGATCACCGCGCTCTTCTCGGCTCTCGCCGTCCATTGCTCGGCTACAACGATGAAAACCGTTTACATGTCCTGCTCAACCGCGTTCCCACCTGAAGACAATGCCTGGATGCTAGAGCGGAGTGCTTTCCTCCGGCTGCGCGCCTTCAAAAATCTCACGTGGATCGAGCTCTGTGCGCTTGGAGGATTCGATTTCGGGGACGAGGCGCTTGGTGCATTGGTTCAAGAGTGCCCGCTGCTCATCACACTCAACCTCAGCCAACCGAACATCCCGTCCGCATTCACTCTCTCGGTCCTCATTCCCATTGCGCGTCACTGCAAGGAATTAAAATCCCTTGACTTGGCTTTGGATACCTCCACGGTCCCCCCTGCTTATCCGACCACGGAATCGGGCGAACGCATTTCACAATCCAGGCTCTCCACATTCCACGTCGGGTACTCTCGTCTAGACCACCCGTTCCCCGTCGCCCAATTCCTCTCGAGCGTCTTCCCCGAACTGGAGGAGATCAACTGCGGGTGGATACCGAGGGATGAGGATCAGGAGGAGGAGGAGGAGGAACAAGACGAAGACGCAGCAGAAGGGGCGGCCCTCCATTCGCGATGGGTTCAGGTTGAAGAGCTGATTCCACGCTTGGCCGCGATTCGGAAAGAGGAGCAGCTTTGGACTGCACAGGCGATAGAAAGAGGAGTTTTTCGCGGTTGAATAATCATTTACCAAGCGTCTTGTTTCCCATTCCTCAACTCACAGCGTCTCCTGCAGCATAAGTCAATTCTCACCCAATCCGCTTTACGGGAAGTTCGTGCGATTGCGTACTCAATGTCATGTTCAAGCCCCAACGACCTTTCCCTCAGCAAGACACAACAATCCTTGATTTTGCATCCCCGCCGCCGGTGCTCTGCCTCTCTCTCGCCCTCGCAAGCGCACTCGAAAACTCCCTTCCGCTCAATACCTCCGATGGTCCGTCGACGCGCCATTTGCTTCCACTGGCCGCACTATATGCATCCAGGTAATTAGTCGGAGCAGCCATGCCCGGCACGAAGGAGATTTCGAGTTTGCGTAGGGCAGGGAAAGACTGTGCCAGGACGGCGGAGAGGCGTTCTGCGGTGGTCGGTGTGGGTTCGAGACCGAGTGAGAAGAGGGTGAGCGTTGAGATGGTTGGGAAGACTGGCCACGCGGCACTGGGGAAGTGCTCTGTCTCGAAGAAAGATAGAGTGAGATTTGTCAACGGTGTATGCAGGCTGAGCTTTGTGAGCGCAGCGCGGAGATGGTCGTCTGGATGTAGGTCAACATGAGTCAGGGCATTCAATGTGGTGTTCTGGGAGGCGTCCGAGGGAAGCACATAGTCAACGTCGTGGGCCAACGCCGTCAATTGCTCCAGCTTGGGTTGGTTCAGCCGCCACCCTTCGCCGGGGCCAGTATTGGAGTTCGAGGACATAAAGACAATTCTCTTGAGCGAGTGCCGGTCGATAAACTCGTTAATGAGGGAGGGGTGAATTCCCGTGTTCCTCCGAATCTCGACACTCTCGAGATTGGGAAACGTCACATCCGCGAAGACGACAGCCCATTCGGCACTCTGTAGCTTGATACTGAGCACAAGAGTTGTAATTCGCGTCTCGTCCACAACCACGCGTGTCCAGGGCTCGCCCGAGATCGCCGGATACGTCGCATGCAGCGTCGTGATGCTCCGAATCGTTGGCGCGACCTGGGAAGTCCCATCGTGGAGATTGATCTGTGTATGCGGTGCGCGCATGTATGGGCTCCACGAACGCAGGAACGTTTTAGCCTGGCAGGTGAATACACCATCCCCGACGAAGACCACCGCGTATCGCGAGTCCCCGCATAAGGCCCGGAGGAGTTTGGGTGCTAGATTCGCCATAGTCGACGCGGCTGGACCGGTGAGGATGTCGCCTCCGAAGTTGAGGCTGATGAAGTGTATCCATTGCTCATGGCCGCCGTTGAGCGATTTGAGCAGAGCTGTGAGCCGGCGGACATCTTTGTCCGTTGTTTTTGGGTGAGTCGTCTCGATGTAGTCAAAGCTGCCGAGCAAGAATGGTCCTTGGGGGAGCGCCATGCTGAGACGGAGTGCACGGAGGGCTGCAGAAGTTTGGCAAGAGACGCTGGGGCGACCCGCCGAGAGCGTGATTCCATGGTGAAACAGAAGGGTGTATGTCGCAAGCTCGTAATAACGCCTCGATACGGCCGCCATGCGATGCAATGAGGCAGCGTCCAAGAGCGCTAGGATGGCCAGAACAAGCTCGTTGGATAAGGAAGAGATGCTACCTCCATCCGCGTCGCCGGTGGGGTGTAGTTTGGGGTGTGTTCGCCGGATCCGGACATGCCTAAGAGTCCAGTTGAGGATACGGGACATGGGGGAGAGGCAGAGAGAGAGTCGCACTTGCACAGCATGACGTGGTGGTGTCTAAAAATCAACGCGTTTCAGTTCAAATCAAGAACTCTGTGACGAAACCCTCTAAATAAACATTCGAACCAGCGCCTACTGATATCGGAGATCGTCGCAGAGGACATTTTTACCGTGGCGCTGTAAGATGCATACGCGTTTCCCCACAGGCATGATCTGGAGCATTTAAAGCTCAGCAAGCTGCCGCAAATCCGAAACGTCCACATCGCAACACAACTTGAACTCGGGATCACAATTCTCGAACATTTACTGTAGTTATTTCGCTCTGACTTTACTCGCGTTCTGGTTTAGAAAGCCCAGGTAACAGGGCTAAGCGACGTCTGAGTCGAGTTATCCTCGAGAGCAGCGAACGCCTCCTGGGTGAGCTGGATGTTGGTCGTGCCCGCACCCGCGTCGTAGATTCCGTTGAACACGACCGAAACACTCTTGCCGTTGTCTGTACGCGCCGTCACGATGGGCCCGAGGGTTGAATTGGAATTTAAAATGCTGGCTTACAGTTAACGGTGAGGGACTCCTGGCAGCAGACGTGCGTGCCGACCTGCGCGGCGGGGATGGACACCAGGAAGGGTCCGTTGAAGGCAGGGCATCCGCAGTTGGTGGTGCCGGTGAAGCCGATGGTGGCTAACGGGACCATGTCGATGAGCGGTCGAACACCGGGGGCAGAGAAAGACGCGCTCACCGGTACCAGTGAACGCATTGGCGCTGCCGACGAGCATGGAAATAGCGGAGACGGCGGCGAGGAGGGACTTGTTGAAGAACATGGTTTGAAAAGGGCTGAGGGGATGTTCCTTGTCGATGATTTCTTGTGAGCTGTCGCAGCCCTTTTATGGAGAGCGCGGTCCCTCCATAACCGCTGTAATTAGTACCGCCGGCGAACGCGAATACCTGGGACCCGGCGTTCCGACTTTTACCGGGACCTCGATGACCGAGTGGGCCCGTACCATGTAATTCCTTCCTTCCTTCCGTCCTTCCGTGGAGCTCGGTGACTATGACCAACCCGGGGCCTGGAACTCGGCCTGGAACTCGGCCAGGACCTAGGTCAAGGATGTGGAGAGGTCTACTTGCCCCGGAGAGCGCGCTCATGATCAGACTTGATCGTACTGGACGCGACGTGCTGTGATCACGTGACCGCGACAGCGTCTTTCTTCCAACTGACCATTGCAATGTCTTCGAACACTAACGACAGAATATTTCATCAACACACGCAGTATTGAGACTCGAATATAGCATGTCTATCTAGATCTTTTATCATTCATAAGCAAAACTTCACCGGAATACCACCCACGACTGGCAAACCTCGACTGTCGCCGTCCTCTCGCTCTATGTATGTTCACCTCCCGATCTCCATCCCAGTTCCACATCCGAATACAACACCCTCATCTTTATCCTGGTCCCCATGGCCATGTTTCAATCGTCCTCGATGCACCCGGTCTACGGCAAGTCAGCTCAGCTCAGGCTTCATTCAAGTGTCAATAGCGGGGGGAAGCACCTCGTAAAGCACTCCAACTGGTACTCCTACTCATCACCGGCCGCTGCGCCGAGTCGTGGTCATTGCTCTCGCTCGAACCCAAACTCGAGGTCGACGTCCTCTCGGGCTCGGGCTCGGGCGATGAAGCTCGTGACTTGAGGCGTAGCTGGTGCTGCTGCAGATGTTCGGGGCCCGTGAAGCCGACGCACAGATCGTGTAGGTCGATAGCGGCGATGAGACGCTTTGTGTATGTTATTATCAATAATATTCGTGGGGGAGAGGCCCCAGAATGGAACTTGAAACGTACCGCTTCCCCGAGAAAATCTCGATCCCCCGCGTTGGCGAACTCGAGCTTCTTGGTTGAGGGACGGTAGATTACGCCGCGGGGCTGCCAGTGCGAAAAGCGTTTTTAGATGGTGCATGTCGAGAAAAAAAGAGAAGGGAAGGAAAACGCACGACGCTGAGGACGGTGTACCCGTCCATCATCCCCTTGTCAATAGACATGTCGCGCAACGCATCTTCGATAACGCTCCCGTCGCTTTCCCCTGTGGTCATGACGCCCTTGGCTTTCGCTTTCGCTCGGCGCAGAGCCCGAACAGCCCTCTCCAGATCCGCGCGCGCAGCGTCGTGTTGTCCGAGGCGGACGAGGCAGAGCGCTTGATTGAAGAGGATCTCAGAGGCGAGGAGGACGAAGGGCAGCCCGAGCTGGGTGTAGTCTCTGATACCACATCAGAACACATGGGAAAGAAAGAAAGAAAGAAAGAAGGATGTGGTTGTGGATGTGGATGTGGATGTGGATGAGACAGACGCACATGTGTCCATGCCCCCGTAACCGTCGATACCCCTCGCGAAAGTCCCTGTATGCAAACTCGTACCGCGCCAGGAGGAAGTTGGACACGCCGCATTGGAAGTACCTCTTGGGGATTCAGCACAGGCAAGTTCACGACGAAAAAAGATAGAAGAAGAGAGACGCACGCAACGGCAAGATACGGATCCCGCAAAGTCGCCTCGATGAAACTCTCCACCGCGGCAGCATGTTCGCCCTGCGCGGCGTGGATTAGCCCGATGTTGGTGAGGATGACGGAGGATTTGGGGATGTGCTGGCAGTGCAAGAGTCAGCGATAAAGAAGAAGAAAAGAGGAAAGAGGGATGAGCTCACCGAAAAGAGCTCCAGAGCCAGCTCGTAGTGCTTGACGTCGTATGCGCGCAGCGCGGCCACCCAGGCCTGCAGCTTCGCTTTAAGCGAGAGAGGCATGGCCAGAGTCGGGCATGGGAGAAGAACCGTAGTACCCTCATAAACGGCAAGTTGTCGTTAGGACGACGCTGACGCGGAGCCGAGATGTAAGTAAGTATTCGCACGAAGCTGCGGAGGAAGATGACTGCGAGCTGATGGGAGGCGGGATTCACAGACGGAGACTCTGAGATGAGTTACTGGCCAATTGCAGCTTCCTGGCGTTGTGAAGGGACCAGCTCGAAGTTGACGCAAATTAGGAAGGTGAGAAATGATCGTATCACGGATCAATAACATGTGACACCGCCATCACCGACACTCTGTCAGCAACCACCTCCGCCTCCTTGCCGCCCAGACTGCAGCTGTACGGACTTTGCATGGACCGTCCCGACGACAGCACCCTAGGCCTTCTGGAACCTTCGGCCATCTTCCGGCTCTATCCCGGCCCGAGCCCAAATTCTTGCATTGTCCGCCTTTTCGGGTACAAAGCAAAACAATGCCTGTGCCACTCGGCTTGTCGCAAGCCGTCTATTCGAAGAGACCTCATTGTCCCCCGTCTCAAGCGTAGACTGATAAAAAGCGCAGAAGATTTCCCCCGTCAAGTTTTACCTTTCGCCCATCGACCACCGCCAGCCAGCCAGCCAGCCAGCCGCCCAACGAGCAGCCTCGCTACCTCGCACACGCACACGCTCCCTGCTCACCACACCCACACTACCCAGTCGCCCACTCCCCCATTACAATGTCGGACACTTTTGCGCCATTCACATTCACCCTCGCTTCCGTCTTCGACGACGGCGGAGCGCCCATCCTCTTCCCTGCATCCACCACTGGAGCAGCACCCACCACGCAACCAACGGACTCGGAGTCGGTCGATAGCGACAGCGGCATGATCCCGCTCGACCTCGACTCGGCCGACCCGCGGCTCACGTATACGTGTGTCATCGCCTGACGATGCTGCACCGTATTTAATCTGGAACGATGGCTGGCCGTCTTTCCGGTGGGTTTTCTTTCTCGTCCTTTCGTTCTTCGTACGCTGGAGCTTACCATAACTCTCTAGATCGCCGCCTCAGATGCCCCATGATGATTCAAGAACCAACCTCACTCGATACCCATCCATCCTCACTAGTACTCCCGCATACCGCCACCGAGACACCACACACTTCCGCACCGCCGCCGTTAGGGCTACGTTGCATCTTTTCGTCCGGTGTATCGTTATGAATTCTTTACCTACTCCGCGATTCTCGCGATATTTCTCTTTCTATTGATTAGTTTTCTGCACTGTAGCCCCTTCGATATGTATGAATCTATGCTCTGCCCGCTCACCGTATGCAAGCGCCCCGACAAACAATATTTTCCGAGTCGCCATTGTACTCGTCACGCGTGACCTTGATTATGTAAGCCGCATCAACCCTCGTGCTCGACGACGACGACGCCCAGCGGCCCCTGCTCCCTGACGCCCAGACTACCACGCATGGCCACTACATCCCGCAGCAGTATCCCTCCGCCACCGACTCGCCCGAGCATGCCACGCCAACCTCTTTTTGGACAACAATGGACGCACGGCACAATGGGTTTTGGATTCAAAGGCCTCTTATAGCGGAGACGTGCCACTTTCTCTGTTCTTTCCTTTGCGAAACCCCACCCCCCGTCCCACCCCGACTCCCCCTTCGATGCACTACGAACTCCCCATCGGGGCTTTTCTCGGCGCTGCGCTTGTGTTGGTGCCGCTGCCGTGGCACTGGCGAGCGCGGAATGTACCGACGCTGTCTATCATCGCATGGCTTTTTGTCTCCAACATAACCATGGCTATCAACTCCATAATATGGGCGGACAGCATACGCCTGACCGCGCGGGTGTGGTGCGATATCAGTGCGTCTTCCGCGTTCTCTGTTTCTCAAACGCTGACTCGTCTTGTAGCCACGAAGATTACCATTGGCGCGACCATGAGCCTACCCGCCTGCTGTCTATGTCTTTGCATACATCTCGAACGCATCGCCTCTGTCCGCCAAGTCAGCACGACCGTCGAGCAGAAACGCCGACGCATGTTCTTCGACATTGCCATGTGTTGGGGACTGCCCGCTCTCATTATGATCCTACGTACGTCCCTCGAGCCTTCTCTTTCTGCTGTTTCTCACCGACTTTCTTAGACTACGTCGTGCAAGGCCACCGTTTCGACATCATCGAAGACTTTGGCTGCTTCCCCGCCATCTACGTCTCCGTTGCGGCCATCTGCATCCTCTACATCCCCGTCCTCATCGTCATACTCCTCACCATCGGCTTTGCCTCCGTCGCCCTCTACCACTTCTTCCAACGCCGGCTTACATTCGCGCGACACCTCCACGATGGCTCGTCCGCGCTCACCCCGTCGCGGTACTTCCGCCTGATGGCGATGGCCCTCGTACAGATGCTGTGGGCGACCGCCATCACCGTCTTCAATATGTTCTTCACGATCTCCACGACGGGAGTGCGTCCTTGGATATCATGGGCCGACGTTCACAGCGACTTTGGCCGCATCGGGGTCTATCCCCGCGCCTTCACCCCCGAATCCTTCCGCAGGCCAACGTTCTTCACGTTCTGGGCCGTCCCCGCGACGGCCTTCATCTTCTTCATCTTCTTCGCGTTTGGGCAGGATGCGGTCAAGGAGTACAAGGCGGTCGTCGGGGTTGTCCGCCGCGTTGCGCGGATCCCGGAGAAGGAGAAGAAGCAGCAGCGGCTGCAGTCCATCCCCTCATTCGTGACGCGCTTCCCCCAGCTCGACCGGAAGGGAGGATCCAGCGTCGACTCGCACACCACCATCACGTCCTCTTCGAAGCATGCAGTCGACTTTGGTGCCTATGACATTCCTCTGACGCCCGCGTCGGGGTCGTCCTTCGGCACCGTCATCGCGGCATACGGCTCTCATGGCCCCGCGTACACCGACGATGGTCACCGCGACTCTTTCTACAAACCGCCGCCGCCACACTTTCCAGCCGACGTTGGCGATATGGCTTGATGCCGCCTGCGTTTAACTCTACTTACGCTTCCCCCATACCATATCGCTCCTCCTCTGCCATGTCCATAAGCTGCTCTCGGCGCTTACCCTTCGACTTTCATTACCCATTGCCCATTCCCCACTCACTCCTTTTCACGTCCTCACGTCCGTCTTTCTCTTGCGTGCTCGCAACTACATATTGCAGGGCTATCTCATACGCCTGCCTACATACATACATACATACGTACTCGCACGACCCGCTGCCTCGACTGTATTGCTAGCCTCTCTCTCTCTACGCGTACTCACTCTCTACTTGACGCAATAACAAAGAATTTTCACGATGATACTCGTTCCTTCCGTACTTCGAGTATCTGGGGAGTTCCACCTACCTGATCATGATCTCCTTCGAGCACAAGGGAGCTCGAGCTCAATGCGGAGTTTGAAAAACTTTTTTTCATCGGCCGATGATGGGGGAACAAAGAAATTTTCGAAACAATGGGATCTGCTCGAAATGGCGGACAATGCACCGCCTGCATGCGACGGACAATGGGTCATGCCACTCGTCGAAGGTATAATACGGCCTCGCCCCGTATGCGGGCAACCCTTTACTTTGCTTGCGCTACCCACATCCTCCCGAGTCCAACTCAGCCACCTACTCAGCCACCCACGAACACCTTGCCCAATGGACCAGTTCACCGAACAACACCTGATGCTGGACGTCGCTGCGTCCCAGCACTGGCAGCTGGCCGACGACTCTTCGCCAGCCTCAGCCTCGGGCTCGGACGGCTCCGATCCTACTACCTGTGGCATACCTCTCGACGAGGACACTGCGTCGGGGACCTTTTCCACGACCTGCGTCGTCGCCTGATCGTACGCGTGCGAGCCGAGTGCGTGTGTCCTATATGAGCTCGTTCGTTTATTGACGCGACGATTTTCTTAGATCTTAGATCGAACCTTTCTAGGGTTATTCCATTCCTTATTGCCTCGAGCTTGAATCCACTATGCCCCACTCCTCTACAAATGCCACCGAATCCGATACCCGGCTGATGGTACGTCCTCCTGCCTACCTCTCCGCTCTCGTCAAGCTGACTATCTTTTGTCTAGTCCGCCGATTCGACTCGCCACTTCTACTCTCGACTTTTTTCGAACTTCTTCATCTACTACCTTGCCTCCAATGGCTCGATCTGTACTGCCATACCACATTCGTCAGGAATGTCCATGTATCGATAGTATGACCTCTATCTCTAGCTCCTCCTATGACCTCGACGTCTGCGTCCTGCGCCTGGTTGCGCATGCCCCGAATAACAATCATGATTGCTGCATTGTTGCGTTCGGCGACACATACATTCTTCATTCACTGCATTCAAAGACCCTGTAGGCAGAGCATATGCCGATGTAACTCTACCAATGCCTACTTACTGCCTACACTTGCCCACTGAAGCCGACGTACAGCGATTTACGTCGATCCATGTCGACGTGCTCTGCCCACATCGGTCCCTGCCCATGTAACTCCACGTATGCCGACGCAGTGCTGCCGATCCATGCCTACGAGGGCTGCCGACAGCTGCCCACCTATGCCCACTACTGCGGTCTAGCACTGCCTACCTTGCGTGGGCATTGATGGGAAGTCCCCGTAGGCAGAGTCTGCCTATGCTAGGTAGGCATGGTCTGTACAGGGTCCTTGAACGCAGTGATTTTTGTCTGGATTGTTCAAGTTACGTTGGAGTCTCACCGCAAAACCCACGAGCTGTTTCTTCGACCACTGGCAGGGCTGTTAAACTTGTCATCCGTGATGCTCGGTTCGGCATTCGAACCGTTCAACGTCGGGCCTTGGAGAAGTCCAGCTGCCCCCCGATGATGATCTGTGCCCACAGTTTCAAGTTCAAGTTGCGGCTCGGCAATTTTTTTCCCTGCCTTTTTACGCTCCTTTTGAAGGCACCAGTGCTGAGATCAATCGATCGAGCAGACTGCAATCTGCTCTGGCTGCAGCTGTGCATCAATTCTCGCCTTCAAATCAACTTCTCGCGGCTGTGGCCGCTGTGCGGGTATTAGTACGCGTCGGTTCACAGCTTAGGCTTGCCTCAGGCTCTGTCCCCATGTCTCGCCGCCCACCCACCGTCTACAGCACACATAGTTGGTGGTCGGATGCCAACTCCGTCGGCGCGACGTTCTCTCTCCATGCTGTAGCCAAACCACTCCTGGCTTACCTGCACCACCGCGAAGCACGCAAGCTTCTGGCGACTCTCGGGGACGTGGCCACTCCATCTGCTTTGGATATGAAAGTCCTGTCAAGCTACCTTGCGTATGAATCTCTTATCAATCTTTGCGGCTGCTTACCGATGGCTTAGATTCAAGTACACATCCACGGCAACGAAAACCATGATTCTTGAGGAGTATATACGAGACCAGTGGGAGTGGGACTGGGCAAGTCCCACTCTTGGCGGGTGAGTTCCACTGATCTCTGCGCCATCAGTTCCACTGATCTCTGTGCCATCAGTTCCACTGATCTCTGCGCCATCAGTGGGACTTGAGAGCATAATCTGATGTTGTGCTCAGTCCCACTTGACACTCACATCAATGCCATCAACTGTGCCGCTCACTGCCGGTAGGGGAGTTTTTGAGGAAATATGACCGGACGGGTGATCTGGAGTGCGGGGGAGACCCCCGCAGACCCCCCTGCGCTCGCCGCGGGGCCCACTGCGTGGTGCTTCCGCTCGCCGCGGGGCCCGCTGCGCGGAGCAGAATACTTATTTGTTGATCACTTCTGCTTTATTCTCGTTTTTTAGCGGATAAATAGTGATGAATGACCTGGAGTGCGGGGGAGACCCCCGCAGACCCCCCTAGCGCTCGCCGCAGGGCCCACTGCGTGGTGCTTCCGCTCGCCGCGGGGCCCGCTGCACAGAGCAGCATATCGGCACTTATGCGGCATCTTTGATCGGCTGCGCGGCAACCAACGATCTCAGCAGCTAAGCGAGCGCTAACCGACGTGATGAGTGGGACTGGCGCTCTATCAGTGGGAGTGGGACTGGTTGCCGAGTCCCACTCCCACTGGTCTCGTCATCCCTCATTCTTGAGTATCTTATATCAAGAATTGTGGGCAATGAAGAGTGCCGTGCTGTAGTCTCAAACTGCATTCCTTCTGATCCGCTTGTCGAGCTGCTTGACTCGGACGATATAGCAGTCCACAACTTGGCATGCAGCCTCCTTGCGCGGATCCAGGATCAGCAAATTGTACTTGAGCGCTACGCCAGGCTGTGGAAGACATTTCCGGGGATTGAGAGGGTTATCAGGTATGCTCTCCTCTCTCCTTCAATTCACATCTTATTTCCCTAAGATATGCCGAAGATAATCTCCGCTCTCCATCATTTCCTTCAGGCCAAGGATCAACCAGACTACGTTTACACACCTGAAGCCTTTGCTAGCTTGATAGTGCAAATGACGGAGCCAGCCATCTATGAGCTAGTGTTTCAGACACTTGACAGTGCATTCCAAGAGGAACCATTTGCTCTCTCCGTTCTCAAGAACCCTTCTCTGGGTTTGATGCTCAAGATGGACCTGCGAGTCACCAATGAGTGAGTAATGTACTTTTAGGTGGAGTCTTGAGTCTCACGTAAATGTTAAACTGCTCTCAGACCACGGTGGTTAGTGGATGTTGACCCACTGAATATCCAGAAGTATTTGGTGGGCACATATTCAACCCACATGTTCCTGCACTCGATATCCACAATACGTAACTTGATGGCAGCATTGTTTGCCGCTATTGTGGACGATGGTCCATCTGGCATCTACTCCATGCGTGTTTTACTATGTCTGACCACCTTGCCACACGTATGCCGGTAAGTTTTAGAGATTAAACCTGCACCATGACATGGATTGTGATTTATCAAACAGGAATCTTCAAAGTGGACGTGTGAAGGATGCTTCCCATTGGATAAACTTTATTAAGCTCCCAGAAACTGATGGTCCTGAAATTCGCCAAGTGTTTCTTGATCAACTTCCCTCCGATCCCGAGTTTGTTGTTGCCCTGGCCAAATGCTGCTAGTAAGCACCATGTCATCCTCATCCATTAATGCATTTCATTCCATTTTTTATGTAGTGAGCTCGATGAAGAGCTGGCTACCTCGGCACAATGGATATTGCTCTTTCTGAGTACACACAGGGAGTACAACAAAGCACTGCTCTCAGGGAACAACCACCTATTGCATTACCTTGATTTCTGCAACAAGACCTTCAATGTCAACCCCAAGACGTAGTCCTGGTTTGACCATGTATCCAAGAACCTGCAGGAGAACTCCCATGATGGTTTTCTTTTGCTCCTTGGCACAGGCGGGAGTGGTAAATCCACTCTATTTAAGCAGTTACGCCTGATGCATGACATGCCTTCTCTGGAGGAGAAATTGAAGACTTTCGGCAACTTGTCTACAACACATTGATGCTGTGGCTTCAGTGCTTACTTGAGGAGCTGCCCAAGATGAATCTTGAGCTCCCACAAGATTACTATGCACGTGTATGTGCACCAAAAAGGGTCCACCAAAGGCAGATTAAGTCTGTCTTAGAAGAACTGGGTTGGAATCACAGCCAGGATAATGGTCATAAGGATGGGCTCTGGTCGGATAAATTTATGGTGAGCTAGTTGCATCCTGGTCCAATCTAGGACAAAGATGACAAAGATGACTCCAAGGTCAATGCGAAACTCATCACAAGTGCACCAGAGCAACGAGATAGAGAGCCCTTTCAGTCGAAATATCTTTGGGTACATATAATTTGTTTCCTTCTATGACTGAAGCTGTCACACAGGCTGCACTCCAATTATGGGAAGAGCCTGTGGTGAAAAAGGCCTGGTCACGACATAATGAAGTTTCATTGCCTGAAAAGTATGTCAGATTTTGTAATTGACATACTGACTTGACGGTGTATATAGCCTGGCATACTTCATTTCCACAATCCCACGACTGCTCCAGAAGGATTTTAACTATGTTCCAACGGAGCAGGACATTCTCCACACATACACAGACATTAGTGAGACCGCCTTCCACGTGAAAGGCAAAGCATTGTAGGTTATTGACGTGAGTCTGCTTCTCTCTGTTTCTCCAGCTCTATTCACTATTCAGGTTGGCGGAGCGAAATCTGAACGATGGAAATGGACACATTGTTTGCAGAACTGCAGGACAATATTTTTTGTAGCAAGCTTAAGCGGATATGACCAGGGTTTGGTAGGGGATTGGTACATGGTGAGCAGTAATCCCTTCACAACTATGGCTTGAGCCTGAGAATGTAACCAATACAATGAAATGGAAGATTCAATGCAGGTCTGGACCACAATATGTCAAACCAAATTCTTCAAACCCATTACAATTGTATGCTTTCACGTTCTGATCTCAATGTAAATGAAAAACGAAAATGTCCACAGATCCTCTTCCTCAATAAAGATGATCTATTTCAAGAGAAGATCAAAACCTCTCCGATTCGCTACCACTTTCCCGTGAGCACCTATAGATTTTGGATGCAATTAACACCCAATGTTTGAATTACGGCAGGACTTTGATGGTGCAGAGACAGATGTCATGGCTGGCCGCCAATACTTCAAGGAGCGGTTCATGAAGCTGGCAAACGATGCTGTGACAATGAATGATAAACTTCATAAAGAGATTTACATCCAGTATGTTTCCTTTACTCTTTATCACATTTGCTCATTCACTTGACTGGAAGTATCACAACGGCAACAAATACAGATCAAATGCACCAAGTCTTCGCTAAGGTGGAAGGTGTGTCTCTTTACTGGTATGTGAGCTCGAGCCTGAATCAGACTAATTACAGAGTGAGTCCCACCTTCAAAACACCCAAATATACTAATAACTCTATTACAGCTATTTGCATGAATGAGTGAACACGCCGAAAAAAAATTGGCCGTCACGTGTTGATGGCCGGCGACGGCGCGTCGAGCAGGAGAGGGTTCTGAATATTGAATATTGGACCGACGGAAGCTACAGACCGGTACATACAGAGCTTTTACATAGCCATTGGATATGGTACAATACTGCTCCTGCTCGTGGCCCAGCCCAGCTGGGCGCAACACGGGCTCATCATCGGCCGAGTTGACCCAGAGGACCGAGACGGCGGACTAGCAAGAGCTGCGAGAACTGCGTGGAGTCCCATGTAGGGCTTTCTTTGGAAGGAAGCGATGTCCAAGGTGTAAGTTGGCAGCTGGCTTGCCAACGACTGAGCGGGCTTGACGACTGGCCTGGTTTGACGACAACTGATGGTAGGAAGCTGTGGAGGGAGCGGTGGTCGATTGTGTCCGTGGATCGTGGATGCAGAGGGGAGCTGCAGCACCCTAGACTGGAAGATGGGCTAAGATGGGGTGGGCGAGCTGGATGCGCGGTCAAGGCCCGGGTCTTTACTGGAGGCTTACATTGACTGTCCGCGGCGGTCTCAAGCTGTCCTAGTCGGCAGCAGTGATGAGCACACATGGGCTAGCATTTAGCATGGGCCGCTCGAGGTCCTGGCGGCGAGCGCGAGTCGAGGATGCAGGCGTCGGTGTGAATGCGTGCCGGCAGCTTCACGGGCCGTCGCCGGCCATCAACACGTGACGGCCAATTTCTTTTCGGCGTGTTCACTCATTTATGCAAACAGCTGTAAAGTGTTGTGATGCAATCCAGTTTGCATGGCGTGAGACTTATCTAGCTCATGTCTGATTTTTTTTTACATGCCTCTCATTTCTGTTCCATTTGACACGGAAAGTCGTGCATATAGTCTGGCCCTATTTATGAAACATGTGACCGTTCTTCAGCCGAAATCATCCCAGTTCGGGAGGTTCGGCAAAATCAGCCGATCCACATCATTTTACCCAAAACAAACTTGTTCTCTCCCACGTCGTCGATTTTGCATCCGGGGAGCTACAGCCTCACGACGGAGTCAAGGCGGGGAAGAAGTGCAGCCTACCTGGCAGATAGATGAAGATGGCATCCAGTAGCCAAGCCTGTGGGTGATTCCCAGTTGACTTCTGACTGCCACGTTCATTTTTGGCAGCACAGCTATTGAAATGGTTTCCGCAATCACCTCGACTCCGGCTTCATAAATGCTCCCACTGTCATATACAAAAGGCATTGGTGCGGTACCATTTGCGCCTTGTTCCCATCCGCTATATTTCGAGCCAGCACGATGCTCGCCACCGTACTCTGCTTGATCCATTTGGCACTCGCCGAGCCACTCCATCTTCCTCTCACTCGGGGTCGGCTTCGTGAAACGGATGTGGCTAGACGGGGCCCGTCCGATGTGCTCTTTGATCTGGTGAGTACCTTGGCCATTTGAGAGAAGTCCAATCGCCGGCCCTCATGGCCGCATGCCAGCAAGAGCCTGGTGACTGGTACTATACCACAATCTACATCGGTACACCGTATGTCATCGTACTCTTCCGTTCGGCTCTTTCAAGCCCCCCCAGTCCACAACAATTCCAAGTCGCTCTCGAGATGTTTACGTCGCGCATCCTCGTTGTCGCACCATCCTGCGTCATTGGCTGTCCTTTCTACACATCCGCATACGATCCAACGCAATCGTTCACCTCTTCGGAACAGTCGAATTCGCTCATAAGCATTAGCCTTTATTCGACCGTCATCACGGGGGAGGAGTTCACGGACGTAGTGAACTTTGGGTTATATTCAGAGAAGAAGACTCAGATCGGTGCGCTTTCCTCTCTACCCGCACCGGCTTTTCATTCATTTCGGCCGCAGTGCAAGTCCTTTCAGCAAGCACCTCCTGGGTAATCTTTGGCATCTCTGGGACGATTGGATTGGGCGGTAACACTTCCGCGGACAACGCACTATGGCTTTCGCTCCTCGACACGCAGTCCGGCATTCAGCCCGAGTTCAGTTTCTGGTTAGCGCGCTCTACAGCACCATTAGCCGACGGCGGGGCGTTCACCTTTGGAGGGGTCAACGCCTCTCTGTATTCCGGGGAAATCGAGTTTATTGATACACTGGATAAGACCAGTGGGATCTATTGGACGCTCGGGGTTTCAGGTATGCAGGATCATCCATCGGATTTAAGCAAAACTCATAATGTGTATAGCCTTAACCGTGCAGGGTAGCTCGATATCCGTTACCCCCAGCACTAACGTCGCACGCATCGACATCTACGCGCCGTTTGGAATCGGCGCTCCAGCACCAGAGGTAGCGGCATTCTGGGCTAAAGTTCCTGGGGCTAGCCAGACGGAATTCAACCCAGCGTATTATGAGTATCGTGCGTTCTTCTACCCATGGCTCCACGAAGTCGAGACTAACAACCGCTTTTCTATGGTTCATAGCGTGTTCCACCCAGCTCAACGTCAGCATCGCATTCGGCGGGAAATCGTGGTCGATTTCTTCTGCAGACCTGAACGCCGGGAACTCCACCACCATACCAATCAATGGAGTCGAGTTCTGCACTGGTGCATTTTATGCGTATGACGGGACGTCGGGGGTGAACTGGGCCATTGGATCTTCTTTTCTTGTGAGTAATGAACTCCGTCTGTGTTTTGGATGTTGGGTGGTCACACGAGTGCAACGCAGAAGAACGTATATTCTGTATTTCGTCCAACGACGGGCCAGATTGGCTTCGCAGAGCTATCCACAAGTGCTGGTGGGCAAGGTATTTATCTCCAGTAGCCGCGGCATTGGTTGGAACTGATTCTCCCACATCTAGGAACAAGCCCTGGTGTCGTACCCGCCGCGATCTCCGCTCCGAAATCGAAGTCGAGCAAACCCATTGCGGCTATCGCTGGTGGTGCCGCTGGCGGAGGCGTGGCTCTCATCCTTGCGGTGATTGCGATATTTTGTCTGTGTCGCCGACGACGACGACGAAACAATCAGGGGAAGGAAGATACAACCGTTGCGACGCCAGAGGAGGAGGTGAAGATGGAAGACAGAGACGCCGACGCGATGGTACTCGTACCATTCGTATACGAGCCTTCTCGGGATCGTGTTCCGCCGGACGTGTTCATGCAGACGGAGAAGGGCACTCGGCTTCAACCTGGAGGTATTTCACATCCTGAAGCAATGGTGGGATCGTCAGTGTCGCGATGGAACGAGGGGCCCGAAATCGCCACCCATGCCGTGGACGCCCCATCCACAGCTACCGATCCTCCCTCCCCTGTTCCTGCGCCAGCCCCCATACACCCGGGAAGCCCGAGTGCCAGTGAAACGAGTACCGCCTTCCTCGACCCCAACCACCAACGTCCGGATTACCTTGAATCATACTCTGATTCCGCCACGTCCTCTGCGGACCCTGTGTTCATTCAGGAACTACAGAATCTCCGTGCGCAGGTCGACAGGCTGCAGGATATGTCGTCCATGACTCGGAGGTTCTACCCGCCGCCTACGTACTCCTCGGCGGGATCTCAGCGGCCTTGGGATGGAACAGGGCAAGCTTGATCTTGACTCGGAAATGGATATATCTATTGGTTTGGATGGGCCATCTATTTATCTGATTGCGATTCTTCTCTAGCCAATGAACGGGGATCTGCAAATTTAGACACTGCTCCACGTTCGTCCTCGCAATCACCACGAACCAAGTATACATGGCGCTTTCCCTCCGAGAAGACGACGGAGAGATGATTGTCAGTCACCCGAACTGCTGTGGAGACTATTCTTTGCTTTGCCAAGCGCGCAGATTGTACGGAAGGAGGCAGTTCAAGTTTAGCGTTCCCCGAGTGCTCCCCATGCCGTCTCGGACCAATCCCACGTACAGGATGTCCCGAGTATCCGTTGGTTATTGCCAGAGATAACTTGAACTTCGCCCTCCGATAATAGCTCGGTTCACGCGTCCTGCCATGACCAGTGCCAAAAGTCACACAACCATCCGACTCGAAGCTCTCTGTCTCCGCACCCACGACTGAAAACCCACCAGGGACTCGTTCCTGCTCTCGAGGCTCCTTCTAGCGGTGCCAGCGGTTGCCGCCGCCGCTCGACTAGCAGCGACGACTGCAAGTACCGCCATGGTGGGTGAGAAACCCCCCAAGCTCGCACGGGCCATCGAGCTGGGCGCGGCGCCAACCGTTGTCCGTACGAGTACTACATTCCCCGAGCGATTCGGAGAGACTTCCCTTGGCTTTGACCCTGAGCCGACTAGTTCATTTGGTGAGCTGCTAGTCATGGTGTTTATAACCTCGACGATACTAACAGTTGTTCTGTCCCCAGACGACGAGTTTTCACCCCCGCCGCCGGTGCTGAGCAACGGGGACATTGCGGGAATCGCCGTTGGGGCAGTCGTCATCCTTGCTCTGCTCGCGTGGTTGTTATATCGGTGTTGTAAGAGGCGCAAGGCGACTGGCGGTGCCGAAAATGCGACAATATCGGCCCCCACTCAAGACTCAAAGCTATTGCAGACCCCTTCGCCGGCGGCTTCCCCGGCATTGGTTCATTCGATCCCAAAGTCTAGCAACATTGCGGGATACACGCCTCCGGTGGTATACTACAGCCCTGCACCAGCTCCTGCACCGGTAGCTCCACCGTTAAATCCACCCCTTCAGTATGCAAACCAAAACCAATACTACGCACAACGGCCGTCTGGCGCCGCAGCCTCGTGGACGTCATCCTCGTCTCCCGACTCTAGTACTGGGCAGGGCGGCTATGTCCCTTCCCCTTCATTTACCTCGACGTCGTCCACGTATACATCTTCCGCCCAGGACACTGGCAAGCGATACGGGGACAGCACGCCGGGCTGGCAGTCCATGGCCGCTGGATATTCTCCGGCAATGACGACGACGGAGCCGGACCCAAGGCTGTTGCAAGAGCTGCATAACCTGCGGGCCGAGGTGGGGCGACTACAGAGGGAAGGCCAGCCTGAGGAAGGGCAGACGCTGGGGCCGCCGACCTACTATACGGGATGAGCGCGAGCTTCGCGGAACTTAAAGTCGATTTTTTTTTCTGCTTCGTCTAACTTATCGCACATCGAATCGTGAAGAAATCGGAGAACTCGGGCTAATCTTATCTTTTATCATTTGCTTATGTAAGATATTGTTGAGCTGATAGATCATATGATCGTGTTTTTCGGCTCGCGTTCGGCAGGCTTCGGCTTGTACACAGCCATGTGTCTTTTGCTTCCTGCACCCATTACCCTTCGGATGCAAAATCCCTCCGGAGACATGAACTGTCAAGCTTCTTTTGTTCCTCGGGCTTGCTAAGCCGACCACCACCGGCGATAGAAGTATCACCAGACTCAAGGTAACAACCGATTTACACGTCCAACCCGTCATGCGCTAATTTTACTCAGTTGATTCCAGCACCTGTGGCCTGGGCAATGACCGTGCTCGGACCCGCACTATCCAGGAGTCGTCAGCTCCCCCTCAAACTGGCTCTCGGCGGTGCGACTCACGTCCATGTTACGACCTTCGTAGCCTTCACGATGAATGGCGCTTCGTCGATGATGGTGTTGTACACTTGGGTGGCGGTAAATACTCGCGCGTCGTCTGCTGGTGCGGCAGCCTTCGTGGATCCTCGTGAGCCGGTGTCAAAGCGAGAGTGGAGAGCTGGCGACTCACAGCCGAGCAAAGGAGGACACAGCTGGCGAGGTAGAGCGCTGATTTGAAAAGCATTTCGGAAACTACTGTGGACAGGATGAGGTGGGCGATGGAGAACCCTTGGTGAACGACGTCGATGCTTATAATATCCCCCTTCCCACTTTAGCGCGCATCTCGAATCACAACTGTCCAATCACGAACAACAGGTACAACCAATTACCAAACCTGGGCAACCCGTACATCTCATCCATCTACGTCACGTCAAGAACTAAGGCAGCAGCGGATGGGCGTGTGACCCTACAGAACTTAAACAGGCGAAATCAGCGCAATCGGAAGCATTTCGAGCCTTCTCTACCACATGCAGGTGAGCGAACCACATCTTTGATCTACAGAAACTAAACTAGGATCTTGAGCGTTGCTTCGAAAAAAGTTCAGAGTCTTTATTCATCAGCGATTGTGCTCGGCAAGCCAGACCGGAGACCGGAGCTGGTTCGACGAGGAACAGATAGACGATCTGTCATGGTCCGCCAGCGCATTCAGGTGTTAAAAGGCGCGGTCTCAGGCTGCCGCCGGTCCTCCATAGGGTCTCTCTTTCCTTCGTTTGTCGCCCTCCTTTGCTTCCGCCATCGCGATGCCGTCCAAGAGCATCTCTTTCCTCTCCTTGACCCTTGCAACGGCGAGTGCCGTGTTGATTGGTCCCACCGCCGACCTCGTGCGTTTCTCCGTCTCCCTCTCCCCCTCGCGAGACCTCTCTTTCTGACTCCCTACCACAGCACATCGTCAACGGCCTCGTGGCTCCCGACGGCTTTTCCCGGAACGCTGTTCTCGCCAACGGGATTCTCCCCGGACCAACGATCTGCGGGAACAAGGGCGATGTCTTCAACTTGAACGTCATCGACCAGCTCACGGATGAGAGTATGCTCAAATCCACGAGCATACACTGGCACGGCCTTTTCGTAATCGCATCTCATTTTGCTGTCTTGAGCTCGCTGACGACGCTTCTCGTTTAGCAACCCAACGGGAACTCATGGGCCGACGGTCCCTCCTTTGTCACTCAATGCCCAATCACTACCAACAACTCCTTCCTCTATACATTCCCTTCGGGCTCGCAAGCAGGTACGCGGTCCGACTGCTCCCTCTCCCCGTGCCTCACACAACGTCCAACAGGCACGTTCTGGTACCACAGCCATCTCGCTGTGCAGTACTGCGACGGCCTGCGCGGTGCTTTGGTTGTGTACGATCCGAAAGACCCAAATCTGCATCTGTACGATGTGGACGACGATTCGACGATCATTACGCTCATGGATTGGTGAGTGCAGTTCGGATGACGAGAAAGCGGGCGGCTGATGGAGTGATTCAAGGTATCATGGTCCCGCTCCGGGACTGGCTCTCCCGCCGGTGTGCTCCCTATCTTGTCGGTTGAGGTGTGGAAATGCTAAACGGTCTCATAGACCCTCGTTTCGACGCTCATTAATGGACTGGGACGCTATGCTGGCGGTGTACGTTCATCGTTTGCGTTATCCCTCGGCAAAAACTCACTACACGACAGCCCACCTCCCAACTCTCTGTCATTTCCGTCACCTGGGGCAACCGCTACCGCTTCCGCCTCGTCTCCACCTCCTGCGGTGCGTATTCATTCCCCTTTCTGCTTTACCCCAGCTTATATCTTTCACACAGACCCGGTTGGTCTTATCTCTTGTTCAGCGTTTCCTCCTCTCACGATTCCCTCCGTAGAACTTCATCTTTTCCATCGATAATCACACCATGACCATCATCGAAGTCGACGCGGTCAACCACAAGGCCCTCACGGTCGATTCGATTCAGATCTTCGCTGGGCAGCGCTACTCCTTCGTCCTCACCGCCACGAAGCCAATCTCCAACTACTGGATCCGCACGGTAGCCAATGGCGGAACAGCTGGCTTCGACAACGGCATTAATAGCGCGATTCTGCGCTATTTGGGTGCGCCCGCCGAGGATCCGTCGACCCCCTTGGTAGCGAGCGTCAACCCTCTCGTCGAAACCGACTTGCACCCTCTCAAGGTGCCCGGCGTGGCCCCGACGCCCGTGCCAGGTCTCCCAGTGCCCGGCGGTGCGGATGTGAACATCAACCTCGCCATCACGCTGGACGTTCCGACGTTGAAGTTCTCGATCAACGGCGCCCAGTTTATTCCCCCGACAGCACCGGTTTTGCTCCAAATCCTCAGCGGTGCGCAGTCTGCGACGGATCTTCTCCCATCCGGGAGCGTGTACGTGCTGCCGCCGAACAAGGTCATCGAGATCTCCATCCCTGGAGGATCTCGCGGTGCACCTCATCCATTCCATCTTCACGGCGTACGTGTTTTGTCGTCTGTCTGTGTATGCTGCGTAAACTAATCTACGGAAAGCACAATTTCCACGTTATCCGCAGTGCTGGAAACGATTCCTACAACTTCGTCGACCCCGTGAGTAGCCTATAGACATATCTGCCGTCGAGTTGCGCTGACGACCGGGGACAGGTCATCCGGGACGTCGTCTCCACCGGTCCATTGACAACGTACGTGCTCATTCACGTTCCACGCGGCTGTCTGTAGCTGACCATCAACTCAGCGATAACACCACCTTCCGATTCGTCACCGACAACCCCGGTCCATGGTTCCTCCACTGTCATATTGACTTCCATCTCGACGCGTACGTCGTCGCACCCTTCCTCTCCCGTTACTGTACACCTCAACTCATGCCTTTCCAGTGGTCTCGCCGTCGTGATGGCTGAGGACACGCCTACGACTCTGAAGGCGACGACGGAACCTACCGCCTGGGACCAGCTTTGCCCCACCTACGATGCTCTCGCTGCATCGGACCAGTGAAAGAAAGCAAAACGCAGAACGCGAAATTTTGCAATATTTATTATTAAAAATCGAAAGGAACGATTATTCGTGCTGTATGTAGACTCGGGATACGGGTGTAACTTAGTTGTGATAGGTTTTAATAAACAAATGTTCAATTTTCAATCGTACTGGCAATGGATACGACAAGGGGTGGATTCCTATCTTAGGTAAGCTTGGCCGTCTGTTTCGAGAGGCGCAGGATACAATCAACAGAAGAGAATAAATACATTATAAATACGATAGCCTGAGCATTACACTTCAGAGACGAACCGCGACGACGCTGATGGAGAAGGGCTCCCACTCCCCTCCAAGATTTCCTTCTCCTCCTCTCCTCCGCCTCCCAACCTTTCCTCTTCCTCCACAGCGGAAACCACGAACTTTTTGTTTTCCGGCGGCGGAGTATTTGCCTCGGAGCCATCCGTATCCAACGAATCGCGGACTGAGAGTAGGATGGTGTCCCCTGCGCCGGACGAAGACGGAAACGCCGGGGCGAAGCGCAAAGTTGATCTCTGGCCCGTGGCCGGGGTTCGGGTACGCCCGCTGCCGGGACCACCGAGTGTGGGATTTGTACGTGTGGCCTCCCTCTCTCCCAATGCACGATTGCGGTATACACGGATGAGGATGAGGTTGAAGGCGATCGCCACCATCTGAATGTCCTACCAAACAAGCTTGTGAGCGGAGGCTTTAGGCTTCAAGATAAACTGCACGCACGATACCCGTAAGAGGGGAGAACGCTCCGCTGCCCGAGATATAGAGGATAACAGTTATCCCAGTGACGGTCGTGGACATGAGCCCGGACTCGATGATCACGCGCTGGGCGTTGCGGTAGGTATGTCGGCTGGCGACGTTCATGACCTCCAGATGCACGCGATCTACGCGCCATATGCGGTATATTATCAGGCCTCCACAAGTTGTCAGCACAAAGTCTCCACCGTGGCGAACAACGCACCGGTGGTGACAATATTGATGGAAATCGTTATAGCCCAAGTGGCGATGGTCAGTTCTTTATATGGGCTAGCGAACTGCGCGCCGGGCGGCAGGGTAACTTGGAAGAAGATGACGAGGATGATGAGGACGAGGCCTGTGACTGCGAGAAGAACTGGGATGGCGATCGCACGCCAGGAGCGGCCGTATACGATGAAGCAGCGGTAGATAAGCATAACATCCCCGAGTGAGATTTGGAGGATTACGTCGATTACCTGGAGAAGTTGTCAGCAACAAACACAAGCGATTATAGAAAGACATCTGCATACGCTCATGAGATCCATCCACCCAGAAGTATTGTTGAACGCGGCGTCGGGTCCACCCGGGCCAGTGTAGAATACCAGCGCGTTGAGGTTCACAGCAAACGTCAGGCCCAAATCGAACGTCCCGATGCAGGCCATGAGCAGGACGACGCAGAGCATGACCTTGCTGATCTCCTTCGAGCGTTTCCATCCACCTTTCGGGCTTCGTAATAGGGCTTTCAGACAGAATACCAGGGAGACGATGTGGAAACCCCAAAAGATCGCTTCGAGGAGCTGAGTGTATAGTTGTGCTTCTGTGGGCGAGATTTGCTTCGGCATCGAGCGGGAAAATGAGCGAGGATGAGGGTTGAGGAGGTGTTTCTCGCGCCGGCCTTACAGCTACGCGTGTTGCATTGAAATACGAGATACTGTACGACTTGCCGCCGAGGGACAATCAGTGATACGTCGAATAGGCTTCTTTACCCCCAGTTTCTAGACTAGACTTGAATCATTGGAATGGCGGAAGATGGGTTTCAAATTGTATAATGAAGCCATCTGCCATGCCACTGAGGCATCGAGGGACAGAATGCCAGCCTACAAAGTGTTTGAGGTTGCCGAGAGCCCGATGAGGATAGCGAAATGTTCGGTGGATGTCCTTGGGCCCTGAGCCATCGTGATGAGGTGAAGCTCTGAGCGGAATGGGCCTCAGCTGCACCGTCCACTGCGACTGGTGTGTCGAGCTCGCGAAATCGAGGTGATGGTTTCAGGAAAGGCAGACCGATCCCATCATGTCACACGTCCGAGTCATCTTGCTTCTGCCCACAACAACCTGCACGGATATCTCGTCTCCAACCCCAGGATCTCGGTTATTTCTGGAAGCGCTATGCCCTGCTGAGTGTAATTGAATTGTCGGCGAGGACGAACCGCAATTTCTGAAACCACCTCCTCCAATCCGCATCTGGCATGTACTCATCTTCCACGCCATATGTATGTCAAGGCGCTGGACGGATTGTGATAGCCTGGAGATGCTTTTACTCGCGCATTTCAGCGCTCAAGGAACTTCGCAGTGAGTCGCGTCATTTTTGAATACCTATATCGAGCTTCTCGAGATCGTCAAACAGGTATTTAAACGCACTGGCAACCAAGTATCCACCCATCGCCATTGCACGACAACACAATGCGCTCTCTCACGCTCACACTCGCGGTCGGACTCCTCGCACTTCCCCTCTTGGCGCAGGGGTGGTTCATGAACTACGAGCGCGATATCGAGCCGGCGGAAATCGACCTCGACTCTATCACCAGCGAGCTGGACCGCCTGGACTTGGATCTTATCCTGCTTAATGCGACGACCTTCAATAAAGGTGGACTTAAGGTAAGGGCGTCATTTCTTCCCGGTCTTAGCCTGCTCACCACTCACTGCAGCTCGATCCAGCAACTTTGTTCACGGTATGTACATATCTACTTTCCAAAGCGAAAGCTCTTGCGGGCTAACGAAACGATGTTAATCCACCGGCAGGCTATCGATTCCGAGTTTGCAGCGATTACCGACCTGACGCTTGCTGCGTCCATGAGAGTTCAGGCTAGTACTTCCTACTTGTCCTTCATCCTTCCTCCTGCTTTCTAAACTCACCAATCCCACTCAACAGGCCTGCGTATGGCTCAACGGGAAAGCCACCGTCGACGAAGCCAACGCGTTCATCGCCCTCGCCACAAGCGGCTACATCCCCATCGTTCTGGACACGCTCAACAAAACCTCTGTCTTACGCCCGTTCTTCGCTAAGAATTCGGGCGAGTTGGTTGCGATCCAGAATGACCTCCTGGCATATAATGTCTCGAATGCGTTTTGGCTGGCGAATTTGACTCTTGGGACGCCGGTACGTGCTTCGTACCCCTGTGCGGAAAAGGGAGCTGATGATTAATTTTACGATACTGCAGCCAGAGTTGTTGGGGCAAGTCAAGACGATCACGGCGAATATCACTTCCGCGTTTCAAAAGACGCTGGCTGTGTATGGGCTGTAGCTACAGAAAGCAAGCGGAAAGATCTTCCTTATCTCTTTTATTTTATCTATCGGGACATACCAAGCAATGATTGATTGCATCAACGTCGACCACGTCAGCAGCCACTTCCTTCTTCTCCCGCTCACGGCAAGTTGAAGATGGCGCTTGGATGGCGCCCAAGCTTCACGCGCGCCGCTGCTCAAACGGCCACCATCCTTCTGAGCCCGACGAACGAGCCTTCTGCGCGCCATCTTACCCATGGGCCCAGCTTGCCATGCTCAGCTCGACAATCCGGAAGGCCGGCCATTAGTATGAGCGTTGCCAAGTTGAAACGCTGGCTTCAGTGGTCATTCGACTCATCCACGTCCTTAAATGACGCCTGCACCGGCACGCACATACTAGTACACCCGACCCGGTCACCCAAACCCACTGGCAATGGTTCTCAAACTCTACTCCGAGTCTACCTGTGGCGCGGGCTCTCGCAGTCAGCCGCGGTACTGTCTTGCTTCTCTGAACTCGTCCAATGGCTCATCTTGTAAATATAGCTTGCGGATCCAGAAGGCGCGTCCGGTCTAGACTCGGATAGAGCTGCTTTCCGGTGGAGTCAAGACTCAAGAGCGCAAATTGGGGACACGGGTTTTCCATTCAAAGAGCTGATCATCTACGCCTATTGGACTAGCAATGCTTCTCAGTACTTGAGGGTGGACACAACGCCGTCGGTGTAAGCCAACCACGAGGGACGCGAGGTGAGCTCCTTGAGCCATCTAGACAAACATGCATCAGCAAGGTCGCCATCGAAAAAAAAGGACGGCCTACCTGGCGATGTTGGGATGCTTGGTCAAGACATCGCTTCCCTCCGAGACAAAGGGCGCATAGGGGAGGTGGAAGATATCTGCGAGGGTGATTTTCTGACGAGGTGTTTCCCTCAGCATAATGCGCGCAATTAAAATGAGCCGACGTACATCCCCAGCAAGATACCGAGTCTTGCCCAAGATCGCCTCGTATCCGGCGACGCGAATCTCGAGGAGAGGGAGCTGCGCCTCGACGAGCGATTCGTCGAATCCCCAACCGAGTCTCCTGCGTGAGTGGATGCGTCAGCGTTGACGAATATCCAAGGAAAAAACCTCGCACTTTTTGAAAAACTCCAAGCCAATCTTGCTTCCCGCAGGATCAAAGTTGCTCTGCTCGAACGCCGCCGCCTGCTCGAAGAGCGCATTCTCCTTGGGGTCCGTCGGGAGCAGATCGTTCTTGGGATACTTGGCGGCGAGGGTAGCGAGAGATCGCGCGCGTCTCGAAGAGGTTGAACCCCTCGTCGTCCTGATGCCAGTGTTCTTTTCGTCAGAGCAGTCGAACTCAGCAGGCGAGTGACTCACGATGTATGGAATCTGCCCGAACGGCTGATACTTCAAAAACTCGGGCGTCTTGTTCTCCCCCAGTCATAACGTCGACCTCGATGAGCTCGAAGGGGATTTGGAGCTCGTGGCAGACGGTGGCGACGCGCCGAGTGCATGTAGCGACTTTGGAGCCGTAGATCTTGAGAACCATTGTCGAAGTCGAGAGGGTTGTTGCATTTACTGCCCAGTAGGACGCGCCTTTTAAGGGCTAGGATGACGGGAAGAGCCTGACCCTCCTTACTCAGCTTCAAGGGTATAAACGTCCTTGGGCATTGCTTGGTCAGCAGAAGCAGGGCATTCCGAGATTGCGTACGCGATATTTCGTACCATCATCGTCGAATTAGAACGGTCGGCGGGATTAGTCAGCGTTTGATGGTCCTTCCGGCGGATGGCGTCTCAGCGAGATTGGAAGGTAGGCGTTGTGTCTATTAATGAGTTTGGCGCATTGGTAATTCATTCCGAAGTTCTCGTCGGGGCGCCGCCGAAGAATGCGATTGAAAGATTGAAAGATTAAGATTATCTGATACCGCTCTAGTTACCGTCCTGTGGAGACGCTCATGCCCCCGGAGATAATATAACGGCGCGCACTCAGGTCCTAGAAGGAAATTAGTGTGTTACACCAGTGCCATGTCTGAGTCCTTTCCGACGTGGATGGATTTCTGAGCACATATCTAGCGGGAATCATTGATTTATAGCCTCTGTGTCTGTGTCTGTGCCTGTGCAAAGTATCTGGAAGTCGGCGTTGGGAATGGAACTGCATGTGCCGTGCGGCCCCGCTGGGAATCGAATGTCCGGGATTCAACCGGTATTGTCGCGAGTTGAAGAAAGTTCCGGACACGACGCCGTGACGACGGTGATACCGCGTTCATCGTCGTCGTTCTGCCTGCTGCGAACAGACACATACCGTCCTTTCATGAATGATGACCCAGCCAAAAAAAAAAAATCCTTTTGCCACTTGAAAATGATTTGGGATGTGATCCGGTCTGATTGTCACTGACAGCCGACCATCACCGACGACGCGTGGCTTTTGACCACCACGACAACATCCTCAGTTTCTGAACAAATCCATAAAGACTAGAGTACACGAATCTCACCACCTACATCTCCGACGCCAAGGCCCGCCTTTTTGGCAACAAAACAGTCTTTCTCGTGCGCTGGGTCTCGATGCCCTTCTTCCCAAAGTACCTCTCGGTCTGTTTTCCAACGTCAGCCTATTGAACAAACTCCAGAATCACACTGACCTCATAGTTCCACGTATCGTTCGCTCGAACCCCGTTCCCCAGCCCATCGACGTACGTGCGTAGTTCACGATCCAGCGCCGGCGGCCCTCCAAATGTGGGTAGCTCCTGGAACGCCTGGAGGAAATCGCTGGCTATCTGATCGTGAAGGTCTCCAATCCAGTTCATTGCTTGCTGCACGTCGAGATTGTATTGGTGCATGACGACTGTGACGAGGTTGTGCCCGTCGTCCCCGCGCGCTTGTCTAGGCAACATTCAGAGGTCTGTTGAGCTACGAGGAAAGGGAGAGGAAGACTCACTCGACGTTATAAGAGCACAAGTCGTTCGAGATGATAATTGCATCGATGGTAAGGTAGGTGAGCTTCGCCACGATCGGATGCGCGATAATCTCATCCGGAATATTCAAGTGTATCTCGCTCACCGCAAACACGGGCTTCGCTCCAATCGTGTCTCGGCGCACCTCAAAGTAACTGTCCACGTCGCGAATACGGCTTGAGCTTCTGTCGTCGGCCTGCTGCACGACTGCGTCCATGTATTGCTGGAAGGCGTCGACGAAACGGCGCTGCGCGGTGGGTGTTGCTGTGCGTATGGCGTTTTCCCAGAATCTAAATGCAACTTAGTCGGCTGGAATTTTTTTTAAAAAAAAAACACCAAAGGGACTACTCACGATCGCGCAACCTCTGCACCAATCCATTCCCCCGGCGGGCGCGGCTGATGCGGATTCCGCATCGCGTCCATGACCAGGTCGGCCTGCTGTCGTGCGACGGCTGGCTCCGAAACATCCGTGTGCTCGTCGATGACGAAGACGAGGTGCATGAAGTCGCAACCGATTCGACATCCATCTTACATGCGGTTAGCTTTTCTAGACTGGTGGTGGATGGTAGATTTACAACGAACCTCTGTTCAAGAGGGGGTAGGCAAGCGCGCCAAGGAGACCTCGTTCACGGTGAGCCAACCAGTATAGAAAAATGCAGAAAACATACCAAAGTTACCTCGGTTGAAGCTCTGTTGCGCTTTGGGACCAAACGCTTTGAACGCTTCGCACCATGCCGCAGACTCCTCCTTGCACACTGCGTACCATGGGTTGATAGCGCGAGGCCATGGCCACGATCGCAGCGTGTCTGGGATAGTCAGGATGTCGCCAGCGGTCATTGGCATTGGGTGAAGCAGAGTCTGAGTAGGAGATTGAGACTTTCCAACTATTTATGTATTCTGAAGAGCATTTATTCTCAGCCTTCCAGAAGCCGATACATCAGGAACATTCAAGTTGTTGGTTCAAATCCAGATACAAATCCAGATACTAGTCTGCTCCCGTCATAGCCGGATACGAAGCTCGAGGGGGGTTCCCCGCTCCCAACGGCATAACTGCACAGTGAATCATTACAGCTCATCCACAGACCCCAACGTACAATCCTATCGAGACGAGGCAAAATTCTGAAAGGCGATGACGCAGAGGGATGCGCAGGAGGTGGACTATTTCCCGAACAGCAGAGCCAAATGAAGTTGTGGTATATGCTCTTCTGAGCATATTGGCGAAAAAAAATCCATCTATACAATCGATACATTTAGGATTCGCGGTATGCATCGTATGAGCTTGGCGCATTGGTAATTTATTCCAAAGTTCTCGTGGGGGCGCCGTCGAAGAATGCGATTGAAAGATTAAGATTATCTGATACCGAGCTCTAGTTACGTCCTGTGGAGACGCTCATGCCCCCCGAGATAATTATATAATGGCGCGCACTCGGGTCCTACTTAGAAGGAAGCTAGACTGTTACACCGGTGCCACATCTGAGTCCTCTCCGACGTGGATGGATTACAAAAGTGCCTGGAAGTTGACGTTGGGAATGGAATGCATGTGCCGTGCGGCTCGCTGGGACTCGAATGCTAGTAGCAGGAAGGGAGTTGAAGCAAGTTCCGGACACGACGGTGATATACAGTATCGTGTTCATCGCCGTGAATAACATTTCGCGACTTGATGATTTCGGATTTGATCCGGTCTTGTCACTGACAATCACGACGACGCGCGGCTTCGCTTTTGACCTCCACGACAACATCCTCAGTTTCTGAACGAATCCATAGATACTAAAGTACACGATACACGAGTCTCAACACCTACACCTCCAATCCTAACGCTCGCCTCTTTGGCAACAAAACGGTCCTTCTCGTCCGCTGGGTCTCGATGCCTGTCTTCCCAAAGTACCTCTCGGCCTATGTTCCAACGTCAGCCTGTTACTCTATCGGGAAAGCTCCAGAATCATGCCTACCTCAAAATTCCACGTATCATTCGCTCGAATCCAATTCCCCAGCCCATCGACGTACGTGCTTAGTTCGCGATCCAACGCCGGCGGCCCTCCAAATGTGGGTAGCTCCTGAAACGCCTGTAGGAAATCGTTGGCTATCTGGTCATGCAGGTCTCCAATCCAGTTCATGGCTTGCTGCACGTCGAGACCGTATTGGTGCATGACGACTGTGACGAGGTTGTGCCCGTCGTCCCCGCGTGCTTGTCTAGGCAACCTTCAGAGGTCTATTGAGGCAAAGCGAGAGGAAAACTCACTCGACGTTGTAAGAGCACAAATCATTCGAAATGATGATTGCGTCGATGGCAAGGTAAGTGAGCTTCATCACACTCGGATGTGTGAAAATCTCATCCGGGATATTCAGGTGTATCTCGACCACCGCAAACGCGGGCTTGGCTCCAATTGTGTCCTCGGCGCACGTCAAAGTAACTGTCCACATCGCGAATACGGCTCGAGCTTCTGTCGTCGGCCTGCTGCACGACTGCGTCCGTGTATTGCTGGAAGGTGTCGACGAAACGGCGCTGCGCGGTGGGTGTTGCTGTGCGTATGGCATTTTCCCAGAATCTAATGCAACCTTAGTCGCTAGAAGCAACTGCCGAGGACTACTCACGATCGCGCAACCTCCGCACCAATCCATTCCCCCGCCGGGCGCGGATGATGCGGATTCCGCATCGCGTCCATGACCAGGTCGGCCTGTTGTCGCGCGACGGCTGGCCCAGAAACATCCGTGTGATCGTCGATGACGAAGACGAGGTTCATGAAGTCGCAGCCGATTCGACATCCATCTTACATGTGGTTAGCTTTTCTAGACTGGTGGATGGTAGATCTACAACGAACCTCTGTTCAAGAGGGGGTAGGCGAGCGAGCCAAGGAGACCTCGTTCACGGTGAGCCAACCAGTATATAAACGACGACAAAACATACTGAAGTCACATCGGTTAAAGCTCTGTTGCGCCTTGGGACCAAACGCTTTGAACGCTTCGCACCATGCCGCAGACTCCTCCTTGCACACTGCGTACCATGGGTTGATAGCGCGAGGCCATGGCCACGATCGCAGCGTGTCTGGGATAGTCAGGATGTCGCCAGCGGTCATTGGCATTGGGTGAAGCAGAGTCTGAGTAGGAGATTGAGACTTTCCAACTATTTATGTATTCTGAAGAGCATTCTCAGCCTTCCAGAAGACAATACATCCGGAACATTCAAGTTGTTGGTTCAATTTCAGATAGTAGTCTGTCCATCAGGTTCACCTTCGGAGCTGTCACGGATATGGCTGGCAATTGCATCCGCATCGCAGCCGCTCATTAGTCCGCTTCGAGGAGCGCGCAGACTCATTTGCAGTCGTAGAGTAGTTGTTCCGCAGTATATCGGTATAAAAAGTGGCTAGATCGAGTAGTTCAGTAGTTTTCTCGAATCCTATACTTCACCCACTCACTTTGTGTGTCAGCATTACAAGAAGTAGCGGCTTACAGGAGCACCCGTGATAACCGGATGTGACGGACGAATGAAAACACAGTGCAGAGACCCTGCCTAATCTGGCATCCGACGCTCTAGGGGGGTTCCCTTCTCCCCGACGGCCTAACTGTACAGCAAATCAATACAGCTCATCCCCCAGATCTAGACGCCAACGCACAATCCTCAATCTTCAGGCTAATTCCCATTCCCACCCATAGTCGTCCTGCCAAACCACACCTCGGCGCTCTCCTCGCCGTCACCCACCAACTCACGCACCTCACCCTCCTTGCCCCAAAAATCGCCTTTGAACGCCCATCCATCATCCTTCTCCTTCTCCATCTCCTTCTCCGTCTCCATCTCCTTCCCCATCTCCCTAGCCTCCGAGTCGTCCCCCGCTCGTCCGGGAACCCACTCCGCCAGATATCGTCTATCCAGCCCGACAATCACCTCCCCCTTCCCCTCCCCCTTGCCCTTGTCGTCTTGATCATGAGCAGCAGTGGTAGTCCAGATAACCGAGGCGTTGAACAAGTTGCCGTCGAAATGCGCGAGCCGGATGTAGCTCGAGAAGGTGCGCTTGAACGGGACGATGAGGGTCGGCACTGTGACTTGTTCCGATGCAGCGAGGATGTGTCGCACAACAGGAGACTTGAGCACCTCCTCGCATATCTCCGACTCATTCCGTGCCCCAGCAGATGCATCAACCCCGACGAAGCAAGGCTCCAAAACCCCATACGCCCCATTCCCAAACCTTCCCTGCATCCGTGCAAACGACGTCGACGGCAAGCGGACACGGTCATCCTTTGGTCGCGGCGTCACTGCCTGGTTCTGTTGGATGCTTTTGGCGTTGTAGGCGACGTAGCGCGCCGCCCAGTCTGTTGGGTCCGAGAACCCGAGCAGGGAGTCGAGGATGCGGAATTTCACGGGCTCCATGACGCGCACGCCGTCGTCGTCGTTCGTCAAGACGACTATGCCGATTTGGTCTAGAAGGGAGTAAGCAGGAAAGTTCACGAAGAGGACTGAATGCCTAACTTACCATGGGGAAGGCGCGTGACGATGCTCTTGAAGCCGGGGTTGCTCCCGCCGTGCTCGATGATTTCGTGCCCGCGGTAGGAGAAGCGATTTTGTCCACACCCATAGACCTTGGGGCTCTATAGATATCGATCTCGGGGTTAGTCACGGAGGAATGCAAGGCGCCGGCGCTAAGAACGCACAGTCTCGGGATATTCCGCCTTCTGCAGAGACACACTGGCGCCGAGGGCAACATGCTCGATGATGTCCGGTGGAATAACGGTGGTGTTGGTGAACGGGTGTCGACCTTCGTTGAGCAGCATTGCGACCCAAGTGGACTGTGCATGTGAACACCTCAATAATGCACGGAACGACGTAGAGAGCAAACAAGAGACGAACCAAGTCCCGCGCGCTAGCCAATATCCCCGCCGCCCCCGCCCAAACTCCCTCCTCGCCTGGCCGCTGGAAGTACTCGCTTGGCGTTAACACACCGGTGCGGTTTACCAGCGAATCTTTCATGCTCCAATGGAACCCGTGCGCCAGCTGACGAGTTCCATGTCCGTCAGGGAGCACGCGGGCTTCCGCCTCGGCGACGGAGTAAGTGGACGAGTTCATCCCGAGTGGCGTTAGGATGTTTTGCGTGATGTAGGACTCGAAGGATTGGTTGAGGAGCGTGGGCGGAAGGTACGAGAGGACTTCGTACATGAGGTTGTTGTACTGATATTGTTCGCGCAGAGAGGCTGAGGGTCGGAGATATCGGAGGGTGGATATCTACGAGCGAGCGTGAGTGAAGCTGTCGAGAGAAAAAGAATCGTTTTCACACACCATCTCGGGAACACCTCCCTCCCTCGCAAACCCCGATAAATCATGCCTAGGCATGCCAGTGCGGTGGGAGAGCATATCCTGGAGCGTCACCCCGCGCTGCATCTCCTCGTCCATCAAGCCCCACTCGTCTCCCAGCACGTCAGCGATCTTGGTATCCCAGCGCAACCGCTTCCCTCCTCGAGCCTCTGCGAGCGACTGGTTCTTGATGAGGAGCCCGACGGCCACTGCGGTGAACAGCTTGCTGTCCGAGGCGATGGCGAAGAGCGTGTCTGGGCTCACGAGAGTCCCGTCTGCCCGTGCCGTTCCGTACGACCCGAATTCGATGTCCCATTCGCTGTCGGGCTCTCGTCGACGTACGACGGCCACCGCCAGCCCAGACGAGTTCCAATATGCCTGCTGAGCCCGTATATACGCGTCCACTCGCGGTGTAATCAGGCGTGTCCTCGAGTCGTTGGTCGGAAGGGAAAACGGGTGCTGGAGACTCGGACTCGCAGGCGGAGAGAGAGCACAGGCGAGCGGGAGGACTCGGAGCAGCACTGGCAACGCTGAAAGCATGGCGTTTGGTCGACAACTTGCATTTTTCGAAAATAGGGACAGCTGAGGAATGCGTGCACGCTGATTGGTCGGCCGATGAAAAAGTTTGTGCCGGATCCACACCCGTTTGGGCCTTGGCCCTTGAATCGCGACTAGTGCAAGATGAGGCCTTGAAGTGAGTGCAGGAAACAGCCGTTTTGGTCGACATTAAAGAGGAATAAAGAGAAAATCTGAGAGATACCCGACAGCTAGATAATACAGCAGATAAACAACAAGTCCGAGAATGAGAATAATGAGCGTGGCGAACTGCTCGCTGACGTCGTACAATCATCAGTGGCCCAGCCACGACTGGAAAGTCTGCACAAGATCAGCAACCAGGACATGGCTCTCCTCGTGCGGTGCCCAGACCAATCGGCCTTGCTCGTCAACCTCGCACACCGGCGCCAAGACGGTCTTTGCACGCTCCCGTGCCTCCCCAGCGCAAAACGCCGGCCCTGCGTGGACGAGCAGGGCATGGACCGCCATCAGCTTGAGGAACGCGGGTTTGTCGGCAACGAGGAGGCGGACACAGCGGTGGATGTCGCTGTAGGGTATTATACCAACGGCGAAGAGGGAGCCGAGGAGCCCAGCGATGTTGACGCCGCGCGAGGTGAGGTAGTCGTGGTCGCCGCGGGGCTCGTTCTGCCAGATGGCGCGGTTCTCCCAGTGCCCACGGAAGAGCTCGAGTGCCTGGGCGCGGACAGCGGGGAGGAAGACATCTTTGCCACCGCGAATGACGGAGGAAGCAGACAGACGGACGACGAGTGCTGCGATTATCTTGGCTTGCATCGGCTCGACGCCAGTCTCGAGGAGCGCGCGGATGGGGTGAGCGATGTCCTTGGCTACACGGAGTTCCTCGCGGTAGTGCTTGTAGAGCAGCTCGACGGGGTCGGCGGGGTGGCAGTTGGGGAGCGGGGATGCTAGAGAGAGGTCGAGCGGTGGAAGGAGTGGCTGCCAGTGGCTGGGGCTCACGAAAGAGCGGGCGACTCGGAGCGGTGGTCGGGGTGATTGGCAACGGCGAAGTGGCACGGGACTTGGATGGCTCTGGCTCGGGTGTGGTGCCGCGGCTGGTGCCTCTCGAGGACGAAGACCACAACGCGAGCGTCGAAAATTCAGACGTGCGGGAAGACTCGGACACCGATGCCACCGAAGGCGATGGGGACGGAGCTCGCGACGAGTTGGGGCTGGGTCTAACGCTGCCGGCGACAGAGAGGAAGCGCGGCACGAACTCCGGCGCATCCTCATTCAACTCGCGCATTGCATAGCCCTCGTCATACACCATCGGCCGTCCCGTCTTGGCGCAGCGCGTGACAACAACCGTCGGGGCATCCAGGTCCTTGGAGATCTGGCCCTTCCAGCCCTTGGTGCCGATGAGGCTCCGTGGCACGGCCGGGATTTGAACGGGGTAGGTCGTCCGTGGCTGCGGGTGCGGGATGTAGGGCGGAGAGCGCGCAGGGATGTTGAGAGTCGCGAGCCGGGATGGGTTCTTGCCAGTGTAAGACTGTACAGTGTTGGCCTTAGGTGCTTAGGGCCCAAGTCATTAGGGCCCTAAATGGGCCTAAGGATAGGGCCTAAACTTGGATGGAGTTGGTCTTAAGGCCTACATAGGCCCTAAGGATCCTTATCTTATCTTATCAAATCCATCATCAAATATTGTTTTCTCCTCAAACTGGCTATAAAAGGACAAAGTTTCATCCCAGAATATACTGAGGAATCTGATTCAATCAATCTTGGCTGACATCGACTTGTCCTGAGCTGCATCCAGCCAGTTCTTCGGAGGATGGATGAGTTTATTGAAGACACAGGCTTGGAGGTAGACAATTCCAATTGCCAATGGTCTGGGTATGTGCACTGGTTAGAAAGGGTGCCAGAGCATCTTGTGGTGAGTTTTCTCGGTACGGATCAAAATGTGACATGTGATGAATCATTTCCTTTTTTGGACATTAGGGCCCTAAGGTTTGGGGCCTAAATATAGGGGCCTAGGGCCTAATAGGCCCTATATCGTCCCGGAGGTCGATTTAGGGCCCTAAGGTGCATCACTGGTAAGACATGCTAATACGAGAGTTGGATGAGAATGCGAGGGAGTGGTTAGTATTGCGGCCAGCTGCAATGCGTTTGGGTTTGAGAGTTGATTCGGCGGGGAAGAACCAGCGAGGGCTTGCGGCTTTTATACGAGCGCACGGGTGCTTGAGCTTTGAAGAGCACGTCGGAGCCACCGCTCAATTACAGCAGGTCGTCCATTGTTGGTGCCAGTGGCAACCCAAGCGTTTGCGCAATTCCCGGACTTTTCTAGCAGAGAGCCCGAATACCATCCTTCCGGGACTCTTTTGAACCTTGCCCCAGGGAGTCGAATTCGAGCATGACCGTCGAGAAACAAGCTACGTCTTGATGCGACCGACGCCAATGGCAAGCACGGCCAAACAATCTGTTTTGTCAGCACCGTCATTCGTGTTGGGACCTCGGAATTTCTCGCTCGATATTGCGCCATCCTCGTCGAATATTGCAGAGGGTCGCCGACTCGGATATATAAATGGGCTGAGCGGAGTTCTTTTTCGCACTCCGTCTCCGTCTCCGTCTTCCGCCCTCAGTCAAACTGCTCGTCGCTCTCCCTCGGGCTCTACTTCCTCTCGTGTCTCGCAAGCCCAACCATGCGTCCTAATCAACGTCAACCGGTTCAACGCGATGCTCGAAGATACTTGCACTGTCAGCTCTCTGCCGACTCCCTGACCGTGCCGTGTAAATGCTTCCTTCAAGTTCCTTCCATCCCTCCCGCTACAACACAATCCCCGAGCATATCGCGCATTACCAAGTCAGGATGGCGGCGGGCCGTTTCTACCCGGCTCCCTCTCAGCCTGAACTCCCTGCAGATATGCCGAGGTACCGAGAATTACAAAGACTCGGGATCGCGGAAGCTTCAAGTTATTCGCGTTTGCAATGAACGCGGCCTCTTTCGAACTGAAACAATACGTGCACCTCGAAGCTTTCAAGCGTTGTTCAGAGCGCCTCCTCCCCCTGCCTCCACGAACGCCCGTCTGGTTTCAAGAAAACTATCTCTCGCAATCTCTGGTCTTTTCCCGAGAACATCGGTAATTCCTCCCGTTTGACTGGCGATTTTTAAGCTTACAGCTCTTCGACCGCGAGGCCGAGCCTACTGTACTCAGGCTGTCAAGCACTTCGCTTCAACGAACACGTAGCCCTCACTGGCATCTTCTTCGAATTCACGAGTCACGTCTCGCAAATTCTCTATAAAGGCCCACTCGGCATCAGCAACAAAACCACCAGCAGCAGAAAAAAATGGTCCTCAAGCTCTACTGCACCTCTACCGCCGGCGGCGGCTCGTGTATCGTTGCGCTCGTCCTGACCGAGAAGAACATCCCATTCGAGTTCGTCCCCGTCGACATCCCCAACAAGGCGAACAAGGCCAGCGAGTTTATGGACTCGCTGCATCCGTTTGGACAGGTGCCTGTTATCGTGCGTACCTCCCTTTTCGTTCCTCCCTCGCTTGTTTTGGTTTGGCTTAAGTTTATGGGCGACTGTTACTGTAGGACGACGACGGCTTCATTCTCTACGAATCCCGCGCCATCGCGCGCTACCTCGAATCCAAGTACCCAAACCAAGGCGCCACGTTCGTCCCGCGCAAGGAAGATGGCATCCAAGCGACTGCGCGTTTCGAGCAGGCGATGAGTGTGGAGATGCTGGACGGGTATCCTGGGGCCGTGAAGATTGCGGTTGAGACGCTTTTCAAACCGTTCGTCCTCTCTTTTTTTTTTTTTTTTTAAAAATGGATGAGAATGTTCATTTTGATTTGTGCAGGCGTAACTCAGGCGCGGAGGTCGATGAGGCGAAGGTTGCGGAGACCATCGCTAAATTTGAGGAGGTGTTGAATGCATATGAGTGGATATTGAAGAAGACCAAGTACCTCGCTGGTGATGTACGCAAACGCAACCTTCATCCTCCTCCTCCTCCTCCTCATAATCCCCCCCGACTGAATTCCCTTCCTTTCAGGAACTCACACTGGCAGACCTCTTCCATCTCCAACTCGTCCCGGTGTTGACGATGGAAAACCTAAAGGTGGACCTTATGGGTAATGTCGAGAAGCGTCCGAACGTCGCGCGGTGAGTAGTTTGCACTTTGACCAGAATTTGGCTGATACGTTTCAAATCGATGCAGCTGGTGGAAGGAGCTCGTGAACCGCCCAGCATGGCTCAAGTTAGTTGCAGATGGAATCAAGAGCACTGCGTGAATCGACGTCCATGTTCAGGGCTGCTTTGGATGTTGCGATTCGTGCAAGTCCGTTCATCACTCATATATCCATCTACGATAACTAGCTGATGAACAAGTCATTCCTGTTGTGACCCGTCCAGCTATACCTTCATTCTTTGAATTCATTGTGAGTCGTCTTGTTATAATTCAACCGTCGTTCGATATCAGAAAGACCACCACCAGGGGGGTTCCGAATCCTCAAATTGAACTTAGTGTATTCAGGCGGTCGCCGCCTTTCGCCGCAATTCCGAATACCAGCATACGAACACGTATGCCTGATCTTCGAAAGTCTTCATAAACCCGGGACCTGGGAAAGCAAGGTAATGCAGCTGGTGGATGGATCTCCATAGCTGCTCTTTCACGGTGGACATCAAGTTGTCGTTGGCACTTTGATGAAAAGTCGTCGTTGAACGCGATATTGACTTCGCCTGCCGTCTTAATGAGTACTTCAATAATATATCACTTTTCAGTCAGGTACAATGAGAATTGAGTTCAACATTATTCCAAAGATGTGGAATGTCAAAACCTGTCATTTTGTGTGGAAAAAACATGTCACACCCAAAATTCTGCAAAGACCTGTAAGTTGCAGTCCATATTTGGTTCATATGAATTTATCTTCCACGTGTATGACGCACATGGGCTCTGGCATCATGGCAGTGGCGTCCGAGTTACTACTCATTATTATTACCTTTCTCTAAAATAGCTTACCGCCAGCTCTCAGGATGACATCGACTGCACAGGTTGCGGGCGGAAGCGGAGCGACCACACTCCTTTGTAAATCCAAATAGGTATCTCTTGCCCATAATAAATTCCTTCAAAGTCATGGTCTTCCTTCTCTGATGCTCAAATCACCTCTTCATCCGAAAAACCTCGCGCATTTGTACTATAGCTTGGATCATGTCGTTGGCCTGGTATTCAGTATCCTGGGTTGCATGCCTGTGGAAAAGGTGGGACATGATATGAAGGGATACTGAGCAGGGACATACAATTCTGTAGGCCACTAATGGAATGGAGGTCAGTGGAGGAAGGACATAGATGGGTGGAACTTTGAACAGATCAAACAAGACCAAAATTCACCTGCTGTTGAGAGAATGCTGACACGTCAGACAGTGCACCAATACAGGAAGTGCAAAACACACCTGCTGTTGAGCAATGCACCCGCTGTTGAGAGACTGCGGACAGATCAGAGAGTACACAGATCATGCAAGTCCAAACTCACAGGCTGTTGGGAGAATGCCGACATGTCAGACAATACACAGATCAAGCAAGGCCGCAACTCACCACCTGGTAGGAGAACCTGGACAGGTAAGATGGTACAGAGATGAGGCATGGCCAAACTTACCCGCTGTTGAGAAATGCACCCGCTGTTGAGATAATATGGACATGTCAGACAGCATACAGATCAACCAAGTCCAAAACACACAAGCTGTTAGGGGAGTGGACGGGTCAGACAGTACACAGATCAAGCAAGACCACAACTCACCTGCTGTTGAGCGAATGTGAACACATCAGACAGTACATAGCTCAGGCAAGACTAAAACTCACAAGCTATTGGAAGAATGAAGACAGGTCAGACAGTACACAGATCATGCAAGGTGAAGACTCACCACCTATTGGGAGAATACAGACAGGTAAGACAGTACACACACAGATGAAGCAAAACTCACATGCTATTTCGAGAATGCAGACAGGTCAGATAGTACACAAATCCAGCACGTTGAAAACCCACCCGCTGTTGGATACAGGTCAGCAAGTACACAAATCAAGCAAGAGCAAAACTCACTTGCTAGGACAGGTCAGACCATCCAGAGATCAAGCAAGTCCAAAACTCACGAGCTGTTGGGAGGTTCAACAATACACAGATCAAACAAGTCCAAAACTTACATCCTGTGGGGAGAATGCCGACAGGTTGGAGTGTACACAGATCAAACAAATTCAACACTTACAAGCTGTTGCAAAGGATCAGACTGTACACAGATCAAGCAAGGCCAAAACCCACCTGCTGTTGAAAGAGAACAATACAGAAAGGTCAGACTGTACACAGATCAAACAAGATGGAAATTCACCCGCTGTTAGGAGAATGAGGACGGGTCAGACAGTACATAGCTCAAGCATAACCAAAACTCACCTGCTGTTGAGAGAATGTGCACAGGTCAGACCGTACATAGATAAAGATAAAGCAGATAAAATTCACCTGCTGGCGGGAGAATGCGGACATGTTAGACAATACACAAATCAAACAAGACAAACACTCACGTGCTATTTGGAGAATGCAGACAGGTCAGATAGTATACAAGTCAAGCGGGTTAAACTCACCCGCTGTTGAGAGGATCCGGATAGGTCAGAAAGTGCACACATCAAGTAAGACCAAACTCACCTGCTGTTGAGAAAATCCGGTGGGTCATACACAAATCAAACAAAACCGAATCTAACTTACCCGCTGTTGGGAGAATGGAGACAGGTCAGACAGTACCTACATCATACAAGACCAATACTCACAACCTGTTGGGAGAAAGCAGACAGTCTAGACAGTGCACAGATCAAAGAAGACCAAAACTCACATCCTATTGGGAGAATGCAGACAGGTCAGACAGCACAGATCAAACAAGACCAAACTCACATCCTGTTTGGGGAATGCAGACAGGTCAGACAGACCAGAAAGAAAGAAAGAAAGAAAAGACCAAAACTCACCCACTGTTGGGAGAATGCACACCGGTCAGACAGTATACAGATCAAACAAGATTAAACCTGACATCCTATTGGGAGAATGCCAACGGGTTAGACAATACTCAGATCAAAAAAAAAAAAAAACTCACAAACTGTGGGAAATTGCACACAGGTCAAACCAAACAGTACCCTAATAAAAACAAGACCAAAACTCACCTGCCATTGCAAGAACGGGAAAGGTCAAGTTATGGACCATTAGAGATACCAACACTAACATAGAAAATCTGGACAAGACGAAATGATTCTGCTTGGTCTTTTTGCCGAGAAGATTGTGCAAGGCTTTGTGGACTGTCACTCATGTAGCAAATATTCAGGGTGTAATTTAACATTACGCACGATCTTTGCCGAGAAAAAATGTCTTCAATATTTTCAGACTTGGACAACTGATATCTTGCCCCACATGTGAGGTTTGAACTGGTGTGTAAGTAGGTTAGTAGGAAAGAAAAAAATGTCAGATGCTCACCAATTGACCCAAGTACCTTCGACGGCATCTGCATTGGTATGGCAGCAATGGGGGCACTTCTGCGTGTGCGGACACCAGTGCCCTCGCCGTATAATGCTCATATCAAACACCGTCCCTGCTCTCAATGCTCCTCGAAACCTCAAACGCGGGATGATGATACCGTCGGTGGACACAATGCTGTAATCCCCACGTTCGACATATCGGCTTCCCGCATCAGGGCGATTGAACAGATAAGCCCGCAGAAGCCGATCAAGATCCTATAACAAGATGAGGCCAGGTCTACAAAGGCAGGGTGGAACACACATCAAAAGTATCACAGAGGGACAGTTGAATGGTTATGGGTCTTCCCAACGGATCCCTAACGAAGAAGACGGGATCCGAAATGTCATAGGGTGACATTTTGAGGGTTGCCTGTTGGACCCTCTGGACGTCGGCCCCTACTTGGCGTATCTCGGATCCCATACGCGAGACTTCGGCGGACAGAAAGTTTGTGATGAGTCTGTATGATGAGTTTGTCAGCACTCCGGGAAGAGAAAGATGATACGAACATGCTTAAGGCTCCAACTTCATTGCCGACGTTCTCAACCTTGTGTCCAAGGTATTGTACTTGAGATCCGACTTGCCCAACTCGCTCTCCAACGTCATGCACCTGTACACTGTAGAACGACATGCCTCCGTTATTCCAGATGAGAACGAAATATCGGAGACAGACCTAATTATGGGACCCAACAGGTGGAGGAGCGCAGCACGACGCTCCAATATCTGAGCCCTCCAAAAGGCCAACTCCTTTTCTTCTAATGCAACCATTCGTATCCGGCCAAGAAGGCTTGCATATGACTGGATCCTGGCGTAGAACTGGTCCAGAAGTGAGCGGCACAAAGCGACCTCTTCCCACAGTCTGGTCGTGAAATAGCCTTCGGGGAGCACCGTGAGGCCAGCCATGTCATCGCATATGGTCTTCAGCGTCGAGATGAGCTTCTGACGCTCGTGCGATCCCCCTCCCGTGCGCAGCACATCGATAACGCGCTTCGCGATTTTGGCGGCCTCCAAGATGTCGCCGAATGATCCAAAGGTGAGAGCGGCCGCTACCAGAGGAGGCATGTGCAGGGGAGTGGAAGACGAGAGAGAGGATGAAGGCAAGAAGAAGGTGCCACTTAGCACGAGGCTTACAGCTTTCATTGCACACGTGCATCCTGATCATGATGCGTATACGCCTTCCTTACAGCCATATCCTTGTTGACAATCGAGCTATTTCTCAGAGTCAAATGAGCAAGCCTCTTCAGGTTGTACGATTCAAAAGATATTATTGCAAGCGACTCCCATGCATGGCGACGATTAGAGATACGATATACATACTGTACTACACATACAACAAATTCAAGATTTTTAGACGAATGCACGACCAGAGTAAGATAGCTAGAGCCAAAAAAACACAAGAAAGAAAACCCTCCCTTCCTCCCCATTCCAATCCACATCCACAAAAATCCATTTATACAATCGATACGCCCAGGATTCGCGGTATGTATCGTACCAGACACCCGGTATCGATTGATACATCCCAGCACTCAGGGTACGGACCTAATTCCCACCCATAGTAGTCCTGCCAAACCACACCTCGGCGCCCTCCTCGCCGTCACCCACCAACTCACGCACCTCGCCCTCCTTGCCCCAAAAATCCCCCCTGAACGCCCATCCGTCTTTTTCCTTCTCCTTCTCCTTCTCCATCTCCATCTCCCTAGCGTCGTCCCCCACCAACACCCGTCCAACTCCGGGAACCCACTCCGCCAGATATCGTCTGTCCAGCCCGACAATCACCTCCTCCTCCCCCTCCCCCTCCTCCTTGTCGTCCTGATCATGAGCGGCGGCGCTGGGAATAGTCCAGATAACCGAGGCGTTGAACAGGTTGCCGTCGAAATGCGCGAGGCGGATGTAGCTCGAGAAGGTTCGCTTGAATGGGACGATGAGGGTCGGCACTGTGACTTGTTCCGAGTCCGAGTCCGATTCCGACGCAGCGAGAATGCGTCGCACCACAGGGGAGTTCAGCACCTCCTCGCACATCTCATTCCTCGCAGAGTCAACCTCGACGCCAACGAAGCAAGGCTCCATCTCTCCATACGCCCCATTCCCGAACCTTCCCTGCATCCGGGCAAACTCCGTCGACGGCAAGCGGACGCGGTCAGCCTTTGGTCGCGGCGTCACAGCCTGGTTCTGCTGGATGCTTTTGGCGGTGGAGGCGACGTAGCGCATCGCCCAGTCCGTCGGGTCCTCCGAGAACCCGAGCAGTTCATCGAGGATGTGGAATTTCACGGGCTCCATGACGCGCACGCCGTCGTCGTCGTTCGTTAGGACGACTATGCCGATTTGGGCTGGGGAGGAGGAGTGGCTAAGCAAGGACGGGGAATGGAATGAAGAGGAATGAAAGCCTAGCTTACCATGTGGGAGGCGCGTCACGATACTCTTGAAGCCGGGGTTGCTCCCGCCGTGCTCGATGATTTCGTGCCCGCGATAGGAGAAACGATTTTGTCCGCACCCATAGACTTTGGGGCTCTAGAGTAGAGATTCTCGGGGTTAGTCACGGAGGAATGCAAGGGACAACACTCCGAGAACGCACCGTCTCGGGGTATTCCGCCTTCTGCAGAGACACACTGGCGCCGAGGGCCACATGCTCGATGATGTCTGCTGGAATAACGGTGGTGTTGGTGAACGGGTGGCGACCTTCGTTGAGCAGCATTGCGACCCAAGTGGACTGTGATATATATAACCCTCAATAATGCATGCACGGACGACGTAGAGAGAGAGAGGAAAGAAGAAAGCGACGAACCAAGTCCCGCGCGCTAGCCAATATCCCCGCGGCACCTGCCCAAACTTTCTCCTCGCCTGGCCGCTGGAAGTACTCGCTTGGTGTCAACACACCGGTGCGGTTCACCAGCGAATCCTTCATGCTCCAATGGAACCCATGCGCCAGCTGGGGAGTTCCGTCAGGGAGCAAGCGGGCTTCCGCCTCGGCGACGGAGTACGTGGAGGAGTTCATCCCGAGTGGCGTTAGGATGTGTTGCGTGATGTAGGACTCGAAGGATTGGTTGAGGAGCGTGGGCGGAAGGTGCGAGAGGACTTCATACATGAGGTTGTTGTACTGGTATTGTTCGCGCAGGGAGGCTGAGGGTCGAAGATATCGGAGGGTGGATATCTGCGAGCGAGCGAGCGAATGAGTTAAAGCTGGCGAGAGAAAAAGAATGCGTTTCACACACCATCTCGGGAACACCTCCCTCCCTTGCAAACCCCGACAAATCATGCCTGGGCATGCCAGTGCGGTGGGAGAGCATATCCTGGAGCGTCACCCCGCGCTGCATCTCCTCGTCCATCAAGCCCCACTCGTCTCCCAGCACGTCAGCGATTCTGGTATCCCAGCGCAACCACTTTCCTCCTCGAGCCTCTGCGAGCGACTGGTTGTTGACGAGGAGCCCGACGGCCACGGCGGTGAACAGCTTGCTGTCCGAGGCGATGGCGAAGAGCGTGTCTGGGCTCACGAGAGTCCCGTCTGCCCGTGCCGTTCCATACGACCCGAATTCGATGTCCCATTCGCTGGGCTCTCGTCGACGCACGACAGCAACCGCCAGCCCAGACGAGTTCCAATATGCCTGCTGAGCCCGAATATACGCGTCCACTCGCGGTGTAATCAGGCTGTTGTTGGTCGGAAGGGAAAACGGGTGCTGGAGACTCGCAGGCGGAGAGAGAGCACAGGCGAGCGGGAGGAGCAGTACTGGCAGCGCTGAAAGCATGGCGTTTGGTCGACAACTTGCATTTTTCGAAACAGGGACAGCTGAGGAATGCGCGCTCACTGATTGGTCGGCCGATGAAAGTAGTGCTGACAAACAGATTGCTTGGCCGTGCTTGCCATTGGCGTCGGTCGCATCAGACGTAAGCTTGTTCTCGACGGTCATGCTTCCTGAGGCCTGAGGCGAAGTTCAAAAGAGTCCCGGAAGGATGTTATTCGGCCTCTCTGCTCGGAAAGTCCGGGAATTGCGCAAACGCTTGGGTTGCCACCAAACTCGGCACGAACAATGGATACCCAGTGCTATAATTGAGCGGTGCTCTCAAAGCTCAAGCACCCGTGCGCTCGTATAAAAGCCACAAGCCCTCGCTCCACCCAATCGACTCCCAAACCCAAACGCATTGCAGCTGGCCGCAATACTATTCCACTCCCTCGCATCGTATCATGTCTTACACTGGCAAGAACCCATCCCGCCTCGCGACTCTCAGCATCCCTGCCCGCTCTCCGCCCTACGTCCCGCACCCGCAGCCACGGACGACCTACCCCGTTCAAATCCCCTCCGTGCCACGCAGCCTCATCGGCACCAAGGGCTGGAAGGACCAGATCTCCAAGGACCTGCATGCCCCGACGGTCGTCGTCACGCGCTGCGCCAAGACGGGACGGCCGATGGTGTACGACGAAGGCTACGCCATGCGTGAGTTGAATGAGGATGCGCCGGAGTTCATTCCACGTTTCCTCACTCCCAAGGGCTCTGTCGCCGGCAGCCCCAACTCGTCGCGAGCTCCATCCCCATCGCCCTCGGTGGCATCGGTGTCTTCCCGCACGTCTTCGACGCTCGCGTCTGCCTCCGTCAAGTCGTTGTGGTCTTCGTCCTCGAGAGGCACCAGCCGCGGTACGACACCAGAGCCAGATCCATCCAAGTCCCGTGCCACTTCGCCGGCGTTGCCAATCACCCCGACCACCGCTCGCCCGCTCATTCCGAGTCGTGAGCCCCAGCCAGCCACTCCTTTTACCGCTCGACCTCTCCATCTCAGCGCCCCCGCTCCCCAGCTGCCACCCGCAGACCCCGTCGAGCTGCTCTACAAGCACTACCGCGAGGAACTCCGTGTAGCCAAGGACATTTCTCACCCCATCCGCGCGCTGCTCGAGACTGGCGTCGAGCCGATGCAAGCCAAGCTCATCGCAGCCCTCGTCGTCCGTCTTTCCTGTTCCTCCGTCATTCGCGTTGGGAAAGACGTCTTCCTCCCCGCTGTCCGCGCCCAGGCACTCGACCTCTTCCGTGGGCACTGGGAGAACCGCACCGTCTGGCAGAACGAGCCCCGCGGCGACCACGACTACCTCACCTCGCGCGGCGTCAACATCGCTGGTCTCCTCGGCTCCCTCTTCGCCGGTGCGATAATACCCTACAGCGACATCCACCGCTGTGTGCGCCTCCTCGTTGCCGAAAACCCCGCGTTCCTCAAGCTGATGGCGGTCCATGCCCTGCTCGTCCACGCCGGGCCGGCGTTTTGCGCTGGGGAGGCACGGGAGCACGCGAAGACCGTCTTGGCGCCGGTCTGTGAGGTTGACAAGCAGGGCCGATTGGTCTGGGGACCGCATGAGGAGAGCCATGTGCTAGTAGCCGATCTTATGCAGACTTTCCAGGCGTGGCTGGGCCACTAATCTTGGTAGTGTACTTGTACGACGACGCTCATTATTCTCATTCTCGGACTTGTTGTTTATCTGCTGTATTATCTAGCTGTAGTGTATCTCTCAGATTCTCTCCAATCAAATCAAATGCCGACTAAAATGGTCGTGATTTGGGCGTTGATCCGGCACAAACTTATCATCCGCTCGGAATTTCTCGCTCGATATTGCGCCATCCACGTCCAATATTGCAGAGGGTCGCCGATATATAAATGGGCTGAGCAGACATCCAGCCGAGTCCTTTTCGCACTCTCGTCGCACTCCGTGCTCTCCGTCTTCCGGCTGCTCGTCTCCCGCCTGCTCGTCGCTCTCTCTCTACTTCCTCCCTCTCCTGTTCGCGCCCAACCATAATCATCGGGGGCCATCCTCCTGGACCACATCCGTCCTAATCAACGTCAACAGGTTCAACGCGATGCTCGAAGATACTTGCACTGTCAGCTCTCTGCCGACTCCCTGACCGTCACGGTGCCGTGTAAATCCTTCCTTCCTTCCATCCCTCCCGCTACAACACGAATCCCCGAGCATTTCGCGCATTACCAAGCCTCACAGGTCTCGGCCCGTTTCTACCCGGCTCCCTCGCACCCTGAACTGCCTGCAGATATGCCGGGGTACCGGGAATTACAAAGACTTGTACGTTCTCGGGATCGCGGCATGCAAAAGTGCAATCGACGGCGGACTGAAACAATGCGTTCACGCTGAAGCTTCAAACTTTGTTCAGGGCACGCCGATTCGGCGATCCTCGCCCTACCCCGTCTGGTTTCGAGAAAAACGGCCTCTCGCATCTCTGGTCTTTTCCCGAGAACATCGGTAATTCCTCCCGCTTGGTAATTCCTCCCGCTTGACTGGCGATTTCTAAGCTTACAGCTCTTCGCCGAGGCCTACTGTACTCAGGCTGTCAAGCACTTCGCTAATTGCTGTCCTACGAACACGTCGCCCTCACTGGCATCTTCTTCAAGCTCCCGAGTCACCTCTCTCCAAATTCTCTATAAAGGCCCACCGCAGCTCGCATTCTATTCCATCAACCAAACTACCCACCAGAAAAAAAAAACAATGGTCCTCAAACTCTACTGCACCTCTAGGGCCGGCGGCGGCTCCGGTATCGTCGCGCTCGTCCTGACCGAGAAGAACATTCCATTCGAGTTCGTCCCCGTCGACATCCCCAACAAGGCGAACAAGACGAGCGAGTTTATGGACTCGCTGCATCCGTTTGGACAGGTTCCTGTTATCGTGCGTACCGTCTTCCTTCCTTCCCTCGCTTGTTTGGTTTAAATTTATGGGTGACTGGGCGACTGTAGGACGACGACGGCTTCATTCTATACGAATCCCGCGCCATCGCGCGCTACCTCGAGTCCAAGTACCCCGGGCAAGGCGCCACGTTCGTCCCCCGCAAGGAAGATGGCATCCAAGCGACTGCGCGGTTCGAGCAGGCGATGAGTGTCGAGATGATGGATGGGTATCCTGGGGCGGTGAAGATCGCCGTGGAGACGCTTTTCAAATCGTTCGTCCTCTTTTCTTTCTTCTTTTTTCGAATGGATGAGAATGTTCATTTTAATTCTGCAGGCGTAAGGGCTCGGAGGTCGACGAGGCGAAGGTTGCAGAGACCATCGCTAAATTTGAGGAGGTGTTGGATGCGTATGAACGGATCTTGAGGAAGACCAAGTACCTCGCGGGTGATGTATGCAGCGCAACCTTCATCCTCCTCATTCCCCCTCATAATTCCCCCGACTGAAATTCCTTCCTTTCAGGAACTCACACTGGCCGACCTCTTCCATCTCCAACTTGTCCCGGTGTTGACGACGGAAAACTTAAAGGTGGACCTTATGGGGAATGTCGAGAAACGTCCGAACGTCGCGCGGTGAGTAGTTGTTCAATTGTTGCATGTGGACCAAATTTGGCTGATACGTTTGAAATCTGTGCAGCTGGTGGAAGGAGCTCGTGAACCGCCCAGCATGGCTCAAGTTAGTTGCAGATGGAATCAAGAGCACTGTGTAAAATTGAATGGATATCCCTGTTAGGGCCTCATTTGTAAAAGATTTCGGATTAGCATACCAGTTTTATGAAATTGTTTCGCTGTGAGGGCGCCTCACCCGAGATCCCCGAAAGCCAATTTTCTCCGCTGGGAATCACGTCCGGAGTTTCAGAAGTATGTAAATGGCAATTTTACAGCTGGTTCCTGTGCTTTTTTTGACACCACCTACCTGTCGCATGCGCCGAATTAGCATCAGTCACATCGTGCGGCAAGCCTGCACAACAACTGCAGAATAATGGAGTCCTTTATTCCTTTTGTGGAATTTGGAGGTTCAGGAGCAGGTGTTCGCTTCCACTAAGCTCACCAATGACATAGAAATGTGATACACATGTCATATGAAATATTTCAACATCACAAGCATAGCACTAGTAGGCCATTTGTTTGTTTGGTATTTTGAAGTGTTTACATGTATAGATTTTATACGAGGCAGGATTGTATTCATGTTGTCCGAAACATGTATATGGTTTGGGCAAAGACGGAAAACACATCAGCATGGACTCGGTTCTCTGCATGGAAGTTTTGAAAATTTCAAGGAAAGAAAGAAACAAGATACATACAGGTTCTCAGACAGGATGAAAGACTGGCTCCAGCATTCCGTGCTCTTGAGCATAGTCCCTTGTCAAGGGATCATACCCTCTCAGACGCATTACATCCGCAATTAGCTTGTATTCTTCGGCCGACCATGACCATCCTCCAAACTGTATCTCCATCTTGATGTGAGGAGGATAATATTTGTCCAATGCATCTAGATGCAAGGGTTCCCTTCCGTCAGGGTAGATGGACCAGAAATATACCGGTTGCCCAGGATGAGTGTCACACGGCAGTTCAACAGCCACTGCCCCATCCTGCAAGTATTTTCGAGGCCGCTTCAGGAATAGGTAGAGCTCCTCCGTTGGTGCATCATCCATGAAGGTCCCTCGAAGAGTAATGTCACAATCTGGTAATACCATCGTGTAGCAGACAGTAAGCAAAGTTGCAAGGACTAAATGGTCATTTAGTCGGAGAGAAATTGAATTAGAAAATAAAACCCACAGAGTTCCTTAGCTTCCGAGTCTGGACCGGGAACCAGTCAGTGTTTGAAAAAAAAAAATGCAATATCTGGTGACTGTTAACTCACGTCGGATAGTCCCCAGAGCAGGGATCATGTAGTTGGCCTGCGCAAGCCAACTCAGGATGAGCTCTGTCGGTTCTGCAGCAATAGACAGGCTGAGGCCATCAGAATGTTCACTTTGCGTGAGAGTTCTGGAAGAATTATCAATACAACGACTCGGACCAGCACCCGATGAGGCACCAACCGGAGATCCTTGACCCTGAAAAAAAAAAAAGAGCAGGACCAATATTACTATGCCAAGTCTCAAAGGAGTGGACACCCACCTCAAATACATGGAGTCAAGTGGGAAGAGTTCAATGTACTCTGAGTCGAAGGTTTCCCAGAAATCAGTCACGAGCACTTCTCCAATCCTGAAGGAGCAGCAAGCCTTCAGGACAGTATCCATTGGCAGGGTCCTTCTGGTATGATACACTGCACCAACATGCATGATCGACTCGGAGTTCTGAGGATAAGGCCGCTGCAGTATATGGAATGAAAGCCGAGGGAACAAAAGATCCAAGAGATCATCCACAGCAAGGTGATCCATGAGCTTGCGATCATCCTGGTCCATGCAGTCAATCAGTGTTACATGAAGCAGTGGTGTGCGAGAAGCTTCGGTCAATTGGGATTTCCAGAAGCTGGCGAAATTTTTGTCGTCTGCTCTGACTTCGACAATGATTGACCCAGTGGATCTACCGATAGTGCTGTTGTCAGTCCAGCCGCGCCACCAACGTCGAAGAGGCTGTTCGAATGCTGTCTGGAGAGATATTTCTTTGAGTGTATGTAGGCCCATGTTGAATCATACCTCAAGCTGCTGGATCTGCAATGTATTGAGTCTGGTCTTGGCCATCGTGAGTTAAATAAGTGTACCGTGAGATGTTCAAATATGGCCTTTCTCAGCCTGGAGCTGGCTGCAGAATAGGCAAGATCCCAGGGGAGGGGATCTTGGCAAGAGGGTCAGCAAAAGAAGAATACCACCAGGTTTCACCCACCGCCATGGTAGGTTAAAGCCGAGAAGTTGTGGGTTGTTGTTACGCCGAATAGCTGATTGAGATATGGTCGCCTACCGAAGATGAGGGAATCAGACAGTATTTGCTCGGCGCTCACCGGGGTAAGCGAGCCTGCATCTCGAGAGCCTGCTGTTTATGCTACAGGATCGGTCAACAGAAAACACCCAAAGACAGAGGATCTGACAAACCGCTTCGGCTCTAGTCCCTTCGTAAACCACAACAGTGAACGCCGCAGGGCTACCAAAGATATTGGCACGATACATTCGCCGAGCTCCCACCACGACCCGCGCTGTCCTGATCCGACCAGTCTTCTTCGGGCGGTATTCAACGAGTTCCCTCTCGTTTACGCAGTCAACCAGGTGGATATCGCCCAAACGAATCCTTCGGAAGTCTTCCTCTCCTGAGAATCGTCAAGTGAGGAAGTTCCAAGGGCGAATGGCCCACCGTTGTCTTGAGAGGGCAGAGTGAGATTGAACGTTCCTCCGTGAATCGTGACGTTGTTGCAGCTCTTGAACATTGGGCTAGCGGGATGGCAAGTGTGATGGGCGAGGGAGAGGGCGAGACGTGAGCTGTCTAGCCGCTGATGAGCTGTTTGACTATTTTGAGCATCATTCACAGCCTCGTGCATGAATGACAAAACTCACGTCCGTCAGGGCCTGAGGCATTCGGATGGCAGACCACATCCACAGCTTTTATTTTGGGGGCAGGCGATGCACTGAGACGTAGACATACGGTATGCAGATTTTGAGGCAGTTTCCGACAGATTTTGGGGGGGCTCCGTCCAAACTCCGAGTCTTTCGCTGTTCCGAGATTATGGTAGCGGACCGTAGCGCTCCGCGTGCAGAAAACAGATCATGAACTAAGTGACACGCCGGGAGTTTCTAGAGCCCCTGAGGTTTGAGCAGTCCCCAGGAACGGAGAAGGAAGCGAGAGAAGACGCCGCGTCACACTGATCACAGCCGGTGGTAGATTCAATTCTCACCCATATTCGACTTGTCCGTCCAAAATAATTACACTCGAGCTATTTCTCAGAGTCAAATGAAAAGCCGCAGCCTCAAACGTACGAAAAATTATTATTACAACGACTCCCATGCGCATGCACGGCGACGATTAGAGATACGATATACATACTGTACCTACACATACAACAAATTCAAGATCTTTAGACAAATGCACGACCAGAGTAAGATAGCTAGAGCCAAAAAGAAAGAAAAAAAACCCTTCCCCCCCCGTTCCAATCCACATCCCCATTCCGTCCACATTTCCGTCCACATTCCTGTCCATGCCTTTCCCGGTCCGCCCTCCCGCCGCCCGGTCCGGACCTCCCGCCCCTGCTCTCGGCCTCGCGGGGCGCGCTGCAAAGCCACGACGGGCCGGCGGCCCCTGTGTATATACAATACTCTCCCGGGCGTCGCTCGGGAATCTTGATCGTCTGTGCGCCCCGCGCACATCAACCCTTCCCTCCCCCCCAAAAAAAACAAAAGGCGCACCGGTCCTGTATGCCAAGGCGACCGCGTCCGCGTCCCAAGGGTTATAATATCCCTGAGTCCTTCAGCGCATTCTGCAATATCGTCTCCTTGACGGCGGCAAAGACGAGCCGGATGTTCTTGGTATTCGTGGCTTGGGTGACGCTAGGAGACGGACCAGTCAGCGACGAAGGTAGAGAGGAGCCAGAAGAGGGCGCACTGTGGATAGACCGTCAACTTTGCCCTGTTCTCCTGCATAAACTTCCACAGGATGTATTTGGCGGCTTTTTGCAAGTCGTTCCCGCCAGCGTATTCGGGAAAGAATCGCCCAAGAGGGATCTACATAGGGCAATGAATGAGTGCAGGCCCGAGGTAGCAAGGAAGGCGGACCTTGGGCAGCTTGCGCTTGAAGACGTCAATCTTGTTCAGGAAGAGGATGACGCTGGTGCGGAGGAACCAGCGCGAGTTGATGATGGACTCGAAGAGGTAGAGTGATTCGCGCATGCGGTTCTGGAGAAGAGAGGTAGCTCAGCGACGAATGTGCCTGAAGGGGATATGGATAGATGACTCACCACTCTCCGCTCCTCCTCGAGCACCTGGTCATATTCGCTCAGCGCCGTGCAGAAGATGATACTCGTAACACTGCGAGGTCGGTAGGTCAGAGCACAGCACAGCAGAACGACCCCCAAGACGCACCTCTCGAAACAATGTATCCACTTCTTCCGCTCCGAGCGCTGCCCGCCGACGTCAAACATGTGGATCCTGTCCTGGTCGTTAGCCGGCACGACGAGGTGTCGCATGGTACACTCACGATAGATCCCCCATGAAGAACCTCGTTTCGATGATCGCTGTGCTCTTGGCTCGCGCCCGGAGGACGTCCTCCTCGCTGGGGACGTAGGTCGGCACCGCGATGCGATGGATGGAGTTGAAGAAGCTGGTGGTGGTGGACCGCGTTAGCCGGGTCAGGGAAGCAAAGGAGCAGCACTCACTAGCCGGCACTATCCATGAGATAAAACTCGCCTGGATGGTCGTCGACCATCTTCTCGACCGCAGGTAGCCTTGAGATATGCCATATGGCATCAGCCAGCGCTGGGGTAAGCACCGCATGCGTCTGCGCCAGGACATCCGCCGCCAGTGGGGAATCCGTCGCTGTGGGTACGCGACCAAGCGGCATTCCACCCGCGTACCCGCCGTCTCTCGTGAACGGCACAGGATCGACACCGACCTCGACAGCACTCCCATCGAGGGTGCCTAGAGTACCGGTCAGGCTCCCGCTCGTTGTCGACCCATCGCCGTCCATCTCGTCAAGCCCAGTGACACCCAGCGTCGTCCCAGCGGGAAATGCACCCAAAAGCACCCCCACGAACCGCCGGACCTCCTCCCCTTCCATCGCAATCCGTTCCACGCCAACCCGTCGCACGACCCGTGCCAGCGTCGCTGCGCTGTCCAAGACGTTCTTGTATATCGTTGGCCTGTACACCGCCCGCTCGCGGGTGTCGTAACCTTTCTGGTGAATGATCTTCATCTGCTCGTTTCGTCGTCGTCAGTCAGCCCAGAAAGCGAAAGGGAAAGCGAAGCGAACAGACCTGCTTCACGATGGTCGATTTGCCAGACTCGCCAGACCCGAGCAGCAGGATCTTGCATTCCTTTTTGAAGCGCTTCGAGTCTTCCTGGATGGTACGGTCGATAGCGTCCGACCGCGCGCGCTCGGTGCGGGCATCTTTGGAGGCAGGCTGGCCCATGAGAGTAGGAGGGAAGCTAGGGCCGGTGCCTGTAAGGAACAGACGAGAACGAGGGAGCAGCTGCTTTCCCATCCATGAGTACAGAAACACGGCAAGACTGAGTACCGAACGCACCTAGAGTCTCTTGCTCTCGAACGTAGCTCCCTGCAGTGCGCTGTCCGGTATATCCTCGTCGTCACCGTCGTTGTCCTCGCAGCGGGCGGGGTTGAAGGAGAAAAGTGACAAGGCGGGAAGGGCAAGGTGACAGCGTGGCCGCCGCAATGAATCTAATAATTGCCCGTTTCGGAAAACAGCTGTCATCGGGCAATCAATAGGCTGACGAATCTAAAGACGCCGACTGGCCGACGTTTATTTTCGTATTTACTATTAGAGGAGGCGTTCGGTGTCGGTGTTGAGGGCGGCGTTGACGTTCACTGTAAATAATTAGGACCAAGTAACAAGGCTCTCAAGACGCGCATCACCGACGTTCTTCACATCAGATAGATTGAAAATTTTCACATTCACGCAAGCGCCATCCGTCGTGATTCTCGGTCGTTGCGACGGACAAAATGAAGGACTCTATCTCTATCACTGACAACTTGCGAAGAAAACTCGACTTGAGTTCATCGACGTTCATCATTCATTCATTCCTTACTTCTGCGCGTCGGCTCCGAGCGCAAAACAGTACTAATTATAAGCAGTACTCAAGCGGTCGACTTGATCCCCTCCTCCTTCAACTTCACCCACGCGGGGTATGTGATCAGCTCGTTCCACCACCTACGGAACGGAAATGGAAATAAATCAGGAACGAGAAGCAACAGTACGACGAATACGCACCGCTTGACGTTCGGCCTCTGGTCGGTCGTCATGATGTCCACGCCGGCGGGAGCCATCGAGGGCGCGTAGATGAGGTGGTAGAAGTCGACAAGGGAGAGTTCCTGCGCGCGTCGGCGTCAACGTGAAATAATTGGGAGAAAGCGAAAAGACGCACATTCCCAGCAATGTACTTTTGCTTGCCCAGAATCTTCTCATATACATCCAACTTGATACCAAGATCGTTGAGGCCGTCGGCTAGATTCGCTTCGTCCACGTCCTTTCCGAACATTCTATGCAGCATCGTCAGTGCAAGGGGGAAAGTAAGAAGAAGCAAAAAACCCACTTGTTAAACACGACCTCCTGCACGACCCTCAACATCGGGCGATAGAAATTGCACAGCTCGACCGAGAGAGCCTGGTCGTACATCGCCTGCCCCTTGATATCATCCAACGCCGGCGCGAGCTTCACGCCCTGGCCCGGGTACTTGTTCTCGAGGTACTTGCAGATGGCGCGCGTTTCGTGGACGACGAAACCGTCGTCTTCCTGCGGTCCGCGGGCGTCCTCAGTACATGTCCAGTATGGAGGGAAGAAGAGACGCACGATGGCAGGTATCTGCCCAAACGGATGTCTTGCGAGATGCTCTGGCGACTTGTTCTGCTTCGCGCCCATGTCGATGAAAACGTGCTGGTACGGGATCTTCTTCACAGCCAGGACAAGCGCAACGACGGCGCTGCCCCCAGAAGCGCGCGCGCCGGCGTAGAGTTTCAGGACCATGTTGCGGGAGAGTGAAGACAGTGGAGCGAGTGGAGCGAGTTAAAAGGGTCGGAAAGGTGGCTTATGAAGCTGAGTGAGGAAAGCAATGAGAAAGCCAGGTTTTGGCCGCGGGCAACGGATAGCCGCTTCGCGACTTATTGGCTTAGCAAGCCCGAGCGGATGGCCGAGGATGATGACGGAGGCTTCGTCTTGAGCGCTTGAGTCCACGTCGCTGTTTTTTTTCCTTCAACCCTGGCTATAGCGAGCGCGGTAGTCGGATCTGCATGCTCGAAGCAAGTAGCTGGTGTCGTCCAGGAAAAGCGCCGAATTGCTAGTCTCTGCGGATTCACGGTCTCGGACGACAAAACCAGCTGGAAGGCGGGGAAGACATTTTTTCGACGGTTGAACGGCGAAACCCAACCTGGTACATATACTCTTCCGATGACGACGAGTTTCGCCGACTTGGTACGAAATGGCGAAACTGATCGTGATGGAGGTCTTGGTAAACAAGCCAACACAGTGACCTGTGACACTCGGCAGCTCGTTCCAACCACGATGAGTTCCGCGCGCAAGTTGGACCAGGTCCCTCCAGAAGTCCAGCTCCGAATATTCCAGCCAGCACGCGACGACCGCACGACACTCCGCCGCCCTCGTCAGCCACCGGATGAACTTGTGGCGTGAGCATCCATGCCCTCCGACTCTCGGTCCCTGGAGCCCTCGTCCGCGATGTCGTTCAGCCATCGTCAGCCCATCGATCCAGCGCGCAACCGACCATCTTACATTCTGGAGCCGACATCCGACGTCTGACGAGGTATAATCTGCTCCAATTCGCCGGCGAAGTTCTCGTCCGCATTGCGTGGATAGGGAGTGGCGTAAGTTGAATTCAGTGCGCGCCGTCATGGTGCGAGGTTAATGTCATTACAGGAGCACTGGCCGGCGTTTTCTAGTCTCTGCTGCGTTTTACGAGGCTTCAACCCAGCGTGGTTATTCAGATTATTGACTAGCGCGGGTGGACAGGGATTCCTGTGCAATGTCGGTATCCACGCACTGCTACCCTCCAGCCGACCATTTGGATTCTGAAGCCGATAATCTGGTCTATTCATTATTACGAGCATCATCTGAGTTGACGTCAGTTGGCGTCGTCATAGACTCATGGTGTGCGATTTAGAATGTCGGTACAGGACAACTGGCGACGATGTGCGTTTTTTGCTCTCGTTCTCGTGTTTATTCAGATTAGTGACGACCGCGGGCGGGCAGGAATCGATGACAAGGAATCCTACGATTATTTCGATACAAACTGTGAGGGAATGCATATCTAAGGTCAGCAAGCCAAAGAACTGAAAATCAAATTGAACCCTCAGCGCTCAACCGGAGATTCCCAATTGGTAACAAGACTTTGCTTGATGCAATTACTGCCCGAGGTTCTTCCCATCGGCCCAGATATCCCGCAATACTCTGATATAGCGCTCTGATATCAGGCTGGCTGTTCAATCAAAGTTCAAAGTTCATCAGGATTCCGCTCTTCTCCTTCTTGACTCCGGTCCGACTCCGTGCCTCTAGTCTCGACTGCTCGCGCGCGAGAGACAGGCGCTAGCGCTCGCCTGTAATGCCCACAGCCTGCTGCGACTTTCAAGTGGATTCCCTGCGAGAGCCTTAGAGATCTCGCAACAACGGTGAAGATCAAGAAGGCGGATCGAACAACATTTAATCTTTGACAGCAGCCATCCACAGGCAGCCATCCAGCCACCCAGTCGATGGGGAGTCACGCCCAGCCACGACTTCCTTCCCACCACCATCCCGACCCACCTAGCAATTCCAATGTACCACCCATACAGCAGCGCTGCGAGCCAGATCTACGCGAACGACTCGGAGGTGCGCTCAGTCCTCCAGCGAGGCGAAAATTAATATACCTCTTCTGTGAAGGATCGGGATCGAGAGCGTTCACAGCTAGCTGCAGCCGCAGCACGGCCGACTCGGATTGAGCGGAGTACGAGCAACGCAAGCCATCCATATAGCAGGTCATCGACTGTCGTCTCGGTAAGAGCTCTCAGTTTAAATGAACGACTGGTTGGCCAGCTTACCTGCATAACAGAGTCCTAAATCGCCCGCAACCTTCGCCTCCTCTGCAACATATGTATACGCCCCACAAGGCCGATCATCGCTGGACTCTGCCTCCGGCTGGTCGACGTCCGCCGGCGCGCGATCGCGCGCAAAAAGCGCCAGCGCAAAGCATGTGTATGCGTATGCATACGACACCGGGACGTATTCCTATTCGCCGCCGTCTCCCGATGCCAGTCCTCGCCCCTCCAATCACAGTTCCAACCAGCCATTATTCATGCCGCTTCGTGGACCCATCTCGCATCCGTACCAGCAGCAGTTGGCTGCGCGGCAGAGTCGGGACTCGGATTATCGTGACGAGGAGGACCAGACGAAGAACGGAGCTGATGCTGGACCCGCGAACCTGGCGACGTCCACCTTGGCCGTCCCTGGCACTAACTCCCGCAAATCGACATCGGATCCGGACTTTTTGGATGTTAGCGCTAGCGTCAGTGGTTCCGGGAGCCACCGATCGCAACGCGGAAGCCGCAGTCCAAGTCGAAGCCGCAGTCGCAGTCCACATCCTCCACATCAAGATTCTAGCTCTCAAGGCAGAGTCCACGATCCAACGCCAACGCCAACCCAGTCCAAAACCAACCTACAAGCCAACCGGCGCCCGACATTCAAAATGACGCCATACGGGCTGGACGGGGATCTGCGACGGTCTGCGTTTGTGCCGTTTGCGTTCGAAGATCCGCCGGCTTCGCGCCGGGCGCAGGTGCAGGTGAGTGTTCATGCCAACGGAGGAGTTCGTACATCTAAGAGCTACGTAGCGCAAGATCCGGAACACGATGAATAGGCTGAGTGGGCTTATGGCGGTCTGTGCTGGGACCAGTGGAGACTCGGAGTGGAAAGACGATGATGGCGCGGGTGTGGGCTCGGGCTCGGAGCCAAGACGGAAAGGGAACGAGGAGAGAAGGTGAATTGAGCGTTGGAATGAGAAATAAATAGATCACATCACGATCATGACGTGTGCAATGAAAGCTGTAAGCCTCGTGTCAGCCGGCTTCCTTCCTTCCTTCGTCCTCTCTCCCTCATCGTCCACTCCCTGTACATGCCTCTGGTAGCGGCAGCTCTCACCTTTGGATCATTCGGCGACATCTTGGAGGCCGCCAAGATCGCAAAGCGTATCATTGATGTGCTGCGCAAGGGAGGGGGATCGCATGAGCGTCAGAAGCTCATCTCGACGCTGAAGAGCATATGCGACGACATGGCTGGCCTCACGGTGCTCCCCGAAGGCTATTTCACGACCAGACTGTGGGAAGAGGTCGCTTTGTGCCGCTCACTTCTGGACCAGTTCTACGCCGAAATCAAGTCATATGTGGGTGTTCTTGGCTGGGTACGAATGGTTGCATCAGAAGAAAGGGAGTTGGCGTCCTGGAGGGCTCAGATATCGGAGCGTCGTGCCGCACTCCTCCACCTGTTGGGTTCCATAAATAGGTCCGTCTCCGATATTTCTTTCTCGTGTGGAATAACGGAGGCATGTCATCTACAGTGTACAGGTGCATGACGTCGGAGAGCGAGTAGGGCGAGTCGGATCCCAAGTACAATATCTTGGATATAAGGTTGAGAATGTCGAAGCACAAGTCCGAAACGTTGGCAATGAAGTTGGAACCTTGGGCGTGTTAGTATTATCTTTCTCTTCTCGGAGGGCTGACAAACTCATCATACAGACGCATCACAAACATTCTGTCCGCCGAAGTCTCGCGTATCGGATCTGAGATACGCCAAGTAGGCATGGACATCCACACGGTCCAACATTCAATCCTCAAAATGTCACCCCATGACATTTCGGATCCCGTTTTCTTCATTAGGGATCCGTTAGGAAGACCCATAACCGTTCAACTGTCTTTCTGTGATGCCTTTGATGTGTGTGTTTCACCCCGCCGGTGTAGGTCTGGTCTCATGTCGTTGTAGGACCTCGATCGGCTTCTGCGAGCTTATCTATTCAATCGCCCTGATGCGGGAAGCAGATATGTGGAGCGTGGGGATTACAGCATTGTATCCACCGACGGTGTCATCATCCCGCGTTTGAGGCTGCGGGGCAAATTGGGAGCGGGGATGGTGTTTGATATGAGCATTATACAGCGGAGGCGCTGGGGTCCACTCAGCCAGGAGTTCTGCCCTCATTGCAGCCATACTAATGCCAATGCCGTCGAAGGTACTTGGGTCGATTGGTAAGCACCTGCCCTCTGTTTTTGTTGTGTTTTGTTGTTGAGCGAACTGATGTGAACACTTTACACACCAGTTCAAATCCCACATGTGGGTCAAGATATCAATTATCCAAGTCCAAATCCAAAGACATTGAAGACATTTTTTCTCCACAAACATCGTGCGTAATATTGATTACGCTCTGATATATGTGCTACATGAGTGATAGTCAGCAAGGCCTTGCAAAATCTTCTTGGGAAGAAGACTGGGCCCAATCATTTCATCTTATGCAGATTTTCTATGTTAGTGCTGATGTCTTTAATATTTCCCTTATGTTGACCCGTCTGCATTCTCCCAACAGGATGTGAGTTTTGGTCTTGTTTGATCTGTGCACTGTCTAACCTGTCTGTGTTCTCCCCAACAGGAAGTGAGTTTCGCTCTTGTTTGATCTGTTCACCCTCTGACCCGTCTGTGTTCTCCACCAGATCGTGAGTTTTGGTCTTGTTTGATCTGTGCACTGTCTGATCCTTCTGTGTTCTCCCAACAGCGGGTGAGTTTTGGTCTTGTTTGATCTGTGCACTGTCTGATCCTTCTGTGTTCTCCCAACAGCGGGTGAGTTTTGGTCTTGTTTGATCTGTGCACTGTCTGACCCTTCTGTGTTCTCCCAACAGAAGGTGAGTTTTGGTCTTGTTTGATCTGTGCACTGTCTGATCCTTCTGTGTTCTCCCAACAGAAGGTGAGTTTTGGTCTTGTTTGATCTATGCCCAGTCTGACCTGTCTGCGTTCTCCCAACAGTCGGTGGGTTTTGGTCTTGTTTGATCTGTTCACCCTCTGACCCGTCTGTGTTCTCCACCAGATCGTGAGTTTTGGTCTTGTTTGATCTGTGTACTGTCTGACCTCTCTGTGTTCTCCCAACAGGCGGTGAGTTTTGGTCTTGTTTGATCTGTGTGCATGTCTGACCCGTCCGCATTCTCCCAACAGCAGGTGAGTTTTGGTATTGTTTGATCTGTGCACTGTCTGACCTCTCTGTGTTCTCCCAACAGCGGGTGAGTTTTCTTTAATCTGTGTACAGTCTGACCCGTCTGTGCTCTCCACCAGATCGTGAGTTTTGGTCTTGTTTGATCTGTGCACTGTCTGATCCTTCTGTGTTCTCCCAACAGAAGGTGAGTTTTGGTCTTGTTTGATCTGTGTGCATGTCTGACCCGTCCGCATTCTCCCAACAGGATGTGAGTTTTGGTCTTGTTTGATCTGTTCACCGTCTGACCCGTCTGTGTTCTCCCACCAGATCGTGAGTTTTGGTCTTGTTTGATCTGTTCACCGTCTGACCCGTCTGTGTTCTCCCACCAGCTCGTGAGTTTTGGTCTTGTTTGATCTGTGTACTGTCTGACCTCTCTGTGTTCTCCCAACAGGCGGTGAGTTTTGGTCTTGTTTGATCTGTGTGCATGTCTGACCCGTCCGCATTCTCCCAACAGCAGGTGAGTTTTGGTATTGTTTGATCTGTGCACTGTCTGACCTCTCTGTGTTCTCCCAACAGCGGGTGAGTTTTCTTTAATCTGTGTACAGTCTGATGTATCGGCATTCTTCCCAGTCCGTGAGTTCTGGTGTTGTTTGATCTATGTGCTGTTTGATATGGCATCTGAACCAGAATACCAAAGACCAGGCCAATGAGATCCACGCTACACCACAAATTCAAGAGGTTTCTGATGAAGACGACAAGGTAATGCCCACCAGATATTCTACTCTTTGTGTCTGCATGCTCACATCTTGGCTAGGCACCAGAAGATGAGGATTAAATGGAAAGACAGAGGTGAAATATGGTCTACATTCAGTGTGTGTCAATTCAGAGGTGATGTACTTTGATTCAAACTAAATGCACTCCAGCATGTATGGTGCAGTGCGCTTAGATACCACCAAGATTATATAGCCGGTTCTACGTCACGAGCCTTTGACCAAATCCATATCCCTCTAGAGAAAAGACTCCATTTAGGATGTAGAACAAATTCTCTAGACTGATTTGCAAAATACTCAAAATTGCGAAAGTTGAGGTTCCGGATTCTGCCATCACTTATGTAATCATGCCCGGAATGCCCGAAAATGGCTCAAGAAAATCGCCAAAAATTATAGAATATTTTTAGATGGTACAGGGAGCTCTAGAAAGGTATTCAGACATCCATAGCTGCTGCAAGTCGCTCGGGAATCCGTCAATGTAACTTATACTTGCAGCTAGAGAACTGTTTGACCTGCCTCTGTGCATCTTTCACATCCAGACCTTCGGTGTACACATCAATGAAGCACCACGAGCAATGCTCCCACTTCCGAATCAACTCCACTGAGACTGAAGCCATCGCCTTTGGGAGGTTCTCCTTGAGCATCGCGAAAGTGTAGTCACCAAGGGGGGTTCAAGATGCCTATCAGTCACATGGGGTAGGGGGTCCCGGGGTCCGGCAAAAAAAACTTTTGGTACCTATTTTACATGGGGTCTGGGAGGGCTCAGACAGCCTAAATTTTGCCTAAAATGAGCTGTGATAGCATATGGGAGTGAATTACACCCTCTATGTGCTCCCTGTGCATCAAAACTGGTCTCGCTGGTTGTGGTGGCCATCACCCCGATTCGGTCAACTGATCAACACATCGGGTTCAGCCTCAGAGGCATGAACTGTTCTTAGATGCTGTGGTTGAGGTAGAAATACAACCCAAACCTTATACAGAGACATACAGAATATATTCTGAAATATTTATACAAAGTTGTGCTGCCTATGTGTACTTGGGCGCATTCCATCTCTGATATAGCAGCCATCGCGCATATGCGGTTGCTTCCCGCCGGCGCGGAAGTTCACTTGGGGGTGAGGCCATTGCTTTGCATGGCAGATACGAGTACTCCCCACATGGTTTGGTGAAGTGTAGGAAGTAGACCGAGTTGTACGCCAATGTGCTACGGCGGCTATGCCGCTTACACGACGGTGTGCTCTGTCTGTCGGACTCGGACTGCTTGCGATGACCCGACAATCCAATCCAGCGAGGGAACGGCAACCCTGCTTTTGCTGCTGGCCCTCTAATTAGCCATTGGCCCAACAGCTCTCTAGGGTGTTCGAACAGTACATTACAGGGTTCATGGGGTACTACCAAAGACATGTCGTCAAGCGCTAAGGCCATCCACTACCACCATCCTTCCCAAGTCCCAGTGCATCTCTGCCAACAAGTCCAACTCGAAAGCCGTCGGCAAATTTCTGCGAAATGAGACCCGCCCGCGTTCAGGATTCAACGCAAAGTGACGGAATATGCAGCTAGGTCGTCAGTAGAGAGCATAACTTGAGTTAGAGCAGCGCTGCAGACTATGAGACATAGAGCAGAAAGTTCAGATGACGATGGGAGTGTTGGAAGGGGGACCACGAATGCGAAAGTAAGAGAGATCGGCTGAACAGCCTGAATGACGAACACCCGAATCCCATACGACGAATAGGGCCACGGGAGAACGTACCATGCTGTCGTCTGACGTCTCAAGCAAGCGCAGGCGTGAACGGAAGCCGATGATGAAGCTGAAGGGACGGATCCTGACGAAGGCAAGGCGGGCGCGACGCTGCCGGAATGCTCGAGACCATGGCGGTGGGATAGTGGTGAGATTGCGAATCGCATAACCGCGGTGTGAGAGATGAAAGCAAAGATGTAGTGTGGACGGCGAACCGTGTATATTGAGACCTTGCATCGTCAAACAAGCGGCTGGAGGCGAAGCGATGACGCAGCCCAAAAAAACCTCTCGCGCACAGATCCAAGTCGGTGTACTTGGTACCCATACTACTCATCCTCCGCCACGTTTCGTGCAGTCGGCACACTTAAAAAGAAGCCATGTCAGAGCTATATGTCGGTGATGGTGGGCGGAGAGACCTTGAGACGTGCGCAGGATTAGATTGAGTGGCTGAAGGATGGAGTGTACGCCTCGAGATCGTCCTGCGCACACGTATGGTCTTAAAACAGGTCTTAAAACAGGTCATAAATCGCGATAACAATCACGCACTAAGACCCGGATGCTCTCAGCTCTGCCCAAATCGCCGTCCTACGTGCTCGGTGTGGCATTCTTGCCAAATTCTTGCTGGAGACGACATCTTGATTCTCGTCGCCGACGGCGATGGTGGCATCGTACGGAGCTGTTGAGGAGACTGGATGGTACTGTAGAATGCGGGAGGACGATGGGAAGGTTTCCAGGACCGCCAGATTCATCGCACGCGAACTGGTCGCAGATGACGGCGGAGAATGGAAAGGAGTAGTGTGACATGACGTCACATCGTATCATATCAGGTCATGTGATGTCCCGTCGACGTGTTGTGTTCGCTCCGTTCTCCTCCGCGCGGGCCTAAAATCTATAAAAACTCGGAAATATCGGTAGAATGGGCCATGATGATAACTGGTGCTGGCATTGGTGCCAAAAAATAGAAGGATCTGAACTACCTCAGGACTGCGGGTCCTGCGTGCGGCGTGCCAGGCATTCTACATATGCTTTGGCAGGTATTCCGGCTGTATATTGTGTACTAAAGTGTTTGTTTTAAGGTCTAGAATCGACCTGGACCTCAAAAACAAACACACATGCAGGACTTACAGTCGCAAGGAATCAAACACTGTCAGAGTTCTATTTCGAGCGGCCGAGTCTGGCTGAGTTGGCTAGGAGGAGGTCACACGAGCATCCAATGAACAAGAGTTATGAATACAGAGTAACTGTCTACAGAGAGTTGAGCCTGCAAGACAAGAAATAATACTCTCAGGCTGCCGAGGCTCGCCCTTGAACTGTGCGACAGTCTGTGTCTCAGAACAGTATCGGCACAAGTAGTGTTCAGAGTCATGTACACCATGCAGCCATTGGAAGTCATACCAGAGCAGCTCGACACCAGAGAGAAGAGCAAGACGGTAATAACCCACTCCGACTCTCCGAGTCGATCACAATCCGAATCATGTTGACGCTATTGCGCGGGTCACTACACTGAAATCAGGATGAACATTTACTTGAGTGAAAGCATGACGTACAGCAATCAACCGTAGATTCATCATGCGGCGTGTTAAGGGAAGGCGACAGCCGAGCAGCCCGGCCCGGGCTTGCATCGACAGATGCTGACTGCGATGGTCGACTGTCATGCGTTGGGACGCCGACGAGCACGAGCTATGGCCAAGGGCTCTGAGAAGCGCCTCTTGGGTGTTTGGTTAAGAGCAAGCCTTGATCAATGTTGGGGCTCTTTCCCGGGATGTTGTGCCGACAAGGACCAGCAAAGGCACTTCATGGACAATGTGCCATGGTGTACCGCCTATGCTAAGCTCCGTCTTACTTTCCTCACTGAATAAATGGTTGCCACCGCTGAGGCTCGAACGGGGCATCTTCGGGCAAGAGACGGAACAAACCGGATGTCACTCCCAATAAGGCTAAATTGCAGTTTAGAAACGTTACAGGGGTCGGAAAGAGCACTCAAAAACGCCCTGTCAACTGTTTGATGGACGAGTAGCAAGTACTCGTAATCAGAGATGCCCGTAACGCATCCAGCGGATATGCTGAATGACCTTGCGAATTGTCGACAAGAACGACGGCGATACAGTCGGGATGTCGCTGCTTGAATGCCGGTAAGAATTTTGTTTTAACCTGCAATGTATTGGTGGCAGGAATGGGTAAATGGGCAATGCGACATACCTGCTCAACAAACATCTCCCCATTCTACCAGCCCTCGTGATTCTTCCCGTAGTCCATCCCTTGGCCAGCTTCGGGCATGTGGCCATCAACGGAGTTCAGCCATTCGCTGCTGTGATGACCCCGCCCCTGCCCTTTCTTCAACAACGGCTGCTCCCCATCCAACACCCAACTTGCTTTCTTTCCGTCGTGGGCCTGCGTCGTCATTTCGTCGTGAGAGCACAGAATATGGGGCTTGAAGTTTGGGTCGTCTGATGTTGGCTCGATGCGCTTCGTTACGTTCCCGCCCTCAAACCGGATCAGCTTTGAGCGTATGGCTTGCATCGCAGCCAGAAAGCAGTCATTGCGGTCAGCGACAACGTCGGGACGCTCATGGCCATCGTAATAAACAGCTTTCTTGGGTTCCGTGAACCTGAAGCCCTCCCGAATCATCACACGACGCATTGTGGCCAGAGAGAAACCTTTCCCGGCGCGTTTGTGTTGGAGGCGGGGAAGCACTGTCTCCTTGATATATTTGAGGAGACCGCGAGGCATCTCATGGCTTGTGAGATGCTTGCCATACTTCTGTGCAGTGTCGCCATCCAGCTCTCCGTGCATGAACTTCTTCAGTTTTGCCGGATCCATTGCCTATTTCTCGGAGCGCATAAAAGCGCAGACGGCTTCACGAACGTTCAGATCGTCAAAGATGGATTTGGCCTTGGAGTGGGTCCCGCGTTGTGACTGCGGCATGGTGCGATCTTTTATCCAGACTTGTGTCCAGTGATGTATAAGATGCGCACCCCAATTGGCCGCGAATCCATGAGCCAATGCGGCGGTTCTTGACGCTTCCATCATCCCCACTGCCTTATTCCTCTTGTCTCCGACCATCATTCTCAGGCACGACTCGACCCCCCGCAACCGAACCGCCAGCAAGCCGTTGTGTCCTCCCGCAAGCTCCAGTGTCTGCTTTTTTGAATCAAGAACTTTCGAGATGGCTTTCAGCGCCTCCTCACGCGCCTCCTGAAGGAGTATTGTACAGATGAAGCAGACGCACGTGAATACAGATGCGACACCTGTCATCTCTGACCAGATCAAAGCTGCAAAAGGTGTCGCACTTGCTTCATCACAACATCACAAGTTGATTCACAACATCAAACCGGCCGTGATTGCCATGATTGCCAACAGTCAACAGCATGCACAATATACCTTAGCCTAACCCTAACCAACCTAAGCTCTGACCAACTAACCTCTAACCACCCTAACCACCTAACAGCTAACCAACCCTAACCAAACCCTAACCGCTAACCAGCTAACGCTAACCGGTCGCTAAACTCCACATGGCTTTGATTAAATGATGATTTTGTTGATTGCCAGCCTTCGGCACTGCAAATGGGAGTGTCGCATCTCGGCAGATCCACGCCAAAAGTGTCGCATTTGCACACAAAATAATGTCAAAATCATCAAAGTGTCACATCTTCTAGGTGAGTGTCGCATCTGTTTTTGCGTGTGTCTGCTGCATCTGTTAGGTCCCGCTCCTGAAGCGCCAGTTGTTTCTGCTTTCGCTCGACAAGCACCGGAGTATCGAGTTTGCGGCGCTTGCGCGCGGGCTTGGGGTTTGGGGAAGGAGGCTCAGACCAAGGTGCGGAACAGAGGTGTGTCATCCAAGTCATCGTCGTACCATCCATCTGCAAGCTCATCGTCTGAGAACAGATCCTCTCCATCTTCAATGATGTCCGTACTAATCAGGAAAAATCCCCGGGCAACGGCCAGCTACATTGCGACCCCCCTCGAAATATTGCCCGCCATTGCACGAGATTAGCCCCGTTGCACCGTTGCAATCAAAGGTTTTTTCAGATCTGGGCCGAAGCATACCCGTTGAGATAGTCGTCGTCGTCATCGTCCGCGTCGCTGGATGTATGAGTTGCAAAAGGGACATTGGTTGAGCTTGAGCCAGGTGTGTTCCCAATATTCACTCGACACAATGGGGATCGAAGAGCAGTCGTGCTCGGAACAGGCGCACTCAACACAATCATCGGCGGCGGCCCGCCGATTATACGGGACCAGTCTTCGACGCTCCATGGCTTCCATGCTGTATCGGTAGCTGGCATCGGCACAATTGACTGGAACAGGTACGGAGCGTCGACGGAGGACGTTGCGGAGGTAAAACAGGGCCGCCTTGTCGTGGAAGGCAGGGTTTTGGAGGAAGAGGGATCGTTGGCTGGAGTCAAAGCGCGAGCAGGGGGATTGGGGGTTATTGTCTTCCCGAAATATGCCGCAAACAACTTTGCTTGCTTGCTGGGGATCAGTGAGTCGTTGAATCTGAGACGAGTGAGTTATCACATACGTTGTACTTGTCTTTTTCGCTTGCTCATCCTTCTCAGCTTGTTTTTGGATGTGTTCGCGTTTCGTTCTCGGGGCCAATCCAGTGTTTACTCCGATACGCTCTCGTTCCGGTCCCTTGGCCTAATTCTTGGACATCAACTTTTGGGCAACAAGCTTCTGGTACATCAACAAGCGCTTGAGCTTTGCCAACTCACGCTTAACACAGCGCTCCAAGCTTGCAACAAGTTCTTTGCCAACAAGTTCCTCCATCTCCACGTCCGAATCGTCCGAATCGTCCGAATCGTCAAGCCAGGTGTCGTCGACACCGTCATCAATCCCGCCCAAGTCCTCGATGACCTCGGTGTCGGTATCCGGCTCCAGCTCAACTTCCGAGTCCGAGTCTGTACCACAGGTGGCATGCGCGTCTTCTACATGCCCAGTCTGGCCCACTTCCGCTGATAAGCCGCTTGCTGAAGCAGGCGTGGAAAGGCAACCTTTACACACTTATTCGGAGTGCACATCACAGAACTAGTATGAGTCCCGAATAGCTAGTTGGGAGATACTTCTGCACCAGTGAACAAGGTCTGCAATGGGGTTGACGACCTGCAGCGCATTCCGAGTTCACTGAACACACATAAATACCAGCAGAGCCCAAACCTATTACAAGAAGATCCAGCCTGCATGTACTCAAAGGGAATAACAACCAAATTCGCATTGGTTCAAGTTCTGGGTCTTATTCGGAGAAGTCACCATGACCGAACAAGCCTTATTCGGAAGCAATGTTCAACTTGTGGGTACATCAAGAGTCTATGACATCCTGGAGTGTGTCCAAGAGCTATTCGGAGCTCTGGACCATCACAAAGTCGAAATGACATTACTGCCACATGCCATCAACCATATGCAAACTTGTCTGGTGGATTCCTCAACAACCACATGGGATATTTGGGACAAATCGGACATCATTGGAATGCTGGAGAGCCACTCTACAAGATGGTGGTGTTATATTGGAGGGGCAAGCAACATTGAAGAAGCTGGATCATAGATATTCCGGATTTGGACATTCTGGGTGATTAGATCACTGTGTGGACGCTTCGGGAGGATTACTAAGGGCTCTGGAGCACCATGGACACGGAAAATCGGACATTATTACTCATTTTACCTTATTCTTATGATTTGTCATGATCTCTTGGCGGTAGTATTTAAGTAGCAGGTTTGTAGAGGCTCGGGAGGCTACTGGCCCCCCTTTCAAGTCGACCTTAGGGTCTGGGGGTGGTCTAGGGGCAGGTTAAATGGGTTGTACGAATAAATCTGGATTACTGAATAAGCGTTATAGCTGTTCTGTGTGTTGACATTCAAGATCAAGGATTGTTTGGATTATTCGGACATGTCAAGGGCCAGGAATCAAGTGTGGGGTATCACTCCTCGGACTTGTGAAGATTTGGATTTGGTTGGATTGCGCCTCAAGACCGAATAAGAAGTCTTACAGCGAACAAGAAGGTTTTAGATTGATTTGGATGGACAGAAGACAACAGTGAACAAGAACTCGGAAGAAGAAGACAACATTGGACAGAATAAGCCTTGGTTGGGTTGTGTCAGCGAAACAAAGCATTGAAGAGACATATTTGGAAAGCACTAGGACATCGAGCTTGGCCTTCTCATTGCAAGAGAGATTGCCCAGTCGTACGTCTGAAGCAACAAGAGCATTTTGCACAAGTCATATTAGTGTTATTCGGACAAGCAGTTGGGAAGCTTTACATCCAAACCTCAAGTTCTCTTATTCGGAGGTTCGCTTCAGAGATCGGAGACTTGTTGTATGCACCTTGGTCTATTATATTCCGCTTGTCACAATTGCTGCTATTCGGTCTCGCCTCCCATTCAGTTGGGTGGTGTCTCTGAATAGTTAGCCATTTTAGTTCAGTTAGGCATTCTGTTGAATGGGGTTCCTGCGCACCCGTTAACTGCAAGTCAGGATGACAACTCGTTGAGGTTGATGGTAGTTGGTTGTTGGTTTTGGTTGGTTAGAGCTAGCGCTCTCTCTAGTCTTAGCTGATTTCCACACCGGAGTCCTGAGCATACAAATCACCACTATATTGGAATCATCCTCGGAGTCAGAAATGTGTGAGGAGGCGGCTGTCGAATGGGATCTCAGCTGCTTTCCCTTCCGGGCTCGTGCCGCAGCGAGCCTCTTGGATTTGGTAGCTTTGGGCATAGTGGTGTGTCGATAGAAGGTCAGAATAAACTTTGAAATTTTTGGCTTCGAGTCGATTCCGCCATACACGTGACATGATTATATAATGCTTAGTAACTATCCAAATCTGGCGGCATCTAAACGCACTCCACCATAGCAATAATGCTTTGGTGCTCTCCACAATGGTGGTGCGGGAGATGATGGTTCACTTTCTGTATAAAATGGTCACATCTGGAATTGGAAAACATTATGCAGGGTCTTAGATTCTTTCTTTGACTTGGATACAAGTTGTCCCAGTGCAATCTAGATGGTTTGACGGTGGTTTGGAAGGTGACTGCCCAATGATGGCCTGCAAGATTGTTCCAAATACACAGGGAGAGGAGGAAGACTTCTGGGTTGTCAATAAGATGGCTCGGTGGATGAGGGATGAGAATTGATTTTTCATAAATTCTGTATATCGGGCTGAGGAAGAGGACTCCTTTGAGGCTCAGATTGCCTCCATTTGCTTTCTTTGGCTATGGGGAAATTGGTGATGTCTGCAGCAAAGTGTTGGATGTTACCACTTAACTAGTCTGGTTAAGTGGTAACATCCAACAAAATGCCAACTCCGGGTGAGACCTATTGCAGGAAACGCTCCCAGGAAAGTATAACATTCCCAGTGTATCATATGACTACACCGGTGGCCAGCTGGAGTGGTAACATCCTCATAGTACAGGTGTACTGGAGCCTGTTCACAACGAACCCACCACCTATGATTTCAGTGGTGCACTGCTTATGATTTCAGCAGGGTTTGAACGCTTGGCCCCCTGGTCCCACTGAACGGAATTGGCATTTTGTTGTCTGTGACCAACTTGAACAAACAGCAAGGATGGTTGTAGTAGTAGTCACCGTTGTACTACTTTGTGTTGGGTTAAGTGGTAACAAGGCAGGGCAGTCGCTCCGCTCCCGCTCTCGATATGGACTCTGACATGATTTGTTCAAGCTTCCAGGCGACCCAGGTCATAGATCGGTCTGTGATGTCTCCATTACTGTCTCAGCCTTGCTTCATGCCATATAGTGGTAAGAGGAAGATTGGATTCTGAAGCATACAAAAGTCCTGACCACAACTATCACCTCTACATTACCCAGTCTAAATTAATCGGCAATTGGAACCGCTGCGGCATTCCGACCACCATTGCGTCCAAGAGCTCCCCACGTCTGTCTGCTGTTCGTTCGTTCCCTCGGGAAGCATCGCTCATGGGGGCAAGCTGGTGCATGTCGATCAGAGCGTGCGCCATTCGTGCCGCTCGCGGTGCGGCAGGTACCCCGTTGTAAGTTCCGGCAAACATTGAAGCTGTGAGGGACAAAGCAGAGTCCGAATGACGCACCCACCGAGTTTGCATCTGAACCCTTGGTCTGCTGGCTGTGCATGCTTGCACGTTTGCATAGAGATAACTCACCAAGGGATAACTCACCAAGGGATAGCGTTCTAGGGATGGTGGGTGAGAGGGCTGAATTCAGGCAAGCAATGCACCGTATAATGATTCCTGAAACTCTAGACACCGTCGATGAGCGCCAAGTTCAGCGGCATGACTTAGATGTGAGAAAGCACGTGAGGTTACGGCCAGATTGTGAGCGGAGACGGTGCTGGATCGCGAGATGGAGAGGGTGGTTTGTCGGAGCCTGAGCTGCTCGACGTCTTGTCTTCATATGATTTTGTGGACTAAGCAGATCCATCTTCTCAAGTCGGCGGGTGAGCATGTTCTTGGGGATTTGACGACGCCATGATAGGACGGCAGTCAAACAGAGTTCAGAGACTTGAAAGAGAAAGTCGGTACCGGGTGCGAGGAGCTCATGTGAGACGAAAAGGGATGGACAAAAATGTTCCAGCGACAATGATACATAGTTGTAAGCTGAAATAAATCACATAAGTCGTCGGAACGTGTGGGAGCCAACAGCGTACCTAGGAACCTCTCCTGCTGAGAGCCACGACGGATCCTCGCATCCGCCCGCCCGCTCGTTCCACTGTCTCCGAGTCCGAGCCTGCTGGTCCAATGTCGGCGGATAGAGAAGCTTTGTGAGACGTTGGCAATGTATGTTGCAGCGAACAATTGCACGGGCATGCAAAGGCTTGCGTTTGGAAGCGACGGTAGCTTGAGGCCTTAAGGTATGGGCAAGCGTGTGGCTTGAACGTTCTAGTGCTTGCATCGAGGTTACGAAGGGACATCGTGAGCGGGTAAGTGAGAGGCAGGACAGGACACATAACGCGATAACCAAGAGGAACCAAGAGGCGAGGATGAAGGCGGCGTGAGGCCGGAAGTAAAGGCGTGCTCGAGCCAATTAAATCGTCATCCACGTCATGTTCGCGTCATCTGGTCTCGGCATGCATGCCGCTCGCCTCGAGGCTGCGAGCGTGGGCTCGAATATCCTGAAAGAGCACGAACGTGCGTCAGAGCGTGCGTCGGAGCGCTGATTGCGCGGATTGATACAGGACGTACGGATTATAGAAGGAGTATACGACATCATTGCGCCATATCGCATCATCTTACTCGGCATGCTTGCTGAGCGCCTCGAGGTGCGAACATGCGCTAAATTAACTCCAAAAGGCTCAAGTGAGGCTCGAAAAGGCTAGAAAGCGACCCGAAGCGGCAATGATGCGAACTTTGATACGATAGAGCTGCGTTATAGAAGAGTAACATCCAACACAAAGTAGTACAACCATCCTTGCTGTTTGTTCAAGTTGGTCACAGACTGCCATTGTTTGAATAATGTTTGCAGACCATGGTCGCCAGGGAGTTTCATGTGGTAGTTAGTGTTGCCGACGGCTGGCTCCCAAGTGGCTCTGGGTTCAAGCCGGTCGAAAGCCGATTATTTTCTGAGTGCAGTTTTGGCCGTACCTAGTTGAAATTTCGGCTCTGGGGAGAGAATTGACCGATCTTGCATTTATTACCCTCAAATTGACCCCCAAACAGCTCTGTTCGACAACGGCTTTGTGGCTCAAGCCGAGCCAAGCTGAGCTGAGCCAGCCGTCGGCAACACTAGTGGTAGTAGTGGATAAAGAGCAAAAATACTTGTGAGCACAGACTCTTGCCAGAAGCAGCCTGTATTTCTATACTATTATTACTCTACTATAACGCAGGTCTATCGTATCAAAGTTCGGATCATAGCCTTTTCGAGTCTCACTCTAGCCTTTTCGAGCTTCAATCTAGCCTTTCGGAGTAAACTCAGCGCACGTTCACGCCTGGAGGCGAGCGGCATGCATGCCGAGCTGACATGACGCGAGTATGATGCAACCATTCCGAAACTTGCCAATTCAGGCATGTTACTTCTGGCCTCACTCCGCCCCACTCTCACCCTCCATGGCCCTCACATTGTCCTCTCTGAGCCATAGTGGTAATATATAGACTAATGTCCCTAGCCCCTGCTAGGAGAGTGGTTGTCAACTGCATGAGCCACACTAGCCATCTAGCAATGCTAGCGGACTTGCCTTCCTGCTTGCCCTGCCTAGTTGGGCCCATGCAGTTGCCAATTGCGCTAGCAATTACTAGCTGGCTAGCACTGCTAGCACCATTTCCTTCCTACCCCCTGTAGCTCATTTGGGCAGCTCCGGGCCAGGCGGCTTCCTGTTTTGGTCTACTCCGCGCCCGGTGTTCCCTGGCCGCGGGATTACCAAATAGGGATCTGGTCACATATATCACATCTGTGACCCTCGTGACATTTGTCACGGCTTCCCGCCTCCATCCGTCCCTTCTGTGTTTGCCCGCCCACTTAGTCTAGCCCCGCTTGGATCCTGCCCTCATCCACATTCAAGCACCTATTCACAGCCTCTGGTTGGTTTCACACTTGCCTCCGATCTCCTGCCTGCCCCTGCTTATTCATCCCATTATCCCATTCCCCCCGACCTTCCTTAAGGTTCTTCCACTCCACTCACAGTTATTTCTACTGTATTATCCACACCATTCTCTCTATAGCTGCCTCATATACAGCTGTCTGTGTCTTACTGTGTCTTGACTTTCTCAATGCTGTCACGGGCTGTCACATACCCACTCGCAAAAATGACAAGTCCACTGTTCATTACATTTGAGTCCATTCGTCGTTAGATTCAAATCATTCACATTCACAACAAAATGATACTCCAATTAAAAGATTGTAACACTACCTTATCAGTTGTCATACAGGTGTGAAAGTCGCAAAGTCCATGGTAAAAGTCTGTGTTATTCGTTGCGCTCGTTGGCAGCCCCCGCCACATCCGTCAATCTCTCCAAAACCCACACTACATCCCTGACAGCATCTTTCCAGCGTGCCCAAAGCCTGACACATTGGCGTCTCATGCTGTAGCCCCACCAGTAAAGCCCCGCTATGACGCTCAGCATGCCGTTTTTCCCCGGCACAACCATCCCGCCCCAGTTTGCCCCCTCATCCATCTCTCGCTTCGGCGTTCCATCCACCAGTTCTCGCCATGCCGGCTGCATGGTAACCCACCAGGTCCACCAGTTGCCTCCGAATGTTGCCTCGTTGCCCACGTTCCTGTACTTGACATCCGCCTTTCGCCCGCTGTTTACCCACTCTCCGATCTGCTTCGGCCGGAAGGCTGTCAACAGCCCCTTTGCACTTGTCTCCCAGTTGTACCCGGACTCCAGCTCAACGAGCGCCAGCAAGAGGTGATTCCAGTCAACACCCAACGGCTCGGCCGCAAACTGCTTCCAGAGTTCGTCTGTCAGCCAAGATCCTGCATTCGAGGGAAGGGGAAGCATAGGCGCATCGAAGGACGGAGGATGGCTTGTCGTCGCTGGGGTTGCTGCAGACTGCGTTTTGGACAGGCTTTCATCGACCTCCATGTTGTTTTCCTCCGGCGAAACCGACTTTCCACCTGCTTTGTCTTCACTACCGTCCAATCGGTGTTTTTTTGGCGGCCCTCCGTGTCTCCGGCCATGGCGTTCTTGCGTTTCGAACCTGCTGTTGGCACTGGCACTGGCTTTTCCATGGCCTTGGCGGCTGTGGCTGTCATCTTGGTGGTTTTCGCCGTAGACGAGCCGGTCGCAGCTTTTGACGCCGCCGTCTTCCCCTTCCCCTTCCCCTTCCCCTTGTCCTCTTTCTCCGCTGGCAGGCTCATGCGCAGAAGCCCCTCATCGTCAAGGCTCGGCGGAGGCTCGACCACACCTGCCATCGCTCCTCCCACACACTCATCTGCCGGCAGAGATGCATCGGCGCAGTCTCTGGGAGCTGTCCAGAATCAGCTTGCAGTCCTCTGGTCCTCCGGAATAGTGCTTACTGTATGCTGTACGCAAATAGGCCTTCATTTTATCCAGAATGTGCGTGTTAAGGGGTCCCGGGTCCCAGTCGGCAAAGGATACTGGTGTGGGCGCCTTATTCTCGCCATAAGTGTAGCTGTTGTTATGTTAGCCTGTAGACGATGTAATCCTTCGAGTTGACGCACTGAAGGACTTGCAGTGCTCCGTGATGTTTTGTCTCTGGACCGCCGAGACACAGAAGCGGCTGCATTCCAGTGAGCTCCGCGATACCCTGTAGGAGCTCCCCAATCGGCCCGTCCAGGTTATCGATAGCCCTATAAACACGTTCCTTAGTATACTCGTGCTCTGACTATGGAAGTATCACACACTTTTGTCTTGCATGGGGACTCGTCGGCGGCCAGGCTTTCACTGCTGCGTCGAACTCCTCCTTCCCTGTGTTTGCATCCTCCTTCGCGCGCTCTTTGTAGCCCTCCTGCTCGTCCTGCGGCTTGTCCTTGAATAACTGTCATGCAATCTTCGTCCGGAAGGCAGTATTGGGAGCAGGGTCGACGGGTTTCTTATTCTTACCTCCCCGTTTTGCTTGCATGTCCTTTGCCTTTGACACCGCTTCTTTATAGTCCTTCGACGACCGCCAGAGGCGGTTGACTTCAGGCTCAACGGCCGTTGCCTTCTCTTCACGCCAAAATTGCTGGAAGGGCTGTCGTGCATGATGGGAGGGGGAGATTCCGGCGATTTTCCAGAGGAACATGTTTACTGGATCGGTAGCATCAAGGGCGTTTTCTGGTGGAGTGGGTACGCGAGCCGATGCGGTATTCAAGCCAGCGCTTGATTTGCTGAAAGCAAGAGTCAATTGTTGTTATGGTCACGGGCGCCAATATACGTACTGGCTTCATACGCTCCATCCAATCGGCCTTCTGTGCTCACTCCTCATCGCTCAGCTCACTGTCGTCGTCGGGCGGTGTTGTCCGCGTCCACTCGCGCAAAGGAAGCGGGACGTTCCTTGTCTTGGGGTAGGTCGTGTGGAATGACATGGAAGTACTCATTGTAGACGGCCTGCAGATAGGTCTCGGCCTCTACATGTCCAAGCATCTTGGCCTCGCCATAGGGCACGATATGCTTCTTCAAGACGAGGTCCTCCCGGACGCCTTCGGCCCAAAGCTTGTTATTTTGACGCTCTTCCTTGCGTATTCTTCGCGACTTCTTTGTGCGCGTGGGGCGGCTTTCGTCAGCATCTGAGTCGCGTTAAAACTGAATCCAACGCGCATTAGGGCGTCAAAACAACTTGCCGGAATCCTCGTCCTGCAAGTCATGGTGAAAGTCGTCCAAATCATCTAAGGGCACATCTTGTGCTACGTGCGGCGTAAGAAGCTGTTGATTTCTGATTTTTTAGACATACTGGGACCTTCCTGGCGCTCTCCGCCCAAGTCTTCGCTGTTGGCCTTCGCTTCAACCCCAGGTTTACCAGGCGCCGGTTCTTGCTGGGGCATCGCTGTTCCGCTTGGTGTGTCGTCGCGTGGAGGAGAAGTGTGCGCAGGCGAAACGTCCATCTCGTTGCCCAAGAGAGTAAACAAAAAACCCAGTCACAAATCAGTCTTTCCGAATGCGAGTCTGCATATCACACTCTGCACCACCATGTCCTCTGCTCAGCCGGCCAGCCAACCCATTTCCGAGGACCTTCCCCCACGTCCGCCAATGTCTTGCCCTTTGTGGGTCCGGTGATGTGTGTGCTTGGCGAACTAACTACAAAACTAAATCTGTGACCGAATAACACTAATCCCAAAACCTCTATACTCTGGATAAGACTTGTGATAGTCAAACTCGTTGTAAATCGGTGTAAGGGAGTGAAACCGAATAACACAAATTCAATCAAATAGCTAATAGACACTAGCGAGTTCAGAACCCTGGGTACAGGGCCTTTGGTGGGGGTGCAGGGTAGGTAATTCGAGAGTTTGTAACGCGCACATAAGACGTACTATCGACGAGCCTTGATGGGGCGGCCAAATACGATGTCCTAGTTCTTAATCGGTAATTTTCCTAGTCTTCGGTCTTCTGTCTTCCTTATTCTGTTCAATCCTTGTTCGCTAATCACTAATCACTAATCACTAATTCTTGTCAAACACTCTGATATCTTGATGTCCGAATAACTCTGGGCTCAGTTCACACAGTTCAAATCCGATTTAAAGTTGTAGCCTTTGCAGTCTTGTAGCTTAGCTAAACCCCAGATCGCGGCCTCAATAGGTGGGCGATTCCGTGGCTACAGTGTACCAAAATCCTACTTATATACCCTTGTCTGTGTCATATCTGTGTAGTAAAATATCATGATGGATCGCCGATACCAAGCCCTCGAGTCATAATCGTACGTAGATCCCTGATCCGAATTGTGATTGGTCGTTAATCGGTATGATGCCCCCCAATAGTCCGTGTAGCGGTTTTGCCCTAAGTTCCGGTGGATAGTCCTCGTTCGTAGCTCTCCGTGCATATGTGGTTTTTCCCAAACGGCCCAGTAGTTCCGAAGTTACAGCCCTTGCGTGTTTCCCGGATAAGGTCATCAGGCTTACTCTGTCGGCTCTCGGGTCTTGTAATCTTCGGCATCCAACGGCTTGTCGCTCTCGGCTCCGATTCGGGTTTCATTGGTCCGATAGGTCCCGGCCCGTGCTTCTCCGCCATCTCATCACAAGTCCGATTATCAAAACTGTTATTCCGAGACTGCCAGGTCTTATTCGGTGTTTATCCCTTTGAGTGTTTTGCACCGGATTGGATGGGTCCAGGCTTGTGGGCTCTGCTGGTATGTATAGACAGAGACCTTGGAATGCGCCGCGGGTCGTCAACCCCATTGCAGACCTTGTTCACTGTTGCAGATATCTCCCAACTAGCTATTCGGGCTCATACTAGTTCTCTGATGTGCGCACCGAATAAGCGCGAAAAGAATGACTTTCCACGCCTGTTCCAGAGAGCGGCTTATCACCGGTCAGTGTCTTTACCCAGCGACGCTAGCGATCCATTGATCACTTTGTAGAATCCTCCCCATTCCCGAGTCGCCCTCCTCTACCATCAAGATGGCGGCGCGCGCCTCATCCGATATCCCTTTGGCAACCTAAAGGATGCTAGCGGAGAGAAACTTGCGAGCGACGGCTTTTTTGATTATAACCCCGTCGCCTGCTCGATCTGTGCCTGCCCATTTTACCCTCATCCCCACGGCTCCTTCACCATACTTTTTACCTGCCTGCATGAAGACGATGCAGATCCAGTCTACGCTAATTCTACAATCGAGCACATCATCCCCGAAGGTCTCGACGCACCCCTTGGCCATGTCTTGGTCCTCAGACATATTGTTCCGGCCCAGCATGATGTCGAACTTCCAAACGGCCCTACCCTCACCACTCCCGAGGACGCAGAATTGCTTCCCTTGGCCAACGTTGTCCCGGAGGACGTCGATGCCATCAACGACCTCCTGCTGCAGTGCGTATTCTCTGTGACGCCTTCTTTCCTTTCTTTTAACAGCAATCCAGCGCCATAGGGCGGATTACATGCCATCGGCTAGGATGGAGATATTCGTGCAGCAAGCAACCGCGTGGAACTTGCGCAACGCTGATGGCTCCTTCGTTCTCGACCAATCCTATGATTCTTTCGCTGATGTATCTTAGACGAATATATTGCTTTCCGCTCCTTTCCAGTCCGGGTCCCGCGTGAGCGACCGGATGCTGAGATCTTCCTTGATTGGCACTTTGCTTCCTGCCTCTGCTCATGACCCCCCCGACTGAAGACAGTGATAGCGACAGCAGCGCAATCACCATCCCGGACACCAGCGATGAAGAGCTCGCTGCGGGCATGGCCTCGTTAAGCGTCGGTGGGTGCAGCTTGATCTATATGACCCAATACTGATGACGTGGTTGTGCACAGCTCCACAGTTGTCTCCAGACCGCCGAAGAGTGTTGCTCGCCCGATGTCCACCCCCGCCTCCTACCTCTGCACCCTTACCTTTGGATCGCCCATCTGCATCCACCTCTTCCCACCATCCCTCCTCTATTGCCCGCCCCTCGCCGACCGGTCTCTCTCCGTCCAGTCCAACCTCTTTGAGTCCATCCTCTCCCTCCTCTCTCCCGACCTCGGCAAATTCTCCGTACTCGGGTCCACCCAGATCTCGAACCGCCTTATACGAATATACTCTGGCCGATGGAGCCAGCGGTCTCACCGGGGGCACGAGGCCCAGCCTCCGATTTGCGTACGAACACAGGGAGGATTTGCGTACGACAGCCCGTCCGAACGCAGGCGGCAGGCAGACACAAGGCACTGTCATCATCGTGACTGATGCACACATCGGTCCGACCTTGACTCCCACGTCCCTCGACTTGCGTCCCTGGTGTCGCGCCTTGACGAGAAAGGCTGCTGTCTTTGCGTCTCTTGTGTCCCTTCCCACCTGTACACTGAGACCTTCTATAGTCAGCGCCAGAGCCAGCGGCCCAGCGTAAACCTCGGGCTGCCGTCATCGTCGTCGTCTGCCCGCCCGGTTCGAAGCCACCGGATTTACTCCTCTGCCCTCAGCCGCTCTCCACGTCCGACATTCCGTGGCCACTGCCGAGACCATCACCAGGTATCTTCCGGATGTGAAATCCACCGACATGCTGGGTGTTCTTCCGTTGCTGCATTTGGGGAAAAAAAGAAGGTGCGTTCTCAGTAGTGCTTGTTTGCGAGCTCATCTTTAACTACTCGGTCCTATGGCCCGGGCCTACCATCCACCTACTTTTGACTTTTACCACCTTATGCAATACATGCTCGTTTTGTCCATCCCGGAAGTGAGGTCCTTAATTCATCCAAGCTATGTCATCCTTCAAATATGCAACCGCTCTCGATTGTGCATCACATCCAAACGCAAACGCGCTCACCTGAGGGAGGGATATGTCCGGCCTCGAGGTTGCCATACGGCACCGGTGTCTTGATGTCAAGCGACATCCTCTTGGTGTGCATTTCTCTTTGTCTCTTTCTTCCATCTCCCTCTCTCTCTCGCATCTTCTATGGACAACACACCTCCACCAACGGAGAACCCACGTACCAAACGCAAACGAACCGGTTCGGACGACCCTGCGACGCCTAAAGCTTCGACATCCCAGCCTCGACCTGCCACAACGACAAACACAAAGAACAATCCTGGCCCTTCGACTCAAGGTCCACAGCGGCATAGCCCTACAGCTTCTCGACACTCGAGCGCTCGTCCCGGTGGCCCTGCGAAGGGGAGGGAGAAGGGGAAGGGGAAAGCGGACGCGAAAGGGAAAGGGAAAGGGAAGGGGAAAGCGGACACAAAGGGGAAGGGGAAGGCGGACACAAAGGGGAAGGGGAAGGCGGACACGAAAGGGAAGGGGAAAGCCGCTGCTGGTGCTGGTGCTGGCCGCGGGGAGAAGGGAGAGGGAAGCTCAGCGGGGCAAGGTCCTGCTGCAGACTCGGACGCTGATGGCGGGCCCGCACACGATGGCAATGGCGAGTCCAATGGTGAAGGAGGAGCCAAGGAGGGTGGATCAGGGGATGAGGGACCTGCTCGCAAGCGACGCTTCCAGTGGGGTGTGCCAAAGAAGGATGTCCCAGATGCTGAGAAGCAGGGCGTGGTGCGCTCACTTTCCGTCTCACCACCAATGTTGCTCACTTTCCTCAAGGATGGTTTCCGTGCTTGGATTTGTGCCCTCTGCGGGATACCGACGCAAGCCGATGTCCTTCCCTCTGCGACACCCCACCTTCAGCACTACGACAAGCGCTTCGACATTGTGCCTGACATCAAGGAGCATGTCGCGGAGCTAGTTGATGCATCGCGCATTGCGGTGAGTGTGTGCTCGCAGGAGATTGCAAAAGCAGTTCGGGACGCGGCGCTCAAGAAGGGAGGGAAGATTGCGAACTTGATCGGCCGCATCCCGGAAGTGCATCTCAGCCTCGCCTTCGACGCAGTTCAGAGCGCTGGATTGCAGACATTCTGCCCCGATGTCGCTGGTCCGCCGCAGTCTGTCTACAACCAGATCCATCGCCACATCTGTGTTTACACCTTTCAGACGGTGGCGACCATCTTTGGGCTGGATGGCTTGCAGGTCCCTCTGTCTCTTGCTCGCAATTACGGTCTTCTCTCTTCCATCTACGACAACTACGTGAAGGGCCGGCTCACGCGTGTTACCCAAACGGAGACGAATATCCCGGGGAGTCTTGTTAAGTCTCAGCAGCTCCAGGTGATTGAGAAGCGTCGACTAACGGTATGTTCCCTTCTTAAATGCCAACATCTTATTCTGACTTATCCTATAGCGATGCAAAGCAAGATATCGAATGGCAAAAATGCTTCACTATCGGAATCCTGTTCTCCGTGCACTCCGTGCTCCCGAGTCGCATTCAGACGATGAGTATAAAGACGCCACCAAGAAGGAACTAATTGTATCACCCAAGCCGGCGCGTAGCCTCGCCTTGGAAGTTATCATCTGTGATCTCGACACCAAGATAGAGGAGGAGAAGCAGCGAACACGGAAAAAAGGCCAAAAGTGCGTACACAGTCTTGTTAATGGTAGCTTGCCTGAACCACTCCCACAAAACTTCCATCACGCGTACGACGATGGCTGAACACCCTTCCGCTCTTGCGCTGAAGTTGCCGCGCAACACTGAAAAGAACATTATTCCCCTTGACGCCATTGACTTCACCTACTTCAGCCAGAAACTTACCATCCGCGAGAAGGCGGAATACATGCACAACGATATTGCGATGCCTCTGTGACGATATATTTTCCGCGAAGACCATGTTGGCTGGAAGTTGCTGGGCAGTCGGGAGTTTGACCTCAAGTATGCACCGGTGATCCGAGCACTTTACGACCTCCCCACACAGGCGGAGCTCGATGAACTTCCCGACTCGGATCTGGAGGGTGATGGTGGCCTGGATAGTGATGATTCCTTGGCCCCCACCGATTACGGGGATGAGCAGAACTCGGAAGCTGAAGTGGAAGATGCAGTTGAGGATATGGATGAGGGTGAATGAAGTTTCAATGGTATTTTATTACATGCCGCCAGGTGCGGTCAGACTATCTCGGATGTACTATTTATTTGCATTAGGAAAAAAATATTTATAAAGAAAGAAAAAATCATGAGATGCAGGACAGGTCAAGAATGAATGATGGTGGGCATTGAATATTGAGAGGATGGTGCTGCATGTGTGTTATATACCTCTTGCGGTACTGAAGACATACTACGGGACACGTCGAGTCTTTGGCGTTTGCGCCATGATTCTGGCCACGAATCGTACCCGTTGTGCGCGGTTTCTGTGATTCAGCGACGTGGCTTGCTATGTGATGGAAACACCGAGAAAGATTAGTGGTCGGCAGTCACAGTTGTTGATGGCTGGCGCCGAAAGCTCAATTTTGGCGGAAATGTCACACCGAAATTGCACGCCAAATTGATTAAAATGGGGCAGTAATGATGGTGTACGGAAGCTACAGTGATCAGCACAAAAACAACTAATTACTTCCGTCCACGGTTCAATGCCCAGCAAAGAACAAGGGTTTCTTCATGGTCAAATATGCCCGCAGGTCGCCGCAAACCAGTTAGATGGGTTATGATGTGCTTTGGCTCAATGATAGACGGAAGGTCCATAGATCTAGCTCGAACAACCATGGTCTGAAGGTGTGGTAAGGCATTATGTGCCTGTGCCAAGACCATCCGATGTGGCTGAACAAAGATGAACTTTCTCAAGAATCCATTCATTGGAATCTCAATAGTCAAAGCAATGGTACCAGTTCTCAAGACTCGTTGACCTGCAACGAGAGGATCCCAGAACTGAATTAAACAGTTTGACTCATGAGAGGAATTGGCACTGAAAGTTGTATCATCTTGGACAAATTCACGCAGCCGCCTGGCCCGCAGATGCAATATCATATGACGGTATTCAGGATCTGGAAGGCGAACCACACCATCTGGTGTTTTCCTTCCTAGCCAATGTAGCCATGGTTCACCAGTTTGTAGCAAATAGTCTAGAATTGTGTTGTATTCTTCTGTTGAGAGTGCATGTTGGCGATTGGTGAGAAACCGGGTGAGATCTGACTCAGACAACTCCAGTTGCACTCTTTTGCCTGGCTCACCAGGAGAAAGGATATGGTTCAATGATTGTACTTCAGGTGCTTTCAGAGGATTCTTCATCATGTTTGTGGGCCATGAGACGTCCAAGACGAAGCATCTGTCGTAACATTGTATAATCAATGTCATCTTTGGAATGTCAGTCAATCTACTAGAATAACAAAAGTGGAAGTACACACATAAATGGCGGTTATTTTTGATTTTTTGAAACATGCCATTGATACGCTCTCCAGCAGATTCATTCAGAACAGCAAGCGGTCCCCACAGCTTCAAGACCTCAGGGTTATGCATTGCGTAGTGATGATTGGGGTAATTCAGGAACATCCGGAAAGAGATCTTGAATTGAGCGCCGATATGCGACATAGTGGTGTAGAAACTGGTCTGCAGAAGATGATGATGTTGAGAATGAAGCAAGAATATTTGTTGCTGCGACAAGATGGTGAAAGCTCTGTAACATTGCCTGATTACGATTAGGGGTCCTCATCAAAACGATCTCTGGCAAGATCAAGGGCAATATTGCGGAGAACAAAACCAAGTATTGGTCAGCTTTGAGCTTTCCATGTTTTGCTTCTCCTAAGTTTCCAGGCGGCCGAGATACCCAAGTTGGCAGAAAGGCATCTTGAATACAGGCCTGTATCTGTGCCAGGGAAGATTTCGAAAAAGACCAAGAGCCTTTGACAGCAAGATCCTCAAAGTCATTATCTCCCCCCTCCTCTCCAGGATCAACAGATGACGGAACAGGTGTGGTGGCCATATTGTCAGTCATTTCAACATCTACATCCATCAAGGGGTCTCCATAGGTTTCCTCATAGCCTGCCCGCCATCTCAGCCATTTATCAGTGTCACCCATCTCAGCAGCTTCTTGTTTTAGCTCACTAGCTTCCGTGCCAGCCTCAGAGATATCATCATCAGTCCACATAGCATCAGTGTCATCAGCATCAAACTCTGCAAGATTTTTTGAACGTTTTGTATCTCGTCCAATTCCCCACAAAGATCTAAGCTGGTGCTCAAGGATTCCTTCCAGCCAGTTATGCATGAAACCCAAAATGGTGTCCCGAACAGGATCATGATAAGGTAGCCAGTGCAAAGATGACCATCGGACACCGGTCCGTCCCTCTAGAGCAATGCGTTCTCCTTTTGTATCAAGCTTAAACCACTCGCGAGCAGTTTTCAAGACATCCTCAGCAGTGCGTGTGGTCCAGGTTCAATAATCCAGGTTCTTCTTGTCTGTACCATGGAGCAGACAGAAAGAGCAAAACCAGTTGGCTGCATGCCCCAGAAAGCCACCAGTCTCACGTACGGCAGGTAGGTCACCAATAAGTGGAATGACTCGAGTAGAGACTGGTGCTCCTTCCGGGTGGTGTGCCGTTGGAATAATCCTTCCTGGTAGGTCAAATGATAGAATCATAGACATGATTGGATCCAAGAGGTTCATCAGTGAAGTTGGATTTGGCTTGTTTGGAGACGGTGTCAATCCAACGACAAATATATTTTCAGGCAGATACCGGAGTTCTGGAGGCAGATTCAAGCAATACAGGATGATTGCACCACAAGACATTATCTTTCCTGGAGTAATATCAGTACATGATTGTTGGATATAGACACCCATACCAGCAGTCTTGTTGGAAAGTGGATTGAACCAGTCAATATATAGTCCAAACACCAGATGGTATTTGCTCTTCCGGTATGATCTAAGCTCATGCCATCGAGGACTATCCTGTACGTCTTGCATGACCGGGTCTGATTCAGCACTGAGAGTGGGCTTGTTGAAAGTTGTTGCCAGATGGTCATTGATTGACTTCCGGGATAAGAACCAGCGTAACCAAGGCTCCAGCTTCTGAGTATTAAAAACCATCTTCGGTACCCTCTTATAAGAGCTCCCAAAACGCTGTGTTCTCCAGAGTTCTGCTTTGCATTGGATGCGAGATCGTCTCGAGACTTTAGCTGTGCATTGTGTGACCTCCGGTGTACTCCAGAGGGACGGATATGGTGTAAAGCACTTGGGACAACAAGGTGTTCGCAAAATTTCAGGTTCACTGCCATGCATCCGATATGCTGTCCGCAGATCCTTTGGAATATTGGGGATAGGAAGCTGGATTGTGACTCCCTGGGCTAGTAATGCAAGCTGCGCAAGATGGATAGTTGTTGAGATGATGAATTGAAGTGCACGAAGGACGATATTTGATGCATCTCGGCTGAGCCCAGCCTTTAGATTCAGCCAGATCACCAGGGTGCAGCACAGTTGAACAATAAGTGAGAGATGAAGAGGCGGTGGCTCTGCATTAATTTAATTTCCATCAAGTCTGCTGCCTAGACATTTACGTGCCTTGTTCATTATCTGTATCTTCGTCACCAGCTCCCTCAACTGCAGCAGTCCTCAGGTGTGGTTTTGGCACACTTTGGCCGGATTCACCAGCAGAGGAATGTTTGGCAGCGTCCCGAATTTCGTGCTGCCGCCGCTTGTTTTGACTCATCCGGGCTCCAGACACATAGGTGCCATCTACCACAACCCTCTTGATAATACAGAGGGAGCAGACACAGATGACAAGATGAGGCATTGTGAGGGCAAGAAGGAAGAAGGAGTGCTTCCCAGCGAGCCTTTATCTCACAGCAATTTATCTCACACACAGCCATAATTCAATGTCTTGCGGAAGCCGGGCCGCTTCTCATCGGATTGGGTTATATTAAGTATTCTGATTCATCGGCGTCCAACCAATCTACCGCATCATAAACTCCGAGGACAAGCATGGGAGTCGCCTTGTACTTGTCTGTGGTCAGACTGTGGTCGTACGCAAATCAGAGGCTGCGCCTCGTGCCCCCAGTGTCTCACTACTCATTGGTAAGCATGTATTAGTGCCATCTCGCCCCAACTGAAAGAGTTTACTCAGGCCTGAGGCAGCAGCTGCTCAAAGTGAAACAGGCGGCAGTGCCATCGCCCTTCGACGCAACAAGAAGAAGCGTCAAAAGGCCGCAGCCTATGCCGTCTTTCGCGGTCGTGCCATTGGCGTCTGGACCACATGGTAATTGTCCTCATTTGCATGCCATTTGTACCTCACATCTTCTCAGGAATGAGGCAAAACCACACATTGATGGTTTTCGCTTTGCCCTCTATCTTGGGTTCAAATCTCGGACTGACACACAGACTGCATTCGACCATGCTCGTGCCCGAGGCTGGACCTCGACTGATGCGACGTGGAAATCCCGACCCATCCTGCTCAGCCGTGTCCCTGAGCCCTGCGACAACTCTGCTGACCTCGAAGGTCGACCTCCCCGCAAGAATTCGGATGTGTGGTACATCTGTTACGTCGGGGTCCATCCGGGCGTGTATTCAAGCTTGTGAGTGTGTCGGCATTGGCCTAAGCCTTTATATTGACCCTACATACAGCTTAGAGTGTGCCCTGAACACGCTGGGTATTCAGGATGCCCTTCACAACCACCGCGACTCGTTTGAGGCAGCGATGATAGAGTTCCGCCGAGCGCAAGCACAAGGGTCTGTGAGGTCTTGCAATGTGTAGTTGAAGTGAATGCAATATATTGTTTCTGTCTGTCCGCATATGCTTGGGCTACTCGTCTCGTTCTCGCCACTGTCGTGCTCGCTCGTTGCGCTCAATCACCCACGCAAGGTACGCCGGCTCGCCATGCTTGAGGAGGAACCGTCTGCAATGCAAGTCAGCGGTCAGATCATAGAGCGAGCATTCCACACACCGTTCTCGCCGAGCTCGATCTTTGGCGGAGAGTTCCTGTGCATGGCGCTGACGGTATAGGCGACTAGCCTCGCGTGCCCGTTCGCGTGCGGCTTCAGCGCGTCGGCAGTCTGATTGGATCTGAGCTCTGCACCGGGCCATCCGTTGCCTCGCCTTCTCCTGGAGGTCATCGAGATTCCTGAGGCGAATCAATGTTTACAACGAACAAATGAATGCAAGAGATACTTTTCACGATACTTGGCATTGGCGCGGTGTCGAGCGAGGGACTGTTGACTTGGCCGCAAAGGCCGCTGGGTTGGTGAAGAAGGGGAGGGAAGCATGGCAAATGATATGGCGGTCACAGAGTAAGAGGCAATCGGCGGTGTGACACGTCAGAGCTACCAATGTCGGGCTTTCTCCTGGGTCAACCAGGAACCGTGGAGCACTGAGTCTTGTATAGAATTGAAGCTGGGGGAGAGGACAGTCTGCCTATGAGAAAAAAATAGGGCCCATGTTTTGACGAAAGCAAAACATGGCTAGAACACATCTAGGGCTGTTAGCGATTTCGGCTTTGAATCGTGAAATCTACGGCTCACATCTGTATCTCAACCTCTCATCTTAAAATCTCAAAAAAAAAACGGGAGACAAGGCCCTGGTCCTCTCTACCCAGATAAAATCTGAGGGGCATCGCACAGAAAATGGGGCAGATATTAAATTGTCTACCAGCCCAGTCTGAGCCGTCAGTTCGCGTGAATTTGGTGTCAGTTCGCTACATATGTAGATGTTGTACAATCTGCCCAGAAATGATTAGATAGCCATTTCTTTGGAGGAAAATGAGGGGATTGAGTATACTAGAGTGTCTTCCATCCCAACCCCAGTATTCTGTAGGTCCACAAGTTCACTAAACTCGGAATAAAATCCTCACCTTGGCCTTGTACAAGTGTGACGAAAGTGTGACTGATGGTACAGACTCAGGATGTACATCCTTTTGTGTGGACCGCGAGGTCTCGATATCATATGACGGCTTCAATACGTTGTCGATATCCATACAAGCTATTCTACGCCTCTCGCCGAGGGAAACATATATCGGACCAGGAAACCTTGACACATGTAAAGTCCCAGAAGCCAGGGTACTCGTGCTCAATGTGTGCGCTCAATTGCGGTAGGGCAGGGGTGGCCTGTGCTGTCGAGCTCCGCAGCCTTGGACAGGACACTCCCAGGACTCATTGAAGTGAATCCGAGCGCATATGTAGCAGAATATGTGACTGCACATAAAACTAAAACAAAAACATCAGTGGGGTCCAACGCCAGGGAGAATATACTCGACGTACAGAACAGGGTGGGACAGCAGAAGTCCGCAGAGGCCACAAGTATGTGCTGGTGCAGCATGAGCGAGTTGCGGGGGAGTAGAATTGTCGTGCAGGTACAGGGCTCCTCGCTTGACAATGGTGGCGTAAGAGGCTGCAGGATCCAACTGGGAGAGAACAGAGAGGGCGGCTTTGACTCCTTCGGAGCTGAGGAAACGTTTGTGGGCGTCGTCGTCTGCATCATCTGTAGCCAGGACCTCGTCATCGGCTACGAGGATAGCTGACAGAGCAGCGGACACCATCTTATCCAAGCATGAGTGGGTCGTGTCAACTCGCAGTAGCGCTGCAAGCACTTTGCCTAGACGATCCATGCATGAGAGGCTGAAGAAACAAAACATCGGGAGGAACATACGTTCTCTAGCGCGGGTTGAGAGAACTGCCGATTGACGCGGTTGAGCTGTTCTCGAATCAGAGTTGTCAGTCGAATGCATTGGGAGCAGGCTCACGAGTTGGGGATTCGGGGCTGGCTTGCCTCCCGCGCCCGCTCCCAGTTGCAGGCGAAACCGAAATGGGGTTCTGCTGGGAGCCCTTGGGCTTTTCAGGGGTGGAACCAAGGTGGGCATTGGTGAGGGGGTTGTTTTTCGAGCCAAGGGCCTGGTTGTCCTCCGAGTTGGTCGCAGAGTTGTGCGAGGTGTCGCCGTTGATACTAGACAAAGAGTGTCCTAAGATTACCGGCGGACAACGTTAGTGAAAGGGGTAGTCAGAAGTATGAGAGTACCTCGATGCATATTCAAGCGGCTCGTCCATGAGCCTGAGGCACGACATAAAAAGAAAAGCGAAGCGAGATTGTCACATATCACATCATCTTGATCTCTGCAGAAACCATTCTGAAAAGTTTCGCTACTACTCATCATCAGCTGGTTGTCTGCGCCCGAAGCGAGAGGCCCGAAGCAAGGGCTCGACCATATGGATGTAACCCATTTGGAAGCGTATTTGAACCCTAGCGTATGGCGAGTATTCGGCTCCATCTTGCCCTTTGCGACTAACATCCATGGACCAGCTCAACAATATTCACAACGACACCATTTGTCGTCGCCTCGCCTTAGAGCTACGTCGTGCTGCTGTGTCTATCCCTACAGCAGTCCCTGTCCGAGGTAAGCATCTTTGTCTTCCTTCTGCCTCGCTACTGCTCATTAGTTCGTGCCTAGTCCGAAACCTGCTCCAAGGAGAGCGCTGATAAGCCGCTCTCTGGAACAGGCGTGGAAAGTCACTCTTTTCGCACTTATTCGGTGCGCACATCAGAGAACTAGTATGAGCCCGAATAGCTAGTTGGGAGATATCTGCAACAGTGAACAAGGTCTGCAATGGGGTTGACGACCCGCGGCGCATTCCAAGGTCTCTGTAAAAACATACCAGCAGAGCCCACAGCCTGGACCTATCCAATCCAGTGCAAAACACTCAAAGGGATAAACACCGAATAAGACCTGGCAGTCTCGGAATAACAGTTTGATAATCGGACTTGTGATAAGATGGCGGAGAAGCACGGGCCGGGACCTATCGGACCAATGAAACCCGGATCGGAGCTGAGAGCGACAAGCTGTTGGATGCCGAAGATTACAAGACCCGAGAGCCGACAGAGTAAGCCTGATGACCTTATCCGGGAAACACGCATGGGCCATAACATCGGAACTACTGGGTCGTTTGGGAAGAACCACATATGCACGGAGAGCTACGAACGAGGGCTATCCACCGGACCTTAGGGCAAAACCGCTACATGGACGATTGGGGGGCATCATACCGAATAACGACCAATCACTATTCGGATCAGGGATCTGCGTACGATTATGACTCGAGGGCTTGATATCGGCGATCCATCATGATATTTTACTACACGAGTATGACACAGCCAAGGGTATATAAGTAGGGATTTGGGACACTGTAGCCATGGAATCGCCCACCTATTGAGGCCGCGATCTGGGGTTTAGCTAAGCTACAAGACTGCAAAGGCTACAACTTTTAAATCGGATTTGAACTGTGTGAACTGAGCCCAGAGTTATTCGGACATCAAGATATCAGAGTGTTTGACAAGAATTAGTGATTAGTGATTAGTGATTAGCGAACAAGGATTGAACAGAATAAGGAAGACAGAAGACAGAAGACTAGGAAGATTACCGATTAAGAACTAGGTCATCGTATTTGGCCGCCCCCATCAAGGCTCGTCGATAGTACGTCTTACGTGCGCGTTACAAACTCTCGAATTACCTACCCTGCACCCCCACCAAAGGCCCTGTACCCAGGGTTCTGAACTCGCTAGTGTCTATTAGCTATTTGATTGGATTTGTGTTATTCGGTTTCACTCCCTTTCACCGACTTACAGCAAGTTTGACTATTCCAAGTCTTATTCAGAGTATAGAGGTTTTGGGTTTAGTGTTATTCGGTCACAGGTTTAGTTTTGTAGTTAGTTCGCCAAGCACACACATCAGCGCTACGCCAATATCAATTTCATCCAGCGTGTTCAGGCCAGGGCCATCATTGTTTCCTACGATATTGTGTGCCAATGGGCAGCCTCTTCACACCGTGCCCACCACCAGCAGCCTATTTCGAAGTGGGAGCCCAAATATCGCGCCATCGTTTTGACGGACGGTGAGAGGGCAGAAACCCTGTGGTCTGCGGTGTGTCAGCTGCTTTTCTCTCGCTTATTGGCTAACCCTACATCAGGTGCAACCCGAAGATCGCACATCGGACTCAGATGAACACCACCCTTAGATCACACTAGTTACTGCTCTCCGTAGTTTATGCTGCCCGGTCTGGCTCATAATTCATCTTTGGTTTGGTTGTCCTGTAGCGAAATGACCGTAAGTAGCGAAATGACTGCAAGAACGCAGATTGAGTTCGCGCGGGGAAGCTGACTGACATGATGCTGACGTGATGATGATGTGACATAACATCTCCTTGGCCACTCGCGTTTCGAGGTCGACCGCCTGCTCCTGTGAGTCTGAAACGGTATCGTGTCAATTCGCTTCATTGGCTTCTGAAAGAACTCATGGGCAAACGCTCTAGGATAGGCTTCCGTACTGGGACCACTGCTGCTCGCTCTCGACACGGTGACAAATAGGGCTCTAAACAGTAACCGCAAATTTACGGTTTACGGACGGTACGGTACGGGTTTCCTCCCGTACCGTATCGCAGTTCCTGGCCGACATTACGGTACGGGTTACGGGACGGCCAGGGCCGTCGTACGGGTCGCCGAACCCGTATTGCGCCGGTTTGTCCATTCTACTGGCTTCGTGGGTTGTGCAAAGTGTGCAGATGTCTGTATTGTCTCTTTGGAGTATATTGCCAACCCACTGAATGATTTAATGGCCAGGGAGCTCACCTTGGGCGCTGTATTGACCCGTAAACGGTACGGTTTTTCGCGATACGGTCCTGTACCGTCTGCGGTGCTCGTGCGCACTATTACTGTACGGGTGTCGCCGTCCCATCGTGAATTACGGCCGTATTTCCGACGGCCGTAACCGTATACGGGACGGTTTAGAGCCCTAGTGACAAAGGCACGCACTTTCATTCAAACGGACACACAAAAGTCAGGTGTCTTGTCAACGTCGTCCCTGCGGAGCCGGAATGGGAGAGTGAGCGGGATGAATTTGACGATTGGATCCCATTTGCCGAGGGCGGCTGGAACAACGACGATGCAGCTGCTGCAGCATCGGTTTCGACTACAGCCAGTGCCAAGAATACTCGGACACGCTATTTGAGCTCAGTATGTGGCTCTGTTTGGGTATCGCTGCATGTGTATATTGACAAATTCAGGATAACCCAATGCTTGTTTGGCGCAAGTACATGTCTAACCATCTGGATGAACTCTTGCGGGGCAAAGGGCTTGGCCGACACCACCAGAATCCGACCTGCGCCAGCTGCCGCGCAGAGCATTGTCGAGTCTTCCGCTGTCGCCAGTGCGGTCCCTTTCTACAGTGTGAGACATGTCTGCGGGCAAGACATGCCCAACTCCCTTTGCACTCGGTCCAGGTAAGCGGTCGTCGTTGCTATCATTGCCGCTAAGTTCATGTGAGCCTAGGTGTGGACCGGAGGCTTTTGGGCGCCTTGCTCACTCTATCGCGAACCATCGGCAGTGACGACTCTGGCCATGGAGTATCAGCTAGGCCACCATGGCTTCGCTTGCCCTCGGCCTGAGGGGCGACAGCGGACGTTGGTGGTCATGAGTGTATCAGGTATTGTCGAAGTCGACGTTCGGTGGGTTCTAGTATATGCTACTGAACTCGAGTGCTGACGATGGCCAGTTTCTGTGCATGCTCAGATAGCATGCGTCATCCACATGGACATCTCTCACAACTCCTCGACAACGGCTGGTACCCAGCGACGCCTTCCGAGCCGGCGACTTGTGCAACTTTTGAGCTACTGGACCTCTTTCGCCTGCTCAAAGTTGTCGGAAACATGAATGCACACGACTTTGTCGGATCATTGGAGCGTCTTACAAACACTACCTTTACCGCAAAGCAGCCGGTCAGTTGCAGTTGTTTCTTAGAGTATGTGGTCACTGATTGCATGGAAGGACCATTATAAATCGTTTCTACGAATGTCGCGACAATACAATTTCTTTCTCATGGCTAAGCGGGCAGGCCGAGGACATCAAGAAGACGGTGTTGGGACGACGCCACCGGGTGGTCTCATGGTCCCTTGCTGGGCATGTCCAGACCCAGCAAGGAATCTTCCTCCGAACTGGGAGGCTGAGACGGAAAAGAGGTATGTGCTACTTTGGCTCTGAAGCGTTAGGCTGAGTGTGACCAGCTTTCTGTACGCGCTGATGCTGGCCCTTGATGCAAACTTCCGTCTGAAAAACCGGTTGCGCAAGAATGAGCGGTCAGATCCGTCGCTAACATCGGGTTTTGGGTACTTTGTCGCCAGTGGACCGTACAAGGCACATCTGCGTGACTATGTCGCGGAAAGCGATGTACGTCTGATTTCGATTCATCATAATAGCGATGAGGTTGACGATGACATAGATTAGTACATGTATTGTGTTCGCGGCTCTCATGCAAAAGGAGACCCGCCTAACCGAAGGCCTGCGTGTTTCGGGGGTGGGCGGGTGTGTGTGTGCCCGGCATGGTGTCGTTCGACCAAGGGGAATTGGGGACTTGCAGAAGGGTGAGAGGTACGGAATCATACCAACCACCAGCTGTGTTACACTGACGCTCACTTAGATATGCAAACATGGATTGGATATTTCTGTCGGCGTTGGGCGGAAGTAGCGTCAAGCAGGTAGTGGTATCGTACGACATCGCCTGCCAGTGGAAACAGCACATTGCTGAGCGGGCAAAGATCATCGCCGCGGCCGACCACGAGCGTGCAACGACGAACGGACGACCTGACGCTATTATTACGAACCTCGGCCACTACCGGATCCAACATGGACTGCCTGTCTGGCATGCCGCTGCCCACGAGAGCTCGTGTCAGGCTGCAAATTCACTCAGCCATGCGGTCGGGGTTGGTCGCACGGACGGGGAGGGTATTGAGAGAACCTGGGCGGTCCTTAATCCAATCGCCTATTCGACGAAGGAGATGGGTGAGGGTAATCGTCAAGATACAATCGAGGACAAGATTGACCACATCAACTGGGAGAAGAATGTCCGCCAAGGTGAGATAACGATATCCGTTGGAGCTAGCTAATGACGAAGAACCAGGTGATACTCTGGCTCGGAAGATTGTTATTGCAATTGCCGAGCGCAACAAGCAAGTGGAAGAGTTTGTGGAGGTCGACAGAACCGTGGAGCCATCACTACGCAAGGAGTGGGTGGACCGCATAGAAACATGGAACCGGGACCCATCAAAGCCGAATCCGTATGAAATGAAAGGGAAACATGGTGAGCTACTGCACGCTACTCAGGAATAGCTGCTTACAGTAGAATCAAGCAGGTCCAACAGAGGCACAGATACTTGCCGACCTGAAGAAGACAGAATTGGAGGACATTCGTGCGGGGCGCTCGGACGTGATGACGGGAAAGATGACGGGGGTTGCTTTCATCAAAGGAGCGCTTCAGCTCGAAGACCTCCAGTAAGTGCAGACATTCTGTGAGAGGATCGAAGGCTTATGGAAAGCAGACGTCGAATTGCGAAGGAGGTCCGGGGAACTCAGACCCTTACGGCCGAACGCTCCAGCCAGCTTGACGAGTTACGGGCAGCATTTTTCAAGAAGCTGCGGACGTGGGAGATGCACCAAGAAGTTTTCATGCCGGGAGTTGCAATAATTCGAGCAAGGGCTGAGGAAGAGCGTGACCCCGATGCTCCCGCCGCTGGAGGGGGGTTGGTGGGAAGAAGCTGGCAAAGACCGAGGAGAAGCTGCGCGAGGGCCTGTGCGGAGATGCACTGTCTCAGTTACAAAGCCATTTGCATGCAAAGACGCACCTAATCGACAGCCGCAATGCAAACACGACGGGTCAACACGCTTCTACTCGCTGGGGAACATTGATCGAGCGCATGGGTGGCCATATTGCGGCAGATGCGCAAAAGTATCACCAGGCACGGGCGGCGGGGCTAGCATTGAACGGCGACTTTGCACCGCACTTCAAGGAGCTGAAGGATGACGATATGAGGGTACAGCAAGAGTCGGAGAGCGATGCGCGAGCCCGTGCCGCATTAGGGAAGCTGGGATCGACACGACGAGCACGCAATGAGCCATCAGTGACGAAGAAGATGCTGCCTATATCGTGGATCTGGTTTGCAGGTGGGGACGGTGATCAGCAAGAGCTACATGATTGTAGGTGACTTGTGCTGATGCTTTTGGAGAGATTCATGGTTTACAGCAGTGCGGGTACAGTGGACCAAGGCAAGAGCTCGTTGAGATCGTTGGACAGAAGAGGTTGAGCTATTGCGGGAGGAGATGTGCCGTGTCTTGCGGAGTCTAAATGCGGTGCGGAATGATTGGGAATCCCGGGTGAGCAGCCGGAGCAACGTTGATGGAGAGCTGGCAGCAGGATTGGCGGCATATGCGAAGCGCCAGGTGTATCACCATGAGCGCATTGCGGGGTCATTTGAGGCACGGTGGAGGGCATCAGCAGTGGAGGGGGTGAGGCGGGTGGTACAGGAAGAGAGGGAAAGGATGCTTGAGGAGGGCGAGGACAGCGAAGTCGAGGACGTGAATGAGGATAGTGAGCAGGAGGATGGTCTAAATTAGGTAATTGGGTCCAATACGTGGCCTGATTAGGTAGATATCAATGTTAATTGTCTTTTTCTTGTTTTTCTGCCCCAATTGGGAAATTAGTAGAAGGCACGACTGGCCACCGGTGGAGGTCCAAATCAGGTGGGTCACGGATGGTCACAAAAGACCACGACCGGCCAGGGTCCCAATCGGGCAGGTAACGGATGGTCACATGAGAGCACATCACCGGTGCTGCTGGGTATAGAGGGGTGCAGAAGGCATATGGGCTAGCAGTTGCTAGGCCTAGTAAGAGCTAGCTCAGATGGCACCTGCTGGGCTGGCAGGGGCTAGGGCGGAAGGCAAATGTCTACAGCTTCAGGTGCCTCTCTCAAGTACCTCTTGCTCGCAGTCACTTCGAGTCCGCACCTCGTGTCATTAAACGGTGTGTGGTGACCTCTTCGTATCTTCTTTTGCTTAATGTCTCAGGTTGTACCTGTCAACGCGCAAGTTGCAAATCGTGAAGCGCATCTGTCCCGAGCAGCTACAGCCCCCAACTTCTGTCTCCAACGGTCTTCTACGCCACTCTACCATCTTTCCTTGCACTATCCGCAAGCCCGTGCCTTCGACGCTACAACTGGAAGATCAACGCCCGAGGAACGAGCGAGAGACACCATCGTTATCTGACGCCCCCTTGAAGCCTGCAATCGTCCCCATCCGTCGCTTCTGGAGGTTGACCATGGAGAACGGGCTGAGAGTTGGATGGTGCACGGCTTTCGTGTCAAGGTACGTCTGCTATGGTCTTTATCGCCTCTTCCGGAGCATCAGCGTAGGCATCCCTTGCTATTATTGTGAATAATAAGTCCTATGCTTCGACTGTGCTCCACAGAATCCAGATCTTGGACACTAGAGATTTGCTTCATTATGCCGAACAGGGAGTTGGCGCTTTGCTCACAAACTCTCATCCATGTTCTCCGTAGCCTCCCGCAAAAAAAGCCGCGGAATTATGAGCGGTACGAGCGGGAAAGGCTGGCCAGGATCAACACTGGGCTGCCATCAAATCGTGTTAACCACTAGAGATTCACTTCATTATGCCGAATGGGGAGCTGGCGCTTTGCTCACAAACTCTCATCCATGTTCCCGGTAGCCTCCGGCAAAGAAAGCTGCTGAATTACGAGCGGGTAAGGCTGGCCAGAATCAACAGTGGGCTGCCATCAAATCGTGTTAACCACTTCATTATGCCGAACGGGGAGCTGGCGCTTTGCTCACAAACTCTCATCCATGTGGCCCGTAGCCTCCGGCAAAAAAAAGCTGCTGAATTATGAGCAGTACGAGCGGGAAAGGCTGGCCAGGATCAACACTGGGCTGCCATCAAATCGTGTTAACCACTAGAGATTTGCCTCATTATGCCGAACGGGGAGCTGGCGCTTTGCTCACAAACTCTCATCCATGTTCCCCGTAGCCTCCTGCAAAAAAAGCCGCTGAATCACGAGTGGGAAAGGCTGGCCAGGATCAACACTGGGCTGCCATCAAATCATGTTAATAATGATGGCCAGGGAGGCCGGTTGCTTCACTCTCCGGGCCAATAATTGATCCGATCAAACCGTGCACAGCATCAGAGACATGTCGATAATATACGGAGTATAGCTTGACTGCTGGCCAGCCACGACTCGGAGTCCACGACGATGAATGGACAATTGCGACGGACGTAGGCATGCAAGAGAGAGAGGGAGGGAGTGAGTATGAGATTGAACGGTCGACTTCTGCCTACACAACACGGCGGACACGACGCATGGCAACCTCTAGCTAACATACGCCCAGGGCTACCATCAATGGTGATTTTCGATAGATATTGTGCTCCTTTATCTATATTCTACCGCCGGGGGCAGAGCCCCGATGCCTCTTGCATACACTACGCAGACTTTTGTGGAGCATCCAAGTTCTCAGGTGATCCACATCTGTATGAGCAATGGAGCTGAGTCTGCATCTAAAGGGGGAGCGGAGTGACCCCCCTGCCTTGTGGTGAGTACTGAGTAGCTGTGTTTAGAGATGGGCAAGTCCGGTTCAGTTCAGTTTTTCACCCTTTTTGCCCCAACCTTGAACCCCAGGTTCGGTTCAACATCCAAAATTTCTGAACCTGGACCTCAAGGTTTGGTTCAGTTCGGTCGGTTCAGGCGGTTCAGACCCGTTTTTTTTTTTTTCGGTTCGAACCTGGATTTTGGACCCCAAAAAGCCAAGGTTCGGTTCAAAAACCGCTACAACCCGAACCTGCACCCCGGGTTTGCTTTGATTAAATTTCTCAGCCTTCGAACTCAGAAACCATTGCAAAACCATTGCAAAACCATTGGTGAGAACACTGTACTTGTCTAGTCAATTGAGCTCGGTGTACTTAGACTCGGTTCAAGTTGAATTGCCTTAGCACTTGTTGATGTTATTACTTCTCACAGACAATTCTTTTTATGTTGCAGTCTTGCGGTCCGATGCTCCTCCCCGCTATTGGCTCATTTGCTCATTTGCTGTTTGAAATTTGTGGAAAATTGAAATCGCACAAAATGTTCAATGCACCGGCTTACGGAGGCTGTGCGGTGAGCAACGAACGATATATGATTCGGCGCTGATTACCGGTGCCAATCATCTCCGAAAAAAAAACTCAAGGCTGCTTCGAATTCTGAGTGTGCGATCGAGCTGCCAGTGATAGATCCAACCTTCAGAGCTTCAGAGGCTGACTTCCCCGTTGTTCGGTCCTTCACCTTCTTTGGTTGTACCCACGCACTTTGGCAGGACCCTGGATAGTACCCTAGGGACTTTGATGCCTCCGAAGTATGGAAGTCCGGACACTCAAGCTCGATTTTGACAGATGGACTGATGGCACCGCCGATGCCAAGCCATTACCCGCGATTCATATCAGTCACAGCTGCTATTTCTGTCTCATGTTGACCCAAGCGGCCCGGCGGATACCGACACACAAAGCTAAAACAAGCCAAAGAACCCGAGATTGAAGTTTGGTTATTAATAAATACCCTCTGTAAGTAGTGCCTCAACTTGCTCCTCCTCAAACTCCTCATCAGAGGAGAACTCCGCAACAGGCACCTCAACCTCGACGATATCCAGCGTGCCCAGAGGAAGCGGTAGGTCTCGGTTCATCATATCATCCAGTTGGGCAGATTGAACAGAATCTAGAATAGTAAGGTCTAGGTTTGCGAGCATAATGGGATGCTCACCTAATCCGAGCCCGTTGTTCACTCCCCCAAGATATATAGCACCGACTTGACTCCCTTCCGGCAGATTGTGCAAATTTGGCAACAGCTCCATGTCGTCGTGGTGATCATCTCGGGCTAGTGTTAGCGCATAACCCCATCGCTCGTCCAGTGCTGTGGGGGTCTGGTAAAGCGTGTCCATGTGTTCGAAGCGCCCTAGAATGGCAAGGTAGACGTCCCAGACGCTCGTACGCGTAACAGGTGGCGGTGGGTTGGATATTTCGGCGTAGAACTGCATTGCAAGCACATAGAAGTCCGGTGGAACAAGTTGGAAAACCTCATGTGATGGAGGTGCATAGATGCTTCGGACCTCGTCGATTGCCTCCTTGCGAACTTTCACCTGGAAGTTCGGCATGATTCTCCGCCCCATAATCCACTACTTGTACTTACCTTGAAGTTGAGAGCGCCGTAGTCCTCGGGATGTTCAAATATATTGTTCGGAACACCATGCGGAAGGATTTTGTTACGATCTGCTCGTTTTTTCGAGTTGTTCAAGCGCTCAACATACACATCAAGCTCAGCTTGAAGCCACGGAATAAAGACAAAACGGAAGACTAGTCTACTGGTGGTCAGCTCAATGGCACAAGCTCAAGGAAGATGGACATACGATTTCAGCAGATTTTTGGGGCTATACCATCCTTCATTAACGCCGAAATCCAATATGTCTTCAAAGCCCGGGGTAAATCGACGACAAAGCTGGGACCATGCAACCTCGGGCATCACATTCTTTTTCTCGTTCATCCAGCGATGTTGAAGCGTGTCAACGAGTGATCCGTCGTGCATATGACAAAGAAGGAGGGTATGTCCATTTGCGAGGCCAAAGTTCTCAACACCAGGATCACTCTGCGAAACCAATGGCATGTCTGTGTTCCGTCAGCCTCCGTTCAGGACAAATAAACTTGGACTCACACCCCAGTTGCTCAACAACGTCAAGGTAATATTTGAGGATCAGGCGCGGGTTGCTGTTAGTCCAATAGATTTTCATCCATAGGTACTTTCCAGGGAATGATGGGTCGGTCCGACGTGCAAGGCAAGTCCGAATTTAGGCTTCCATTTGTCGTGCTGATCCACACACCACATATCGTTGACTCCGGCAGCCCAGAATCGCTTCCGTTTCAAGCGATTGGCTCGGCGCTGCAGAACCAGCTCCGGCTCATAGATGCTAAAATATGTTGTAATCACCGAACTGCTCGTCATTAATGAACTGTTCAAAAAGAAAGATGGAAAATGCGAACCGTGGAACACTCATGGACTCTTCGTGGAATAGAAGGTCACTGATTTCCTTCTGCCCAGCCTTTGGGTACTGAACACGTAGTCGGACCATCGCCTCCCGAATGCTCTCGATACTGTGGGCTTGTTTTCGGGTTTGCAACAGGCCCATCTCCTCGCGGATTTTGATGAAACTCGTTAAACTGTGTGTGTGTCAGTCAACACTCGTATAAATCTGAGTTTATACCCCAGTCCATATTGTGCCAAGTCTATATGTCGCGTTTTGAGGGCTTCCAAAATTTGCGAATCGGTTTTTCGTTGTTTCCAGTACTTCATGATTGCAGGAGCAACAAGCTCCGTCGGGGCTGATGATATTGTCATGAAACCGACTGATGGCGCATCGCATAGGCGCATCACGCAGGCCGCGTCATTCACAACATATCCAACGATCGCGCGAAAGGGGAGATCATATTCATATACCAAGGGAAGGGACGACCGCTGTCGCGGCTTGACAGGGAGGAGTGGATCGGACATGTAGGAGGGACTGATAGGATACCGATTGATAGCGTACATATCCTGTAGTATAAGAAGGGGCGGTAGAAGCTAGGAGCCCTAGCTTCTACCTCGTTTAATATACAGCCTTACTCTCCACGGTCTCGTATTGGACTTCCCGTCCACGTTCGACGCATCTCGACACCGTCGGGTTCTAGACTCCGGGCCTCCGTCGCAGAACCCGACCATTCCGACTCGCGTCCTGTTGGACTCCTAGACCCCGCTGAGGTTGCGGGTTCTATCGTACACATCCCACAGAGGTTCTCGAGACTCTATACAGCCTTACTCTCCACGGTCTCGTATTGGACTTCCCATCCACGTTCAACGCATCTCGACACCGTCGGGTTCTAGACTCCGGGCCTCCGTCGCAGAACCCGACCATTCCGACTCGCGTCCCGTTGGACTCCTAGACCCCGCTGAGGTTGTGGGTTCTATTGTACACATCCCATGGAGGTTCTCGAGACTCGCTATTGCGAGGAGAGCACTCTGGTTCGCCCTTGGTGTCTTGGGACTATGGCCCCCGACCCCGCTCTTGACAGATATTGTGAGATGTTCAAGGACAAGATGAACGGCTCATACGAATGGGCTTGTGCTGGTTTCCGCGAGGGGCCATTGAGGACTGCGGCGGACTCTGTCTGCCTTTGCGCAGATTAAATGCGGCTCGAAAATGCAGTGCATCGATTTTGTGGAACAGTACGGAGTAGAGGCAGTTCAAATCCGCACAGGTTTGACCCAGTGCACCGTTGTCCCAGGGTTCAACCGCTCATAGCCCTCGCTTCCCTCGGGCGGTGCTCAGACGGACCGCGGCACCGTTGTCCCAGGGTTCAACCTCTCATAGCCCTCGCTTCCTTTGTGCAGTGCTCAGACGGACGGCGGCGCCGGCTTGGGTTCCGAAAACCTATACTCACAGCACTCGCTTCCTTCGGGCGGTGCTCAGGAGCCACTCCACGGGCCGCTAAGATAAATACTGCTCGGCCTTGAGCTTGAGACCCAGTTGCCCCTCAATGAACCCAAACCGCAATAGCGGGCTCGCCGCTGTTTTTACTGGAGAACAAGCGTTTAAATGCGCCGGCTGCAAAGAACTCATCTCCCCCGACGACAACTGGAAGTATTTTGCAGGCGCTAACGGACTCGGTGGTCACCGCATTTGTTCCAAATGTGTTCCGCGCTTCAAATGTGCTGGCTGCAACAAATCTATCCACCTGGACGACAACTGGAAGTATTTTGACCGCGCTAACGGGTCCGGTCGTCAACGTGTTTGCTCTAAATGTGTTCCGCGGTACTCGAAAAAGGAAGACACCGTTCCTCGTACGTGTTATTCCTTGTAAAATTCGAAGCTTAATCTCCGAGTCCCTCCCAGGCAATGGCAATCCGCATTCGCACCCTCCGGTGCAGGCCCAAAACCTAGCACCAGGCTACATTCAAGATGTGCATCGACATGTTATAGATGCTCGCCAGAAAGGTATATTCATATTTCAGTTCAATGCTGGACCATCTTTTCAATTATCGTTCGACAGGCGCAGCAAGAACCACTCGTGAAGTAACACCACTCCCGAATGCAGCGATGGGTCCACTGGTGCCGAATCAGCTCCAGATTTCAATTCCTAGCACCTGGAAATGTTCAGCGACTGCTCAGTATAGCCATATGCCCCCGCTGCCAGTGCCCATGGGCCCGCCACCAGTGCCCGCAGAATCAGGCCCCTACGGTTATTCCCCCGCCCACTCCGACTGGGCTGTGCAGCGCAAAATTTGGCAGTCAAAAGCGTACCAGAGCACCTCTGCTCCTCGGGTCACTTTGCGATTTCAACTCATGCGGAGTGTTCGGACCAAAGCGAAAGGTCAACTCATCGGTGTGCGTTGAACATTCACTTGTCTGGTGATTCGTTCGATCCTGATACCTTCTGTAGAATATCATTGAAGGTGTTCTCAGAGTCAGTGTGGACTCCTTAATTCGGGACATCCACAAAAAGGGCATCGAGGCGCTCCACCCCAAGATCATGCGTGAGCTGCGTGGGTTTGTGTTGGACTGGGACACCATCCAGTTGCAAGACGTGAAAACCTCAGTTAACCTGGATCGATATCGCGAGGCTGGGCAAGTTCCTTACCTTCTGTCAGCACCAGCGGTCTTCCGGGTAGCTGAGCGGGTTGTCGAGCGAGAGAACCCGTGAAAGCGGATTGTAACAGGCGACCGACGGGTAAAACGAGTAAGACGAGTATGAAGACTCTGGGGGAATAGACGATAACAACCTACGGTACAGGAGTGTACCTACGGTATATAAGGCAGTCGTGAAACAGAAAGGGTTCTGATCGTACAGTAAGGGTTAATATGATCAGGGCTTTGAAGTCAATCGGTTTCCAACGATCGGGTTGTAACGTCGCAGCTCTGAAGGATAGGGAAAGAAAGGGTCGATAGGGACTGTGTCATGACACCTTCACACGCATTGTGCCAAGGGCAAGGGTAAAGATGCCGCTCTGGCGTTCAGAAAAACCGCCGTTGATCTTGCGTTTCTCATCGACGCGGACCAGTGGGAGCAGGTGGAGGATTTTCTCGACGCCAAATCCACAGAAGCGACTCAGGTGAGCTCTAGATTCTCTCTGGTAAACATTGCGAGTTAATGAACAGCAGTTTCAGAGAAGTTCTACTCGGTCGGATTCGGAAAGCAGATACTGGGCAGGGGAGTCCGTCCCTGACTCTCCGGAGGCCGAGCCGTTTGGCTTGGTCAACACAGAGTTTACAGTGTCTCGATCCCAAATGGTGGATATCTGTTCCTGTTTGCGAAGAATAATTCCAACTCACTTGTCTATAGGCGTCCTCTGCAAAGAGGATCCGTAGCGACTCAAGCACGGAGCCAACGACTCCTCCCCAGCGCAAACGTCCCGTGCAATACCAGTCGCCGGATCACCAGAGGTTACGGGCAGCACTTGAGATGGGCGGGTCATCTGCATCGCAGCTTTCAGGACAGGGTATTTCACTCAATCCCAGCTTGATTGTTGAACTCATGTTCCCCCAAGTGCAAACCACCTCTGAGTGAATCACGATGTATAGCATCAATGCTATACCCCTCAAAGACCTGCTCTCGTCGACCTCGGGATTCAAGGGGTTTGTCTGCAATCCGCAGGACACCACACAGGGAGTGCTCAACATCGTTTCGAACAAGTATTTGGGTCGTGGCGCCTTCAAAACCGCCCAGCTGGGCTATCTCACACTGTCCCCCCCATTGTATCGTGGTCTCGGGCAGGGCTCCAACGAGAATGTCGTCGTGAAGCGGCCATACACTAACGGAGAGCAGGTGGGTGCGCAGTTCCAGATTGCGCGACTAGACTCCGCCGATGAGTACAAGTCGGTGTTGATGGAGGCCAATGTGCTCCAGTGGTCGACCTCGATCTTCGGCTTGAGCGACGCCTTCATTGAAGATGTCATCCAGCGAGATGGACAACCTCCCTTCACCGTCCCTTCCCCGCGATTGATTCATGCCGCTGTCGCATTTGTCGTCGAACGAGTCCGTGCCTAGCACATACAACCCCACCAACGCCGGATACCCGAAGGCCTGTAGTAACCTTTGTGTCTTGTTGAAGCAGCGCTGCAAACGCCACACAGCTGTGAAACTGAAAAGACACTATTCAGCTCCGTCGGTGCCTGCAGTCCGAGCGCCTTACCTCCTTCTCCGGAATGTAAGTTTTGAGATGTTCTTTGTACGCCTTCGTCTCGACAAAATATCCCTTTCCCTCCCCCAGGGCCGGGTCCTGGCGTTCGTTGGCCCGAATTCGGTTCTTGAGGCGGAAGTTAGCGTCGACGGAGATCATAAGCTTATAGAGGTATCTGTATCTCGTTAGTGCTTTCCTCAGTTTCTTTATGGTACGTACTGATGCGACCGCGCGACCAGTTTCCATCCGTCCGGAAGGTTCCGCCCAGGTTGTGGACACGCCCAACAGGAGACAGCAAGTCCACCCGTACGAGTTCCCTCCAAACCACCACGTTCATGAGCTCGACCGGAGCGCTTCCCTCGCATCAAGTATGCATGTTGTCAATGCATGCGGAAGAAGGCCTTGTAACGGTCCTGCTAATGGATTAGTAAATGCCTGACTCCTCGGGGAAGCTCACAAACCGGCGTTGCATCCACCCGTGTAGGATCCGTTAAACGTTCCAAAGTCCCCACGAAATCATGTACATTGACGTTTCCGACGACCTGGAGCAGTCGGAATAGTTCTAAAGCTTCCAAGGTGGCGCAAGTTTCCGGGTCCGTCGTCGTCGCGGGGGTACCAGCCATGAGCCAGTAGCTGTCGCAAAGTGTTGCGGGACTGGCCGAGTGTACAGCGGCAGGTCCGTAGTCGCAGCGTAAAAACGCCTCGGACGTCGAGAACAACCATTCGTTTGCTGGGGCTTGGGTTCGCACAAGGTCCACCATGATGTCCGATTTGAAAAACACATCCTAAGCCGGGTTGTCCGTCCGCATTTGGGGATGACGAAAACACGTTGGTTCGACACCAGAAATCGCCGTTCCATTCCTGCCCATCCTCAGTTTGTGAAACAAGGCTGGCGCCGCACATACCTTGATGACATGGAGTGGGTGTGCCTTGTGCTCTGACCGGACGCACGCCTCGCACTGCAGGTAGTCCCCACAGTGTGTGCAACGGAAGATGCGATCCACTTGTGGCTGTAATGATTGCACGCAGCGGGCACACTGAGGATGGTGCGTGAAGTCGCCCAATCCTTCGCGGCGAAGGAGCTCCTCCAGGAACATCGGGGCATGCGGCACCCACACCGACATCGGGTCGTCCTGTGGCGAGGACGTCTTGTTAGCTCGTTCTTCCTGCACCCTCTAACTTGGCACTCACCGAGCTTGCGTACCTCTTCCGTTTCTCTGCGCCTGCTTTCCCCCCTACGTCGTCCATGTCGGGCTCCGTCTCGTAAGATGACACGACAGCGGCAAGGTTACGGACATCGTCCAAGTTGCCCTGGCTCATGGGCGTCCAATCCGTCAAACGCGAGTCGTCCTCGACCAAGTCCTGCAGATCCAGCCGGCGCCGCTTGGTGTCGATGACATTGACCACGTCGGAGTATACACGCCGCCCGTCGGCTGAGGCATGAACTTGCTGGTCGCCGACGACATTGCTTGGATTGAGCGGGGCGTCGTATCGGATGTCGCCGAGCTTGTCCAATTGGCTGCGTCGACCGGTACGGCGTATCATAAGAGAGAGTCGTCAAAACGAGGGCAGCAACTCACCCGTACGGAGTTATTCCAGTGTTTCAAAAACCTTTTTTAGCGAGGACCAGTTGTGCGTTGATTTCAAGTCGCGTCGTCACGGCCAAGCACGAATCTGGCACACATCAGGGACCAAATCTGATTTTCCCGCGGGAATCAGCCAAATTTGGAGCAAGTTCGGCAAAATATGATATTTCTACGCGGATCCAGACTGACAGACAGTATCATACGAAACCATTAGACGAGCGGGCGCGGGACAAAGACAAGCACGAGAAGTTAGCCAAAAATTCCCCCACCTCGACTGTTTAATGGACCTCTTCGTTCTGGGCGCCGGGTTTGAGCACTCTCCAAACATTGTCCGGTGGCCCTCCTGGAAAACGTAGCCCAAGTCCGAAATGCGCCGAAGCATGATCCAGCCCGTCGACTGCTCGTAACGCTATGTGAGACATGAGCAAGGACAACGCTCTCGAGAGAAGACAGACTACTCACGTCGACAAATCCATGCTCCGGATGCTGTTCGTGGGCGATAAGAATGCACGATTGGCACGCGAACAGGCCCTTGAGGCAGGCTTCGTCCAAGGAGCACTTGTAAAGCACTTCGGCGTCGGCGATGGTAACGAAGCACCAGGCGCATTCCTTCGGAGCAAAGCCCTGGTTGCGCTGCCTCGCCAGACGGAAGGTCCATTCCATCATCCCGTTGGTGCCGCGTTGCTCGTAGCGGATGTAGTCCCGACGCAGAACGGCAGTGTCCGCAGGTTCATCGTCGTTGAATATGTCCTCGGGCTGGACATGCGTTAATAAGGAGCGGATGGAATGAGAATGAAAGCAAACTCGCCGGTGTGGATTCGCCCCCCGGGCGCGACGATGGAGACGAGGTGGGAGACGATGGTGGAGGAGACGATGGTGGAGGAGACGGAGAGGTGTCAGACACGGCGGTGTTGGCAGGGAGGGTGCGCAAGGAGAAAAACTCAGTGATAGACTTCTGACGCGGCATAGTGCAAAGGAGAGGAGTGGTGGACCTAGACTCAGAGCAGGTCGCGCAAGAATTTAAACAAAATCGTCGCGCACTAATAGTCTGGCTCCGCGGGGCAAGATTTGAAAAAGTCCATGGGGCAAGGATTTGAAATGCGTGGGGCGACATGCGCGATAAACGAAGCGAGAGATCAGCCGGATCTAACGTTAGCGCGCGTTAACATCAGATACAACCTCAATACAACCGTCCGTGCGGGATATGCGTATTGAGGCCAGCGAGGTCTAGCTACATGAGCGTGCAGAGGAAGGTAGCAGCTGACTAATGCCCCGGTGGGCCTGAGGCGGAGAAAACTGTGGGGAGTCACTCGTTACTCGTCGTCACAAACGAATCTAGACCGACTACGCCGACGTCCTTAGCGCAAAGTTCATGGCCACACGATAACTGCTGAAGGTTGGCGGTTACCAAGTCATTGCCCAAGCGATTACTCAAGGTATCGCCTGATTCGCCTCGCCTTTTCTTCAAATTCTCTTCACCACACACTACTATCAATCTCGATTTCTCGCTGCGAATCTTACCCCGAATGGCTCGCTTATAACACGCAGCCGTCCTTCTGGTTCCCCCCTCAGCGCTCAGCCTGCACCTGTTCGCGGCCAAGACACTACTTCCACTTGACTTCCAGTGCCACTTCAATGCCGGGTCAGCCTGTGTTTCCCGGTATTGCCAACCAACGCGCTAACACCAATCCGTTTCAGACTCTGGCCGCAGCCTCTTCGTCGACGCTGAAGAGTCGAATTGTGCGATTTGACCAACTCGCCCGTTCCACGCCAACGTTTTCCAGATGTTGATTTCGACGTTGAGCTGGCATCCCGCGAAGCCTCCCGCCAAGCTACCCACCTCCGTCGCCGCGCTGAGCAAGACGCGCGCACGATGGTTCAGTACCAGCCTCCTGCGAGAACCAGTTTGTGTTTATCTGTGCTGCCGTTGGATGATTGACCAGTGAATAGAGCCCAAATTACGCAGAGTTCCTCGGGCAGTCACGGAGGGAGATCGTTCTGAGGAAGCCCTCGCCTGGACGGAGGCGGAATCTTTCGTCTCGGACGCTCGCGTGCCTCCAAGTCCAGCTGAACGTCACCCAGATCACTGCTGCCCTCTCTGTAGCTCTCTCTTCTCTCATCCCGTCGTGTGAGTTTGCATGCATTTGACCCCCCCCCCCCCCCCATCCACTAACGTCGGATTTTGACATGTAGAAATTCAGCGTGTGGCCATGCTTATTGCTATCTCTGCATCCGCCGCCACTTCCAGACAAGCTTTCGGTGTCCCATCGCCGCCTGCAACACCTTGACGGTGAGGTCCGAACCCATGCGTGTCCCCGCATTCGAGTCGGCTCTGGCGGGATTGTACGCCGCGAGGTATCCAACCTGGGCGGATCTGAGCGAGACCACGTACACCTTTAGAGGACTGACATTCCCCCGCCGTGAGCCGCTGTCTAGCCTTCTCCAGTATGAGTAGCGTCCTGGCTTTGTACAATGTTTCACTGAAATAACAAACACTTTGCGTCAATTGTGCCAGAAGAACAGCTCGCGCCAACGTTTCTTTTAAAAAGAAAAAGCAGAAAGACTTATTGCAGACTATTCACTCGTACACGTCTCCATACCTAGCTATCGCATGCCCGCAACCGACATATTCCTTTTTCCAGTGCAATTATTTCAAACGACGTCAACCCTTCTTCGCCCGGTGCACTGGCAACGAAACGCGTGTGGAGAACGTCCACCCAATCCTCCCGCTCGGCCAGCTGCTGGATGTCCGCGAGATTACGCACACCTCGGTCCACGAACAGGCCTCGGTGGTGTTCGAGTACGACGCCAGGCATGGGATGCCCTAGAAAGTCTGCAAACGTCGATGGTGCGTCGGGTGTGAGCATCTCGACACGCTCAGAACGCAACCCGTGTGCCAGCACGAGGACCTCGAATGGTGTTAGTCCAGGGGTGTTGGGTCCCCGGCCGAGCAGCCGCGTCAGTGTGTCGGAGATCTCGACGCGTGTCCACTGAGCAATTGCAATGAGCGCCGGTGCTTCAAGACCAGCAGCAGTAAACCGGGCCAGGTGTACGGATAGGTCTTTTTTGGGAGAGATGTGGTGGAGGAAGGCAAGGAGGTCGTGGGTAGTTTGACTTTGCATCCAAGAGCCGCGAGTGGAAAGAGGTTCTGTGGTGTGACAGACGTTATGATGGTCCGATACGGGCTCTGATAACGGCAAAGTGAGCCAATCACAGCTCGAATAAAAGTGGTATCCCCAAAGCTCGAGCGATTACTTCTTAACATCTCTTTCGATAAGCATTTGGAAAGAGCTTAAAAGCTCTATGAGACCGCCCCTCCCAGAAAACGCAAAAAATCTGTGCCAAGGGCGGTTGTGGGTTTTTCAGCGAGGACGACAGAGCGTCAAAGCCTTCCAAGGTCACAGTAGTGATTTGACCTCACTCTTCCACTTCCACTTCCACTGGCATGGGCCGAACAGCGCTTCACCTCACCCAGGCTGATCAGAAGCGGGCTGCTCGGGAACGAGTCGTCAAGTACAATAACAGCGAACGGTGTGTGGTCCATAACACATTTTATTGCACCCAAATCGTGTTCTACAGCGGCCATGCTGCGCGTTCTGCTCAGCGCCGGCAACGCCATGCCAGGAAGGTCACAGGCAGCGTCCTTGGCAACGTCTCTCTAGTTCCAGCCCTACTCCGACAACACGCTAGCTTCGAGCTCCCTGTGGATGACCCAGGCTTCCTCGACGGCTACTCGCCCGACTACAATAGTCTCGATGGTCGCTTCAGTCCCTGGGCCCGCTTCCCAGTCTTCCCTCCGCCTCCGCCCGACGTCGACATCCACCCCGACAGCGCTGAGTACCACGAAGAGACGCGTTTAATCGAAGCGGTCTTGCACGGAGATTACCGCAAGCAGGAGCAGGTTTACGAATTGGAGCTCGGGCAGGAGGCGGATATGGCTCCCAAGCTACGGTTGCAATGGCTCCGAGAGGAGTATGAGGGGGCACTGCAGAGCTGGAGGTTTTTGGCTGTCGTCGTTGGGCAAACACAAGTCCGAGCGGGAAAACACCATTTTCATGCTACATCTTGGCTGGAAGGCGAGGAGGGCCCTGCGCCTTTACCATGGCATTGCTCAGCGGGAAGAATAGTCGTTGTCGTCGATTGAATGCATATACTTGCTCGCACTCGAAGAGCGTGACATCTGCTCATGGATTCGACCAGCACACCTCTGCCAGGCAAGGTTCAGACCCCGCGAGCAGCCACAACGATTCTCGCTCGGCGGGCAGCCTCTGCTCGCTACCGCGAGAGGAACAAGGAGCAGCTGCGAGTCAAAGCCCGGGAGCGGATGGCAAGGTTCGTGGTGCCGGCCTACACTTTTCATGGACTAATGTTGCGCAACACCAGACAGCGGCAAACCACCGCGGGCAAACCCTCTGCCGAGGAAACACGTCGTCAGGCGCGAGAGCGGTCTCGCGCCTACAGAATACGGTGCGTGTCGACTGCAGACGATTGGGTGAAGCAACTTACTCGATTCCAGGCATGGGCGTGAGATCGCTGCACGCAAACGGGATGCTCGCGCCGGCAGCTTTATACAACGATACGGGCTGGACGTGTGGTTGGCTCGGCCAAAACGAGCGCAGGGTTCGGGAAGGAGCAGATCGAGGGGGACGAGGCACTCCGACTTTGGCACGAGGCTTGGGCTGAACAGCAGCAGGTCAAGCAACGCCGCCGTGAGGCGGCTCAAGCGCTGCTCTGCGTCTCGCGTTCTTAATTTCCTATCTGTCGTTGCTTTGCTCACTGCTATTCGACCATGAAATATATATGTATTGTTGCAAACGGAGATACAAGAGAAAGTAAACGAGGTCTATGGACGGCTGGGTTGACGACGAACGACGACTCCCCCGAGGCGCACAGCTTGCTGGAAGGCAGAGATCGCCTCGGGCAAGGTCCTTCGAGAGTCATGGGCCGCGAGGCGGATGCCATTTGTATTGAGGGCAGCCCTCGAGACTATAATCCCAGATCAGTTCAAGACAGAGTGAGAGAGCGAAAGAGACTCACTATGTGGGATAAATGCCAGGATTAACACCCTGGTAGACAATGTACCAGAGTTCGTCCGGCGTCCGGGGGAGGAGCCGAGCCTCGTCAACACGATTCGCGGTCACGACTGACACAGGCATCAGATCAAGTGGAAGTGCCAGTCCGCGGTCTTGGGACTGAGTCGATGTATATCCTCGTGCGACAGCGTAATCGTAGGCCCGTCGCGCCGCTGTGATGTCGCCATATCCCTGAAAGATTGCCAGCCGGAAGCCGGTAGTCGCAGCCTTGGCGACGTCCCAGCGGTCGAAGACACCAATAGACGAACCACGGAAAACAGCCCAACAGACAGCCTTCTTGCGTGGGGCAGGCCGTTGGGAGACCAAGCGAACCTGTGCGTTAGGCACACCTTGGGTGTTCTGGGCAGCTTGGGACCTGTGGGCGGAGCTATCAGTAATTAAGCGAGCGATGGAAACATCAAATGGTTACCATTCTGTGGTACGCGTTGGAGGAACGGAGGGCGAAGAGAAGAGGTACTCGCGCCGAGCTGCAGGTGGAACGGAAGTCCGTTCGGCTGCCCGTCGGGGCGGGGGGCGACGAAGGAGGGGAAGGTGGACGGGGAGCTTCATCGTCGGAATCGGGGATAGAGAAGACCGACGTGTCGGACGTGTCGCTGTCACTCCCTGAGATGCTAACAGTACTCGAGGCACTCGGCAGCGAGATCAGCCTTGGTCCGGCGCGTGTGATACCGCTTGGTGTATTGCGAACGTGTCGCCTGGCTGATGGTTGCGTGCGTCAGCTTATCGTTGGCGAGAGAAGGAAGAGGAGCACCAGGACTATCCGCGGCACCAGGACTATCGACCGTGAGGGAGGCCAACGCCGATTCCAATTCCAAGATACGCGCTTGCGCGACAACCAGTTGCCGCGACAACTCACGGGAGGAGCTGGACTCGGAGATGTGGGACATGAGGAGAGAAGGCAAGAGCTAAGGAGGTCACACGAGAGCAGCAGAAGCGAATGCGCATATGGTAAACGAATACAAAAAAAAAGAGCGTGTTAAAGCTACCAATTGTCGTTAGGGACGAAAGGGGAAGGAGTTCGGAGTCCTTACCGGCGGAGGGAGGACAAACGTGTTGGGAGGCAGCGTCTGTGGTTCGAAAAGACTCTGAATCCAGCTATCGTTCTTTATCAACCATCGTGCTGAGGATGAACAAAGAAAGAGCATACCGACTGAGGATCTCGTCTGCTAACTCCAACTCCAAGGTGTTCATGTCGAGAAGAGGGAGAGTGCCGCCAGGAGTGCTGGGATCGTCGCATGCGGGGTGCTTGAAGATGAGCACGGGCCCAGACACGGTCGGGAACCCCGGCGGCAGGATGGTGGCGACGGTCTCGTTGTGCTTGAAATCGTTGGTGGTTTCGTCGGGACCAAAAGCACAGAAGCAGGGACGGATGATGCTAAAACAGTGGTCGACCCCTTCGAGCTGAACGACCGGCTTGTCGCAATAGCGACAGGTGATGGAGCTGGTGGTGAAGATATCCTCGAACACGTTCACGTTGGAGGCAATCGTGTGCGGTGCGACGCTCCGGGCAAGCTTGGCCAGACGGCGCCTTCCGCTGGTGGGATAGTGGACAAAGTAGATGTTCTGCATCTTGTTCAATACTGTACAAAATCATAGACGCAGCACTCACCCGACGCGCGGTCGGGGTCGCAGTAGACGAAGCAGCAGAGGTGGACGACATGGCAGAGAAGGAAGAGCAAGGGTGCACCGTGATAGATAGATAGATGAAGGACCCTTGCGAGAGGCAGAAACCTAATGGAAATAGATCCAACAAGAGCTCGGCTGTTTGCAAGGGAGTAAGCGAAGGAAAAGATGATTCGTGAAATTGAATAACCTCTTGCTTCCAAATCTTGCTGCCTCGGACACTCGACACCAACAAAACTGTACGTGGCAATGTTCTGCATGAGCTGACAATGCGCTGACACGGAAGGTAGCTTACCATGGTCAACAATACCAACAAAAAAAGTCTCAAACGATTTTGTCGAATGGCGAAGAAGGAGCGGAAGAACTTGAAGTTCTGGGCTGATGGGCTCCGCGAGGAACTCCTCACGCCACACATTGAGCCCTACATGGACGCACTGGCGTTGAGCTGGCGGGCTGAGCGCGATTATCGTGCAAAGGTCTGCAACGAGTATCACGCTCGTATTTCGTGGCGGCTTGCCGATGACGAGGAACCCGAGACGCTGCTGGACTGGGACCCGCTAGCACCGCCCGTGGAAGAGAACTTAACGGAAGAAGAAGAGAAGGCGAAGTGGGAGAGAATCGAGCTCCTGAATGCGGTCAGTCACACATCGCGTTGTCTGTCTTCCATCATGTAACCGTACCGTCGCCAGCGAATTGAGCGGTGGCTCAAGTACCGCGCGCGCAAGGTCAGCGGCAAGTACACGAGGTCGCAGCCCAGCTTCGACTCGCCATTCATGCGACTGTTCGCCACCATGAAGGTGATGCAGAAGCCGACCAGGACGCTTGCGCCGTGGCAGGAGTTCCAGACAACGGAGAAGGAGCTCCTCCGGCCCATCTACGCCAATCGTCACGCGGAGGAGACGACGAAGGCTTCCGAGGCGGGGCTCCCACTCCCGAAGAATCACAGTGGATTTCGGGGTATGGTGGCTCAAGAGGAGTTTGCGAAACTCACGCAGGAGGTCAAGGCGGAGTGGGCGGCTCGTGCGAAAGCATCCGGCGAGGCGCGAAAGCTGGCATACAAGCAGCTGGAGAAATCTGGCTTCCCGAAGGATCCCCATTGGCGCAAACGGTATGTCGTCTACATATACATTTCTCTGAATATTGTCTGAACGTCTGGTTAGAGCAATCCTCGACATCGAAAAGTTTCTTCTTCCTATCCTGCTCAAGCTCTACGAGATGACGGGGTTTCACGCCGTGTGCGTTTTGGGTGGCTTGGACGGGGAGCGTCCCGAGGACGACCCTTTCCGCACAATAACGCAAGTCACTAAATTGACCATGTCGCGAACTAACGCCACGTATTATAGATTGTTGACTGGCCGCAATCGCGCTGCCGTTAGTCAACCGTTCTCTGCCACCCACGCTAGCGCGCTCGGCGATTTTACGCAAGCATTCAAACAATACCTCAACACATGCTTTAGTAAGTCGAAATTCAGACACCAATGGATCGAGCTAACTGGGCTGCCAGGTGTGGACGAGAGACGTCAAGCCCGGGAGCTCGGGCCTGATCCCAATGTCACTACACCCGAGGATATTCTCAAGGCCGCCCAGTACACGTTGGACAGCTCCGACTCGGGTTCGCAGTCAACCTCCGAGTCTGACGTTTTCTCGGATCGAGAGACGTCCCAGTCCAAGGCGCACACGATCCAGAAGAAGAAAACAAAGCCTACTGCGAGCAAGACGGCCGGCAAGCGAGCACGCAGGGCATCCGATTCAGATTCGCAGTCAGAGGCGGTAGCACCGTCACTTCATATCCATCAATCCCCTCCTCCCAACTCCTCTCGTCCCAAGCCGAAACGCCGCAAAGCAAAGTCGAAGGCCGACGAAAACGATAACGACGAGCCCATGCCAGCCTACGACCCAGCAGACGACGACTACATACAACCGGATGTCGTCCCTGACAACGTCTCGATGGACATTGACGCGCCGTTACCGTCGTCTGGAGCTGCGGCTGCCGCTCGACGTCGCGCCGAGGAGTTGGCACAAAAAAAGGCCGACTTGGCGAAGAAGCAGGCAGATGCGGTCGAAGAGGAAAGGCTTGCAGCGGAGAAGAAAAGGGAGGAGGCAGAAGAAAGGAGGCAGAATGCGGAGGCAACAGAGAAGGCTCGGCTGATCGAGGTTAACCGTCGCGAGGTCGCTGCCCTCGTTGCTGCGGCCAATACGGATGAGGCGAGGGCGGCAGCGAGAGAGAAGGCGGAACGGGAGAAGGTGTTAATGGCGGAGGCTGCAAAGCGTCAGCAGAGGGTGCATGAGCAGGTACAAGAACGGTTGCGACGGTCGGCTGTGGAGAAACAGCAACAACGGGAGGAACTACAGTCAAAGTTTGCTGGGTCCTCGAGCTCGCGTCTCGTCTCGGAACCTCCCGTAGGGTCCAATCGCCTCGACAGCAACGACGACGAAGACCCCGTTCCTCGTTCTCCATCCCGCGCGAACTCGCCATCGCCATCCAGCTTGGGAGGAGAATCCCGCGACGAACCGCCTACGACAGAGGAGGAGGACGGAGCTATGGGAGAAGTTGACGACTCGGAGAACGTGGCCGACGACATCCCGTTCACCATAGTGCGTCCTGCCAATTGTGCAGGTTGGCTGGAGAAGTTTATAGTGGAGGCCTGCCGCTATAACCTTGGCCCGCTATTTCGGCAACTGGTGGAGGCCGTGGCAGAGCTCGAGCATGCCTACGGGTATGCTAACGACCTCGGCTGCAAACTTTCGAGGACAGAGCGGCCCCCACAGTTTGCGACATGGTTCCGGGACGGTCGGAAATGGATCGCAAGCCACAACGACATTCGTTTCCAGGGTGACGTCGATGGCTTCCGCAAGATGTTTCTTGCTTGGTGGTCTGCAATGCAGCCGGCATGGCGCGAACGAGGCGACGACGGACAATATAAACGGGTACTGGCAGCTGGAAGGGGCTGGGAGACGCTGGCGTCACCAGGGAAGGATGGTATGATCCTGGTCGTAGCAGCGCTGAGTTGGTGGGGAAGAGAAGAAGGGAAGACGCGTTCGGCTGGCTGGAATACGGTGGCAGCGGATGTTCTGTGGGTGCTGCGCTCGCTGAAAGGCGATGCGGCGGCTACACTATCGGGGCTGAGAGCTTTGGCTGAAGCTGAGGGAGCGAGTGCAAGAGGCGGCAAGAGCGGGCGAGCGAGAGGACGGGGCGGAAAACGCAAGGCCGCGTAAAGTCACTTTCATCGACTTTGGGTATACGACGGACCTTTAGAATTCATGCATATGTAGACCTACGATATTCTCCCTAAAGTATTCGTCGCGTACGGCTTGTACTGCTCAAAATGCTGACTTGTGAAATTTCAAGATTGAGTGACGTGGCAGACAGAGCAACTTGTAATTGGAGAAAAAAAATTGTATTGCGGAGGCAGTATTATGAGTATATGGCGAAGGGTATAGCGGGGCTTCAAATCGTAGAGTAGCAAATACATAGGACGCGGGGGGAGAGTGGGAGGGTAACGAATGTGTTTTGCGACGCAGTGTGATGCGATACGTAGGCTAGGCTGCAATGGCTAGAGGGAGGATGTGGGGGATGGGACCGGTGACGTGGCATTGGAGCGTGCCGTCGAGGAGCTGAGTGAGAATGAGTGAGTTGTCCAGCAGAGCATGGGTTACGGTTACGCACCAAACAGGTGTTGAGGGCATAAGCAAGGGCGGATGGAAGCAGCATGCGTGAGCGCAGCGGGGCAGGAGCGGGCAGGGCAGGGCAGGGCAGGCCGGGTGGATTGGACGGGCGGGAATGGACGGCAGGGACGGGGAGGGACGGAGCAGAAGGGATGACCAGTTTGTTGGCCTTCAAAACAAACAAAACCAAACCTGAAACTGACCCGGAGCCGCCATCAATCATGATAGGGTGCCTGCCGGGGGTGCCGGGGTGGGAAGGAAGGGGGAAGGATACCAGGTGGGCTGTCCAGGGCCCTGGAGAGCCCAGGAGCCAAGCCATCACATTCTATGGCCACGGCCAGATTTCTTATCATTTATATTAGTGCCACGGCTCTGAAGGCCCACCTGCTCGCCTGCATGCACGACGCTCTCCGCACCCTCTACGACGAGGACTCCCCACGTCTCTCCGCTATCGACGACCTCAGTGAGTGGGTCAAGGCGGTCGAGGTCATCGACAAGAAGCGCCGCAAGGACGACAAGGTCCGCAACGACGCCATCACCGCCGCCCTCGCAAAGGCGCGCTACTCCGGCCTTCCCAAACGTCCCCGCGAGGAGGACAACGCACAATCCGGTCCGAAGAAGGCCGCACGCACCGACGAGAACAAGAACCCCAACGCCGCATCTTCGAGCTCCGCCCCTGCGGGTGGTAAAGCCAAGAGGCTCGACGATGCGGAGAAGGTCCTCATCGACGCCAACTTCGGCTGCCGCAAATGCCGCCAGCTCTTCGTTTGGCACCGCGGCACCGACAACGTCTGCGAGTTCCCTCCGCCAGACGTCAAGACCGTGACGAGTGCGACTGTGGCCGCCGCCAAGGCTGCTCTGACCGACGAGCAGAAGACCCGCCTCACCGCTGCCACCAAGGGCAAAGGGAAGCCTCCCGTCGCCGCTGCCGTCCCTGCGCGTTCCGGCAAGGTCGCCGCCGTTTTCGCTGATTACCAGGACGATGACGAACCGTTCTCGTCGGACTCGGACTCGGGTCTCGACCCCATTGGTGTACGTGCGCACCGCGACGCCGAACCCACCGCTGACGCTACATCTTCAGACCCCGAAGATGATGTACCAACCTCGCGCGCGCACTCCCCGCAAGCCGACCATGCCCACCTTTTCTTTGACTGTCTGATTGAGGGTGAGAGGACAAACTTACCGTGGGCTACACGAGGGCTGATCGACAACGGATCGTTCTTAGTCCTCATCGATGAAGATCTGGTCGAACACGTCGGCCTCAAGAAACGACGACTACACAAACCTATCCCTTTTGATACTGCACTCTCGAACGATGACTCCAATACTTCCTCTTCCTCTCCCTGCGCTACCGAATATGTCAAACTACGTTTAATTTCCCGCGACCAGACCTACGTTACGAAAACTGTTCATGCATACGTTGTTACCGGCCTTTGCGCCCCCATATTACTTGGTCTTCCATTCCTTCACCGAAATCGTATAACTGTCGACCATTATAACCGAACCGCCGTTGATGGCATTAAGAACTACGACCTGCTGAACCCGCCGCCGCTGCCGCCTCGCGCTAAGCCACGGAAGAAAACTCCGCGAAGCAATGAAAGACATTATGCAACAGCGTAGATTGCTCGCGGATGAACTACGAGGTGTTTGCGAGAAACGCCGAGATAAGCTCGAGGCCGATGGACAACTGCAGTACGGGAAACCCGTCGATGCCGTCGCTGCTGTACGGGAACGTATTATCGTACTGGCCGAGTGGGAGCGCCTACTGGCACGAGGCGAGGACATCAAGTCCGAGTTTCGTCCCATCTTCGACCCGATTCCGCACGTTGACGACCTCCCTGAGGATGTTCTCTGTGAGATCACGGTGAAAGATGCGGCCGCGACCTTAACGAAACGGACATACTCGAGTCCAAGGAAATACCGTGAAGCTTGGAGTAAACTCATCCAGAAACATCTCGACGCAGGACGGATACGACCGTCCAATTCCGCATTTGCTTCACCGGCAATGCTAATTCCAAAACAAGACAAAACAGTCCTGCCTCGGTGGGTTAACGACTACCGAGACCTGAATACGAACACAGTGCGGGATGTTTTTTCCCCTGCCTCGCGTAGACGATATATTGGCGGATTGCACGAAGGGCAAAATATGGTCGAAGATTGACTTCACGGACTCCTTCTTCCAAACACGTTTGCATCCCGACTCGGTGAAATACACCGCGGTGTCAACACCACTGGGCCTATACGAATGGCTAGTCATGCCGCAGGGTCTGCGCAATGCACCCTCGATCCAACAGCGTCGTGTCACCGCCGCCTTGCGCGAACTCATTGGCAGGATTTGCCATGTCTATCTGGACGATGTCATCATCTGGTCCCAAAATGAGGAGGAACACGCCAAACACATTCGGATGGTGTTTGCAGCCCTCGAGAAAGCACGACTTTACTGTAACGAAAAGAAAACACAGCTATTCTGCTACGAGATCGATTTCTTGGGACACCACATTTCCCAACGTGGGATAGAACCCGACAACTCAAAGGTCGAGCGCATCTTCAACTGGCCGAAGCCCAAATCGCCGACTCACGTCCGCGCGTTCCTTGGCCTTGTACGCTATGTGGCCCAATTCTTGCCGGATTTGGCGAAGCACACCGAGATATTACAACAACTCACGATGAAGTCTGCGGAGCTCGATTGGCCTGGGTGGCTACCTCACCACCAAGCAGCCTTCGACACCATAAAACAACTTGTTGCGAGTGCTGAATGCCTCACCACGATCGACCACGAAAACATGGGAGACAACAAAATCTTCCTCACGACCGACGCGAGCGACACCCGCTCAGGCGCGATCCTGTCATATGGCCTGTCTTGGGAGACGGCCCGTCCTGTTGCGTTCGACTCGAGCACGTTCAAGGGAGCGGAGTTGAACTACCCAGTCCACGAAAAGGAACTCCTCGCTATCATCCGGGGGTTCAAGAAGTGGCGCTCAGACCTGCTGGGCACGCTCGTCCACGTATTCACGGACCACCGGACACTGGAGAATTTCTCTACCCAGCGCGACCTCTCACACAGACAGGCGCGTTGGATGGAATTTCTATCCCAATTCGAATTCAAGATCATCTATATCCCAGGTGATGAAAACACAGTGGCAGACGCCCTTTCCCAGACAGATTTCGTCGAGAACGATCCGCATGATGTTATCCCACCAGAGGTCACCGTCCTGCCGATCGCCGCTTGCTTCCCACCGCAGTTGGATGCCACCATCGCAATTGCGCTTACCCGTGAACGTTGCGCGAGAACCAAGCCAGTAGGCGCAGTTCTCAGCGTGCGCGGAGACAACGACATGCTGGAATCAATCCGCGCAGGCTATGCAGTCGATAACTGGACCGCAAAGTTACCTTCCCTGAAAAACTCGCTTCCGGGCCTCCGCGAGGAGGATGGCCTCTGGTTCGTGAAAGACCGCCTCATAATAGGTTGTTTGCGCGAGACGCTCTTTCACCTTGCTCATGACACTCTGGGCCACTTTGGCTTTGACAAGTCCTACGCTGCCCTGCGCGAAGGGTATTACTGGCCTAATATGCGGAAGGAGCTCGAGGAGAGCTATATTCCGGGCTGCGCTGATTGCCAACGAAACAAATCTTCAACGAAGCGGAAGGCTGGACCTCTTCACCCTCTGCCTGTACCGGATGCCCGCGGAGACTCCGTGGCGATTGACTTCGTGGGACCGCTCCCAGAGGAAGAAGGCTATAATTCCATTGCTACATTCACCGATCGTCTGGGCTCAGACGTACAACTCGTCCCGACATGGACAGATGTAACCGCAGAGGAATTCACATTGCTGTTCTTCGACAAATGGTACTGCGAGAACGGCTTACCGCTCGAAGTCGTCTCAGACAGAGACAAACTGTTCGTCTCCAAGTTCTGGAAAGCGCTACACAAACTCTCAGGTGTAAAACTGAAGATGTCAACGTCGTACCACCCGCAGACCGACGGCGCCAGCGAGCGAACAAACAAAACGCTGGTTCAATGCATTCGTTTCCACGTCTCACAGAACCAACATGGCTGGGTCCGTGCACTGCCACGCATTCGCTTCAACATGCTGAACACGGTGAACGCGTCGACCGGGTTCTCTGGATTCCAGCTACGATACGGTAGAGCACCTCGCGTGCTGCCACCGATAGTTCCGCAGAAGAACGGCCCACTGCCCACTGAAGAATTTGACGCCCGAGCGCTAATCCAGCAACTCGAGGACGACGTAGCGGAAGCACAGGACAACCTCTTGGCCGCTAAAGCGCTCCAGGCAGACCAGGCGAACAAGACTCGCCGCCCTGACCACGCTATCAACGTTGGAGACCGCGTGGTCCTGAACACAGCGAAACGAAGGAAACACTTCTTAGGGAACGAACCAGGCCGTGTTGCCAAGTTCATGGTTCGCTCTGATGGTCCCTTTAAGGTCCTCGAGGTGTATAACGACTGCTCAACGGTGAAACTGGATCTGAAAGGCCATCCCTTGGTGCACCCAGGTTTCCACATGTCTGAGATCGAGCCATTTGTCGAAAACGATGCCTCGCTCTTCCCAAACAGGGTTCTGGCTCAGCCTACCGCGATAATATCACCCGACGGCCAGGAAGAATTCCTCGTCGAACGCATAGTCGACGAACGCCGCCGCCGGGGAAGACGACAATTCAAAATTCGTTGGTTTGGATATGGCACCGAGGACGACGAGTGGGTCGACGAAGGCGAGGTTGAAAATCTGGAACATCTGGACGCTTGGGAATCCGGATCGACTCAGGATGGAATCACAGAACGCCAGCTCGCTCAAGACCGCCTCGAGGCAGTTTCGGGTCAGGACGACGACCAACCGGCTCCAGCAACAGATATTCGAACGACTCCATCCAGCGAGTCCCCGACACCGGCTATCACGAACGACTCAACACACATCTCTAACGCGACGACTCCGCCACGCTATGGACTTCGCAGGCGCGATTTGAAGGGACGGGTCGTCACGTCTGCCGCGCAACCTGACTCTGTCGGTATGTGAAGCGCCCGCAGTTGACGGGAGGAGGACACAGCTTTTTCTAAGATGGGGAGGGTGTAAACCCGGCCTTATACCGTGTTACATCACATCAGTCACACACCTTTCTTCTTATACGCTACCATCACTCTTGTACGCGTCTCTAGTCGAATCACCCCACGCAAGGGTTCTATTGTGCTTGGATCCCTTGTGAGCTGCTTCTAGTGTTTCTGGGCTCTAGGTACACCCAGTTTCCAGGAATGCCAGAACGAATAATAGCCGATCGAGATAAGTGATGGGCTACGGCATTTTGGAGATCGGTAGTAACGCAGTACGGAAGCGCCCTAGCTCTCTCTTCGTCCCATCACCCTCAAACGGACAGCCAAACGGAAATACTTAACGCCCACATCGAACAGATGTTAAGGGCCTGCATGGCTGGCAACCGTTCCTCATGGTCCAACTGGTTAGGGCAAACCTGTTCGGCTTATAATTCCAGCGTCCATTCCTCGACGGGATACACCCCCAATTTTCTTCTTTACGGATACGAAGCTAGAGGGTCAGCTGGCTTATTGTTCCCTCAAACTGACCCGGTGGCGCGTCCATTCCTCCCCAGTCATAAGGGAGAAGACTTTATTACAACGCTCGAGGCCCACCGTCAGAAAGCGCGGGACGCCTTGGTACTTGCGCAGGAACAATAAGCGAAAGCCTATAATAAATCGCGCTGACCCGTGGAACGGATACAGGCTGGCGATTTGGTTCTGGTGAACCCCCACTCTCTCGAGCTGGTCGATGTTGGCGGCGTAGGACGTAAACTGGTTCAGCGTACCATTGGCCCATTCGAAGTACTCGAGAAGATAAACCCAATGGTTTATCGAATCCGCTTGCCAGAGCCATAGTGGTAATAGAATGGCAAACGGTCCCAGTAGCTGCTGGCTGGCCCATAGGCATTCCAGCCAGCAGTGGGTGGCTGCCTGTGGTTACTGGCGCGTTTGTGTTTTAGGCCTACAGCCATTTTTGGGGCTGCCCCTGGCCCGGCTTACCCGATTTGGACACCGCCGGGGCCTAATAAAATAATACCCAAAAAGGGAAACATCTGATGCGGTCATGGATTCTCGGCTAGCATGCCGATGTTTGTTTGTTTTCAATGGCTTTCACCCTGGTCGGCTTGCTTGCCGGTATTTGTTGATTTCAGATCCCTGTCACGCTTCCTCCGACCTTGTCCACCACCTCCGGGACGCCCCGCCCACGCCTCAGCCCACCCACGCCTTGGCCCACCCACCGCTCAGCCCACTCCATTGCCGCTACATCTACTCGCCCCCCCATACTCCACTTCTTCATGCTGGCCGGTACGGGCCGTCCCCGCCCCACCCCCCGCCCTTCTGCTGTTTGTCTTGCACAGGTGAGTTAGCTCTCAACACGCACATTGCTCTTCCTCATTGTCACTCGCAGCTGCCCATCCGCCGGCTTCACCCACCCTGCTTCCCCTGCCCTCCTATCATGCCATTTCACACACTACACACATTCTCTACCCATTCTCTACACCTACCTACGTTTTTATAGTACCTAGCTTCCCTCTGTGCTTCTCATCGACCAAAAATCACCGTTTTCCCGTTCACGTGACCTCAAATCTTCGCGCCAAAATCGCAGAGTCCCTACCATTTGAGCTTCCGACACAAAACAGCTTCAGCGGAATGAAAGACATGCCATTATAAGTAGTTAAGTCGTAAAGTATAAGTAAAACAAAGTCCGAGAGTTGTGCGACAACGCAATACCAAGCAAGATAAGTAAAAGAAAGGTGTCCGTGGATTGTCCGACTCAAGCCTCGACACTCGTCGTCGTCATCTTTTCCAGCGCCCAAGTGATGTCCTTCACCGCGCTAGTCCAGCCAGCTGAAAAACTGCTCGCTTCCAGCCCATCTTGACCCCACCAGTACAAGCCGGCGACCACGCTGACGAGTCCGTTCTTCCCCGGGACTTCCAAGTTGCCCCAGTCCTGGCCGTCCCCCCCGCTCTGCAGCGCGGCCATCTCCGGCCAGTCCGTCCTCGCCTTTCGCCAAGCAGGTTGCAAGACCTTCCACCAAGTCCAAAATTCCGTCTCGTAACGCTTGTGGAGCTTCGTCATAGCGGGGTTGGCGATTCGTGTGGCTCGAATCCACTGCTGGACTTGTTTCGGCCGTCCGACGGCAGAAAGAGACTTCGACCCGTCCGTCCATCCGTGGTATTCCTCGAATGCCACGAACACTTCGAGGAGGTGGTGGTAGGATCGCGTGAGCGGGACGCCCGCTATCTCCTCCCACGTATCCTGCAGCCAGAGCCGTGGCACTAATATAAATGATAAGAAATCTGGCCGTGGCCATAGAATGTGATGGCTTGGCTCCTGGGCTCTCCAGGGCCCTGGACAGCCCACCTGGTATCCTTCCCCCTTCCTTCCCACCCCGGCACCCCCGGCAGGCACCCTATCATGATTGATGGCGGCTCCGGGTCAGTTTCAGGTTTGGTTTTGTTTGTTTTGAAGGCCAACAAACTGGTCATCCCTTCTGCTCCGTCCCTCCCCGTCCCTGCCGTCCATTCCCGCCCGTCCAATCCACCCGGCCTGCCCTGCCCTGCCCTGCCCGCTCCTGCCCCGCTGCGCTCACGCATGCTGCTTCCATCCGCCCTTGCTTATGCCCTCAACACCTGTTTGGTGCGTAACCGTAACCCATGCTCTGCTGGACAACTCACTCATTCTCACTCAGCTCCTCGACGGCACGCTCCAATGCCACGTCACCGGTCCCATCCCCCACATCCTCCCTCTAGCCATTGCAGCCTAGCCTACGTATCGCATCACACTGCGTCGCAAAACACATTCGTTACCCTCCCACTCTCCCCCCGCGTCCTATGTATTTGCTACTCTACGATTTGAAGCCCCGCTATACCCTTCGCCATATACTCATAATACTGCCTCCGCAATACAATTTTTTTTCTCCAATTACAAGTTGCTCTGTCTGCCACGTCACTCAATCTTGAAATTTCACAAGTCAGCATTTTGAGCAGTACAAGCCGTACGCGACGAATACTTTAGGGAGAATATCGTAGGTCTACATATGCATGAATTCTAAAGGTCCGTCGTATACCCAAAGTCGATGAAAGTGACTTTACGCGGCCTTGCGTTTTCCGCCCCGTCCTCTCGCTCGCCCGCTCTTGCCGCCTCTTGCACTCGCTCCCTCAGCTTCAGCCAAAGCTCTCAGCCCCGATAGTGTAGCCGCCGCATCGCCTTTCAGCGAGCGCAGCACCCACAGAACATCCGCTGCCACCGTATTCCAGCCAGCCGAACGCGTCTTCCCTTCTTCTCTTCCCCACCAACTCAGCGCTGCTACGACCAGGATCATACCATCCTTCCCTGGTGACGCCAGCGTCTCCCAGCCCCTTCCAGCTGCCAGTACCCGTTTATATTGTCCGTCGTCGCCTCGTTCGCGCCATGCCGGCTGCATTGCAGACCACCAAGCAAGAAACATCTTGCGGAAGCCATCGACGTCACCCTGGAAACGAATGTCGTTGTGGCTTGCGATCCATTTCCGACCGTCCCGGAACCATGTCGCAAACTGTGGGGGCCGCTCTGTCCTCGAAAGTTTGCAGCCGAGGTCGTTAGCATACCCGTAGGCATGCTCGAGCTCTGCCACGGCCTCCACCAGTTGCCGAAATAGCGGGCCAAGGTTATAGCGGCAGGCCTCCACTATAAACTTCTCCAGCCAACCTGCACAATTGGCAGGACGCACTATGGTGAACGGGATGTCGTCGGCCACGTTCTCCGAGTCGTCAACTTCTCCCATAGCTCCGTCCTCCTCCTCTGTCGTAGGCGGTTCGTCGCGGGATTCTCCTCCCAAGCTGGATGGCGATGGCGAGTTCGCGCGGGATGGAGAACGAGGAACGGGGTCTTCGTCGTCGTTGCTGTCGAGGCGATTGGACCCTACGGGAGGTTCCGAGACGAGACGCGAGCTCGAGGACCCAGCAAACTTTGACTGTAGTTCCTCCCGTTGTTGCTGTTTCTCCACAGCCGACCGTCGCAACCGTTCTTGTACCTGCTCATGCACCCTCTGCTGACGCTTTGCAGCCTCCGCCATTAACACCTTCTCCCGTTCCGCCTTCTCTCTCGCTGCCGCCCTCGCCTCATCCGTATTGGCCGCAGCAACGAGGGCAGCGACCTCGCGACGGTTAACCTCGATCAGCCGAGCCTTCTCTGTTGCCTCCGCATTCTGCCTCCTTTCTTCTGCCTCCTCCCTTTTCTTCTCCGCTGCAAGCCTTTCCTCTTCGACCGCATCTGCCTGCTTCTTCGCCAAGTCGGCCTTTTTTTGTGCCAACTCCTCGGCGCGACGTCGAGCGGCAGCCGCAGCTCCAGACGACGGTAACGGCGCGTCAATGTCCATCGAGACGTTGTCAGGGACGACATCCGGTTGTATGTAGTCGTCGTCTGCTGGGTCGTAGGCTGGCATGGGCTCGTCGTTATCGTTTTCGTCGGCCTTCGACTTTGCTTTGCGGCGTTTCGGCTTGGGACGAGAGGAGTTGGGAGGAGGGGATTGATGGATATGAAGTGACGGTGCTACCGCCTCTGACTGCGAATCTGAATCGGATGCCCTGCGTGCTCGCTTGCCGGCCGTCTTGCTCGCAGTAGGCTTTGTTTTCTTCTTCTGGATCGTGTGCGCCTTGGACTGGGACGTCTCTCGATCCGAGAAAACGTCAGACTCGGAGGTTGACTGCGAACCCGAGTCGGAGCTGTCCAACGTGTACTGGGCGGCCTTGAGAATATCCTCGGGTGTAGTGACATTGGGATCAGGCCCGAGCTCCCGGGCTTGACGTCTCTCGTCCACACCTGGCAGCCCAGTTAGCTCGATCCATTGGTGTCTGAATTTCGACTTACTAAAGCATGTGTTGAGGTATTGTTTGAATGCTTGCGTAAAATCGCCGAGCGCGCTAGCGTGGGTGGCAGAGAACGGTTGACTAACGGCAGCGCGATTGCGGCCAGTCAACAATCTATAATACGTGGCGTTAGTTCGCGACATGGTCAATTTAGTGACTTGCGTTATTGTGCGGAAAGGGTCGTCCTCGGGACGCTCCCCGTCCAAGCCACCCAAAACGCACACGGCGTGAAACCCCGTCATCTCGTAGAGCTTGAGCAGGATAGGAAGAAGAAACTTTTCGATGTCGAGGATTGCTCTAACCAGACGTTCAGACAATATTCAGAGAAATGTATATGTAGACGACATACCGTTTGCGCCAATGGGGATCCTTCGGGAAGCCAGATTTCTCCAGCTGCTTGTATGCCAGCTTTCGCGCCTCGCCGGATGCTTTCGCACGAGCCGCCCACTCCGCCTTGACCTCCTGCGTGAGTTTCGCAAACTCCTCTTGAGCCACCATACCCCGAAATCCACTGTGATTCTTCGGGAGTGGGAGCCCCGCCTCGGAAGCCTTCGTCGTCTCCTCCGCGTGACGATTGGCGTAGATGGGCCGGAGGAGCTCCTTCTCCGTTGTCTGGAACTCCTGCCACGGCGCAAGCGTCCTGGTCGGCTTCTGCATCACCTTCATGGTGGCGAACAGTCGCATGAATGGCGAGTCGAAGCTGGGCTGCGACCTCGTGTACTTGCCGCTGACCTTGCGCGCGCGGTACTTGAGCCACCGCTCAATTCGCTGGCGACGGTACGGTTACATGATGGAAGACAGACAACGCGATGTGTGACTGACCGCATTCAGGAGCTCGATTCTCTCCCACTTCGCCTTCTCTTCTTCTTCCGTTAAGTTCTCTTCCACGGGCGGTGCTAGCGGGTCCCAGTCCAGCAGCGTCTCGGGTTCCTCGTCATCGGCAAGCCGCCACGAAATACGAGCGTGATACTCGTTGCAGACCTTTGCACGATAATCGCGCTCAGCCCGCCAGCTCAACGCCAGTGCGTCCATGTAGGGCTCAATGTGCGGCGTGAGGAGTTCCTCGCGGAGCCCATCAGCCCAGAACTTCAAGTTCTTCCGCTCCTTCTTCGCCATTCGACAAAATCGTTTGAGACTTTTTTTGTTGGTATTATTGACCATGGTAAGCTACCTTCCGTGTCAGCGCATTGTCAGCTCATGCAGAACATTGCCACGTACAGTTTTGTTGGTGTCGAGTGTCCGAGGCAGCAAGATTTGGAAGCAAGAGGTTATTCAATTTCACGAATCATCTTTTCCTTCGCTTACTCCCTTGCAAACAGCCGAGCTCTTGTTGGATCTATTTCCATTAGGTTTCTGCCTCTCGCAAGGGTCCTTCATCTATCTATCTATCACGGTGCACCCTTGCTCTTCCTTCTCTGCCATGTCGTCCACCTCTGCTGCTTCGTCTACTGCGACCCCGACCGCGCGTCGGGTGAGTGCTGCGTCTATGATTTTGTACAGTATTGAACAAGATGCAGAACATCTACTTTGTCCACTATCCCACCAGCGGAAGGCGCCGTCTGGCCAAGCTTGCCCGGAGCGTCGCACCGCACACGATTGCCTCCAACGTGAACGTGTTCGAGGATATCTTCACCACCAGCTCCATCACCTGTCGCTATTGCGACAAGCCGGTCGTTCAGCTCGAAGGGGTCGACCACTGTTTTAGCATCATCCGTCCCTGCTTCTGTGCTTTTGGTCCCGACGAAACCACCAACGATTTCAAGCACAACGAGACCGTCGCCACCATCCTGCCGCCGGGGTTCCCGACCGTGTCTGGGCCCGTGCTCATCTTCAAGCACCCCGCATGCGACGATCCCAGCACTCCTGGCGGCACTCTCCCTCTTCTCGACATGAACACCTTGGAGTTGGAGTTAGCAGACGAGATCCTCAGTCGGTATGCTCTTTCTTTGTTCATCCTCAGCACGATGGTTGATAAAGAACGATAGCTGGATTCAGAGTCTTTTCGAACCACAGACGCTGCCTCCCAACACGTTTGTCCTCCCTCCGCCGGTAAGGACTCCGAACTCCTTCCCCTTTCGTCCCTAACGACAATTGGTAGCTTTAACACGCTCTTTTTTTTTGTATTCGTTTACCATATGCGCATTCGCTTCTGCTGCTCTCGTGTGACCTCCTTAGCTCTTGCCTTCTCTCCTCATGTCCCACATCTCCGAGTCCAGCTCCTCCCGTGAGTTGTCGCGGCAACTGGTTGTCGCGCAAGCGCGTATCTTGGAATTGGAATCGGCGTTGGCCTCCCTCACGGTCGATAGTCCTGGTGCCGCGGATAGTCCTGGTGCTCCTCTTCCTTCTCTCGCCAACGATAAGCTGACGCACGCAACCATCAGCCAGGCGACACGTTCGCAATACACCAAGCGGTATCACACGCGCCGGACCAAGGCTGATCTCGCTGCCGAGTGCCTCGAGTACTGTTAGCATCTCAGGGAGTGACAGCGACACGTCCGACACGTCGGTCTTCTCTATCCCCGATTCCGACGATGAAGCTCCCCGTCCACCTTCCCCTCCTTCGTCGCCCCCGCCCCGACGGGCAGCCGAACGGACTTCCGTTCCACCTGCAGCTCGGCGCGAGTACCTCTTCTCTTCGCCCTCCGTTCCTCCAACGCGTACCACAGAATGGTAACCATTTGATGTTTCCATCGCTCGCTTAATTACTGATAGCTCCGCCCACAGGTCCCAAGCTGCCCAGAACACCCAAGGTGTGCCTAACGCACAGGTTCGCTTGGTCTCCCAACGGCCTGCCCCACGCAAGAAGGCTGTCTGTTGGGCTGTTTTCCGTGGTTCGTCTATTGGTGTCTTCGACCGCTGGGACGTCGCCAAGGCTGCGACTACCGGCTTCCGGCTGGCAATCTTTCAGGGATATGGCGACATCACAGCGGCGCGACGGGCCTACGATTACGCTGTCGCACGAGGATATACATCGACTCAGTCCCAAGACCGCGGACTGGCACTTCCACTTGATCTGATGCCTGTGTCAGTCGTGACCGCGAATCGTGTTGACGAGGCTCGGCTCCTCCCCCGGACGCCGGACGAACTCTGGTACATTGTCTACCAGGGTGTTAATCCTGGCATTTATCCCACATAGTGAGTCTCTTTCGCTCTCTCACTCTGTCTTGAACTGATCTGGGATTATAGTCTCGAGGCTGCCCTCAATACAAATGGCATCCGCCTCGCGGCCCATGACTCTCGAAGGACCTTGCCCGAGGCGATCTCTGCCTTCCAGCAAGCTGTGCGCCTCGGGGGAGTCGTCGTTCGTCGTCAACCCAGCCGTCCATAGACCTCGTTTACTTTCTCTTGTATCTCCGTTTGCAACAATACATATATATTTCATGGTCGAATAGCAGTGAGCAAAGCAACGACAGATAGGAAATTAAGAACGCGAGACGCAGAGCAGCGCTTGAGCCGCCTCACGGCGGCGTTGCTTGACCTGCTGCTGTTCAGCCCAAGCCTCGTGCCAAAGTCGGAGTGCCTCGTCCCCCTCGATCTGCTCCTCCCGAACCCTGCGCTCGTTTTTGCCGAGCCAACCACACGTCCAGCCCGTATCGTTGTATAAAGCTGCCGGCGCGAGCATCCCGTTTGCGTGCAGCGATCTCACGCCCATGCCTGGAATCGAGTAAGTTGCTTCACCCAATCGTCTGCAGTCGACACGCACCGTATTCTGTAGGCGCGAGACCGCTCTCGCGCCTGACGACGTGTTTCCTCGGCAGAGGGTTTGCCCGCGGTGGTTTGCCGCTGTCTGGTGTTGCGCAACATTAATCCATGAAAAGTGTAGGCCGGCACCACGAACCTTGCCATCCGCTCCCGGGCTTTGACTCGCAGCTGCTCCTTGTTCCTCTCGCGGTAGCGAGCAGAGGCTGCCCGCCGAGCGAGAATCGTTGTGGCTGCTCGCGGGGTCTGAACCTTGCCTGGCAGAGGTGTGCTGGTCGAATCCATGAGCAGATGTCACGCTCTTCGAGTGCGAGCAAGTATATGCATTCAATCGACGACAACGACTATTCTTCCCGCTGAGCAATGCCATGGTAAAGGCGCAGGGCCCTCCTCGCCTTCCAGCCAAGATGTAGCATGAAAATGGTGTTTTCCCGCTCGGACTTGTGTTTGCCCAACGACGACAGCCAAAACCTCCAGCTCTGCAGTGCCCCCTCATACTCCTCTCGGAGCCATTGCAACCGTAGCTTGGGAGCCATATCCGCCTCCCGCCCGAGCTCCAATTCGTAAACCTGCTCCTGCTTGCGGTAATCTCCGTGCAAGACCGCTTCGATTAAACGCGTCTCTTCGTGGTACTCAGCGCTGTCGGGGTGGATGTCGACGTCGGGCGGAGGCGGAGGGAAGACTGGGAAGCGGGCCCAGGGACTGAAGCGACCATCGAGACTATTGTAGTCGGGCGAGTAGCCGTCGAGGAAGCCTGGGTCATCCACAGGGAGCTCGAAGCTAGCGTGTTGTCGGAGTAGGGCTGGAACTAGAGAGACGTTGCCAAGGACGCTGCCTGTGACCTTCCTGGCATGGCGTTGCCGGCGCTGAGCAGAACGCGCAGCATGGCCGCTGTAGAACACGATTTGGGTGCAATAAAATGTGTTATGGACCACACACCGTTCGCTGTTATTGTACTTGACGACTCGTTCCCGAGCAGCCCGCTTCTGATCAGCCTGGGTGAGGTGAAGCGCTGTTCGGCCCATGCCAGTGGAAGTGGAAGTGGAAGAGTGAGGTCAAATCACTACTGTGACCTTGGAAGGCTTTGACGCTCTGTCGTCCTCGCTGAAAAACCCACAACCGCCCTTGGCACAGATTTTTTGCGTTTTCTGGGAGGGGCGGTCTCATAGAGCTTTTAAGCTCTTTCCAAATGCTTATCGAAAGAGATGTTAAGAAGTAATCGCTCGAGCTTTGGGGATACCACTTTTATTCGAGCTGTGATTGGCTCACTTTGCCGTTATCAGAGCCCGTATCGGACCATCATAACGTCTGTCACACCACAGAACCTCTTTCCACTCGCGGCTCTTGGATGCAAAGTCAAACTACCCACGACCTCCTTGCCTTCCTCCACCACATCTCTCCCAAAAAGACCTATCCGTACACCTGGCCCGGTTTACTGCTGCTGGTCTTGAAGCACCGGCGCTCATTGCAATTGCTCAGTGGACACGCGTCGAGATCTCCGACACACTGACGCGGCTGCTCGGCCGGGGACCCAACACCCCTGGACTAACACCATTCGAGGTCCTCGTGCTGGCACACGGGTTGCGTTCTGAGCGTGTCGAGATGCTCACACCCGACGCACCATCGACGTTTGCAGACTTTCTAGGGCATCCCATGCCTGGCGTCGTACTCGAACACCACCGAGGCCTGTTCGTGGACCGAGGTGTGCGTAATCTCGCGGACATCCAGCAGCTGGCCGAGCGGGAGGATTGGGTGGACGTTCTCCACACGCGTTTCGTTGCCAGTGCACCGGGCGAAGAAGGGTTGACGTCGTTTGAAATAATTGCACTGGAAAAAGGAATATGTCGGTTGCGGGCATGCGATAGCTAGGTATGGAGACGTGTACGAGTGAATAGTCTGCAATAAGTCTTTCTGCTTTTTCTTTTTAAAAGAAACGTTGGCGCGAGCTGTTCTTCTGGCACAATTGACGCAAAGTGTTTGTTATTTCAGTGAAACATTGTACAAAGCCAGGACGCTACTCATACTGGAGAAGGCTAGACAGCGGCTCACGGCGGGGGAATGTCAGTCCTCTAAAGGTGTACGTGGTCTCGCTCAGATCCGCCCAGGTTGGATACCTCGCGGCGTACAATCCCGCCAGAGCCGACTCGAATGCGGGGACACGCATGGGTTCGGACCTCACCGTCAAGGTGTTGCAGGCGGCGATGGGACACCGAAAGCTTGTCTGGAAGTGGCGGCGGATGCAGAGATAGCAATAAGCATGGCCACACGCTGAATTTCTACATGTCAAAATCCGACGTTAGTGGATGGGGGGGGGGGGGGGGTCAAATGCATGCAAACTCACACGACGGGATGAGAGAAGAGAGAGCTACAGAGAGGGCAGCAGTGATCTGGGTGACGTTCAGCTGGACTTGGAGGCACGCGAGCGTCCGAGACGAAAGATTCCGCCTCCGTCCAGGCGAGGGCTTCCTCAGAACGATCTCCCTCCGTGACTGCCCGAGGAACTCTGCGTAATTTGGGCTCTATTCACTGGTCAATCATCCAACGGCAGCACAGATAAACACAAACTGGTTCTCGCAGGAGGCTGGTACTGAACCATCGTGCGCGCGTCTTGCTCAGCGCGGCGACGGAGGTGGGTAGCTTGGCGGGAGGCTTCGCGGGATGCCAGCTCAACGTCGAAATCAACATCTGGAAAACGTTGGCGTGGAACGGGCGAGTTGGTCAAATCGCACAATTCGACTCTTCAGCGTCGACGAAGAGGCTGCGGCCAGAGTCTGAAACGGATTGGTGTTAGCGCGTTGGTTGGCAATACCGGGAAACACAGGCTGACCCGGCATTGAAGTGGCACTGGAAGTCAAGTGGAAGTAGTGTCTTGGCCGCGAACAGGTGCAGGCTGAGCGCTGAGGGGGGAACCAGAAGGACGGCTGCGTGTTATAAGCGAGCCATTCGGGGTAAGATTCGCAGCGAGAAATCGAGATTGATAGTAGTGTGTGGTGAAGAGAATTTGAAGAAAAGGCGAGGCGAATCAGGCGATACCTTGAGTAATCGCTTGGGCAATGACTTGGTAACCGCCAACCTTCAGCAGTTATCGTGTGGCCATGAACTTTGCGCTAAGGACGTCAGCGTAGTCGGTCTAGATTCGTTTGTGACGACGAGTAACGAGTGACTCCCCACAGTTTTCTCCGCCTCAGGCCCACCGGGGCATTAGTCAGCTGCTACCTTCCTCTGCACGCTCATGTAGCTAGACCTCGCTGGCCTCAATACGCATATCCCGCACGGACGGTTGTATTGAGGTTGTATCTGATGTTAACGCGCGCTAACGTTAGATCCGGCTGATCTCTCGCTTCGTTTATCGCGCATGTCGCCCCACGCATTTCAAATCCTTGCCCCATGGACTTTTTCAAATCTTGCCCCGCGGAGCCAGACTATTAGTGCGCGACGATTTTGTTTAAATTCTTGCGCGACCTGCTCTGAGTCTAGGTCCACCACTCCTCTCCTTTGCACTATGCCGCGTCAGAAGTCTATCACTGAGTTTTTCTCCTTGCGCACCCTCCCTGCCAACACCGCCGTGTCTGACACCTCTCCGTCTCCTCCACCATCGTCTCCTCCACCATCGTCTCCCACCTCGTCTCCATCGTCGCGCCCGGGGGGCGAATCCACACCGGCGAGTTTGCTTTCATTCTCATTCCATCCGCTCCTTATTAACGCATGTCCAGCCCGAGGACATATTCAACGACGATGAACCTGCGGACACTGCCGTTCTGCGTCGGGACTACATCCGCTACGAGCAACGCGGCACCAACGGGATGATGGAATGGACCTTCCGTCTGGCGAGGCAGCGCAACCAGGGCTTTGCTCCGAAGGAATGCGCCTGGTGCTTCGTTACCATCGCCGACGCCGAAGTGCTTTACAAGTGCTCCTTGGACGAAGCCTGCCTCAAGGGCCTGTTCGCGTGCCAATCGTGCATTCTTATCGCCCACGAACAGCATCCGGAGCATGGATTTGTCGACGTGAGTAGTCTGTCTTCTCTCGAGAGCGTTGTCCTTGCTCATGTCTCACATAGCGTTACGAGCAGTCGACGGGCTGGATCATGCTTCGGCGCATTTCGGACTTGGGCTACGTTTTCCAGGAGGGCCACCGGACAATGTTTGGAGAGTGCTCAAACCCGGCGCCCAGAACGAAGAGGTCCATTAAACAGTCGAGGTGGGGGAATTTTTGGCTAACTTCTCGTGCTTGTCTTTGTCCCGCGCCCGCTCGTCTAATGGTTTCGTATGATACTGTCTGTCAGTCTGGATCCGCGTAGAAATATCATATTTTGCCGAACTTGCTCCAAATTTGGCTGATTCCCGCGGGAAAATCAGATTTGGTCCCTGATGTGTGCCAGATTCGTGCTTGGCCGTGACGACGCGACTTGAAATCAACGCACAACTGGTCCTCGCTAAAAAAGGTTTTTGAAACACTGGAATAACTCCGTACGGGTGAGTTGCTGCCCTCGTTTTGACGACTCTCTCTTATGATACGCCGTACCGGTCGACGCAGCCAATTGGACAAGCTCGGCGACATCCGATACGACGCCCCGCTCAATCCAAGCAATGTCGTCGGCGACCAGCAAGTTCATGCCTCAGCCGACGGGCGGCGTGTATACTCCGACGTGGTCAATGTCATCGACACCAAGCGGCGCCGGCTGGATCTGCAGGACTTGGTCGAGGACGACTCGCGTTTGACGGATTGGACGCCCATGAGCCAGGGCAACTTGGACGATGTCCGTAACCTTGCCGCTGTCGTGTCATCTTACGAGACGGAGCCCGACATGGACGACGTAGGGGGGAAAGCAGGCGCAGAGAAACGGAAGAGGTACGCAAGCTCGGTGAGTGCCAAGTTAGAGGGTGCAGGAAGAACGAGCTAACAAGACGTCCTCGCCACAGGACGACCCGATGTCGGTGTGGGTGCCGCATGCCCCGATGTTCCTGGAGGAGCTCCTTCGCCGCGAAGGATTGGGCGACTTCACGCACCATCCTCAGTGTGCCCGCTGCGTGCAATCATTACAGCCACAAGTGGATCGCATCTTCCGTTGCACACACTGTGGGGACTACCTGCAGTGCGAGGCGTGCGTCCGGTCAGAGCACAAGGCACACCCACTCCATGTCATCAAGGTATGTGCGGCGCCAGCCTTGTTTCACAAACTGAGGATGGGCAGGAATGGAACGGCGATTTCTGGTGTCGAACCAACGTGTTTTCGTCATCCCCAAATGCGGACGGACAACCCGGCTTAGGATGTGTTTTTCAAATCGGACATCATGGTGGACCTTGTGCGAACCCAAGCCCCAGCAAACGAATGGTTGTTCTCGACGTCCGAGGCGTTTTTACGCTGCGACTACGGACCTGCCGCTGTACACTCGGCCAGTCCCGCAACACTTTGCGACAGCTACTGGCTCATGGCTGGTACCCCCCGCGACGACGACGGACCCGGAAACTTGCGCCACCTTGGAAGCTTTAGAACTATTCCGACTGCTCCAGGTCGTCGGAAACGTCAATGTACATGATTTCGTGGGGACTTTGGAACGTTTAACGGATCCTACACGGGTGGATGCAACGCCGGTTTGTGAGCTTCCCCGAGGAGTCAGGCATTTACTAATCCATTAGCAGGACCGTTACAAGGCCTTCTTCCGCATGCATTGACAACATGCATACTTGATGCGAGGGAAGCGCTCCGGTCGAGCTCATGAACGTGGTGGTTTGGAGGGAACTCGTACGGGTGGACTTGCTGTCTCCTGTTGGGCGTGTCCACAACCTGGGCGGAACCTTCCGGACGGATGGAAACTGGTCGCGCGGTCGCATCAGTACGTACCATAAAGAAACTGAGGAAAGCACTAACGAGATACAGATACCTCTATAAGCTTATGATCTCCGTCGACGCTAACTTCCGCCTCAAGAACCGAATTCGGGCCAACGAACGCCAGGACCCGGCCCTGGGGGAGGGAAAGGGATATTTTGTCGAGACGAAGGCGTACAAAGAACATCTCAAAACTTACATTCCGGAGAAGGAGGTAAGGCGCTCGGACTGCAGGCACCGACGGAGCTGAATAGTGTCTTTTCAGTTTCACAGCTGTGTGGCGTTTGCAGCGCTGCTTCAACAAGACACAAAGGTTACTACAGGCCTTCGGGTATCCGGCGTTGGTGGGGTTGTATGTGCTAGGCACGGACTCGTTCGACGACAGGGTATGGGCGATTTACAGAAGGGAGAACGGTGGGTTCGTCCCGCAAGATTCACAGTGTCGCTGATCGACCGACCAGATTTGCTAATATGGACTACATCGTGCTTGCGACGTTGCAAGACGAGGAGGTCAAATGCATCACGACCACGTACGACATAGCCTGCCATTGGCAAGTGCTGTTGCCCATTCGCGCCGACCGGATCCGTGAGCGCGGGGAATTGAAGACCGACCTATCCAAGTACAAGATGCAGTTCGCGTTACCCGTGTGGCACGCAGCGGCCCACGAAATCAACTGCCGCTCGAAGAATACCCTGAGCTATGCCGTCGGGGTTGGAAAGACAGACGGGGAGGGCATCGAGCGAACGTGGTCGCTATTGAACCCCATCGGCTGGTCAACGAAGGAGATGGGCGAAGGCGCTCGACACGACGCTATCGAGGATAAGATCGACTACCTCAACTTCGAGAAGAATGTCGGCCAAGGTTCGTCTTGCATGGGCAGCGGATGATAATTTACTGATAAATCGCAGGGAAAACATTACTTCGAAAGCTTATTGTGGCCACCGCGGAGTGCAAAACGCAGGAAGAAGAGTTCGAGCATCTTACCTCAACGGTGTCGAAGGAGACGGTTCGGGGTTGGGAAGCGATGGTTCGCGGGTGGGAGAAGGACAAGACGAAGCCCAACCCATATCTGGTGGTTGGCGGGAAAGAAGGTACGGATGGTTTCTGCGACATAAAACAAAGTTCTGACTCGGCCAGCTGGACCGTCAGAACGACAGGTGATGGAGGAGCTGAAAGCCGCCGAGCTCGAGGATGTCCGCGCTGGGAGAGCCCCGTTGCTGGAGGGAGGGAAAATGACTGCCGCATCGTTCATCAAGGCGGGGCTGCAGCTGGAGGAAGCGCAGTAAGTTGTCAAATCATTGAAAGACCGGCAAAGCTGATGAAACGACAGACGACGGATCTTGGCAGAGCTCAAAGCCAAAGCGGTGATCACCGCGGACCGCTCGAGCGCCATTCAAGAACAACGCTTCTCTCTTCTCAAGAAGCTGAAGACGTTTAAACAGTTGCAGTTGACGTATATGCCCGGTATCGAGGACATACGGAGAAAGGATGATGAGCAGCGCGATCCGGACGTAGCCCCACCCAAGGCGGAACACATCAAGATCTACCTGCCCTCAGAAGTGAGCGCGGACGAGCGCCAGCGGGTTTGCGCACGAGGAGTTGTTAATGCAGAGGGCAAGCTACGGCTGGGTCAATGCGGTGACGCTCTAGCGGCCCTTCGTATCGCGCTCTACGTCAAGACGCACCTCGTATATTGGCGGAACGCAAACGCTGTGGGGCAAAAAGGATCGACAAGATCTGCGTCGTTGCTGGAGCGAGTTGCGGAGAGGATAGAGAGGGTGGTGCGGAAATATCGTCAAGGATATGCGGCCGTAAGAGCGTTGAAGGGCGAGCATTTTGAAACCGAGTTTCGGGAGCTGGCGGATGCTGACATCAACGGGCGGACGGGCGTTGAGAACGATGCTGCAGCTCTCAAGAAACTGCGCGCTGCCGAGTCAGCGCGAGCGTCCCATAACGAACCCTCCGAAACGACAACGAAAGCTCGCGTATCCTGGATTTGGAGCGTAGGAGGCGGATCCAACGAGTCGCAATTACACGATTGTGAGTGGAATAACAAGTATATTCGTGTGGACTAAACTAACTACTTGAGCAGCGGTACGTGTAGATTGGACCAAGGCGAGAGCACGAAAGGATAGATGGACGGAGGAGGTAGCGCTACTTCGAGAAGAGATGAAGCGCGTGCTGCGTTGCCTGGCAACTGTACAGCGGGAATGGGAAAGATGGGGAACCGCGAGAGAAGGAGTCGATGTGGCCCTCGCAGGTGGCCTGCGAGCGTACGCCATACGACAAAGTGCGTTACATAAAAGGATTGGAGAATCCTTCTACGACGGTTGGAGCAAGTCGGTCGCGGGGTCGGTGGAAGCTGTCATGGGCAATGATGGTTCGTTGCTAAGGGATTTGCTGGCGGGTACGACGGAGGAGGTGATCGCGGGAGACGACGATGACGACGAGGAAGGGGAGGAGGAGGAGGATGTTGCTGAAGAGGATGAGCGACAGGAGGGAGAGGGTGGACCGAGTAGCCGTACCCGGTCGTCGCGGTCGTCGCGAGGAACAGCCGAAGCGTAGCAGCTGGCAGCGGTGGTTTTGCGGAAGGAGCCAGACAACGACTGTCTGGGCAGGTGGGACCTGGGCAGGGAATAGGCGGGGAGCAGGCGGACGTGGGCAGGGAATAGGCGGGGAGCGGCTACAGGTTGATGTTGTTGTTTACCTCCGGTCCGGCGTGAATATATATATGCACGTTGACCCGAGCACCCGCCTGGCAGCCGCTGCTGTGATGCTAGTGATGGCAAGAAGCCATTGGGTTGGATGAGGGATGCTTAAGCTGTGGGCTCCCCAGGCCTCTGGGTAGCCCAGGGTGGGAGGCATCCATTTTTATGGACAGCCCAGGCATCAATCATTCATCATACAGCTAAGGGTGCCTCTGCACGGTCTCCAAACTTCGCAGTACCCGCCGCATCTCTTCCTGCAGCAGCTGGACCTCCTCTACCCATCGGTCCCGCCGAGCTCGTGCCTTGGTCCATTGGACACGTACAGCTAGTTGTCTTGATCAGCCACATCGAGGATCCGTCATTCAAAGCACGTACAATCATGAAGCTCTTGTTCGTCACCTTCTCCGCCCGCAAACCAAATCCATGACACGGGCAGCATCTTCCTGTTCACCGATGGCTCGTTCCGGGCCCTCCGCTTCGCCCCAAGCTTCCCTAACGCTGCCCGTGCCTTCGCATCACTCTCTGATTCGACGTGGACGCGAATATCATCGTCCAGCAGCTCCTTGTACTTTGGCGCATGGTCGGGTCCTTTCAGACGCAGTAACGCCAGCCGAACTTCTCGGTACTTCGTTGCCTCCCGCTCCACCTGATCCCCAACACGGCCAATCAACGACCCAAACCGCGTTGTCGCCCGCTGACCCACAGCGCTTGCATTGCGAGTGTCCACAAGATGTGTCTTCGCATGCAGATGCCCATGCAGCTTGCTCAGGCAATCTGCGCATTGACCCTCGCGTAACTTGGCCTCCACACCAGCCAATCCCCTCCGACAAGCCCACGCCCGCTCTCCCTCCGCGAGGTCCGACGGTATCCACAGCTTTGTGTTCTCCGCAGCGGGAGGAGGGAGATCCGTGTCGCGGCGTTCCTCTTCCTCTGTGCGCAGGTCTGCGACGCCAGGCATGAATACCATTTGCTGCGTTTCAAATGCGCGCAGCTTCTTGAAGAATGAGACCCGGAGCTCGTCCAGCTGGCTTGAGCGCTCGGCGGTTAACGTGGCCTTCCCCTTGGCTTCGAAACGAATACGACGTCTAGAAGACAGTGCGTTAACACGTTATACTAGGACGAAAGATGCTTAGCACTTACTGGAGGTCTTCCAATTGTAATGCAGCCTTGATGAAAGCCGCCGCGCTGATGCTCCCCATCGTTTCAGTGCCCGAAGCACGGCCTTGTCGTAACTCCTCCAACTCGGCCTTCTTCAGATCCGCCAAAACCTGCGCCTCGGACGGGCCCGCTACATACAATAGATAATGAGGTCTCATATCGAGAAGAACAGAGCACGCTTACCTTGCTTTCCTTGCATTATGTACGGATTTGGCTGAGAGGGGTCCTCGTTCCATAGATCGATGCGTTGCTGCCATTGTCTCCGCAAAGACGGTTCCACGGTCTCATCTACCTGCGCAAACTCTTCGATTTGTCTGTCGTGTTCGGCTATAGCGATGATCGTTTTCCGCGCCAGCGTATCGCCTGAAGAGGATGATATTTAGTCGGGAATACATCTCAAAATCTGGCGCTCACCTTCATTGACGTTCTTCTCGAAGTTGATATGATCCACTTTGCCGTCGATGGTGTCGTGGCGATTTCCCTCGCCCATCTCCTTGGTCGAGAAGCTAATCGGATTCAAAACGGCCCACGTCCGCTCAATTCCCTCGCCATCTGTTCGCCCGACCCCCACTGTGTGTGTCAACGAGTTTGTGGCTTGGCAACTCGCCTCGTGTGCTGCCGCATGCCACACAGGTAGCACGTACTTGTTTTCGTAATCCGCCAGCTGCGTTGGAATCGCCGGGTTCTCCCCAATGGTTGCCGCTCGAATAGGTATCTTCTGTTTCCATTGGCAGGCTATGTCATAAGACACGACGAGCCGCTTGACCTCGCATCCACCGACAGCGGACAGAAAAACCCAGTCCATGTTCGCATACCTTTGAACTGTTAGACACGCTCTCTCGTCCCACGATTGCTTACCGCTCTCCCTTCTGTAAATCACCCAAGCCCATTGGACGCACGACCCCATGGCGAGCGCAGACACAACCTCCAACACCGGAAACGCGTAGTCCTGTCGTTAAGCGTGTTTCCTTCTGCATTAGCGCAGCGAAGGCAATACATGTGCTGATCTGCTTGGCGTCAGTATATTCCAGTAGAACGTGCAGCAACTCACGTCTTCTTCGGCCACGTAGTGTCGGAGGTGCTCCTTGTAGGCATCCACTGCGACAAAATATGAAAGGCCACTCCCGAGGGATGGATCCGGGCGTTCGTTGGCGCGAATCCGATTCTTGAGACGAAAATTGGTGTCCAGAGCAAGCATGAGGGAATAAAGAAACCTAAATGGACGATGAGACGCCGGGCCCGTCAAAGCGAATGACTTGGACATACTCGTTCTCAGGTTCTACCTTGTCCCACCCGTCCGGAAGGTTGCGTTTGGGGTCAGGGCATGCCCAACATGAGACCGCCAGCCCACCCGGCAGTGTTGTTGCGATCCCGTCGTCCACATATCCACGCGCCGACCGCTTCGCCCTGACAACGAAATCGTATTGCCGAGTCATTCGCCCAAACGCTTTGTATCGATCCTGTATCGCAGTTGGTTCGTTGGTTAACATCGCACAACCACACAGACAGCAAAAACTCACCGGTACCTTCTCTGTAAACGTCGCGTCGGTTAACCGCTCCAGCGACCCGACGAAATCGTGCGCATTCATATTCCCCACCACCTTCAGCAGCCGAAAGAGATCCAACAGTCGAAACGTTGCACACGTCGACGGCTCGTCGATGGTAGCTGGATACCAGGCGTTTTGCAGCAGCTGGGACAGCCAGCCGTGACGGTGGCGGAGATGGTCCATGCACGCGCACATCCTACAGCCTCTCAGTACCAATCAACGAGCAACACGACGATACGTACCTCGTGGTTACCTTCACTATTCCGCCGACATCCATCACCACCATCTCGCGCTCTGATAGTTCCGGCTGCGGGCAGGCAAAGCCATGGTGGCCGAGCTGATAGACCATTCGGAGGCCTACACTGCCCGTACGAGTGGGCTTGTAAAGCGAGCAAGGCTCCCAGAAATCGCCCGTCCACACCTGGAAATAGTCAGTTGGCCCCCGAAAGAACCAGACCAGAGCGACACATACCTGTGGAATATGCAGAGGCAGTTGTTGATGTCGACTCCGAATACATGCCTCGCATTGGAGGAACGGTCCACATTGAAGACAGCGGAAGAATTGACACTCTGACGCGCTACACGATGGACAGGTGGGATTGGAGAAATGGAGGCCCAGAGTCTCGTGGCGAGTGAGCTCGTCGACGAAGGAGGGAATCATGGTACGCCAACGTCCCATGGGGTCGTACTGTTCCAGAGAAGGGGTTAAAGGAGGTCCAGGTCGATTACTACGACGACGTACTCGATCCTGCTTGCGCTTGTGGTCGTGCTCGTCGTCCTCCATCGGCCCCATCTCGGATGCCATGGAGTCAGCCATAGCAGCCAGGTCCTCGGCCGCCATCTCGGCGAAAGGCATCCACTGGCCGAACTCGTCCTCGAGCTGGACCTCGGTGCGCGTACGCTTGACTGGCTCTGGGTTCACGATCCTCATGGCCGTGCGTCTCCCATCGTTGGAGAACTTGACGCTGGTATCGCCCTGGGTGCGCGCGTCCACCGACGTGGAATTTGCCGCGAGGTTTCAAGTTCTGCATCACAGGGTAAGGGCAGGGCAGGGAAGATCTGGAACACTCCCTTGCCTTTGCATAGAGCGAGCGCGTTGGCGAGTCACAGCCGGTCACAGCCGGGTCACAGGCCCACAAATGCCGAGCAAGGGTTGATTAAACCGAGCACATCATATCAACAACCGTGTAAGTAACTAAGTTGGCTACAATTTACTGATTCGCCAGGAGCTCGAGCTTGGATTATGATCAGCGGAATCCGGTCTGGCGTACCGTCTTCACTTACCTGGGCTCCCGCCGTCGACTCACACGCCATCCCCATTCCACACCCTCGCCATCGGTGCGACCAGGCGACTGGGAGTGAGCAGAGGGTTTCGGCCAGCGCATTCGTGGTACCACCACGCGGAGAGGACGCGGGAGAGCCTTCCGCAGAGCCCATTGGCAGGCGATGTCGTAGCTGATGACCAGCGTGGGCTGCGGATGCAGTGGGCGCTCAAAGTTGATCAGCCTATAGCGTTCACCCTTGGGTAGGTCTGCAAGTCATATCAGTGTTCAGCCTGCGTTAAGAGTGCTCACAGACGTACCTTTGATGGTGTTTGGAGCGGGTGGGTTTGGGTGGGCCATGTCCTGCTCCGCCAGTGAGTCTCTCGCTATAAGGATTCCGATGTTAAGGCTGGCACATGTTTTCCGCTAGATTCTAAATCATCGCAGGTTTGTTGGGAGTATAGGCGACGTTGAAGAGCACGTTGGACCGCAGATCCCTCGAACGAAAGAAGCGCCAGCAGCCAGCCATCGGATCAACTATTCGGGGATACCACACCTTCTTTATCTCGACGATGAACGCCGGTGGACTCTGTGCAACCCATGTCTTCGCCTTCCCCCGGCCCCCAGACCCCAGCGGAGGATTCAGCCGAGGCGAACGCGAAAGGCAAGTGCACCAACCGCCGAACGCCCACCATTGACTTTCTATTTCCCAGCGCGCGAACTCGGCGGGTCGGAGAATCCTATCACGGACGCTCAGCTCCCTCCGACGCCAGAAAAAAGGAGGTCCGAGCGTGCCAAAAAACGCCCGCGTCCTTCATACCTTGAAGGTACTTTCGCTATCCATTCTTTCAAGGCTGGGATTGACGACTGGATTGCGCAGCTGCCGACGCACAGGCCACTCACCGCGCCTTTGTAAACACCCATGGTGCCAGAGATCCCGCCACAGCCGCCAACCTCGATCTTGATCCAACCCGTGGGCGAGTGCAGCGTATGTCCATGGTCCATGTCTCATCTTCCTGCTCAGGCAATTCACAGGCTGCGTTCTTGACTCCGTTCTTCGAGCCGACGGCAGCCCGCAGGTCATGGCGCTCGCCGCAAACAGGGCCCTGGACGCCGCGGTCAACTGCGAAGATCCACTCCTCGACGACAAAGCTCCCGAGCGTGAGGACGAGCGCACGGCGTTGCTGCGCCAGGTCTGTCTCGACGCCGCCCTCTGCGAGATCGACGAGCACGATCCGACCACGCCCTACGCCACCGTCGTCAAGCGCAGGGAACTCTATGACGATCCCAGCGTTAAACCTCCCAGGCTTGACGCTGTGCTGGAGCCCAACCATTTTTGCTCCCTCTGCGAGAAACTCAAGTCGCACCCGGTCCTGTGAATTCACACTATTCTGCTTTGCGTTGTGCTGATAGCGTCCCAGCCTCATGTGCAACCACAGTTTCTGCTTCGTTTGCCTTCGTGTGGCTCTCAACACGTCCTGGGTCTGTCCTCGTCCAGGTTGCGGACAAGTACAGCACCGTCCGCCGTTGCCGCTTCCGGAGCTGGAGGCTGAGTTGGAGGCGACATATGTGGGCTTCAAGGACTTTACGAAGGTCAAGCTGGACTGGTCGGGCGTGCGTTTCCCGCCTCGGCCCGCCCCGTAAATCTACGTAGCTCAAATCACCCCATACGTATAAAAAAATAATCACTCGTTATTGTTGGCCTGCGAATACATGGCTATCAAATCGTCCCATGAGCGAATCTCGCCGCGCGGTCGCACCGGAAGTGCGATCAAGCGGGGATCCCTTCGCATCCATTGTTTCGTGTCGTGAAAGACCGGCCGGAACCGTCGTATCCCGGGTATGCGGTGCCAAGCTGGCACCGCATCGACGGCGGTCCGCCATTCGATGATTGCAGCGAGTCGTCCGGGGGCCAAAAACGGCACACCTGGTCCGACATTGCTATCGTTCCACAGCCGAGCGTCTGCAGCAGTGGGCGGGGATAAGGGGCGAGCATTGAGGATTGCAACCTGCATTTGTTGCTGCTGTACGGTGAGCGTCCGATGTGAGCCTTCGGACGCTTGTGAGAAGGACACGCGCGTCGTGAGATGTGAGTTTACAGAGGAGGCTGTTGACGAGCGTATCGATGATAGCTGAGCAAGGCTAAGCAGAGCCTGGGCAGCGGCAGCGTTCGCATCCTCGGGGGTAGCATCCTCGGGGATAGTGGATGGCAGAGGTGCTGCCAAGAGGGCCCTGGGCGGCGAGTGCATATCGTCGTCGTCGTCCGACTCGTCAAGTGCGACGGACTTGCCGCTTGCGGCGTGGCGGTAGCTCGAGGCAGGCAAGATCGCCGTCACGGTGGTCTTCCGCGCCCCCGTAGTCTTGCGGCGTTGACGCCAAGCTGCAAGGATTTCGGTGTGGCTGGGGACGAAGAGTTGAGGCCAAGACAGGGAAGCGGACGGGCGAGGAACAGTACTTTTGCTGGTAATGGCGTTTTGACGCCCCATGCTGCTTGATTGTCCGTACTTTCTGCGGCTTGCTGGGAATATTTTCAGTTCTATAGACCGAGTTGAATAACGGAAAACGATACTTATGGTGCTGCTTGAAGCTTCCGTCGCTACTTCCCGCGTCGACGAAAGACCATGATGGTGGTCGAGTCGAAGTAACAAACACCGTGTAAATCCTGATCTTGATGATCCCGTTTCTGGCACTCGACGGAAAGTATCTTCGGCAGTTTCTCTGCTTTTTGCGAGATTCTTGCGCTGATTCCTGCAGAAATGTCTGCCGCCTTCGATTCTGCCGCTGAATTTCAGAATTCAGCTTTGCAAACCGCACTGTGGGGAAAATACGCGTGGTCTGAGAAATGTAAGTTAACCTGGGCGTAAATTAGTCTGATACACACATAGCAGCACATTTTTCAAGACTCTCCATGTTTTTATTTTGTTTAATTTCGACCAATTCGTCGATTGGGACCGAATACGAGGCGCGCAACAGCAAGTTTCAGAAGACACTGTGCGAGGCAAGCACCGGCCTGGAACCAAATCCAGTCCATGTATTGCTCGTATATCTTCCGCAGAATGGGTATTTTTGATGTGTGCGGTCGCGTTACACGGTCAGCGAGGTCGAGTTTAAAACAGGGGCAACTTCCATTTCAGGCAACTCACTGGCAGGTATCCCTTTTAGGAAGCTCAGTGATCTTGCTTCCGTTCGCTCATCTCATCTTAGTGATGGCCTCCGCGTCCTTCGACCTGCGCGCACTCTCCAATGCCCTGCCCATGACCGTCGATGATCAGGCGGAATACAACGTTCTCAGGCAGCGCGTGGAGCAGATGAAGCACGGCTTTCCTCCCACTGGTGATCCTGTGCAGCAGCCTGGCGCTGAGTATTACGGGGTCTGGGCGGGCAGGGATATTGGCGTCTTCTCTAACTGGTGTGTTCCTTCAACCTGTGGAGCTTTGTCTGACCACACGTCGATCTCAGGGCATCGTGTAGTGAGGCCGTCACCGGCTTTGCCGCAAACGGCTACAAAAACTTCCCGACTTGGACCGCCGCCGTAGACGCCGTCACTGAACATCTGTGGCTAAAGCAGAAGCGGCTGTCTAGGGCTGGCTTCGTTGCTGCACCCATCTCCACTGCTAGACCGACGACGCCTAGCCGAGGGACATCATCTGTTCCGTCCACCGCGACTCCCTCCTCGGTCTCCGCATCAACCCGCATAGCCCTATCGCCAAGAACGCCCAGCCGGTCTCCTGCGACACCTACCCGCGCGATGCCCACCCCCACGCCCATAGTCAGAGTTGCAGCTTCTGAACCAGAGTATTTCGTCGTTCGCGGCAAACGCAGTGTCTCTTTTTTCGTCGACAGGTGAGCCCTTCACGTTGCTATGCATATACTGAGAGCGCCATCTGCTAGGGCCGAGGCCATAGGATGGGCATCAGAGTTGGAGGGGCGGCAAGAGCTCGAGAACTTCTGGTGCTCCACGCGGTTGGAAGACGTGCTGCACACCTTAGCGAGTGCCGCCCAGGAAACCTGCGATGCTCTAGATTGATGTGATGTGTACTTTATCATGCTGTTCCTTGAGTTTATTTTATCATGCTGTTCCTTGAGATCGCGAAGAGACGAAACGGGTCATATTATTGAGGTACAGGGGCAACAAGATATGGATAATCAGAATGCGCTGTCCACCGGCGCCCAGTGCATGGGAATCAGGGGGCGGCCATCGGTACCCAGCAAACGCTCGATGTCCTCCTCGTTGTGGAAGTAGCGCCAGGGGTCCGCTTGAGGTGGGAGGTCGTCCAGCTCACGAACAGCGCTGTACGACAATGAGAAAGCTGAAGATAGTAAACGTGCGTGCACAGAACTCACCGGCACACTATATCATGGACCGTCGGGCCATCGTTGATGGTGATGTCCTGGACAGGACTGGACCAGAGGGCTGCCCGCATATTGGGCACGTCGGAAGGCACTACGGAATGCCGGATGACGACCACGTCGCCAAGCGGGGCCAGAAGGCGCTTCTCGTGTCCCACCGGGTCCGGGAGAATGGGATCGATGGCCGCGTTGGGCGGGAAGAAGGGCGAGTCGTCGGGAAAATGGGGACAGGTGACGAGGACCGTGTAGTTGCCCCCAGCGTGTGGACTATGGGGGCGTACACACGACGTACAGGAAACGGCGTTGTTGGCAAGCACCGGAGTCAACTCCGTGGGCTCTTTGGCGGCCTCGAGAGATAGCCAAGGCCATGCTACGAGGCGAACGTCCCCCGTCTGAGCCTCATAGCAGACGGCGGCGACGTGATTGGCAGGGAGCTGGAAGATGTTAGTTACGGGCGGACCACGAAGTACGCAGACGAATACCTGGCCGGGAAGGGCTAGGACAGGTGGGACGGTGGCAGCGGGGATAGACATGGTGGAAGGAGGAAGACGCGGTTAGAGCGAATGGGGAAGGGAGACGAGGCGGTCAGATATCATCCGTTACTTATCTTGTGATTGCGCTGCATGTGCAAGGGCGATGGGAGCGCTGGCTTTTTTCAGCTGCTAATGGCGCGTTTGATCACGCGGTTTTCTCTGGTTTTTGCTTTCAGTCGCAAGAGGTGAGTGGCGAGACCAACGCCACAGGTTACGGAGAGACTAACCTTGGTTCTGGTACTATAGATGAGTACTCCGACGCCGTCCCGTACTCCTATGCCGTCCCAAGACGCGTCGAGCGCGCCGGCTGGCGTTCAAACACCCTCCGGCGCCGAAGCGCGTCTTTCCGTGAACCCCACTGCTGGTCGGTTGTTTCTCTCTCATCTCATTAGCAAATGGAACCGCTGACGCGAAGAATTATTCAGCGGAGGACTTGGAGCAGGCCGCTGACAACGACAAGGAACGGGAACGGGGGGGTAAGAAATACGTACCGTTCCTGAAAATCTCGTGCTGAACCATTGTTATTAGAGACGGCAGAAGACAAGCCAGAAGACAAGCCAGAAGACGACGACGACGACGACGCGTCGGCAGCCGAAGACAAGCCCAAGAAAAAGCAGCGTCTAAAACCTGTTGACGAGCTGCAGAGTAACAAGGGTTGGGCCAGGGGCGGTCGAGAGGCGCTGTTGGAGAAGCACATCGCGCCGTTCAAACGGGCCCGAGCGCTCGGGAAGCGCGAAGGAGACGATTACCTCGTCCAGGTAATCAACGAATACTCATATGTATTCCCCTGGAATCTGGCCGAGCGGACGGAGCCCGAAGTAGTGCGTCCGTGGACGCCGACGACACCGCCAGACAGCGATGAAGGGTTGACCGACGAGGAACGGACCCAAAAGGGTGCTTGGATTAAGATGGTGACGAAGGTACGGGCCAACTGTCACACCTCTTCCTCTTCCACTCTGACGATGGCCGCAGCGTATTCACGTATGGCTAGTCTACCGCGGGAGCCAGCCAAGCAAGAAGCGTCGCCCGCCCGCCGCGGAGGGAGAGCCCATTGACTCGTCGTCCGGCTCGTCCGCCAAAGTCGACCTTTCGGATCCGTTCACCATCCTCATGTTCGAACTCGCCGGTATGAAACCGCCCTCGCGCGCCACTCCCGGCTTGCAACAGTTCATGCATGAGGAATACGAGAGCGTCATCGAACCCAAGGTCCGACGCAGATGGCAGGTGGCTCCGGCCAAGGACAAACGGGACAAGCACGGGAAGAAAGTGGTCCAGCCGACGTTAGAGTTTGGAACGAGCGTGGCACGCGACTTGTGGAAGGAGATGTCGGAGGAGGAGAAGCAGCCCTACCGAGACCATGCCGCGGCAGACGCAAAGCTTGCGAAGGAGGCGTTCGCAGAGGCGAAGCGAGATTGGCCTCGCACGGATCCAGCTTCGAGGCAACTGTGAGTGTTAGACCTTCTGCTAACCCGTAGTGGTCTGATTTGAGTACCAGGGCAATCAACAACGTCGAGTTTATTCTGAAGCGAATCATGACGAAGATTTCGGAGATGACTGGGCTGCATATCCTGGTCGCTCTCGGGGGCCCGATACCCATACACCGCGGGGATATTCAGATTATGGAGTGCGTTCATTGTTGTGTCTGCATTCGCTACATACATACTAACAGCAAGCCCAGCTTTGCCTTCGGCGACAATTTGGCCCCGTCGCCGGTGACTTTCCCCGAATGGGACCCAGAGCATTTCGAGGAGCACTTTCGGGAGAAGATGAAGAGATATCTTGCAACGGCGTACAGTATGTCGTTCAGCTCAGCTTGACGTTCAGTGATTGACTGTGAACAGCGGCTGCAGATCGAGCAGCAGCGTCTCTGCCTGAAGAAGAATGCATTGGGGCCCAGCGAACGACACCGGCAAAAGACGACCTCCCGAGCGACGACCTACCGCCGCCGCCGCTGGACGACAGCGGGCTGCTGAGCATGCCCGAGTTGCCAGGAGCGGCTGGATCTACGTCAACGAGCAGCAGCAGGCCCACCGCTAGTTCGTCCGCCCACCCCAGCGCTGCCTCGTCGTCCACCGCTAGTTCGTCCGCCCGCCCCAGCGCTGCCTCGTCGTCCCGCTCGAAGCCGATCCCCACGAGAGAATCCCAGCCAAAAACAACAAACGACGCACCATCCGCAGGGAAGAAGGCGCCCAAGGCAGCTATCCAGCCGAAGAAAAACACCAAACCGGCGAGACAGAAGACAGCCGCCAAACCAGCTACACAGAAGAGACCAACCGCCAGACAGAAAGCAAAGGCGAGGGTCGCCGAAGACACCTCAGAGTCAGGTGAGGACTCGGACAGGTGGCGGGGTAGTCGATCTCCCAGTCCGGCGCCAGCGCCAGAACCAGTACGCCGCTCGTTGCGCAGAAAAGGCCCAGCGGGATCCGGAGACGAGGATGACGAGGAAGAGGAAGATGGGATAGTGGGAACGCAGAAGAAGAGGAAGCGCGGGGTCGAGCCGGAGAAGGACGGAGCATCTGCGAAGAAACAGAAAGGACCGTCCCAACGCGAGAGCGACGTCGTTGCCGGACCGGCAGCGACTGCCGCGGTACCCTACGAGTTCGCCGCGCAGCCTCTCGAATTCCCCATCGACGCAGGCGATTGGTTGGATGAAGACTTGTGGAAGGAGGTGACGGAGAAGACGATGGGAGAAAAGTTCCGCAGGATGCTGGAGCTTTGGGTGGAGTTGGAGCAGGCCTATAAATGGCAGGCGGGGACGACATTCTTTCCAGCTATTCGGCGGCCAAAGCAAGTCACGGCCTGGATTCAGAATGCTCGAGTCGGAGGCACGGGCGTTACCACCGTTGGGAACGAGTCGCTGTATGGCAGGCAGTGGTGGGCTTGGTGGAATAAGACCCAACCGGGTTGGCGCGAAATAGAGAATGATTGCCCCAAGCGTGAAGAGCGGAATGGACGTCCCTGGGGTGCGATGGTGGCTCCAGGTAAGAACGGCATCCTGAGCGTCCTTGCGAGCCTCTATTGGTGGGGCGGAAGTTTGAGGCGTGTAGGAAGCGCGACACAGTCGTGGATGGATGCTCTTGAGGATGTCACCTGGGTGTTAGAGGGACTGAAGGAGGTAGCTTTGGAAGGCTGGAAGGACACAGTGCATAAGTAGACGGACTCGGTGTAGACGCAGCTGATGGACTTGATTCGAATAACCACACTTTTGCGAAGATCTTTGGAATGGGACTTGTATCTTTTGAATGGGACTTGCGAAGACTTTGAATTGGTAACGATTAGATGATCCAAGTAACGCTGGCGACTTGAATCAAAAATTCTACCGCCGGTAGATTTCAATTTCCGTCGTCTGCCGAGATGGCCGCGCACAAGCCCAGCACCTCAAATTTCTATCCCCGACATCTGCCGAGGCAGCCATTTCCATGCCCCGACATCAGACCGTCCTAGACGTCGGTAAAGATGGGTATGCCAAGAAACCGTGGTGAGATGCAAGGCAGGATGGGGGAGAAGCACGGAGGAAGGCGGGAGGGCGGGAGGGCGGGAAGGGCGGGAAGGCGGGAGGGCGGGCATCAATGATCGACCCAATTGGGTAATGGAGCCTTTGGACTAAACAGAGGACAACAAATCAAATCAGATGTCCCAAATAGGAATGCCATCATCGCATAAAACTATTTATTGGTGGCATCCATCACACCATCACGAGGCTTGCAGGTTAATGGCCCAAAATGGTAATAGCCCAGCCCCCTTTTGGGTGCAAAGCCGGCCAGTGTATTGTAAGCCAAAACATTTTCAAAACGCGCTACATACATGGACCCCGCCAGTGGGGCTAGGACATTTAGAAACTGTGCCAGTCAGTAGATCTGGGTACATTTTGAAAAATATGGTAGCTTGGGCTCCTCCCAAATAAATCGTCGTATTCGTGGATTTTCCGGCAGCGTTTCGGGTCTGCCATTGACGTCCGGGTAAGCAGAAGCGGGTCCTTTAATTGGAAGGTCATCGATGAATACATTGGCGATGTGAGGGATCTCATCCTGAAGGATGAATACCATGCACTTCTGGAATTCGGCCGGTTCCTCGATCCATCGGTGCGCGCAGGAAGGCGCCTTTCTTCGCATAGGCGTCGAACGAAAGAAGGGGATCGTAAGGCTGATTGGGGCGCGGACGGAAATGCGGATAGCATGGGTTATTGTCAGCGTAAGCCACCGGTGGGCGGTCCCACAGCTCGGGCCCTCTGGCTATTGCCGTGAACGATACTGCGGGTTGCCGATGAACAACAGGCGTTGGTGGGCAGTCGAGAGCGGCGTGGTGCGTGGACGTTGCGGTTCCGAACTCGAATTTGACTGTGTTCGTTATCCGTCCAATGTCCGAGGGAGACACAATCAACCCTTGTGGCCATGCGGTATAAACGATAGCCGTCGATGGGGGCTCAGCGGGAATGGGAGGGGCCGGCGCTTCTTCGAACACAAGGCCCAACACGTTGTCCGGGGCGGGTTGTTCGGGCGGTGGTGCCAAAAACTCGTCAGCCACTCGTCGATACTCGTCTTCCATTCGCCGTACTGCTGCAAGCGATTCGATGGCTTCCGGCGAAGGTTCTCCCCATATACTGCTCCGCTCCGTGTCGCTCGAGGTCGTCCGTGCCAGTATTTGAGCGTCATCACGAAATACGTCTCGGTCACCGTCGTCAGGCGAAAACGGGTGTCGAAGAACGTACGCGAACGTTGAAAAACAATTTGGGCGGGATCTTGCTCGCCTACCGAGTGCAGCTGTCCATACTCGTCCAGGAGTTCGCTAACAACGGTCTGCGTTGGAGATTCTACAAAGGCTTTGGTCACAATCTTCCTGCTGTCTTCATGCTTCGTACCTTCGTTACCCACTTCCCCCAGGAGTGAGGCTGTTGAATGGGAAAGCGAACGACGCAGAAGAGTTTGTCCCAACCGTATCCCCTGGGTTGACGCTGGCCTCGAGTCGAGTGACAGATGATGCTGGGTGCAACGGAATTGGGGCCAGAATCGATGGCATCACTTCCTCTCGACTTAACTCCTCCGGTCCGAACTGCATGTTCGCCAGCTCTTGCGCGAGTTCTCGTTCTTCCTCCGGACTTCGCAAAGGTGCTTCCTCGGTCAAGAAGTCCCATCCACGTATTGCTGCTCGGTCGCCAACTGGAGAATATTGATTAACAGCTGGCGGTTCGTTCGTTGTTGCAGGAAGCGTAGGGTCGGACGGTGCGGACTGGCGCTCCGGCGAGGAAGCGGTTGCATTTCCCGTCGTGCAAGGTGAGCGGGTCGGGTGTTGGTGTCGAGTGGAGATTGGTGCTGACGTTCGTGGCGCTCCGCAGTGATACGAGAATTTGCGCTGCCTCTTGGTCGCCGCCGTCCGACATGGACGTCTTCTCGTTGTTGATACGGAGGTGGTGGCGGGGTGACAAGGTATCGGGTAGGATGAACATTGTCGGGGAGGGTAGGGAAGATCGGTGGGCTATCGAGGGCGGCGTAGGCGGGGAACGTATCGCCATGGAGGGCGTGAAGGACAAGAAAGGGTGACGAATAATCCAAGGTGGCGGGGAAGCAAACAAGAGTAAGTGATAATTTTGGTCGAGTTTATTCACCAACTCAGGGTCCAAGCTCTTATAGCTCGCTCGCTGACCATGACGCGCCGCTTCCTGCAGGCTGCGCAACACGCGTTGCGATTCTGGTTCTTCCATCGCCAGCCCTCCTTCATCAAGCATATACTCCGCTCCGCCCTCAAGCGGCAACGTTCCCGTAGGTGCGTCAATACAGCCTTCAGAAGTCGGCGGAGGTTCTCTTTGTCTCTTTTCGTCCAATTGTTTTCCCATACTCATGTCCGCGACTGTTGTTCGATAGTGGAATTCGCTCAATCCATGCAGGTCACTACCAAATGTAGTCGCTCCCGCTTTAGGATTAATTAACGATGGTACGTGACCGCGTTCTGGTTTGATCCGCAGACATCCTTGACGCGTCTTTAGAGAGTTGGCTCTCCTAACCGATAATGCTGAATTTTGATAATGGCCCAAAGAGTCGAATCACCAGTGACCATTTCTACCCTAATCAGCACGCCGTTGGTGCGCGGCCATGCAAAATTCCCGACCATCGCGTTCGGCAGCTTCTTGGCGCTCATCAAGACGACCTTCGGGTTGCGTACCCGAATTAATTCTGAAAGTCTGTTCGCACTTCTTTGGACACTTCCATCAATTCGCGAAGGCTTACTTCCACTTTAGTATCCAGAACGCGATTCATTACATCCGCTCGGTTGACCATCGACGAAATGGCCGACTGGCGATTCGGTACTACACGAGTTTTGATCCCCGCTCTCTGTCCAAGGCACTCTGCTTCAGTTTTATCGCGAACAGCGTCGACGGGATCTCGAGGTATGGGTATATCACGGACTCGTATTGGTGGTGGGGCAGGCATCTCCTCATCTTCTTCTTCTGGATGAAAGCGTGGGGCCCGCGCATCGACCGGTATAACTTCGGGAATGGAAGGCTTCTTCAGCGAACTTCTCGGGGGTGTGGGAGGTCTCAGACTAAGCGGCTTTTGGGGGGACGTGAGCGGGTTAGCTGACTCTTCTGGCTTGTCATGCGGTACAGCATCCTTTACCGTTACTGGCGGCGTTGGGGGCAACGGCGACTTCGGTGGACCTGTTCGTACTTTCTGGCGTATCGGAGATCTTCCAGGCGTTGCGGTTGGTGTAGGACGGGCCGGCGGGTATACCCCCTTGAAAGTGGATCTACGGGCTTTTCGTGTGCTAGGAATAGTCCTGTCGGCTTCGAAAACCTGTGCGTCTTCTTCGCACTGTATCGTTTTTGGGACAGTCAGATAGATCGTCTTATCTCCGTCGCTTCCCAATTCGGCATCTGTTTCCCCCGCGTCCCAGTCGGATGCTTCTTCCTCCGTCTCGTCGAGCTCAGCCCTGGTCTGGTAGAATGTCTCTACCGCTCGACGAGTCCCTGGTAAGGTGTCGATGAATGTTAACATAACATTGGGTCCTGACTGGTTCTTCAAGGCCCGCTCGACCGCTTCCAATATCGACTTGCCTGTGTATCGCCGTACTGGTGCTCCCGATACCCATTGAACACGCCTATTCTCTGGATTTCGCACAAGAATACCTTTCGCAATCAAGTCATTCACTCTATCGCACCGATCTGCACGATGACCCTTTTCGTGACAACCGTAGCATTCCTGCTCTCCAAGCGGGATGTTGTTGGGATACGTTGCCACTGCAGGCGTCGATGAAGAAGCTAATTGTGGCGCTGCTGTTGTTGACGGAGGCGATATTGGTGGAACTAACGATGGGTAACTGGTGCGTCGTGGAAATCCTGGGTGCATTGTTGACGATTGATTTCCTGCAGGGGATTTGACACACTTGCTCGCGTTCCCCGTTTGGTCCAAGGCTAGCACTTTGTAGTACGTGGGTGCGTAGTCTGGGTCGTCGATTTTCATCCCATTCAATTGCTTAATCATTCCAGCTATCTCTTCTTCGTTACCAGCAAATTTCACTTTGGATTTGGTCGTCGGTGTCTTCGTATCGCGTGCCTTTCCCTTGGTTTCCCGCACCTTTCGCGTACTCGAACTACTGCGTTTGTGTCTCCTTGGACGTCGACGCCCGTAGTCCGAATCGCTATCAGACTCCTCCGAATCTGAATCCGAGTCCTCATCGGCGTCGCGTTCCTCAAATCCAAAATCCGTGGCGTCAAGCAGGAGAGCCTCAGCTCTTGTCCTTCGGAAGTGCCATTCGGCCGCCGTGCTGATTTCGTTCATCGAGTATTGCGTTAGGTCTTGTAAGGAACGACCTTGAAGGATACGCGCTTCTAATGCTGTTCGCAGATCCTTCGGAATCCCAAACCAGAAGTAGCCAAGGTAATTCTCTTCTGACAGACGGCCTTGCGTATATGGTCCACCAGCAATGGTGTTATACTTGACGCTGTACCGACGCCATTGTGTCATGCTGTTGAGTGACCTCTTGTTCATTTCTCTCGCAAAACTAACCACATCTACAGGCCGATATTTATGCTGCGTCCGCTCTGCGTCGAACATTCGCAGGATTTCTCGTCGCAGGCCAGTCCAGCGGGGTGTGCGGAAGTACTCCATCGTACAGATTACATTTGTACATTCGTTGAACAGTAATCCAATATGAGTGTACACCTTTCCTTGTCGTTTGTTACGTGATTCTTCGTGAAGAGGTGTTCAATGTGCCGTATGAAACGCTCTACCTCATGATATTTTCCTCGGAAGGTCTTCGGGGCTTCCTTGCTGCCTGGGACCGGCATATCGAGGGAAGTTCGGAGGGGGGCGTGGAAGGAGTGCGGGGGCAGCATTCGGAGAGGATTTGGCTCCGGGGAAGACGGAGGGCTACGCCGCCAGGGCTTACTGTATTCCGGTTCCGAGTCGCTATCCAGATACTCGGGACGATTACTCGGTTCTTCCCGTGCCTTCTCCTTACCTTTCGATTTACGCGAAGGTCTATCATAGGGTTTACTAGTAGTCTTGCTTGTAGATGCTTGCCCTTGCTTCTCGTACTCCTCTTGCTGCTGCTGCGCAGCGAGCATCGCGTCGTAAGAGTCGGTAGGGGCGTCAAAGAAATTCCAATTGGTCATGATGGTTAATAAGTTGACGGAAGAGAAAGTGTATGGGGAATTCGGAGTAAATAGAGTTGATGAAGGGTGTATAGTTGTTGAGGGTCACCAAAGATGTCCCTCGCGGGTGGGCTCTAATGATGTCGACTGGAAAAATGGTTTTCCAACGTACAGCTCCAGAGGCGACTTTGCTCAGGAAACTGCGCATAGTTCAAATCCTTGGTGAAAGGAAGTTTGTCCGTAAAGTGGACGAGTTTGAGTTGGTTTGTGGGGAGGATGAAACTTGTCAAATAACCTCTTGCAGTCCGAAAATAAGTACCTTACGCGCTACGTGGCGAAGCGTACTTACAACAATTCAAGTGAAACGCTGACTTGGGGTCTACCTTCGTAGTAGACGCGGTCACGTTACAGATAAATCGCATCGAACGGACAAGTCTGTCGTTGACTTGGTCTCGGAGGAGGGCGAAGCGTACGTAAACGCCTCAAACAATAGTTTGAGAACGGCATACGCGATGAGGAAGTTCACCAGTACGATGGCGAACTCAATGATCAGTCGGTGTCGAAGGCGTAGATGAGAACAGAAGTAAATAGTATTCAAGCTAAGGCACTACAAGTGCTCTAACTAAAATACCGCAAGCGGGTAACTAGTAGTAAGGTAAGGTATAAGTAAGGTCCAGCCTCCTTTTATAATGCAAAATGCTCCACCATGACATCGTTACTCCACAATGAGGTCGTTACTCCACAATGAGGTCGTTACTCCACAATGATGTCATTGCTCCGATGATGTCATGGCTCCGCAATGACCTCATGTCACGTTATGATCTGTTGTTCGTCACTGCTCTGTGGCTACCCGTGACCTTCCCTATTCGAGTATGTGGTCAATTTTGGAATTGAAAGAACTTACCAAGCGTGTAATTTTTCTTCTTCATGCTAAACAATTTCCGTGCACGACACCGTGATAGCTATGAGGTTGATTTCAATGCTAGAAAGGTTCATTTAGACATGCCTACAAATGTCCCTCCAAGTGTTAGAGCTTCCTTGAAATTATGTTCACACCATACTGTGCAGTCAAGAGGCTTCCAGTTCTGCTTAGGACCCTAAGGCTGTCTTCAGCTATATGTTGTGGCATCTCACATACTCTTTGCTAAATCTGATATGGGATACTAGTAGATGTCCAAATACACTCCTGTGACCACAGGGACCACATATCCTCTGGCCCTAGGCTTCACTTTGCATATTCGGCAAAAGCAGAATTGAGTGAGGTGGGGCCAATATGTAAATATCTACCTGATGAATTGGTCTAATGACCCAAAATCTTTGGTGGTATGGAGGGGGGAGGATCCTCCCTCCTACACTCTTGTATACCCTGATCCATAATCTACTCGTATTCTAGTGAATATTGAGACATACAACTCAACATGAGAATCGGCATATTGAGTTGGAAATTTCAAGATGCGTCTAGGGGAAGGTACACACCTGCTTGGGGATGGACAGGAGATGTCTCCAACCCAGCAATCAACTAGATCTGTGTATCTTTCACTAAGATATAGCATTTTTGGAAAATGATAGTATCTCCTGTATTGACTCCTGAGTACTTCATTTAAAAATATGGGTGAAGCGTCATCTGGTGCAGACTATTCAAATCTACAAATATATGCTCAATGAAGGGTATGGGCTGAGGAGTGACTGAGATATCTCCGTATCATGTGCAGGAACCATCCTCATGTTGACCAAATGGGCAGTAGGTGGAGTTTTTCTGCATCAGAATCATGCAGTTTGATGATTGGTCAGTATGTGGAGGATGCCTTTAGTGGTTAGGGACTTTCTAGTCCCACTATCTATCAAGAGATGGCTTCAATATCTAGCTGTGATGGAAGTGATGGAAGAATAAAGTGTGTGTGATAACTCAATCTAATGTACCATTGGATACAAAGTGAAAAGAGTGTTCCTCCAGTACTTGAATCATCCCAATCCGACCAGTATTCATTGAGATATGAACTACTGATCTGTGTATCAGCGGATCAGAGCAGGTAATTGGCCGATTACAAAATAACCATTGAGTTCGGAGTCTAGGTCAATTGATGAAAGTTGTAGCCCTTATCGAAATCTATAACTTTGGTTTTGTGACATTCTGTGACATTGGTCATGATTTCTGCTGACCATCCGTGAAAATTTCCTTTTGGTAGTATGTCACGGATGTCACATATTGTGACATCTATGACCATGGACACGCCAGGCGGTCGAGTATGGGCTCAAAGTCACTAATTTGTATTCAAACTGCTTACAACCCTTCAAAACTGTAATAGTCCTTCATTCGAATCTAATGATATACTAGTCAGTAAGAAAAACTGTTCACTTTATTCACTCCCTAGGGTGCCACTAACAAGACACGGTGAGAACTCTCATAATTATTCACTCCCTATGGTACCACCGACAAGACACAGTATAGAACTCTCATAATTATTCGCTCCCTATGTGGTCACCGACAAGACACTGTGAGAACTCTCATAATTATTCACTCCCTATGCACCACCGATAACACCACGGTAGTGTTGACTTAGACCTCCTAGACCCTTGTAAACTCAACTTTATTCACTTCCCAATGAAATAATTATTCACTCCTAGGGATGTACCGCAGAAGCCGGTTCTTATCGGTGTTAACCCAGCGGGTTAACACCGATAAGCCACAGTGAACAGTGGGCTACACAGGTGTTTCATCCACAGGTTCACTGGATGTTGGATCAGCTATCTTGTATCGTGTTGAACATCCGGCTAAGATTGATTGTGGGTTAATCAGTGTTGCAACATCATGACAAGAAAGTACTAACGTTTGTGCATATATTTGAAAATATATTCAAAAAAGTAGGATGAACTGGCGGCTTCAAAGTTGATATGGCAATGAAAACGTCGGAGGAAGGGCAAGCAGTGTGGGACAACCATTTCATCTCCACTTTTCCTGTGTCGGTAATGAACACGACCTTCTGTATCGATCATGGTGTTTTGCAGCAATGGTTGAGGATAATGGAAACAACAGGTGCGCGAGCCATCAGGATGTACTTTCTGGCAGTATGTTACATCCATGCCAGACAAAACAGAATACCACCTCCGGTCGGACTCCGAAGACATCACAGTCAATGTGACATCATCAGTAGTCCGACATGGAAATAGTAAAGCGGCTTATTCTCGCAAACACCACAGCATGGAAAGGGTGTGCGACAGTCTGGACCCCAAGCCGACTGGACAGACAAAGACTAGGTCGCAGTGGAACGCCAAAGGTACCAAGTGAAATCGGAGAGGTCGGAGACCGAGGCGTGACCGAGTGTGACCAGAAGTCGGCCGGACATAGGCCAACAACTAGTTGAAGTGAAGGAATAGACATCCGAAGGGTTCTTGAATAACTCCGGAGTCGAGACGAAGGCGAAGGCAGAGGAAGGACGAGAGACAATGTCAGAGGAACCTCAAGGGCATAGACAATGTCAATTTTCAAGCTAAGGTACAGAGACAGTAGCTAGAGGTTTTATACTAGGAATGTAACTGTAAACGGAAGACAAGAAAGTAGCGTAAAGAGAACAAGAGCTATGAAGGAAACAAGGAAGTAATCATAAGTAGAACAAGAGCAAACATAGAAGGACATAGAGAACAAGGACAAGGAACTCCGAAGGAGTTGAAGAAGCTAAGAAGTAAGGACGGATGAACGGATGAACGGATGAACGGATAAGCAGAAGTAAGTAATCTGGAATGGTCTCGGAGTCGCTAGGACGTATGAGACAAACCAAGAGAAGGCAAGTAACTTGAAATAGACTCGGAGTTGTTCGGAGCTCCGAGTCAATGAAGCCAGTAAAGTCACAATAGTGGCTGAACGGATTCTGGGAGATGAAAGCAAGATCGTAAGAACGGTAAGGAATCAAAAGGAACAAGAACATAAGGAACTCGGATTTGACTCGGAGTTGTTAGGAGCTCCGAGGTAACATGACAATGAAGTCACATAAGTATCCAAGGTGAAAACGGGAGTTGGAATGAAGGGTGCAAGAGGATGGCGTAAGTGAAGTGGGTGAATGGAGTGCAACTCGAGTTAGTGTTCCGCAGGTGTTAGGAATGGAACTGGAGTGCGAGGGAGGCCGATAGGAATGTGACATGTGTGACTAGTAAGTCACATCGGTGTCCGAGAGGTGGCCGAAGCAATAGTGAAAGCAATAACAAGATAAAGGGAAACGCTCAGTAATCCTTCATTGCGTTAAAACCCATTGCTTGAAAAGGAGTCGTAGTGGCGAGACCAAGGTTGGCTGGAAGTGTGCTCGGAGTCCGATCGGCGTGACAGAGGTGTGACAGGGTGTTCGAGTAGGTCAAAATAGGACTAGGAATGCGCGCGCGTAACACAGTATTTGGACGGCTCAGAAGTTGCTGCCGGATAAGAGTGCATCATATATTTGCGCACCAAGGCAGCATCGACTGGATCATCAGGTATTTCAGCTGAGATGACTGAGTCAATGTCTGATGGCTCAAGGCAGCCTTTCGGGTACTTGATTAGAATGTGGGCATGAGGTAGGCCGCGCTTTTGGAATTCGATGCAATGGATGCAATAGATTGGTTTCCCGACGTTCGGAAACATTGTTTTTAGTGCTGCAAGCAGCAGAGTCAGTTTCCGTTTGAATACACGGACAACAACAATTGGGATATTGCTGAAGTCCTGTCCCGGACGCAGTTGAGAGGTAATTTCTGGCCAATCTGGATTGCAGGTCATGGTAATGAAAAAAGTGGGGTTTCCGAAGGCAGCTGCTATTGCCAGAGCATCAGAGACTTGTTCGGATGCCCAGCGCCATGATCCCAGGAATGATGATGGTAGGTAGATGTTTTCCGAGGACTCAACTGTCTCTGCAGAACCCATCAGCACTGCATCATTGTGGCGGATGCGTTGCTGATTTGTACGAATATATGCCAGGCATGATGACTCCAGATCACAACTGAACATATCAACCATGTATTCGTTGGTGAGTCGACCAAAGATCTGGAAGCGGGGTTCATGAAGGAGGCGAGCACGGTAGTGCCACATCTGTGTTGTTGGAATGTCTGTGTCGGGATTTGGTTCTTGGGCCGTCGCAGTTGGGTGATTGTCGGTTATTCCCCAACCCAGTGTCCCGTGAGGAAATAGCAAGGGATAAGCCAAGGGCTCCCAGAAACGGCTGACCGTCGAGACAGACTGGTTCTCGCCATTTGAAGTGACAACTATGAGCCTGCGAGCCTTGACTTCGGCTTGAATTGTGTTGGAGTATGACATGATTGCAGCAATTTCAGTGGTGCCCTGGTCCTCGAGAATTAGTGAGGCATTATCGATCCTGGTGATGCGAAGTTGACCAAGTGATTTTAGCGTTGAGGCAAACGAATTAAGTCGCAGAAGTGAGTCTCGGAGAGCAGTAATCCACGGCTGGGGAACATTGTTGAACCATTGGGATGATTCGTGTGGGGCCTTGGTTGTCTGATAGCCGTCATATAAGAGCCAACGCACTGCAGAGTTCTCGTGGCTGGGACGGACTCTGTGGTACACCCGTCCACTGATTGCAACAAATCCAGGGGGTCCTCGAGGCCTCGCCGGGAACGGATGGGTGGTCTCGAGTGAAGCAAAGGAAAGAGTGAGATTGAGCTGTTGTGATAGTTTGGATATTGTGGGCTCATTTAGGAAGATGTCGTATTCAGGTGGTAGCGGGGGAAGACTCTTGACATCGTGGAAATGGTTGCCATTCGGCCCGCAGCAGAAGCCTGCTCTTTCCCCAGTAAGGAGGATGAGGCCGCATGTGGGACATTTATGTTGTACACCACCACGGATGGCCCCCCAAGTCAAGGTGGGATCAACGATTCCTTCAATCTCCCACAGTCAACTCATCTGCAAAAAAGACTCAGTATTCAGTCACAGATGGCGAGAGCAAACATGTCACATGAAGCGGAAAGAGAGTGGGAAGGAGTTCAAACAGGTCTGCAGACGGAGATTAAATAGATACACAATGTACAGCATTATACAGCTATTTACAAATAGAGATACACAAATATACATCTAAAAATACAGCAAGGATTTTTTGGGGAGGCTACGTCGGACAGCCGGGAACTATATGCAGCTGTCGCAAGTCAGCCAGTGCAACAAAATTATAACTGTAATGGGTTACTTTCAAACGGAGTTGCGGTCGGTGGCACGGGAATGATTTTCGTACAGGGATGGCGGATGATGGGCGGAAGGTGGTTGTTGAATGTTTACATTGACTGTGAATATTTGGAGTTGCACCTATGGTTATGCGTCAAGCTGAAAGTATGAAATAGATTGTACACGCACCGGTTGGGCCGCATTCTGATCCGCGGCTGTGTTTGCATCCTGGTTATCGCTGGTGCCAAGGCACACGAAGAGCCACCGCATGCCGAAGTCAAAGAGGGGATACAGTTCTGAGCTTCAGATTGGCACAACATTGACAGCTGTTCGCAACACGTACCGCAAAAGATCGACATTCGAGGGGCGTAGTAGGGAATGTGGGACAAATAGCCGAGACAGAGAGCGGGAATTAAATAGCTGTGGAAGGAACAGAAAATAGCACGGAGATATGCAGGCATCAGAGCGACGCAAGAGATCTGTGAAGTATTCAGCCCATAGAGCGCAGTTCAAAAAGCTTAAACCCTACATTACTTGGGTGAGTAGCCGAGTTACGACACTGTCGCGCGTCAGGTGAGGAGCATCAAGTCCCGGTGGCCAAGTTGATACTGGAATGTCGTGGAACGGCGATACAAAAGCGTCCCTGGCTTGGAGATATGCTGTTTCAAGCCCGGCGTCATACAATAACAGCCCGTAGATTCCGCGGGGTCGGATACGATACGAAAGATTGACCAATTTAAATGGTCTATAGTCGCCGTTGCGGATGTAGAGATCTTGAAAGCGACAGAGGATCCATGCGAGATCAAGCAGATGGTTTCCGGGATCGCTCGGAGCTGCGAATGCTACGGCATATACCGCATTTGGGGAACGGAAGGGTATAATATCCGCGGATTTCAGCCACACAAAGAGCACTGGGGTCGTCTTGACGTCACGCACGGCTTGAGCGGTCGGGGTCATGACGTAGATGGAGCTGAGCGGCTGTACGCCGGCGATGCCGGCGATGTCGTCAGAGAGATTGAGGGAGGAAAAGGAGAGAGACTCACCGCGAGGATATGTGGAAGTGCACGCATTCCAGGTTCAATCCCTACTTCCCATGTATTGTTGACCACATTCAAGATTGCGCGACGCTCGATGTCGCCAGCGTATTTCGTCATAGGATCTTCTGGAGCGATGCCGAGACGCCGTTGTTCTGATTAATTTCAGGTGGAGCAAAAGGGAACACAAATATACCGACGTCGTCGGGCCAGAGGTCGGAAGAACAGAGCATGTTTGTCGGCGAGAGGAGAGGTCATAGTATTGTTTGTGTCCAGGAGCGAGCATACAGTGTCCGTCTTATACGCTGGTGTGTGTCGAGCAGAACCGCATAGCTGTGGATCCAGCAGCAGAGGATGTGTGAGAATGATGAGGGAAAAGCGCCAACCTTGGTTGACGTGTGCAAGCGTCGGCGGCAGTGGAAGTGTGGCAATTGGCTTCCAATTTTCTGGACCTCAGAGACGCTTCAGCCCTTTTGCAGTGAGTGGAGATCTCGGGGAATTTAGAGCTGTTGAGCAAGTTATGATGTATCGCCAACGGGCTCACCTTGGATGTGCGAGAATGATGAGGGAAAAGCGCAAACCTTGGTTGGCATGTGCAAGCGTCGGCGGCGGTGGAAGTGTGGCGATTCGGTTCCACTTACCTCAGAGATGCTGCAGCGCTGCAGCCCTTTTGCGGTGAGTGGAGATCTCGGGGAATTTAGAGCTGTTGAGCAAGTTATGATGTATCGCCAACGGGCTCACCTTGTTGGAGGTGCTCCAACACCAGAAAAAAAAAACTGTTGATTCGCGCATGACGCCACGTCGCCGACTACAAACAGCAAAGAGTGTGCTTGCAGGACAACATAACAGAAGGGTGAACTGTGCAGTTGTATATCGAAGAATTTAGAGAGGGAAATGTATAGCAACTTGACGGGAACAACATCGTACAGATATGTACAGTATTCGATACAACTATAGACAGCTAGAAATACAATGAGAAGCTTTTGTGCGGATGTCATTCATTGGAATGGACGCGCATGGTTTGGTTTACGCATATGGATCCTGAAGGGGAGGCATCTTGGGAAGGCTCTGAGAAGACAAATTGTGGTGAACAATGGGATACATATCTCATCGTCCGAGTCGACGATTAGCACCGGCTTAGTAAGGGATTCCATGGAGATGTGACTGGCAAGGCGAGAGAAGCGAGGGAAGCGATTGGCGAGACTGTTATGAGGTGGGGTGGATCCTGGGTTGAAGTTGACATTGAAATTAAACGCCGAAAGATGGATTCTGGAGACTGGGAGTGAGGGGGAGAGGGGGACGGCAAGGACAGAGAGGTCAAGGCACGTACGGAGTAGAAGGCGAAGCGAGTGTGTTGCGAGGGTAATATACACCGGGCTGAAATCAAGAGCTTAGCAGCGTCATGGGAGAGTGGAGCACATATACCGCAGTCATGTTCTCATCGGGAGACATAACGGTGTCCGAGTTGTCGTCGTCTGCCTTGACGCATTCGGCAACCCATTTGAGTGCGAGATGGATAACTGGAAAAAGAACTGCAGGAATGATCAGTAAGGCCTGCACTATCAGCGGAGGGAACATACAGCAAAACATGTGGCGGCTACTGGATGTAAGAGTGGTGGTGGTTTGGAAAGAGTGTGGGCGGGCGGAGAATGGGTGCATGGAAAGAGCGATGGGAGATAATATATATACACGGTCTTTATGACGCAAGTGTTGAGGCTGTTCAAAGTGATGCCAGTTTTCTGGGTGGAGTCGGCGTCGTCGGAGAATATACGGATCCCAAAAAAAGACTCACCTAACTTGGAACAGCAGCCGAGTGACAGGCGTATCCGTGTTCAACTGGGTCTCAATACCCACCGGCCACATCGAAACCGGGACGCGATACATGGGAGATTCATATGCGGGTAAAGTCGATGCAGACATGGATGTAGATTGAGAAGATATATATGAGGACACGCCATCCATCCGATTCCATCAGTAGAAGCGTCAGGTCGTTGTTCATGGGTAGGAATCAATCGCGACGGCAAGGAAGAAACTGATTTATTGTGGTGAAGTAGGCGCGGGACTGAATGGGCACGCTGAGGAATGTGCAGGGTGAAGAGCTGAGGAACGTCCCAACAGCTTTGCGAGTTTGTTGCTGACCGCCGATATTGGACAACTGGATACCTGCAGGAGGGAGTTCCAGGGGTGATTCTCCAACCCGCAGCTGTCCGGTCATCCAATATTGAATGTCAATAACACACCCAGCCAAAAATGCAAGCGGTGCCACTCGGTATGAATAATGTGAACGGCAGATGATTCCGGTGGAACAGCGAGGAGGAAGGGAAGGTGTATGGTTGAAACTGGTGTACTTTATTATTTTGGCACACATTGTCTTTGTTTTGCGTATTTTGGCACAACCTCGACATTTTGTGGTGTCTTTTAACGCAGTCTCAACCTTCACCCGAAATAAATGCACAGGCTTAGATCTTGGGCAAAAAGAGACCACTTTCCGCTCTATCTATAGGCACAGCGTACAAAAAGCTACAATAAAAATCACAACTCCAACTTCGTAGGCCCAGGGGAAAAGCACAACTATCCAAACCCGAAAAGGATAACCACTTGATACTGTAAGAAAAAGCAGCACTACCTTTCCATCAGGTTTAGTCACATCCGGTGATGATCATCAACGGATCAGGCGGATCATGATGCTATTTCCGAGTCGCAATCTAAGTTGACTGGCTGGTAGTTCCACTGGCAGCAAGAGCTTTACCTTTCCACTCAGGTTTGCCCACTCTGACTTCAGACTAACTGCCGAGCGGTGTACCGATGGACCACGGAATCTAAGTATACTTCCCTCTGTTTCTTCAGTTGGATGCTGTGTGGGTGTATGGGCTCCCAGAGCTGTGTATGCAGAGCACGTCAGACGCAAAGGAGGGGGTAATCATTTGGCGAGTGCTTCCGCACCAACAGCAGATCAGCGTGGCAATCACTCGGATTGGTGATCTGTGACTGGTCCTGGTTGTGTGTTTTTTAGGTCAAATAAGGTTGTGCTTTTTTTCTTCTTTCTGCACAAATGAGGTTGTGTTTTTATGCGCTCCGTGAAGCTGTGTCAATCATCCTCCCTGTCCATGTTGTGCTCTTTCCGAAAACCAGGTGGTGTTCTTCTCTACTCCCCTCTGGTGGCTTGTGTGTGTCTATCTTGCTAAATCTTCTGGAGCTGTGTTAAAATACTGCGTCCTGGCAGCCTGTGTCAAAATGGATGAGGGTGTGTACTTTTATTGGCATTTACAGCGAGTCTCCCAAAATAATAATGTTCACCAGTTTCAACCATAAAGGTGGCATGCAATTATGAGAAAGGCACACCTGCGGGGTCGGGCTCTATGCCTGGGCCAAGGTTTCCAGCGCTGGTCGTGTGAGAGTCAAGAGCCGGCCTCATGCCGTACATGCCGTGACACGGAAGCAAAAGTGTGGGAAAAAAAAAACCCCACTCAAACACTGCCGAATCAAATAAGCATTCGACATCGTTTGAGTGGTAGTTTTTATTCCTGAACACTGTACCCTTTAATGTTGCCGCGACTCCCGACTTCGAGGCTCCAAGTCGACTCGAGGAAGTCGACTTGAGGCGAGTCAAGTCGAGTCGCACGCGTGACTTGATCCGACTTCGGAGTCGAGCCAAGTCGACTTGCCTCGACTTGGAGTGACTCGAAGTCGGTCTCAATTGTGAATTTGTTGCAGGGTGCCGTGCAGCTCACTCAGCATACTCTGGGATGGTCATAGCATGTAATAACACTCATAATATGGTAGGCGGGAAGACCGAGGTTCGATTTCGATATCAGCTGTCAGACTTCGGTTGGGTTTTTATCAGGTACTGTGCTGGTGGGCGCGATAGTGCTATATACTTTCGAATACGACCTACCAGTGGACTATTTGTGTAGCACAGGGTAGCTACCGTAGTCCGGTTGGGAACCATATCAGTAAACATGATCAAAAGACAGTGTTCATTTGCGGCAGATAGCAATATTCACACATTTGGCATTGTTGATCCTCGTTAACAATAGGTCCCACTATGCCTTGGGCAGGAAACCAAAAGTAACAGGGCATTTTCTGAGTTTTGGGTCCGTGACGATGTTAAACATGGTATTTGAAGAATATCTCCGCCTCAAGGGCTTCTTTCTTACCAAAATCTTGGATTTAGGATTTAGTCGCTGGAACAAATGTCTCCTGGGAGTTTCGGTACAGTACGCCCCCGCAGCGCGCCCACAATTCATCGATCAACTTTCAACAGATATGATCAAATGTCATTTGATTCTCATTGGCGGCTGTGCTAATGACACTTTTTTGACCTGATCCCGCACATTTAGTGCTCCCCTGCTCTTTCCTCTGCTCTGAACCCCCACTATCTCGTGTCAGAAGTTGTGGACGGATACTCTGAATCCATGTGTGGTCATTTTTAGCTGCCAGGTGCCCTGTGGCAGAATCAAGGACTTGTTCTTTACCTCATTTTGAAGGCTGAATCACATATCTTCGTATAAGCTCCATAGACACCTATGCAAATCGCCGAGCTGGTATTATTTAGAATTTATCCCAAACTTTCATCCTCCAGTTCGGCAAGTCTCAATTTGCATTCTCCAAGTTATTGAGTCCTAGACAGTATGGGCATCGTAAATACCATATATCTGCTGACAGAAAGTTCTTTACCTCATTTTGAAGGCTGAATCACATATCTTCGTATAAGCTCCATAGACACCTATGCAAATCGCTGAGCTGGTATTATTTAGAATTTATCCCAAACTTTCATCCTCCAGTTCGGCAAGTCTCAATTTGCATTCTCCAAGTTATTGAGTCCTAGACAGTATGGGCATCGTAAATACCATATATCTGCTGACAGAAAGTTTCTTTCACTCTGATTTTTCAATATGAGCCAAGGCGCTAGGAAGTGAAGCTACCTACAAATTTATAGCTCTTCGGAAGATGCACATCCGGCACAATTCAGGCTCGAAGGATTTTGATCGGCCATCAAATGTCACAGGGTCTGTCATTACACAGCCTTCAATGACACGACTCTTGGCAGGGAACCGCCATTGTGAATGCTCCCTTGCTTGCTCCTCACCCCTCCTCCCTCAAATTCTTGGATAGTCAATTGCCCAAGGCCACTCCCCATCCACCAGTAGGCACTATTCATCCATGGGTGGGCTCTAGAACGTGCGCAGCCTCGTTCTTTGGCTGATTCTGTGATGCTTTCCAGATCGTCTCTCATACCACTTCAAAACTTGCCCAAATGCTTCCAAGCATGGAACAGAGTCCATGTCCCAGCCACCTTCAAGGCCTCCCTCTCCTCATCAAATTTGGTGATACTCCTATTTATATGCCGGAGGACAAAGATCAATAGCTCAATTCTCAACTTGGGATGTATTTGTGTTGTAATTGACCATTTTGACAATGTTCTGCTATCACCTAGGATAAATACAAAAAGTTCTCGACTTCGAGTCGACTTGAGTCGACTTTACGCGACTTCGAGTGACTCAAGCGTTGTAAGTCGAGTCGAGTCCCGTTTGAAGTCGACTCGCCGAGTCGTGACTCGACTTTTGGAGTCGCGGCAACATTAGTACCCTTCAGTTTTGAAAAAAATCAGGAAGGTAGATGAGCCATATATAAGGCCACTCCGTGCTTTTTGGAGCTCTAGCTTACCTCCTTGTTCCCCAATAATTCCGTCAAGTTGGGTCAATAAATTCCAATATACTCGATGTTAGGAGGAATTGAGGCTTAGCTTTTTTAGAGACTCATAGCTGCTGCCAGTGTCTTGTTAACTGTTGGGGATCCGCAATCGTATGTGGTCGTTGTGAGCAAGAATAATTAATGTGACCGGACATGGCGCGCGCAAGTTAGAAGAGGTGAGCATTTCGAAATATCAGGAATAGAGAGTGTACAATTTGCTAGTTCGTGTATGTGTAGTTGTGTACTTTGGAAAGTTTACGCCATTGTGCGCGCCTTCTTCTTGCGCTTCCCTTTACCCAACACCTCCTCATCCTCAATTTCCTCATTGTCCTCCTCGGCCTGAGAGTCTTCCGGAGGGGGAGAAGGGCGTGCACCTCGCTTGCTGCTGAGAATGTTAGTAGCTGAACCTGAGGGTGGTTCGAGAATCGTGCTTACCGCTTTGCAGTGGGAGTTCCATGCGTGTTGACAGGTCCGGCAGATCTTAATCATGGTAAGCGAAGCAGAAGGGCACATCAAATACACATGGCAGGGTGTTCTTAGAAGTGCTTGCAAGAGGCTGAGTCGGTGTCGGCGCCGCGGACATCACTGCATACTTGCGGCGCGGAGTAACGGGTGCAGTCGCCGTGGCTTGTGCAATGGTGTGAGGGCTCAGATTGAGCGCAATATGCTCAATAGTAATTTGCACGATGCCCTCTGACGAACGCCCAGCGAAAAACCCGACAAATTGGGTGCAGCTGAGCGGCTGGGGAACGGGAGTGTTCGTCCACCGGTTGGTAGCGGGATAGAGCAGGCTAGACACTGGTAAGCAACTCATACAACGATCATCAACGACTCACAGTAGATTGAATTGCTTCATTCCGCCTCCGACATACTCCGCCATCGCAAGTGTGAACGACGTGGTACCTGCCGGAACAGGGCTAGACTGAGAAGCTTGAGGGACATGACCGACACCGAAGATGAACGTAGCAAAATCGGGGATGTTATCCTGGGATCAATAAGCACATGAAAGAGAGCAGCGATGGAAAAACCTGATATGTCTCGGATCGAATATCGCCTGGGACGGCGTAAAACGCGATGCTGTCCAAATCGATAATCGCAGCCTGCCCGACCGGAGCAGAAACTTTTGCAACGGCAAAGGCAAGTGTATCGTCGGGAAGGGGGTTGTCCGAGGGGCTGCAGTAGACACGGATCTTAGCCGGAATATCGTCGCCTGTTGCCGTCTTGATGCTGGTAGTATAGTGGCAGTGGAATATGGTGCGGCCATTCGAGCTGTTGTAAGTGGAAAGGCGGGAACCCCCAGCGAGGGGGAAGAATCCGTAGGCAATGCAGGACGACATGATTGTGGAGATGAGCAAAGTGCAGGGAGGATTTTATATGGGCTGGGCCGGGGAGGCCGGAGACGCATCGCACTGTGGAGCCCGACAATGGAGCTCAACAGCAAAACAGCTTCTCCGGGGTTCTTCAAGGCTACAGCTTTGAGCGGCTAATTTTGAACGTTACGGACGGGATCGTGGGTGTCCAGAAGCAAGCGGCGTTGATGGGAACTTTTGGCCCGAAAACAGATAAGACCCCGAGGATCTTCACTTGGATTGTGAACGGAAACTGGAACAACATCATCGTTTGATTGATTAAAGCACTAAGGACAAAAATATTCAGCGCTTACCGGCTACTTGAGAATTTGCCTGCTGTTGGAATTTGTCCTTTTACGTATGGTTCTGGTGTGGTGCGGCCGGAAGGTCTAGCCAAACATCAGACCAAACTGATACGTGAGTACTCGATTATAGATGAAGTAATGGTTTTCATCCATTTCATTCATTTATTTCACTTTACTGACCAGGAATATGCAGGTAATTGAAGAAGCGGGGCACATCTGCCATTTCCTGCCCAAATTCCACCCTGAGCTCAATCTCATCGAATATTATTGGGGCTGGGTAAAGCGCTATTTCCGTGAGCGGACGAATGGAAACGCCAAATTTGCTCGGAAGCTGCTCGATGAAGCTCTAGATGCGTGTCCGCTGCCAACTATTCGCAGGTTCTTCCGGCGCGCGCGACGTTACCTCAGTGTTTACGCCCTTGGAGCAACTGGTGTTGCCGCTGAATACGCCGTGAAGAAGTACAAATCCCATCGTTCAGTGTCTCAGGCTGATCTTGATGCTGCTGGAGAGGAGCGAGAGGCAAAGGCCGCGGCCCTACGTCGTGTTTAAAATCGTTGACTGGGGCCAGATTTGGTGGGTTGATTATGTAATCCATCAAAATCTACATACAGTGGAATTTGAACGTTTTACGGCCACTTTTAGTTTAAATTTTGAATTTGAGCTCGAAATACCCCAAATTGCGACGTGACATGAAGTGCTATCGACGGAATACCATCAAACCCGTGGGACACTCATGCGGAGCTTTATAATTCCGAGGATGTCGAGATGCTTATCGACATGAGCAAGGAAGAGTTGGACAAGTTGGCCGCGGAAGACGAGGAGGTGGACGACTGGAAGGGGAAGGACTTGCAGTTCGGCGACATGCACCTAGACTCTGGCTCTGACAAAGACACTGACTCTGAACCCGAAACCGAAAATTAAAAGGGACCAAATAACGTTGATTGAGAACGGAGTCGAATAGGACTACTGACTACCAACGGACTATATCCAGGAAGAGTCATCGTCGCTCCAAACGACTTCAAAATAATCACTGTCATGGTATACGAACAATTTAACGGAATCGGGAGATGAAAGAGTGTCGGGCTCGGTGGGAGCAGTAGCCTGGGAATAGCTGTTACGAGTTGCCGGGACGGGTGAATGGGCCGGGATAGGCAAATGATGAGCCTAGGTGCGACGACGAGGAGCAGAAGGGGCGACCTTGGTGGATCCATCGATGATGCGGATGTACTGATCGAGGGACCTGGGACGGAAAGTCAGATCAGCGCTATTCGGTGGGACCGAATATACGCACGGGAGACGATCCTGGTACGCAATGTTGCGCGCTTGAAGGGTCTCATACACGTGGATGAGATTGGTCTCGAGACGACGGTAGTTCGCCATGCCGTGCGCTGTGAGGGCTATAGATAGCCGGGCCACGCCGCACAAGCCTTAGGATGCCGGACCAAGAGGACCAGCCGACAACACGAACCTTTAACCAACACCGCTGGATTATTAGGCACCTCAAGACAATGGAGCGACCCGAATAAGCACGACCGCTGGATTAATACACGCTCTTGGATGAACAAAGGAACCCAAAAAGCACCACCGCGATTAATATATGCCGCGCCGTCCTCTAATACAGCAACCCTGTCGACACTCCCTCTTGCTATCGCAATGTTTGCCCGGATATGCTCCCGTACCACCTACGCAGCCCCTCGACCCCACCGTAACCTCGCACGGTTACTATGAATGTCGCTGACATGAACAAGCCAGCCGCTGGATTACCGCACGCGCAGGGAAACCTCGCCGTCGTTCAGGAATGACACACCACCTATAACCCTTGCTCCGCTGGAAGAGGAACGACTCAGACAGACAAGCGAAAGGGGAGCGAGACATACAACGCGATAAGTGCAGACGTTGAGTGGAAACAGGTGCAGAAGAGTCCGGCCAGCTGGGCATGGAAACGGTCCGACGGGTAACCAAACGGCGGATTGAGCCATCGAAGGAGTGAGACGGGGGCCTATCAGGGTCAGCAATGCGAGGTGGAGGTCAAGAAATCAACGTACAGACGCGGGATAATCTCGCGGGACTGGAAACAATACAGCGGTGTTCGTAGGAATCCAGCGACGAACAGCCAGCTCGATGCAAGGTCCAGAGGAGAGTCGCGGTGCCAGGGAAATGTCGCGGCACCGGGAAACAATAGCGCGGAGGACGAGAAACCTAATGCGAAGCTCGAGGAAATGTAGCGGCGTCCAGGAAAACCCAGCGGAAGGCGGATGAGTCGAGCGAAGGTCCAGGAAATACAGCGGCATCCGGGGATCAAAGCGACTCGGTCGATACTTCGACTCAGTCCCCACGAAACCATTCGACAGCCGTGCGACCAAGACTTACGAAGCAAAACATGAAACACTTACCAACCCAGGTCTTACAAACCATTAGCAATCCGCTTGGCAAGGGTCTAGAGCGTACTCACGACTTGACGTCCCAGGCCAAATGCGTGGGAATTGTGGAACTAAGTGTTCACACCCACAAACTATATCTACCACAACTGTAAACACAAGTAAACAGTTCACTGCGCCCCAATATACAGTGCAAATTTCAAGACACAGACACTGAGGACACCGGTATCGGGACCGCCCAATTAAAAGGGAACCACTATCCACCACTCCACCACTTTTCGGACGCTATAAGGCTCGGCGTCGGTCGGCTCGCTATAGTAAAACCTCGACGGACAAGAGCGTAGCCAGTTAGCTCAATGAGGGCGGCCACCATTCGGAACCGCTGATGTGTGTGCTTGGCGAACTAACTACAAAACTAAACCTGTGACCGAATAACACTAAACCCAAAACCTCTATACTCTGAATAAGACTTGGAATAGTCAAACTCGTTGTGAGTCGGTGTAAGGGAGTGGAACCGAATAACACAAATCCAATCCAATAGCTAATAGACACTAGCGAGTTCAGAACCCTGGGTACAGGGCCTTTGGTGGGGGTGCAGGGTAGGTAATTCGAGAGTTTGTAACGCACACGTAAGACGTACTATCGACGAGCCTTGATGGGGCGGCCAAATACGATGTCCTAGTTCTTAATCGGTATTCTTCCTAGTCTTCGGTCTTCTGTCTTCCTTAATCGGTTTGATCCTTATTCACTAATCGCTAATCACTAATCACTAATCCTTGACAAACACTCTGATATCTTGATGTCCAAATAACTCTTGGCTCAATTCACACAGTTCAAATCCGATTTAAAGTTGTAGCCTTTGCAGTCTTGTAGCTTAGCTAAACCCCAGATCGCGGCCTCAATAGGTGGGCGATTCCGTGGCTACAGTGTCCCAAATCCCTACTTATATACCCTTGGCTGTGTCATACTCATGTAGTAAAATATCATGATGGATCGCCGATATCAAGCCCTCGAGTCATAATCGTACGCAGATCCCTGATCCGAATAGTGATTGGTCGTTATTCGGTATGATGCCCCCCAATCGTCCATGTAGCGGTTTTGCCCTAAGGTCCGGTGGATAGTCCTCGTTCGTAGCTCTCCGTGCATATGTGGTTTTTCCCGAACGACCCAGTAGTTCCGACGTTATGGCCCATGCGAGTTTTCCGGATAAGGTCATCAGGCTTACTCTGTCGGCTCTCGGGTCTTGTAATCTTCGGCATCCAACGGCTTGTCGCTCTTCAGCTCTGATTCGGGTTTCGTTGGTCCGATAGGTTCTGGCCCGTGCTTCTCCGCCATCTTATCACAAGTCCGATTATCAAACTGTTATTCCGAGACTGCCAGGTCTTATTCGGTGTTTATCCCTTTGAGTGTTTTGCACCGGATTGGATAGGTCCAGGCTTGTGGGCTCTGCTGGTATGTTTTTACAGAGACCTTGGAATGCGCTGCGGGTTGTCAACCCCATTGCAGACCTTGTTCACTGTTGCAGATATCTCCCAACTAGCTATTCGGGCTCATACTAGTTCTCTGATGTGCGCACCGAATAAGTGCAAAAAGAGTGACTTTCCACGCCTGTTCCAGAGAGCGGCTTATCATCTCCCCCATTTTCAAATTCCGACTGTCCCCAGTCGCTGACAGTGCTTATTCAGTGTTTGACTCCTCGACTTGGACTTGACACGAACCCCATCAACCGTTGGGCATCAAACATACGTTGCCGTATATGATAAAATCCCGATTAGGTATTTACCCGTTTTGGGTTGTATGGGTCCTGTGCACAGCCCACTTCCTTTTTCAGCCATGAATTGATTTTTCCCGTTTCTTTGCCTTGAGTTTTTCCGTTGTTTGCTTGAAATTACAGCACTTCGGAGGCCTTCATTTTGCAGTCCTAATGGTCCCTTATTCGGTCGACATTATTTCTGGGCATTTCTTATTCGGACTTGCTAGGCGTTCAGGGTCTTCTCCCACGGTTCCACTAAGCTTCGTATTTGAATTGGCGAAGATTTCCAGAGCCTTGGTCCAGATCTCTGCAGCTCCTGACTCGGGCCTTGCAAAATATTTGTCCGCCGCTCCATTTCCGCGTCAAGTCCCTCTTAATAGGGTCGTATTCCGTGATCCCTCCATTCTTTCTTTCTTTTCCCCACCATGTCCCTCACATCCAATTCTGCCCCGACCGTCGAGCTCTCCGACTCCCCGTATTGGCGCTACTTCAACAACCCGGATATCCAGCCGCTCTTGGACCTCTTTCGCGACCGCCGCAACCTCTCCGCTAAATTGTTCGCCGCCATGCATCCCGAGGCCGAAGTCGTTTCCACTGTTAACCAGGCCCTCCCCGTCATCGTACGTCCTTCGTTTCTCATTTCTTGCTTGTTCTGACTCCCCGCAGTGCATGCTCATGCACCTCACCGGCCGTTTGTCGCTTCCCGAAACCCCTAACTGGCTTGCCGTCATGTTTCTCGAGCTCAACGTCTTGATCAACGATGTCCCCTCGACGAACCAGGAGATGGACGACGACTGGGACTTTTTCACCGTTGACCTGTGGCATGGGGTACGTTATTCTGTTTTCGTCTTTATTCGGTCTTGCTAATCGTTCTTGAAGGAAGCGATCGACGATCTTGGCTTTCTTCCGAAAAATTTCAAGGTTCCCCCGCAGCCCAAATGGTTGGAAGTCCCAGTGCCCGGTCGCACTCTTCGCTGCACCGCCAAAATTGTATCTCACCCCTCCGACCCCGACTTGTCCGACGATGAAGACGACGACGAGGACCTTGTAATCGTTCCACCGAAGTACGTCCTTTGTTTTTATTCTTTTATTTTGTTTTCTGTTCTTGGGTTAATTAATTTCTCTTAGACCCCAGCCGAAGCGCAAGCACCAGCAGGAATCTGAGGTGGAGTCCGAAGCAGATGAAGAACCCGCCGACTCGCGTCGCCGTCCTCAAAAACGCCGTAACAAGGAACCAGCCGCTGAGCGAGTTATTCAGTCTTCTTCTGATCTTCGGTCTAACCACCCCCCTAATTATAGGATCGTCAAACAAGAGCCCGCGACTAAGGATAAGTCGAAGGGGAAGGCCAAGGCTGTTCCGGTACGTATTCCCCTCTTGTTCGTTTTTCAGTCTTCTTCTTGCTAAATTGTTGTTTGGTAGAAGACTACGCCTTCCAAACGCAAGCCCCGCGGCCCATCTAGCGTCGCCATCATCGAGGACTCTGACGAAGAAGCGGAAGCTCCCAAGCCGTCGACCAGCAAGAGACCTCCCAAAGCCAAGGTACTGCCCATCTTCTTTATTCGGTTTTGATCGTTCTGATTTGTTTTTCTTCCAGGTCGAGACTTTGCCGTCCAAGGAAAAAGCTTCGTCAACCAAGGGCAAGGCGCCGTTGACCAAAAGCGAGTCAGATGACGACGAGGACGAGTTCTCCGTGCGTACACCTTAATCTGTTTTTGTCGCAGCTCACCATCCTCAGCTCCCCGACGGTCTTGATCCCGAGGTCTATAGCAAAGTCGTTGAGCAAGTCGCCGCCGGTATGCTCCAGATCCGTGAGACTTCGCACAAGAGTACGTCTGCTCTGTTCGGGCTTCGATCTTGTCCTAACTGCAAAGCAGCCACCTTCTCGGTCGACCATCCGGAGGACGGAACGTTCCACTTTGGTGGTATCCGAATCTCCAACCCCAAAACCATGCGCAAGACCGCTCTTCTTTCCACCCACAAGTACCGCGGTCGCGTCATCCCGGACGCTGGTCCCGACGAGTTCCCCCGATACGAACCTCTCACCGCGAACGAGTTGCAGAACGCCACCGTCGACGAGAACGATGTGGTGCGTCTCTTCTTTTGTTCAATCTTCTTCCTTGTTCTCAGTCATCCTTCACTTAGCCTAACTGGCCCTGTTCCGAATGTAGCACCCGTGGTCGTCCCTGCGTCCGTCTTGGATATGGTCTTCAGTGCATTGCCTGCAACTCCGGCCGCGACAAGGGCAAGTTTTGCGACCATACTTTCACCGGCACGCACATCGACAAGATCATGTCGAACCTTCGCCCTTTGACCTTCTCGACCGAACAAGGTATTCGGTTTTCTTCCAAGTCATCTTTATTCTGACTTCTCCTTAGTCGGTCACGATGCCCTTGTCAACTTGCAGGACGCTGTCGCCCAGATGAGCTCCATCTCCCTTGCCTATCGCGTTTCCGCTCGCAAAACCATGGACTGTCTCGCCGAATTCTACTTCTTCGTGACGGAGGTTCTTAAAGTTCACGGCAATGAAGGTTTGGCCCGTCGTTTTACTTGGGACGATGGTACCGAAGTCGACTTGCTCGATCATATCAATGAGTGGTTCAAAACACACGAGGGGTTCGTCCAAGGCTACCCGACTTCGCTGAAGACCCTCCTCGATGCATGGAAGAAGGCCAAAACCGACGAGGGCAAGGACGCGGAGGAAAACAAAGATGAGATCGAAGACGATAGCGCCCCCGACGGCACCAAGGTACGTTTATTCGGTTGCTTATTCGTTCTCAACTCAACTCTGCCCAGCCTGTTGCTTCGACCTCATAGATCTTTCCTCTGCTTGTCCCGTTTTGGTTCGTTGAGTTGTCCATAGTCGTTGATGTACCGCCGGTGTTTGTTTTTACCCGCCTTTGTATACTTTGTCGCACCCGCATAATGAATAACCGCCGCCTGTTTTTCTTCCTTTGCCGAGTGATGTCCGATTAAGAAGTCCGAACTAGATATTTGCCTTATTCTTGTAGGTCCCGAAGTCCGCTTAACCTCTTGATCGGTGTTTACTCTTGATCGGTAATCTTTCAACTTCTTGATCGGTGTCTTGGAAGAACGAATAGAGTCTTGATAGTGATGATTGCAGATCCCTGTTGTAACGGATATATCAATCTGCGCAAACATGATGGAACTGAATTGGATCGTCCGGTTCTTGAGGATTGGTAAGAAGTTTTGCTTGGTCCATGCGGTGCACTGGCTGTCCTCCTGCTTGGTCGCTCTTATCGATGAGTGTTCCATGTGCATTTCGGAGTTCGCGCGAGTTTTTCCGCTTGAAACCATCATCTCCCCCATTTTTAAATATTCGCTGTCCCAGCGAACAATTCCTATAAATAGACCATATTAGTTGCGCTGTAGGAACAATTTTATATGTATCAAAACGACGAAAAATATATATAATTTTGAGCCCCGGACGTCCGGCGAAGCACGGTCAGGTGCTTGATCGCTGCGGCCATCGTGCTTGTCATCTCCCATGGCTGCGCCTGCTCCGAGACGACGCCTCATAGCGCTCGCGGACATCCTGATGGATGGTGACGACGAGGAACCACTCTTGGCCGGGTCAGGTGCCAACCTGGGTCTTGTACAAGTCCTCAACGACGGCGCAATGGATATCGAGCCGCCTCCTCGTCCAGAGATCGGAGGGCAGCGAATAACAACCGATTGGCTTCGCTCTTTGCCTACCCGCGAGTGTCTATATCGATTCCGGTGAGGATTCTCCGGTGGTTCTGGTTCTGAGGTCAAGGTTAACGCGTTAACGCTGAATAGCTTCTATGCGGAGGAACTGACGGATCTGGCTCGCGCACTCCGCATACCCAATCCATTCAAGACCGCCAATGGATCCAGTTTCACCAGAGTCGAAGCTCTGTGTCTGCTCCTCGCGCGTTTCAAGTCGGCGGGAGACATGTACGAGCTCAGCACGCAGTACGATCGCAGCCAAGCTGCGTTGAGCGAGGTCATCAACGAGCTCACTATGTATTTGGATGACCGCTGGGACTATCTCCTCGACTTTGATACCGCCGGAGTACTTTCGCCCAAGCGCATGCAGGACTACGCCGACGCAATTCACGATGTCGGCGCACCCCTGGACTCTGTTTGGGGCTTTATCGATTGCACCATTCGACCAATCTGCCATCCCAGCCAGTATCAACGCGCTGTGTACAGCGGGCACAAAAAGGTGCATGCTCTCAAATTCCAAGCGGTAAAGCTCCCCAACGGACTCATTGGTCATTTATATGGCCCAATGGGTGGTCGACGAAACGACAATGCCTTGCTGGCGGAAGTCTCAGCTGCTGGCGGAGTCTCAGCTGCTGGCGGAGTCTCAGCTGCTGGCGGAGTCTCAGCTGCTGGCGGAGTCTCAGCTGCTGGCGGAGTCTCAGCTGCTGGCGGAGTCTCAGCTGCTGGCGGAGTCTCAGCTGCTGGACCGCTGCTACCAATACGCAATCAAGCCTGGCACGACCGAGGATACGCCCCGAGAGGAACGTCACTTCCATCTTTTCGGCGACCCAGCATACGGCATCAGTCCTGTGCTACTTTCGCCTTTCTCGCATGCCGGTGAACGGACAGTAGAAGAGGATGATTGGAATGCGGAGATGGCAGCGGTGCGCATTGAAGTAGAGCATGGGTTCGGCGACGTGGTGCGACACTGGCCGTTCCTTAATGCTTGGTGGAAACATCGGCTCTACGCATCTCCAGTGGGAAGATATTACCGTCTTGGAGTCTTGCTCACCAACGCCCTCAACTGTCTTCAACCAAACCAGACAGCACAGTATTTCAATTGCGAGCCACCAGTTCTGGAGGACTACTTTCATGACTAGAAATACAAGTACATGGCATTTGAATTCTTATCTACAGGCTGTATATGAATTGAATTTACTGCTCCTCGTCCACCAGCTTCACGTTTGCAGGAAGTAAAGCACGAGCGAAAAGCTCGAGTGTCTTGCTGCGCTGTTCCTGAGCGGCGGTCCAGCGACGATCATTGCGCGCACTCTCCTCCCGCATGAACTCGAGGAGCTCGTTGGTGCTGGACGATGAGCGGCGTGCGGCAGCCCGACTGCGCTTAGTGGAGTTCACCTTCTTCCTCGGTGGGCCATCCGAGTCTGAGTCAACGTCGATGGCCTTGCGCTTCGTCCGAGTCTTGTCCTTCTTCAACGGAAGCTTGGCAGTTTTGTCGTCATCCGACTCATCTCCGGAAGAGTTGTCGAGAACCGTAGACGTGGACGAGGACGATGCGACCGGGGCTGGGGTTGCAGGAATGGGAACGCGGGCATCGACCGCTGCAGCGTTCCGAGAGAGTTTAGCGCTGGCAAGGGTTAGGTTGGCGGGAAGACCTTCGTCGTCGGATTCGGTTTCGACATCGATGGGCCCGTCGTCGTCGGTTTCGTATATTTTCACCGTGGGGGCCTTGGTGACGACAACGCGTTGACGGAGGGTATTCATTGATTGCTGGCGGATATAGTCGCCCTCGGCTTGTTCCCGTTCGCGTTTCTGTGTATCATCAAGATGAAGCACTGAAAAGAACCCGGAACACACCTTCTTGAGTGAGGCCAATGCCCCATCCGACTTCCCCTTAGCCTCCGCGTGCCCTGCAACGACCTGCTCGAGGACCCCGGCAAGACTGATGGCGGCAGAGCTACCAGCCTTGACGAGATCGGGTCTAGAGCCCTATTGAGGTGGTCGATGAGAGGATGGTCATGAAGAAAGCGGAGGACGTACTGCTTTGTATGCAAGGAGTTCCTTCATCTTGAGCTTGAGGGACTGTGTCGAGACGGACTTGCAGAAGCAATTTGCCTCGAGATGTGCAGCGACGCGTGCCCAGGACTGCCCTATCTGTCCATGCCCACTGAGCCAAGGCTTGACGTCGCAGTAGGCCCGAGCGAGTGTGAGATAATCGTCGCCCGTCCAGCCGCGACCTTTGGCGCCATTGAATTCGGGGTCCGCAGCGACTTGTGTCTTGAGGTCTGCGTTCTTCTTTCCTTTGCGCTGCTTCGTTCCGGCAGCCGGCGCGACGATCTGTATTGCAGGTGAGCTCAAAATGCATAGGGCAGCGCAGCATGTTGACGCACCTGGACCTGGACAACGTCCGAGTTCTTCAAACCCAGCGGCTGCGGAGGAGCGACGATGGGAGGGCCATTGGGTGCGAGCCCGACATCCAATCCGTAGTAGTTGTACGGTGGGGCGGGGGCACGGTCTTCGACAGGCGGAGAGTCGAAAAGGAAGGGCTCTGAGGGCAGGTATGAGCGGGATCGCGATGTCAAAACAGCGACACACCATTGTAGCCGTGAGGCTCTTGCGCCATATGGTCGGGGAGGCGCAGCTGAACCTTTGGTGGGGATAGGGTCGATGTGGGATCGAAGGGAGCGGGTGTTGCTGGCAAGGGCGGGAGCAAATCGCTCGAATGAGCGTATGCAGGCGCAGGATCGGCAGCGAGGAGCGGAAAGCGGTCAGCAACCTCGCTGAAGTCGATGGAGGGAGGGTTGAGTTGCTGCTGGAATTCTTCGTTGAGCATGGTGATATTGGAGGGCAATGGGAGAGGGAGACGCACTTTATACCACTGTACCCTGGGTGGAGCATGATGCTCGCTTATCGGTCTCCAAGCTGATATGTGGGGCGTTGGAGCTTGTAGCCGACCGTTATGAGCGCATATGACGCATTTTCAGGCGGCCCAGTCGATGCAGGACGCGTCGACGATGGAGGTGAGTGCAAAGCCTGTTGGCAGCCGCACCGGGCCTCGATTGGGCAAGAACCCGCCGAGATCACCCCAATGCGGAATCTGCCGTTAGGACCTCCGAACGTCCTCTTAGAAAAATGGGCGAGTTTATGTATCATAAATTTGGGCGTTTCTGGGCGCAACTAATATGGTCTAATGAGTGGCCTTCTTTCCCCCATTCTCTTGTCTGAACGGTCTTCCCGCACAGTCTCTCGTCTCCCGACAACTTTCTTCCCAACCGAAAAGACTTGTTCGTCGTTGTTCTCAACCGGGCCTCCGTGCAGTCCCTTATTCAGTGTTACTTATTCGCCATTGCCAGCCTTTCTTGCCGATTCCGGATCCATGTCGTCTGTTTCTATGCATGCGCCAACTGCGATGACTGGTAGTCCGTTGTTGTGGTTCCGCACTTGCATTGAAGAGGTCTTCCCGTCCATCCTCGCTGCTTCGGCTCCTATCAGCGATGCTTCTTCAGCTGAGACTGCTGCTGCTGCTGCTCTAAGTTAATCGGTGGGATGTATCTCGATTTGGTGTGTCTTCAAGGTTCTTCTGACTTGTCGAGTCGCTTATTCATTTTTGCAGGAGAAGGCGCTCAACAACTCAAGCCAGCTCAATCTCGCCGCTACGGACCCCGCGCTCCTTCAGCTCTTCAAGGATGTCCAGAAGGGTCTCCTCGTCGTCGTTCTCCGCGCCGAGCAAATTGGAAAGCCCACCGCGATCACCAAGAAGCACATCCTCAATTGCAACCTTATTCTGGGTGCAGCCAATTCGGTGTGCGACCTGGCGATCTTGTTCGCCAAGCAGCGTGTCGCAGTGAGTCTTATTCTGTCTTGTCTTGCCTCGAACGTTCTAATCGGTTATGTTCCAGGCCGCTGCCGATCAAGAGCACCGCCAGAAGGCCGCCGCAGATGCCGTGAGTGCCTTCTTCCAAGTGCGATATTCGGTTTTCTAACCACATGTTCAAGATGGCTGCTAAGCGCACCGAGAAGGCCAAGGTACGCCAGTCTTCTAGCTTGTCCGCATATCTGACTAAGCTTCTTGCTGACCAGTTCTTGCTTTCCCAGGTACAGTTCTCTTGGTTCCCCGCGTTTGCGAATTTCTTCCACTCCGAACAGGTCGCCGCCAAGGCTGAAGCCAAGGTTCGTGCCTATTTGCAAAGTCCGATTTGCGATTAACCATATTCGGTATCAGGAAAAGGCCGCAGTCATCAACGCCAACAAGGTAATCGTCTTTGATCCATTCCATCCACGCAATCGCCTTAATCTGACTAGCAGCAGATCATCGAAGTCGACGACGACAGCAAGGTGGGCTGCCTCCTTCATTGCCATCATGGGGAGCATCGTATTTACGAATGCCCTCACAAGGTCAAGGCCGGTGCAGCTTCCAAGCGCCGCGCCAAGAAGGTATCTCTTTCCGAGTTACACTTCCGGCGTTATAACCAACCCAAGGAGATTAAAACCAAGGAAGTCTCCAAATTGGCGACCAAGGATGACGCCATGGTCGTTGATTCAGAGGGCCCCTCCGATAATAGCTCCAACAGCAAGGCTTCAGCCACTAACCTGGTGAGATTTTGTTTCCAAATAACCTTAATCTGTTTTGCTTATTTCTCGGAATAGATCCACTCCAGCGTCGTTCCTTATCTTGTTCGTGCTTCTTTTCTTGATCGGTCTTGAACTAATCTTCTCACAACAGATTGACAACGATGTCGCGTTCTCGCTCCTCAACTCCGGTGCTCGCGAGTTACTTGGCGAGGTTGCTCCCATCGTCAGCGTGTTTGCTTCGCCCGAGGAGTTTTCCATGTCCAACAAGCAGCTCTGCGGCATTATCGAGTCGCTTCAAGGCCAAATCCTCATCCAAGTTCAGATGCTGGCTCATGGGCTGAACAACTACCACCGCCTTTCGGACACGTACATCGAAATCGCTGCTGGTTGCAAGGGTCGTGGCATTGTTATTCCCGAGTCCATCCCATAAGTGAATCTTGTCCGAATAGCCTTGCTTCGTCGTTAATCGGTCTTGCAGCAACTTCGACGAGTACTTGTCCGTCATCCAGGGTCGTACCAAGGTCGCTACCTCCGATTAAGCGGTAGTGCCTAGGCTCACGTCTTCTGCCATATCTTGGTCCATTAATCCGTCATGGCTTCCTCGCAACTGTCTTCATCCCAGGCCAAATCATACCCCAACCCAGACTGTCCATACACACCCCTCTCTCCAGACTCTGCCGAATTGTTGTATACCTACACCGATGCTCTTGATGTGGCATGGAGCAACGAGGATATTTCGTGGGCTTAGCCTATTCCGTACCCAAGTTATTCCTGTATAGCCAGCTTGTTAAATCGGTGTTTTGGTCCCTTATTCGGACTCCGATTTCGGAGTCGTCTTCTGAGTCGGTGTCTTCTTCATTGTCCGAATTGAGGCGCATATCACCGAATTGAAGGTCCTTGCCCAGCATTTCATCCTGGTCTTCCAACTCCGCAGCCAGCTTGTCAAGTTCGTCCTTCCCCATGTCAATCGGCTTTTCGACGTCTTCTGTCAATTCGATCTTCCGCCTTTGCTCATACGGAATTACTCGGAAGCGTCCCACTTTTCCCGGATACATGGCACCATTCAGTTCGCAAACGAGGTACGAGCCCCCCTTTGTTTTTCTGACAACTACCATTGGTCCGAGATAGCGGAATTTCGCCTTCTTGTCCAAGCTCTTCTCAATGCGCGTATTCCGAATAAGGACTATATCCCCGGGTTTGAAGTTGAAGTCCATAATCGTATATTTGTATTTCAACTCGTATCTCCGGACAGCTTCTCGTTTTTCTTTGTCGACTCTTCTTCGCATTTCTTCAACATGCTGCCGGTGTTTTGCCAGAGATCTTGCACGCAGAGCAATCAGTTCCGCTGTAGAAATTATCTTGGCCGGGTATTTAACCAGCCAGGTAGCTTCCACTATGTCAAGAGGCAACAGAGGATGGCATCCGGTGACGGCGTAGTATGGGGAGCACCCTAAGCCACGTCGTACCGTTATTCGGTCTGCCCAGATTACCTGAGGCAAGAACCAGAACCACTTGTTCGGATTTCCTCCACACGCCTTGACAACCGATTGGCGAACATCTTGATGTCCGCTTTCTACAGGTCCATTCGCTTGAGAGTTGTATGGCGAGATGTTGATTCCAGTAATTCCGTACTTCTGTTCTAGCCAAGCGAGAGCAGCCAGGAATTGCGGAGCGTTGTCTGCAACGATTTCCGCTGGACATCCCCATCAACAGATTACGTTTTCTAGTAAGAAGTTGCCTACTGCGGCAGCGTTATCCGCTTTTAACGCTTTTGCTTTGAGCCACCGACTAGGAGAGTCTCTTGAAGCGATAACCAGTTTATAACCATTCGAGGTTGCACCCATGACCATCACATCCATGTGTACCTTTTGGAATAGGGTCGGCGTTGTAGTCGGAACAGGCGGTATTCGGAGTAATTTGCTCTGGCGTACTTGGCACATGTGGCACGTTTTCACATACCTGGACACGTCCCTTTCCAATTCAGGCCACCAAAGGCGAACCTCCAAGAGCAATTTAGTTGCGAAAGCCCCACGGTGCCCCAAACTATCATGCGCGGCCTTCATCGCATACATTCGGTGTTCTGGTTGAACCACGAGCTTGTGCATCCCTTGCCGGTCTTTTCTGAATAGTCTTCCATCTTCGCCGAGATAAAACTGTGTTGAATACTTGATGAGCGCCGCGTATGTGCTGTCCGTAAAACCTCCAGGTCTCTTGATCGGATTCTTCAACCATTGTTGCAAAACTCTTATTCGGTCATCCAACATTTGCGCCGTCAACGATCTTCGGTCCTCCGGGTAGGGTTCTCGCTTCTTTGGAGCCCACTTGAAAGCTTCGTCCGGTAGAAGTTTCTCACCCTCCTTTACTTGCGAAGTTACGTAGTGCGGTATTTCGACATTCTCGACCGAATAAGCTCTTTGGACTATGGCCACCTCTTCTCTAAAGTCTTGATAGTTCACCACGCAGTCACTATAGAAGGAATCCATGGTTTCCTTATATGTACCCCGTCCTTGATCGGTAAAGACAGCATTCAGATATCCACCTCTGGTGTCTATCTTGTCTTAAAAATCTTCGAACTTCAATGGTTGCGGAATTGAATAGTCCCATTTTGGATCTACGCCTGGTAAGTGCATCTCAGGAGCCTCGTCGTTGTCCGGATATTCTTCATCGCCAGGTACTACGTCTCTTCTAGACAGACCATCCGGTGTAAACGTCTTCCCCTTGACATGCCTTATTCGGAAATGGAACATCAGGATTTGTTCGATCCACCGATTAATGGTAGCATTCGGGCCCATGCCAGGATTATCCAGCATTCCCTTAATGTACAACGCATCGGTTTCCAGAATAAGGTTCCTATGCCCCAATAACCAATATTGCATGTACTCGAGTGCGCGCTTTATTCCGTATAGTTCCCGTTTTGCTTGAGAGAATCTTACTTGTCTTTCATCGAACGGCAGAGACGCGAACCTCGCATAGTAGCGCTTCTTCGGATCTATTGGGTCTACTTGATAACAAGTGAGACCACAACCCTTGTAAGAACTATCCACTTGAAGTACGGTCTCGACTGCAGGATCGTCGGACAAAGGCCGAATAGCTGGGCAGTCCACCACAGCTTGCTTGAGCCTGTCCATAGATGCTTGCTGTCTTGCTCCCCACTCGAATTCTTTTCCCGATCTTAGTAATTCGTTAATCGGTCCAGCAAGGATTGCGAAGTCTTTGATGAAATGCCTGATATAAGTCAAAACTCCCAAAAATTGCCTTACTTGGGAGACATTTTTCAGTGGAGGCCATCTCTGAATAACTCCAACTCTGTCCGTAGACGGTCTTCTGCCTTCAGCCGAGCACGTATGCCCGACCACAACGAATTCTTCAGCGCAGATTACGGCCTTCTTCCCCGAGACTGTTAATCCACAGTACTTGAGTCTTTGAAGAACCCTATTCGCATTTTGCATGTGTTCCCAGACGAATCTTCTTATTCCGGAATTTTCCCTGATGGTTTCTTCGTCTCCGTTTTCCATTATATACCGCGAAGCCGGACCTCTTAGAGGTACATCGTCGATATACGGTCTGGTGACATGCGGCACTTCTTCCCGTAGAGCGTAGTTGACGTCGTCGTGAAAGATCGGAACCGAATTAGTCCATCCTTGAGGTAACTTGACTAATCGGAGTGCCCCGAACGGTGTTTGGAACGTTGTGTAATCTCTCGAGGACTCGGCTAGGTCTCTAGCGTCATACCCCGAATAAAGATCCAGCACTCCACCGCACGCTCTTCCCGAAAAGTGATCCGCCAGTTCTTCAGTTGCCGGTGGAATCCCTGAATGGGCGATAGTCACCGCATTCAACGATTCTAAAGCATGTACAAGCCGAATACTCTTCCCATCCTTCTTGATAACACCGAAGAACTTTGATCGGTAAGAGGCGTTCGAGGATTCGTACACTCCCGCATCGATCTTCTGTTTTATGACTTTGCAGAATTCATCCAGTTGTCCTCTCGGAATAGGAATGCTTTTCTCCACCCAGACCGTATGCGCTACTGTGGGTATTTCGATAGCCGGAAAGAAGTCATGTTGTAGTGTTCTCCGCTCATTATCGTTCCAGGCGAAGGCTTCCTTCTGATTAACAATCATGTTATGAAGTAACATTCTTTCTTGAGGCCTTAGGAGTCTCCCGGATGAGCACTATCAATGAAGTCCTTTCTGTCTTGTTCGTAACGCTCCACAGGCATGTATTCAGTCGGATGAGTTGGCAATTCAGGCATCCCTGCTAAAGGGTCTCCCAAGATTTCCCGTTTTATTCGGTATTTCTCTGGTAACTCCCCATAGACTGGTCTGACTTTGAGCGCAACTGGTTTGTATTTCTTCCCCAAGAACGACGCCGTCGAGTCTTGTTCGGTGATTGAACCGTTCTTCTCATGGTCAAACCCTTCTTCCGCGCACTTGAGACAGGCTTGATCGTGGTCCGAACAGTGCACTCTCTCAACTCCGAATTGCGCTAGCGGTGTGATTTTTCCATCTTCATCTTCCACAGCATCTACCACTCGTTCTCCCCATGTCAACACCGGTAAGACCTTCCCATCCGGTCCCTTTTCCAGTGGTTCTTCCTCCGCATACATCTTGAGTAACTTCTTCGCTCCTTCATCTTTCTCCAACTCCTTGCTTTCCGTGCTCGCCATTAGATAGGCCAACTGCAACTCTTCCGAGGTGAAGCTATTCCCATCTTTAGGCAGCGTGTATCCTTCTATTCGCAATTCTCCTTCATTATCAAAACCGAACTTCAGTCCGATTTGCTTGCCTCCCCAGTCTCCGACCAGTTCCTGGGCGAGCTGTGAAAATCCGCCTCTCTTTCGCTCTTCATTAACTGCTCCCTTCTTATCTTCTGCGCTTTCTGCTCCTTGACTTCTTCCTGGATCTTCTTGACGCTTGAAGTTGCCGAGAACGCACCCCTTGCTTGAGTCGGAATAACACAACGTCTTGTACCGTTGGGGTCCTTTATGGTCAGTGTTTGCATCCCATCGCCTTTGTTGTCGATTCTTGTCTCAGTCAAAATGTCGAAAGGCCTTCCCAATAATACTTTGTATGCCGGTTGGTCGATAATGTGAACTTGAAGATACACTGGTATATCACCGAATAAGAAACTTACGTTCCGCGCTAGCCCAGCTGACTTCTTCAGTTGTCCATTCGCACTTTGCATGTAGATCTGAGCGTCAGGATCCCAAGGAATCCCTAACTCTTCTGCTACTGTTAAAGCCATAGACACTATTTGAGAGCCACTGTCTACCATGCTTTCCACATGTTGCCGAGTAGCCACCAGCGGATGAACTACCCTCAACGATGCTGAATTGGTTCCCGAATAAACTTGTTTTGGTGCTTCTTTGTCGCCCAGAGAAGACATGTACTGTAGATATGGGTCTATAGCCACGTAACTTCCCGGAATAGTTCCCAAGTCTTCTTCGGTCGAGATATAGAACGAATCCACCATAGGTAGATCATTCAGGTCTATTGCATCTTCTTGTAGTCTCACTTGAATATTGTCCTCCATGAAGGGGAATGCTGATTCTTGATCCAAGACCCCGTTGAGCAGAATTGGCTTAATCGGTTGTCTTATTCGGCCCATCGACTTGCGAAGTTCTTTCGTGTAGCCTGGCGACATAGAAACCAGATCCCCGACTGATATGTTGTTAACCATGGTCTGTTCTGTCCGGTCCACGAGCTTCCGAATAGTGTTTTCGTTGTCGAACTTGGTTACCAACTTGTAAGCCCTTTCCCTGGTTCTTGGAAGGTCTTTCTTTGGTTTTTCGCGCTTTGGCGACTCCGAATAAGGTTCCTTGCGCTGTTCGTATCTCATTGGGGGATCTTCTCCGTCGGAATCTTCACCCCTGAAACGGGCACGTCTGTCCTTCTTTGGTATCTCAACCTCCACTTCCACTTCTTCTTCACCACCACTATCGTCTGTTGCAACTGCTTCCACACTCGCCTGTCTGCTTTTCTTCCTCCAGTTCGTATCTCTATCCGCGGCCGATATTCGGTTCTCCGGAGGCCTGGCCACTTGAGAAGACTTGCTTTCGTTCCTCCCACGAGCCTCCTTCATCGAACTGTCTAGAAATTTGGGTTTGGGCTTTGTCCGGACTTCTTCAGCTGCTCCCTAGTAGCAACCAATTGGTCGAGAACTCCCCCATTTCCCTTATTCTGAGGGCTCTGTACAACATTCAGTAAGCTTAATAGCTGCCCCATGTCAACAAGTCCAGTGTTTTGCGGAGCTTGTGCCGTCTGAACGAATTGCGGCGCCATTCCTTGTTGTTGACCGTACAACTGTCCGCTATTCTGAGCCGAGTTGTCTTGTTCGGTCATAAAATGCGGTGGCGCATCTCTTCCTTGACCGTGCAAAGACATGTTTGATCCGACCGAATAACCTCCAGTTCGTCCCATTTGACTCATTTGTTGCATTTGCTTTGCCATGATAGCTTGTTGCGCCCTAGCTGACCGTAGTTCGTCTTGAGTGGTATCATAGAATAGATCCAACTGGTCCGGATTCGCTGCTTCGTTCATGAACGAGTGTTGATACAGATTTGCAGTTGCTGGGTTCGCAGACTCTCTCTTTCGGTGCCATTCCTCCACCTTTTGGTCCCTTGTTAGGTGTTCAGGATACCATGGAATGAATAAGTTCCCCGGCAGCCTTACTTGCCCATTCTCTATCACGACCTGTCCCCGATCAATCTTGTCGTTCTTCTTCTGACAATCCTTCATCATATGTCCCTTGTCCCCACACCAATGGCAATTAATGTCTTCGATTGCAAAGTGCGGCGGTGGAACCATCCGATAGGGGTTCGGTTCCCTATTGAAGTGGTTGCCCTGTTGCTGACGGTAATCATTGTTTTGACCACTATTCGGAGGAGGCTTTGCCAATCCCTGATTAAGGACTCGAGCTTGTTCGGCCACTGCTTCGATCTTCTTGATTGTGTCTTGCATTTGCTTGTCCCTTACAACGAAGGTGTCTTTTATCGCTGCGATTTCCAATGCGAAGCCTTCCATTTGGTCTGTGATTTCGCGCTTCATAGCGAACGGAAGCCCAAAAGAGCCCTTATTCGGTGCAATAGGTTCAACAAGAGATTTCTCATCAAGTCTCCCTCCACTGATCTCGAATAAGGCTTCTCTTCCGGTCCAATTGTCCGCTAGATAGACTGCTACTTTCAGGACTTCCAGATAGGACATCTTGTCACCCCTTCTCTTAATCGCTTCCCCCACTCCTGCAGCTGCGGGCACTGGAACACCGTCTGGTCGGATTATTTGAGCTACTCCGGGTAAGTTCATTGCGTCTTCGATCTGTTTTGCGAATTGCTGGTCAAAGGTCTTCAGAATAGTCCCTACTAAGTTAACGTTTGTAACTTGTGCCGGGGGTTTCAGTAATTTTGCTGCCTCCGCTTCGAAGAATATCTTGAATCACTTAATCTTTCCTAAATCTGCCCGGGTGCACCCTTGAGCCTCTTCGCAGATTTCACAAAGTCTGATTAGCGATCCCTTTTCATATTCTTGTTACATCCATGCCAGACAAAACAGAATACCACCTCCGGTCGGACTCCGAAGACATCACAGTCAATGTGACATCATCAGTAGTCCGTCATGGAAATAGTAAAGCGGCTTATTCTCGCAAACACCACAGCATGGAAAGGGTGTGCGACAGTCTGGACCCCAAGCCGACTGGACAGACAAAGACTAGGTCGCAGTGGAACGCCAAAGGTACCAAGTGAAATCGGAGAGGTCGGAGACCGAGGCGTGACCGAGTGTGACCAGAAGTCGGCCGGACATAGGCCAACAACTAGTTGAAGTGAAGGAATAGACATCCGAAGGGTTCTTGAATAACTCCGGAGTCGAGACGAAGGCGAAGGCAGAGGAAGGACGAGAGACAATGTCAGAGGAACCTCAAGGGCATAGACAACGTCAATTTTCAAGCTAAGGTACAGAGACAGTAGCTAGAGGTTTTATACTAGGAATGTAACTGTAAACGGAAGACAAGAAAGTAGCGTAAAGAGAACAAGAGCTATGAAGGAAACAAGGAAGTAATCATAAGTAGAACAAGAGCAAACATAGAAGGACATAGAGAACAAGGACAAGGAACTCCGAAGGAGTTGAAGAAGCTAAGAAGTAAGGACGGATGAATGGATGAACGGATAAGCAGAAGTAAGTAATCTGGAATGGTCTCGGAGTCGCTAGGACGTATGAGACAAACCAAGAGAAGGCAAGTAACTTGAAATAGACTCGGAGTTGTTCGGAGCTCCGAGTCAATGAAGCCAGTAAAGTCACAATAGTGGCTGAACGGATTCTGGGAGATGAAAGCAAGATCGTAAGAACGGTAAGGAATCAAAAGGAACAAGAACATAAGGAACTCGGATTTGACTCGGAGTTGTTAGGAGCTCCGAGGCAACATGACAATGAAGTCACATAAGTATCCAAGGTGAAAACGGGAGTTGGAATGAAGGGTGCAAGAGGATGGTGTAAGTGAAGTGGGTGAATGGAGTGCACCTCGAGTTAGTGTTCCGCAGGTATTAGGAATGGAACTGGAGTGCGAGGTAGGCCAATAGGAATGTGACAGGTGTGACTAGTAAGTCACATCGGTGTCCGAGAGGTGGCCGAAGCAATAGTGAAAGCAATAACAAGATAAAGGGAAACGCTCAGTAATCCTTCATTGCGTTAAAACCCATTGCTTGAAAAGGAGTCGTAGTGGCGAGACCAAGGTTGGCTGGAAGTGTGCTCGGAGTCCGATCGGCGTGACAGAGGTGTGACAGGGTGTTCGAGTAGGTCAAAATAGGACTAGGAATGCGCGCGCGTAACAATTCTTCTAATTCGGGGTATAGCTCCTTTACGGCCTTGATCCATTCCGCACAGGTAGAAGTGTCTGCAAACTCAGCCAGCATCTGCCATCAGTGTTGGCGATAAGGTGCTAAGGCCTTATCTTATTAAGGCCTTATCTCCAGATAAGGTAAGGGCTTACCATGGCCGAGAAAACATACTAAGGTCTTATTAATCCTTAGCTCGCTAGGCCGAGATACCCGATCATCCGGCAACTGGGGCAGCCGACAGCTAAAACTCGTCAGCGATCAATCTGCCGCTCAATTGGGTCTGTTCCGGACCCTGCCGAACAAGTCTAAGTGATCCCAGTGCCCCCTAACCAATGTTCACATGTCCTTGCAATGGTGCATATCTTGAACAGGACTGGGGATGGAACAGGCCCATAGCAAGCTGGAAAGCCTGCAGGAAAGACTTGTACAACAGTTTCTAGTTTGTTTCCGGTCCTAAATTAACCGGGATCATGTCTTCCCAAATAGGAAATCAGCCCTTATTTGAGCCCTTATCTGGGCACCCATATTAAGGCTTACTTGGGAGGTAAGGCCTTAGCCAGAATTGGCACCCTTATTAAGACCCTTATTGCCAACACTGTCTGCCATCCTTCTCTGATGTTCTTGTCGTCGAGATAAGAGATATACTTCTCCTTCATCGTCTGTTCTCCATTGATCCCGCCTTGCGCGATAACCCTTGCAACTTCTTCAAGGAATTTATCTAGCTGCTTGTATGTTTTTCCATCAAACTGGGGTCTCCCCGACTCCCAAGTCTCTGGCATCCTAAACCTCTGCGCTGCCTGAGGCCTGTTTTCATTTGTGTTGTCTCCCATCCTTAATTGGTCTTGTGGTTGTTGTTGCGGTGGTGGTTCTTGTAATTCAGGTGTGGGCGTCCTTAATCTGGACGGTCCCGCTTCGTTCTGAATTGGTTGTTTCTTCTTAACAGTCTTCTTAATTGGGGCTTTTGGAACTCGAGTGTTTCCTAACAGTGGAACCAAATTTCTTTCTGCTCGTTGAAAATTGGCGCTAAGCCTAGCTTTTCCCGAGGAAGACGTGACTGGTTCGCTTGTATGGAAAGTTCGGAGTTCTTCTTCTCCGTGTAGTAGCTGTTGGAAACTTTTCTTTGGTGCAATATTTGAACTCTTGTAGTCTGAATAGTGCTTCTTCTGTCTTCTTCTTTTGCACAAAAGGGGTTTTAAGCCTTTCTAAATCGTTCTCGATTTACCACCCCTCGCAGTGGGCTCCAGTTGATGTCCTATAGTTCTTTATCGGTATTCTTCCAAGTCCTTGTTCTTCTGTCTTCCTTATTCTGTCCTAGTCCCTAAATCACTAAATCACTATTCACTAATTCCTTGTCAAACACTTTGATATCTTGATTTCCGAATAACAGTTGGCTCAGTTCACACAATCCAAATCCGATTTAAAGTTGTAGCCTTTGCAGTTTGTAGCTTAGCTAAACCCCAGATCGCGGCCTCAATAGGTGGGCGATTCCGTGGCTACAGTGTACCAAAATCCTACTTATATACCCTTGTCTGTGTCATATCCGAGTAGTAAATATTATGATGGATCGCCCCTCGAGTCATATTTGTACGCAGATCCCTGATCCGAATTGTGATTGTCCTTATTCGGTATGATGTTTCTTCAGTTGTCCGATTGGCGGTTCTGCCCCCGGTGCCAGTGGATAGCCCTCGTTCGTAGCTTTCTGTGCATATGCGGTTCGACCCAAACCGTCCAGTAGTTCCGAAGTTATTGCCTTTACTTGTTTTCCGGATAAAGTCACCAGGATCATTTCGTAGTCACTTGGGTCTTGTAATCTCCGGCATCCGACGGCTTGTCCCTCTTGGCTCTGATTCGGGTTTCGTTGGTCCGATAAGGTCTGGCCCGTGCTTCTCCCCCATCTTATCGCAAGTCCGAATAGCAAACGGTTATTCCGAGACTGCCAGGTCTTATTCGGTGTTTATCCCTTTGAGTGTTTTGCACCGGATTGGATAGGTCCAGGCTTGTGGGCTCTGCTGGTATGTAGACAGAGAACTTGGAATGCGCCGTGGGTCGTCCACCCCATTGCAGACCTTATTCACTGTTGCAGATATCTCCCAACTAGCTATTCGGGCTCATACTAGTTCTATGATGTGTGCACCGAATAAGCGCGAAAAGGTTGCCCTTCCACGCCTACTCCAGAGAGTGGCTTATCAACGGAAAGCGCGAAGAACGAAAGAGCACAGAAGTCAGAGAGCGGTTTTGAGTTCGACCGGGAGCAAATGAACATTAAAAACAAACCATGTGGAGAAAGAGGGTTTTCAACTCCTCCTTAATGCGCTCAGCGTGATAGTCGGCGCGCTCGCGAATGACACCCTGTGGTCAGATACTGGGCGGCGAAGAAACCGAAATAATAGCGCGTCCAGCGGGAAATGACGAAGAGGAGGCGGCAGAGAGGGAAGCGGCACATCGAGAAGGACGAGGATAGTGGTGTGGAGAGGGAGCCCGTCGATGAACCAAGAAGGGGCAATGAGATGAAGCTCTGCGTCTTCGGCAATGCCGGCGTCCTCGACCAAAGACTCATCCAGAGATGGGGTGGGACCGTATGCGAAAGAAATGAACCAGTTGTAGCGGGTGACACCACGACGGCGGGGACGACGAAACCGCGAAAGTGGAGGAGGCGGGTTGTCGACAGTGAAGGTTGGAGAAGGCAGATGGGATGAAGACGGGGGAGAACCTGACCGACCGTGAATTCGACGAGGGGTGGACATGGGGGAAAAGAGGAAAGAAATGAGAGATGCATTTTGATTCCGTGGTGTCTTAAATGGACGCGCGAAGACAGGAGGACCAACAAATCAAAACAATCCGGATTGGGAACCCGCAGCTCGGTTACCCCGTTAGGGGTGTGACTCGTGGGTCCAAGACTTTAGTCACGTCCCAAAAGGAGCCACAGGAATCACATGGAACCCGACAAGCTTTGGAAGCCGCAGCGGGAGAAATTCTATAGAACCGAAAATAACCAAGCATACAAACGACCCTGAAACACGAGGCGCCGAGGGGATTCGAACTCCGAACAAAATTTTCAAGCGCCCAATCATATTGAAACTCCGATACAAAAATTCATGCTCCGAAAAAGGGAACCCGTTCTCACAGCTACTCGAGACGAGTGCCTTAACAGGGGGGGGTGATGTCATGAAACCGACTGATGGTGCATCACCTCGGCGCATCACGTCATCAGTCCGCGCCGGTTACAACATATCCAACGATTGTATGAAAGGGGAGATCGTATACATATACCAAGGGAAGGGACGACCGCTGTCGCGGCTTGACAGGGAGGAGTGGATCGGACATGTAGGAGGGACTGATAGGATACCAATTGATAGCACACCTGTAGTATAAGAAGGGGTGGTAGAAGCTAGGAGCTCTAGCTTCTACCTCGTCTAATACACGGCCTTACTCTCCACGGTCTCGTATTGGACTCTCCGTCCACACTCGACGCATCTCGACGCCGTCGGGTTCTAGACTCCAAGTCTCCGTCGTAGAACCTGGCCATCCTGACTCGTGTCCCGTTGGACTTCTAGATCCCGCTGAGGTTGCGGGTTCTATCGTACACGTCCCCACCGAGGCTCTTGAGACTCGCTATTGCGAGGAGAGCACTCCGGTTCGCCCTTGGTGTCTTGGGACTGTGGAGCCCCGACCCCGTTCTTGACACCCATGTCAGTTACAGTGTCGCAATGCAAGTGTCGCAATGCATGCCCACTGTGTAAATCCAGTTTTTCGGGGTCGTGAGTATTCAGCCAGACCATGAGGCTGTCTATGAGATTTTTCGGATACTTGCACGGTGGAACCTCCGCATACAGCTTGATGGCTTATAGGAGATGCCGCCCAGTCTGAGGTGGCTCCGAGCTGCGTGACGTAGACTATACAGGGTCATATAACACATCCTGAGTGGGCAAATAAGCCTACCATGGAACGCGACGTCGCCGCTTGACGCCAGCTCACAAGTGTCACAGGTCACGACATCTGGTTACCATCATCGCGCGGCTTGGCATCAGCGGTGTCATCGGTCCTCCTGCCAAATATCGTAGAAACATGATCATCAGACGAGCTTGAGTGTCCGGACTTCCATACCGAAGGACAATCATGTCTGAACGCGAGAGCAAATTTCGCGAAATATGTCCGAACATGTATTAAAGTTGTAGCCGGATTAAATCGCTCCAGACGTCCCGGATGCCTCATTTTTCGCCCAAAAATCCTCCATACTCGCGTTTCGAACCGGCGGGAGGAAATCGGGCAGATTGAGCGTCTAAACGAGTTACGGCATCCAAGATCACTCAGCTTGGGCAGCTATCCTTGTATTGCATCCTGCCCATGGCAGCCTGACCGGGCCAAATTTGTCCGAACATGGGTACTAAGTGGTCGAGGGTCCTGTCCAAATTTGTCCGAACAAGTATCAAATTGTTGGGCACTTTTGGGCCCAATCATGTCTGAACAGGTACAAAAGTCCCCAGCGTACTATCCGGGGTCCTACTTTGGCAGTCTCCGCGGACTTCTCCGCGGCCACAAAAGTGAAACGCACCGACACTGATCGAGCGCTGATCTTCGGCGGGGAAGCTGTGCGGCGGCCGCACTAGCGCTCAATCAGGCACGCATCTTCCCACCCGCCATCGCCACCGCATCCGCATACCGCGCGCGATTTTCTGATTGCTTCTTGCCTTCCTTCCACCACCCTTCCGCCTCCGACCCATCGACCCAGCGAGGGCAGCAAGACCCACGCAACCGACCGAGAACACCACCCACGAGACCATAAGACCGGCCCACCGACCCAAGACCCCCACCCAATGGCGCCGATCCACGTCTTCCGCAAAGCGACCACAAAAGACCGCGTGCTACAGTACGGCGGCGTCACCTTCGGGCTGCTCAAGGACATCGGCAATGCAAGCAACCAGCCGTACCTGCAGGCCATCGCGAGCATCTCGCTGCTCATCATCGAGACGGTGCAGCGGGTGGAGAGTAACAAGGATGGTGCGTAGTCTTGCTTTATCGGTCTGCAAAGGGCTGACGCGAGGCCTTGGATAGCTTGTATGAAGATGACCGAACGCGCGCACGAGCTCGTCGGCGCTGTGATCAATATCTGCAGCGACTCGGACGCTGAGCTATCCCCCGACATGGTTCGCAGTATCGAGCAGTTTTTGGAGTACGTCTCATTCCCTTCTCCGTGCCCTGCTAACGCCACCAACCAGAACGCTTCAAAAAATCCTCAAATTCGTGCGCTCGCAAGTAAAAGGGTCCTTCGTGCGGCGGATGCTGCGCTCGATGGAAGACGCCGACCTTATCACCCAGTGCAACTCGGGGCTGAAGCACGCGCTGGACGTGTTCAGTGTGCAGAGCGGGATTATTGCGGCCAAGACGATGGCGGAGATGCAGGTGTGTGTGTTTTCATTCTTCTCCCTTCCCTTCACCGTCGTATAACACACTAACTCTACCACAGAAAGAAGCCCGGGTCCGGCACGAAGAGCTCGTCAAGATTCTCGAAGAGAAAAAGTCGCGCAAAAAATCGTCGTCCGACTCGAGCCGCGAGCGACGCAAGAGCAAGATGGGACTCCTCTTATCGCTCAAGACGGACCTCCTCCCGCCCGCCGCACTCCTCCCTGCCTCGCCCAAGATCTTCCACGGACGCGAGGAGGAGCTGAAGCATGTCGTCGAGACTATCGTGGATCCCAAAGCCCCGCCAGCGATTGTCGTCCCGACGACCCCGACTCATCCGTGGGCGACCTGGAGCCCGTCTATGACGACGCCCGTATCGCCCATTTCACCAAGCTACCGCCCGTTGACACCATGGACCCCTTCCACGCCCACATTTACCGCTGCGACTCTGCCAGCCACTCCCCCAGCCACTCCCACAACCGGCAAACCCCCCGCGCCTCCCGGACCAGCCCGCATAACCATCTGCGGCGCCCCGGGGATTGGCAAGACCGCGCTGGCACTAGCAGCCGCCCACCATCCACGCGTCGCAGCAAAGTTCGACGGCCGCCGGTATTTCGTCGAGTGCGAGAGCGCAGAGGACCCGAAGGCGCTCGTTGCGTGTGTCGCGAAGGCGCTGGGGCTGGAGGGCGAGAGGGTCGGGAGGAAGCATGTTGTTAGGTTTTTGAAGGGCGAGAAGGACAAGGCGATTGGAAGGAGGGAGAGTGTCGAGAGCTCGATGGATGCGGCAAAGGATACCGTCGCTCCAACTCCTACTCGCAGCGACACCACCGACTCGTCGACTTCCTCGGCAACCGCTGTCTCCGCCGACAGCTATGCGACTCTCGCTGACCAGCAGCCAGAACCAGAAAAGAAGGACCCGGAACCCATTCTGCTTATCCTCGACGCTATCGACCGTGCCTGGAAGCCCCACATCAACAGGAACGACGTCGAGGATTTCCTCAGCTTGCTAGCGGACATCCAGCATCTAACCCTCCTCGTACGTTCCACCAAATATTTCCCCTCTAAACGCCATTGACAATCTCACAGGTGACTCTCCGCGGGAACGAACGTCCCCGGCAAATCAAATGGACGCGGCCGTTCCTCCCCGCACTGAAACCTCTCGCGAAAGACGCCGCACAAGCGACGTTCCTCGACATCTCGGACGTCCCAGCTGACGACCCCGACCTGCAAGAGGTGCTGGAGAAGCTCGTGCAGGGGTGTCCGCGCCGGCTGACGACGCTGGCGGGGCTCGCGAGCTTCGAGGGCTGTGGGGCGTTGGTGCGGAGATGGGAGGCCGAGGGCGAGGGGATGCTTGTTGACCGGACGACTGCGAGGACGAGGGAGAATGGGATTTTGGGCGGGGTGGTGTATGATGAGCCCGAGTCGTTCGGCGAGGACGGCAAGATGCAGTTGCCGGATGGGTTGACGGAGGAGGATGTCTGGAGTGTCCTGGATCCGACGACACGCTGGGCTATTGGAAGGGCGTTCCCGGCACTCATACCTGCACCGTCGTCAGACGCTTCTTCTTCCTCTTCATCGTCAGGCACGTCAACACCAGCGCTATCGCGCTCCTCGTCCTCCGCCTCATCATCCCTCAACTCGGCCTTTTCCTCTTCTGCATCCACCGCCGCCCATTCGCATTCGCGTGCCCATTCCCGGACCGGCAGCATCTTCTCATCCATGTTCACCCCCTCGCGCTCTTCCTCCAAAGGCTCCTTCTCCTCCTCCTCCTCCCACTCCAACCACAATCACGCACGGTACCCGTCCATCGACTCGATCCTCTACGCCCTCCCGTCCCCGCCGACCACGCCCCCGTTCTCGTTCTCGCGTCTCTCCGAGTCTCTCCCAGGCCGCAAACAAAGCGAAGCAACCCCCGCGGCCCTCGCGTGCCTACAGTCGTCTGCACTGTATCCGCCGAGTCCCGCCCCCGCGAGCATGCAGAGGCTTGTGGGGCTCGTACCGCCGACGACGAAGGTCGGTGGTGGTGAGGGTGAGCCGTGATGCAGGCGTGTGGGTGTGGGTGTGGGTGTGGATATGGGTGGGGCGGAGACGATTTCTATGCAAGACCACGCAAGACCAAGCAAGCTCAAGACCAAACACGAAACTATGCATAACATCATCCCATCTCACAAACGACTACGACGACTACGACTACGACTACGACTGGCGTTGTTCCAGTTCCAGTCGCCCGCTGGTCGCGTCGCGTCTTATTTATCCCTCCGACACTCGATGCTCGAAGGTCCAAGTCCGCGCTCGGTCGCTAGTAGCGCCATCGCTATCTATTGCCGGACGAAGGTCAGGTCAGCTCCAATTGTACAACCATCCCTATGCATTTCCCGTCATATTTATTATTTATTCCTTATTCCTTCTTCCTTATCCTTTCCATCCTCCCGCTCCGCTCGGCCCAGCGTGTCAGACCTGGGCTCCGCCACAAAAAACGGTTTGCAAAACCATCCCCGCACTGTACTTCTACGCATTCCCCCCTGTTTCCCCCATCTATGCATATCCATTTACTTACCACTATCTCACAAAACGACATACGTACATATTGAAAAACCCACACGCCGAAACTACTTACTTACTTACCTATGCCTTCTTCTTTTCCCGCTCCGCCCCTCTCCTCCCCCATCCGACTTCCCCCTCACCGCCTATCCGCATACGGATCATTATCGTTAAAACCCTACCTAGCTACCTATGTCCTCCGTCCGCCCTTACGGCGCTCGAAATCTATGCAATCTTCTCTAGATCTAGGACTTGCGGCTTGCGTGGCTTGCTGGATTAGCATCGGCATTGCCTCCATCGCCATCCATCGTCGTCAGTTACAGTGTCATACGACACCTGTTGCGGGGACTAACAACTGCAGATTGGCGCGCTATCATCGTCGTTGAGCGACGGGGATCCGAGGTTGTGTTATAGTTAGCGTTTTGGCACACTTCCTGGATGATTTCTCAGCGGGAGTGTATCAATCCAATCCTAAGTGCTATCACCAGTTGCACCATGACCGTGCGGCGCTGATATCTATTGCCTGGGAATGGATTGGCGCCAGTGGTAAGATTAGCGCTGGCAAGCCAGCCTGGCTTGCCTCCTACGCACCGGACCGGATCTGTCGACCAAGTCGCGTCGGGATCTGAGTTCAAATGTGTTGAAGCGGCGCCCAGGTCTGATGGAACAGAACAAAAGCCTTCTTGCCACACCAAATAAATTGAGGCCTGAAAAAGAAGCTGAAAAGAACATTTTCAGGAAAACCGCTCTATCTCCAGGTGATAAGACTTCTTTGGCCGCCTTTTTCGGCCCTCCCTCAATGTCAACTTATTTGGTGTGTGCAGCTGACAAAAGCCTCGCGCTTTTGACTCTCGGTACAATTACAGTGAGGGGTGCATAAGTAGAGTCCAGTGTTACAGTGGGCGGAAGCAAGGTAGAAATTATGCTAGAACCAAGGATAGAACTGCCAATTCCAAACTAATACACTCTATCTTTTCCCACTGCTGACTTTAATTGTGATTGTCCTTGGCAGTGTTCGCATGGTGAAAGGCATATATGGGTCCTGAGAGGAGAATCGTTCAAGTTTCTGCACCTCAAGGACCTCCCAACTCCAGATCACCCCTCCGCTCTTTACCACAACATGCAGTCTCACTATGACAATGACGCTCATTACCAACAGGTAGTGCTAGCAGCCCAATGTTTTGCGCTTGTTCTAATCTCTTTGCAAACTAGGAAGCCCAGTGGAATTCAAGTCAACCAGCTGTTCAGCATTATCCGCAGCAAAGTGATATGACCCTGAGCCACCAGGAAGTGGATGCAGAATGGTTTGCGGCTGGTGCTGGGGGCAGAGACACTGTCGGGGAAGGAAACTACACCAAGTGTTATCCGGAGAGGACACCAGAGCTTGTTCTCTGGTTTACGTTCTTTTCCCTGGGTACGCATTTGCTCTTTTTCTGAGACATATTTTGTTCACATGCACACTGCTACAAGGTTCCGCGGCTCTTACTCTCACTGCTCTGTTCGGATGCTACTCAACGGCAACAAGCAACTTGCACATTGTTGGAATGGAACCTTATACCATTTACAATGCCTGTTCCACCCCTGTGTTCCATGGGAATCACTCGGTGGTTAACGGGACATCCCTACCAAGCTCCGCCTTCTTTCCCAATCCGCTTCCTTGGAAATACAAAGTCGGAATTGCTGGTGTCTGTAGAGTTTTCAACTCTACCGACGTCGGCTCCCCTTCAGTCACATATCGGACAGAGTGCAAACGCCAACTTCATCCTCCACTGGACCTTCTTCACCTCATTGCCCAAGATCTCCCAAATGGCACCGCTAGCTCCCAATACCAGAATTGGGAGAACCTCTTCACCAAAACTTTACCAGGCTTCCAAAACGCAATGTCCAACTCGAAACTCCAAACACATGTCCACCTGCTTGTCGCATCCTCTGCCCTCCTCGTCCTCTCCCTCATCTGGACGTTTGCACTTGTTGTTGCAACCATATTCATCGAGTGGATGTACCCTCATTACACGGTGCCCCTCGACATTCTTGATGCACTTTTCGTGCTCGCTGCAGCCGCAATGTGGACAGCTGTTGCAGGGCCAGTGCAGGACACATACACATTTGGTGGGCAGACACACGGCGTAAATATTGGCCCCGCATTTTGGGTGCTCTGGGCTATTGGTTTCGCCAAGCTTGTGGTGACACCATTTATGATGATTTCTCTCGTTAGGGTGATCATCGGGATCATCCGGGCAGTGATCAAATGTGGATTTGAGTGTTTGGAGGCTATGGGCAACAGGAGGAAGTTGGTGGTTTATATAGATTAGTTTGGTTGCTTTTGAGCCTGATTGCCTCCTTTCATTACTTCTGTACTCTCCATCCGTCACTCATTAATATACCCTTGAACTGTCCCTCTTTCCACAACTGCCTCTAAATCCAAGAAACCTCCTCCATCATCCCCAAACCAAAAGACATGTGTTTGTTCTCATGCCCAATTGTGAGCCCAATTTCATAGCAACTTGGAATGTTATATGACCCTGAGGCACCAGGAAGTGGACACAGAAAACATGGCAGCTGGTAAAGGGTATGCTACAGTGATGGACCGGTCAATGGAGCAGTACCACCCAATGCAACAGTCGTGAATCTTGTCCTTTCCACATCTTTTTTGTACCAGACTGTAGCTCTGTATAGCCATAGTATATCTGCAACTTATCGTCGAGCACTTGCTTCCTGGTCCCGAGAAAAATGAAAAACTTGGATCAATTTTACATCAGCATTTGACTGTTCCATGACAAGTTTGTTTCTCCTACCCCCTCAGAGCCACCCATAGCCCTCAAACTTTGCAGACAAACTATTCTAGCATGTGCACAGTAGATGGAAGACGAATCAAGACCAAAGATCAGACATAGAGCGAGAAAAAGTGACTGGTCCATCACTGTATCAATGCAAAGCAGAAATGCCAAGTTGAACTCAAAACTCAACTAACCTGAAACCAAACCAACTAACACAGTTGGCCAAGAGCAAGCTGAATCCCAAATCAACTAATATTCAGCAATTACATCCACGAAAGTGTTGGCCCAATGGACAGAGCCTGACAGGAGTAAGCAATTCATCAACGGAATGGATTGCTTGTCTATTATATTGAAACCAGCTCATTCCTCGTCGCCGGATGCTTGGTACACCAATGGATCTCTCCTGGATGGGCTCACGGGTGGAGCGGCCGTTTGCATTGCGAACGATACGGTAGCCGAGAGGATTATGGTTCCGCTGGGCGAGGGACAAGTTGCGGAGGGGGAGATGGAAGGGCTGCTACAAGCAACGTCAAGCTCTCTGGCCAGAGATGCGGATATGATTCTCGTGGTCTCGGACTTACAAGCAGGGCTCAAGGGGATAACATCGACAGCACCCCGCTCGGGTCAGCACCCCGCTCGGGTCAGTTCCGGACAATCGCCTATGACGAACTCGTTCGCTCCGCCATGGCCCGCCTCCCATCCCTTCGAATCACCAACCTGTGGACCCCAGCACACGTCGGGACCTCTGGCAATGAGCTCGCTCATGATGCCGCAAAGGCTGCAACCCTCCTCACCCCCGTCACCTTCACTGCCCATCTCCCTGACGTCTTGCCGTCGTCGAATTGACCTGATGATAGCCAAGTCCTGGGACGCGGAATGGAAACAGTCATCCACCGGACACGCTCTGCGCGCCATCGATCAATCCTCCCTGTCAACGATTCTCTGAACCCCATACACCTCCTCCTTATCTCGAGCTTCCATATCCCTGATCTCTCGCCTACGGACCAACTTCTCCGAGCTCAACGTGCACCAATTTCGCTGCCGGTTATTGCCCAGTCCCGCGTGTGATGCCTGCGGTGCAACATCCGAAACCCGCACACACTTCCTCATCCACTGCCCGGCCTGGGAACACCTTCGACCTACGCTGCAGAGGGCATCGTACAACGCAGGGATCCTTGGATCAGTTGATGTACGCTCGCTCCTAGGCCATCCCATGCTCCTCAAGGCTGTCTCGCATTTCATAAAGAGCACCGGTAGATTCAGTTAAAGCTACGTATCTTCACCCGTGGCTGTAAAGGTTTCGAACAGCGCCTGGGTGTACCCAGGCTATTGATTTCCAAAGCCCCCGGCACTCCCAGGCCCGTGGGAGTACTCAGGCGGAGATGAAACCCTCACCATATGACGGGCTGGATCAGATCAGCACGTCCATCACGGCCGGCAACAGACATCAGACGATCATTGTTAGCCGTGAAATTTCGCCCGAGATGTTCCATTTATGGTCAGATGGGAAATTTTTACCCAAACAATCCATATCTGGGTGCCCAGTGCCGGCTTGACAGGATTCCGAAGCGGCTGGCTGCACCCAGAGCTGGCTGCACCCAGGCACTTTCCGCTGATGCACCTCCACCCGCCTCCGCCCGATGCGCCGGCGCCCGGACTCGGACTTGTCCACGCATGGTCCGGCATGGAGCTCGCCGGCGCCATGTGGCCCATGGATGACGGCCTCGACCACCACGCTGGACTCTCTTTCCTCCGTACTCCCACCGCCAGCGGCATTCTTGCCGCCAAGCACGTCATTCGCCGCCCAACGGGAAGATCGATGGATGGGTCTGACGCTTTTGAGCGTTGTGGGGAATTGAGTCCTCGACACCATTGAGCGCTCCCACCGCCGCGTTATACCGTGACACTTTACTCACTATCCTTTCCCTCTGCCCGGCCGCGGTCTTCACGGGCTTTTCACGGGCTCAAGACCTGTCGCCCACGTTCGTTCGTGCATACCTAGCCTGCCGGCCGTCGGGGTTTCACGCTGCAAGCAATCGAGAACGGAGTTAGCCTTCCCTCCTCGCGTCTAGAGCTGCCACGTCATGCAAACCCCGCCATCGCCGTCGACACACATGTAATTGATGCTTCCGCAATATTGAGCCTCGACCAGTGTCGTTGCTTGTCGCCGTTGTCGTTGTGCTTGTCGTTGTCATTCCCGACGGCTCCGTTGCGAAGCTCCACCTGCAATCTGCAGACGTTCGTTGTCAACACCTCGTCCGTCTTCATGTCGAGACCTCGTGTTTCTAGACCTCGTCGCGATGCTCCATCTTCGATCGGCCGACGCTGTTGGCGTTCATTGACGCCTTGTCCGTGTCTGTGTCAAGACCTCACTCATCAAGGCGCACCTGCCCAACAAGATGCTCTGCCCGGGCCGTCGCATTAAATAATGCTTGCAAGTAGATTCAAATCCAAGAGGGGTCAAACCGCTTGAGGCCACACGCACAAGACTGAACTCGGGCCGACACAAACGCCCTCACGTGGGTGGCGATGGCTTCCACAGGCCCTACCACCGGGCCCACTGCAGCACAGCAGACATGCAATCGCGCGTCGTAGACATTGTACATCTCGTATACTTCAATATATTCCGTTCTCTCAGCGTGAAGTTCTTGTAGTGATGAGTTCTGCCTGGTTTTACGATATTGATTGCGAACTCACTCACATATGACGAACTCACCTTCAAATGTATGACGAACAAATCTCACTGATTGAACTCACTGAACTTTAAATATTGCATCCACACACAGCTCAAGGCTTCAGAATACCAGAGGTATGGAATATATGGGCCTTCAGGCATCTGTCCTAATTTTCCTGATTTTTCACACATTTTTTGAAAGTCTGTAAACAGCGATTGCAGAAATCATCGAAATAACTCTCGTTCGTACATGTGCGCACTACTTCTTCCTGGTATCTTTTTCATGCACTGGGCAAAAAACGGTCTGGAACTATTTATAGGACCAAGACAGAGCCTCTCTGTTCCCCACATGCCCCTTGTCTTCCTCAGTCCTTTTGAAAAGTGGTGCCTTGACCGGAATTGATCGCCATCAAACCACCCGTCGTCTCCATTGCCTCGCCAGTTGGGTCTCCAGAGGTCCAGAGGAGCAGTATTTCCATAAATATGGGGCAATTACAAATGGGTACAGCAGTAGGAAGGAACAGCGGACGTCAAGAGAGTAAGCATTGAATCACAACAGATACATAGCGCGTAGAGAGCCCATTAATCCGGCACTGGTAACGGACAGACCCCTCAGACAAGGTCAGTGGTTGCCGCCGGGGTGTAGATGGTGTGCGTTCGAGGCGCGTTGGCGTCGCGGTACGGCATCGTGGAGGCGAGCTCGAAGGTGTTTCGCCGTTGGCGGTGAACTCGCCGGTAAGCGGGCTGGATACGATAAAGGCGTTGGGAAGGACGTTGCGGTTGGCTGCGCGTGTGTGAGAGTCCGAAGCTGACGGCCCAATGACAGCACCTCCGTAGGTGCAGCTTCGGCGAAGGTCGCTTCAGCTGGGGCAGCGGCGTCGAGATGGTCATTACGGAGGGACTGTGAGGTCATGAGGTCTCGGCGTATGTGCTGTTCCGTCCATGGGCATTTCTGGCCTCAGTCAAGGTGGTGATGGCGCCATGGATCGACGACGACGCTGGACCTTGGAATGGCATGAGTGGTTGGGTATATGCGATGTGACGAGACACACCGGAGCGCCCCAGGGTAAGATCTCCTCGCAAAACTGGTCCATCGTGGTGGTGCGAGCCTGCTCAGCGGCAAGGGCGTCATGCCGGCGGGGAGAAGCGCTCCAGGCGGCATGAGAGCAATGGGTGGTAGGATGGAGCCTCCGAGGTGCTGCTGGACTACGTTGAATGTGGTCCTGCGGAAATTTGCTGGTCGCGCAAGGGAAGGGAAGACGACGAGGATCGTTCCGTCACCCTGGCAACCCTATTTGGGTCTCCGAGAGCGCAGCACGGATGGGCTAGGGCTATGGCAGACGATGGGCAGGCGGCTGGAGGCGCTGGTGGGTGGGAACAAGCAGGCGCTGGTCCAAGTCGGCCGGCATGGGTTAACCCAGGCAGGGGCAGGCGCGGGGCAGTGCCGGGCGGTGTCGGGCACGACTAGATGTCTGTAGGAGCTGACGTTCAAACATGCAGGCGGCGGGAGAGGCGCAGAGGATGAGGTGGGCGGCAAGGATGGAAGCCAGTCAAGAGCAAGTCTATGTCAGCGACCTCAGAACCAAACAAACAAATAGAAGCAAACAATCATCTCCCCGAGCAATGATTTATCCCCAGCGGTATGACCGCAACCGAGCTTGATGCTGTCACTCCATCGGTCCTGCCGCCGGTGCCGAGCTCGGACAGGCCGCCAGAGCAGTATATGCTCACATCCTGGGTGCTCCCAGGGGCCTGGGAGTAGCCGTGTCGTTTGACATCCAATCGCCTGGGTACAGCCAGGACCGTTTTCAAAATAACTACAGCTACGGCTCGTATCTTTTCCTTTCTCTTTACCTTATCTTTTATCTCACTTGTACCCATATCGTAGTCTCAATACTCCATACCAGATATCTCCCCACACCCGAACCGTTACCGCTCATCACCTTATTTCCCATCTTGCTCGCACATATTTCTCCCTCTCATCCCCTCCCCCTTGCATATTTATGTATACCCACCAAGCTTACACCCAGCTCGTTCACATACAAAAAACCCCCATCTAGTTTACCTAGAGTACTGCTGCGTAGCCCTTACGGCCAGATACAGCTTATATAGAAATCAGAACAGAACAGAACAGAACAGAACAGAACTTCATCAACAAAGTTTATCTATACTAAGATAGGATAGGATAGGAACCGGCGCAAGGTCCCGAATCGGAACGGCCGGGGCCCGTACTACATACATACAGGCGTCAGTACGTATGCTACGGATGTAACTAACCTCCACCGTTGTGAACAACACTCCCCAACGTTACCCTTCCTGGCCCTGATTTTCATCGGCAGGATATGCGACGCCAACCTGGTTTGGACGTATCCCAGGAGTCAAAGGCCAGTTCCCTGACCTTTCACATAAATCGTCGATATCCAGAGGGGTAGTGGATTGACTAGGAATGCCGTCTCGCGGCTTCAATTAATTACACGGTAAGTCTTCTGGATCGGTGTCCCTCTCAGCCACAGTTAGGTCTGAGCCCTGGTGGAATCCACAACAGCATTGCGGCGAAGATGCCCAGAGATCATGCACAACTTGAAATTTTGCGCCGGGCGTACGGCCAATGGCAGGTTCTAACAGTGGTCTAGGAACTCCGAGGCGGATCGCGTACATGCACTGGCAAGATGTGCGAGATTTGGGCGATGATCGAAAACGCCGTGCAGCTAAAGCAGCTCTGCGCCGTGTAAGGCTTGGATGAGCCATGAACACCAGGGCGGCCTGAGTCTTGTCTTCTATTGCACGATGGCAAACTCGACAGAGACATCAGACGCGAGGTATACGTCCCTCCGATATGTTTCCAGTAGACACAGCACCACCAAGTCAGCCATTTGTCGACAGTTTGTGGAAGCTAAACAAAGTGGCACGACATCTTGGCTTGACATCTTGGCTGTTTAAGTGCACTGGTAAGGAATCGGAAGTGACCAGGTTTTTGGAAAAGCGCACCATAGCTCAGGCTCGCTTGCCATCACAGGCATCTTCGAGTTCGAGTGCACAGTGGAACATGCTGCTTACGAGTCCGCATGCTTTGGACGCCTAGAGATACGAGAGTAAGCGCTGGGAACGGGATCGGCGTCCTGCGCACATTTACCGGCCCTCCGCAACGCCGACAAGATGTAAGCAATACCTGCGGGCATTACGTGCTGTAATGGAGACGCCGTCAGCGGGCAGTTCGCGTGTCATGACATTATCGTTGTGAGACATAACGTGTTGCGGACAACAAGAGAAGTGAGACTTGTGACCGCGGTGTCTGGCGACGAAATACACGACGAGCTGCGAGGGCGTTGAAGAGGCCTAGGTGCACAGGCTGAAACATCTTCGAGCTGGTGTGGGCTTCAGGCTCCCAGTGAGTGCGGGACTCGGAGTCCGAGTCCCTCTCGAGCTCGCAGTTTATCGCCTTTTAACATTGCGGGACATTTAGCCATTCTCTGCACATCCACCACAGACTCGTAGTCCGCATTATATCATCCCATGGCTTTGCCAGGCACCTTGTCCAGTTGGGATGCAAGGGGTCGTTTTCGACGATGATTGATGATGGTGGCAGGAGGCAAGTGGTCCATCTAAGGTTACTTGTCGAAAAGGCCACTGCTTGCACATGGCATACCGAGTACTTTTTTTGTCTTCTGCCCAGCCTGCACGACATACGCCGTTCTGTTATATGAGCCGAGAGTCTGCCACGCAACTAGCGCACTGGCATTGATAGCGGTATCTGACTTTAATTTTGATTCGGAACGGCTAGGAGAGACAAGGCATGAAAAAGCAACGGCCTTCAAATTCCACGCTCCAGCTCCACTGCGGCTCCAGACCCAAAGAGCCTATAAAGCGCATTGAGGAGGCGCAGGACACCGTCTCGTGTGAAGTACAAGGATGAAGCGCAGAACTACCAGCAATGATAGTACGATAAGACCGTCAGGAGTTCACAACAATGTTGTAGAAATCTTCATATCGAGCGGAGGCTCGATAAATTCTCAATACAGCGCCTCCCCCAAATCATCCAACACTCCCCTCATAGCGACCTGCAATGCGCGGAAGCCGTCGATAGACAAACTGTTGAAGTACTCGCGATGAGCCACTTTGTGGTGTTTGCCTCCGTGCTCGAAAAGACGAAGGTGAAGGAAGAGTTCTTAACCTGAATCAGACAAGAAATAAAAAAAGGAGGATTTATGCGCCAACACTCACCGCAGTAGTATCGTCTCTTGACCGCATAACGTCTGACCCACTGCTGGGACCCAGAACAACGTGCGCCCTCCGCCAGCATATTTCTTGTACTGCTGTTGCCGCCGCTGAGTTCTAGGCTGTTGGTGTGCCCTGCCTTGAGAGCGAAATTCCGCGCGAACGCAGGCGCCGAGAGGGCTCCGCTTACTATAGATAAGCGTCAATGTCGGAACACAGCGGCGGCGACGTAGACGAAGCCAGGATCTTCAAATTTCTATGGTCGGTTCGAAGTCACTCGCACAGCGATGAAGTTATGGATGTCTGCGGAATAGTCGCGTGCAAGAGGAGACCTGTGATGAGAACGAGAAAAAGAAAGAATAAGAAACATGGGTGTGCACGAGAAACAAGGACCACTCACCACGCAGTTGTAGGCATGCTGGTATCGTAATAAAGAGACAGGCGACCGCGAGAGAGCGCAGTTGGGCGTGTCAAGCAGAGAGCGAGAGCCTGAGACTACGGAAGACAACGAAGCGCCGTGGGATGGTGACGACGGGCAAGAAGATACTTAGTAATGCAAAAAGAAAAAAATGGTGATGGTCAACCGCAAGCCGGATTGTTGTCCGAACCAGCAGAATGAGCGTATAGTGGTCCGTTCTTGCGGATATGGGGTGTGTGCACTGCTGGTGGCCCTGCAGAGCCGTCTTGGCCAGCAGCTGCAGGGGATCGCCGGAGCTGCGCGATGAAAGTCTAAGTTAGAGACGAGATGGTAACGACCGTGACTTGATCCGATGTGACGACGTGCTTGGATGCCATCTCATTGCCAAACACGTCACCTGCTTTCCCGGTCCAACGCTGCCACACCGTCGGATTCCCGCCCGCGTAGTGTGCTACCACGTCTCAGATGCTGCCTTCGCTAATACCGAGTCTTTCCGCTGTGGATTCACCGGTTAGCCACGTCACTACGTCCGCATCTGAGTCATCCTGCCGCCGAGAGGCCTGAGATGTGCGTCCGTCTGCCATTTCCAACCCTTTTTTCTTCTCCTCATGGCCAGCGACAGGACGCTGTACCACTGGCTATATGGCTTCGACACTGGTCCCCCTGGTCCGCCTGCGAGTCGTTCGTCCGCTGAGCAACCCCAGGTGCGTCTGTCTGCCTAGACCTCCTCCAGTCTCACGGACACCAGGCCGCTCTTTCCATGAATGTCCTGTATTCGCGTACGTCCCGCCATCCATTTTGTTCTCCCTCGGGCTTACTTTCGCCTGCCAGTTCTTCCCTGGTATACTCTACCCCGCCTACGCTTCCCTGGAGATTACAGTTTTCACAGACGTGCGTCGCATTAACTCCCCTTCGCTCAATCCTGACTACAGTCGCCAGTCTCCGGATCCTACGACCGCTATTCTTCTCCGATGCACATGCCCGGCCGCCACGCGCATCAAGACTGCCTCAATTCATAGTGGGATTGTGGTGCGAATGACGCTTGGAGGGTTGGTCCCGTCGCTTTCGGGTTATGGCAGGTGCGAAAGTGAGTAAGTAACGTCGCTGCCCTCCATCTCCACTCCCGCGTCGGCCCCCTTACCACTACGGTCTCCTCTCCGCTCTTCCGCCCTGCTCTGTCCCCAGTCCTGTAGTGGATTCCCAGGCCCGTTCAGCGCGGAGCAGTGATGCTCGCGATACACTCGTATATCCTGGTGCACGCGCATCCATTGGCAGTCACAAAGAGGTCGTCGGCTTTGCGGAGACTCGGAGATCGAGAACCCATATGTTTGCAGTGACTTCTGGCGCCTGCGAATGACTGCTGGGCGGTGGGTCGACGCATCCGTCGCCGTGCAAGGCTGCAAATACACCCGCCGGACCGCCCGTCGCCTCTCCAAACCATACCTCTTGGACCCTCCGAGTCTCCTCGACGTCCGCGAAGCCCTCTTATTCCCCGTCCACCCCCCAAATTCCTTTTCTTGCTCCTTTCGGTGGCTGTGCATTCGCGACTTGCACCTCACGACTTCGTGCTCTCCCCGTTCACACTGGTCGCCCCGAAGATGTAGGAGAGTAATGAGATACCGGTGGGCTCCTCGAGGACGCGTCGGTTCATCCCTTGTCGAAGCGGCGGGGATCTGAGAGCATTAAGGTCGTTTCCCCCGCCATTTTGGCGTCTTTCGTGGTGCGCCGATGGCGTTACGGGAGGATCTTCTGTCGATGCAGAAGTGTCGTACGAGTGTCTGGGAAGCGTCAGGGATGGTTCTGCTGCTCGCGGTCCAGGTGCGACCTCGCTGTTGGGGCGAAGTGAGGCATTCGGCGGCGCCATCCTCTCTTCTCTCCCTTCCATCGCGCGCAGGCTATTGCGGCAGTCGTCGACTCGTACCTCGCTCCCACCCTGCGCTATATGCACCCGCATGACCCGCCTCGCCGTTGTCGCCGTCCTCGGCGGATGCACCCAGCGCTGCGTAGGCGGGGTAATGCGGGTGCATTGTGGGACGACCCTTCACAACCTCTTTTACGAGTTATTAGAGCAGAAGCAGAAGAAGACGTGCTGCCTCTGCCTCGCCTCGCCAGTCGGGTGGATGGATGGATGGATGGATGACGAAGTGTTCGTTGTCCTCGTCGCCGCCGCCGCCCGCCAGTGGTCGCTGTTCGCTACGGACACCTTCGCTGCACATACCACATCTGTACCCACCGTCGTTGTAGTTTTTCGTACGCATACACTACATCTGTTTTGTTTTAGACAAACAACCTTGCCTTCGTCCTTGCGTGCTGGAGCTCTCTGCTGCCGCACACCTCTTTCGCTTCTTCAAGTTCTTGCTACTACCAGCTTGTGGCTTCTTGCCAGACTGTCAAGGAGTCAGCATGGCACTTTTAGAGAGACAGACATACCTTGGACGTCCTCTTACCCGGAGGGAGATTTCCTGTGAGATTTAAGACATTAACAGGCAAACGGACCTACCATCCGCAGCGATTGCACGCTGAACGGGATCCGTGTTCCGCAGATTGACCGCGGTGTGCGGAGTCACAGATGTCGTGTGGCGTGACAGCGGCAGGCGTCGGGGCCGGCGTCGGGGCGTCGGGACGGCAACCGCGATGATGAGTCGGGACGGCGATCGCGATGAGGAAGCCTCCAATTACGATGGCGGCAGCCTTTGACTAAAACATGCTGACAGAAAGCACAGCCACTAAAGACACTACAAAAAATGTAATGGATTTGAAAAAGACTTCAAACACCGATCTAATGACTTTTGCTAATTTCATTACAAACGAAAATGAAACTAATGATTTATCGTCGATGCGAAACGCCCCTTGACAGGTGTGTCATAAACGATTACTAAAGTACTCGTAACATACTTGTTCGTCAACCGCAGTATAGAGTCAGTCTGTATGAGAGACTAAACAAAGTTGATCTTTGTTGACTACGGGATGCCTGGAGCTTCTCAGCTCGTTGTATTGTAGAGAAAGACAATAATAATGATAGTTAGAGCTTTTGGTATTGCCTCCATCGCCATCCATCTTCTTCAGCGTCAGTCAGCGTTAGTCAATAATGTCATAGTCGAATAACTTATCAGTCTATGAGACTATGACTGCGGACCCAAGTAACTCGCAACTCATCATCTGCCGTCGGTGGCTCAACTGGACTGATCATGACCACCGCTGACTGAGTGACTGCTGGCAGATTAGCGCGCGATTAGTGGAGACAGACGGGGATCCGAGCTTGTTTTGCTTGTTCGTGCGGCTTGTCATGATCAATCGTCATTGACAACGACAACGACAATGATTCATTCCTTCGACTCCCGACTCTGACTTGCCGAGATGGATGGATGCAAAACGGTAGAACCTTAAAAGTGCTATCGCCAGACGCCCACCCACCCACCCACCTTGCCGACGGACGACCGTGACGGCGAGATCTATCGCGGAATGTTGACAATATCACAATAATGCATGCATGCGTGAAGGGAAGATGAAACGCAATGAAGCTTCACAGCCTAGCAATAAGTATTACACCTCTGAACACGATATAGAGGTTGGAACAGAAGTAAGTTACACTGCTTGTACAGTAACTTACATAGACGAGATATCCCTCCGCCTTCCTGTCCCAAACAAATTTCAATACAACTGTTACCGTTTACTGTCCGGAATCGGCTCTACTAGTACTTGTTCGGATTCCGTCCCAACCAAAGCGAAATGATCATGAGGAACAAGGTCCAAGGATAGGATAACCGGAATGATCACAGTCCAAAGAGACAACTTGAGTACAGAATACATATGATACAGAAGGTTAGAAACGAGGTACACTACTTGTACAAATGTAGACAGTACATGCTTGAGGATGGAGTAAACCAGTTGGCATAATTCTACATAGATCTATGATTTTTCGATTGTACTGTCCTCCTCCTCCTCCTCCTCCTCCTCCTTCCCAGTCTCGAGATATCACGTCAAAGCTGAATCACGCCGTAATCCTCCCTGCCGTCCTCCACACCCAGACCGCCGCCGTCCTCCACACCCACACCGACACCCACACCCACCATCATCATATCCTCCCACCTCTCCCTCTGCGCCTCCTTCCCTTCCCCATCCGGGACCCACACCGCCTTCTCACCCACGCCCTTACGGAGCTGCACCCGCACCCACGCACTCGCCCCGCCCTTCCCCTTGCCAAGCCTCACCCGCTCGAGATGCGGGTTATACCGCGCCCAGACGCACACGGCCTCGCGCAGTGGTTCGGCGGTGGCGAGTTCTTCTTCGGTAGGGAATGTGTTGTTTGGATTTGGATTTTGGGAAGACGAGGAAGCGGAGGAGGAAGAGGGAGATTGGGGTAGGTCGCTGTCATGATCGGGAAACAGGGCAAGGGAGTCGTCGGCAGTCCCAGTCCCAGGCCCAGCTCCAAGCCACGTTGTAGCTGCAGGCGTGCCTGCAGGTACGGGCCACTGCCATTGTGCGCCGGTTCCCGTGCCCGTGCCTTGTCCAGGCGGGACGAGGTACAGATGGATGAAGGTCTGTCCGAGTATTGGGCCGTGGGTGTGCCCGACCATCAGCGGCTGCGGCTGCATATGCTGTGTCTGTACATGGCGGAACCGCAGCGGGCTACTGGCGAGCATTTCCGGCGGGAGGGGTACGAGACGGAGGGTACGGAGGAAGGGGAGTAGAGGGAGGTGGTGGATCCCGAGATTGAAGAGGAAGTTCTGCTAGTCGTTAGTTGTGGCCGGAAGGATAAGAGGAAAGGCACCTCGCCAGGCTCGCCGTCGTAGTACGCGACCTCCAACGCCTCGCACGATGCCGGGAGACACCTTGCTGCGGCTAGCAGGACCTCGTCGTCCCAGGCGGCGATGCGGAAGGCCATCGAGCGCAGGGGCACCCCGCTGCTGCGGATGAGCTCTAGGACGGTCAGGATGTCCGAGTTCTTGGCCACGGGGGTGTTGATGCGGAGATGCTGGACTGTCGCGAGGGCGCCACGCATCGCGAACACCGCAGCGGGCCAAGGCGCCGAGACGACGAGGAGATGTGGGAGGGTAACGACGGCGTGTGTGAGGATGTTGGCGGGGTTAGCCTGGCCAGAGAGCGAGGCGTTGTAGCTGGAAGCGTCTACGGAGACGTGCAGTTGGGTGAGTTGTGGCATCCGATGCAAGAGCGCGTCGAGCCGGTCTTGCATGTCCCTCCCAGGGCCTGCGAGGACGAGGGTCAATGAGGTGAGCTTCGCAGAGACGTCGGTGGGGATCTGGATGCCGAGGCTGTCTGTGACGAACGAGCGGAGATGCGGGAGACGGTAGACGAGTGGGATGCTGACGCTGTCGGTGAGCATGTGCCAGTCGGTAGCGGCCCGTTTCAGCTTCAGCACCGTTAGCCGCTTCACTTGGATGACGGGCGTCGTCGTCGTCGTCGTCCCCGTTCCCGGTGGCAACTGCAGGACACGGAAAAAGTCGGACAGCTGGGCCGGCGGGGATGGGATAGAGCACCCCTCGAGCGTCAGATCCGTCAGTGTCGGCAGTTTTTCGAGCGTCGTGTACAGAACCTCCGGGACCTTTCCCCCGCATAGTTTGAGGTGGCGAAGACGAGTGAACCGCCCGATTTGGCGGAAGATCCGGTCGTATGTCGCTGCAATAATCCGCGTCAGTCTCTCAATAATAATGATAGCAATAATACGCACCAATCGACTCGTCCACTTGGTCCCTCCCTCCACCAGCCCCAGGCAACACCACCGCAACACTCCTCACCAGATGCACCTTATGCCCGCTCCGTCTCCAAAACTGGAGATGCTGCTCCGCGAGTGCCGCCGACTTCCATGTGATGTGCCGCACGAGTGGCTCAGTGCCCAGGGCGTGGAACTTGCGCGAGACGAGCACGATGTTGTGCAGGTCCTTCAGGAGACCGAAGATGGCGAGCCAGATCTCGTTGGGGACCTTGTCGACGACGACGGAGGAAGGAGGCATTCGACTGTCACGGCCGTGACTGATCGCATTCAAAGTGGATGTATCTTTCTTCTTTCCCTCCATCAGCCTGCAGGCAGCTTCTCCGTCCGATACTTCCCTCAGGCTCCAGCGGCAACCCACCAGTAACCCGCGTATCATTACCGCACCCGCTAGCGAACAAGAAAAGACTGGGACGATGCGAGAGCTGCTACGCTTCAAGTCCTCGCCAAGAACATTCGCATCCACGAATCCTCTCTCGTCCAGGCGCCCTCAAGAACGGCCAAATCTGCTCAGATTTGGTGTGCCCCGACTCGGAACTCCTTCAACTTACGTCTATCTCCACCCCCCATAATCGTATCGTATGAGAAGCGTACGTGTATTAACCATTGCGGAGGCGGGTATTATGCGCCACTGAAGGGCCCTCGCAGCAAGAGCAACGCGTGTTACGTCCGCGAATCCCCTCTCCGTTCCACACCATAGGCGCGAGGCAAGCCGACATCTCTTGCTCCTGCTCCCCCATTCGCTTGCCTTGCCTTGCTTCCGAGTCACCCTTTCCAGTTAGCTCAAGCGAAATTCGCTATTCGCTCTCAGGCTCAGGCTCCGGGGAGCCTACAAAAACGAATCATCATGCTCGCGCTGGAGTTTCTCACTGGCAAACGCGACTCGTCCAGTACCACCACCGGCACCGTGCTCGCATCGCTCGTCTTCCCCAACACGGACAACAACGCCTCAGGCTCGTCGCCCCCGACGAGCGCCAAATCGGATCTGGCGAAAGTACGCACTGGCAGTTATCCCCCCTCCCCAAATTTTTAACATTAATTCCTACTTGTGTGCTCCTACTTAGGAGATTATAGAATGGGTGTTCGTCGGCATCGTAGGTCGTCCTTGCCGCGCCGCCAAATCCCCTTCTAAATGTTTATTTTTGTTGTGTTCTTCCAGGTGATCATCCTCATCTGCACCTTCTTCATGCGCAAGTGCGTATTCTTCGTCTTCCTGTGTCTCACGGATATTGAACGATCTATAGACTTTTCTTCGAGCCTAGATCCCGCAGGACCACTGGCACTGACTCCAGCGACCAGTCGAACTTCGACGATGCCAGTGCATGGGCGAGGGAGACGGAAGCCGCTTACGTCCTGGGCCTTTCACATCCCTATCCGGGCGTCCTGTACCCAGCGGCGGCCGTCGTCCGCGCGCGAAACGATCAGCCTGACACTCGGGGCTTTGGCATCGCAATGGTGGAAACACGTCATGCGGATGTTAGTCGAGGACTTGGACTTGGTTTCGACGGAACAAATGTGCATATGCGTGGAGGCTCGAAGGACTTTTTGCCGGTGTATGAGGCCGCGGGTGGCCCACCTGCTTATCGATTCGGGGCGACCACCGGGGAGAGAAGATCTAGAGAGTAAATACTGTAGGTAGGAAGTTGCATGAGTGGGTGGGTTGGCGACGGACGTTGCTGCATGGACATTATTTTACGACATGACATGTCTACGAGCTCGGAATTCGAAGAAAAGAATGATTATGGGTCTCGTCCGAGCAGCCCGAAACTCAGTACGCCGTTTTTTTTTTTTTCCTGGAGGAGGTCGTCGCAAATGACTGATCAGCGTGAAACAGCGGACCAATGTGAGAACCTGGGGCTCTCTCTCCCTTTCTCCTTCCGTTCAGGACACAGGTTTGAAATATTATGTACTTCACCCGTCTGTACTTTGTGGATATCTATGCACTTTTGGTTGACGGAACTTGGAAGAGCTAGAACAAGAACATATGACCCTCTCCATGTTCAGATTATATACAAAAAGTGAAGCCTCATCGTCTACATGTACCATTGTCCAGAACACCAAAGCATCATTGCTACATGTGAAGTGCACTTAGTTTGAATCAAAGTACACCACCCTGAATTGACACGCACTGAATGTAGGCCATATTTCACCTCTGTCTTTGCATTTAATCATCCACATCTTCTGGTGCCTAGCCAAGATGTGAGCATGCAGACACAAAGAGTAGCATATCTGGTAGACAGCACCTCGGCTTCTTCATCGGAAACTTCGTAAATTTGTGGTGTAGCTTGGATCTCATTGTCCTGGTCTTCGGTATTCTGGTTCGGATGGCAGATCAGACACCACATAGATCAAAGAACACAAGGCAGCCGTCGCTACGCTCCGGCCACACACACCTCAGAGAGAAATCATACTAATATTTCTGGATATGTTACATTTGTTGTACTACTCTCGCCAGGCAGAAGGCGGACTTGAGCATGAGATCGATGACGAATTCGTGAAAGGGCAGTGTATAATTGGCCATGTGAGAACACTGGTCGAGTAAGGTCAACACCAACCTTGTTCAGTGTGAGACCTTGACAACTGTTGAAGGTTGTTGCATATGCCGGTGCAAGAGGGAATTGTTTTCGGAGGAGGGTGTGAGAATTGTGGATCACCGCATCAAAGGAGATTCTTGGGATCAACACCTCCTCGTCTTCAATATATCCAATCCCGGAGGTCAGGCCTTTGAGAATTCGGACAGTGATGAGGCGATGACCAACATTTGTTACCACCACACGGGAGTTCTTGACCAATCCACGGTCAATGGAGAAATTTCGAAGAAGCCTGAAAATACTGTTTGTTTTGATTACCAAACAGTGTGGCGGGAGGCCTGGTGGTGTGTTTCTTGCAACATAATCCATTATACTTGCTGGAGGAATTACCCCAAGATCTTCTCCCTCCTTGAACGAATCCGCAGAGAAATAGGTGCTGGTGGTCCCGTCGATGCGATCGAGAACTGCATTGTTATAGGAGTCCACCTGCCGATTTGTTGGGGCAAGGATTGCACGTCCAAGGCATGAAAGGGGGTCCGACAGAATTTCAGCAGGGTACACAAATTGCAGCATGTCCTCGTCGGTGTAGGTCTTCTGCAAGATGTCGAGTGGAATGTCAGGTCCAGCACCATCGCCAATTCTATCAACAAAGTCTGCAAATTCAAGATCCTCTGCATTCCTGATTGGTTCTGTGAGCCGCAGGATGGTGAAAAGATCCCAAAGTTGAGAAGACTTGATGGATGCATCTACCACCTGAGCACGTGACCCACCGCGCACGACCGGGCAAGTTTGGCGAAAATCACCCAGTAGCACAAAGACCTTTCCACCAAATGGGACATCATTTCCCATTATTTTGCGTAAGATTGCCTCGACACATGCCAGAACAGCACGATTAGCCATTGGGGCTTCATCCCAGATAATGAGAGGGGCACGGCGAATCAGTTCAGCACGTGAGCTGTCAGGTTTGATCATTGACTCTAGCAGTTCATTTTTCTCATTCACAGGAACCTGTACGACAGCATGTCAGAAGCACATAAATTGAGTTTGCTGTTCCAACCTTGAATGTAGAGTGAGTTGTGCGCCCACCAGGATACAACTGGGCAGCGAATGCAGATGTAGCAGTCGTAATCACAATTTCTCCAGCTGCACGCAGTCTGTCACAGAGGGCAACAATCATTGCAGTCTTGCCTCGGCCAGCTTTTCCATCGACAAAGAAACATGAAGGTTCCTTTGCAGCAACTGCATTGTATATGGTTGTATAGATTTCCTGCTGCTCTGATTTGAAAATTGCAATCATATTGGCAGCCCGTGTTTCAAGCTGCTCGCAGATTGATCCCCACCGTTGCAGCTCATGCATGACCTCTGCAGTGTGAATTGTAGCTTCAGGGAGGCCATAGTCTGAGAGTTGCTTTCCATACTCCTCAAGAAGATGGCTGAGTTCATCAAGTGCTAGGTTCAGGCCCAGTTCAAGCACATCCCCATGCCGTAGAGTGAACTCACGGGACAGATCTTCTTGAAAGGACTCCCATAGAGTTATGGGTGACTGGACACAGTCGTTGACCAAGAGATGAACGAACAGCACACGGAGTTCACGTGGGGTGCGAAGAGCCTGCACACCTTCAAGCATGGCAAACATTGCCTCATTAGTATCACTGAACAATCCCAGAGCGTTTGCAGCCTCCTGATACGTTGTGTGGACAACATTTCCCACAGTTCGTGCCTCGTCAAATGAGCGGCAGGAGCGTGTCTGCAGGATAGATCGCAAGTAGAATAGTTCACCCTGCGAAGGACGGACAGAGTGGATGCGGGAGAGATGATTTCGGATGGAACTGCGGAGGATGACATGTTGCTGAGGAGATCCCGTGTAATTTGGCAGCTCAACAAAGTAGCCCTCTTTGCCTGCTTGTTTTGCATCAAATTTGGCCAGTCGGAAGATGGAGAAATATTCGGCATAGGTGAGAGCATCAAACTGTCGTTCTGTTCCTTCCAGACGAAATGAACCTTGTGGGCGGAGGAAATAGCGGTTTAGGGTGGAGAGAACACTGCTGGGTCCTGTGCGGTGGTATTGGTGGTGGGTTGTTGCATTGGGAAGATGGATAGCCAGTGCTGTTACGGCAGGTTCCTTTTTGGTCACATTGTAGCCAAGAATGCGCCATGCAGCTTCACCAGCAGATAGGTAACGGCCATCCCAGAAATCCTTTATTTCATCCACAGGTTCACCGCCAGGAGCTGCAATCTTGTATCGTGTTGAGCAGCCCGCTGCATTGAAGTTGGTGAGCCAGGGACAGAAGAAAGGGTGTATGGCACTGACGTTTATGCATGTATTTGAAAATATAGTTGAACATGTAGGAGTTGGCAGATGATTCAAAATTAATGTGACATTCGAAACGACGGAGGACCGGCAGGCAATGGGGTACTACCATTTGATCTTCTGGCTTCCGACGGCGGTAGTGAACTCGTCCTTCTGTGTCAATTGTCGTCTGTGCCTGTATTGCATGAGGATAACCAAAACGGCAGGTGCAGGATCCATCAGGATGTATTTTTTGACAGTATTTTGATGGAGTCCCGCCGGAATGTGAATGCATCATGTACTTGCGAACCAATGCAGCATCCTCTGGATCGTCAGGGATCTCGGCTGATATGATTGAATCAATATCGGAAGGCTCCACGCAGCCTTTCGGATATTTAATCAAGATATGGGCATGGGGCAGGCCACGCTTCTGGAATTCGATGCAATGGATACAGTAGATTGGCTTCCCAATGTGCGGAAACATGGTTTTCAATGTCGCCAGAAGGAGAGAGAGTTTTCGCTTGAACACACGGACAACAACAATAGGGATGTCGGTGAAGTCCTGTCCTGGACGCAGTTGCGAAGTAATTTCAGGCCAGTTGGGATCACAGGTCATTGTGATAAAAAAGGTTGGGTTTCCAAAGGCAGCTGCAATTGCAAGAGCATCAGAGACTTGCTCAGAAGCCCAGCGCCAAGAGCCCAGGAAGGATGATGGGAGGTATACATTCTCTGAAGACTCCACCAATTCCGCAGAGCCCATGAGAGCCGCATCATTTTGGCGGATGCGTTCTTGGTTGGTTCGAATATATGCCAGTCGAGATTCCAGGTCTCGGCTAAACATGTCCACCATGTACTCATTTGCCAGTCGCCCAAAGATCTGGAAGCGTGGTTCACGAAGTAGTCGGGCTCGGTAGTGCCACATCTGCGTTGTAGGAATATCTGTGTCAGGATTCGGTTCATGAGCTGTTGCAGTCGGCCGACTGTCGGTGATTCCCCACCCAAGAGTCCCATGAGGAAATAGCAGGGGATATGCCAAGGGTTCCCAAAAGCGGCTCAACGTCGATACAGACTGATTTTCTCCTTCAGATGTTACAACAATCAGCCTGCGAGCTTTGACATCCGCTTGGATTGTGTTGGAGTACGACATGATTGCAGCAATTTCCGCAGCCCCGCGGTCCTCGAGGATCACCGACACATTTTCGACTCCACTGTTGCGAAAGTCACCCATGGACTTCAGTGAAGACGCAAAGGAATTCAGTCGCAACAGCGAGTTACGTAGAGCGGTGATCCACGGTCGGGGAATATCGGAAAACCATTGTGCGGATTGATGCGGAACATTGGTGTCTTCATGGCCATCATAAAGGAGCCAGCGGACAGCCGAATTTCCATGGCTAGGCCGAACTCTATGGTACACTCGTCCACTGATGGATACAAATCCTGGTGGACCTCGAGGTCTTTCGGGGAAGGGATGAGTTGTTTCGAGTGAGGCAAAGGAGAGGATGAGATTGAGCTGTCTCGAGAGTTTGGAGATTGTTGGTTGTTGTAGAAACACATCATATTCGAGCGGAAGTGGAGGCAGAGGTTTCACGTCATGGAAGCGATTGCCGTTAGGCCCACAGCAGAAGCCAGCTCGCTCTCCAGTGAGAAGGAGAAGCCCACAGGTTGGACATTTGTGCTGCACACCCCCGCGGATTGCACCCCAGGTCAATGTGGGATCCACGATTCCTACAATCTCCCAAAGTGGACGACTCATCTAAGATGAAATCAATAACACTGCAGAACACACAAATTATCACACACATTGGAAAGATGGGATATCACGTTTGGCCGGATGTCGCTGGGGATGTAGTTCAGAGCAGAGATGGAGCACAGAGACATGAAATAGGGATGGACTTTATACAGCACTGTACAGCTATTTACAAAAGGAGATACACGGATATGTACATCTAAAAATACAGTTCGAGACATTCGTGAGCGAGAAGATGGTGTATAGTGAACGAATTCTGGATCAGATATGGAGGATGTAGATCAGTTTTGGAACGATGATGCAGGTACAAATGGATGAAGTAGGCAAGAGGATGGGCTTGTCAAAAGAACTTGAAGCAGGATTGGGAGCAGAGCGGTTGGATCAGAAGCGAATGCCTGCGGATTTTTTGTTTCCTGCTGTAGCAGAATCAGAAAATAAGCGCAAGGTGAAACTACAACACACAATGTCTAGGCCACACCGCGAGCGTGAGGGATATAGGGCAGGCTCTCATCGGAAGAAGAAGGATGATAAACAGGCGCAGGACGCTCAATGTAGACATTTAGATTGAACAGCTGTATCTGTATCTTGAACATGGATATCGTCAGCTGATTTGTGGCATAGCAGAGAGAGTAGATGCACCGGTGCGCCTTGATTCGCATTTTGGTTAGGTGGAGTGACGTCTCCGAGGAGGCAAGCAAACAGCGAATTGATAGCAACGTGGAGAAGAAGAAGCGGGGAGAGAACTGAGGATTGAATGAGAATCAAGTCTGCTGAGCAGGGAAACACGTACTGCAGATGTCCATGTAGATCGGGGAGAGTAAGGAGCGTGGGAGCACAGAAAAGCAGCGCGATTGACAATTAAATATCTGTGGCGGAGAATATATTTAGCTGGTGGTTCGGCGTCTTCTTGAGCGCTAGAGCGATGCCAGTCCCCTGTGGAGCATTGAATCAACAGGGGCGAGTTAAAAAGCTAAATTGTACAGCAATTGAATTAGAAAGAGAGTAATGAGATCATCGCGGGCCAGGGAAGCATCGTTGTCGCTGTCCGGTGGCCATGTAGATACCGGAATCTTGTGCAGGGGCGATACAAAGGCGGCTTTAGCTTGGAGATACACCGACTCGAGACCAGAATCAAACAGCAATATGCCATAGATTCCGCGTGGGAGAATGTGGTAGGAAAGATTTAGCAAGTTGAATCGTCTGTAGTTGCCGCCACGGATGTACATGTCCTGGAAGCGGCAGAGGATCCATGAAATGTCGAGGAGATGGTAGCCAGGGTCGCATGGGGCTGCGAACGCCACAGCGTAGACGGCATTTGGGGTGCGGAAAGGCATGAGATCCGCGGCCTTCAACCACAGAAATAAAACCGGAGTTTTCTTTACATGCCGAACAGCTTGTGCGGTTGGAATCATGCGATAGATGGAGCTGTGGGGCTTCCTGATGTCAGACTATGCAAGATTGATGCGGAAGGCAGATTCACCGCCAGAATATGAGGAAGGGTGTGCATTCCCTGTTCAATCCCATCGTCCCAGGTCCGATTGACGACATCCAGGATTGCACGACGCTGAGGTTCGCCTGCATATATTCTCATGGCGCTTTCAGGAGGAACTTCAAGTCGACGCTGTTCTGATGGAAACGTGAGTGGAGCAATTTATCAAATAGAGACACTCACGTCGCCGAGCTAAGGGCCGAAAGAAAAGAGCATGGATGGTAGCAAGAGGAGAGGCCATGCGTATTATCCAAAAGATAACAGCGAAGAGCTCATTTATACCGCAACTGGAGCATAAGAACATGGCTGTGGCACCTACAGCTCGCAGTGCAAGGCAATGAAAGGCGGGAGAAGCCAGATAGCGGGAGAATGACTGTTGTGGTTGCTGGGAAAAGGGTGGCTTCGAATGTTAGAGTAGACGCTGATGAGTTCAGGCGCCAAAGCAGCGGAGCTGCGGAATGACATACATTAACCGTCAGCGGTGGAGCCCACATTAACCGTCGGCGGTGGAGCCCACATTGACCATCGGCGGTGCAGGCCTTAGGCCCGGAGGACCAAATGTTGAACCGTTAGTTGCATCTCTATCCACCATGGCACTTGAGACAATGGCAGTCGAATGCAAGAGTCATTGATGCACTGATGTGATGGCAATGTGGACGCGCCGCATTCTTAGTCATCTCTCTCCACCTCTGTTGGACGATAAGGGCCAGTCTTGTCTGGAGGACATATTAGTACACTATGAAACCATTGGAGAGCATTAATAAGAGTCCCCCATTTTTTAAAAACCATTTTTGCGACTTGATCCTTCGAAAGCCATCGACGCAATGGCGCTGCATTTGGCGGTGACATTGGACATTGCTCAGGAAGGCATTATGAGGATAGTGAGCAGTCTCGGATGAGTTAAAACACTGTATATTGTAGGAACCGAAAGCTCGTGGAGAATAGCACAGCCACTCCGAGAGCTTTCGTACGCGTGTGACCATGATGTGACATATTACCTACACCCTCACACTTAGTATCTGTCTATTCCATATTGGCGGACGATAATGAAAGGAGGACATCATATCATTCATTTGTGTATACTGGATTTGAGAAAAGAACTTCGTGTGTGAGCGTTAAAGAGCGGCAATGTTCACGACATAGTGCGCGCCTTCTTCTTGCGCTTGCCTTTGCCCAAAACCTCTTCAGGCTCGTCCTCCTCGACCTCATCTTCATCCTCCTCAGCTTGAGAATCGTTTGGAGCAATGGATATCTGTACATTTCGCTTACTGCAATGGACGTGAGTATCACGTACATGCGGAATGAGCAATAAAGTCACCGTTTTACCGGAGGTGTAACAGGGGTGCTAACAGTTGGCCTTGAATGTGGTTAGTGGAGGGGGGGAAAAGAAGGGGAGGACACACTGAATGATGGTGCTAGAGGTGCTTGCAACGGGCTGGCTTGGGGTGGACACCGCGGACTTGACCGCGTACTTGCGGCGCTGGGGAGTAGTAGCAGTCCGCATGGTCGCTGGTTGCGAGAGAGTGTGAGGGCTCAAATTGAGCGTGATATGTTCAATGGTGATCTGAACGACTCCCTCGGTCGTACGGCCTGCAAAAAACCCAACAAAGTGAGTGCAGCTGAGTGGCTGCGGAACCGGAGTGTTGATCCATCGATTCGTTGAAGGGAAAATCAGCCTAGACTGCTCAGTGAATGCTAAAACAAAAGGCAGGGCACCCACAACAAATGGAATTGCTTGAGTCCTCTGCCGACGTACTCGGCCATCGCGAGTGTGAATGATTTGACGCCTGGCACAACAGGAATAGACAGAGAGGTCTGCGGGACATGCCCAACGCCAAAGACAAAGTTGGGGACATCCGGAATATTGTCCTGGCAGCAGTGAGATGATCAATTGTGAGGAGCGAAGCCTATACCTGGTAGGCTTCAGACCGAATATCGCCCGGGACGGTGTAGAAGGCGATGGCATCCAGCTCAATGGTAGCCGTGTTTCCCGTAGGAGCTGCAACTTTTGCCACTGCAAACACGACCGTATCATCAGGCAGTGGGTTTTCCGAGGGGCTCGAATAAACGCGGATCTTGGCGGGGAGATCCTCGCCCGTGGCAGTCTTGATGCTCGTCGTATAGTGGCAATGAAAGATGGTGCGGCCAGTCTGACTGTTGTACGTCGAGAGGCGGCTGCCGCCAGTGATGGGAAAGAATCCGTAGGTAATGCAGGAGGACATGATCGAGATTTGATGGGGGGGTACGCAAGCAGAGCCCAGTTATATGTGTAGGGCGTCAAATTCATGGCAGTGACGCGTCTAAAGCCAGGGTTCAACAGCTTAACTGCTGGAGGGCAGCGCTATACAACAGCCTCGCGCAGAGTGCGGCGCACCAAGTGCAAAAAAGGCAAGGCAAGGTGTCAAGCCAGTAGCCCAGAGCCCGGAAGAATCCGCAGAAAGTGAGGCGTCTAAAAGCAGGGTTGAACAGCTTTGGGAAATGCAGAGTGAGGAGTGGACGTGTGAGCCATGAAAAGAGAATGCAAAGTGCGGAGCTATCACTGATCCGTCCGAGTCGGACACTCCAGCCAAACATCACACCATCTCAAAGCTGTAAAATATTACCTTTTATGGCGGAAGGTTTTACCAAACATCAGACCAAACTGATACGTGAGACGTGGATAATATATTAGGTAACCAGAACTCACGGACTGGGAAGAATGCCCATACATCAGACTGTACAGTGTACACAGATGAAAGAAAACTCACGAGCTGTTGGCAGAATGCAGACGGGTCAGATGGTGCATAATCAAACAAGACTGAAACTCACATCCTGTTGGGGGAACACAGGCTATTGGACAGAGGGGTCACACAGTGCACAGATCAAACAAGACCAAAACTCACCGACTGTTGGGAGAATGCAGACAGGTTAGACAGTGCATAGATCAAACAAGACTAAAACTCACCGGCTGTTGGGAGAACACAGATGGGTCAGAGAGTGCACAGATCAAACAAGACCGAAACTCACAAACTGGTGGGAGAACACAGATAGGTCAGACAGTGAACAGATCAAACAAGACCCCAACTCACATCCTGTGGGAACACAGACTGGTCAGAGAGTGCACAGATCAAACAAGAGCACAACTCACCCGCTGTTGGGAGAACACAGACGGGTCAGACAGTGCACAGATCAAACAAGACCAAAACTCACCCACTGTTGACAGAACACAGAAGGGTCAGACAGTGCACAGATCAAACAAGACCAAAACTCACCGACTGTTGGGAGAATGCAGACAGGTTAGACAGTGCATAGATCAAACAAGACTAAAACTCACCGGCTGTTGGGAGAACGCAGATGGGTCAGAGAGTGCACAGATCAAACAAGCCCCAAACTCACGACCTGTTGGGAGAATGCAGGGTCAGACAGTAGACACATCCAACAAGAGCAAAACTCACCGCCTGTTGGGAGAATGCAGACAAGTCAGACAGTGCACAGATCAAACAAGACCAAAACTCACCAACTGTTGGGAGAATGCAGACTGGTCAGACAGTGCACCGATCAAACAAGTCCAAAACTCACCGTCTGTTGGGAGAACAACAAGGACATGTCAGGACAGTGCACAGATCAAACAATACCAAAACCCGCCGGCTGTTGGGAGAACACAGAAGAGGGGTCAGACGGTGCACAGATCGAACAGGTCCAAAACCCACCAACTGTTGGGAGAATGCAGACGGGTCAAGTTGAGGAAAACATTAAAGACATCAACACTAACATTGAAAACCTGCACAAGACGAAACAATTGTTCCCAGTCTTGTTCCCGAGGAGATTGTGCAAGGCCTTGCTGACTATCCCTCATGTAGCAACCATATCAGTGTTTAATCAATACTACGCACAATGTTTGCGGAGAAAAAATGTCTTCAATGTCTTTGGATTTGGACTTGGATAATTGATATCTCAACCCACATGTGGGGTTTGAACTGGTGTGTAAAGCGTACACATCAGTTCGCTCAACAACAAAACACAACAAAAGCAGTGGGCAGGTGCTTACCAATTGATCCAAGTACCTTCAATACCATCTTTGTTGGTATGGCTGCAATGAGGGCACATCTGGGTGCCTGGTCCAAACCTTCGCTGTATGATACTCATATCAAACACGATCCCCGCTCTCAATTCCCCCCGCAGCCTCAAACGCGGGATGATGACACCGTCGGGGGCCACAATGCTGTAATCCCCACACTCAACATATTCCCTTCCCGCATCAGGGTGCTTGAATAGATAAGCTCGCAGAAGCCGATCAAGATCCTGCCACGACATGAGGCCAGGTCTACAAAGGTAGGCAGAACACACCTGAAAACCGTCACAGAAGGACAGTTGAATGGTTATCGGTCTTCCCAACGGATCCCTAACGAAGAAGACGGGATCCGAAATGTCATGGGGCAACATTTTGAGGATTGCGTGTCGGACGGTGTGGACGTCGGCGCCTACTTGGCGTATCTCGGATCCCATACGCGAGACTTCGGCGGACAGAATGTTTGTGATGCGTCTGTATGATGAGTTTGTCAGCGCTCTGGGGAGAGAAAGATAATACGAACACGCCCAAGGTCCCAACTTCATTGCGAACATTTTGTTCGACATTATCAACCTTGTACCCAAGATATTGTACTTGGGATCCGACTTGCCCTACTCGCTCTCCGACGTCATGCACCTGTACACTGTAGAACGGCACGCCTCTGTTATTCCAGATGAGAAAGAAATATCGGAGACGGACCTAATTATGGGACCCAACAGGTGGAGTAGTGCAGCACGACGCTCCGATATCTGAGCCCTCCAGGACGCCAACTCCCTTTCTTCTGATGCAACCATTCGTATCCAGCCAAGAACGCCCACATATGACTTGATTTCGGCGTAGAACTGGTCCAGGAGTGAGCGGCACAAAGCGACCTCTTCCCACAGTCTGGTTGTGAAATGGGTTTCAGGGAGCACCGTGAGGCCAGCCATGTCGTCGCATATGATCTTCAGCGTCGAGATGAGCTTCTGACGCTCGGGCGATCCCCCTCCCTTGCTGCGCAGCACATCTATGATACGCTTCGCAATTTTGGCGACCTCCAAGATGTCGCCGAATGATCCAAAGGTGAGAGCTGCCGCTACCAGAGGCATGTCCAGGGGAGTGGACGATGAGGGAGAGAGGACGAAGGAAGGAAGGAAGCCGGCTGACACGAGGCTTACAGCTTTCATTGCACACGTCCTGATCGTGATGTGATCTATTTATTCAAGTTTCTCATTCCAACACTCAATTCACCTTCTCTCCTCGTTCCCTTTCCGTCTTGGCTCCGAGCCCGAGCCCACACCTGCACCTTCATCGTCTTTCCACTCAGAGTCTCCACTGCTTCCAGCACAGACCGCCATCAGCCCACTCAAAGCCCACTCAGCCTATTCATCGTGTTCCGGATCTTGCGCTACGCAGCTCTCAGATGCAAGCAAGAACTCCTCGGTTGGCATGAACACTCACCTGCACCTGCGCCCGTCGCGAAGCCGGCGGATCTTCGAACGCAAAGGGTGTTGGAGTGACAAGCCGAGTAGACCGAGGCTATGCTCGGTAGCGACGGCGATGAACTCACATCAAGGAGAACATTGTGGAATTACCCTACTCTTCAAATTATCGCACAAAACCGAGTTCTAAATGACAGATATTCTCATGTCAGAGAAAATTAAGAGCTTGCTTTGCCACCGCTATAACATTGTCCCGAGCCAACGCTCTGGCTTGATCTCACGCTCTAATCCCTCTTTGGAAAACAACCTCGGAGCCCTTATATCTCTGCGCTCATTTCTGACCTCTCCTCATACCGTCCACCAAGCATGTCGTTAGGGTCGTCCTTCATTGTCACCGGATTCTTTCCGCTCACCGCAGGCAGCTGCGTCGGGACAACCTCCACGAGCACCATCTTTCATGCTCACTACACCACCGCAATCAAGACGGCCAATGGCACTTTCCTCGCGGCGAAGTTGCCTGCTTATTCGGGCTCCTCTAGCAATCCGCTGCCCGACAACTCGCTTGCCTTTGCCATCGCAAAGGTTTTCGCTCCCGCGGGTCACGATGCGGTCGTCGAGCTTGAGACTCTTCACTTCGTTCCATTTCCGGGAGATTCCGCCCAGGTGAGTCGGCCACTGTTTGTTGCACTCGGACTGATATACACTCTGTAGAGCGGGGTACCAGACGCTCCATCCGTCTTCATGGCTGTTGGAAACGTTCCGGCTGCCATGCAGATCCCCGAGGGCTGGAAAGCGTTCACTCTCTCCATGCGCGAGTGGATTAACAATGGTCCACGTCTCTTCCCTTTGATGTACGTTTTTTTTTTTTGCACATCACGGTCAAGGCGCGTGCTTGACAGTATTCCAGCTGTGTCTTTCCAAATACCAATCGATGGGCCAAAACGAATCCTCCCCTTCCTCTCACTTCCGTCGGAGTCGTCGGCACCTGTGGCGGGCGCTTCGCCGATGGAACACTTCAAATCAACATAGATCATATCGCATTCAATATCGGCCCGGCTGTGGTGAATCCAGTCACTTCATCGCCGGTCGGTGGCCCCGGTCCCAGTCCCTCAACGCCCCAGCACCTCAAGTATCAGTTTGCGTCGACAACCAGTGCATACACTCCCAGCCCGCCGGTCGCAAGCACGTCTCAGTTGTAGTAAGTTTCATCTCCATACCTGCTGAGCTAGAACTTCTATCTTTTTTTCTGCTTGCAGTCCGATTACCGCTCTGCCTGGCCCACCTGCGCCGTACACTCCGATTCCACAACGCGGGTGAGTCGCGGCTGACGTTGTTGCAAGTTCAACTTCTCATTTGTTGTCTTACAGCGCGAAGAGACGTCGCACTATTGCATCCCCTGGCCCCAGCGCGTCGAACCACGAAGACGACTATACCGAGCCGGAGGACGAGGAGGCTGAGCCGCTCGGCAAAGGCAAGCGAGCGAAGAAGGCCACCGGCAAGAAGCGCCAGAGCTAAAGTCCCTATCGCACAAATATGCTGATCATTCTACTACGCGCCTTGAATTGTACGATTACTATCCAAATTGAATTGGGCTACCTGCGTGTTCTCCCTGACTTGAAGCCTTCAGTTTACGCGCTCGCAGTCGCGACGGACGGTTTGAAAGATTATTCCCACGTCCAGTCGCAGATTATTCCCACGTCCACGTCACAGGCGCTACTCCCTTTTGACCAACACCGCGGACGATACTAGCGACTCGGAGCTCCGCAAGCTTGAGCATAGCAAGTATCGCCGCTCAATGATCTCTTTGTACGGATGCAGAAACCCTGACTTCCCTCAAGACCCTATATTCTCTCACAGTCAAATCTAATTATCTCCCCGCTTCTGGCTTTGTTCCATTCTGAATGTGGCATCTTCCTCGATGTCTCCGTGTGCTTGCTTGCGCATTTTCTCATGCTCTACTATCCAGTCTTTTGGAGCTTCAACCAATTCTGAATGTGGCATCTTCCTTGATGTCTCCGAGTGCTTGCTTGCGCGTTTTCTCATGCTCTACTATCCGGTCTTTTGGAGCTTCAACCAATCTAAATGCATCCGATGCCACTCCAGGTTTTTTTTTTTTGGCTTGCATTCAATTCGGAACTACTAGCGCCCGTATAAGCCGAGCGGAGTCGACATCTTCCCCTCGAATCCTTGATGACTACTACGCTCGCCGTTGACCACTACCTGTTATTCCGCCCGAAGGCTCATCTCCGTGAGCACTTTTCAGTTCTCCGCACTTGGGTACTGATTACAAGTGCAGACCAGCGCAAGCTGGGTGTGCGTCCTGAAGGCGTCGATGTTGCGCACACCAGCGACTCGCAGCGCCGCGAGATAATCGAGACCGTCAATAAGACCTGGGATGAAGGAATCGAGCCTGGCATGCAGAGTATCCCGAATATCATTGCGGTGTGTCGACCATCCTGGATTTCCCGCTGCATCTGACGCCGACAAGCCGGGAAGCCATCGATACCTCACCCACCCAACCACAGAAGCCGTTCAACAGGCCAAAGCGGCACCTATCCTGTTTCTATGGCTCAAAGCCGACAACATCATGCCATTCAGAACAAAGGGCGCCGTATATGCCATTGCGTTTGCAATTTGGAGCACTCCTACCAATCAGATTCTCGATCTCGCGTGGCTTCTCACTCGCTTCCAGGACATGTACATTCGCGAGAACGACTACACCACCTTCAACTTGGTCAACCTTTCGTACCGTGTCTGCGAAGTCGGAACATATGGATTACTGCTCTACGACAATGGACTTGCGGCGGCGTATCATAACGCGGAACTCACATCCAACGCAACGCTGCACGACTTCCCCGTCTCCGCTTGGCCCCCGAATGCCAATGCCAGCCGCATTATTACGGATTCCAATATCTACGGTCTGTTGTCACGAGTCGAGTATGCCGTCCATCATCTAAATTTATTTGAACTCTAAAGTTTCCACAGAACTCTTGCAACTCTTTAACTCCGTTCATCGGCATTTCCCGACGCTTTTGTTTCTGTAGCATACTTATACTGCGATGCGACTCTCACTCTCCCTTCTGCAACAGTCCATTACTGTCTTCATGTACTTCCGTAAGTGCGGCTATCTGTTCCATGCGAGCTGCACTCACCTCTTCCTGCATCCAGAACGCGTGAAAGTCCTGCTTCAGCAGGCACTCAATCATATCGCCTCCTGTTTCGGGTGCATAACAACGGTCGAAACTCCATCATCTGTATGTGTGTCTGTGCTCGGGTTGCGCCCGTCGTGATCCTTTTTACCCCCAGCGTCTTCGTTTTCCGCGGATTCTCGATCGTACTGCTGCCTACAATCCGTGGGTATACGAGCACGGTGTTGATGCACAATTTACTGACACTGTTCCATTCGCCAGCATCTACGTTTCACGCCTTCGCTTGAATTTGGACTTGACCATACTTTCCGTCACAACCCGTGGCCTTCACACTATTCATTCCCGTCAGCCAGTGATTAACGAAGACGATGACGAAGTGGGTGTTCTCCTGTGCTCACTGTACTCCCACTCACCTGCTATTGCAGATGCCTCCTCTTGACCCGCCGTTCTGATTGTACTGCGACCATATGTTACCGCCGTTGACTACCTGTGATCTTCTGTACGATACAAATTGTAAACCAGCGTCCTCGCGTCGTCCTATACAACTTCATTTTGCGTCGTTCATTTAGACTAAGAAGCTGACCACAGGTGTAAAATAGTATTCACCACCTTTTCACCGCGAGTTCACGAGCTTGAAGGACGTCGACCCCCCCCCCCCCCCCGAGCTCTTCACCCTGGGTTAGTCATCGCCGGAGGCTCTGTTGATGACATAATCAGGAACTCCCGATTAATGGTGCATGAAGTGACTGATGCGCTACTTGAGGAGGTCACTGCTCAACGGGGCTTTGACCCTAAGAGCTGAAATTTTGCCTCGACGTACTTTACACTAAACTAATGAGAACTGCCAGTTCACAAATTTACTTACACGCATTGTTTCGTCAAGGTGAATCAATTTGTCCCTGTCGGTGATTATGCGGCAGAGAGTAAAAGGCTGTTCTGCTGACATTATCACACTCCTCCTTTCCCGATCCGCCACTTGAAGAGGTCACTGGTCAACGGGGCTTTGACCCTAAGAGCTGAAATTTTGCCTTGACATACTTTACACTAAACTAATGAGAAATGCCGGTTCACAAATTTACTTACACGCATCGTTTCGTCGAGGTGAATTGATTGTCCCTGTCGGTGATTATGCGGCAGAGAGTAAAAGGCTGTTCCGCTGACATTATCACACTCATCCTGTCCCGAACAGTCATCATCGCCGAGACGTGTATCGACGTCCGCCCACTCAGCTCAGTCAAACAGGCCTGAATATCAAGCAAGCAAGTGCCATTCACATTGTCGGCAATGACTCACACCAATCACAGCAGCAATGACTCATCAGCCTGTCTGGGAGATAGGAACCCTTCCCGACACGCGTCTTATTTGGGGAAATGTACGAAGAGACGTCATACACAAATGTCCAACGTGCGGGGTCGTCTTATTAACAGGCGAGCGACCCGGATTCTGCTGCGGGCCAAATGGGAGTCGATTCAGCGACGTGAAGGCTCTTCCTCCGCTACCAGCAGAGTTCACTCAGTTCATTCATGATCCGAATATCTCCAAACTCTCTCGCCAACTCAATCTGATACTATTGTTCGCTGCTCTGGAGACTACACACCCCTTCCCAAAGGAAACACGAGGGCCTCCGGCATTTGTCGCTATTAGCGGTCGCGTATATCACAGAGTACGGCCAGCGCACACGCACACAAATTCCGCAGTTCGTTGGCTCTTATATGATGGATTTGAAGCGGTTGAGACGCCATACGAGACGTCCCAATGGTTCAATCGCATTCCACAGCAGTGGATCATTGCTTTCAAAGCGGCGCTTCATCGGGTCAACTCATTCGCATCCAGCCTTCGATTCCTTGGACACCTTCAACACCAGGGCGTCACCAATGCATCATTGATTCTCGAGGATTCGGGGACAGCGGAAATTGCTGCCATCATGTCTTACGCCAATACAACGCAGACGGAAATCAAAGCGCGCCGACTCATTGTCATCACATCTGAACAAAAAAACCAGTTCATCTCTACCTTGAGCCGATTCTGGGAACCGCTCGCATATCCGCTGCTGTTTCCGCACGGGACTCTCGGCTGGGGAGTGACGGACAATACTGCCGATCTGGCAGCTGGTCAAGACCCGAATCCCAACGCAGATGTTCCTACCACTCAAATGTGGCACTATCGCGCGCGTCTACTGCGTGAGCCGCGCTTCCAGGTCTTCGGCCGTCTAGCCAACGAATACATCGTTGATATGTTTAGTCGAGATCTTGAATCCCGACTAGCATACATCCGTACAAATCAGGAACGACTGCGGCAGAACGACGCAATGCTAATGGGATCTGTCAATACGGTAGAGCCCTCGGAAAATGTCTATCTGCCATCCTCCTTTCTCGGTTCTTGGAGATGGTGTTCAGAACAGATTTCCGACTCTCTCGCCATTGCGGCTGCGTTCGGCCCGCCTACCTTCTTCATCACCATGACTTGCAACCCCGAATGGCCTGAAATCAAATCACAACTTCGACCTGGACAGACATACGCCGACATACCAATTGTGGTGGTGCGCGTGTTCAAGCGGAAATTATCGCTCCTGCTTTTGGCTCTCAAGACTATGTTTCCTTACGTTGGGCGGCCCATCTACTGCATTCATTGCATTGAATTCCAAAAGCGTGGCCTTCCTCATGCGCATATTCTTATCAAATATTCGAAGGCGTGCGTCGAGCCGGACGACATCGACTCAATAATCTCAGCTGAGATTCCCGAAGACCCCGAAGATGCACGATTGGTTCGGAAGTACATGCTACATTCTCATCCTGCTGAGACTGCGGAGCCCTCCAAGTACTGCCAACGCGTTAAAGATGGAGTCAGGAAGTGTCGCTTCAATTACCCATTTCCACTGCAATCCAAAACAACCATCGACGCAGAAGGACGTGTTCACTATCGTCGTCGTCATCGCGGCGATGAGATGGTTGTACCGCACTGCCTACCTTTGATTCGTGAATTCCTATGCCATATTAATGTTGAAGCTGCGAGCGCTTCACACATGTTCCAGTACCTCTTCAAATATCTCCACAAACGTAGGAGCGTCTTTTGATCCTTTCTCCCAATTAACTCTCTCTCTCTCAGCCCCATTATCCACGAGATATAGAATCTCCCCACAAGCTGATGAACCTGTTGACGAGATCAAAGATTATTGGGACGGACGCTACCTCTCGGCAGGGGAAGCGGCTTGGCGGATTATGGGATATCATGTAGCCCAGAAAGAACCCGCCGTGACAGCACTGGCAATCCATCTTCCAGACTCGACCTCACACCACCAATATACTCGACCCGGTGCCAGTGTGCTGTCAAGTCTGGATCGATACTTCCTCCGACCAACGGGAACATTTACACTTGACGGGATTCTTCGCCAGTTCGACACTCTGACTTATGCTGAATATTTCAGCATCTTCCGCCTTGCAGCTATCGACGAGAACAAGATTAGATCACCGGGATATTTTCTGGAACAACCAAATAATCTGAACTCTCCGAGACGTCATGTCATCCTTCGAAGCTCTGTCCGAGTTCATCTGTCTCGCATCCAGTCAATCCGACCATCCCAAGGAGAACTCTTCTATCTTCGATCCCTCCTGCAAGCGCGTGCATACAGATCTTTCCTCGATGCACGCACGGTCGATGGCATTCTATACAACTCCTATCAGGACGCCGCAAATGCGATGGGCCTCTTCGATGATCACAACGAAGCCAGTTACGCAATTTTAGAGGGTGTACAATCCCTCCGCACTCCTCGGCAACTGCGGGTACTATTTGTCCACTTATTGGTCAACGACTGTGTTCCTTCACCCGTGGCACTCTGGGAAACTTTTCACCAGGAACTGTCCCATGATTACACCCTTCAGAACGGAGATTCTCTGGAACTTGGTCTGAATCTTGCACTGGATGAGCTGAGTCGTCTTCTCGAAGAATATGGGAAGCAGCTCAGCGATTACGGTCTTCCCGAAGCACAAATCCAGACGGCTGAAGTGACACACGAGTTGCAACGGTGGTCCGCTATCTCCCAGGAGCTAGAAGAACGGGCAAACAACATGATCGCGTTGTTCAAGCGCGAACAACGCGAGATCTACACCCATATTCTTGCTGCTGTCATGACTCGCCAACCTCTTGCTGTCTTTGTCGACGGGAAGGCAGGTCGGGGTAAAACAGCGATGATAACCGCCCTCTGCGATAAGTTGCGCTCTTTCGGTGAGGTTGTCATTGCGACTGCAACGTCAGCTTTCGCCGCTCAACTCTATCCTGGTGGCCGAACAACTCACTCAACATTCAAAGTACGCTCAACCATATCAGCTTTATGCACTGACAAATTCGAAATAGGTCCCTGTCAGCGAGAAAAACGAACTGTTGAAATCTACAATCAAGCCCGACAGCTCGCGCGCAGAGTTGATCCGTCATGCCGCGCTTATAATCTGGGATGAAGCCCCAATGGCTAACCGAGCTGTGTTAGCATGTGTTGATGCGACTTTGCGCGATATCATGGGAAACGATATGCATTTCGGAGGGAAGATCTTAGTCTTGCTGGGCGATTTTCGCCAAACCTCACCCGTCGTTCGCCGTGGTTCACGAGCGGAGATCGTTGATGCATCAATCAAATCTTCACCACTATGGCAACACTTCACTATTATGCGCCTGACGGAACCCATCCGCAATGCGGAAGACCTCGAATTCGCAGATTTCGTTGATTCCATCGGTGACGGTGCCGGCCCTGACGTCTCCCTCGATATGCTGGAAAGGACGAGCGACATGAACACTCTGATCGACTTTGTGTATCCCCCAAATGTGGTTTCCGACGCACTAGCCTGTCTAGGTCGTGCCGTCCTTGCCCCCACCAATCGCCAGGTCGACGAATATAATGCTGCGGTGATGGGGCTCATCGATGGAATGGGAATTACATATCTCTCTGCTGATTCCTTTCGAGAAGGGGAAGATCTCGGGGTCATTCCTCCTGCCAGTATTCTTGACTATGTTGCGCGAAATACTCCGCCTGGGCTTCCACCGCACTCCATCGCTATCAAGACGAACTGTATCTTCAGAATTATTCGAAACCTCTCTATCGACCGTGGCTTGGTAAAGAACACACGCGTGGTTGTGACACATGTAGGAAATCGGTTGGTCACCGTCCGAGTTCTGCGCGGACTCATATCTGGTGTGGCAGAAGAAGCCGACGAAGAAGTCCTGATTCCCCGAATCTCATTTGATGCAGTCCTTCCCTCCGGACATACTCTTCTCCGCAAACAATTTCCTTTGGCACCAGCATATGCAACGACCTTTAACAGCTGCCAAGGCCTCACTCTCTACCGTCTGGGCGTCGATCTCACGCGGGCAGTTTTCTCCCACGGACAGTTGTATACCGCCCTATCGCGAATTCGCCATCGTTCACATGCAATGGTTCGACTAAATCCCGGCGAAACAACGACTCCAAATGTGACATATCCCGAGATCTTAGTATAGTTTATTGACTACTTCACTGTTTAATCCTTCGTTCCATATAACATTGCCAGAATGATAATTGTAACATATATAACCCTAAGCCTACAACAGGGAAGTGCAAGGGAAACGTCAAGCGTGATGTGACTTTTTATGACAGCTGTGTCATCACAACACGGACCCATGGGTCGTCTTGCTGATGGTTTCCCACGCCGCATTTTTTTTTTTTTACGGGGCGTCAGCGATGTGCAGAAGCCATAGCACAAAGTGGTCGCGCCGTTGTCGATGGCTATGGGTGTCTAGGCATCACGGAAGTAGTCATATCATTATGCGTCGGGCAGGGCGGGAACCGCTGGCGGTGCTGGCAACCGGTGTAATAAACTCATCGGAGTACGATAGGCATGGGGAAAAGCTGACCTGGAAAGATTTTACTAGATGCCGGAGCGCAGCTCCGGCCAACCCTTGTATTCAGAAAATGGAAAGACAAAACTTTTGAAGACGAAAGCGACGCACCGAGGCCGACGTAGCCCAGAACATCCTCGTCGTCCTCATATACCTCATTTTCATCTCCTGCCTTCACACTTCCGTTACGCGTGGACCCAGAACCCCGGGCCTTCACCCGGATTGCAATACCACTCGTCGTCTCTGCCTGGTCGCAGAATCTCCACAGAAAATGGCGGATTGCGCTGCGTATAGTGAAGACAAACGCTGTCCCGATAACGCAGACTCCGAGTCGGGGGGTATTCACTGGCAGAGTGGGACGAGCGTCTGGCTACGACTTGGCGAGGAAGAGAGCTGCAGAATGGGCCTGTATCCGAAGATGCAGGGACAACATCGGCGACGCTGTCCTCTAGCCACGATTCAGTGTCTGCGCGCAGTGCGAGTCAGAAAGAACACGCACTGCTCGTAACGAATCCATTGGCTAAAGGCACACGGATTTGAGGCATGTCGAACAAAAGGTATGGGCGAATGCGATAGTCCAGCTTGCTCGGCATGGGAGGACTGTCGCGGATGGAAGCAAGGTCAAGACTCGACTCAGTCAAGACGACGAGCCTCGCTGACACAGAACTTGAATTGACCGGCGCGTCGCGTCAATCATCCCGACAGCAGCTGTTGGATCATCGGAGGAGAGAGGTAGCGGCACGCTTCGTAGTATCTGCTGGTTACAGGTGAGGGCAGGAAGAACAGTGAGTTTTGTTTGGTCGAGCTTGGCAACGCTAACGGATCAAAACAGTGTCACATCGAATCACACACCTCTCTTGGCTCATCCCACCATGCACTGCCGGCGGTTTTCTTCAATTACAACTAGCCGTCTCACCCGATATCCATCCAAACTCTTGGCTTCCTTTATATTCAACGTGGAGCAGTGTCCTGTACTCATCGAAGGAAACTGTTCTTGCTGTTATTTGTCTCCAATTCTGGGCCTGCATAATAACAAGCTTGAAGCTAGCGTAATGTCGCCTCAACGCCCTACCGAGACTCCGCCTGCACCTGGAAATTTCAGCAGGTGCTTTTTTTCTTTCTTTCTTTTCTCTGGATCGCAACAAGCACAGACGTTCATACACTGAGTCTTTCCGGACCTCAAACGTCAACACAAATTGAAAGTCGTCTCGGAAGCTCAACAAGCTTGCACCTGGCGCAACGTAGCCTCAATCCCTGCTGTCAATCCGCCTGCGACCTTGAACCTTGACGGTTAACCCTTGATTGTTCGCAACAAGCACAGATGTTTGGCAATAATTACTTCTCTGTTTTTCTTTCTTTCTTTTCCGGACCTCAAACTTGCACAGGGAGTCACCCTCGTCTTGCACCCTTATTTCGACATGCGCATCTCAGTTTTCAACAGCGACAACATCAAAAGCATGCAAGAACTATTGAAGGACGTCATCCTGGTGAGAACAGGAAGCCACCGCTAGACATACGCAGACCTTTACAAAGACCATTATACATCGCGGGTGCGTATCCAACGGCGCTGAGGTTTCTGGGAGGCCAACTATCTGGATATTCAGAATTTCAGATGCAGCATCGGTGTTGGCCTAGTACTCAATAATCCGGCGTCCAAAACAATAACGCAAATGCACGACAACCCAAAATGCCTACGTGCGTTCCTTTGCAGGGCCAATGCAGGCGGAAAGCACACCATTTCCATACAAATGTCCAAGGCTAGCCTGGCTGCCCATCGCGACCTACGCAGACTCGGCCAAATTCCCACTCCCCATTCGTGAGTTCGAGGGACATTGGAACGTGAGAAAGCAGGCCTCTGAGTCTGTCTGACGTGACACATCCGTAAACTGTAAACTGTACACTTATAACGGTTTAGAGCCCCAGGAACCTGCAGGGAGAGTTCCTGTGAAAGACATCAACAGGCAAACGGACCTACCTTCCGCAGCGATTGCATGCTGAACGGTATCCGTGTTCAGCAGATTGACCGCGGTCAGATTTTGTGCGTGGAGTCACAGATCTCGTGTCGTGTGACAGCGGCAGGCGTCGGGGCGTCGGGACGGCAACCGCGATGATGAGTCGGGACGGCGATCGCGATGATGAAGCCTCCGATTACGATGGCGGCGGCCTTTGACTAAAACATGCTGACAGATAGCACAGCCACTAAGGACACTACAAAAAATGTAATGGATTTGAAAAAGACTTCAAATGCCGATCTAATGACTTTCGCTAATTTCATTACAAACGAAAATGAAACTAATGATTTTGCGTCGATGCAAAACGCCCCTTGACAGGTGTGTCATAAACGATTACTAAAGTACTCGTAACACACGCTGTCCGGACTCAACAAGCCGCGCATCAGTGCACAGCAATCGCATCCTCGCCACCAAGTTGGTCTTCGAAATTTACAGACCCAGATTACATTGCATTTCTGCGTACTTCCCGTCTCCATCGTCAATAAACATACCGGAAATCCCGATTTTGCCGGTCCGTCAAGTCGAGGTATTCCTTCACGCATTCGATCAACCCTCATCGGACTCGGGAGGATGGAAACACACCTTATCCACCTTGACCCTTCGCATCTTACCATCCGCCCCGATGCGCTCGACGTACACGTCGTCGTACGGGTCTGCGTCTTCCGTGGGCTGCGCCAAGTCGCGGCGTTTGTTCTCAGCGACGAGGAGCTGCAGCTAAATCAGCCCTGGGTCGAGAGAGCGAGACTGCGCGAGGGAGAGGAGAGGAAACAAATGCACACCTGGCGGATAACCAACACCAAAAGCATACAACAGGCATAACAGACCCCGATGATAGTCCAGGGTACGTGGTTCCGGGGCTTGTACTGCTGCTGCCACATGAACGGGCCCGCGGCGTTGCCGATGCACTATATGAGGAGCTGTTAGAATAGCGGCAGACTCGGACTCGGGGACCAAAGATTAGAGAAGGACCGGACGCACATAAGCACCGAGCATGATGGCGTTGGTCGTAACGCGCTTCGTGTGTCCCGCTGTTACGGAGGAGAGCCAGGACAGAGAGAGGACTATACAGCCGGGGACGTCAGTTCCAGTCAGAAGGGAGAAAACAACTCGAAGCACACACCAAATCCCGTCGTTCCCACCTCGGCCACCCAAACACTAAACAACAGCCCAACCTTGTTGCTCCATGGCAAGGTATTAACCAAAATCGTGCCGAGGACGTTTGGTATAAAGTACGCAAAGGCGACCCAGGCGCGGCTGCCCGTTCGCGCGGAGATGTGCACGCCCGTGAAGATTGTGAAGATCTCAATGACGCCGTCGACGCATCCGAGAAGGGTCGTTTGCAGGACGGTGAAGCCGAAGGAGGAGACGATGATTTGGCGCTGGTTTGTGAGCGAGTTGGCGATGTTATCGAGGGCGGAGAAGAGCGCGAAGAGCCAGGTTTTGGGATCGAGGAGCGCTTCTATCATTCTTTCAAAATGGTAGTCAGAAGGGGGGACGAACGACGGGCGAAAGACCAACTGTTCTTTCTTGAAATGCTTGTTTTCCACTCCCGTCTGGTTGACCTTGATACGCAGCACAGCGACTGCGCGCTCTTGCGGAGTGAGGAACCACGCGGAGGTCGGCGAGTCGGGGAAGAGGAACCTATCCGGCGTTGTTATAATGTCAGTAAGCATGAATCCGAGTCCAGCCGGCGACGCACCAGAACAACAAGCTCGTTATGAACGTTAATGTCCCAGTAATTATCATCAACCAGAGAGCGAGGCGCTGTAGCTGGAAGCGTCGACGGAGACGTGCAGCTGGGTGAGTTGTGGCATCCGATGCAAGAGCGCGTCGAGTCGGTCTTGCATGTCCCTCCCGGGGCCTGCGAGAACGAGGGTCAATGAGGTGAGTTTCGCAGAGACGTCGGTGGGGATCTGGATGCCGAGGCTGTCTCTGACGAACGAGCGGAGATGCGGGAGACGGTAGACGAGTGGGATGCTGACGCTGTCGGTGAGCATGTGCCAGTCGGTAGCGGCCCGTTTCAGCTTCAGCACCGTTAGCCGCTTCACTTGGATGACGGGCGTCGTCGTCGTCGTCGTCGTTCCCGGTGGCAACTGTAGAACGCGGAAAAAGTCGGACAGCTGGGCCGGCGGGGATGGGATAGAGCATCCCTCGAGCGTCAGATCCGTCAGTGTCGGCAGTTTTTCGAGCGTCGTGTACAGAACCTCCGGGACCTTTCCCCCGCATAGTTTGAGGTGGCGAAGCCGAGCGAACCGCCCGATTTGGCGGAAAATCCGGTCGTATGTCGCTGCAATAATCCGCGTCAGTCTCTCGCAATAATAAATAACAGTAATAATACGCACCAATCGACTCGTCCACTTGGTCTCTCCCTCCACCAGCTCCAGGCAACACCACCGCAACACTCCTCACCAGATGCACCTTATGCCCGCTCCGTCTCCAAAACTGGAGATGCTGCTCCGCGAGTGCCGCCGACTTCCATGTGATGTGCCGCACGAGTGGCTCAGTCCCGAGGGCGTGGAACTTGCGCGAGACGAGCACGATGTGGTGCAGGTCTCGGAGGAGACCGAATATGGTGAGCCAGATCTCGTTGGGGACCTTGTCGACGACGACGGAGGAGCGAGGCATTCGACTGTCACGGCCGTGACTGATCGCCTTCAAAGTGGATGTATCTTTCTTCTTTCCGTCCATCAGCCTGCAGGCAGCTTCTCCGTCCGCAGATACTTCCCTCCAGCGGCAACCCACCAGTAACCCGCGTATCATCACCGCACCCGCTGGTGAAAAAAAATCTGGGTTATGCGAAAATTCAAAACTGCTAGCAACGATTCGGAACTCCTTCAACTTACGTCTATCTCCACCCCATAATCGTATCGTATGAGAAGCGTACGCGTATTAACCATTGCGGAGGCGGGTATTATGCGCCATTGAACGGCCCTCACAGCAAGGCGTGTTACGTCCGCGAAAGGAGCCTCCACTCCCCTCTCCGTTCCACACCATAGGCGCGAGGCAAACCGACATCTCTTGCTCCTGCTCCCCATTCGCTTGCCTTGCCTTGCCTTGCTTCCGAGTCACCCTCTCCAGTTAGCTCAAGCAAATTTCGCTATTCGCTCTCAGGCTCAGGCTCCGGGAGCCTACAAAACCGAATCATCATGCTCGCGCTAGAGCTCCTCACCCGCAAACGCGACTCCGACTCGTCCAGTACCACCACCACCCGGGCCGTGCTCGCATCGCTCGTCTTCCCCAACACGGACAACGACGCCTCAGGCTCGCCTCCGACGAGCGCCAAATCGGATCTGGCGAAAGTACGCACTGGCAGTTATCCCCTCCCAAATTTTAACGTTAATCCTACTGTGTGCTCCTACTTAGGAGATCATAGAATGGGTGTTCGTCGGCATCGTAGGTCGTCCTTTCCGCGCGGCCAAATTTCCTTCTAATGTTTTTTGTTCTGTTCTGTTCTTCCAGGTGATCATCCTCATCTGCACCTTCTTCATGCGCAAGTGCGTATTCTTCTTCTTCCTGTGTTTCGCAAACATCTGAGATACTGTTTTGAACTCATCCGAAACAACCCTAGACTGTTCTTCGAGCCTAGATCTCGTACCAGGACCACTCACTCCAACGACGACTCGGACTTTGACGATACCAGTGCATGGGCGAGGGGGACGGAACCCACTTACGTCCTGGGCTTTTCGCATCCCTATCCCGGCGTGCTGTACCCAGCCGCGGCCGTCGTGCGCGCGCGAAACGATCAGCCTGACTCTGATACTCGGGGCTTTGGTATCGGCATCGCGATGGTGGAAACGCGTCGTGAGGATGCTAGGCTTGGACTTGGTTTCGATGGGACAAATGTGCATATGCATGGAGGCTCGAAGGACTTTTTGCCGGTGTATGAGGCGGCTGGTGGCCCGCCTGCGTATATTGCCGGCGGCAGATTCGGAGAAAACCACTGGGGAGAGAAGAGAATAAATACTGTAGGTAGGAAGGTGCATGAGCGTGTGGGTTGCCGAGGGACGTTGCCGCATGGACATTATTTTACGGCACAAGGTAGGCTGCGCTCCGCTCCGCCTTAGAATCTGAGTCAGAGTTTGCACTCATAATGCAGGGTATGATGAATAAATTGTACGAAGATTTACAAAAGTTAGCAAGCTACGCTGGAAATCGGTCCATTCGCCACTACTACGGGAGGTCTGGTTGTGCCTCTTTCGTCAGATTCTCCCGCTGCTTTCGTTCATTGCATCGGTTTGTCGCGTCCCGTCCGGGAGAGAGTACGGCATAATGCTAGAGAGAGCATCGCAGGATACAGTGAGTACATGAATACAATTGCCAGTGGAACAAAGAGGAGACGAACGGAATCGCTCGGCGGCTTGCCTCTAAGTCGTCAGAATTAATTGCCATGGTCAGAGCCTGAGGAATATTATCAATTAGCGCAGTCCATAAAGCGGATGAACAACGAACAGACGTACAAATTGGGACCTCCCGAGAGATCTGGAGTCCCGGTTGCCGATGAGCGCGCACAGCCTAGCGTTAGTATTTTGCGGGGGGAGAACACGTTCGGTGCAATAACCTGCTGCTACAGCCAATGTACTGGTCGACGCTGGCCATGGCATGCACTCGTTGTCGACGCGGAATCCAAGCAGGTGTCGGTCGACATGGTACTGGTAATGCGATGGGTGCTGACGGAGAGTTCCATGGCTAGAGATGCATCAGGAGGTTTGGTGACCTATTGAGGCTCGCTGGTGAGCGAAAAGGCGAAAGCAGCGTCGATGTTCGGCGACGTACTCGTCTGCGTTCATCCATGGGCTGGTCCGCAGCAGAAATGCCTCCGAATGAGAAAGACCGTTTATAGGAAGATGTAGGACGCACCCTCGAGCCCCGTCCAAGCGCCCTCAGACAAAATCCCCTCGTCACACCTTGCATCCCTCGGCCGTTTGATTCGTCCGCATCCGTTCTCCTCTCCGTTGTTGATGTACGTCGGTTCGTGTTGAGGTTCTGCGCGATCCGATAGCCAGGACACTCTTGCGACAAAGTGAGCGTGCGCCACGACAGCGATGGCGGTCTTGAGTGGCTTGCAGTGTTGAGGTGCAATGTGCGCATTCGTTTACTTGCAGCGCTGGCTTGGGTTCCGCAGCTCCGGCTTGGTGCAGTTTGATGACTGGTTCAGATGGGAGCAATGGTTGACGTGGAATCTAGACTCAGATACGGAAACGGGTGCACGACGTAGAGACGGAAAGCGGGGAAGAGAGCGAAAGCAAAGAGGAAGAGAACAAAGGTGGCGTGAGGCCTTGAGGGCGGCGGGAGTCAGCTCGAAACGGCTCGACCCACATCGACAATTCCCGGATCGTCTCTGCGCTGGTTTAACCCCTTGTCTAGTCCGACTTGTTTCATTCGCCGAGCGTGTGGCGCATAACGGATTACAGTCCGGTGGAGGGAAGGCGGTGGGTGGAGCGGTGAATTACGTGCACGGAGGGAGTTTCCACTCTGTAAGGACTTGAATGAATGGCGGAATAGGTTCTGCGTGCATGTTGCTCTAAGTGTAGTGGAGAGAGAGCTTGAGCTTGAAGCGGAGTGAGTGGGAGAAAGTATTGCAGGGATGCACCTTGCTCAGTCGGACCCTGTTTACCCTGGCGCTGGGCTCCTAGCCTCCTACTCGTCCGTCTCATTTTCTGCTTCCCGGCATTCGCAATCTTTGCGCTGGAGCTCGGCTGGAGCCTGGCGAATATGCGATGACTTGATAATAAGTAGCATTCTTGTGATGCCAAGGCCATTGGAGGGTTTGAGACACCCAAGCTTGAGCCTGGAGGGATGTGAGTGAGCGGAGTGAGGCCGGCGGAAGGAGAGCCTGAAACGGTAGTTCGCCGACGGCGTTCGATGGCATGAGAAAAAGAACCTCGTGTCAGGTCAAAATAGTCGCACAACTTGGAGGATTTTGGGACGGATAGCTGGAGTCTGTGGCTGGAAATGAGCAGATGGAAGCAGGGATGTCGCCGCGATGTCGTCGTGGAGGAAGCAGGGAAATTTGGCTAGATTTGTGCTGCGTGAGAGAAAGAATTCTGTTTAGAATGACAGGTCTGATAAGGTGTGATGCGAGAGACGCTATTAAGAGAAGGAGTATGTCTATGAGCTCGGAATTCGAAGTCAAGAATGATTGTGGGTCTCGTCCGAGAAGCCCGAAACTCAGTACACCGGTCTTTTTTTTTCGTCGTGGAGGAGGCAGCTGCAATTGGAAAGTCAAGAAATACGTACAGTAGTCGTCGCAAATGACTGATCAGCGTGAAAACAGCAGACTGAACCCTCTCTCCCTTTCTCCTTCCGTTCAGGACAGAAAAACATTATATACTTCACCCGTCTGTACTTCGTGGATATCTATGCACTGTTGGTTGACGGAACGTAGAAGAGCTAGAACAAGAACATATGTGCCTCCCCATTTTCAGATTTTATACAAACAGTGAAGCCTCATTTTCTACATGTACAGCACCATTGTCCAGAACACCAAAGCATTATTGCTACACGTGAAGTGCACTTGGTTTGAATCAAGGTACATCACCCTGAATTGACACGCACTGAATGTAGGCCATTCCATTTAATCATCATCCACATCTCCTGGTGCCTAGTCAAGATGTGAGCATGCAGACACAAAGAGTAGGATATCTGGTGGACATTACCTTGTCTTCTTCATCATTGAAAACCTCGTAAATTTGTGGCGTAGCTTGGATCTCATTGTCCTGGTCTTCGGTATTCTGGTTGGGATGGCAGATCAGACACCACATAGATCAAAGAACACAAGAACTCACGGACTGAGAAGAATGCCGATACATCAGACTGTACACAGATTAAAGAAAACTCACGAGCTGTGGGCAGAATGCGGACCGGTCAGACAGTGCACAGATCAAACAGGTCCAAAACTCACCTTCTGTTGGGAGAATGCAGACGGGTCAGACAGTGCACAGATCACCCAAGAGCGAAACTCACCCGTTGTTGGGAGAATGCAGACGGGTCAGAGAGTACACAGGTTCAACAAGACCAAAACTCACCTTCTGTTGGAAGAATGCAGACAGGTCAGACAGTGCACAGAGCAAACAAGACCAAAACTCACCTCCTGTTGTGAGAATGCAGCATCAGACAGTACACACATCAAACAAGAGCAAAACTCACCTCCTATTAGGAGAATGCAGACAGTGCACAGATCAAACAAGACCAAAACTCACCGACTGTTGGAAGAATGCAGACAGGTCAGACAGTGCATAGATCAAAGTTTGATCTATGCAAGACTAAAACTCACCGGCTGTTGGGAGAACACAGATGGGTCAGAGAGTGCACAGATCAAACAAGACCACAACTCACCCGCTGTTGGGAGAACACAGACTGGTCAGACGGTGCACAGATCAAACAAGACTGAAACTCACCCACTGTTGGGAGAACACAGAAGGGTTAGACAGTGCATGGATTAAACAAGCCCAAAACTCACAAGCTGTTGGGAGAATGCAGACAGGTCAGCCAGTGCACAGATCAAACAAGACCAAAACTCACGTCCTGTTGGGAGAACACAGACGGATCAGACAGTGCACAGATTAAACAAGACCACAAGTCACCGACTGTTGGGAGAATGCAGAAGAATGGTACAGACCTGGAGAAGCGTCGCGCATTTCGACGTCTTCGTCGCCACCGTATTCAGTGCCGCCTTCTGTGACGGTTGCGCTGTCTGTGGGTGTCGGCGAGTGTGGAAGCTCGTCGCCACTCTCCCAGGTCAGACAGTGCATAGATCAAACAAGACTAAAACTCACCGGCTGTTGGGAGAACACAGATGGGTCAGAGAGTGCACAGATCAAACAAGACCACAACTCACATCCTGTGGGAACTGGTCACACAGTGCACAGATCAAACAAGACCGAAACTCACCCACTGTTGACAGAACACAGAAGGGTCAGACAGTGCACGGATCAAACAAGCCCAAAACTCACGTCCTGTTGGGAGAACGCAGATAGGTCGGACAGTGCACAGATCAAACAAGACCAAGACTCACCAGCTGTTGGGAGAACACAAAAGGGTCAGATAGTGCACAGATCAAACAAGCCCAAAACTCACGCCCTGTTGGGAGAACACAGACGGGTCAGACAGTGCACAGATCAAACAAGACGACGACTCACATCCTGTGGGAACACAGACTGGTCAGACAGTGCACAGATCAAACAAGACGACGACTCACATCCTGTGGGAACACAAACTGGTCAGACAGTGCACAGATCAAACAAGCCCAAAACTCACATCCTGTGGGAAGAGAGACTGATCACATGCGGCAGAGAGCAAACAAGGTCAAAAACTCACCAACTGTTGGTGGAACGGTCAGAAAGATCAGAACGCAAACCAGACAGACAGATCAAACGAGACCAAAGCTCACATCCTGTTGGGAGAATGAAGATGGGTCAACATAAGGAAAACATTAAAGACATCAATACTAACATAGAAAATCTGCATAAGATGAAATGATTGTCCCCGGTCTTCTTCCCGAGAAGATTTTGCAAGGCCTTGCTGACTATCACTCATGTAGTACCTATATCAGAGCCTAATCAATATTACGCACAATGTTTGTGGAGAAAAAATTTCTTCAATGTCTTTGGATTTGGATTTGGATTTGGATTTGGATACTTGATATCTCATCCCACATGTGGGATTTAAACTGGTGTGTAAAGTGTTCACATCAGTTCACTCAACAACAAAACACAACAAAAACAGAGGGCAGGTGCTTACCAATCGACCCAAGTACCTTCGACGGGATTGGCATTAGGATGGCTGCAATCAGGGCACTTCTGGTTGCCCGGATGCCAGCGCCTCCGCTGTATAATGCTCATATCCAACACCAACCCTGGTCTCACTTCCCTGCGCAGCCTCAAAGGAGGGATGATGACACCGTCGGTGGATACAATGCTGTAATCCCCACGCTCGACATATTGGCTTCCCGCATCAGGGCGATTGAACAGATAACCTCGCAGAATCTGATGGAGATCCTGCAACGACATGAGGCCAGGGCTCCAAAGCGGAGTGGAACACACAAGAAATGTATCACAGAAGGACAGTTGAATGGTTATGGGTCTTCCTAACGGATCCCTAACGAAGAAGACGGGATCCGAAATGTCATGGGGCGACATCTTGAGGATTGCATGTCGGACCGTGTGGACGTCCATGCCTACTTGGCGTATCTCGGATCCCATACGCGAGACTTCAGCAGACAGAAAGCTTGTGATGAGTCTGTAATGATTAGTTTGTGAGCGCTCCGGGAAGAGAAAGATAATACGAACATGCCCAATGTTCCAACTTCATTGCCAACGTTTCGGACTTGTGCTTCGACATTCTCAACCTTGTACCCGAGATATTGTACTTGGGATCCGACTCGCCCTACTCGCTCTCCGACGTCATGCACCTGTACACTGTAGATGACATGCCTCCGTTATTCCACACGAGAAAGAAATATCGGAGACGGACCTAATTATGGGACCCAACAGGTGGAGGAGTGCAGCACGACGCTCCGATATCTGAGCCCTCCAAAAGGCCAGCTCCTTTTCTTCTGATGTAACCATTCGTATCCGGCCAAGAAGGCTCGCATATGACTGGATCTTGGCGTAGAACTGGTCGAGAAGTGAGCGGCACAAAGCGACCTCTTCCCACAGTCTGGTTGTGAAATGGGTTTCAGGGAGCACCGTGAGGCCAGCCATGTCGTCGCATATGGTCTTCAGCGTCGAGATGAGCTTCTGACGCTCGTGCGATCCCCCTCCCGTGCGCAGCACATCTATGATGCGCTTCGCGATTCTGGCGGCCTCCAAGATGTCGCCGAATGATCCAAAGGTGAGAGCTGCCGCTACCAGAGGCATGTACAGGGGAGTGGACGATGAGGGAGAGGGGACGAAGGCAGGAAGGAGGATGGCTGACACGAGGCTTACAGCTTTCATTGCACGCGTCCTGATCGTGATGTGATCTATTTATTTCTCATTCCAACGCTCAATTCATCTTCTCTCTTCGTTCCCTTTCCGTCTTGGCTCCGAGCCCGAGCCCACAGCCGCACCCTCATCGTCTTTCCACTCAGAGTCTCCACTGGTCCCAGCACAGACCGCCATCAGCCCACTCCGTGTTCCGGATCTTGCGCTACGCAGCTCTCAGATGCAAGCAAGAACTCCTCGGTTGGCATGAACACTCACCTGCACCTGCGCCCGGCATGAAGCCGGCGGATCTTCGAACGCAAAGGGCACAAACGCAGACCGTCGCAGATCGCCGTCTAGTCCGTATGGCGTCATTTCGAATGTCGGGCGCCGGTTGGCTTGTAGGTTGGTTTTGGACTGGGTTGGCGTTGCATCGTGGACTCTGGCTTGGGAGCTAGAATCTGGACGTGGAGGATGTGGACTGTCACTGCGGCATCGACTTGGACTGCGGCTTCCGCGTTGCGATCGGTGGCTCCCGGAACCACTAACGCTAGCGCTGACATCCAAAAAGTCCGCATCCGATGTCGATTTGCGGGAGCTGGTGGAAGGGACGGCCAAGGTGGACATCGCCAGGCTCGCGGGTCCAGCATCAGCTCCGTTCTTCGTCTGGTCCTCCTTCACGATAATCCTAGTCTCGACTCTGCCGTGCAGCCAACTGCTGCTGGTGTGTCGTGCGGGCTTCGCGCGCTGGCTGGAATATTGGGAGCTGGACTTCTGGCGGCACACTATTCGATTCATAATACTGCAACCATCTTAATCCTCACCCGAGCCATCAACCACAACAGGAATCTCCTTCACCAACACCTCCTTCACCTGCGGAAGCATCTTCATCGCACTTTCCACGAACTGCATCGTATTCGGATGAGGGTCTTGACGCCTGGCGCCCCAGCGGAAGATTCCCGCGTACTGCGAAAGGTCACCCGCTCCAGCGCTGGGAAGAGCGCAAGCCAGGGGATGATTGCGTGTGTGGGCGGGGAGGTGAGGCTGGGGCACTCGATATCGACGCTGGAGACGTTGGTCAGTGCTCGGGTGGCAGCTTCGACTGGTGCCGAGAAGATGGGCGTCGCATAGATAGGACCGGCGACTGCATCGACGAGTTGGATATAGAGCGCCAGCTGACGCGGGTGGGCTTGTATACGCGTGAGTATGGGTTCGAGGATGCTCGGTGTGTTCGCAGCATACTTGAAGGTGAGAGACCGCAGTGCCGGGGACTCGCCGAATGCGTCCAGCAGCGCGATCAGGTGGATGGGGTTGTTTGTGCGGAGGGAAACCAGTTTGGGTAATGCAATTGCCTCGCCAACGAGGGTCGTGGTGTGTGCCCCCAGCGGAGCATATGCAATTTGGACGAGTGTGGCTTTGTTCTTTCCGAAAAATGTCGCCAACGCATCCGGGAGGATCCCGTCCGTCACGATTTCAACGAATCGGAGGCTAGGCATGTAGAGCCGCGTCAAAACGGCGCTGAGTGGTGTGCCACTGAGCGTGTGCGCACCAGGCGAGGCCCGCTTGGGACCCAGCGTAAGATAGTTGCCGCGTCCTGGGTTGAACTCGATGAGTATTCCAGGGAGATACGCGGGAGAGGTAGGCGGGGCAAAGCCCATCCGGCGGACGGAGATGCCGGCGAGGTACGGAAGAACCGGTAGCCTGATCGCTTGGCCCTTGGCGTCGCGTAGCACCACGAATCCCGGAGTTTGGGTGGACGGCCTGCGCCCAAATAGTTTCCTCGCTCGCGCAAGAGATGAGCCCGTAAAGTCCGTATCGCGCAGCTTCCATTGCAGGACATCCTCCGCATTGCAACGAAAGATGAAGGCACCGCTGAGAACCGCCACCGAGCTCGAGTTGGTCTGAGCTATTCGATGCAGAAGGCTGTAGACAACGTCCAATGCGGAGGTTGCTCTTTTCGGACCGACCGCAAGTATATCTTGCGAGAATTCGAGACAAAACTCCTCGATATGCGGAGATCTGCCGATTATTCGCTCCAGGCACCGCAAGTGCCCTGGCAACCGGCCGTCCACGGGTAGCGTGCACACCAGACGACGAAGGGGGCCCAGGAAAGAAGACAGAGCGATGGCCCGGAGACTACAGGGCTCTATTTCAAGATCCTTCGTGGCCAGGGCCTCGCGAGTGACCCCCTCGCGCAGCAGAAAGCGGGCGATCGCGACTTCATTGAAGATGCGACAGACAGTGGAGAGGACGAGGAGAGAGGACTGTGATGTGTCGAGCAGGGAGAATACGTTGTCCCAGAGCTCGATTGGAAGAATTTCGTGGGTCATGGCCCATCGACAGTGTCGGATGGTGGCTTTTCCAAGTTTTACACACGCTGTCCGGACTCAACAAGCCGCGCATCAGTGCACAGCAATCGCATCTTCGGTCTTCGAAATTTACAGACACAGTTCAAGCAGCATTACATTGATTTTTTTTTGCGTACTACGCTCTTCCCGTCTCATTCCAACCACTCAATAAACATACCGGAAATCCCGATTTTGCCGGTCCGTCAAGTCGAGGTATTCCTTCAAGTTCACGCATTCGATCAACCGTCATCGGACTCGGGAGGAGGATGGAAACACACCTTGTCCACCTTGGCCCTGTGCATCTTACCATCCGCCCCGATGCGCTCGACGTACACGTCGTCGTACGGGTCCGCGTCTTCCGTGGGCTGCGCCAAGTCGCGGCGTTTGTTCTCAGCGACGAGAAGCTGCAGCTAAATCAGCCCTGGGTCGAGAGAGACTGCGTGAGGAGATCTAGAGGAACGAATGCGCACCTGGCGGATAACCAACACCAAAAGCATACAACAGGCATAACAGACCCCGATGATAGTCCAGGGTGCGTGATTCCGCGGCTTGTACTGCTGCTGCCACATGAACGGGCCCGCGGCGTTGCCGATGCACTATATGAGGAGCCGTTAAAATAGCGGCAGACTCGGCCTCGGGGACCAAAGATTGGAGAAAGAGAACGGACGCACATAAGCACCGAGCATGATGGCGTTGGTCGTAACGCGCTTCGTGTGTCCCGCTGTTACGGAGGAAAGCCAGGACAGAGAGGACTACAGCCGAGGGCGTCAGTTCCAGTCAGAAGGGAGGAAAAACTCGAAGCACACACCGAATCCCGTCGTCCCCACCTCCGCCACCCAAACACTAAACAGCAGCCTAACTTTGTTGCTCCATGGTAAGGTATTAACCAAAATTGTGCCAAGGACGTTGGGTATAAAGTACGCAAATGCTACCCAGGCGCGACTCCCCGTGCGCGCGGAGATGTGCACGCCTGTGAAAATTGTGAAGATCTCGATGACGCCGTCGACGCATCCGAGAAGGGTCGTTTGCAGGACGGAGAAGCCGAAGGAGGAGACGATGATTTGGCGCTGGTTTGTGAGCGAGTTGGGGATGTTGTCGAGGGCGGAGAAGAGCGCGAAGAGCCAGGTTTTGGGATCGAGGAGGGCTTCTATCATCCTTGCGAAGCGTTTGTCAAATGAGGGGACGAATGACGGGGAAAGACCCACTGTTCTTTCTTAAAATGCTTGTTCTCTACTCCCGTCTGGTTGACCTTGATACGCAGCACAGCGACTGCGCGCTCTTGCGGAGTGAGGAACCAGGCAGAGGTCGGTGAGTCGGGGAAGAGGAACCTGTCCGGCGTTTATGTCAGTACGCACGAATCCAGCCGACGACGCACCAGAACAACAAGCTCGTTAAGAGTGTTAGTGCCCCAGTAATTATCATCAACCATTGCCATGGCTCAAAATGGGTGGTGTGAGTGTGCAGCGAGCCAAACGAGATGAAGCCGGTGATGATTTGCTCGGTGCCATTCATCAGGACTATAGTGGAATATGCGTGAGCACCTGGCTGGTTGGCAAAAGGATGGATGGACGTACACCAGTACCCGACTCGCAAGGTCTGTTCCGTGCGCGTGTAGAACATGGAGGAGACGAGCGTGAATCTGGGAGGCAAAGCATGACTGCGCGGGAGGGGAGAGCGGGAGCGGTACGGTGCTTCATTGAAAGAAGTCTGCTAACCGCCGATGTGAAAGGACCAACGGCGCGGCGGGGAGCGATTGGGCAAAGAGCGAAGGGGATGCGGAGGAATGGTTGGTCGCCGTTGTATAGGACGGCGGCAACGAGGATGAGGTCGGGAACAGAAAATGACGCAAAATGTCACGTTTTGATAGCATCGCCGCTTCGGCCCGCTTGCAAACCGGACCGGAAGACTAATAAACCCGCATGTTCAAAAACCGCCCCAGCGTTTCGCTGTAGTAATATTTTATATAGCCAACAGGTTTGCAAACTGGTCATAATTATCCGAGAATATTGGTGCGAAAGTGAGAACAAGTTGATATTCCTGATAGTACATACAACTAATATAAGGCTCTCCGTTTGAATAGGGAGCATCCCTCTATACCCTTCACACAGATTCAGATGAACTTGTAGGCTTGGGCCAGCCTGTCTATCGATGACTCGGAGTGGGTGCGAGAGACAGGCTGGTCGAACGGGGAATTGATTGATGGGACGCCCGTTTGTCCTAATTAGGCTATGATGTCACACACGTCACAAATACTTCCTCTGGCCGCTGTGCCACGTCTGTGCGACCGACGTAGAGGGCTGAAGACTCAAAAGAGTACATATTCTCATAACACACATTCCCGTTACGTAAGTAATGGGTTTCATAGGGCGCCTGATTTTCGCGGACTGTACCAAAATCACATTTTGGTCATTTCCGCTCAGTCAGCGCGGTTGATTTGGTCGAGACCGCGGTCCAGGCTGTCCACGTAAGCGTTATAGTCACGCCGAATCTTTTCAGCCACGTTCCCTCACCACGCCGATGTCGTCCCTCGACAAGCCCTCAACTCTGACAAGTCATCAAGCTGCATCAAGCTGGAGCTGCGAAACTTAGGGCAGCGCTGGAAGTAAATGAATGTGTACATTCTTGGCAACTCACCATCGATACACTCGATTTCAATGTACCTCAACGCTGCAAGCCGCTCGAGACCACCATCGCTGTCAAGAAAATGCATCAAGAGTTTCAAGACCGTCATGCCGCAGGCTCACTTTGTAGCAAGAGCTTTCCTCTGCTCTTCGTACAGCAGACCGGGGTTTCGATGGAGGGGAGATGGGCCGGCGGCAATGTCGAGGTGAGTGTCCTTGGAATGTTTCGTTCGCCATCGCTGACTTCAACTTATCTATTTTCTTCAGCCTTTAAAGCTTTGCCTCAAATCAAATCGAAGGCCCAAGCTGTCGTGCCGGTGCCTCGCCTGCGAAGCGGGTCACCTCAACAATCTCGGCGGTGCGGAACGATAGAAGTGCTGGCAGGTGGGAGCTGTATCGCGCTCTTTAGGTGGCATGCTTCCGCTTTGTTCACCCTCGCTGACGCCAAATTCAGTCTTTCCCTTGAATCGAATAGGCTGGCGGCAGTCCCGCCTCCCTTGCGGCGCGACGTTGGCAATTCTACGGGTGCGACTGAAGCGGAAAGTCCAGGAGACATGCGAGAATCAGAGTGGGGGAAGGCGTGGCGGATTCCGTGTGTGTTTCGGCCTTGATTTACTCTTTCTGTACGAATCTGCCCATTAGCTGTCTATATGTAGATCTTGCAATTCAACACAAAATCCGCAACACTTGCATATCTGGGCATCAGGCTAGCTCATTAGATTGTGCGCATTCGCTCTGGCCTCCCTTGTGTATCTACACAAGATTTCCAAGATGCTTCTGCTATGATGTCCGCAGTCTTTACCGTTGAGGACGTACACTGAACACTCGTTCTCTGGTGAGTCTGGTCCATGTGCAACAACCACGACCCGTCGATGCTGATGACCTGGGAACTCCAGATTGTGCAGATGTTCGCAGCGACTGGATACCTCAACCGATCACAATCTTCAGCAAAATGCTTTGACCGCAATTTATGGCAGTGAACAGCTTGCGATGAGTTCGGGACACACTCACGATTGACTGGTTCAAATGACACCAAGGGCCAGCTTCATCGCAAATTGAAGGACGAGCCGGTGGAACCTCGACGGGGAAGACAAACAGAACAATCCCTCTAGGAGCAGCTAGCTTGACGCCAAGCTTGCACTGCATAAGTTGAAGAAATGTCATTGAGATTGCGGAATAATAAGGGGTTCAAAAATTCTCCAACGTTAACCTCACTGGCTCAAAAGCTCTTGCAACTTTTTTCTTGTACTGCATATGCCGAGGCTGTTTCGACTTGAGAGGGATGAGATTGAGGGGTTGGATCTTGAACTCTCGTCTGGATCCAATCGAGTGAGCTCGAATCCCATCGAGTGATTCGAGTAGTATCGTACTGCTAGGCCTGTATAGACTAAGGACTCAGGTATTGACGGTCCTTGAACAGCCTGGACGTAACGGGCGGTGTCGCTTGCGACCCTACAGCTTTATTCTGGTAACATTACAAGTTGATTAATTCCATCCACAACCGCACTACTGTAGTATTTTACTCAATTCGTATCGCCTTTTTGGCGTGACATCGGATACGAACTGAACCTTTCGCATGATGCCATCAAATTTCCTTATATGGACACATTTTGCGCCGTAGGCGCGGCAATTTATGCAAAATTACCCTTTTAGGACGCGATTTTTTAACTTTGGCCGTGACATACGAAAAATTTCGTAGGATTGAGGGCAGCGTGACGCGTGACATTCGAATTGAATAAAATACTACAGTATTGGGCCCCTTCCGATCCCTGCTGCAACCCCATCCTAACCAGACAGCTCCAACTCGAATCCACGTCCGCCCAGTGGCGACTGGCACATTTCCCGTGCTCCGGATATGCCTCGCAGTCACGTCCTCTCGGGTTGACGGCTTCAATCACTGGCAGCAACGTTGAAATCCTTCGCTACACCACTGTCTGTGTGCGAGAATGATCCAAACAGCCAACAATATGCGGATGACAGCGAGGATGCGTCGTCGGCGGGAATCTACAAGCAGTGTTGTGTCATCTTCGTGCGTGCGTCGAGAGCGAGATTGTCAGCAGAGGGACCACCCGTTTTGTCGTCGAGGAAAGGTCCCAGATATGTGAAGGCTGAGCGAGCTGAAAGCACTCAGTCAGTCACCAAAAGGACGGGTAAACGCCTGCAGCACACACCGTACACCATATGACCATCCAGGAATCCTTCGTGCCCTCAGTCTGGCAAGCGTCGAAACCGTAGATGCCGCCGTAAGCGTGGAAGATGGAGACGACTGGGACATGGAGACGCGGAGTCGATGCGTGGGAGGTGTGTGGGCGATCTGTAGTGAGCTTTTCATATTCAGGAGGACATTCAGCGGATAGAGGACTCGGAGACGCACTTGGTCTGTGAATAACTGTCGCGCCTAGCAACTCCTTCCGAGCATTTTTCTTGAGTGTTGCATCGATATTTTTGGCCGGAAGAGTATTAGAGCACACAGAGCTGGGGTATGCTTGGATGGGTCGAGGGGGAGTTCGGTGGGCAAACACGATGCGACGAGCACTGGAGGCCATTTATCGGATTAATGGAAGGGCCGGGGCGTAGTTTTCTTGCTCGTTGAATGGGAGCACGTCTTTCTATGCCATAACGCTTGTTTTGAGCAAGTTTGGCGTTCGTGGTCGTGGTAGAGAGGCAAGAGGAAGAATTCGTGACGAATGTGACACATTAGCCTAATTGGGCCAAACGGGCGTCCCGTCAATTAATTCCCCGATCGACTGGTCTGTCTATCGACCTCTCCCATAACGTCGTGATTCCTGACCACCACCATCAAAACTCGCAAACGTCCCCAGCTGCCCTCCCCGCTCTCTATCCCGCGCCTCTGAGCCTAGTGGAAGAGTCAGTGGTTGTGCCAGACTGTGAAGGATTGCTTGTGTGTCTTTGCTGTTGTGTAGACGGAAAAACAGACCATTCTACGTGCGCTCGATAGCACAGGCACTTGTTGTCGTGTAGTCTAGCGAGAAAATACACCTCTCTCCTCAAAAAAGAGCCGGGACCTCTCAAGTCTGACACTCACAAACAAAATCAACTCTGACACATTGTAAAAATGATGGCTGATTTTGCTCAAGTCTGACACAACTTGGCGCAAGTCCGACACCTTTGATGGCGGCTTCTGATGGCAGGTGTGATGGAAGTGATGGATCTGCCAACGGCCATCACAGGTTAGGTTGGTTAGGTTAGGGTGTTTCAATGCCGTGCAGCGGCCTGGTTAGTGGTTAGCCGGTTAGGGTTAGTGGGTTAGTGGTTAGCGGTTAGGGTTCGGTTAGGGTTGGGAAGGTACGTGGGAAAAAAAAATGTGGGGAGAGGGCAGGTTAGTGTTAGCTGGTTAGTGTTAGGTTCAGTTAGGGTTAGCAGGTTAGTGGTTAGCAGTTAGGGTTTGGGTTGGTACATAGAAAAAAAAATGGGGAGAGGCCGGCAGACATCGGCTACTTTGATGGCTCTGATGAAGATGTCAGAAGGTGTGAGTGACCGTGTGACATTGTGTCTCACTTGCCGGTGTTTTGTGTCTGTGTTACAATTTTGTGTCAGGGTTGATTTTGTGTATGAGTGTCTGGGTTGACTAGTCCTCAAAAAGAGCCTTGTGGCATTCCCTTGCTTCTGTAGTGAAGGTCCCTCATTCTTGTACCCCCAGATCCCTGCTGGGAAGTACTGCACAGTTGCACGTGGTTTATCTCCATGTATAAAAGACCTCTGCTCGCTTAATTTTTTCACTTCCTCTCTTTCCTTCGTACTCTCTTTTTCAAGCTCCTCCAAAATGTCCGAGCCTTCCCGCTTGCCCACCCTCGTTTACGTCGAGTCCCTGCCAGACTTGACAGCGTCTACGGCATCTGCTCCAGGCGCTTCCGCGGAGGCTTCTAGCGCCGCACTGCCACCACCTCCTTCCTCCCACCCCCTTCTTGCTCTCCCCACCCTCGACGGCTCCTTTGTCGACGATGAGGGGGAAACTTCCGAGATTTCCGCCTTCTTGGCACCCACCGCTACTGCAGCATTTTAATCAATTCGGCGCCCGATTTTGGTGTGACATCGGCGCCGAAATTGAGCTTTCGGCGCCGGCCATCGACCAGCGTGACTGCCGAAAATTTTCGGCGCCCGAGACAGCCGGCCCCGCAGGGCCGCTCCGGAATTTGATCCGATCAGCTGGGGAGGTTCGGCGGACGCGTTGGCACGCCGTGACCGCCGAAAATATTTCGGCGTTTTGAGGGCTGTGTGACGTGTGACTGCCGAATTGATTAAAATGCTGCAGTACCAGCACCCCCGCAGCCTCCTTTGTGGCCACCGACAAGGGCAAGGCCCCCAAACCCGCTGTCGCTGGTCCCTCGATGACCCTCGACCCTCTCCTCTCTGGTCCCGGCTACGATGCGATTTCGAAGCCGACCACCAAAAACCTTCGTGCCAACATGGACATCGTCGCCAACATTGCCGTCACCCATGACAAGGACATTGCGAAGATCAAAAAGGACATGGCCAATATGGCCAAGGGTACGTCGCTATATCCAGTCCGCCCACATTCTCTAACCTTGCCTCGAGGTACTACAAGCCTCCGGGCCGACTCTGAGGTCATCAACAGCATCAACAAGCAGACGGAGAACTCCCTCAAGCTGCACGCTGCGACCAGCGCCAACACAGCGTCCATCTCTTCCCTCACCGACGCGACACCGTCACGGACTTGTCCTCCAAGATGGACATGCTCCTGCAGTACTTTTCGGTGCAGGATACCGCCGTCATCAACGGTAATGGCAAGCGCCCCCGTCAGGACCCGGCTGCAGCCGTTCCTCCCCCGGCGGTGCTCGCTCCCCCAACCCTCTCCATCGACACTGCCATGGGTACCGGCAACACCGCGGCCCAGTCCTTCGGTGCCCCTGTTGGCGCTGGGGCGAGCCAGCCCGTCGGTGTGTACGCTCCGCCGGCGTTCCTCCCACAGTCCTTTGCTCCCGCACCCAGCGCAGCATTCGTCCCCCCGGTCTTCAACGCTCCGCAGGCTACCTCGGCCGCGTTCACCTTCCCAACGTTCACTCCGCCGTCGGCCAATGCGCACACCCTGGTACCCCCCGGACCATCCCAGGACTAAGACTTTAGTGCTGTCCAGATACGCATACGATACGCCAAATGGCGTATCGTATTTTATCGATATCGTATCGTCCTCCGGGGCGGTGTATCGTATCTGTATCGGAGCGTATCGCGCCGTATCGTCGCCCTCAAATAAGGGTCCCATGGAGTCCAGCATGAGTGCAAGTTCTCTGTGAGTATTCAAAACATCCTTTTGAGGTGGTCTGAACCCTCCAGAATGCACTCGGGGCCCAAACAAGGGCTTTGATGCTCATCAACGCCGATATCTTTTGTATCGCAACGATACGATACGATATTTGCGTCTCGAGCGCGTATCGTATCCGTATCTCGAGCGATATATCGAAAATATATCAAGCGTATCGTATCTTTGGACAGCACGAAGCATGACATTAATCTATACCAAGAGACTCATTTACGACCGGGTCAACATGAAGCATGCATGCCGCTAGAAGGCTATGACATCCTCTCACGTACTCGCAGACCGAAAGCCTCATTCGGTAAATCATGGGGAGGTGTTGCGACCATCGTCAAGTCTGCTCTAAACTATAACTACCGCGAAGACCTATCTGGACCAGATTTTCTAGTCATTCAGGTGAACAACGTGCTCGTATACAACATTTACCTGCTACCGGAATCTTCCCAAAACACTGCCGGACTTGATAAGGATCCCTGCGAGGCTCTCGCAGCATCCCTCGCTGTCGCACACAACGCTCGCTTTGAGCTCACTTTACACGGCGATCTGAACGGACGAACAGGGTCGAGACAGGCCAATATTTTACTAGATCCCCAAAGAATCTCGGAGGATGCGGGCACGGTCTCAACCCGTGGCAGATGGCTCCTCGAGCTCTTCCGCACATACGACATCATCATTGCAAGCGGCGCATTTGGTCCGGAGAGTGCAAAGTTCACCTCCTTCCAAGGAACGCGCAAATCGGTCATCGACTATGTTGCATGCTCCCGTAGCTTGTTCAAGGAAATTTCCACAATGGTTGTGAGTGACAGAGTGGATGGGTATGACCATGCGGCGACTACGCTCTCTCTCAAAGTTGATGTGGGAGAAGCGCGCGATACTTTTTCCCAGCCTAAGAAGCGAAGAAGAGCTGAGGTGGTACTTCCGCACATGACGGAGCTTGACCAGTTGTTCGTTGCAACACTCGAAGCCGGCGAGGACGAGGAGAATAAGGAAGAAAGACTCTACGGCCGGGTTGCTGTCGCGACGGAGGCAATGAAAGTGACAGTTCACGGCAAATGTATCAAGGCAAACACGATCGATGCAGCGGCGGGAGCTGCCACATTCTGGGGCTTCGGGATGCTCTTCAATCGGCGGGCAAGAGTATTCGGCAAACAAACTAGTGCACGGGCAGAGATCTCCGCTGTCATTCTTGCACTGCAATCGGCTCCGCCGAATCGGTCCCTCGAGATCAGCTCACGCTCTCAATATGCCATCAAGTCGCTGGTCTACTATGCGTCAAGGAACGCGGCGTCGGGCTGGAAATGCGAGAATGGAGATCTCTACAGTGGTCCAAACTGGACAAAAGTACCCTGGATACCGAGATCTATAGAGAATCATCAAGACTGGCCCAGATCTTGGCCTTCTTGGGACTCATAACCGAGATCTCGACAGCAGGCAGGTTTTCCGTCGAGATCTCGGCTTCTGCCCAACTTCAAGATCTTGACAGTGGACAAAAGGTACAATGCATGGTCGAGATCTCGGTAGACAGGTCGGTCTTTGCACCGGGATCTTGGCTTCCTTTGAGCTCATTCGCCGTCGAGATCTCGACATTGACGGGGACCGTGGGCGCAACATTCAACCGAGATCTTGACTCTGACATGGCAATATTTTGTTGGGAAATGGTCGTATTGTGGAATTTAAGCTGAATCCAAGGTTCATTTGGTCCATATAGAGCACTTTACAGCACTAATTTTCTCTTACCATTGAAAACAGGGTAAAGGTCTATAAGAAGTTGAGGACCTATGTCCGTTCAGTTTACCCAGATCTCAACAAGGGTCAATTCAAGTGTCCGTCAACGGTAACCGAGATCTCGGTTTATGCTCGTGCGGTCGAGATCTCGACAGTGCGACAGCTTTTACCGAGATCTTGGCGATTCTCCGAGACTCGCCAAGACTGGCCGATTCCCGGCCATTCTCGCCAATTCTTGGTACAAAAGTATGCAAAATACTTTTGTCCAGTTTGGGCCTCTATAGATCTCCTCAAGCTGGCTGTATCTCACCTGAAAGCCCGGCATGCTCCCGTACACTTTCGATTCATCGACAAGGTCACTGCACTGGCAAAGTCAAATACACACCTTGACGAAGCGGCTAAAAGCGCGAAATTGGCCTGTGCAGGCTTGAGACCATTCTACCCCCCCGACTTCCCCGCAGAACCGACAAACGTCGAGGTCCGCGCAACTCTACCGGGTATCAAGAAGGTCTCTGCCAACGTAGCAGACGACAGATCGCAACCGACCAACCGCCGGCTACCGCGACGCGAGCTCTATCCAGAAGCCCATCGGGGGCGTAAAAGACTTGCAGCTCTTCGGGAATCCAATCGGGCTAAACTCGTCGAAGCGCCGTCTATGGCTGCATTCTGGAAAGACGCACGTAATATGTCGGATCCTAAACCTGCACCGATCTCAGTCAGCACGAACAGCCTGAAAGGTGTATTCATGCGGAGACTCAACCCACCAGCCGTCCTCCCTCCTCAATTTGACGCGTCCCAGCACGCCATAAACGCGTTCCTTGCCGCTCAAATACCCCCAAAGACCTTGGATGCGTCCAGCGGCCTGTTCTTCTCCAAGCCATGGATCGAAGAGGATATATTTCGTCTCAAGGATCATCTGCGAGAGCACAATCATGCAAGTGCGGTGGGAGAAGACGAGAGGTCCTACCTGCAGCTATTAGAGATTCCCGAGGCAGACCTGGCTCACCTGTATAACGAATGCATCGCACGAACGGATGGCCCGTCAATCTGGTTCAAATCGGTGATGGTTGGCATTCTCAAGCGCAACAAACCACAGTACGACCCAGACAGCTATCGCCTAATCGTTCTGGAGAGCTGCTTCTTCAAGGGTCTCACAAATCTCATTCACTGGCGCCTGGTGGATTGGGCAAACCGCCGAGAACTTGATTCCGCCGTGGCAGAACGGATTTCGAGCGGGGTTCCGGACCAACAACAATCCTTTTATCTTGCGCTGCGTCAAGGAATGGGCTAGAGCGAATGGGAAGACTCTCCACGTTGCGTTCGTCGACTTCTCGAACGCGTTCCCGTCGACAGACCAAGCTACACTCTGGCTCAAGTTGTATCGAAAAGCCATGCGCGGCCCGACCTTTGACTGGCTACGACTTTTGTACGCGCGTATGGAATACCACGTCCGACACGAAGACGTCGAGTCCGAGGAATTCAAGGCCCTGATCGGTGTTCTAACTGGTGATCCCGGCTCGCCGATTCTATGGAATCTATTCCTCGCAGATCTGCAGATGGAGTTAGACATTGACGATCCCGTCTTAGCCGGCGTCATAATCTCCCTCTTGGCTCAAGCGGACGACCTCGTTATCTTCTCGCTATCGGCTCGTGGTTTACGGCGCAAACTCCGAACTCTGGAGAAGTGGTGTGCAACGAACTTTATCCTGATCAACCTTCTGAAAACGGTGATCGTGATTTTTGGCTCGACCATCATCCCACCTCCAGTCTTCTATCTCGGAGGCGTACAGCTGGCTATCAAAGACGACGAGACGTATGTCGGCGTACACATATCGTCGAGCACACGCAATTTTGTTGCACGTCACTATGAAGCCAAGGCACGAACAGCGCGATACAGCGGCCACTTGATCTTCGGCTTGGAAGATATGACCAGCAGATTGACACCGAAGGAGCTCAAGACGTTATACATGGGGCGCGTGGATTGCCACCCTCATCCACGGCTGCGAAATCTCACCGGATAGTGAGGATGTTCACGTCTCAAAACTCGCAAAGGTTCAACTCAGCTTCTTCCGCCAAGCGCTCAGTTTGCACTCCCGCTCAGCTATCGCGCCGCTCTTCACCGAGACTGGGATCATGCCCCTCCGCGTTCGCCGCCTCATTCTCGTCCTGCGCTATCTGATCTATTTACTGGGCCTCCAAAACGACGCATATGCGCGCGCTGCTCTCAATAGCTCTGTCGAACTAGCTGCGCAACAGAAACGTTCGTGGGTCTCAGACCTGATCAAAGCAGCAACGAGGCTGCCTTTCGCTCTGCCGGAACTCAAGATCACACGCAGTACGACGTCCGTCGAGATTTCGTTATACTGCAAGGATGTTGAAGGGCGTCTGACGAAATGGCTGCAGCAGGAGATCGATACGTCGGAAAAGCTCTACCTCCTTCAAGGTCGACTAGAACCAATCAAGGACAAGGCCCCGGCTCAAATCACTTCGCGCTTGAGACACTATCTCTCAATGGTTCAAACACAGAAGCATCGCGAGGCAATTACCTCCGTTCTACTGTCCACACACCACTTGGCGCTCGAAGTATTGAGGTATCCGGATCACGCGTACCCGGCAATTCCCCGCGAACACCGCCGCTGTCGTTTCTGTACGACGGAGATCGAGTCTCCCGAACACGCGTTCCTGATCTGCACAGGCTCTCCGCAAGTGGTAGAGCTCAGGAAAGGTTTCTTCGTGGAGTTATGGGCTAAAATTCCTCAAGTCCAGCGAGATCTCGCTGGTCTGACAATTTCCCCCGTACTTGCTCTCCAATTAATCGTACAGCAACGCGCGTCAATCGCGCTCGTCGCCAAATTTATGTACGACGTCCTTGAAGTTTTCTACGCGACGCCCTTGACGCGAGCTCAAGCCGGGGGTATGATAATTGGTTAAGGTGCTAACATACTGCTCTTCAGGTTCCGGTAGTTCTACCGCGCGGGGTTCATCGGGCCAGCCCAGGTTGGCGCGTAACGGCTGCGTGAGATCGGCTAAGTATTTGGGACTTTAAAGGGTCCAGGGACGAAGGTGTAATTACAGTGCCTTGTACACCGGGATACTTCCTGGGAACCGGCGTTCCTCAGCGGGACCGTGCCGTGTATCAATCCAATCCAATCCAATCTCACCACTCTGATAGACAGACCAGTTCTGGTCTAATGAACTTGATGCAAACTGAGTATCATCATCAATTTTTTTTTGTTTGAAAAATGACAAAGAAAAATCAGACCTATCGGAGGTGTATCCCATGTATTTTGCTTGATATTTGACTCCAAAGTGTCCCTCGCGGCTCGAGTCGGGCGACGATCTTTTGCGCGAATTTTCCTCTTGCAGGATCTTGGCGAGCTCATCGTGCCGGACCCGGGCTTCTTTCTGTGTTAAAGTTAGGGTCTTATACGTTGAAGGAAAGCATGAAAACACACACCTGCATCTCCGCCATTGTCTTGGCCGCAATAATCCCGCTCTGCACACTGAACACGTCCAGCGCGTGCTTCAGTCCCGAGTTGCACTCCGTAATCAGGTCGGCGTCTTCCATCGAGCGCAGCATCCGCCGCACGAAGGACCCTTTGACTTGCGAGCGCACAAATTTGAGGATTTTTTGAAGCGTTCTGTTGGTGGCGTTAGCAGCGCACGGGGAAGGGGACACAAAAACTGCTCGATACTGCGAACCATGTCGGGGGACAGCTCAGCGTCCGAGTCGCTGCAGATATTGATCACAGCGCCGACGAGCTCGTGCGCGCGTTCCGTCATTACCTTTCTCTAAAAGAGCTTACCTCGGATGTCAAGCAAGCTCTCGGCATGACGTGCAACGCACAGCTCTTGCGGGCCGGACCGGGGCGGGAGCGGAGCGACCCCACTCCCTTGTCTTCATACAAGCTATCCAAGGCGGCCTCGCGTCAGCCCTTTGCAGACCGATAAAGCAAGACTACGCACCATCCTTGTTACTCTCCACCCGCTGCACCGTCTCAATGATAAGCAAGGAAATACTCGCTATCGCTTGCAGATATGGTTGGTTGCTGGTGTTACCAATGTCCTTGAGCAGCCCGAAGGTGACGCCGCCGCCGTGCAGCACTCGGTCCTTCGTCCGCGCTTTGCGGAAGACGTAGGCTCGACACCAGCCCCTACTTCCGGAATACCTTCAGTAGGGGCTGGTACGACTTGGCAGATGGTTGGCAGAGTGCGGGAGCAATAGAAGTTATCCCTTATTAGGACGTAGATCCGGCTGACATGAATACGATGACTTGCATCAATTGTGACGATTTTCATACGCTACGGACAAAAAGCGACAAAGACATGGCGGACACAAGCCCAGTCCAAGCAGAAAAGGCTCCTCCACCACCTCCCCAACTCAAGACATACACTCCAGAGACAGTTGACCTAAGCAGGCTCAAGAAGCTCTCAGAAGACATCCTCGGAAAGACTCCCTTCCAATGGCAACTCGACGCTGCTGTGGCCATTCTCTGCGGCGAGAACTTGATTCTAGATGTCGGCACAGGCTGTGGAAAGTCGTTGTGCTTCGTCTTGCCGCTGCTTCTTGATGAAAGCGACATCGCGATCTCGGTTATGCCATTGACTGCCTTGATGCTGGACCAGGTGCGTACGACGCGTCGTAGCTGGAGAACTCTCAGCTAACGCGTCGTAGGCAAAGAGTGCGAAGATACCTACGTTGACTATCTGCCATGAGACGATAGAGACCGTCGGGAGGCTCAAATTATATGAGGTACGTGAAAAGCTGTCGAGTCGTGTCAGATTGAAGACCTCGCGTAGATGGCAGTGTCAGGAACCTACCGGCATATCCTCTGCTCTCCCGAGATCTTCAATACAAAACCCTTCAAGACCGGTGTCCTGAATAAGATCGCCCACCAGTGTCGCGTCGTCAATCTCGATGAGGCCCATTGCATCAGTACCTGGGGCGGTAGTTTCCGGCCAGATTACCTCGAGCTCGGCGACATGCGCGGACTCGTTCCCAGCCATGTCCCAATACTCCTTGCATCCGCTACTTGGCCATCGAATGTCCTCGATGATGTACGACAGCTTGTGGGTATGCCGCCGACAACCCGACGCATTGCCATCTCGAATGCGCGCCCGAATGTCGCGGTTTCCGTCCGAGCCACCAAATTCGAGGAGAAGTCCTTCGCCGACCTCCGCTTCCTCATCCCAGTGGACGCGAAGAAGAGCGAGCAAGTGCCCGTGACGCTCGTTTACTTCAACGAGCGCCTTAAAGCCGAGCGCGCTTGTGATCGTCTATCCCAGTGGGCTCGAGATGAGGGCATCGAGAGCCCACCCGATGGCGAGTTGGTCGCGTTTTATCACGCGAAGGTCGGCCCGAAACGAAAACAGGAGTTGGAGGAGATGTTGGCAGCGGGGAAGATACGGATCCTGTGCTGTACAGACGCATTAGGAATGGTGAGCCTCAATGCATGCGGAAAACTCGGTACTGACCTGGCCCAGGGCTATGATATGCGCTGTATTGAGCGCGTGGTTATGTGGGAGCTGCCGCCATCGTTCTGTGCGCTCGTACAACGTGCAGGAAGGGCTGTTCGCGACTTGACGAAGCTTGGCGAGGCTGTTCTGATTGTCAGCAAGAATCTCATCAGCAAGGGCGCGAAAGCGCTTGAAGCTGACCTTATAGCGGCGGCGGCGGAAGCAGCAGCGAATGAGGCAGAAGACGACGAGGCCCCAGATGTTCCTGTTGCGGGGATAGAGGTGAGCGGAGGGGAGAACATGTTGGTGGATGAGGGAGGTGTGAGGCAGGGTAATGAGAGCGAGGACGAGGACGACGATGCAGCTGGTTCTGCAAATAAATCCAAACGCGGAAAGCGAGGGCGGTGGGGAAAGAATGAATGTAGCGAGCGCGAGGCTCGCTTCCTCACTCGCTTTACGCGCGGGAGCGACTGCCTCGTCTCCGTTTGGGACGAATTCTTCGAAAATAAAAGCAAAGGTCAGTCGGAGGTAATTATCTTGAAGCTGACACACCGTAGAGCAGCTGCAATATGGTCTCAACACTCTCTGGAAGCCCCAAGCAGACCAGCGATGCTGCTACCGCTGCACCCCAGACCGATTTCCCATCGAGAAGGTGGTGCTTGAGAAGGTGAAGGGTTTGAAGCGGGGGCGGAAGAAGAAGCTGCCGCTGCGTTTGGTGGTCATGGTGAAGAAGGAGTTGAAGAGATGGTGGACGACGCTTGCAGAGGAGCTGTATCCGGGTATCGAGGGGATATCGGGGGAGGTGGTTCTGGGGGACGATGTGATTGAGCAGATCACATCGTTTGGCGAGCGGATTGAGTCGGCGGAAGTGCTCCATGGTTGCACCCGTTGGCATCTAGCGTATCGTGACGTTGAGGGTCGGCCGCTTACAGAGACAGGTGAGATGTTACTCACCAAACTCGCCGAGGTCTACAACGCATTCGACGCGTTGGGACCCGATGCGCTTGAAACAGGTCCAGGGGCACCAGCCAGCTTATTCTATGCGGCGCCAACTCGAGCTCGAGGTCGTGGGTCAGGGCGGGGAGGTGTTCGGGGTGTGGGAGATGTGCGAGGAGGGAGAGGCGCTGGTGGTCGAGGAAGAGGATCGTCGCGTGTGACTCCATCAACCCGCGGACATCAGGAGAATGACAAAACGCCTTTTGGGGCCTTTTGGGCCTTTTGAAAGGACTAAAAGGCCATAAAAGGCTGCAAAAGGACCAAAAGGCCAAAAGTACTTTCAGGCCTTTCAAAAGTCAAGTCATCTCCTTCCAAAAGGCCTTTTAGTCCTTTTGAAAGGCTAAAAGGATGGCAAAAGGATGTCGTAAGGATTCTTAAAAGTCTTGTCAAGGCAAGGCAGGCATTGCATAATTGCACCGATATTGCACATGTGGACATAGCGGACATCCAGTAGGCATACGATTAACTAAAATAAACAGATCGGGCACTCCGGAGCCCACTGCACGCTCCTCTCGCTGACAGCCTCATTCTCATCCAGAATGCCCGCTTACTCGACGGCCCAGTATCCGGTACCATCGGCGACCTCCGCAGGTGTAGTCGGGTGTGGTCGTGCGAGTCAAGGGCCGGTGCGCAGGGCCGATCGCCGGACTCGTCAGTCAAGAATGCAGCTCGACGTGGCGATCAGCAACCTTGGTATCCGGTGGTAGGTGCATGTTTCGCCTGGTGCAAGATGAGAAAGGAAGAAGTCAAGCGGAGGGCGACACACTGCTGGTACTGCAGGCTTGGGCGCAGCATGGATACACGCCAACGATGCTGTTGGCGTCGTTGCGAGCGCGTCGTTCGTCAGCTTGCAGAATGGAACGAGGGTGTCGAAGACGACCGAATATTGAGCGATGTTCTACTGGAGCGTCAGACTAGGTAAGTGGGCTGAACAGAATATCACGCACCTTAGGATTTCACCCTCTCATCAACGACTGCTCATTCGTATCCCTTCCATGACCTGGGAGACGGCGGCCGCGAGTGTACGAGCTTGATGGTGCGGCCGTGAATGTACGAGCTTGATGGTGGTACGCTTGCACGGACGACAGAGAAGTAGCTGACTTGATATATGCGGACGGCACTTGACGCCGGTGTATAAGCGCGACGACTTGCTGATGGGGAGTCAACGAGACTCGATGTTTGGAGGCGTGTGACTTGGGTTTGAGGCAAGGATGGCAGTAGCGGAATGCGAGGGACTTCGTTGAGGACCAGGAGGGATGTCGCAGCGGAGAGCTTGAAGCCAGGGCAAGAGCTTGAAGGATGTCGACGGGGAAAGGGATGGGGGTCGGGGGCTGGGTCGAGGGCGGGATAGTCGGTGGAGTACTACCGGAGGCTGGTTCAGCCTGTATGTATTGGGGCGGGACGGGCAGGTAGTGCGTGGAGGGAGCGAAAGAACAACCAGCGTGACCGCCGTGATATCCGGTACCGCTTGACTCATGCGTCAAGCACGCCATCACACGTGCTGATGCGGGACTTAGCGATTTCCTTGATGTTCTTCGCCGCGGATACTTAACCACTGCGGGACGGGCTTTCGAATGGCGACAACGGAGGACGATGGACTACGGACGGCCGCACTTATTATGAGTTGCCTGAGTGTGTGATTGCCGTTCGTCAGTCTCCGCGTCTCGGGACTCTCGGCGCCTGGGCCCACCCATGTATGAATGGCTTTGTGACGGCTGGCTCACGGCGGACGTGTTTCCTCGAGTGTCGTTGGTCAGTATATTGACATTTACCAAACCTCTATACTAGCTACATCAACAACATTTGAAGCTATAAGGAAAGCCCTTTGAAAGTCCTTTTGGAAGTACCTGACCTTTCGAAAGTCCTTTCAGGTCCTTTTAGAAGTCCTACAAAAGGCTGAAAAGGACCATAAGTACCGGAAGTACTCGCAAAAGTACTTTGCTCAAGATCAGAAGTTCCAAAAGTCCCAAAAGTCCTCGTAAAAGGTTTTGTCATTCTCCTGATGGAAGCAAATCTCGCAGACGCAAAGCGGCGAAAAACATTACTACCACTACGACATCTGCGAAATAATACTGGCCACAGCTGACACATACTTGTGCGCATCGATTGTCGGTGGAAATTCCTCCTCATCCATCGCCAAATCATCCAACTCGATTTCATCCTCGCTCTCTGGCCCTGCTTGCTCTGCGTCGTCTTCCTCGCCCTCCGACTCCGACTCGTCTTCAGACTCCACCTCTTGAGTGGATTTTTCGATCTGCGCTGGTGCTGCAATCTGGACTGGTGCTGGCGCGTCCGCTGGTTTAGGAACACCGAGATTTCGCGCCTTGCGGCGATCTGCGCGGAACTCGCGCAATGGGTTTGCCCCGTTGGCATACTTGACACCCTCGGCCATCAGGTCGCGCGCTGGTGTAGCCTGACTGTTACCTGCGCGACGCGGGGTATACGTCTGAACTGTGCTCTTCTGCAGATATTCGCGCAATATCGCAAGGTCCTTCTCCGTTGACGGGTTTGTGTGCGTTTTGCCATTATAAGACGTCTTGAAGTCACTTTGAACCTGCCGAATGGTGTCGCGCAGCGTAAAGATGGACACGGAGATCATCCCGAGCCATTTCCAGCTGCGATTGCCCTTTGCGGTGTATATGACCTGTGCACATTGTCAACATCAAATTAGAATGTTGCGACGACGACAAACCTTTAACCAGAAATTCTGGTGCTCCTGCAGAAGATCGAGCTCTTTGAACGCGTTTGGCTTTCCGCTCAAGTTTACCAGCCAGTTCATCAAGAACGTGTTGCTGTAGCAGACTCGTCAACAACAGTACCGAGTATTTATAAATTTAAATGTTAAACCATTTGTAGTCAATTTCAATAAACCTTTAAATGGAGTGGTAATCAAGTTGGACCAAAGAACACATACCGTAGTGTTGGGTGCATTGTCTGGAGGTCGATCAGGACATGGAAGAGCGCCGTCGCGTACTTTGGCATCCGACCCGAACCGCGGAACATCACCATCCAATGGCGCAGGACAGTAACGACTGTTCCGACGTGCCCAGATTTGATGGCGGTCCGAAGAACGCGCATGGTGAGGGCGTCGCGATTGAAGAGCATGATGTTTTCGAGAGGAACATCGCGCTCGGCATCAGGGAGAGATCGGAGACGTGCCACCTCTCGAGCAGAACATAGCTTACGATAGACCTCGTACGCGACAGTGTTGACCTCCGAGTAAGACTTGACACCGGAGACCCAATCCTCTAGGTCGTGCCGTCCACAGTGGATTCGAAACGCATCGAGGATGTTGGCGGGGAGGGAAATATCGAGGACGAGCTCAGTGATAGGACGATAGGGCGGGAGCTTTTTTGCCTTCCAGCCAGCCGTTATAGCCTTTCGACCAAGCAGTGTATTGACACGCCAAAGCGACCAGGGTGAGGCGCTGTTAGCCGTACCCCAGTACTCATTTCCAATACACTTGAACCCGGCCATTTTCGCATGGAAGAGGCCGAGGCTGCCCTTCATGAACATGCCCAGATTCTCCGGCATGTCCTTGCTCTCTCGTCGACTCCCAGAGGCCTGTCTTTGATCAGTGGATGCATCAGATTCAAAGAGGCACTGACCTTAAGAAGCAGCTCAAGGGAGAGGAGATCGCCAGCGCTGAAGACTACACCGTGTCGCTCAAGCGCCTCTGGTGTATCCAATTTGAGTGTGCGTAGAATCGTTTCGATGACTTGAATGGTGCCGTCAATGGTGGACTCGTCGATCTCCATTGCGGGAAGCGGGAACTGCTCGGTCTTGTGTACCGGAATAGCGAGGTCGGTGGGAGGAGGAGTAATAGATGATTTGAACTTGTCGCGCAAGGCTGGAAAGGCCGTCAGCAGGATATCTTCAAGATGCCAAATGTGGGCATCTTGAAGCGCCTTCACACCGTTTTTTTTGAAATTTCTGACGCGTCAGAACGATAGTTACAAATTGGTCCTTTTTGAATACATTTGAAGTCAATAAAAATGATTGAAATACATTTAGTCGGAAATCTATTCTAAAAGAACGCATAGTGACGCGGCTATACGCGTCGGACAAAGTAGTTGTCTTGATTCACCACAAATTAAGGCTGAAAAGATACCTTTGTAGCCACCTTTGTGTGTAATTACAAAAGAAGTGGGTTAAGTACCCGTCAAAAGCCAGCTACAAAGGCATCCTTTCGCGCTGCCTTTCAGCGGGACACAAAGTAACCCTTCGAGCGACGCGCAAATGTGGTCCAATTGAAGTGCTTTTGGACCACCTTTCCGCGCGGCTCAAACGGTTCCTTTGTATCTCGCGGATCGTCGCGTCAAAAGACCTCCTTTGACAAGTCATTTCCCCGCCGGCTGAAAGGACCCCATTCTGCCGGGGCTGAAATGAGGCCCCAAAGTAGTCCTTTGGAAGTGAGCCGCGGCTCAGCCGCAGGTGCAGCCGCGGCTCAAGCCGCGGCTCAAGCTCGGCTGACCCGCTGCTCAAGCTCGGCTGACCCGCTGCAGCTGAGCGGCAAGTGGCGAACCAACGAGGGCCGTCAAGCCCGATGCACGCGTCTTCAATCGCGCCTACGGTGCGTTGCTCACTGCGTCCCTGGGCCGTTCGCGGAGAGTGAATGTTCACAATAGTTGCAGGATCGTCGCGTCGTCGCGTCGCGTTGTAGACGGCAGAACAGCAATTCATTCATATTGAGCCTGTAGATGGAATATGGAGTGTTTTATATTACGATCTGGACAATTCGTTAACATCTCGAATGACAAGTTGGATAGCACATGCACCTCTGATAATTTGGCTTGAAAACCCGCAAACTGTAGCGTCTCAGACTCCAGCTGGGATATACAACCACTGCGACACAGAAAAGAGTCAGCATAGTGGAAGAGGGCGCGATAGAGCACATACCAATGACGCCCAAGATCAGAGCCGTCGAGCAAAGCATTGTCCAACATCTGCGTAGGCGGAGGTGCAGGTCGGCTCGGTTAGGACAAAGGTTCTTTGTGAGGCGTCAGCGCGAGGAGGTTTCGACATGAAAGAACCTTGGTGTCGGCGGCGGCGGCTCAGCTCAGCTCAGGTAGGGTCAAGTCTTGCCAATAATCTTGGTGTCGTCGCGTCGTCGATAGAATTTGCGTCCACCAGAGATTGTTCCGCGCGTTGTTGAGCGCGATGCGCATACGCAGGTTGTATTGCTTGCGGTGTCTGTAATAGCCGTCGGCACTGGCTCGCCGTGGACGTCCTATGCGGAGCGGGAAGCGGGTCAGCTCAGCTCAGCTAGAATAGCACAAAGGTTTCTTTGTTTCTTTGTGCGAATACGTCAGCGTGGAGATCTCGACATACGTCTTTATGCGGCGGCGACGGCGGCGGCTCAGCTCAGCTCAGCTCAGGTATGGCTCAAGTGGGTTCGATGTCTTGAGCTCGAGGAGTTCACGCCAATTTTGTTGTTGTCGGGTCGTCGATGGAAGATTGAAGCTGAATATATATCAAGGTAGAGGCTATAGTATGGACTTTAAGAGACAACTAGCTTCGAAAGTCATTAGTGGATACATACGAAAGATCGACAACGACGTACCTTGGATCCAACTGCAAAGCCGGCTTGTAACTCGCGAATAGGAGGGTTTCAATGTCCACCTGCGGAACGAGTAAGCCGAGTACAGGAGGGCTCGACGGAGAACGTACCTACGACGCCCCAAGATATGTTTCCAGGGCCAGAGCTGCAGACGGCGAGCAGAGGGTCGTAGCAAGGCTGCGAATCGTTTTGGAGACTGTGCGAGGCGGCGACGAGCAGAGGGCGAGCGAGCGAGGCGTATTGTGAGTGTTGTTGGGTGTCGGGCGCGGCGCCGGGCTCAAACGAGGGCGGGACGGTAGCTCGGTGAACCGACATGGTGGACGGGAAGAAACGCAGAGTCCGTTTTCCCGCGGTTGTCACCGGGTACCTGGCTACGGAAAGCTCGGAGCCACCGGGTAACGCGTTACCCGGGTTTCGCCGAGCCTTCCGCATCCAGCTACCCGCCGACAGCCGTGGGAATTCATCGTCAGCTCGTCTCCCGCCTTCATCGTCGTATCCCCAACTCATGTCCCCCGCCCGTCCCGACCGCCCGAATCGCAGCCAACATGTTCCTAGGTGCGCTCTCCCCCTCCCTACGCACTTTCTCGTGCATTGCTAACTTTCCATCGTTAGAAAACGCCCTTCCTGTCCTGTTCCTACCGCCACGACGAAAACGACGACGACGACAATATGGCATTGGGATCGCAGGCGCGGCGCCAGTTTCCTCAAATCACCTTGCTCCACCTCCGTCGCCAGCACGCCATGATCCCCTTGTGCCTCCAGCCTCGAGGCATGCATTGTCCCTTTATTTCTTTCATTGAAGAAAGGCCTTGGTGAGTGTCCGCGTCCGCGCCATAAGTATAAACGCAACGCTGACCAGCCTCTTCCAGCTCAGTGCTTCTGTGGTCCCCCCTCGCAATGTCCCTTGTAATCCCTATCCTCGACAATCGCCCACCCGTGAGTGAATTTCCAGCCTTCTTTCTCGACCCGCGCTCAATGTAACCAGGCTTATTCCATGTCAATACTCGGCTACCACTACTCGACGCGCAAGAACCACCCCGAGTTCGTCCCTGTCGACACCACCATCGAATCTCGCGCTCCAGACGCCATTCGCGCTCCCAACGTCGACTGCAAATTCGTACAGGCGGACCATCACGCGCAGAAGTACACACACTGTTATAAGGTCACCGTTCTGCACGGGCGGAAGCGCGCCGAGGTTGCCATCTTTTTCAAGCGCAGGCATACTCAATTGAAGACGCCGTCGCTTACGCGCAACAAGTGCCTCGATCTGTGGGGCGATCTCCTCGTTATGCGTTTGAGCGCGCGGGATGGCCGGACGGTGGTCAATCTGGGCTACAGAGACGCCCGCCTCGCCAATTTCGCAGTCAAAGGGTGAGTGACGAAGGTTTCTTTGACCCTGTCTCGAGCTCATTGTTTATAGCGTGCTTGCAAAATTGCAGAGCTTCCAAGACATCGCGAGGACCCGGCTGCCTGCGCGCGGCATTACCCTCCGTCGTGCCAGGCCTTTTACTTAGTGTTTTGCTATGTTCCGAATACTACATTTTCTTCAAAGAGATCCAAAATCTCGCGTGAAAGCAATCAATCCACAAAGAGACAAAGAAACGACGAAGCCATATATATATACGACGACCTCACTCATTTTCATTCCACGTACGCTCCAAGATGGCGAGTCAGGACGCGGACGCGGTTATGCCCACGGCTTCGAGCCTTCTCACGCGCCCTCGCTCAAGATCACCGACCGTTGGCGCGAACCAGAATCCTGAAGAGCAGTCGGACCGCCACCGCCGCCGAGATCGCCCTTTCAACGGAGAGCAACCCGCGAACAATGTACGTCTCCTGCTCTCAGATTCATCGTTCCTAACGAGTAGCCGACACAGGCCCCGACACCTCACGAGCAGGAGATCGCACTCGTAGCTAGTCAAGCACAGATAGCGCAGTCGCAGCTGGATCTCTTTCAACTCCAGTTTGAGGCATTCCAGGCGAAGCAGGCAGTAGTAAGTTTCCAGTCTTGCTGTATCCCTCAACTGCCTAACTGATTCTTTCGCAGGCTGCGGAAGAAGAGAGAAAGAAGGCCGCCAAGGAGCGAGAGAAACTGGTCAAGATGGTTGAGGTAAGTTTGACTCTCACCTCGATTGTGCGGCTCTGAACGCCTTCCAGCAAGCAAACAGACGTGTTGTGCGAGCCGAAGCAGAGAAAACACGCGCACAAGAGAATGCGGTACGTGGTCATTGATTTCTGATTTGAATCTAGGCTAACTTCATCGAATAGGAAGAGTTGGCGAACGAGTTAGACTTGACGAATGTCGACCGCGAGACGGCCGTCGCGGATGCGTTGGTCAAAGAGAGGGTACGGAATATCTACATATCTCAATCAATTTCAGACACGCTAAATACCGACTCAGGAGCAACACGAACGCGTTCTGGCGAAACAAAAGGTCAGTAATATTCATAATGTGGGCACAGATATTCACAATCAGCAGGCCGACTATGACGTGTATATTGCCAGCCTCGCATATCGATCTTCGCGTCCAGGACAGGCTGTGTCGACAACATCACGATCCGAAGCAAGCCTACGCTCGGGTTTTTTTCCGCCCGCTGTTAGGGAGCAGCGCTTCGTTGCGAGCCTCATTGGCAGCGGTCCAACGATCCCCAGTGTTCCTGGTCGCGTACCGGCTGGGAATGCGGCGACACCTACCGCCGAAGGCTCGGGGACCGCTGCTGCCGAGGACTCGTCGACTTCCAGTGGCTTGTCGTTCGGCGGTCTCTTCAACGTGGCCGGTTTTGTCGGCCGTGGTCTCGGGCGTAACCAAACACCTCAAGGCACAACTGCGGCACCTTCGAGTTCGACGTCGGGACCAGCCCAACCTTCTCTTGCACCAGAGATGCAAGCAATTGCGAAGGAGGTGGTACAGCAGCTTAGGCAAGGCGGCTTCGTCCTCCAAGTCGAAAAAGACAGGCGGTCCGGCAAGACGAAGAAGACTCGAAGTCCCGCCAAAGCGCATAGGCTTGCCGTTAAGCAGCAACAGGACGAGTTTAAAGACGACGACGATGATGTCGTTTGGAAGGTGCGTTGCGTCCTCAATCTCTCCAGTCACGAATTCGCTCACACTGCCCCAGCGATTCGCCCGAAAACGCTTCAAGGACAACCTGGGCGAACCCATGAACGGCATCCATAGCAATACCGTGGATTTCACTCGTTATCAGTCTGCCACTGCCGAGGAGGAGAACTTGTGCCGCAAAGGGCGCCTGCTGCCGGCCGAAGGAGAGTATAAATGGTATTTCGGGGCAGGATATTACAACGCGAAGTGGAATCAGATTCTTGTTGCCCGGGCGGCCGCACAACTGCAGAAAGAGCGGACGGAAAATCCACGACTAGCGGCCCTCCTCCCAGAAGTTGCTGACAGTTACATCGCGGGCCTTTTCATGAATTTTCTCAAGAGCGCCGCTGAAGCGTACCATCGTCCTCAGCCACGATTGGGGGAGACGAGCGAGCAGGCACAACGGCGCGCGGAGCAGTACACAGTGCGACAGTTGGCGTCGAATAAAGGGCGGCAGCGCAAGAAGAATGTACGCTGGAATGCATTTTTGCGAGTACCGCGGCTGACCCATTGATAATAGAAACACGAGAAGCGCGAGAAGATCGTGACGCGTCTTCTGCTGCTAGCGACTAATAAGAAAGATGCCGCCAAGATCGCCAAGCTGCGCTTCATTCAGAAGCTCGTCAAGAAGTTGGGCGTCGATGGAATGTCGTCCGAAGACGATAAACCGGGAAAGATTGGCGACACGATAACAACCGTCCATCTGGTGTCCATCTCACCATGGCGTAATCCCACTGCGACCAAATTTCTCCATTGGATTGACGACAACGCACAAGCTACGATGAGAAGCGACACCGCTCGGACGCGTATCCGAACCGACACCCCATCCCCCAGCGCCGCGCCCACGAAATTGCCGCGCATTCTGTACGATGAGAGGTGGTTGGCGGCGGAGAAAGAGATCGACGAGTGCTTCGAAGAGGAGCTGGAGATTTCCGAAGAGGCCTTCGAGATGCTTGAGTGGGTTGCGGAAGAGATGAGAACAGACACGACAGGCCCGTAGGTTGCGATGTACGCGCGCGAATGAACTATGATGTTTTTTCCTCACATTTTGCGCGGAGCCAACATACATGTAGTATTCATATCATTGTGAATTTAATACGGCGGCGCGGGGTCAGCTCAGCTCGGGTAGGCTCGATGTATCGAGGAATTCACGCTGGTCTCGGGATCGTGGCGTCGCGTCGTAAATGGTAGAAAAAGATTCAATTCATATCGGGCATGTGGATAGAATACGGAGTCGTGATGATTTGTATGGAGCCTGTAGATAGAGTATGAAGTCTGCTAGATTACAAGCTGGAAATGTTGTTAACCTCTTAAATGACAAGAATAAATGGAAGACGCACCTAGGAAAAGTGGGCTTGAAAAGTCGTCTTGCAAACTGCAGCAATTCAGCTTCGCGATACAACCGCTGCGACAGAACGACGAGTCAGCGCAGCACAAGAGCGCGCACTGGAGGACATACCAAAGAAGTCCGAAGCGTTCAAGGTTTCCCCAGAAACTGCAAATAGCGAGCAGTGGGTCGTAGAGAGTGACTGTGCGAGGCGGCGACGAACAGAGGGCGAGCGAAGGATGCGTAGGATGATGGTTCTTGGTCGTCGGGCGCCGCACCGGGCTCAAACGCGGGCGGGACAGTAGTTGGTGAATCGACATGGCGGGCGGAAGAAACGCCAAGTCCGTTTTCCCGCGGCTGTCAGCAGATAGCTGGATGCGGAAGGCTCGGAGAAACCCGGGTAACGCGTTACTCCGGTTTCTCCGAGCTTTCCGTAGCCAGGTACCCGGTGACAGCGTGGGAGCCCGCACTCATGCTCGTATCCCGCCCTCATCCTCGTATCCCCAACTCATCCCGCCGCCCGCATCCACCCTAGAAAGTACCGGAAACCTCGTCCTAGGTGCGTTGTAGCCGACCCCTGCACTTTCTGGTGTATATCTGACTTTCCTTCGTCAGAACTCGGCCGTTTTTTTTTGCTTCTACCGCCGCCACGACGAAGACAACGAAGACAATACCTGAGGAAGTGCTGGAAACCTCGTCCTAGGTGCGCTCTCCCGTCCTCCCGCGCTTTATCGTGTATTTAACTTCTCCCTCGTCAGAAATTTAGCTCGCTTTTTTGTTTCTACCGCCGCCACCACGAAGACGACGAGGACAACACCCAAGGAAGTCCTGGAAACCTCGTCCTAGGTGCGCTCTCCCGTCCTCCCGCGCTTTCTCATTATGTCTGACTCTCTGTCGTCAGAAATACTGTATGTCTGGTCTGCGCCGCAAACACATCGAGCAGGAAGATTCGCCCGTCAAGCGGCAGAAAATAAGCCTGGAGCTAGACTACGACTTGTTGCCAGGAGGCAATGACAGCGTGCGCTGGGCGGTCGGGATGTCCGTGACCGTCATCGCGGTATGCGATGTCAAAGGGCTCGAGGGCGAGGTCACTGGGTATCGATTCACATCCGCGGACCCCAGCAGTTACAGGGACGTGGAGCTTACTGTCGCCCTCACCTCGCGTCCCACATCCGTGCAGCTGAACTTTTATGATGTTCTCCACCTAGAGTGAGTACATCCGCCGTTCTACTCTGATTCGTGCTAATGCGACGCAGTACTCGCGTACCTCTTGACCAAGCGCGTTATGTCTCCCTCGTCGTCGAGCCACCGCCACGCGCCCGCACCCCGGATGGAGGCGACATCGTACCCGCTGGCGAGACTGGTATGCCCGTGCCGCGCTGGGAAGACGACCCCGCCTCGCGAATCTACTCAGCTCCGCCCGACATTGGCGAGCGCGATGGATCGTGGCTCTTCAACGCCAAGTTCGTCGATAAACGTATCGATGTGGAGATAGTCGATGCGTTGACGATGCATGACCTCGCAAAAGTTTCGCGGAGGATTGGGGAGGCTCTCGGCGACAAGCAATATGCACACACGGGCCAACGAGCGCACCTGAACATCCTGAAAAAGCCCCTCACCTCGAGCATCAAGACTACGAAAATCTTTGACGGCGCAGGGAAACAACTGGCATTCCCGCTCAATACGCTCAGGCCGAGTCGGTCGTGTCCCGACGGCACCTCCATCAGCAACCTCGCGGTCCGTGTCATCATCGTTGGTCCCGACTCTTCCGGCTCGCGCGACAGGATCGGTCAATACGCCGAGGTCGTTCCCGGCGCCACAGAGTTCCCCGACAAGGTTGTGCGCGTGACGTTCCCGTTCGAGTTGGGTCCCGCGGGCGTCGCCGAGCGGCCGGAGCAGGATTATCATTTGGTTTCTCTATGCCTCGCGAAAAACTTCCAGTATGCACATTTACCGCCAACTGACTTTAACGCTTTGCCTACGATTTAGCGATATCGTTGTATATTCAAATCTGACCCCCGCTGTCCGCTGTATCGACATCATCTGTACAAATGAATCTGAATATCTTTTGCGCGAAAGAACTCGAGTTTGGGGTGGTTCGGAAAAAGTCGGCTCATCACTGATCCTCAGGTCTCCGAGCCTTCAGGCACCAGCTACCGATAGCCGGCGTGGGAACCCGGTAGCCACGTTGCTTCCGCTCCTCCATCGCTTCGCCCTCGTCGCCCCCCTGGGTTTCTCTGCATGGCTCCCAAGCGTAGATGCCGATGTGAGCTGGAGCCATATGAGCATGAAGTCCTCGTGCACAACATGCAAGCCCATCGTTGCAAGCCCATCGTAAGGAGTTGGAAGATCTAAAGCGGAGACAGCAAGAGGGAGAGGTCTGTCCAGAGCTTTACCTCTGAGTGAAGCTGAGCATACCTTAGACGATTCGAGAGGTAGCCCGTGTTGCCCTTGGCGCCGATGCCTCATCCAGCACCATGCCCAGTGCTCCTGTAGATGTCCAGGAAGAAGCTGCGCATCTGCGTGCTTTTATCTCGTCCCACAAGCAACGTGCTCGAGTAGATCAAGAGGGAGATTTGCTGGAAGCCATTTCTGTTGAGCTACAGAAGGGGCTGGCAGATATACTGGCTTATGATGTTGCCCCACTGCCCAAGGATGCCTCCGAGGCCATCGTGCAGGCGGAGGCGCAGTCTTTGCAGGCTGCAGTCACCCGAGGCCAAGCTCTTATTCGCTCTGGTCGCACCTCTCTGTCGCCTATCCCGAATTCTCCCGCAAAGGCCGAACTTCTCCAGCAACTGCAAGAAATCCAGAAAATAGTTGATGCACTGTTGGCGCGTCCAGCATATGCGGAATCGACAGTGCCAATTGAATATGATTCTGGCAAGTCATGTTCAGCCATGTCTAATCTAGGTACTGAATGGTGTCTAGCTTATGCTACCGAACCGCACCCCATCGAGAAGTTGTCGCTGTTAGCGCAAGTGACAATTCTCCTCGGGGTTGTGTGCCACACCCTGCTTAATATTGCCATCCAACCAACCAACTTGATCATCCAGGGGATGAACTTCATCGTGGGTATTGCAATTGGGTGGGTAGTTCCCGAGAGCGACGTCACGTACAAAGACCAAATCAACGCAATCATTGGACAGCTACCGACAAGTTTGCAGATGGCCATGAAGCAGCTCCAATTAGACGCCAAGACCACCCTGTACGCAGCATGTCCATCATGCGATCATATCCATGCGCCTATAGTGTCGGTATCCGGAGAAACTACGTGGCCAGCAGTTTGCTCCAACATTGTGGTTGGGGTGCACGGGAGACATGAATGTGGAGAGAATTTGCTGACGGACGACGATCATCCAAAACCTCGCAAACCATACCTCTCTCCATCATTCCCCGACTACCTCGCACGCCTTCTGGCTGATCCTGGGAGGGAGGCAGTTTTGATCAAATCCTGTGCCGATGCAGAGTCTCCACCTGGGTCAGCACCAGGAGTTCCCCTGGACCATATTCGCGACATATTCGGTGGCTCTTTTTTCAAAACCTTCAAGGGGCCTGATTCAAAAACGTTATTTGTCAACGGTGGCCCTGACAGGATGCGCCTGGCGTTCAGTATCAGCGTCGACTTCTTCCAGCCCCATGGAAGCACAAAACGAAGCACCAGCGATAGCATCGGCATCCTCACGGCCCACTGCCTACATCTTCCAAACGACCTTCGCTTCCTTCCAGACAATGTTTATCTGGCTATTATCCCAGGACCAAAGCAGCCCGATGACCTCAATCCATACCTAAAGCCTATGGTGGACTTTGGTGTCGAAACGTGGAGCCGTGGCACACATTTTACTCGCACTGCAAGCTCTCCGGATGTTGGTCGCCTTGTTCAGTGTGCATTCACCCTTAGTTTCAGTGATCTCGGCGCTACACGGAAACTTAACGGTACTGCGGGAACCCGCTCCCATCATTTCTGCGACCACTGCAAGTGCTACCACCAGTCAAATGCCTATGTAACCGACTTCGAGAACTGGATCAACAAGGACCCCCGTCGAAATGCGAAAGGCAGCTGAAGCTTGGCGGGATGCAAGAACATTGGCAGACCAAGAGGCACTCTTCAAGCAGCATGGAGTCCGTTGGTCAGAGCTATGGCGTCTGCCTTATTGGAACCCAATCACGATGATTGCCATCGATGTGATGCACTGCATCCTCGAGGGCCTGGTTCACTATTTCTGCCGCCACGTGCTCGGCTTTGTTGCGAAGGACGCTGGAAAGGCTCCCAGCCTTCCTGATGCATACAGCTGGCCTTTCGAGCTGTATGACGCAGGCCAACCATGTGCCGACGAATGTCGTCCTAAATCAGACAGTGACGAGGCCTCGATTTCCGCAATTCACAAACTTCTTGTTCGTCCGCTTACCGACAATCCACGGGACGATGACAAACACGTTTTGACGAAAGAGAAGCTGGGCGAAAGGCTCTCGAAGATAAAAAAAGTAGCATTGATCTTTGTGTGCAACAGTCTCGCCCTTGGCCAAAGTTCATGCCCGGATGGTCAGACGCTTCCAAAGCATCTAGAAAGCATGACAACAAAGCAAATGTCCGATCTACTTCTCTCCTGGGTGTGTGTGCTATATGCATAGAGTCTATCTGTTGAGATTTTGCATAGCGTCGCCAGAGGCCAAGCACAGCAGCTAATGCGCACCTGACCGGGACACCTTTACGGCGCACGGTAAATGCACAGGACATCGACTTCATCCAACAAGTTATTGCTGAAACGACGACCCCATCCTGGGTCAATCATGTGCCCTCAAATTACGGCGAGGCTGCAGCTGGATCCATCAAAGCCGATGAATGGCGGCTCCTGGCCACTATTTATATGCCAATTGCGCTTGTTATTCTCTGGGGCGAGCAAACAGGAGCACACAAGGGCCACTTTTCCAAGCTCCTTGATCATGCTATGGAGTTGTTTCAGGCGACCACAATTGTTTGTCGCTACACAACCTCACCCACACTTGCAGCTGCGTATAGAGAACACATCCGCGCGTGGCTTGCGGACCTCACTAATTGTCATCCAGAGGTGAAAGAGGACAAGGTGCCAAGGATCAACCCACATATGGCGTTTCACGTTTACGACTTTCTCTTGCTTTTTGGGCCCGCATTTAACTGGTGGTGCTTTCCGACGGAGAGAATAATTGGCAAGCTCCAGAAGTTGAATACTAATAGTCGTCCAGGTGGTAAGTGATCTTTATATCTTTCAAACATGATTATGATGCTGTAACCTTAGGCGAGCATGAAAAGACCATTGTCAAGACCTGGACACGAATGGCCAATCTCCGGCGATGGCTTGCACGCAAGGACTGCCCTCCTATCCTTCGGGAATTCTATCGCATCATGTGCAAATATCTCAATATCGCATCAGCAATCAGCGATAGCACTGATACAGCGACCGAGGAGCGTGTACGTGCACATGCCAACATTTATGGAGCGCACTATTCACGGGCAGCCACTCACGAGGGCAATAGCTGGATTGAGTATGTTGCTGCTAATGGCACTATTCATCCCGCTCGGATCGAAGAGATTCAACAGGGACCAGAAGGCACATGGTTCACAGTTCGCCGCCAGCTCCCTCTGCCACCAACCAAAAACGACCCTTTCAAAACTTTTGTACACTTTCCTGCAAAGACATACTCTTTGGAGCTGGCAACCACATTGGAGACAATCAGCTCGGATATTGTGCTTGGCCATGTTGCACGTTTTGTATTCTCGGATGACCGTGCAGTTATCCTTAGTCTATCTCGGGTATTGTATATTGCATTCTCTTATACACGTACTAACGGTTTCCAGGATTAGCTGCTGGTTCATTTTTCCATCCTTCATTATATATATCCCTGTCTGGAACACATTTATGCTCATAGCAACATGGGCTGCTTGTACTCATCTGAGAATACCCGTAAATAAAAGCAAATAAAAAGAAGCAAAAAAATCAAGAAAAAACAAACAAACTGAAATCACTGGACCTCAAATAAGAGAGCTTTTGGATTAGATGATGAACCCAGCATACATTGTTCAAGACATAGATGTATTGCAACCTCGGAGGGAGGTGTGTGGAGGAAATGGCGCGGACTCGCCAGTCGGACTTGCTGCTGAAGACACTCTGCTCGTAGTTCATCGCTAGGTCAGGTAGCCTGAAGAAATGCAGACATTGAACGCACTCGTAACAGTTGTAGCATGCCCTATTAACAAGGGCAGTGTTTTGAAAGGAAACATACTTGCATCTGGATAAGTGACTTGACTCTGTGCATCAGTGCTCTTCTCCAACTCAGCCATCTGCTGACGCTGTACCGACGGTGCACTCTGCCCAAGAATAATATCTCGGACTTCGCTGGCTGTCAAAGAAGCGATGTTGACACTGTTCTGCTTGCCAAGGCAAAGTAGTCAGCGATGAACAGCATAGAAAGAGAGTGCGTACAGCCAGAATCAGCTCCTTCATGACGACCTCAACCTTGATCCAATCCTCATGATTGAGAGAAGGCCAAACCACTCCAATGAAGCTGAATATCGATCCAGAACTTGTTGCTCGTGGTACCGTTGAGAACATTTTTGACCTATGGAACATAAACTATACAATCAAGTGACAAAATATGATCAAGGTACTGAGAGTTCATGAGCATTTGAGACAGACACCTCAGGCTTTACTTACAGAGTCGGTGATCTTCTCGACTGGCTCGATGTCCTAACAAGGGATGAGTTTGTCGTAAGTGTCGAAGAACTCGATGCCAGCCTCCTTGAAAGCACGCTGGATGAGGAGAAGACGCTTGATGCGGGACAGGCCTGTTGACACAATTAGACTGAAACAAGAGGGATTTTTAAACGGCGTACACTTGTGGGGGTTGTCGTACGCCTGCTCCATTAACGCAAGTTCTTCTCGTTGCGACTGATTCAGGCGACCCTTGACAGAATACGCCTCTTTCAGTTTCTTGAGCGCCAACACTAGTAGCTTGGTGTCGTGCTTATAAGAAAGCGGACTGTGATGTCTCATAAGCAAACAACACGAGAGCTCGAGAAAGGACTAACGGGAAAGGTATGGGGGCAAACTTGCGGCTCTCAAGCCAATGTACTGTCGCAGTATACATTGCCACCGCTTCTTCAGCGCTGATGTATGGGCCATCCTTGAGATATCCGTGTTGCCTCTCTTGCTCTGCCTTGAGATACAGGCCTTGGAGAGACATCTTCACTAGAAAATGTGGGGGGAAGTTCTTCTTGACAACATACTTGTCGACTGTAGCTCCTCGCCAAATCCGCTCACGGTTGTAATGCGCAACGCTAAAGAACGTAAGCATCTTCGTAGTGGGAAAAGTCCAACAAAACTCACAAGCACCACCAGTCAGCCTTGCTCTTGATGTATCACAGGATGATATTCTCGATGGCAGTCGGCATGCCGGGAACCTTCTAGGGAACTGAGAGATAATGGGTATGAGATCGAGGAGGTCATTTGGCGCTGTCGTGCATGACGGCCACACGAAGCTCAAGGTTGTACTGCGACTCGACTCTCTGCTTCGTGACGGTCTTTGCAATGCCCTTGCTGTTTCATCCCTTGAATTGATGGGCAAGTAAGCTCCCAAGCCTTTAAAAACAGTGAGAGAAGTTCACTGTCAGCAAGATCATCGACATACCATCGCTCGAGAAGGGGTACGATGCCACACATGAAGAACAGCCATACGCGCCAGCCTGGCGCCCAAAATCCACAACCGAGATGTATTGCAGCGCATCCGCCAGTTGGAAAGTGACCACATTTCCCAGGCGGAATTGTACGTTGGCACCGACGACGAGCTTGGTGAGACGAAGGATTTCGCGACAGAGATGGAAGGCATTTCCGAAGCGTGACTTTTTTTTTTCGTTCTTTTGTGGTCAAAGTCCTGGAAATAATGAGATACAATTCCCGCTTGCCAACAGAGCGTACTTGACGGGCTTCAGGTTCATGTTGTAGGCCAAGTGAAGATAGTTCAAGTTCTGGACAATTATGAGCAAAAAGCAGATCGAATGGCAAATACGCGCACCTTGCGAGGAATCAATAAGTTGAGCATGTTGTAGCCCTGTCTGCAGACTTGCAAACCCGCCTCAACCCAGTCCAGCTTCGTTGTTTGGAAGAATTTGGTGGACTTGAGCTGCCGGAACAAATTTTTCTTCGTCATCGCCCTACAAATGAGTTGAAAAATCACTGGCCTTGATTTTTGTTCGAGTTGGAGCCGGAGGAGTCTCATAAGAAGATAACCAATCTCTTGACAGCTTATCTTGGAACATCAGCGGAACTCATATTGGACGCGGGCCATCGACTCAGAGCCAAGACAAGAGAGCAGCAAAGAAGAATTCGTGTATTTCAAAATGACTATTCATACGGTGTTCGTTATCCATCTATTTCTCAAACAAAAACTCGCGTGTCTCAGCCGGAGCCCATCTCCTTCACCTGTTTGATTAAGTTGCGGTTCTTCCTGTCGGTCTTGCGCTGGGAGGAGTTATGATAAACACTCTGCAAGATGGTCTTGGCCGGCCAGTTGTCGCGCGTTTCAGCGAGCCACGGAAATTTTGGCGCTAACTGGAAAACTTGGTATCAGATAGCGCACCAGAGTAAGGGTTGGATTGACGTACCTCGGCCCACACCTTCTCAATGTGCTCTGGCAACTGGAGGGCGAGAGCTTTCCCGGAATCTAGATATGCTGTGCCTGCATCTTCTACGGCGGCCTGCGGCGTAAGTGAGTGAAGTGAAGGAAAAAAACTGGCGAGACGCGTACCCTGAACTTATTGTACTGTTCATCTTGTGTATGCTCAGAGTAATTCGAATAGCGTTGCTGGAAAACCCGTTTGACGTCCGCAATGAGTGCATTACGAGGCTTCGTATGAACGGTCTTGGCTACCGCTATGGCCGCGTCAACTGCTTCCTCGATCTCGCTCATGGGCGAAAGGGAGCGATCGAGTTGGTTGGTCGTCAACGATGGCCCGGCGTTGGGTGTGTATTCGCGCGATGGACCCGGGACAGAGGGACCAGGCGTGGGTTGGCGAGGCGGACGCGACGGCTCTGGGACTGAGCGAACAGGTGTGCGTTCGCGTACGATACGCTGCGTTGTGCACTGGCGAGCGAGACCGCGAACGTCCGCGCCGCTGGGCATGAGCCTTGACGCCCGTCAAGGCCAGTGGCGTGGTAGGCTTGGTGAATGGGATATCCGTCAGCCAGATCGGCATGACGCGAGGAGGGGGTGGCGGCTGCGGCCGGCGGAAGTGGTAGGGATTGTCGCGATCGGTAGGAGTCGACATGTCGTTGCGGATAGGGTAGGGTAGGATGAGCTACGTGAAAGAGCGTTAACAAAGAAAGCTTCAAAGAAAGCGATGATGACTCACCTTATGTCATGATCCCTTTGAGTTGCGGCCACGAGGTTGATCCCTTTTGGAAAGATGGCTTTGAGACTCGCCACACGCAGCCGTACTTAAGCCAGCAAGTGGTTTCGTTCTCGCCGTATCCTCTAACAACATGTTCCGCTTTCCCACTGAGTTCTTTCGCACTCCGTATATCCAGCACCGCGGTGTGAAGCGCCATCAAGGCAACATCACCAATCTCGCTGTCTCGAGCGACTCGAAGTTCCTCGCCACTGCCGGTTCGTGATACACGCGCGACGTGGGCTTGATTGAGGGTTGAACAGGCAGCTCGGGAATGCGGGTGTACAAGACGTCGTCCCTCAAGAAGGAGGTACGCCGTCCCAGCGTCGCCGGAGGCCGCGGGCCGACTACGTGTGTGATGTGGGTTCGCCAGTCCGACGAGCCTGAGGACGTGCTGTACTCCGGCACCTCGGAGGGTTTCATTTTTGCGTGGCGCTTCAAGGAAGAGGTGCGTTCCGGTGTTTCGCGCGACCCTGCTCCAAGTCGAATCATCCAGGCCTTCGAAGAAGTTCTCTTGTTTCAAATCGAACCTGCACAAGAAATATCATGTTTTGCCTTCGACCCAGTCAACAATCGACTTGCCGTTGGTACCCGCCAAGATCGCGTTCAATCGTGGAAGGTCACGGCCGAGAAGAACGCGACTTGGCTCGTGGAGATCGTCTTCGACAAGACCTACGACCTGCTTGGGCCTCAGGCAATCGCCTTTGACGACCACGGGAAGGACCGCGACATCTTCGTCTTTGGTTTGTACTATCCGGGGCCAGTGTGCGTTTTCACGTTTGTAGGGGTCGTTTCTTGATCATTGTCTAGCTGGACGCTGCGCGGAAGTGATGGAAAGTTCACCAAATACTGGAACGCGGCTACGGGAGTGTGAGTTTTGGTGAGGTATCGTGCAATATGGACGGCTGACCTCGACTCTGCTAGCGGATCCATCGCCCGCCATCGCCGACAGGGTGGAATGTGAGTCTTTGAAATGCTCGTCGCCGCCGTTTATTGACAGAACTCATTTGCAGAGGCGGTATCGCCGAGAACAGCAAAGATGGTCTGCTGTGCATCGACGACATCTATGCTGGACCGTCCCTATTCAGGATGTCAGATATGGTCAAGACCCATATGATGGAGATACCTTCAGAGCGCGAGACCGCTCGCCGACCGAGACAAGTCCAGTTCATCGATCGCGGTAGGGGAGTGGCCAGCGGCAGCGACCATGGCAAAGTTTTTCTATTCGACGTGCGTACTGGGAAGAAGCTGCAAACTATGAGCCTCAAGTCTAAGGAATGGGTCCAGGCCATTGCGGTAACTCGCTCTTACCTGACTTTGAACGGAATCTGACTTGCTTCGATAGGCGGGGGAGGTCAACGGCGTTCCAACTATATTCGCGGCGCAAACCCGCGCAAACGAGGGCGACGAGGAGATCATGGTTTGGAAGCGCGCGCGCAGGGTCGAATGGAAATGGATCGAGAACACCCTTAAGGTGGTGGTGCTTGTAGGGTTTCTCGTCTTCTTCTACCAGAACGTCGTGCTCCCCGCCATTCCCGCTGCGACGGAGGTGCCGACTCAAGCCCCGGTTAGAGAGACAGTCCGCAAAGTGTCGACAGGGGGCAAGCAAGGCTACAAGGGTGTTAGTGTTATTCGGGCCTGAGTAGATAGATATGAATACGAACATGAATGTGCGGGCAATTGACTGGAATGAGAAACTTGCATTCGATGCGGCGCATTTCTGACTACGGAGAGCTCAGAATGCACGAGGAGGACAGGTAGAGCGCACATAGAAAAAGCCGCGCCAGCCGCGCCTGCGATCCCAATCCCCTATTGTCGTCGTCGTCGTTTTCGTCGTGGCGGTAGGAACAGGACAGGAAGCGCGTTTTCTGACGACGGAAAGTCAGAAATGCACGAGAAAGTGCGTAGGGAGGGGGAGAGCGCACCTAGGAACATGTTGGCTGCGATTCGGGCGGTCGGGACGGGCGGGGACATGAGTTGGGGATACGAGGATGAAGGCGGGAGACGAGCTGACGAGGAATTCCCACGGCTGTCGGCGGGTAGCTGGATGCGGAAGGCTCGGCGAAACCCGGGTAACGCGTTACCCGGTGGCTCCGAGCTTTCCGTAGCCAGGTACCCGGTGACAACCGCGGGAAAACGGACTCTGCGTTTCTTCCCGTCCACCATGTCGGTTCACCGAGCTACCGTCCCGCCCTCGTTTGAGCCCGGCGCCGCGCCCGACACCCAACAACACTCACAATACGCCTCGCTCGCTCGCCCTCTGCTCGTCGCCGCCTCGCACAGTCTCCAAAACGATTCGCAGCCTTGCTACGACCCTCTGCTCGCCGTCTGCAGCTCTGGCCCTGGAAACATATCTTGGGGCGTCGTAGGTACGTTCTCCGTCGAGCCCTCCTGTACTCGGCTTACTCGTTCCGCAGGTGGACATTGAAACCCTGCTATTCGCGAGTTACGAGGCGGCTTTGCAGTTGGATCCAAGGTACGTCGTTGTCTATCTTTCGTATGTATCCACTAATGACTTTCGAAGCTAGTCGTCTCTTAAAATCTGTACTGTAGCCTCTACCTTGATATGCATTCAGCTTCAATCTTCCATCGACGACCCGACAACAAGATTGGCGTGAACTCCTCGAGCTCAAGACATCGAACCCACTTGAGCCGTACCTGAGCTGAGCTGAGCTGAGCTGAGCTGAGCCGCCGCCGCCGCATAAAGACGTATGTCGAGATCTCCACGCTGACGTATTCGCACAAAGAAACCTTTGTGCTATTCTAGCTGAGCTGAGCTGATCCGCTTCCCGCTCCGAGCATAGGACGTCCACGGCGAGCCAGTGCCGACGGCTATTACAAACACCGCAAGCAATGCAACCTGCGTATGCACACCGCGCTCAACAACGCGCGGAACGATCTCTGGAGGACGCACATTCTATCGACGCGACACCAAGATTATTGGCAAGACTTGATCCTACCTGAGCTGAGCTGAGCCGCCGCCGCCGACACCAAGGTTCTTTCATGTCAAACCTCCTCGCGCTGACGCCTCCTCACAAAGAACCTTTGTCCTAACCGAGCCGACCTGCACCTCCGCCTACGCAGATGTTGCGCGACAATGCTTTGCTCGACAGCTCTGATCTTGGACGTCATTGGTATGTGCTCCATCGCGCCCTCTTGCACTATGCTGACTCTTTTCTGTGTCGCAGTGGTTGTATATCCCAGCTGGAGTCTGAGACGCTACAGTTTGCGACTTTTCAAGCCAAATTATCAGAGGTGCGTCTGCTATCCAACTTGTCATTCGAGATGTTAACGAATTGTCCAGTTCGTAATATAAAACACTCCATACAGGCTCAATATGACTGAATTACTGTTCTGCCATCTACAACGCGACGCGACGATCCTGCAACTAGTGTGAACAGTCTTCCAGATTCACTCTCCGCGAACGGCCCAGGGACGCAGCGAGCAACGCACCGTAGGCGGGCGTTCGGATCTCCATTGAAGACGCGTGCATCGGGCTTGACGGCCCTCGTTGGTTCGCCACTTGCCGCTCAGCTGCAGCGGGTCAGCCGAGCTTGAGCAGCGGGTCAGCCGAGCTTGAGCCGCGGCTCACTTCCAAAGGACTACTTTGGGGCCTCATTTCAGCCCCGGCAGAACGGGGTCCTTTCAGCCGGTGGGGAAATGACTTGTCAAAGGAGGTCTTTTGACGCGACGATCCGCGAGATACAAAGGAACCGTTTGAGCCGCGCGGAAAGGTGGTCCGAAAGTACTTCGATTGGACCACATCTGCGCGTCGCTTGAAGGGTTACTTTGTGTCCCACTGAAAGGCAGCGCGAAAGGATGCCTTTGTAGCTGGCTTTTGACGGGTACTTAACCCACTTCTTTTGTAATTACCCACAAAGGTGGTTACAAAGGTATCTTTTCAGCCTTAATTTGTGGTGAATCAAGACAACTACTTTGTCCGACGCATATAGCCGCGTCAATATGCGTTCTTTTAGAATAGATTTCCGACTAAATGTATTTCAATCATTTTTATTGACTTCAAATGTATTCAAAAAGGACCAATTTGTAACTATCGTTCTGACGCGTCAGAAATTTCAAAAAAAACGGTGTGCTTGCATGCAGCAGGAGTAGGCAAGTAGTCGAGGTTTAATTTGAATTCGAGGTCCGGTGTCGCCGTTTTGAGCGGAGAAAGTAGGCGGAGAGGAAGGTCTCCCGGTTTGACACCGAAGACGGGAATCATAGTGGCCGTCGTACCGTTATCAAAGTGATCTTTAGAGTCGGCGCGCTCTTGCTCAACTCTAAACCCGATGTTGAGGTTATCCCACACAATCATCACCACGCTCGTGCGTACGACGTGCAACATATGCTGAAGCCGCTCGCTTGTTAGAGTCTTGGTTTGCGCGATTGTGTGTGTGTAAGAAAGACAGATGCCCGCATGGTGGAGCACGTCGAATAATGCGCGGCTTGCAGACGAGGCCAGTAGGAATATCGACACCGAGAGGCGGAAACTCGACGCCTTTTCGTTCTGGGAGTAGCAAAGCATCGAAATTATTGTTGCAAGAATCTTAATACGTCGTGAAATCAGCGCGCAAGGACAAACTTAAGTGATCAGCTCACCGCCCGATGCTCTTTGCGCGAATTATTATCCGTCAGGTCTTCCGGCATCGCTCCTGCACTGCGCAAGCCCAAAAATAATGTCGGAGCGATGGCCTCCGCGTCTGCCAGGAGCCCGTCGATTGACGCGTCATGCAATATCGACGTTACGCGCTCGCCATATTGCAGGCAAAGTGTTTCCGCCAGCTTCTTGACTTCCTTCTCGAGCATCTCCGCTTGAACACCGTTGATCCAGTCGTTAACGAGCTCGGGACGACGGCCATGGAGATGCTCAAGAAGCTCCAGCTCGTGGTCGTTAATGAGGCGCGTTGCCGCGGCTTTCTGCTGCTGGTCCGTTGCACCGAGAAACACGTCCATGAATCCAAAGACGGTGCTGAAACCGTTCTGTTTGAGGGCTTCGACGGCAATCGCAAGCTTCTTCGTCTCCGCGGAGCACATATCGGCAGCGGCAGGTGGCAGATTTGGTGACATCGAGGCGAGTGGGGGTCGGTTTTCAGCCATGGCGGCGTTCCGGACAGCCGTTGTCGTCCTCCGTTTACGTTGCGTGGGCGGATTCCCAGGCGTGTACATGCCCGCTAGCGTGTCCATCTTTACAGGCTTGAAGGACATGGTGGGAGACGCTGATGTGTGTGCTTGGCGAACTAACTACAAAACCAAACTTGTGAAAACCGAATAACACTATATCCAAAACCTCTATACTCTGAATAAGACTTGTAATAGTCAAACTCGTCGTAAATCGGTGTAAGGGAGTGAAACCGAATAAACACAAATCCAATCAAATAGCTAATAGACACTAGCGAGTTCAGAACCCTGGGTACAGGGCCTTTGGTGGGGGTGCAGGGTAGGTAGTTCGAGAGTTTGTAACGCGCACGTAAGACGTACTATCGACGAGCCTTGATGGGGCGGCCAAATACGATGTCCTAGTTCCTTAATCGGTATTCTTCCAAGTTCTTGTTCTTCTGTCTTCCTTATTCTGTCCTGGTTCCTAAATCCTAAATCACTAATCACTATTCTTGTCAAACACTTTGATATCTTGATGTCCGAATAACACTTTGCTCAGTTCACACAATCCAAATCCGATTTAAAGTTGTAGCCTTTGCAGTTTGTAGCTTAGCTAAACCCCAGATCGCGGCCTCAATAGGTGGGCGATTCCGTGGCTACAGTGTACCAAAATCCTACTTATATACCTTTGTCTGTGTCATATCTGAGTAGTAAATATTATGATGGATCGTCCCTCGAGTCATATTCGTACGTAGATCCCTGATCCGAATTGTGATTGTCGTTATTCAGTTATGATGTTTCTTCAGTTATCCGATTAGCGGCTCTGCCCTTGGTACCAGTGGATAGTCCTTGTCCGTAGCTTTCCGTGCATATGCGATTCGTCCCAAAACGTCCAGTAGTTCCGAAGTTATGGCCTTCACTTGTTTTCCGGATAAGGTCACCAGGATCATTTTGTAGTCACTTGGTTCTTGTAATCTTCGGCATCCGACGGCTTGTCCCTCTTGGCTCTGATTCGGGTTTCCTTGGTCCGATTAGGTCCGGTCCGTGTCTCCCCGCCATCTCATCACAAGTCCGAATAGCAAACGGTTATTCCGAGACTTCCAGGTCTTATTCGGTGTTTATCCCTTTGAGTGTTTTGCACCGGATTGGATAGGTCCAGGCTTGTGGGCTCTGCTGGTATGTGTAGACAGTGAACTTGGAATGCGCCGCGGGTCGTCAACCCCATTGCAGACCTTATTCACTGTTGCAGATATCTCCCAACTAGCTATTCGGGCTCATACTAGTTCTATGATGTGCGCACCGAATAAGCGCGAAAAGGTTGCCCTTCCACGCCTACTCCGTAAAGCGGCTTATCAACGCGACGAGACGCGATGGTAATCGAAATGACTACACATTGGTGATCCGACGGGCAGTTCCCCATATGGTATAACTTTATTGCTCCCGCACTGTGCGAGCCATCTGTCAAGTCTTACCAGTCCCTCCTGAAAGTATTTTGCACTCCATATACTTCTTCAGGCGGGATTGGCTTCGAGTCTACGGAAGACGTGGGTTGGGGCCATCGGGTGGGTTGGTGGGTCGTCGGTGAATCTTGCTGTTTGCTGCCCTCGGTGGGTGTGGGTCTTGCTGCCCTCGGTAGATCGGCAGTGAGGGAAGGGAAGGGGCCAAGGCGGTGGTGGAAGGAAGGCAAGAAGGTGTGCGAATGCGATGACTGGTGAGAAGATGTTCGGATTCCTAATCCGCCGAAGATCAACGATCAATCAGCCTGAGCATCGCCGTTTAAAAAAGGTGGTTCCGTCGCACAATGGATAATGTGTCCTTACAGCTCTTTGCAGAACTTAGGGCGCGGCATGTTTTTTTTGACAAAAAAAGAGCAATTTTGTATTTGAACAATTCTGAGCTCACTTCCCACCGTATCACCTAACAAGTAATATATTCTTGACATGCTCATCGAAGTGCAGGGCCCGGTCCCAATTTGGCGATGATTGGATCACATTTGCCCAAATTCGGCAATTCTACCCATGTCTGTGTACTTTTGCTTGTGTGGGCCCAGTTCATATTTTCTAAGGCTGAGATTTTGATAGAATACTCTTGTGAGGTATGCCGAGGGCCCCACATACTTATGTAAGCCATTGGCACCAATCGTCACTTAAACTATAGGGTGATCTAATTGGGTGTTGTGTACACATGCTACAGCTCTGACCACTGCTGCTGATGGCTGATGTAAGTATATGGGGCCCTCAGCATACCTTGCAAGAGTATTTTAGCAAAGTCTCAGCCCCAACGAGCAAGAATTAAGCCTACACAAGCAAAAATACACAGAGATGGGCAGAATTGCTGAATTAGGGCAAATATGATCCGATCATCACCAAATTAGGACCGGGCCCTGTGACTCAATGAGCAGGTCAAGAATATAGCACTCGTTGGGTGATACGGTAAGAACTGAGCTCACAATTGTTCAAATACAAAATCTGACATTTTCTATGAAAAAACACGTCGCGCCCTAAGTTCTGCAAAGAGCTGTAACCCAGTGGGTAAAATGTTCACTACTCGCACGAAACAACATAACTCTTATTTCACAAATTACAGGACGCCTTTGCTACTCACATTCAAAACCGGAATACCTCTTCCTCAACAATATATTCGACAATCCTTGATTCCCCATCCTCCCTCAACCTCATCGGCGCCGTCGCAAACTCCTCTGCGTTCAACACCTCCGATGGCCCAGCTACACGCCATTTGCTTCCACTGGCAATAGCATACGCATCGAGGTTGTTCGTCGGAGCAGTGATCCTCGGGTCGAAGGAGATTTCCAGTCGGAGAAGGCCGGGAAAGGAGTGTGCCAGTAGCCCGGAGACGCGATGCGTGGTGGTGGGTATAGGTGCAAGCGCGAGTAAGTGAAATGTGAGTGTTGTGAGGGTCGGGAAGACGGGCCGTGCGACACCCGGAAGGTGCTCGGGGTCGAAGGAAAATAAGTAGCGTGAGAATCGTCAACAGCGCGTGAGTGCTGAGTTTTGTGAGCGCAACGCGGAGATGGTCGTCTGGATGCAGCTCAATGTGAGTGAGAGCATCCAGTAGTGTTGCCGTTGGCTGGCTCGGCTAAGGCTAGCCGATCGAGCCGAGCCGATAAGAGCCAGCCAAAGCCGAGCCGTTATGACTTGGCTCGAGACGGCTTGGCTTGGCTTTGAGCCGGCTCACATTTGGCTGAGCCATGGCTAGTAGGTGTAGAAAGGTCTACTGATATTGCTCATACCATTTGGCATTGATTGTGGAGGTCAAGGAGGTGCGCAAGGCGTGAGCCGTTAGTGTGTCATTCCACGGCTGTATGGCCTCCTGCGTTGGCCAAAGCACTTGTCATGCCCTCTAAAAATTGTAGAACAACTGCTGGAGGTTTTAGAACATGCCTACAGTGCATTGCAGTCCAATTCAAGGGTCGCAGTGGCTCTGAGAGTTGGTAAAATTCAATATTCGGCACTTGATTTCACAAATCAAATAAATTGCTCAAATCACAACAAGAGAGTGTTCTATACCTTTCCAGGTGGTCCATAGGCTGTGGTAGGAGATTTTAGACCTTGAGCCAATGGCTAGCCGGGGCTGAGCCATAGCCGCCAAGAGCCAAGCCGTTCCTTATTGGCTCGGCTCAGCTCCAGGGTAAACGGCTCGGCTTGTGATGGCTTCGAGCCAAAGCCAGCCGTCGGCAACACTAGCATCCAGTGTTGTTTCCCGGGAGGAAAACACGTAGTCAACATAGTGCGTCAACGCCTTCAACTCCTCCAGTTGGGGTTGGCTCAGCCGCGAATCTGCCCCGTGGCTACTGCTGGAGTTCGGAGACATAAAGATAAGCCTCTTGAGCGAGTGCCGATTAAGGAACTCGTTAATGAAGGAGGGTTGAATGCCACCGGTCTTTTTGCGAATCTCGACACTCTTGAGGTTGGAAAGTGTCATGTCCGCAAGGATGCCGGCCCATTCCGCACTCTGGAGCTTGATACTGAGCACAAGAGTTGTAATTAGCGCGTCATCCACCACTACGCGTGCCCAGGGCTCGCCCGAGATGACCGGATACGTCGCATGCAGCGTCGTAATTCTCCGAATTGTTGGAACGACCTGGGAAGTCCCATCGTGGAGATGAATCTGTGTATGTCTTTCGCGCATGTGTGGGCTCCACAGAAGCAGGAACGTTTTTGCCTTGCAGGTGAATACGCCATCCCCGACAAAGAACACCGCGTTGCGGGACTCTTCCGAGTTACCGCACACAGCGCGCAGAAGCTTGGGTGCCAGGCCCGCCATGGTCCACCCAACTGGACAGGTGATAATGTCTCCTCCGAAGTCGAGGCTGAGGGAGTGTATCCATTGGCCGTGGCCGCCGTTGAGCGATTTGAGCAGAACGGATGTCCTTGTGGGTTGTTTTTGGGTGGGTATTCAAAGGGGTTCATCGGAACTCATCCTGGCTGGCTGTGCTGAGATGGAGTGCACTGAGTGCTTCGGAATTCTGGCAGGAGATCCGAGATGCTGCTCGCAGATAGAGTGATTCCGTGCCGAAACAGCAGAGTACTGTACTATTTCGTTCAATTCGATTGTCACGGGTCACAGGCCCCCAAATAGTCGAGGAACTTCGCCAAGGTCACAGGTCACTGCCATTTTCTTCGTCCCAAAGCGTCCTAATTTGGTAATTTTGACCAAAATTTCGCCTGCGTGATCTATCCCCAAAAGGAAATTAGTCGAAGTCAAAACTTCGACAAAACGGGTCACAGATCACAGGTCGTGTCGAATTGAGCGGAATAGTACAGTATCTGTCGCGAGCTCGTAGCAGCGCCTCGATGCAACGGCCGTGCAGTGCAAGGTTGTATTGTCCATGAGCGCAAAGATGGCTAGAACACTGAGCTCCGAGTCGTTGGATAGGCTGGAGATGCCGGTGGTGTGGTCGTCGTGGTGAGCCTCGCCATGGTCGCGAGGTTCCCCACTCGGCCGATGGATATGCTTGAGAGTCCAGTTCGGGACATGGGAGAGGAGTGAAGGAGAGCGAGCAGTGTACATGTGAGAGAGTGGCTTTAAATAGCCCAAAAGCTGTTGCACAGGATGACGTGCGAGAGAGCTAAAATGGATTCGAAGACCGTCAAGTGAGTTGCGCGGTTTGACGGGAGTGGCAATGGTGCAACAACCCAAACCTACATACACTCGTGATGTGTAGTGTCAGATGAAAGATGGAAAGGGGAAGACGACGAATTGAGGCTCCAGATGCCACAGGTGAAAGGGACCCTCGCGGTGGGCTCCAAATGATGAACTCTTGTGCTCGTAAGCGCAAGTCAATAGTGTGCGAGGACCTGCAGCTGTAGCTAACAGTGCACCAGAAGAGAGAGAGCCGGAAATAAGCAGGTAGGATTTGTCTGGAGTGCTAAGTACATGCAGGCAGTATATATAGTGAGCGACCCTAGCGTAAGGGCAAGGGAATAAGTAGGGCAAAGCACATGTAATGCTATAGAAACCAGCGCGGAGCATGTGGAATAAATGCGAAACATACAGGGCTAACACGGTCATATAACCGCGCAGAGCACATCAGGCATGGGCGTAAATGGGGGACAGTTTCTGGATCTGGATCTGGATTTTGGTTTCACTCGCAGCGGCAGCCAGCTGGTCAGGAACCGTAGGCGTAAGCGATGGTGTCGGCGAACCAGGAGGATCCGTATCATCGCGCTCTACAATCACTTCCGGAAGCAGGACCAGTCGATATTGCAGTCGCCGAGCTCGGGGGTCCCGCTCGTTCCAGACGTGTTTCGAAAGACACTGGCAGCCCTGCAGGGCTTTCCTTCAAATTTGCAGTCACAGTAGTAAGCACGTTGACACCCGCAGTAGCTTCGCGGGGCGTGGGTGCACGGCTCCGCGAGCGGAGGAAGTTGAGGCCTTTGAGGGAGAGTGGTTTCAGCACTGGAGTCACAGACACCTTGAGGATCGGGTTCGGGGCGAGGGTCCCGCTCGTTCCAGACATGTCCGTGTCCATTTCGAAAGACGGCCCTGCAGGGCTTTCCTTCAAATTTGCAGTGACAGTAGTAAGCACATTGACACCCGCAGTAGCTTCGCGGGGCGTGGGTGCACGGCTCCGCGAGCGGAGGAAGTTGAGGCCTTTGAGGGAGAGTGGTTTCAGCACTGGAGTCACGGACACCTTAACATAGAAAATCTGCATAAGATGAAATGACTGTGCCCGGTCTTCTTCCCGAGAAGATTTTGCAAGGCCTTGCTGACTATCACTCATGTAGCACATATATCAGAGCCTAACCAATATTACGCACGATGTTTCCGGAGAAAAAATGTCTTCCATCTCTGGGGATTTGGACCTGGATAATTGATATCTCAACCCACATGTGGGATTTGAACTGGTGTATAAAGTGTTCACATCAGGTCGCTCAACAACAAAACACAACTTACCAATTGATCCAAGTACCTTCGATACCATCTGCGTTGGTATGGCTGCAATGAGGGCACATCTGGGTGCCTGGACCCAAGGGCCTTCGCTGTATGATGCTCATATCAAACACAATCCCTGCTCTCAATTCCCGCCGCAGCCTCAAACGCGGGATGATGACACCGTCGGGGGCCACAATGCTGTAATCCCCACGCTCAACATATTGGCTTCCCGCATCAGGGTGGTTGAACAGATAAGCTCGCAGAAGCCGATCAAGATCCTGCCACGACATGAAGCCAGGTCTACAATGGCGGGTCGAACACACCTGAAAACCGTCACAGAAGGACAGTTGAATGGTTATCGGTCTTCCCAACGGATCCCTAACGAAGAAGACAGGTTCCGAAATGTCATGGGGTGATAATTTGTAGATTGCATGTCGGACGGTGTGGACGTCCATGCCTACTTGGCGTATCTCGGATCCCATACGCGAGACTTCGGCGGACAGAATGTTTGTGATGCGTCTGTATGATGAGTTTGTCAGCGCTCCGGGAGAGAAAGATAATACGAACACGCCCAAGGTCCCAACTTCATTGCGGACATTTTGTTCGACATTATCAACCTTGTATCCAAGATATTGTACTTGGGATCCGACTTGCCCTACTCGCTCTCCGACGTCATGCACCTGTATACTGTCGATGACACGCCTCCGTTATTTTAGATGAGAAAGAAATATCGGAGACAGACCTAATTATGGGACCCAACAGGTGGAGGAGCGCAGCACGACGCTCCAATATCTGAGCCCTCCAGGATGCCAACTCCCTTTCTTCTGATGCAACCATTCGTATCCAGCCAAGAACGCCCACATATGACTTGATTTCGGCGTAGAACTGGTCCAGGAGTGAGCGGCACAAAGCGACCTCTTCCCACAGTCTGGTTGTGAAATGGGTTTCAGGGAGCACCGTGAGGCCAGCCATGTCGTCGCATATGATCTTCAGCGTCGAGATGAGCTTCTGACGCTCGGGCGATCCCCCTCCCTTGCTGCGCAGCACATCTATGATACGCTTCGCGATTTTGGCGGCCTCCAATATGTCGCCGAATGATCCAAAGGTGAGAGCTGCCGCTACCAGAGGCATGTACAAGAGAGTTGACGAGGAGGGAGAAGATGGAAGGCACGAAGGAACAACAACTTTCACACCTTCACTGACCTCTTTCTGCCATGCGTTGACCATGTGTGCTCGTTCTAAAATGGTCCGCCGCTCCGACCGGGTTCTTTAATACTCCGATTTGCAGCGTGTTTTTAATGACAAGCAGAATGGGGTACCTTCGGATTCTATGCCTCAAACATGCTGAGACGTGCTGGGGGCAATCGTCTACTCACCTCGGTGTGCAGAGCTCATCCTTGCTGCACTTCATTGAACAAATTCCAGGACTACGTTGGCCAAGGAGTGCTCCCGCCCGAGGACGACGTGCCCGATCGCGGGGTACCGTGCACTGACACCATGTCCAGGTCTAGCCTGAGCACAATGCGGTCGATTCATTGCTTGGGATAGAGACCTCATGTCGGTCTATGCTGCGTGGTGGATGGGACGCGCTCCTTGTCACTACGGTCTATTCTGGTCAGCGGCCGGCGAGAATGGGTGAGATCCGAGATGCGAGCCGAGATAACAGCTGTTTGATTATTTTAAGTTTCATTGCAAGGCTCGTGCAGCATGGAAAAACTCACGACAAGAACGGAAGGAGCCTTTTCAAGTTGGGCAGTTGATCCACCGAGACATCGACATATGCAGAAATTGAAGGCGCTCCGTCCGAGTCTTTCGCTGTTCTGAGATTTTTGAATGGTACGGCGTAGGCTGTGTAGTGCTCCGCCTGCGGACATCACTACTAGGTGACTGGGATACGCTACGGGGTTTCTGGAAGCGTCCCAAAGATCGGTCATGGTCGGAGAACGATTCACAATGTTTGTTTGATCCGCGTGAAGTTTGGGGCGGTGAATCATTGAATAGTACTGGGAATGATAGAAGGACCCCAAATTTCAGCTGACGGCACACTGTTGGATTCATGATACTGCGACCATCTTAATCCTCACTCGAGCCATCAACCACAACAGGAATCTCCTTCACCAACACCTCCTTCACCTGCGTAAGCATCTTCATCGCATTCTCCACGAACCGCATCGTATTCGGATGAGGGTCTTGGCGCCTGGCGCCCCAACGGAAGATCCCCTGTGCACTCCGGAAGGTCACCCGCTTCAGCGCTGGGAAGAGCGCAAGCCAGGGGATGATTGCGCGTGTGGGTTGGGAAGTGAGGCTGGGGCACTCGATATCGACGCTGGAGACGTTTGTCAGTGCTCGTGTGGCAGCTTCGACTGGTGCCGAGAAGGTGGGCGTTGCATAGATGGGACCGGCGACTGCATCGACGAGTTGGATATAGAGCACCAGCTGCCGCGGGTGGGCTTGTATACGTACCCAACCTGGGGATCTGATGCATCGCTCTCGATGCTCAGATACATGCCATGATTCATCCCGCTCGATAACTATCGAGGCACTTTGATGCATCATCTGCCTCTGAGCTTCGAGAGGCTGCTTTCTCTCAGCTTCGTTGCGGGCCACCACGATCAGACGTTTGACGACGATCAAACGGCGGCGACGCTGTCGTGAACGATGAGCTCAAAGCTGACAAGAATTAATTCTAAAAATTCTGAGAAAATTACTGGAGGTAACGACATGCTCACCAGATAGAATACCATTGAAATTAGCGTCCATCTAGCACGCAGCGCGTCGTACTGCATCACACGACACATGCACCCTTCCCTCCTCCAACCAGCAGGAGCTCTCGCCAGACGGCCAAGCCGGTGTGAATGCCTCGGCCCAGCGGAGCCGAGGTCGTCCAGACGACTCTGGTTCCCGCAGACCAGCAGAACGAGCCTGAGCCTGGGAGGATCTGTGAGCCCCTCATTGATGATCCCACCGTCCATAATATTACTTACGGCCACGCTAGCATATTGCCACGAGTCGTACGCGCGCCTACCCCGGCCTGTCGCGGAGGCATGCCGCGGCGTCGTCATCAGCGTCTGTTTCGGCGTCAGCAGACAAGGGACATGGGACAGCGGGCTTGGATGGTACCCACCCATGCAGGGACTCGGATATATTCCCGTCGAGAATGCAGCTGCAGTGGCGAGACGGCCTTTATTTGTGTGAGTGGCGATGCGAAGCGCGGTCAAAATCGGAACGCAGTCGAGGACGTGGCAAGCCAGAGTACTTAGATCCCGGGAGAGGATAGTACACAAAGATGACGGTGGGTCAGGTCGCCGGGAGACAGTGAATCGAAGGTGACCGCAAGCCTGAGAGAGCGTTGAGAGAACGAGCGTCGAAGCAGGCGCATCACGGTGTTTCAAAAGGGTCCCGGGAGAGGAGATAGAAGGATCAGGGAGTCCGGGAGGCAGCGAATCAAAGCAGCGAATCGAAGGTCGCGAGAGAGAGAGGAAGCGCCGAAAGACACCGTGATGGCAGATGACACGCGGATCACGGTGTTTCCTCATTCGGACGTATAGCCGAGCAGCGCGACATGGATTGCTGCGCGAGCCCCCGGTGTGTGGCGGAGAAATAACGACATGGTGATGCTCTCCTTTGCTTTTGGAATCGCGCAGTGCCGCTTTTTTTCCTGCAGATTCAATTTGACTAATCAGGGCACGCAGAAACCTACCTCAATCGGGGAGAACATTTGAACATTCCGTCGATACTACTTGATTCATCTTCCTGGGCTTCGGGCGATCACGAAAATGCTAAAAAATATCTGAATTCGCAAGGTAAGCGTCGAGATACAGATTTTGCGAACAGCGGAATGGTAAGGTTGAACCAAGTTCACAGGGTATATTTGCTAGTGCTTCGTCGCTGTTCACAACTTTTATTTCCTCTGGATGTTGTAACACTTGCTGGAGGGCATCGACAGAGGGTGTAGACCTCCCTCCGGAGTCCCTGCCCAGCCGATTCCATTCACATTTATCGGGGATTTGGGAGACAGTACAAGGTGCGCTCGTTTTGATGCTGCGGTGTATAGATTCAAATACCGCAAAGCTGAGGAATTATATTGGGCTTATGCCTTTTAAAGACATCCTACAAGCCCCATTGCATATTGGCAGACAACCTACACGACTGCAAGAACCGGAATGCCAGCGCCCGAACAACTGCGGCCAATGGTCGCCAGAACTCGGTGTTGGAGGCTACTCTCACGGAATTTGAGCGATTTATATGACTACCAGCCTTATCCAATAAATTCTCTGCCATTTTTCAGACTTCCAGGAGGTTCTGCACGGCGCAGGGAGCTGCCAGTGCTGGGGATCAACAGCATCAATTCGTGCGATTATGGCCTGGCGTCTCGGAAACAGCTATAAGAAGTCGTAAACAACATATATCGACACCTCAGATGCATTGCCGATGAGGTAGGGTCATTCATTCTGGGATTTATAGGTCCGCGCGCTCGTTTTGACGGCTGACGCACCGTTAACGGCGCGGACAGCCCAAAATGACTCCGGATACTTCACCGGTCCGTGATTTCAATGCCAGCACCCACTATCGGTCGATTCAATCCAATGGGCGGCGGCGGGAGGAAGCGGGCGGCGGCTGCGCTGGGCAGATCTGCCGGTATATGTCAGCATCATGACGATCAGACGGCGGACAGACGCGCATCCTGTGCGCATCAGCGCATGGGCGCGTGATGGGCGGCCCGCATGGCGGGCGTGTGAGGGCCAGCGGACTGGATTGTCGATGGGATGATGCATCAGACTGCCTCGATAACTATCGAGATCGATGCATCATGACCCATCGACAATCACCGGGATATGATTCTTCATATCCCCAGGTACGCCTGTGTATACGGGTGAGTATGGGTCCGAGGATGCTCGGTGTGTTGGCGGCATACTTGAAGGTGAGAGACCACAGGGCCGGGGACTCGCCGAATGCGTCCAGCAGCGCGATCAGGTGGATGGGGTTGTTCGTGCGTAGGGAAACCAGTTTGGGTATTGATATAGCCTCGCCAACGAGGGTCGTGGTGTATGCCCCCAGTGGAGCATATGCAATTTGGACGAGTGTGGCTTTGTGCCGCCTCAAAAATGTCGCCAATGGATCCAGGAGGATCCCGTCCGTCACGATTTCAACGAATCGGAGGCTAGGCATGTAGAGCTGCGGCAAAACGGCGCTGAGTGGTGTACCACTGAGCGTGTGCGCGCCAGGTGAGGCCCGCTTGGGACCCAGCGTAAGATAGTTGCCGCGTCCTGGGTTGAACTCGATGAGTATTCCAGGGAGATACGCGGGAGAGGTAGGCGGGGCAAAGCCCATCCGGCGGACGGAGATGCCGGCGAGGTCCGGAAGAACCTGTAGCCTGATCGCTTGGCCCTTGGCGTCGCGTAGCACCACGAATCCCGGAGTTTCGGCGGACCGCCTGCGCCCAAATAGTTTCCTCGCTCGTGAGATGGATGAGCCCGTAAAGTCCGTATCGCGCAGCTTCCATTGCAGAACATCTTCCGCATTGCAACGAAAGATGAAAGCACCGCTGAGAACTGCCACCGAGCTCGAGTTGGTCTGAGCTATTCGGTGTAGAAGGCCGTAGACAACGCCCAAGGCGGCAGTGGCTCTCTTCGCACCGACCGCAAGTATATCTTGCGATAATTCGAGACAAAGCTCCTCGATCTGCGGAGATTTGGCGATTATTCGCTCCAGGCACCGCAAGTGCCTGAGCAACCGGCCGTCCACGGGTAGCGTGCACACTGTTGTAATTCGACGTTTAGGCGAACACCGAGCCGATCCCCGACACATTACATAATCATCGCGCTCGAACATTCTTGATTATTCCTTGCTTTTCTTACTCATCGCTCACCAAGCCCTTCGGGCAGAACATACTAGAAATAGTCTACGGTAGTATAAAAGCTCTGTAGATTCTCGCTACCTAGAATCAGAATCTCAACTTCTCGTTCTCGATCACCTCGCGATTTCAATACACACCAGACGATGAAGGGGGCACAGAGTGAGAGACAGAGCGATGGCCCGGAGACTACAGGGCTCTATTTCAAGATCCTTCGCGGCCAGGGCCTCGCGAGTGACCCCCTCGCGCAGCAGAAAGCGGGCGATCGCGACTTCATTGAAGATGCGACAGACAGTGGAGAGGACGAGGAGAGAGGACTGTGATGTGTCGAGCAGGGAGAATACGTTGTCCCAGAGCTCGATTGGAAGAATTTCGTGGGTCATGGCCCATCGACAGTGTCGGATGGTGGCTTTTCCAAGTTTTACACACGCTGTCCGGACTCAACAAGCCGCGCATCAGTGCACAGCAATCGCATCTTCGGTCTTCGAAATTTACAGACACAGTTCAAGCAGCATTACATTGATTTTTTTGCGTACTACGCTCTTCCCGTCTCATTCCAACCACTCAATAAACATACCGGAAATCCCGATTTTGCCGGTCCGTCAAGTCGAGGTATTCCTTCAAGTTCACGCATTCGATCAACCGTCATCGGACTCGGGAGGAGGATGGAAACACACCTTGTCCACCTTGGCCCTGTGCATCTTACCATCCGCCCCGATGCGCTCGACGTACACGTCGTCGTACGGGTCCGCGTCTTCCGTGGGCTGTGCCGCGTCGCGGCGTTTGTTCTCAGCGACGAGGAGCTGTAGCTAAATCAGCCCTGGGTCGAGAGAGACTGCGTGAAGGAGATCTAGAGAAACGAAAGCGCACCTGGCGGATAACCAACACTAAAAGCATACAACAGGCATAACAGACCCCGATGATAGTCCAGGGTACGTGGTTCCGCGGCTTGTACTGCTGCTGCCACATGAACGGGCCCGCGGCGTTGCCGATGCACTATATGAGGAGCCGTTAAAATAGCGGCAGACTCGGACTCGGGGTCCAAAGATTAGAGAAAGAGAAGGGACCGGACGTACATAAGCACCGAGCATGATGGCGTTGGTCGTGACGCGCTTCGTGTGTCCGGCTGTTACGGAGGAGAGCCAGGACAGAGAGAGGACTACAGCCGAGGGCGTCAGTTCCAGTTAGAAGGGAAAAAAACAACTCGAAGCACACACCAAATCCCGTCGTCCCCACCTCCGCCACCCAAACACTAAACAACAGCCCAACTTTGTTGCTCCAGGGCAAGGTATTAACCAAAATCGTGCCAAGCACGTTCGGTATAAAGTACGCAAAGGCGACCCAGGCGTGGCTGCCCGTGCGCGCGGAGATTTGCAAGCCCGTAAAGATTGTGAAGATCTCAATGACGCCGTCGAAGCATCCGAGAAGGGTCGTTTGCAGGACGGAGAAGCCGAAGGAGGAGACGATGATTTGGCGCTGGTTTGTGAGCGAGTTGGGGATGTTATTGAGGGCGGAGAAGAGTGCGAAAAGCCAGGTTTTGGGATCGAGGAGGGCTTCTATCATCCCACAAAATTTGGGTTCTCGAAAGTCCGGGAGTACGGTAGTACGGGAGTCTCGGCACCCTTCGGCACCCCTCCCAACGGTGATGTCACGGTGCCATAAATTCCTACCAGCTTTGATTATCCAGCGGGCATGATCATGGTTGATCAGGATTAACAGATTTCTGGTTAAAGGCCGTGTGCAGCGGTGTGGGGAGTTGGAAAGTAGATGAACGGTTAAACGTTCTAGGAGCAGTTGAATCCTTCGAAGGACGGTTCAACTGATAAATGTCAGGTTTGAACCGTTAATCCCAAAAAGAGTTTCAAGAAGGATCGAACGAGGGATCCACAGCAACGAGCGATGAAAAATTCGTGGAAGTTACCGCTGCGCTAGTAGAGATGGGAATGGATAGGTCGACCAGGTGTGTCATTCCTGCTATCGTCTTACCTCACGCTATAGATACGGTATTTGTAAGTTTCTGGATACCAGCGGGAGCTTTGAGGACTTTTTCAATGTGTTCAGGGCAATTCCGGCAAGTTTTTGGTTGCTTACTGTGGAGGCCATGCATGTTATTCGAACAAAGGACTGCGAAAGGTCTCAGGAGATTTATTATTTAATGGTAAGGCTATCCAATGCTGGAAAGCGCACTGGATGGGAGGAAGTAGTAAGAGCCAGACTTGTCTGACGGCGTCAAATTGTCTCAGTTGAATGGCGGAATTGGTGAGTGAATCATTTAGGGTGCTGTGAGTAATTCAAAATCAATACTCACAGGTGTTTCTAACTGGTTTTTAAAAACAGGCTGTTTATAAACTGTTTTGAATCCATGGCCCGAGAAGCCCGACACATCACGAGACATGCTGACTTGAGCAAGTAGGTCAGGAACTGATTGAGGGATTGTATTTTCTGACGGTAGAACATTGTCTGAGCCTTTGTATGATTGAGCAACCCAACACCCAGTCATGGCAGATGATTTTTGGAGGATATAGTAGAAGAAATGGTGGTAAGAAGGCGGCTGTGCTATGAGTTTACAAACACTAGGTTGCTGCTTTTGAATTCAAAACTAACGGTTTTTAAAAGCTGTTTATAAACCGGTTTTCAAACCAGGCTTGCTCACAGCACCCTAGAATCATTCACGTATGGGTGGAGTGCGCAGCTGCGGGCCGTAGCTCTCGCAATGATAGCATCGTGCGGCTCATCCAGACGTCCGTTGACCATTCTGCTCGCATTTCCTGGAGACAGCTGACCTCTCACCGCCCTCTCCCCGCATGCTTTCTCCAACGTGAATTACTAGGTTACACGACATCCTCGGCAGTCAAGTCAATGACCGCCTTACGACGAAGGCACTGCTGAGCCTTGACGAGCATGAGACTGCGGATGGTCTCGGCGTTCAGGCTGGCACGCTGAATACCGATGAGGTCCGAGTCGCGACCACCAGAGAAGACACGCTCGAGAGCGACCGGCGACCGCGGAGCCTGACATCACATCCAGAGAGCATGCAGAGGAACGAACGGGACGTCTACGCTGCGCTCCGGCCACAGAACATTGCTGAGGTGGCAAGCTTGCATAGGTTCATTACTAATCTTTGTTCAAGTCAGCTAGCTAGTCCCCGCTCTTTATTTGACTGGACTTTCATTCATTACTCTACCTACTTTCATTTGATCTGTTCAGTGTTTACGTTCGTGCTGATTCTCCCCCACACATACTTAGCCCTTCCATTGTCCCCACGAACAACCGCCAACAGATCAAGAAAACGCTATCGACTCAGATTCGACTGCCGTTGAAAGAGTTCACGTTGGAGACAAAGCAGAACACTACGGGAGGCAGGGATCCGGAGAGGTGTGTTATGGAAGTCGGTGATACTGGGTGCACATGGTACGGATGAGCTGACATTAGTACCGCGCCGTTGGAGTCGGTGTGACCGACGGGGCATAGACTCGATTGATCGAGTTTTAAGCTGTGAATAGGTCAGTACATGCAGATAAATGTCCGGATGACACACATGAAGCCGGTCCAAATGCCCGACACAAACCACCCTATCCTCGCGCTTGACCCCTGGTATTTCGGCAAAATCACCTTTTCGCATCGACGTTGCATGCCCTGGTCGTCCTCCTTGGCTGGTGCAATGTGCCAGCCCTGAGTGGTTCCCGTCAAGGTCTGCGATAAGTATACCGAAGGCGGGTTGTAGTTCAGCAACTTAACAAAGGGAAAGAACACACCCCAAGCACAAAGAGTCCTGCACCGGAAAGTCTACAACGGAGGTTGACCATCGTCGACAGTGTCCCTGCACACTGCTGTCCAACTACAGTGTCTCCGAGAGCTTCGCATCCAGCTCTGTGAACGTAGTGTGTGTCCCGATCGCTTGATGGTATCGACAGTATCGAACACAGCAACAGTCTTGCTGGAAAGGACATCAATGCAAACAGCGGAGTTGGTCCACTCAGATGGGTTGTTGAGGACGCTGCAGGCAGTATCATGGCATTTCATCGGATATACTGCTCGTCGATGACCCGCCGCCGGTGATGCAAAGCGTGGGGATGAATTAGCTTGTGTCCTTCTAGCTGCATGGTGAGAATCGTTCGGAGAAGCAGGGAGACACTCGCGTCCATCCCAAGGCGGCGTTAAAAACAACGGACAGCTTGTCACGATAGACACAGGCCGCGTGTTCATAGCACTCAAGAGAAAGACTAGCCAGGGCATGTGACCGAGCAAGCAAGCTGAACAACAGAAAAGGCACTTGACACTTGCTGTCGACTGTTGCATAGCGCGCGAGCGAGGGGCTGTGTTCGCGCTGGAGTACGCATGAGAGAATTGTTGACGAGATGCAACACGTACCTCGAGGCTGCAGCCCATCGCTCCCGCATCGGCTCACCCCTGCTCTCACTACCGCTCAGCGCTCGTACTCCGAGTCGTATCCGTGGCTCGTTGTCTTCATCCCTCCTTCATCCCTCTTCCGGCGTGAGGAGCTTTACCCGGAACGCATCTGTCTTGGCGACAGGCTGGGAACGCTCTTGTCGTCGCGGCCGCTGCTCGTAGGGTATGAACGCGCTGCCAGTCTTCGAAGTGGTGGAGGCGGCACGACGGACGTGAAAGATTTCTCCAAGTCCCAATTGACAGTTGATCCGTCTTCATCGGATGTTCGAGCCCCTTGATCGCCGCGGCAAATTTATAATGTCACACGTCAGTCACTTCTTCGCGCGTTTTTTCTTCCCTTCCTTCGCCCATCTCGCCCTCCCTCACCGCCTCCCCATCTCTCTCCACGAGCTTCCCTTCGTACTCCGCCTCCCCTGCCCATTGCCCGCTCCCCCTCAAGGTCCTCACCATCCCTAGCCCCTCCACTGCCAGTGCTGGCGAGTCGCGACATGCAGCCCGTGCACAAGCCACACTCTCATAGTGCGTTTCTATTTACCCCTTACTTCTCATGCTCACACTCACACAGTTCTTCCCTGGAATATCCTCCGACGCTCATGGTACGCCTCGTCATCGTCTCGTCTCGTGTCTTTGGCTGATGGTTTAACAGTTTCGACGTTCTAACACATGTGTTACTCCCCTCCTTCCCCACTGCCCACTGAAGCCGCAACCTCCAAGCACTCCCCCAAGCTGTGTCCATCAAGGTTTCACCCCAATCTGCTGCACGCCTGCCTCAAGCTGCGCAATGCGCACGTTAAAGTGTGTGCTCCCATTCTCCTTTCGCTATGACTCTTTTCACTATGACTATCCTGATGCCCTATTTCAGGCATACCATCTCCCTCCCGACACGTCATCCCTCTGCCCCCCCCTCCCGTCGACCTCATCCCCCCACCGCACATTACCGTCACATCCGACATCCCTCTGGATTGCCATTTAATCCGTTGAACAATTCTCGTGGGTGAGTGCGTTGTTAAACCTGATGATCGGACTAACATATGATCTTGATAGGTGCGTTCAACCTCTGTCGTCGTGTGTATAATGTGTTAATCCGTTCAACAGATGTATTGACGGGGAATGGTGCCGGAGTTTAGTGTATCATAGCATGTATTAATCAGAAATCAGATAAACCTGATCAACCATGATCATGCCCGCTGGATAATCAAAGCTGGTAGGGTTACTGCGGTGCCTCCGAGTCTGAGACTGTAGGCTGCTACATTTGGCCGGCTACACAATTGTGTGTTGATTACTGCTACATCCACAAAGTCACCGACTCCGACACTGCGGCTCCTATTACTATGACCGGCACGGAGACGTTGTGGAGGCGAGAGGGTGGTGGAGAGGCGCTGGTGCGCATGAGAACGACTTCGGGACCGCTGGGGCGAGGAGAAGCTGCGTTTAGCCAATGAAAGAGTATGCAGGAGGAGAGGAGGACGCACGGTGTCGACGTTGTGGATGTCGCAGAGCATTGAGCTCGTGATGCTCCCGCCGTGGGTTCCCCTCTATGCCCAATCTTGGTGTACAGTTGCACGATATTGAGGATGAAGAGGGCCTTTTGAGCTTCTGCTTGAATGGGACGGGGCGAGCGAGCTTGAGGACGGTGATCATTTGACTCGAAGGCGATGTTGTCGGTGAGCTGGTGAAGCATGGTGCTGGCGGAATGGGCGGGCAGAGTAGCAGGTGGATGACGGCTACATCGAGGACGGGTCTATGTGGTGACATGACTCATCAACTCCTGGTCACACTTGCCGACCTTGCCGCCGGACCACCGGACTCCCGGACTCCCGGAATTTCGACTTCCCAAATGCTCTCAATCATCCTTGCGAAGCGTGTTCGATCTCCGAGTTCTCGGCGACGGGGGTGTTGATACGCAGATGCTGGACTGTCGCGAGGGCGCCACGCATCGCGAATACGGCAGCAGGCCAGGGCGCCGAGACGACGCTGAGATGTGGGAGGGCGACGACGGTGTGTGTGAGGATGTTGGCGGGGTTGCCCTGCGCAGAGAGCGAGGCGCTGTAGCTGGAAGCATCGACGGAGACGTGCAGTTGGGTGAGTTGTGGCATCCGATGCAAGAGCGCGTCGAGCCGGTCCTGCATGTCCCTCCCGGGGCCTGCGAGGACGAGGGTCAATGAGGTGAGCTTCGCAGAGACGTCGGTGGGGATCTGGATGCCGAGGCTGTCTGTGACGAACGAGCGGAGATGCGGGAGACGGTAGACGAGTGGGATGCTGACGCTGTCGGTGAGCATGTGCCAGTCGGTAGCGGCCCGTTTCAGCTTCAGCACCGTTAGCCGCTTCACTTGGATGACGGGCGTCGTCGTCGTCGTCGTCCCCGTTCCCGGTGGCAACTGGAGAACGCGGAAGAAGTCGGACAGCTGGGCCGGCGGGGATGGGATAGAGCACCCCTCGAGCGTCAGATCCGTCAGTGTCGGCAGTTTTTCGAGCGTCGTGTACAGAACTTCCGGGACCTTTCCCCCGCATAGTCTGAGGTGGCAAAGGCGAGAGAATCGCCCGATTTGGCGGAAGATCCGGTCGTATGTCGCTGCAATCCGCGTCAGTCTCTCGCAATAATAAATAACAGTGATAATACGCACCAATCGACTCGTCCACTTGGTCTCTCCCTCCACCAGCCCCAGGCAACACCACCGCAACACTCCTCACCAGATGCACCTTATGCCCGCTCCGTCTCCAAAACTGGAGATGCTGCTCCGCGACTCCGAGTAGGGATCGGCACCGTACCGTATACGGGTACGGCCGTACTTTTACGGGTCACATACGGTGCCGACCGGACCGTCACCGTACCGTATCATCGGTCATGGGAGCCGGTACGGGTACGGTACGGGTACGGTACGGCCGTATACGGTCTTTTACGGTACGTACGGTCGACGCAAAAGCCATATATAAGCATGTACTAGGGCTTTGCATCAAGACTAAACACATTCTCTACCTTTTCCATGTGCACCAACGCATCGCGCGCCTCCTCCCGCTTCATCCGAAGGCGATGCTTAAGCAGCATGAGTGTGCGAATTGTCTCAGGATTGAGTCGAGAGCGTCGCAACGAGATTGTGTCGCGCCCGCCGGAGAACACGCGCTCTACAGCCACCGCAGAGCCTGCCGTGAGGGGAGACATTAGCCTGCGGCTCGGAAATGGAGAAATACACACCTGGGATTGTCATGATATCGCGGGCAAGACGATACAGGCGCGGAAATTCCGCCCGACGCGCATACCACCATTCGGTGGGGTTGACAGTTGATGGGGCCGCAACGCACTCAAAGTACTGGTCTAACTCATCTCCCTCCGTGTCGTCCGCTGGCCCAAAAGCAAATGCCGCGAAGTCTTCGTACCCGGATGCTGCCGCTGTGCTCGTCTGTGATTCGGGCACCGTCGACGAATCCGTGTTGGCGGGGTAGTTTTCTGCAAAGTATGTGCGCAGCATCTCGATTTGACTATCAAGGTATGCCTTGAGGTCTGGATCTGCCGCATAGTTGCGTCGCAGCTTTTTGACGTTGAGACGAGGATCGAGGACTATCAAATCATGTCAAGATGCCGTCGAGACAGTAAAAGAACACATACTGGCAGCCCATATGTACAGCGGAGACTGGTCGTACTTGTAGTAGTAGTCGCTTAACTTGCGATGGGCGTCGGTGAGGGCAGTGACGAGCTCGGGTGATGTTCCGCTAGGAATGGTGCGGATTTTGTCTCGGAGTCGGTTCTGAAGACCAAGGAACACGCTATGGGTGGCCGAGAGCATCGGAATTGAAGTCGTGGACATCTGAGTAGTGGCGACACGGAAGATCTGTAACCAGTCGGCGACGGTCGTGATTGCGGCCCAATCCTGGATCGAAAGGTCGAACGCATGCAGGTCTGGGTGCTCGTCAACGAAATTATCCATGTGTCGGCGATTGTCGAGGGCCCGTTCTGCGGAATTTGAGAAGAGAATGACTGTAAAGTGGAGGCATGACGCACTGAGCATCTGGTGGGTGGAAGACCAGCGCGTCTTGACATCCAATATCAGCATGTGAACGCACTGCACGATCTGTCCAGGCTGGAGGATGCGATACCATCGCTGGCGTCGCTGGGGGCTTGATCGTACCGAGCGGACAATCTTCCGAAGCTGCGATATGTCAGATCCGATTTAATGGGCAGTAGAAGACACGCCTTCCAAATTGCGGCTTTGATCCCCCACGGCGGACCCTCGGTATCCTCTTCCTCATCCCCATCAAATTTAACCGCGTCCTCGTCCTCGTCGTCGACCGCCGGAGACCGAGTTGTCGATTCCTGATACGGATGTACTTTCTTGCTACGAGAATCGTCCTCGACCGCGCCAATTGCTTTAAGCAGCTGACGAACACGAGTTAGCGCGTTCATTGGTACAAATTTGAGCTTACGATCATGACGGCAAGATGAATGGTATGCGGCATACAGCGGAGGCGGGACCGTTTTGCAGAGAACTTGATGCCGGCCATCATGCAGTTGGTCTCGATGGCTTCGATGAGCGTATCGTTATTGCTCGCATTGTCCATCATGAACGCCATGACCTGCACCATGTCAAATTCCGCCTCACACGGGATATCGTACGTACGCGTTTATGTAGACCGAACCGCTCGAGCGTATTCCAGACCGTCTCGGCCATGTTTTCCCCGGAATGCTCCCCGAGAAGCTCTTGAAAATCGAGGAGAAGCTCCTCTAAAGACGTTGAGACAATGCAGAAAGGAGAAGCTGGAGTGACGCACCCAGTTTACCGTCCTCTGTAACAAAATGGACGACAATCGCAAGGAATGCATGGCCGTTCGACGATGTCCACGCGTCAAGCGATATTGACACCATCCCTGGAAGTTTCTGGCGCGGGTGTCAGTCTGAAATAAATAGAAGACGGTGTACTAACCGCAAAGAACGCGATGAGTTCGTCTTCGAGTTGCAGACCCATTTGCATTATGTCGCGCTTCACAGTCGTCGCCGACGGTATGTGCAGCGGTACTGTGCGGAAATGGACATACTGGAGCAGCCGGCGGAACTCTGGGCGGTCGACCTCCTGGAAAGGCTGGTCGCAGACAATCAGCCACTCGTAGAGCAGCTGCTGGAACGTTTTCTGGTCCCACTTTCCCTGTAAATAGTGAGCTCTAATTGAGCACCGAGAGATCATCAGGTACGTACGAGTTTTTTTCTCTGCTGCTCGATCCAGCGCGGCGGTAATGGTGGTCTGTTGCTCTGCGGGGGCGCCGGATGCTTTGACGAGCTCCTTGATCTCCGCGACATCCAGCGGCCTCTGGCCCTCCGCAACTTCAATCTCTGCCGCCGTAGGCGGTGTGCCACGCGCGTTGAGCATTTTGTAGAACGCCTGAATCCCGTTCTTAGCCCCGCAAGATTGAAGATGGTTCGTGAGCTCTGCAAGTCGCCGTCAGCCAATGCACAACGAGGCTCGTGGCTCCTTACTGTTGTAGCTTCCGCGTTGCCCGGCCGAGATCGTGATAATCGTTGGCTTTCCATCCTTTGTTTCGCAGTGGTGGCAGTGGTACTCTCGCTCCGTTGTCGTTTGCCCCGTCTCAACATCATCGACTTGCACGTCCACCTCTTTGAAAAAGAAGCGAATGACAGCCTTCTGTTCATAGCGTCAGCGCGTATTGTCCGGACTGGGATCTACATGCGCACCTTGGGCTCACGTTTCTTCTGAACAACTCGAGCGGGAACTCTTGCCGTTGTTGTGGCTGAGGTTGAGGCAGATGCCGTATCGGCGCTGGTCTTCTGCTTCTTGCGGGTACGTTTTGCGGATTTGGCTGGTCGTCGGGATGATCCCTCGGGGACAGTCCTCGCCGAGAGGGTATCTGCAAGCTTAAAAAAAGACATGATTGAGACGGAGAAGTGACTCGGAGGGAGATGAGTCGATACCTCTTCATTCGTCATGATGTTTTGCGCATCGCTGTCCGACTCCGACGAGGACTCATCAGTGGTATCTGACGTGTACTGTGAATCACCGTCGCCTTCATCGCCCCCGTCATCTTTTTGCTTCTCCTTTCCCTTTCCCTTTCCCTTCTCCGTCGGCGCTTGCCTTGACTTACGCTTGCGGCTCCCGCGTGCTTCCCCATCATCATCAGCCTGCTCAGCGAGAAGAGCAGCGTCCAACATTTGGTGCTTCTTGGGATCTCGTCTCGAGCGGCGCGAGCCAGACGGCCCAGCGGGCGGTTCTATAGGATGAATAAGAAAGTGTCATGCAAGAAACATGGATCTTCGTCTCCGGGATCGGGCCCAAAATCAATATCCTTCGCATCCTTCAGATTACCATTCGCATCCACGGCACATTGGTCCCATCCTTGGGCATTCACGGTTGACGGTACCGCTGCAAAGGACGTGAACCGCGGAAGAGGATATCAGAAAAACACTCACCTCCGCCGCGTACACGTTGTGGCATCACGAAATGGCGCAGAGAGAGTACTCCCAACTGCGACATAGACTCCCAGCTCCGTAAGCGACGACGCATTCCCATGAGGTAAATGGGACCGCTCGAACGACGCCCACGGTCTGCGAGCAGATGACGGATTTCCTCAATCGTTGTTTCCCGGGTAATGTCTACCAATAAGCGCACAGATTAGATTCGGATCTGAATCTAAGGGCAGACTCACGGAGGGTTTGACGAGGGCCCTGGTCCGTTTCTACGAACACTGTCATCTTGTCTGGATCTGAATATGCATTCAAGAACACGTATAGCGCCAACGGAAAGACATACCTCGCTTGGCCGGGGCTTTGCTCCACGGACACGGCTTGTCTGTCAATCGGTAGAGCCGGTCGAGTCGCATATGCGAGATGTGGTCTCTGCGGAAGCGCCAAGGGATCTCGAATGTCCCGTACTTGATGGTGTTAGCGGCGTGGGGGAAGAAGCCGAGGACTGAAGAGAGATTGTTAGCATTCAATTTAGACTGACGTTCACGCACGTACGTAGAAACGCGGAAATCGCTGTCCAATACACATATCCGGCGCAGATGAGCGCAGGAAGATCGAGCTCCGGACGGGCAGCTTGACGGAAAGCACCGCTCCAGTCCCCGGAGACAGCGCGTAGTCCGAGGAAGAGGAGACTGAGGGGCGAGAGGAAGGCGGTGAAGGCCGCGAGGAAGAATGTCAGTGTTGACAGCGCCGAGGCTGCGACTGTTTTGTCGGTCGATGGCAAGAGAACCGCGCGAGTCTCTCGACCATGGTGAGCTGTCGGAGAGGCGTCAGCGAGCAGCGGGTGGGCATCAACGAAGCTGCCGTACCTTTTTTGATGTGGCCACGGCCACCAATAGTGTCCGCCATCGTGTAGGCTGACGGGACGATGTCGGCGAGAGGACGGCTTGCTCACCGGACGTGACTGCCACGTCAGGCTGTCACCTGTCGCCATGGTTGCCGGTGGCAGCCGTACCCACCGTATACGGGCCGTATACGGCGGTACGGGTACGGTAGGTACGGTGCCGTAGCCGTACCAACCCGTACCGTAAGTGCGACCCTCCAAACGCCGGTACGGATACGGTACGGGAGCACCGTACCGTAGCCGTACCCCGTACCGGTACGGTCCGGTGCCGATCCCTATCCGCGAGTGCCGCCGACTTCCATGTGATGTGCCGCACGAGTGGCTCAGTCCCGAGGGCGTGGAACTTGCGCGAGACGAGCACGATGTGGTGCAGGTCTTTGAGGAGACCGAAGATGGCGAGCCAGATCTCGTTGGGGACCTTGTCGACGACGACGGAGGAAGGAGGCATTCCGATTTGGTAACGCGTGTGACAACTGATCGCATTCAAAGTGGATGTATCTTTCTTCTTTCCGTCCATCAGCCTGCAGGCAGCTTCTCCGTCCGCAAGATACTTCCCTCAGGCTCCAGCGGCAACCCACCAGGAACCCGCGCATCATTACCACACCCGCTGGTGAAAAAAAAATATGAGACGCGAAAACTGCTGGCCTGAGGAACGATTCTCGTCGTCAAGCACATTCGCATCCACGAATCGTCTCGTCCAGGCTCCCTCAAAAAACCGCCAAATCTGCTCAGATCTGGTGTGCCACCAACTCCTTCAACTTACGTCTATCTCCACCCCCCCATAATCGTATCGTATGAGAAGCGTACGCGTATTAACCATTGCGGAGGCGGGTATTATGCGCCATTGAAGGGGCCCTCGCAGCAAGGGCAAGGCGTGTTACGTCCGCGAAGGAGCCTCCCCTCTCCGTTCCACACCATAGCCGCGAGCCAAACCGACATCACTTGCTCCTGCTCCCCCATTCCTTGCCTTGCCTTGCTTCCGAGTCATCCTCTCCAGTTAGCTCAAGCGAATTTCGCTATTCGCTCAGGCTCCGGGGAGCCTACAAAAAACGAATCATTATGCTCGCGCTCGAGTTGCTCACCGGCAAACGCGACTCCGACTCGTCCAGTACCACCACCCGGGCCGTGCTCGCATCGCTCGTCTTCCCCGACACGGACAACAACGCCTCAGGCTCGTCGCCCCCGACGAGCGCCAAATCGGATCTGGCGAAAGTACGCACTGGCAGCTCTTCCAATATCGTAATCTTACGGTGCGCTGTCAGGAGATCATAGAATGGGTGTTCGTCGGCATCGTAAGTGGTCCACCACAAAAATATACAATTCCCTTCTAACGTTTTTGTTCTGTTCTTCCAGGTCATCATCCTCATCTGCACCTTCTTCATGCGCAAGTGCGTACTTATTCTTCTTCTACCTGTTATCTCTTAGATACTGTTTGAACTCAATCCGAAACAACCCTAGACTTTTCTTCGAGCCTAGATCCCGCAGGACCACTGGGACTCACTCCAACGACCACTCGGACTCGGACTTCGACGATGCCAATGCAAGTGCATGGGCGAGAGAGACGGAAGCAGCTTACGTCCTGGGCTTTTCGCATCCCTACTGTACTATTTCGACCTCAAGTTCGGTGGGTCTTACGCATTACGCGTTACTCTCGGGGAGTCACAAGTTCATCATGATGAAATTACTATATATGGAATGCCGGCGTCGCGCCGGCCGGAAATTTTGATGTAATATAGCCCAATTGGGCCTAATTTTGATGGGAAAATCGCCGTTTACGCATTACGCATTTGTATAAGTTTGGTTCAGGGGTCCCGCTTACACATTACGCGAACTTGAGGTCAAATAGTACAGTATCCGGGCGTCTTGCACCCAGCGGCGGCCGTTGTGCGTGCGCGAAACGATCAGCCTGAATCTGAATCTGATACTCGGGGCTTTGGCATCGCGATGGTGGAAACTCGTCGTGCGGATGTTGGGCTTGGACTTGGTTTCGATGGAACAAATGTGCATATGCATGGGGGCTCGAAGGACTTTCTGCCGGTGTATGAGGCGGCTGGTGGCCCGCCCGCGTATATTGCCGGCAGTAGATTCGGACTCGGAGCGACCACCGTGACCGGGGAGAGCAGAGAGTAAACGAGTAGAAGTCGCATGAGTGTGTGGGTTGCCGAGGGACGTTGCTGCATGAACATTATTTTTACGACATGTCTATGAGCTCGGAATTCGAAGCAAAGAAATGATCATGATTGTGTGTCTCGTCCGAGGCCGCCTCACGGCCGACTCGGATTGAGCGGAGTACGAGCAACGCAAGCCATCCATATAGCAGGTCATCGACTGTCGTCTCGGTAAGAGCTCTCAGTTTAAACTGGTTGGCCAGCTTACCTGCATAACAGAGTCCTAAATCGCCCGCAACCTTCGCCTCCTCCTCTGCAACATATGTATACGCCCCACAAGGCCGATCATCGCTGGACTCGGCCTCCGGCTGGTCGACGTCCGCCGGCGGGCGATCGCGAGCAAAAAGCGCGAGTGCAAAGCATGTGTACGCGTATGCATACGACACCGGGACGTATTCCTACTAGTGTTCTCCAGGGCCGGGTACCCTGGCCCTGCCCTACTTAGGGCCGGGCTTTTGAGGGTCAGGGCTGACGCAACCCCCCGGCCCTGGCCCTCGGCCCTGCGGAGCCCGGCCCGGCCCAGGGCCCAGGGTTTCGGCCCTACTTTGCCGGTGAGGTGAGTGATGGCTCAAATAAAATAAAACCACTTACAAATTGCTGTTAAATTAGCAACCTTTGGTTAGTTTGTTACCTACATTGACTCAAAGGTGTTGCTAGTAGCCACAATGGCCATGCATCGTATGTCTGCGGAGTTTTTGACAGTTGTGACATTCTGAAATCACTCATCAGTCAGAATATTGCATTCCAAACGAGACTTCACCCATCTAGGGAGCTTTGGGACCAAATCAAGCAATGTCCGAAAGAGCCGAAAGCCGGCCGATGTCACACTTTTGTGACCTCGGGTACCTCGGACCCCAGCTGGGGCCGGGGAGGGCTCAGCCCTAGGGCCGAGGGCCGCAAGCAGCTCAAGCCCCGGCCCTCGGACCTACTCGGCCCTGGCCCTGCCCTGCATAGGGCCGGGCCTGCGGAGGGAGGGCCGGGCCGGGCCTAGGGCTCGAAGCCCGGCCCTGGAGAACACTAATTCCTACTCGCCGCCTTCTCCCGATGCCAGTCCGCGCCTTGCCAATCACAGTTCCAACCAGCCGTTATTCATGCCGCTTCGTGGACCCATCTCGCATCCGTACCAGCAGCAGTTGGCTGCACGGCAGAGTCGGGACTCGGATTATCGTGAAGAGGAGGTCGAGATGAAGAACGGAGCCAACGCTGGACCAACGAACCTGGCGACGTCCACCTTGGCCGTCCCTGGCACTGACTCCCGCAAATCGACATCGGATCCGGACTTTTTGGATGTCAGCGCTAGCGTTAGTGGTTCCGGGAGCCACCGATCGCAACGCGGAAGCCGAAGTCCAAGTCGAAGCCGCAGTCGCAGTCCACATCCCCCACATCCACATTCTAGCTCTCAAGGCAGAGTCCACGATCCAACGCCAACGCCAACCCAGTCCAAAACCAACCTACAAGCCAACCGGCGCCCGACATTCAAAATGACGCCATACGGGCCGGACGGGGATCTGCGACGGTCTGTGTTTGTGCCCTTTGCGTTCGAAGATCCGCCGGCTTCGCGCCGGGCGCAGGTGCAGGTGAGTGTTCATGCCAACCGAGGAGTTCTTGCTTGCATCTGAGAGCTGCGTAGCGCAAGATCCGGAACATGATGAATACTTAGGCTGAGTGGGCTGATGGCGGTCTGTGCTGGGACCAGTGGAGACTCGGAGTGGAAAGACGATGATGGTGCGGGTGTGGGCTCGGGTGCGGGCTCGGAGCCAAGACGGAAAGGGAACGAGGAGCGAAGGTGAATTGGACGTCGGAGCGAAAAATAGATACGGAGACACATGATCATTGACGTGCGAAATGAAACCTGTTACCCGTAAGCCTCGTGCCAAGTGACATCCTTCTTGCCTTCATCCTCTCCCTGATCGTCCACTCCCCTGTACATGCCTCCGCTGGTAGCGGCCGCTCTCACCTTTGGATCATTCGGCGACATCTTGGAGGCTGCCAAAATCGCGAAGCGCATTATCGATGTGCTGCGCAAGGGAGGGGGATCGCATGAGCGTCAGAAGCTCATCTCGACGCTGAAGACCATATGCGATGACATGGCTGGCCTCACGGTGCTCCCCGAAGGCTATTTCACGACCAGACTGTGGGAAGAGGTCGCTTTGTGCCGCGCCCTTCTGGACCAGTTCTACGCCAAGATCCAGTCATATGCGAGCCTTCTTGGCCGGATACGAATGGTTACATCAGAAGAAAAGGAGCTGGCCTTTTGGAGGGCTCAGATATTGGAGCGTCGTTCTGCGCTCCTCCACCTGTTGGGTCCCATAATTAGGTCCGTCTCCGATATTTCTTTCTCGTGTGGAATAACGGAGGTGTGTCATCTACAGTGTACAGGTGCATGACGTCGGAGAGCGAGTAGGGCGAGTCGGATCCCAAGTTGAGAATGTCGAAGCACAAGTCCGAAACATTGGCAATGAGGTTGGAACCTTGGGCGTGTTCGTATTATCTTTCTCTTCCCAGAGCGCTGACAAACTCATCATACAGACTCATCACAAACTTTCTGTCCGCCGAAGTCTAACGTATGGGATCCGAGATACGCCAAGTAGGCATGGACGTCCACATGGTCCAACATGCAATCTCCAAATTATCGCCCCATGACATTTCGGATCCCGTCTTCTTCGTTAGGGATCCGTTAGGAAGACCCATAACCATTCAACTGTCCTTCTGTGATGGTTTTCAGGCGTGTTCTGCCTGCCTTTGTAAACCTGGCCTCATGTCGTGGCAGGATCTCGATCGGCTTCTGCGAGCTTACCTGTTCAATCGCCCTGATGCGGGAAGCAGATATGTGGAGCGGGGGATTACAGCATTGTATCCACCAACGGTGTCATCATCCCTCCTTTGAGGCTGCGCAGGGAAGTGAGACCAGGGTTGGTATTGGACATGAGCATTATACAGCGGAGGCCCTGGCGTCGGCGCATCCAGAAGTGCCCTCATTGTAGCCATACTAATGCCAATGCCGATGAAGGTACTTGGGTCGACTGGTAAGCACTTGCCCTCTGTTTTTGTTGTGTTTTGTTGTTGAGTGAACTGATTTGAACACTTTACACACCAGTTCAAATCCCACATGTGGGTCAAGATATCAATTATCCAAGTCCAAATCCAAAGACATTGCAGACATTTTTTCTCCACAAACATTGTGCGTAATATTGATTAGGCTCTGATATACGTGCTACATGAGTGATAGTCGGCAAGGCCTTGCAAAATCTTCTCGGGAAGAAGACCCGGCACAATCATTTCATCTTATGCAGATTTTCTATGTTAGTGTTGATGTCTTTAATGTTTTCCTTATGTTGACCCGTCTGCATTCTCCCAACAGGATGTGAGTTTTGGTCTTGTTTGATCTGTCTGACCAGTCTGCGTTCTGCCAACAGTCGGTGAGTTTTTGGACTTCTTTGCTCTCTACAATGTCTGACCTGTCTGCGTTCTCCCAACAGGACGTGAGTTTTGGACTTCTTTAATTTAAGTACTGTCCGACCTCTCGGCATTCTTTCGACAGGGGGTGAGTTTTGGTCCTGTTTGATCTGTGCCCTATCTGACGTGTCTGTGTTCCCCCAACAGGATGTGAGTTTTGGTCTTGTTTGATCTGTGCACTGTCTGACCTGTCCGTGTTCTCCCAACAGTCGGTGAGTTTTGGTCCTGTTTGATCTTTGCCCTATCTGACCCGTCTGTGTTCCCCCAACAGTTCGTATGTTTTGGTCTTGTTTGATCTGTGCACTGTCTGACCTGTCCGTGTTCTCCCAACAGGGGGTGAGTTTTGGTCTTGTTTGATCTGTGTACTGTCTGGCCCATCTGCCTTTTCCCAACAGTCGGTGAGTTTTGGTCTTGTTTGATCTGTGCACTGTCTGACCCATCTGCCTTCTCCCAATAGTTGGTGCATTTTGGTCTTGTTTAATCTATGCACTGTCTGACCCGTCTGTGTTCTCCCAACAGAGCGTGAGTTTTGGTCCTGTTTGATCTGTGCCCTATCTGACCCGTCTGTGTTCTCCCAACAGGACGTGAGTTTTGGTTTTGTTTGATCTGTGCACTGTCTGACCTGTCTGTATTCTCCGAACAGTGGGTGAGTTTGCTCTTGTGTCATCTGTGAACTGTCTCATCCATCTGCATTCTCCCAACAGCGGGTGAGTTTACTCTTGTTTGATCTGTGTACTGTCTGACCCGTCTGCATTCTTCCAACAGGCAGTGAGTTTTGGACCTGTTTGATCTATGGACTGCCTGACCTGTCTGCATTCTCCCAACAGGATGTGAGTTTTGGACCTGTTTGATCTGTGCACGGTTTGATCTGTGCGTGTTGTTCTCCCAACAGGAGGTGAGTTTTGGACTTGTTTGATCTGTGAACTGTCTGACCCCTCTGCATTCTCCCAACAGCGTGTGAGTTTGCTATTGTGTAATCTGTGCACTGTCTGACCCATCTGCGTTCTCCCAACAGTGGGTGAGTTTTGGACCTGTTTGATCTATGTACTGCCTGATCTGTGTGCATTCTCCCAACAGGACGTGAGTTTTGGACCTGTTTGATCTGTGCACAGTCTGATCCGTCCGTGTTGTCCTCCCAACAGGACGTGAGTTTTCTTTAATCTGTGTACAGTCTGATGTATCGGCATTGTTCCCAGTCCGTGAGTGCTGGTGTTGTTTGATCTATGTGCTGTCTGATCTGCCATCCGAACCAGGACACCGAAGACCAGGCCAATGATATCCCAGCTACACCACAAATTCAAGAGGTTTCTGATGAAGATGACAAGGTACTGTCTACCAGATATGCTACTCTTATGTCTGCATGCTCACATCTTGGCTAGGCACCAGGAGATGTGGATGATGATTAAATGGAAAGACAGAGGTGAAATATGGCCTACATTCAGTGTGCGTGTCAATTCAAAGGTGATCTACTTTGATTCAAACTAAGTGCACTCCAGCATATAGCAATAGTGCTTTGGTGCTCTCTACAATGTTGGCGCAGGAGATGAGGGTTCACTTTCTGTATAAATGGTCACATAGGAATTGGAAAACATTATGCAGGGTCTTGAATTTTTTTCTTTGACTGGAATACTGAAACGCGGTGACTGCAAGCGCTGATGAAAGCGTAGATCCATCTGCTCACACCAAACACCAACAAACCAATATGTGTCATGAAACGGGTTGATGGTGCATCACTGAGCGCATCACACCATCAACCCGTCCCATAACCCGACGATCGTAGGCCTGGTAGGAGTTACCAGGTACAGGGGGATATAGGGCTTAGGCCAGGCGACAGGATTTGACTGCTGTCGCGGCTTGATGTAGGAGACGACAATCGGACATGTAGGGACTAGGAGACAGGATACCGATTGACATATATACATATACTGTATATAAGGGAGAGGTAGGAGCTAGAGACTCTAGCTTCTACCTCGTCTAAAATACGACCTTACTCTCTGCGGTCTCGTCTCTGCCTTTGAGAGTCACCGGCACCGTCGGGTTCTAGAACCTGCTACCCATACTCCGAACCCGACCATCCCGCTTCGTATCTGAAGCACTCCAGGCCCGCTGACCGTGCGGGTTCTAGGGTAACGTTAGAAAGTCATTTGTTAGAAAAGATTTTGTTAATAACAGGTTACTAACATGTTTTTAACAATATTAACAAGGAGTAGTGCTCAGAAAATATGTTAGAAATGTTAGAAAGTCCTGTATACTGGAGGATCGCTGTGTGATGCACCCTCAAGTTTGTTATGGATCCGGACATCGAACTTGCCTCGAATGGGTTGCAGGATATTGCTGGCCACGAAGAAGGCGCCATCGGAGCAGCCAGTGGCATCTGGCAGCACTGGCACTTTGATGGCCGCTCTGAGTGGTCCAAAAACGAAGGTTTCGGTGATTGGCTGGGCTACGATTCAGAAACAGGCTGTTTGAGAGTTTTTAACACCATACATATTTATTAACCTGTGTTAATAACTGTTCTTAACATTGTTTCTAACATATCACGTGCATGTTATTAACCTGGCTGTTAGAAACTGTTAGAAACGTGTGCTGTTAGTAACAATATTAAGAACTCACTCGGACTTTCTAACGTTACCCTAGCGGGTTCGACGACGTCTGTCACCTCGAGGCCTTTGACACTCGCTATCGCGAGGAAGCTGCTCTCGTTCGCCCTTGGTGTCTTGGGATCGCAGAGCCCCGACTTCCTTCTTGACAACACGCGCGGGTTCGGGGCTCCGTGCAAAGTATATGCATGCGGCAATCGAGACGATAAAGGAAGAAGTAGCCAAGTGTGTGCCAAAATAAAGATGATGCGCGCTCAAGCGCGTGCCACGGCGTGCATAGACCAAGAACAGGAGAACCAAGATCTTCGACCAGCGACCAGCGCCGTACAGAATCCAAGATAACCCTCCCACCAACACTCTCCACAGTGTCTAACCAAGATATCCAACCTCCAAGACCGTCCCCTCACCATATCCTCCAACCAATCCCGAGTCCAAAACCATCCAACCAAAACCTTCATAGTCCACCAAATCCAAAACAAAGCCAAGAAAAACAACAGCAAGAGCGAGGGTCTTGCCAGCAAGGACCAGGTCGCTCCTGCATCGGGTCTACGTGCGTTGAGAGCGAGAAGACGATCCATAAGTGAGCAGGGTGTTCTGGGACAATGCCAGAGACGTTCCGTCACCAGTCGTAGCGAAGCCGAAGAGCGAAAGAGTGTAAAAGTTTGGATCAAAAGTGGGATCAAAGTACGCGGTCTATTCCCTTCTATGCTACTACATTGCGCCTTATATACCCCAGCCGTTTGTTAGGTATGCAAGCTCTAGCCAAGCAGAAACTCCATTGTTCCCCAAATCCGGCCAGTCTGAACTTGACAACGCGCCACTATAGCTAGGCAACGTCGCCTTGGTCTCCAGCGTTGTCTTGACGCGTTCCCATGACTTCTAACACCTTCACGACGAGCCATCGTCACCCGAACAAGGGGGTGGCACGATGTTAAAAAAAGACATTAGGCCGATTTTTGATTTTAAGGTCTCGGGCCTGGACCAACCAACCACGTGACACGATAAGATAAGATCAATTACTAAATCGGGCAAGATCTAGCTGGATTTAGCCTCAAATTGGCTCAAAATTCCCCATCATGTCTTTTGCAGGTGTAATTCAGCCCAAGAAAGACCAATTGACGCGGTCGCAAGATGTCGGCTGCCAACCAACAGTCCGATATCTGATTGCATCAATGTACCCCATTTGGGTTGAGGCAGACCATACACAGTGTTTGGTGGGTCTGAGGCCCAGAAGACTCCATAGACAATTTGGAAGCTCATCGGAACACATTTGGACCTCCCTGGTACCACTCAAAGGCCAAAATATCATCATTTCAAAAATATTTTCAAGCCTCCGGCGGGCAACCAACCAACCAGCGTACCGTCTGATCGTGACATCGTGACATCCCCTTGCACCCGAATAACGAATATCGCCAAATCTTGCATTCCCGCGCCGTTTCACGCGTCCGCGGCATGCTCGCCCGTTAATACAAGTTGTCCCAGTGCAATCTAGATGGTTTGAAGGTGGTTTGGAAGGTGACTGCCCAATGATGGCCTGCAAGATTGTACCAGATACACAGGGAGAGGAGGAAGAATTCTGGGTTGTTGATAAGATGGCTCAGTGGATGAGGGATGAGAATTAATTTTTCATAGATTCTATATATCGGGCAGAGGAAGAGAACTCCTTTGAGGCTTAGATTGCCTCCGTTTGCTTTTTGGCTATGGGGAAATTGGTGATGTCTGCAGCAAAGTAGCCACCCAGGTATACATACAACCATCCTTGCTGTTTGTTCAAGTTGGTCACAGACTGCCATTGTTTCAATGATGTTGCAGACCATGGTCACAAGCCCGAAACTCAGGGTGGAGAGTTCGCTGATTTACTGAATGATTGTGTAATGCGGTAACAAGGAGCAGCGGTTGTAAAAATGTTTGGTACAGAATATTTCATCCTAGTTCAGTCAATTATGTTATCCCGTAGAGGCGCTGAATCGAGAACTCAAGAAGAATACAAGTACCCCCGAATTCACCTGGCGGCACACTGTTCGATTCATAATAGTGCAACCATCTTAATCCTCACCCGAGCCATCAACCACAACAGGAATCTCCTTCACCAACACCTCCTTCACCTGCGGAAGCATCTTCATCGCATTCTCCACGAACCGCATCGTATTCGGATGAGGGTCTTGACGCCTGGCACCCCAGCGGAAGATCCCCTGCGTGCTCCGGAAGGTCACCCGCCCCAGCGTTGGGAAGAGCGCAAGCCAGGGGATGATTGCGCGTGTGAGTTGGTAAGTGAGGCTCGGGCACTCGATATCAACGGTGGTGATGTTTGTCAGTGCTCGTGTGGCAGCTTCGACTGGTGCAGAGAATGTGGGCGTTGCAAAGCTAGGACCGGCGACTGCATCGACGAGTTGGATATAGAGCGCCAGCTGCCGCGGGTGGGCTTGTATACGGGTGAGTATGGGTCCGAGGATACTCGGTGTGTTGGCGGCATACTTGAAGGTGAGAGACCGCAGGGCCGGGGACTCGCCGAATACGTCTAGCAGCGCGATCAGGTGGATGGGGTTATTCGTGCGGAGGGAAACCAGTTTGGGTAGTGATATAGCTTCGCTAACGAGGGTGTGGTGTATGCCCCCAGTGGAGCGAATGTGATTTGGACGAGCGTGGCTTTGTGCTTTCCCAAAAATGTTGCCAACGCATCCGGGAGGATCCCGTCCGTCACGATTTCAACGAATCGGAGGCTAGGCATGTAGAGCTGCGTCAAAACGGCGCTGAGTGGCGTGCCACTGAGCGTGTGCGCACCAGGCGAGGCCCGCTTGGGTCCCAGCGTAAGATAGTTGCCGCGTCCCGGGTTGAACTCGACGAGTATTCCAGGGAGATACGCGGCAGAGGTAGGCGGGGCAAAGCCCATCCGGCGGACGGAGATGCCGGCGAGGTATGGAAGAACCGGTAGCCTGATCGCTTGGCCCTTGGCGTCGCGTAGCAACACGAATCCCGGAGTTTGGGCGGACGGCCTGCGCCGGAATAGTTTCCTCGCTCGCGCAAGAGATGAGCCCGTAAAGTCCGTATCGCGCAGCTTCCATTGCAGAACATCCTCCGCATCGCAACGAAAGATGAACGCGCCGCTGAGAACTGCCACCGAGCTCGAGTTGGTCTGAGCTATTCGATGCAGAAGGCCGTAGACAACGTCCAATGCGGAGGTTGCTCTTTTCGCACCGACCGCAAGTATATCTTGCGAGAATTCGAGACAAAGCTCCTCGATCTGCGGAGATCTGCCGATTATTCGCTCCAGGCACCGCAAGTGCCCGAGCAACCGGCCGTCCACGGGTAGCGTGCACACCAGACGACGGAGGGGGCCCAGGAAAAGAGACAGAGCGATGGCTCGGAGACTACAGGGCTCTATTTCAAGATCCTTCGTGGCCAGAGCCTCGCGAGTGACCCCCTCGCGCAGAAGAAAGCGGGCGATAGCGACTTCATTGAAGACGTGACAGACAGTGGAGAGGACGAGGAAGGAGGATTGGGATGTGTCGAGGGAGGAGAACACGTTGTCCCAGAGCTCAATTGGAAGAATTTCGTGGGCCATAGACAGTGTCGGATGGTGACTTTTGCAAGTTTACACACGCTGTCTGGAATCAACAAGCCGCGCATCAGTGCACAGCAATCGCGTCCTCAAGTTAGGTCTTCGAAATTTACAGACACAGAGATTACATTGCATTTTGCGTACTTCCCGTCTCCATCCTATCGCTCAATAAACATACCGGAAATCCCGATTTTGCCGGTCCGTCAAGTCCAGGTATTCCTTCACGCATTCGATCAACCGTCATCGGACTTGGGAGGAGGATGGAAACACACCTTATCCACCTTGACCCTGTGCATCTTACCATCCGCCCCAATGCGCTCGACGTACACGTCGTCGTACGGGTCCGAGTCTTCTGTGGGCTGTGCCGCGTCGCGGCGTTTGTTCTCGGCGACGAGGAGCTGTGGCTGCATCAGAAGTGGGTCGAGTGAACGAGAGGAGCGAATGCGCACTTGGCGAATGACCAACACCAAAAGCATACAACAGGCATAACACACCCCGATGATAGTCCAGGGTACGTGATTCCGGGGCTTGTACTGCTGCTGCCACATGAACGGGCTCGCGGCATTGCCGATGCACTATAAGTATGAGGAGCGGTCAGAATAGCGGCAGACTCGGACTCGGACTCGGGGACCAAAGATTAGAGAAGGACGCACGTAAGCCCCGAGCATGATGGCGTTGGTCGTAACGCGCTTCGTGTGTCCCGCTGTTACGGAGGACAGCCAGGACAGAGAGAGGACTACAGCCGAGGGCGTCAGCTCTAGTCAGAAGGGAGAAAACAACTCGAAGCACACACCGAATCCCGTCGTCCCCACCTCCGCCACCCAAACACTAAACAGCAGCCCAACTTTGTTGCTCCATGGCAAGGTATTAACCAAAATCGTGCCAAGCACGTTCGGTATAAAGTACGCAAAGGCGACCCAGGCGCGGCTGTCCGTTCGCGCGGAGATGTGCACGCCCGTGAAGATCGTGAAGATCTCAATGACGCCGTCGACGCATCCGAGAAGGGTGGTTTGGAGGATCGTGAAGCCGAAGGAAGAGACGATGATTTGGCGCTGGTTTGTGAGCGAGTTGGGGATGTTATCGAGGGCGGAGAAGAGCGCGAAAAGCCAGGTTTTGGGATCGAGGAGCGCTTCTATCATTCTTTCAAGATGGTAATCAGAAGGGGGGGCGAACGACGGGGAAAGACCCACTGTTCTTTCTTGAAATGCTTGTTCTCTACTCCCGTCTGGTTGACCTTGATACGCAGCACAGCGACTGCACGCTCTTGCGGAGTGAGGAACCAGGCAGAGGTCGGTGAGTCGGGGAAGAGGAACCTGTCCGGCGTTTATGTCAGTACGCACGAATCCAGCCGACGACGCACCAGAACAACAAGCTCGTTATGAGCGTTAGTGCCCCAGTAATTATCATCAACCATTGCCATGGCTCAAAATGGGTGGTGTGAGTGTGCAGCGAGCCAAACGAGATGAAGCCGGTGATGATTTGTGCGGTGCCATTCATCAGGACTAGCGTATCTGCGTGAGCAGCTGGCTGGTTGGCAAAAGGATGGATGGACGTACACCAGTACCCGACTCGCAGGGTCTGTTCCGTGCGCGTGTAGAACATGGAGGAGACGAGCATGAATCTGGGAGGCAAAGCATGACTGCGCGGGAGGGGAGAGCGGGAGGGGTACGTACCCAGCTGTGATAGACCCCTCACACATCCCCAGAACGAGCCGTACGGCAAAGAGTCCACCAAAGCTTGTGCATGCCGCATGCGAGCAGAGCGCGATAGCCCATACGAAGATATTGATGCTGACGGTTGTCAGTCAAGCGTGAAGGACGGGATAGAGGGAGGACTGCACCTCATCCACTTGGCGACGGGGAACCGCTGTAATGCGAGGTTCTGCGGGAACTCGAAGACGAGGTAGGAGAGGTAGAATATCGTGCCGAGCCAGTTGTATCTGGGTACGGTCAGACCATAGTGAGGTAGGAAGAAGAGGCAGCGCACTGGTTGGTCGTGAGATGTGTCGCCGTCTGGATGCCCAGAATTGCAGAGCTTCCTAGCGTCGTCTTGTCTGCTAGATCGTCGGTGCAATGAAGAGGGCATGGAAGGACACGGACCCATGTATTGAATCCAGTAAAGTACTGTCATTGTTCAGCCAAACAGCGGAGAGGATTCAAAGACAAATGTACGGCACATGAGCGGGAGGATATGCAAGTCGATCTTGCGCCTGAATATGAATATGAGAATGAGAATGAGCCGGAGTAAAGGAACCGCCGACTCACAACACCCTCGCAGCCTCAGCCGAGTCGAGCTCGCCATGATCGCCAGCAACTAGGGCTGCTCCGGTATCGACCTCTGCGTCGGTGACTGCCACAAGATGGTGCTCGCGCTTCTCTCTGTCCTCGATATGGTCGCTGCTGCGTTTGTCGTCACTGCTCATCGTCATCGTGCGGCAAGAAGAAGACGCAGGCTGCTCCTTATAAGCAGCGCGCAGGCTTCTTGGTTAAATTTGGCGCATCTTGTCTCACGCCAGTGGCGCCCAGTCATGGTGGTGCTACAGAAGCCTGCTAACTGCCGATGTGAAAGGACCTAGGCCGCGGCGGGATGCGGATGCGGAGGACTGGTTGGTCGCCGTCGTATAGGAAGGCGATGAGGTCGGGAACAGAAAATGACGCAAAATGTCACGTTTTTTGATAGCATCGGGTAAGATTGCAAACCGGACCGGAAGAACAAGAAAATCCCGGACTGTTCGAAAACCGCTGGCGTGTTGCCTCAGTCTTTTCAGCGCAGATGGACTCATCCAGTTCCGCTAATGTTTTATAAAGCCAACAGGTTTGTAACCTGGTCATAATTCATACACACTTCTTCTTTTTTTTTTTTTTTTTTTGGAATGTTTAGCCTGCACCTTTGGGCACTGGCCAGTGCACCAGACAATTCATGCGCACTTCCAGTTGACAGCATCACACGCAAGAGCACCCACCAGCTTCAAATTGTCACTTTTTATTTCCAACCGATATTATCGAGTGAAAACCGCTCCTTGCATCCATGCAACATAAACGTTATAATACACACAAGATAATGTGTCCTTTAAGTCAGAGCGCAGACTCGGAGTGTTCCAACTACTCGCGCAAAACACAGCATAACGCTTATTTCACAAATTACAGGACGCCTTGGCTACTCACATTCAAAACCGGAATATCTCTTCCTCAACAACATACTCGACAATCCTTGAGTCTCCATCCTCCCTCAACCTCATAAGCGCAGTCGCAAACTCATGTGCGTTCAACACCTCCGATGGCCCAGCTACACGCCATTTGCTTCCACTGGCGATAGCATCTGCATCGAGGATGTTCGTCGGAGCAGTGATCCTCGGGTCGAAGGAGATTTCCAGTCTGAGAAGGCCGGGGAAGGAGTGTGCCAGGAGCGCGGAGACGCGATGCGCGGTGGTGGGTATAGGTGCAAGCGCGAGTAAGTGAAATGTGAGTGTTGTGAGGGTCGGGAAGACGGGCCATGCGACACCCGGCAGGTGCTCGGGGTCGAAGGAGAATAGCGTGAGATTCGTCAACGGCGCGTGAGTGCTGAGTTTTGTGAGCGCAAGGCGGAGATGGTCGTCTGGATGCAGCTCAACGTGAGTGAGAGCATCCAATGTTGTTTCCCGGGAGGAAAACACGTAGTCAACATAGTGCGCCAACGCCTTCAACTCCTCCAGTTTGGGTTGGCTCAGCCGCGAATCTTCCCCGTGGCTACTGCTGGAGTTCGGAGACATAAAGATAATCCTCTTGAGCGAGTGCCGATTAAGAAACTCGTTAATGAAGGAGGGTTGAATGCCACCGGTCTTTTTGCGAATCTCGACACTCTTGAGGTTGGAAAGTGTCACGTCCGCAAGGATGGCGGCCCATTCCGCACTCTGGAGCTTGATACCGAGCACAAGAGTTGTAATTAGCGCGTCGTCCACCACGACGCGTGCCCAGGGCTCGCCCGAGATGACCGGATACGTCGCATGCAGCGTCGTAATTCTCCGAATTGTTGGAACGACCTGGGAAGTCCCATCGTGGAGATGAATCTGTGTATGTCGTTCGCGCATGTGTGGGCTCCACAGAAGCAGGAACGTTTTTGCCTTGCAGGTGAATACGCCATCCCCAACAAAGAACACCGCGTTGCGGGACTCTTCCGAGTTACCGCACACAGCGCGCAGAAGCTTCGGTGCCAGGCCCGCCATGGTCCACCCAACTGGACGGGAGATGATGTCTCCTCTGAAGTTGAGGCTGAGGGAGTGTATCCCTTGGTCGTGGCCGCCGTTAAGCGATTTGAGCAGAGCCGTGATCCGACGGATGTCCTTGTGGTTTGTTTTTGGGTGGGTAGTCTCGGTGTATTCAAAGCGGTTCATCGGAACGCGTCCTGGCGGGAGCGCTGTGCTGAGACGGAGCGCACTCAGTGCTTCGGAATTCTGGCAGGAGATGCTGCTAGCAGATAGAGTGATTCCGTGCCGAAACAGCAGAGTATCTGTCGCGAGCTCGTAGCAGCGCCTCGATGCGACGGCTATGCAGTGCAAGGTCGTATCGTCCATGAGCGCAAAGATGGCTAGAACAAGCTCGTTGGATAGGCTGGAGATGCCGGTGGTGTGGTCGTCGTGGTGAGACTCGCCACGGTCACGAGGTTCCCCACTCGGCCGATGGATATGCTTGAGAATCCAGTTGACAAGGCGGGACATGGGAGGGGAGCGAAGGAGAGCGAGCAGTGTGAGAGAGTGGCTTTAAATAGCGCAATAGCTGTTGCACAGGATGACGCTAAAATGGATTCAAAGACCGTCAAGTGAATTGCGCGGTTTGACGGGAGTGGCAATGGGGCAACATCCCAACCCTACATACACACATTAATCCTTACAACAAAACCGATACGAAAATCGCCGCAACAACGGCCTTCACAACACCACCCGCTCCAAATCTTCCAGACGCGCCACTAGTCGTTGCACCGCTTACAACACCGCCCGCAGCCGAACTTGAATCACTGCTACTCGCATTCGAATTGGAAGTCGCATCGGTGCTGGGAGTTGCGGGACTGGCTCCGCCAAAGGACTGAGTCTGTTGCACCGGTGCACCAGCAACGACGGTGTTGCTGCTCACCACTGCCAATGGGGTGCTCGCGATCGAGGGTGCAGCAGCTGCCGCTGGGGTCGTAGCAGGCGTAATCGGTGTGTTCGCGGGAGTCGTCGCCTGTTGTTGCTGCGTCACTTGCACCTGCGCCTGAGTTGTGGTAGCCGGGGGCGGAGGTGGTGGGGCTTGTTGCTGTTGCTGTTGCTGGGCGGTCGTCGTCGCGGGCGGGGGAGGCGGCGGCGGCGCGGCTGGGGTGGTATTCTGATTCGTATTACCGCTGCCTCCCCCGGTCGAGGTAGATGCGCTAATAGTAGCGCCAGTAATGACTTTGTTGATTTGTTTGCAGCCTTGGACGAGGGCTGTCGGTGTGTTAAGAAGGGAAACAAGGAACTTGAACTGGGCACGTACAGTTCATAACAGCCTGCGCGTCGAGCTGGTCTGTAACGCTCGTGGCGACTTCGCAATCCAGGCAGGTCTGGTACTGCCCGACGACGTTCTGGGTGCAGAGCACCGCGAGGCCGGCGCTTGCGGATGACTAGGGATGCGTCGTAAGTATTGGATGGATGGAGGGAAGATTCGGGCGGCGTACGGCGATGGCCTGTTGCATGGGACCACATTGGGCGCTGCAGTCGCGGCGGACGAGGCTGCGCGCACGCATGGGCCGGCCGAGGACTACGGGTTTTCAATCGCGCATCTGAGCGAGAAGACTTGGACTCACCCGACGGAACGACGGAAACACCGAGGAGGACGAGGGAAGCGCGTGAAGCAAGGCCCAGCATTGCGAAAGTGGAGTTGGTTGGTCGGAAGAATCAAAGGAGATTACACAGGAATGAACGACGGTAGAGTAAAAACCCGCAGGTAGCTAGACCTGTAAAGCGTAAAGGCGTGAAGGCGCGAAAGACAGAAAGAGCGGGAGAAAAGAACCTTGTCTCCGAAGATCACTTGGATTCTTATATGCCTTTCACGTCCAAGTCCAAGTCGAGGTCTCTCTTAGGCTTGGCTGGCAGATGAGTCGGTGGTAAGACTCGGACACGACGTGATGACCCCCGTCCACCGTCGAATGTCCAAGTTTTCCATGTACCAGCGCGCGGATTGGTTGATGGAATATCAAGTAGACAGCTAAATGTGCGTTTTGTGTCGAGAGTTGCCAGTGCGATGGCCGCTCGCTGCCAGGTGCGATGGCAGCCACGTTGATACTTTGATGTTGGCCATAGGGCGACGGCTAGGCACAGTTGTGGTGCGGAGAGGTGGATGAGGGATGTGGGCGGTGAGTGAGAGTGACTCGGAGAGTACTCTGTTCACTCACCGCTCGAGTCGCATCATCGACTCGCATGACTTGAAGACTCGGAGAAGCTGCCAGTAGGCGCCAGGGACATGGTGGCGACTGTACAAGAATCTTGAGGGCATGTGATCGCTTCAATTTAACCCATTTCTTCCGTGTAGACGACCGCGGCGGTGAGGGAGGAGCACAAGCGTAACGAGTGATGTGACACGTCAAATCATGATCACATCATCGGAGCTTGAATATCTGATCTCCGACAGTGGCACAAGTTATTCGCCAAAACAAAGACCAGCCTTATAATGAACTACCGGTTACAGTTCGAGTATCAGAACGATAGTACAAGGATAACGATGAGCTATTACATGGACAAGATGTAAAAGGAGGGTGTTTACTGCGATTTTGGAGACTTGGACGCCAGTGGAGAGTTAAACGGCCACGGCGGCGACGGCTTGGTGAAACAGGAGGGGCCTTTCGCAAGGGTAACTGGAAGAAGAAAAAAGAATGAGGTCAGCGCAGAAGGACGCCAAGAGATGACCCACCGAGTCCGAGTCCGTGTCTTCTCATCCCTATACCAAACACCCTCCCGCTTCAAACAAACGTCAGCCGCCTCCATGTCCCAGATATCCTCCTGCTCAGAGTCCCTCCCGTGCTCCTCATCTTCCTCGTCCGGATCCTTCGCCAACCACCCCATCTTGACGCCAACGAACACACCCAGCTCCCGGGCGGCAAAGACCAGCACGCTGCACGCCACGGTGACCTTGAACACCACGGCCAGATATGCATGCACCGTTGCGATTGAGGCTATGCGGAGGGCTAGCGCCAGCGCTTCAGCTGAGGTCGAGTTCTCGGAAGAGGGAGAGGCGGAGGCAGCGGAGGCGGCGGAGTAGTGCCGGTGCAGGACGTGCAGCAGGCCGTGGATGATGCCGAGGAGGATGATGAAGGAGAGCGCTATGCACAGGAGGAGTTCGCGGCAGAGCTGTTTTGTTTTGCCGGACAACGACGACGGTGTAGCGAAGCGGGCCATGGTGACTTTTTGTGGTGTAGGAGCGGGTGTGCGGAAGGGGCAAGGGAGAAGGGAGAATGGAGCGAGGAATGTTTGAGAGGAGGCTCGAGGGATGACAGACGTTTAATAGCCGCGGATGTTTAACCCTGTCTGGTCGGAGAAACAGGGACTCAGGGGATGCCCGCGAGCTGTGCGCAAATCCTTCATTCTCCTACCCCTCGGAGTCGAGATCGAACTCTACATGGTTGGTGTAAGTGATTCTCATTCGACGAGGAAACAGGAAAGAACTTGCCGGGACATCAGAGTCCTCCAACAGCGCACCCTGGCTTGCATCCATCTGAGCCATATCCGCGCGGAAGCGGGAGGAGAATACAGAAACCTCCGCGTGTCTCAGTTCGTCAAAGTATAAGAGCCTGCGCCTTCAGCGTACTCTTCCTCACACCCGAAACGCACTCACCAATAACCTTAACGACCCTAACGCCCAACCATCATATCATGAGATTCTCCGCCGTCGTCGTCGCCCTCGTCAGCGCCGCCGGCCTTGTCTGCGCTGCGCCCATCGCCGCCGCCGTGGACTCTGAAACTGTACGTCTCCACATCGCTCCCAGCCCCGCTCCTAGCCCCCGCTCACCCACCCACCCTTTCCCTCCACAGCCCTTCCGAATTTCCCGTCGCAGTGCCGACTCGGACTTCCAAGCCACGATCGCGAGCTTCGAGTCCTGGACGCCCGAACACCAGAGCGCATGGCTCTCCGAGATCGACCCCGCCTCGGTGCACCTCTCACCAGACATGCTCCGCGAGGTGTCGGAGTTCCCGCAGGTGAAGACGCTCTTGAAGGCGCAGGGCAAGGACTCGGACCAGTTGACGAACGAGATGTTTGTCAGCTGGTTGGAGGGGCTGCATAATAAGAGCCGCAGGGATGGGGGAGAAGATTGCGAGGATGAGGAGAACTTGAATGCCCAGGCGGAGGGCTTGGATTAGAGGACTTTGCTTTTGCGCCGCTGTACACCATTCGAATTCAATTTTTGCTCTTTCTTCTGCTTGATATGTTCAAGTGTCGTTGGCAGCCGTTGACGGTTGACGGTGAGGGCGCCGGTGGCTTTTCCTCGACTCCTGACGAGGCAGATGGCGAAAGCAAGTGACATCAGTCACGGGCCCGGCCGTCAGTGATGGCACGTGCATTTCTCTGTTTGCTTCCCACCATGATGCACCCGTTTCGAATACCTCGCCCAGACAGCACCGTGCCTGGCAGTCGTATTTCCGAATCCATGGCCGCGCAGGAGCTATTGGAATGGCCTTACCAGGCCAAAGAAACCGTGCAAAATTCGCTCTTGGTCTACTCAGGCTGTCTTCGCCGCTGCGTTCTACTTATACTTACTTGTTGCCAGAAATGGGAAACGGTTTTAGCTGCTATGACGCTCGGGACTGGAGTCGGCGACGGATTCAAGCGGAAAGCTGTACACCAGGCACCATAAACCCAACTTTACAGATGCGTATTGCGATCCCGAGAGCATCCGTGCCGAGTACTGCGTTCCACTTGGGACACCTCCCGAGGTGACTATTCGTTGGGTGCCGCCTCACGCGGGGCATATGCCCAATGTCTCTTGGGTGAATTGGCCGCCAAACAATCGTTAAATGGATATTTTCGACCACTACTACATCACTACGACATTCATTTCCCTCAACCGCCAACTTGAACTCCTTGAAGCGGGCCACAGAAAGGGGAGATCAAGTTATACTCTTGATGAGCCTTCTCAAGTCGCTCGCGTCCGTCGGTGCGCTGTGCAATGACGCTAGAGTCGTGGCCTTTGAAACAGTCGGGCACGTTAGAGAATGTGCCAAGCGACCAGAGCCACGGCCCCGGGCCGTCCTCCAAGCCCACCCCATAGGTTAAGTAATCCGGATAAACGACACAGTAGAAGGCCTTCAAACCGTCGTCACGGACGGGACCTGCAACGGTGAACACGAGCTTTATCTTGCGCGGATCGTGGAGCAAAAAGGCGATGGGAATAATGCACTCGTTGATGTCGAAGTACTCTTTGAGGAAGATGTGGATCAGGGAGCGCGTAGGCTTCCTGGAGCTTGGCACGAGGTAATCGTTGCCTGTCCAGGACTCCCAGTCCACGAAGTATGCCGGCTCCCTTGGATTGTTCCCGCCGCCGGGAAGGCGGCTCCACTGGGACTTGGGAATGTAAACGTCCGGGGAAGCGTCGAGCCAACATTGCGGGAATCCAGTGCGGGGAACTTGAATTGGCTGCAAAAGGTACTGTCAGATTCGAAGCTGAGGCTGAGCGCATAAGTGACCCACATCGTCAACCAATCTGGTTAGGATGTACGTCGAGGGCAACGTCGGGTGTGGGATGAGCGGGATGCCCAGTCGTCGATGGGCATTCGACAGCCGCTTCATTCCTTTGGCGTGCGGTGCCATATCTACTGCTGGGGTATACTCCTTGAAGCACTGGGAGACGCTGGAATAGAAGTCCAATAAAAAGAAGGGTGAGCGGCCCGTGGGCAAGGGATGTTTGAAATCCTCCGGATACACCACACAGTAGAAGGGCTTCGCCCCATTCTGATCGACGGGGCCTGCCACGGTGAAAATCAGAGGCATTTCGTCTCCACGGAAGTATGCGACAGGTATGATGCACTCGTCGAAGCCATAGTACTCCTTGAGGAAAACGTGGAAAAGGGGACGCTTCGGGTGGTTGGGGCCAGGGATGAGGTACGGAAGGCCGAGCCACGCGTTCCAGTCTATCTCGTAGTCTGCCTCATGCATCGTATTCCCGGGTGGAATGCGATTCCACTCGGATTTGGCAATGACCTGGTCCGTGGAGGGCTCCAGCCACGTCGACGGGAAGTGGCTATCGGGAGCGCCCTGGGGCATTTCGCTCTGATATTCATGTCAGCCAAGGGCATGCCAGTGTAGCGAGAATGCAGGACACACATCGTCTGGGATGGGGGAGGAGACAGAGGATCCCATGTCACGGAGAAGTGGGATATCCTCGAGGCACACGCGTGCATCGGGGCCAGAAGCTTTTTTGCGAGTTATTTAAGAACGTGCGAAGAAAAACAGAATAGAGCCTATCGGAAGCTGCGGCTGCACCATTCAGCACGTCAATGAAGAAATGAAAGATAGTTACAACTATTACAAGCGCGGTTCAGCAAGTCCGACATCGCCGACCAAGTGTCATGGAACCAGTTTCGGGGTTCAATTCTCATACACGCCGCCGTGCTCCTCTGTGGTCGTAAATCAATACACGACCGACCTCGGTAAAGCTTCTGAGCACCTTTTTCCCGCGTCAGACACACAAAATACCACCGTCTAGTTCAGGTTCCAGTTCATTGATCAATTGATGGGAACGTTGAGAAGTTAGCAAGGCGGCCCGGTCGCTCCGCTCCCGGCTAGTGATCCGATCGGTTGCGTGGATAATCTGCGGGGTACTCGAATACGAACGGGACCTGCGCGAATCTCCGAACACAGGTTCCTTGTTTTTTCGTCCGGACTCGAAACCTGTAAATAAGGTTATCGGGGCGAGTTTGGACGCGTCACATCCGTTAATTAGCACATTTCAACCCGGATTGTACCTTGTACGCGCCAGACAATTGGCTATGTGGGCCCGCTAATCATGCTCGTGGTGGCTATGTCTTATAGTCGCATTGAGACTCGATGACTTGGTGATTGGCCTCATCAAACATGTTCCTGAATATCTGCGTCTATGTTTTCGCGCATATAATATGCGCCATTATTATCTGTCGTCACGAAAGATCATGAAGTTTGTCTATCAAATTACTACGGACACCGAAACGCGATAAGTAGACGCACATCAGGTTCATCGTGTCCTAATCAAGTTACGGTGGACATTCCATTCAATTGGACGCGCCTACGCCTAACTGGCGTAGAAATTCCCTGGAGCGACGCCAACGCCCCATTCCGAAAGCCTTGTGAGGCGCACATCCATCCACCTATAAAGGCGCGAGGCAGCGCACTTCAGCCTAAGTTCGGATCTTATGATATTGGGACCCTGCAGAACGTAAAGGTCTAGTCTTCCTCGAGCCCACAAAACCCAAGTCAAAAGTGACATCATGTGGGATGCCATGCAATCTCGGCTGGCGCGCAATCTATCTCAGCTTGGAAAGGAAATGTTCCACCTGGGCTTCTTCGGCTGTGGACGGGTAGGCGTTCCGAATTCAATATGTTTTTTTCCATAGAATCGGCTGACTGTGTCAGTGAGTCCGCGCTAGAAGGCGCTAAAGCTAAAGAGGAGACCGACCCGTAGGAGGCCGGGATGCTATCGTATTCAATTGTGGGCGCCGCGGTCTGGGTCGCCATGGTCATCTGCTCCTTATCGGGTGTTGCGGAAGTTTGAGATGGTAAGCCAGGCACTTGTGGCTCAAGTGGCATTCAAAAACGGGAGGATCGACAGGCTAGCATCTGAATCGTGTTCCTCGCTTAGCGCCTTTCGGGCCGCTTGGAATCGATAGGCAGTCGAGTCCCGGCAAAATGGAGATTACGTCGTCTTGGTGATGTAGAATTAAGCGACGATGTCCAGCTGGCCAGGGCAGATCCTGCCAACGCAACAAGGATTAGCGCACTCTCTGCCAGGCTAACGCGGAAATGCATGCGCGCGCCACGATTCAATCTTCGGCGGCGCCTGGGAAACGAGACCGGGATGTGCCGCGCCCAGTGGCAAGAATTCAGAATTCATGCGGCTGGTACTAGTGTACAGACAGTGCCACGAGAGGCGATGGTTCCAGCAAGCAAATGATAGACCACAATCTAGGTTGTTGCTGTCTAGAGAGTCTTGGGGTTCACGGTCCTCCGATGTGTCGCATGATCATGCCTGCGGCCGCTAAATCAGTCGGGGCGATGAACACGCCGCCCGCTCTAGTACCGCCATAGGTTGTGGCGCAGCTGGTCGATTGCGGAGTCTCTTGCGCATAGAGGAATGGACCTCGGGACTAGGCGCTGAGCAGAGAGTGCATAAATAGTCGAATGGCAGAAAGTGTCAGAGAAACTTCCGTATCTCAATTATCTCAACGCGCATCCTACTCACTTGCCCAAATGACCCCCGGCGACATCCTGATTATCCCCGATACGCTGCGATCGTGGCCATGGCCTCGCGCTATCAACCCATGGTACGCTGTGTGCAAGGAGGAATCTGCGGCATGGTGCGAAGCATTCAAAGCGTTTGGCCCCAAGGCGCAACAGAGCTTCAACCGATGTGACTTCAGTATGTTTTGTCGTCTTTTAGATACTGGTTGGCTCACCATGAACGAGATCTCCTCGCCTCGCTTGCTTTCCCTCTCTTGAACAGAGGTGCGTTGTACAGCACCATTCAGGCAAACGAGCTCACTCTTTCAAGATGGATGTCGAATCGGCTGCGACCTCATGAACCTGTTCTTCGTCATCGACGAGCACACGGATGTTGCGGAGACAGCCGTCGCGCGACACCAAGCCGACCTTGTCATGGATGCGATTCGGAATCCGCATCGGCCACGCCCGGATGGGGAATGGATTGGTGCGGAGGTTGCGCGATCGTGAGTAGTGTGCCTTGGCGGTTGCTTCCAGCGACTAACTTGCATGAGATTCTGGGCAAATGCTATAAAAGCAGCAACACCTACCGCGCAACGCCGTTTCGTCGACACCTTCGAGCAATACATGGACGCGGTCGTGCAGCAGGCAGACGACAGAAACGCGAGCCGTATTCGCGACGTGGAGAGTTACTTTGACGTGCGCCGAGACACGATTGGAGCGAAGCCCTCGTTTGCGGTGAACGAGATACACTTGAATATCCCGCATGAGATTATCACGCATCCCATCGTGGTGAAGCTCACCTACCTTTGCATCGACGCCCTTATCATCGGGAATGACTTGTGCTCATACAACGTCGAGTGAGTTTCCTGGCTCGCCCTCTGGCTCGACGAGCCCCTGGCTGATTGTTGCGCAGGCAAGCACGCGGGGACGACGGACACAACCTCGTCACCATCGTCATGCACCAATACGATCTCGACGTGCAGCAGGCGATGGATTGGATTGGGGACCTTCACGACCAGATAGTTGACGATTTCCTTCAAGCGTTCCAGGAGCTACCGACATTCGGTGGGCCGCCGGCGCTGGATCGCGAACTACGCACGTACGTCGATGGGCTGGGGAACTGGGTTCGGGCGAATGACGTATGGAGCTTTGAGGTAAGCATGATTCTGGAGCTTGAGTAATAGGCTGACGTCGAAAACAGAGCGAGAGGTACTTTGGGAAGAAGGGCATCGAGACCCAGCGGACGAGAAAGACCGTTCTGCTGCCAAAGAGACGAGAGTTGGGGGTGGAGGTGTAGGTCTTGAGACTCGTGTATCGTGTACTTTAGTGTTTATGGATTCGTTCAGAAACTGAGGATGTTGTCGTGGAGGTCAAATTTGAAGCCGCGCGTCGTCGGTGATGGTCGGATGTCGGTGACAATCAGACCGGATCAACTCCGAAGTTCATCAAGTCGCGAAAAAGTTAAGATTCACGGCGCTAATCAAGCGTTAGTTAGCAGTTAGCTGGGGTCATCCTGGGTCATCATTCATGAAAGGACGGTATGTGTCTGTTCGCGTCAGGCAGAACGATGAGCCCGATAACGAAGAACCGATATCGCCGTCGTCTCCGGAACTCACGACGATCCCGGATCCATTCCACTCCCAGTATTCGATTCACAACGTGCCACACCGCACATGCATTCCATTCCCAACTTCCAGGCACTTTTGCATACAACCACAGGTGCTATGACTCCGCTAAATCCGTGTTAGAAATCCATCCACCTCGCGGCATCGGTGGTTTCTAACTTCCTTCTGGGGACCATGTGGGTGCCCCACTCTCGCGGCGTTATCTCGGGACCCGTATTAAATATTACATATTTCAACCGCATTCTTCGGCGGCGCATCGATGAAAAACTTCTGTTTCATCGTGCCACAATTGCCGGCACAGTTAATATTTTTTGCGTTGTTCGGTATAAACACCTTTATTTCGCGGAATTTAGATGGAACCGGTTTGTCTGTCGCTCCGTCTGTCGCTCGAATGTGTTGAACACCACCCAGACCTTCTCTGGCTAGGCGAAAATCTGAACACGGAGTTGTACGTGTTGTACGTTGTACATTGGAACGTCAGCAAGGTCGAGGCGCGTCCAAAAGTTATTTCTGGATAAGCCGACGTGGCGCGCCAATTAGATGTACCCGCGTGAACCAAGGACCATACCGTTGATGTGAGGTCGAGGATGGCATAAGCATAGAGCTGTATGCACCATGCGCAGCTTCAGCCCTAAAGACACAGACACAGACAGACTCGACAGTCTAAATTGATCGGGCCAAGCACTAGCAATGGATGCTGCCAACACGCTCTCGCCCCCGTCAAAACAGGCGCGTGAGCAAATGTTAGTCTGCGAGCTAATGACTCACTAGACTGCATCTGCCGCCGATCCGAGCCGTTCTTTCTGCCATCGGGCTCCAACGCGTTTGGTCCAAAGATTTTCCGGTGAAATAGGGGTCCCGGGGGAAGCTCAATGTGGAGACGCCGCTGCCACGAGCAAAGACCTGTTCGCATAGCGCGGCGTGTTGCCAGCGATGTGTCGTTGCCGGTGGGATCGATTAAATGTCGAACAAGAGGCGCGGAAAAATTGAAATATTAATGTAACGTTGGCAGACGACAGTGGCGATTTGACGATTTGTACGTGTGGGCGCAGGGATAGGCGCTGGAGGCGCTACTAATAATGCTCCACTGACATGCTGGGTATCATTCCAGCGGTCGCCGGTGGCCGGCGATCTGTCGCAAGTTAGCACGGCAAATAGGCGTTAGAGCCAATCAGCTACTTCCCCCCTATCACCGGCGGTCGCCGGGTCCATAACGGGATCCTTCCGCTTGGAGTTAGTTGCAAACGGCACCGCATCAGCTCCCTGTCCCGGAATGCCGTGGTTGCTGTGAGTGTGTTCGCGCCAGCGCCAGCGTACACCGGGTTTGGAATAGCTCCACTGTTAACCGTGCATGCAAATGGGCTCTTGAAAAGGCCGGCCGAAACAGGAACCGTCAACCTTCGTCTGCTTCGTTACCCCAATTCCCCCACTCGCCAGTCGATGTCCTTCACCGTACCTCTCGAGATGCTGTCGAGCATGCAGGTGTCGCTCCGAGTCGCGTTGCCGGAGGGGACGTTCGCACTCAACATGGCGAATCTCACTGCCAGTGCGGACGACGCGGATCTGGACCCGGTGCTGGGGAGTACAGGCATCCAGCTGCGAATGCAGACCGTCAAAGACGCCCACGGAGTGACACTGTTGCTGTCGGCGTCGGGTGTGGGATGCAGCACAACCGCTTGCGACTACGATCTTCAACAAAAGGTGGCCAGCCCAACGCATCTCCCTGCCTCTTTGCCTGCGATGACGCTCGATGAGATGTTCTCTCACCCCTTCGCACCCATGGTCGACGAGGCTACCCTTTCATACGGCGCAAATGACTCGCACTGCCTGGGCCCCGCTTTCACCGACCAAGACCTCTTCGATTGTGAGTCCTTGCTTGCGATGCTTCCGAATTTTCGATAACTAAAAGTCATCTCAGCATTCAATTTCGGCGTCTGCTCACCGGAAACGTCGAATCCCCACCATATGCTTGGTACGCAAGCTTCCTCTTACACTATGTCGCGTCATTCAACCGATGTTACTTCCGCTAGAATCCGAGCAGGGATGTCTGTCGCTTGGCGAAGATGTAGCCGATCTGGGCATGGTACGCGGTACGTTCACGCGCCGAATGGAAGCGATTGTCAGGTTGAAGTCGCCTCTAGCGCTGTTCGACAATGCGAGTCGCGCCACGACGCCGTTATCGTCGGAAGCCTCACCATCATCTCCGTCCTCTTCATCTTCCTCTTCCTCCCCGAGATCTCCAGCATCGATGCCGCTACGACGAAAACGCCCCACGAGTCTGCGGTGTCCCGAGCCCCATTGTGACCGAGCCTTCACGAGCCAATACACATTGGCCAAACACGTCAAGGCGCACGAACGCAAAGAGAAGAAGTACTTCCCGTGCTCGCTGGGCTGCGCCATGCGTTTCTCGCGCAAGCACGATAGGCTGCGACACGAGGTGACCCAGCACGGGCGGCTTTGCGAGTGGGGATGCCCGATTTGCCTCGGATTCTTCTCGAGTGAATCCACGCTGAACAAACATAAATGCAAGGCGGCTGCGACGGCATCCCGGTGGTGATTTGGATTGACGAGCGGGTTGGGTACATTATTTTTGCCTAGTTAGTATTTTCATGCAGCCAGCCTGCAACTTCGATTAATCGTGTATTTTGTTGAATGCGAAACGTTGCGTGGATTTCCAGCCATAGGGCGGTTCGGAAGTGTGCAATGCATGGAGCGGGACTGGGAGAACGTAAACAGCTCGGGAAGCATGAAGGATCGGGCCTGTACTCTGTACAAGATCAACTTCGTTCAGGTTGTTGTTCTACCTGCCGCGACAAGCACAGGGTATGCCATCTTTCCAGCAGGTCATGGCTGTGCGCGTAGAGGGAGAGGAGTCGGAATGACGGGCCGTTCCGTAACTCGTGCCCTAAACGTGGGCCGCGGAGCGCGACACGGGACGCGGAAGAGCCGTGTCGTACCTTTACATTGTACATCCGGGTACCGTTGAGATGCCTAGTCTTGAGGGTTGACCGTGGGCCTGAATCATGACGGTTCGGAGCAACTGAAATGGTTTGTCAGCACCGCCCATTTCGGCCATCACGGTCGACACGTCACACGCTTTACCCATAACCAGCACGACGATGACGGGACTTGCACACTTGCCCACCGAAATCCTCATTGCCATAGTGGAGGACGAGTTGTTTACCTGGTATCACGAAACCCTCTTCCATCTCTCCCTAGTCTGTCGACGACTACACTTCATCGCCCTGCCTGTCTACCTCGGTCGCAAAGGACTCTGGCTCGATTCTACTTCCTTCGTAGCCGCTGTAGAGCTCAATATCGGCCACTACGGAACCCCCAACCTGTTTTCTGGTCTCAGCATCGCCCTCTTCCCCATCCGCATCGACGACGTTACATGTATCCTCCCTCATCCATCCTGCACCTCGATATACCCTCTGGTCCTTCACATCCGGCGTCTGACCCGATGGATCGGAGGACCAAACCTCCAAGGCCCTCGCAGTTTGACGCTACAGCCAGACCGCCAGGGCAGCGACTGTCTGTCGGTCGGGAATGACGAGCAGCTTCGCGCCTGGGCGGACGCGATGGGAGAGCTCTTGAGTACCGTCGTTGGCAAGGGCTGTGTGGAGCTTAACTTGCGATACGGGGCTCAGTTCACCAAGACCTATGTGATGGCCCCGGGGAGTCCTTCCTCGAATGGCCTTCGGGGTATCCTTCGAAAGCTGTCGAGACCCTTCCGCGGTGCAGCTGACATGGAGATGATTAATGCGCGTTTCCGGCGCAACTCGCGCTTTGGAAGTGAGCGTGTCAGCATTGCTCTGCGCCGTTCTATCAGTTCAGAGGCAAAGATCTCCCGGCTGGGCATCGCCTCAGCTATCCTCGTCAAACCACCCGGTCTGAGATGGACATTGTCGTTGTTGCAAACGTGCCGCATCACATCTTTGACTCTGGACTTTGACGCACTGGCAGACCGGGATTACAAGATATGGCTCATCGTACTGCCCCTCATCGCCAACGCTGCTTCCGGAAACCTCACCACGCTCAACCTACAGAATGTCCCTTTCCAGTCCGACCAACTCGTACTCAGTTTCATCTCCCGCCTGCCGCACCTGGTTGAGCTCGCGATAGGCTGTGAACACACACCCCAGTCACAGACTAAAGTGATGCGCCTTCCACTGTGTCACTTGCGAAGCCTGCGTGGACCTCCTCACCACGTAGCCCTCCTCCTGCGTATGGGCGAACTCACCGCCTCCCTCTCCTCCATCTGCATCCTCTGGCCAGCAAACTTCCGTTCCGAGGCGCTCGATTCCCCGGGCCTCATCGGTGCCGTCCTACACAACCTCTTCCAACTGCTCGACAATAAACATATTGTCCCTACCATCACTCTTGCCGCCAGCACCGAAATGTACATGTACCCCGCCGTGCCGTACATGTACCCCGCCGACTTACCCATTGGCGCCGAGCTCAAAGAAGACACCCTTTCGGAGACCCTGGGACGCGTAGATATCCTCCAGATCCAGGTCAATCGGTACACCTTTGCAGATCTTTTGCACGTGGTCGGCTGGATCACACCGTTCCCTCGCTTACGGAGAGTGGAGATAAAGATATCCGGTGATTGCATGCGACAGGACTTTTTGCATGTGGCAAAGAAGGCAAGGCAAGAGTGTGGATGGATTAAGGAAGTAATTATCAACGGAGAGGAACTGTAAAAAATGTACACTTTTGAGTCCTAGGACAGTTGTACAGATATCACTGGCGAAATGGAGGATGCACGACTTGTGAACAACGCAGATAGTTTAATGGCGGAATGATGATATCTTTCGACGTGACCTCGGCCCGCGAGTGGAGCGACCGGATCGCCTTCGCCGCTCTACACGATAACGTGATCCGATAAATAATAATCTAAGGTACGCGAAGTCGCGTTCTATTCACCGGTATAGAAGTCTATCGTAACGAAATGATCACTGATCGGCAGTCTCAACCACATCCCTCTAGTAATCCAGCTCTTCCCAAGCTTCACGAATCCGAGAAGTTTGGTATCCTGTACGAGATTGCTCGACACTGAACGAAATTGCACGAAATACGACTCACGTAGGAGCGGACTCAGTGACGCGAAATTACGCATGGCGGAAACAGAGCGATTCAACAAGTCTGCGAGTCCAATTTCCTCCTGAGATGGGTACTCCGGGTTGACTCTGTTCGCGCGCATTTCGTTTAGCTCGTCAAGGACGGCTTGACTTGCGGTGATCAGGACTGTCTACGGATTATGTTCAGCAAATATAATGGTGAGAGGTAGATGAGACACGTACCCCAATAATTGGATGAATGTACTCCATCGGCTGAGGTGGCGAAAGACTCATATTCAGCACCGCGCGTGCCGAAGTCATCCTCCCGGCGCGAGCGTTGGGAAAGTTTTGCACCGGTGGAATACTATGCAGCTGAATGGAAGCGGCATGAGCCAAGCTAAGTGCAACAAAACGCATGCGAGCGGCGGCTGGGGCGGCGGGGGTTGCCGGGGCTGGGGCGGTGAGCTCAGTGCGTAGGCGATCGAGTTGTCTGTCCAGCGCGGAGAAGGCGGTTTGGAAGGACGCCAGCTGATTGGGGTGCATCGCTAAGCATTAACCATTTTGTTAGCTAGGAAAACAGAACGGACACTACACGCACAAGGATTCCAATCCCGCGAGAGCCCTTCAACATGTTGCCAGAGTATCGTTGCTTTTGCAAACATTGACAGCACTGAGACGCGTAGATCAGAGGTCGAGAAACGGTTCAGGAAGTCGTGGAATGTCGTGCTATAGCGTTCATTCTGGCTCATTAGACCCTGTTACACGGAGAATTTAGCACCGTTGACCACAGAGAAAGAGGGCTCAACACACCTCGTCCGCACTTTCCCACCGATCCAAGGGCCACGGAATCTCCAGCACACACCTCTCGCCATGCGGCCCTTGGACGTTCCTTCGTAAATCGATCATCGGCTCTTGTTTCAGCGCTGCAGCAAACACCTTGTCCATGGTAATCGCAACCCAACACGCACCGCGTCGTTCTTCTTCTTCGACGCTATCCCGACTTGGAGGCAGTGCATGCGCACTGACTTGTCCAGAAGAAGGGGATTGGACGTGTAGCGACGTCCCGAGGCCCAGGGATATTGCGGCTCCAGCGTGGTACTTGCCCTCGAGGAAGCGTCCCGCACAGAAGAACCAGTGCGCAAGGAGGATATGGGCTTGCATCGTATGGAGAACGGGTGGTGGTTCGGTGCGGTTAAATCCGGGGGTGGGGCTAAGCGCGGTGGAGACGAAAGCGAGCGCCGTGGACAGGAACGTAGACTCGAGATCTTGATGTGCTCGGGCTGCGCCTGGAAGACGCAGCGAACAGAGGTACACTGCGAAGAGTAGCGCCGGCAGTGGACGCCCGGGATGGCCGATTGGATGCTGGAGTAGCGCTGTGTCACGGAATGCCCTCGGATTGAGGAAGAAGCCGAACTCGGAGGAGTATGGGAGGAAAGTATCGATGCTAAACAAGTTTAACTGGGGATGAGATTGAAGAAGAGAGGATGTACGCACAGCAGTTTAACCGTTTCTCGCGAAGGCTCGACGGCGAACGCATGTCCGGAATGACCAGCTTGGAAGTCTGGTAAGCTCTCTTCGACATTTACCCAGAAACAGGCTGAACGTACGATGTTGACCTCGAGCGGGCGTGCTGGGGCGGCTGGGACCGTGACGCGGCCCTTGCTGGTGCTGTTGAAGATAATACGGATCGCGAAGCGTCACTTGCGGGTTCCCCGGCCTGGCCAGAACTGCTTGTGGATTCTCGAGTTCTCGAATCCTCGCTTCCACAATACTGATACTCTCCTCTAGAATTTCCACCTGAGCGCGATGTCTCCCGCTGCCGGTGTATTCACAGTCGTCGGAGCGATTGGCGCGTGCACATTGTCCGCAGACGGGGCGGACGCCGTCGCATCTCTAGTGATCGTGGTGAATTGAGCTCGAGGAGGGGGAACACTGGACCGACCATTTTACGTTTCCGGCAGTGAAAACACGCTTGTCCGCGTGAAAGTGTCGAAGGCTTCTGTTTATCTTGCTGGAATGGAGTCTTAGACCGATGCATCGCGAAATTCGTCGTCTCTAGGAGTGCTTGAGTTGGAGTACGGTTTGCAGGCCAGCTTTATACGTGGCTCACTGGCATCGCATACGGAGAGATTCGGCCTTCTGAAGGCGTTCATGTGTCCCCAAAGGGGGCGGCGTTGTCTGACGCCAACAGCGCAGATTGAATTCGATGATACGGTGGACGCGCGTAAGCAGTGGGCCGGTCGCGGGCCAACTGGGTCGAAGCGACCCGCCGGAGACTTGCTCGCTGATGTCCGCGTCCAGCGACGTGCGAGGTCACACCGCCTCGAGCGATAAATGTCCAGGTGTTCCGCCTGGAGCCCGAACCCCCGTGACCGCGTTTTCAGGGAGATCATTGCTATTTCGTGCATCCCAAGTCAGGCGGCTAGTCGAGCTATAGGTGCGCACGAAGATATGGGAATTTCCCGTGGTTGGCATGCGCTGAGGAAGTGCGTTTCATACGAAGTATCAGCGTGAATCCTAAAGGATCTCGAAATGCGGAGTCGGCGCAGTGGGTGAAGTTCACAAGTGTGTTGCAGGCTGGGAACTGCGATCATCGGAGCTAGCACCAAGCTCAATGAAGAGACACCGACGGCCATTGATTTTCGGATCGCGACAGAGTTCCGAGTACGGCTCCGAGTCGTTTGTGCTTCACAGTAAACAGCCCAATTGGCCGAATAGACAAAGTGGGCTGTCGCTGATGTTCATATTCAGCATCGAAACGGGAACGAGCTAAGAAACACAAAGCTTCAAGTGGTTCTTGGAATAGCGTCTAGATCAGTGCTAACATGGAATAAGTACCAACTTTTCGAACACGCCGTCGTGCGTACCTAGGAGGTGGCGTGTCTCCGATGTCTTCTGTTTAGCTGCGCAGCGTCCAAAGCAGACCCGTTGCCCGGCCCGAACTGCCTCCCGCTACAAAATCTCCCGCGATCTGCCCGTGCTGGCCGGGTCCGACGCAGATCTGTCACTTTCCTGTGTCGCGGTCGTCCTATAATAAACTCCTATTCAACATTCGAGCCTGAGGTCCTGGAGGTCATCAACGATGGGGATTGAGGACAGACCGTGCTGCAACGCGGAAAATTTTAACATCCTTTGGAATCGCATAGCATTTTCAGTACAGCCATACGGTCCGTACCGTACCGTAGCCGATCCGGGCCGTAAACCGTGAGACGCTGGCGACTCGGACTGCTGGCGAATATCCGAATTGACCGCCCTGCCCTAGCCGTTCGGTACCGTACGCGCTGGGACGTCGCCGTGGCCCGCCGTGCCGTAAGCCACCGTACGCCCCGTCGGCGGCCGTACCGTAGCGATCTAGACCGGCGTCCTCGAGGGAGCAATGAGCGACATTGCTGTGGCAAATCCTACGGAGCATTGAGTAACTTGCAAACCGAAGACGCTGACTCGGAAGCTGGGCACTGGAGTCGAACGCAGATGACGGTGGCAAGAGGAAACGCGTTCACAGTCACTGTGACATCAGACGATGGCATCAATTCTTACAAATACTTTTCCATCATGCTCTTGACCTTCTCCAACGACAAAGCATCCACCAACTCGCCATCTACACCGACCATCGGCTCAGCCGTGAACAGAGCATTCAAAATGGCCTCCTCCACTGCATCCGCCGCAGCGTCGAACAAGCCATTAATCGAGCGATCGTCCAGCACCTTCACGTCCAGCGGCTTCGGCTTCCAAATATCAACACCCTCCGTTGTTACGGGGATAGCATTGCCTGTGCTGAAAGCAAGGAAGATATCTCCGCTGGGGTTGTGTCCATTCCCGCCGACGCGAGCGAGGCCCATCGTAGCCCGTTTGGCGAGGCGTTGAAGTTGAAGCGGGTGGAGAGGAGCGGATGTGGCGAGGATAATGATGATGCTTCCGTCTTTCTTGTCCTTCTGTGAGTCGACGTGGGCCATTGCTTCCGCCTCTTTGACCGTTGCGACGTCTTGGAGCGTGTCATTCCAAATTTGCCGTCCGATGGGTGCACCGCCGATTCGTAGATCGCGTAATCGTCCGTAGTTGGCTTGGACAAGCACCCCCAGAGTGTACTTCACTCCATCGACACCAGGGACAATCCGGCTCGCGCTTCCAGTTCCGCCCTTGATTCCATGACAAACATTCCCCGTCCCCCCACCCGTATTGCCTTCCTCCACCGCATCGCTGCAAGCCTCATCGATTCCCCGCACAACATCCTCCGCTTTCACAGCTCCCACTAGCGCTGCCCCGGAGATGTCGCTACAAATCCCATCGAACGTCTCTCCCACCACAGGCAGAACCGTATCCGCGTCTTCAGGAAAATGCTCGATGCACCAGCGGTAGACCCCCGTGTACGCCTCCCCGATGCTGTACGAGTTCGTCAGGACTATAGGCGAATTCAGAAGCCCCGTTTCGGCGATCCAATGCGATCCGGTGAGCTCGCCGTTGCCGTTGAGCCGGAAGAGGCCGGCATAGCAGGCGTTGTGAAGGAAGGCACCGTCGGTTTGTGGGCGCGGGAGGATCGTGGTGATGCCAGTGTTGATTGATTTGTGCTTTCCAGCCTCGGAGGGAGGGAGGTGGATGGATTTGGTGTGTACGAGGACGCCGGGGACATCGGTCAGCGAGTTTTTGGGACCGGGAGCGTAGCCGCCCAGGTGCAGATTCGGGAGCAGAGTTCGTACGCGGCAGCGTTTGGGACGTGGGGCTTCAAGAACCATCACAGCGCAATGACCTTGGTCGCCGAGCCGCTTTATAAGGAGCAGAGATGAGATGGGTATCATATCAGCGCCCATTTATTTAGCAACTCGTTTATCAACTGGTCAAACATTCGTCATAGGAATAGGCTTCTCTGCCATCGCAGCGAGCCGGAAGATATGCCGAGGCTGCGCTCCATATTCCTCGTCAACATAGTCAATCACCGCCGTATCTGCAACTCGCGTCAAATTCAAGTTCTTCGGAACTCCAAACTCACGCAAAGTCGAGCGATTATCGAACATCACCACCGTGCGTGGTTGCCAATGCACCCGCACCTGCACATCATGCGACTCCACGATATGCGTCAACAAGAAATCGGAGAGCGCCTTCCACTCGACGTCCTTCAAGCCAACGGCACCGGTGATGAATTCCCCGTTGATGAAAAGGCAGTGGGCGCCGGTAATGGGGTGTACGCGGACGAGTGGGTGGATGGACGTGACGGGGTCTTTGCGCACGAGGCCACCCGCGAGCTTCGTGTGGTTGAGCATGCTGGCGGAGGAGTGGGTCACGCGGAGTGTGGAGAGGAAGCCTTGTAGGCTTGGTGAGAGGCGTCTGGAAGGGATCAGGTATCGCGCTGAAGGATTGACAAGAGAGACCAAACTTGAATGCCTCGTCCGTCGCCGCGAAGACCGTGTCTCCACCGCACTCGGGACCGTCGAGGAGCGCTAGCATGACATACCCGGGAGGCTGCCTCTCGTAGCTAACATCCTGGTGCCACAAAAAAGACGTCGTCTTTCTCCCGAAGAATGTCTCCAACTCGGACTTGTTACCGTCTCGATGGATGATATGGAAACCGGGAAAATCTGCGAATAATTCATTCGATCTTCAATCGTTCGGCCAAGGCAAGTGAGGCAAACGTACCTTGAACACTCCCAGATACAGTGATAGTTCCGCTTCCCGAAGTAATCCATAAAACGCTGTTGGAACGCCGGCCCAGCGTTGATGAACGCCTCCTGCTCTGGAAGCACCACGATCTTGCGCTCGGCAATGAGCAGTGCCAGCTCGTCCTTCCCTGCATCCCCGAGCTGGCTAAGATCCACCCCGCCGCGCAGCACCGTACCCATTTTGGGAGATAGATGCTCCAGCTTGACGAACTCGGAGCATGATAGCAGATGCGGCTTGCCGGGGTCCGCGCGCGTAGCGGGGTCGATGAAGGTGAATTCGGGCATGGGGTCGAACCAGATTGGAGACCAGGTGGGTTTGTATTGTGGGTACTTCATCTTCCTGGCGCCTTCAACGCTGTCGTCCTGGTATGGGATGTTGATGTCGTAGGCGACGATGGGTTCCTTCGTGGTGGTTACAGTGGTAATGGTCGTCATGTTTGGGGACCAGAGAGGACGAGGAACGCAACGGTGGGGCCCGGGGTAGCTGCCAGTGCGTTTGCGTCGACGACTCGGAGGCGAAAGGATTTATATGGAGCCAGCTTGCTGCCGTTTTCACTGGGTTGGATACTCCGATAGACCGGACGGTAAGACGGGAAGTTTGACGCTGGACATCGCTTAGACGTCGCTCCCAGTGTCGGATGTGCATGCCCGCGAAAGAACCACCGCCGTTCAATGTGAATCAGTGGGGTGGAACGCCAGCTGTCGCTTGGATTGGGTCATTATATTGGGATGATCGACGTTCACCACAGAATCTACTGGCGCGCGTTTCCGCATTGCGGCTGGGTGGGAGCAAGGTGGGAGATGTGACTGCGACAAGATCACCCATCAGTCAGCGATGTGACATGCCGTCTTCCTCCGAGCCACCACGCGGAAGAGAACCGATACCCGCCGTGGTCGCGTTCACGAGCAACCCTTCCTCTGAAGTCAAGTCAGACACCTCATTTCGGCAGGTCCGTCAGGCCCATGATATTCTGCATCCAGTCGGCCTTCTCGGCCCTTCACTTCAACGTTTCGCCTCTCTCCGATAGGGCTCTCGCCTATCCAAGTGAATTTTCTACTGATGATTCGGCAATCTAGATGTGTGCTTGAACTGAAATCTCCTCGGACGATTTGGTCATTCTGTTGCGTGAAGCAGAAGCAGACCTGCGTTTTGGATCAATCGTGCCCACGGTTGGTGGACATGACTTCGCGAGCCACGCCGATCAGCAACAGGTTGGTCCCTACTGGATGAGAATACATCCAAATCCGCGGCCAGCGTCTGACATCGACTGCCAGCGGCTACAGCGAGGCGAAAAGGCCAAGGAGAAAGCATGAACGGCGGCGCTGGGGCTAGCTGGCTGGTGTCGCTGGAGGCGGTGGCGGGTACTCATGCTCGGGACGGAGGTACGAGACGGGGTGTAAAAAGGGCCACGAATAACGCCAGATATATCGCTCCTGGATGCGATTCTCCCCCAGCTGCAACGTATCGGCCACCACTCTCGCTTCCGCGCCGCCACCTGACGGCGATAGCTCTTCCTAACGTCAACGATCCCTCCCCCTCGCGGCCCATGTACTGTCTTTCTGTAGAACGACGGGCGGCGTCCGAGACTAGCGGGCTTTCCAGCTGTGTATCAAGTCGGTGATCTCGGCTTTGGTGAGGGAGGAACCTTTTGGCCGCCTTCGCCGAAGCCTAACGGGGCGGAGCCATGGACCACGAGGTCATCCTCGAATGAGAGAGTCATTGCCGCATCCTCGCTTCCGCTTCGGACAGCGGTCGCCCGGCTAATTCTTGCATTCCCGTTCATGGTGAGTCTGTTTGTCGGCGATTCCCGCAGAATTCTGAATGTGTACCATGTAGGATAATCGCTCGCTCGTCTCCGTCATTCGCGGTCGATTCACTGTCGTCTATTCAATCGCACAACCCGATTTCTTTCGGTTCGTCTTTGAAGGAATTATAAGTTCGTCGCAGCCATACATGCAACACCGAGTGTTTCGGAATCGCATTCACTCCCTTCCTACTCGCGTCCATGCTCCAGACATTTCTGAGGTGCAGCGACCGGTTTCAGCCCTCCCTCGCTGTTTCAGTCCTATGAACCCCTGTTATGTTCCCTCCAGGAGGTCGGGTTTCGCTTGTTCTTATTCGGTCCCGGGGAGCCCGATTCTTAGGTGATTGAACATCGAGCGGAGGCCGGGAGGATCGCACGTGTAGATCTCAGCGCGCGAGCACAACGCGTATGAAGAGGAATTATACAGTGCTGGGCTCAAGGTTCGTCGTGTCCGCAGCTATTCCGTGGGGTCATCTTGTACAGGTGAATGAGTCTCTTTCGCTGCCCCACTTGTCTTTCATCGTTTTAACGTTGACAATCTCGCACAATTAGCGCCGGAAGCCTCGCTCCATATTACACTGGCACACCGCGCGTCAGGACTCCAACCCCGGTGGACACGCAGCCGGATTTGCGTGCGCCTGCCCCAAACCCACACTAGTGAAGGTAGTCGTGAATCGCGCTTGAGCTGAATTGTGTGGCTGATGCGATGTTTGGAGTCCCTAGTAATTGGAAGTCCGTCCACTAGTTCTTGATGACTAGCCTATCCAGCTCGGGGAAAGCCATGCCCAGGATATATTCGCTGACGGTATAAGTACCTCGCCTGTGGCATATGGTTGGCATTCGAGCTCCTCCCTTCAAGTTCCGCGTCTTCGCTCACCAACCAGCCACTCAACTGCTTCACAATGTCCACTTCCGAAAAAGAAACCACGCTTCTCATCTCACACCACTCTTACCCCAAGCAATCAGCTCTAAAATTTCCTCTCGGGCTCGTCGGCGAGCGCTATCGTCCGTACTTGGAGCTGATTAGGCTCGAAAAGGTTGGCAAATCAGCACCATTTTCATCACGCTTTTGACGTGAGCTCCCCGCCCAGCCTACAGGGACGATCCTCATGTTCTGGCCATGCGGTATGCCCGGGCTCTTCCTCCTATACTCCTTATTTGCTGAGCTTCCTCACTAGCATGGGGCTTGACGATGGCGGCATATTCGACACACACTTCACCCAACGTATACGCCGCCGGACTCGCCAAGGCCCTCGTCGGCGCGTTCCTCCTCCGCAGCTCAGCATGTACCGTGAACGACATCTTTGACAGAGAGATGGACGCTGGCGTCGGTTCGTATTCACTGCCGTCTTGGGGCGCCATGCAACTAATCATCTTCCGCCACAGAACGCACCAAAAGTCGACCCCTGCCAAGCGGTCGAATCTCCGTCAGGGCAGCATCGCTGTATCTTCTCCTACAGTATTCCCTTGGGGCTGGGTTCTTCTACCTCACAACAAACGGCACTGCGTGCGTTACCTCCTCCCTCTACAGACAACTGATACGACGTTCCATAGTTTCGGAGTAGCGCTCTTTCAACTCTTCCCCCTTTTCGCGATATATCCTCTCCTCAAAAGGATAACCTACTGGCCGCAAGCATGGCTCGGTATCGCGATGAATTTCGGATTGATCACTGCTTGGATGTCGCTCTGTCCAACTGTCCCCTACGCGCTTCTCGTCACTGCAATGGTTGGATGTTGGTGGTACGACGTTGCCTCTATTGCCCGCCGACATGCGCTGATCATATAACACTTGCAGTTGGACGATGCTCTACGGTATGTTGTTAACTCACCAGGCCCGAAACCGTTCAAGTTCTCACAAAAAAACAGACACTATCTATGCATGCCAGGATATCAAAGACGACGTTAAAGTCGGCGTCCGGTCAACCGCCATCCTCTTCGGAAGCTGGATCCGTGCTCTCCTCATCGCTTGCGGAATCATCTTCGTACTCATGCTCGCGCTCGTTGGACGACTCAACGGTCACGGCCTCCCGTACTTCATCCTCTCCGTCGGCGGAGCGGCAGCGCATCTCGTATGGCAGGGTATGACTGTGGACCTGGACGTGCCCGAAAGCTGCTGGAGTACGTATCTCTTTCCGTCAGAGTCTTCTTCGACTGATCTTTTTTGGTTCGAAAGGAAACTTCAACCGCAACGGCCAACTGGGATGGGTCGTATGGGCTGGGCTGGCTCTCGATTATCTCCTGTCGGTACATGCGGCGCAGCTCTGATCGTCCTTCTTCTGTTTTAAATGTGGGGGTTTGGGTTCTGGGATGTAGCATATTTGAATATTTAGCGTAATATTTAATCGCCCGTGGGTTGAATACACCTGGAGGGTCTAGCGCGACTGAGGACTTGAGCGCTGGCCAGAGCCAAAAAAAAAATGTTGTTCTCGCGCAGGCTAAGTATCGTCAGCAACCCGAGAACACCGAACGGATCAGTTTCTTTCCGTTATCAATCTCGACCGCAAATTTCGCTCCTTTTGGATATTTCTCGGCCATCAAGTCTTACGTCACGGACGCATGACCCAAGATCTTTTTCTTCCCTCCACCATTGCGATGCACCCGTCTCTCGAAATCCAGGAAATTCTGAGGCTAATCATAGTCCAGGTCATTGGACACAAAAGTCTCGCGTCCATGGCTCTCACCTGCAGGGCATTCCTCGAGCCTGTGCTGGATGAAATGTGGCACACACAACCCAATCTCGTGCCGTGGCTTCGATGCTTTCCGGCGGACGCAATCTCAGTCGAATTAATATCACACGAATATATCATCGTAACCGCTCCTCCAGTTCCATAATCCACCGCTCATGCTATTGTAGCGTATCCTTCGACCCATCCTCCCGGCGGACTGGCAACGGCCCTTGTTCTACTCGCATCGTATCCGGATGTACCAAGCTTTCGAGGGCAAAAACATGGCTGAGGCTCTCGGTGTTCTCAGTATGTCCCTCCCCGAAGGCAATCTTCTTCTTCCTAAGCTGGACACCCTCCTCTGGGCACACTCCGACGTCTCGACGTGTTTCTTCATCCGACTGTTCCTGGCACCCAGTCTTCGAACACTCCACATCATGTCCTATCCACTCCTGCTATCCCTCCTTCCGAGACTCCCCGATATGCTGCCGAATCTGGAGACGGTGACGGTGCAAATCACGCTTGATTCCGTCAACGAGGCCGCCCATGGCCCACCAATCTCGTTATTCGTCCAGAATCTAGCCTCACTGGTGTTCTTGAACGTGCCTGTCGCGGGATGGAGCGATCTAACACATCTCGCTGGCCTTCGACGCTTGAAAAGCCTCGAAATCCACCACCTCGTCGGCGACGCCAGCGGAAGTTTTCCCTCTGATGCGTTCTCGGCGCTGCGGTCGCTTCGTCTCACGTCCGCGCGGACAGAGGCCATCATTCAGTTCTTCCAGGCGGTCTCCTCCCTCGATCTCGGACTACTAGAACTGCGCGTTAACGACTTGATGCCAACGGCGACAACAACCTCGTTGTACAATCTCATCGCCAATCGCTGCTCCGCATCGACACTCACGGTCCTTGAACATCACATGGAACTGCCCGACGGACGCACGCTAGCAGACGAGGAGCTCCACACATACAAAATCACAAGTGCAACGCTGCGTGAGCTCAGCGGCCTTCGAGGCCTCAAGCGACTCTCGCTCACGTCACCCGCTGGCTTCGAGCTCGACGATGCGGGTATGCTGCAGCTTGCTCGCTCGCTTCCCCAGCTGGAGGAGCTCCTTCTTGTGGACCCTCTGGAGGAAGACGATGATGAGGACGAGGATGCTGATAATGCGCTCCAGCCGCGCACAGTCACCGGCGTCACCCTAGCCGGTATCCGCGAGCTCGCGGAACACTGTCCGAACCTGATCCGTCTGGCCCTCTCCTTCGACGCGAAAGTCCTTCCATCGCCCCGTGGTCCCGTGCCCGGCAAGTCCCGCGGGACACCCAGTCGCGTATCACAGCTTGAAGTGAGGAACTCCGTACTGGACGACTCCATTGGCGTGGCGAGGTTCCTGTCTGGGCTGTTTCCTGATGCGGAGATCTTTTCGGACGAGTATAATAATGCTCCGCTGAACGAACGTTGGGAGTCGGTGTCGGAGCTCATGGAGCCGTTTGTGGCCGCGAGGGAGGAGGAACGGACGTGGACAAGGCATGAAATGCAGGCCATCAGGCAAGAAATGCAGGACATCAGACAAGAAATGCTGGCCATCGCAACCACGGCTTCGTAAATCGAAGATATTTCTTGAATGCAATATTGGCGAATCTATTATGTAGTGAACCAACGATGAGGAAGCGAGGCTGTACATATATTCATCGCCACACCCCGTCAAACCGCGCATGGGCAATGCATCCCGTGTACCGCTTTTGCGCTACTTCTCTCACCACACTGCTCGCTCTCCTTCGCTCCGAGTCCTGTCCCATGTCCCGTTTGGTCAAGTGGACTCTCAAGCATATCCATCGACCGAGTAGGGAACCTCGCGACCGTGGCGAGTCTCACCACGACGACCACACCACCGGCATCTCCAGCCTATCCAACGAGCTTGTTCTAGCCATCTTTGCGCTCATGGACGATACGACCTTGCACTGCATAGCCGTCGCATCGAGGCGCTGCTACGAGCTCGCGACAGATACTCTGCTGTTTCGGCACGGAATCGCCCCATCTGCTAGTAGCATCTCCTGCCAGAATTCCGAAGCACTCAGTGCGCTCTGTCTCAGCACAGCGCTCCCGCCAGGACGAGTTCCGATGGACCGCTTTGAATACATCGAGACGACCCACCCAAAAACAAACCAGAAGGACATCCGTCGGATCGCGGCTCTGCTCAAATCGCTTAACTGCGGCCACGACCCATGGATACGCTCCCTCGGCCTGAACTTCGGAGGAGACATCATCTCCCGTCCGGTTGGGTGGACCATGGCGGGCCTGGCACCCAAGCTTCTCCGCGCTGTGTGCGGTAACTCGGAAGAGTCCCGCAACGCGGTGTTCTTTGTCGGGGATGGCGTGTTTACCTGCAAGGCAACAACATTCCTGCGTTCGTGGAGCCCATCCATACGCGCACCGCATACACAGATTCATCTCCACGATGGGACTTCCCAGACCGTTCCAAGAATTCGGAGAATTACCACGCTGCATGCGACGTATCCGGTCATCTCGGGCGAACCCTGGGCACGCGTAGTGGTGGACGAGGCGCGAATTACAACTCTTGTGCTCAGTATCAAGCTCCAGAGTGCGGAATGGGCCGCGATCCTTGCGGACGTGACACTTCCCAACCTCAAGAGTGTCGAGATTCGCAAAAGGACCGGTGGCAGTCAACCCTCCTTCATTAACAAGTTTCTCAATCGGCACTCCCTCAAGAGGATTATCTTTATGTCTCCGAACTCCAGCAGTAGCCACGGAGAAGATTCGCGGCTGAGCCAACCCAAACTGGAGCAGTTGACGGCGTTGACGCACTATGTTGACTACGTGCTTCCGTTGGACTCCGCCCGGGAAACAACATTGGGTGCCCTCACTCACGTTGAGCTGCATCCAGACAACCATCTCCGCGTTGCGCTCCGAAAACTCAGCACTCACACACCATTGACAAATCTCACGCTATTCTCCTTCGACCCAGAGCACCTTCCGGGTGTTGCATGGCCCGTTTTCCCAACCCTCCCAACACTGACATTTATCTTACTCAGAATGGCACCCATACCCACCACCGCACATCGCGTCTCCACACTCCTCGCACACTCCTTCCCCCTCCTTCTCCGACTGGAAATCTCCTTTGACCCGAGGAACACTGCTCCGCCGAACAACCTCGATGCAGATGCTATTACCAGTGGAAGCAAATGGCGTGTAGCTGGGCCATCGGAGATGTTGAACGCAAATGAGTTTGCGACTGCGCTGATGAGGTTGAGGGAGGATGGGGAATCAAGGATTGCCGAGTATGTTGTTGAGGAAGAGGTATTCCGGATTTGAATGTGCGTAGCAAAGGCGTCCTGTAATTTGTGAAATAAGAGTTATGCTGTGTTTCGTGCGAGCATTTTGAACATTTTACGCTCTGGCTTAAAGGACATAAACACAAGAAAATTTTCGTACAAGTCCTCTTTCTCCTGATAGATCACCCGCCAGTTCTTCAGTCTCTCTTCTCGGACCGACGAGGAAACACAACAAAAAGTTCTTGGTAAGCCCGAAGAGTCGTTGGCACCTCGAATCTTTCCACAGTTCAACATGCTTGCCGTTTTCTACGGTTCCTCTTCGACTTTGCCTTTGACGTTGGCTTTGTTCGAATAAAATTAAAATAAATCATCCAGCCGGGGTGCGTAAGTAGGTGCCTGACCCTGTTGCGAACAGGCTTCTGTAACAGATCTTCTACGAATGCGCGGGCTCATTACTGCAGGTGCGCATCGAATGCATATAATCGGGCTTCGAAAATCGCAGATTAGGCGTCATTCATCCGCCGGAATTTGTTCAAGCTCATGAAGCAGGTTTTGGTTTTGATGGACAGTTCCGCTGAACGTCGTCTCCGGGCCAAATCGCCTGCCTTGCCAAATGTCGATGAATAAACCAAACCTTCGTGCGGGCCCAGGAAAAAGAAGGCAGAGAGAAAGAAACGAAACCCCCCTCCGATACGAACGGGTGTACCTGCTCTGAACTTTGAAGTCGACAAAATAACCAGCGCAGGTTGTGCTGCAGCATGCACATCGGGCTTGCCAAGGCTGAACGAATAAGAGGCTTTTCAAGGCGACGGAGACAGTGATGGGCTATTCCATTCTGCGGATGACTGTTGCATGGTGAAGATGTGGCCGTTGGTGTGTATATAGCAGAAATACATTCCATATGTGCGATACGAGTGCGTATTATGTGGGTACAATAGCAGAAAGCAAGAGAGTCCGTGAAAACATGTTAGTCCGTAGTATGAATGCAAATGTACAAAGTGCGCGTGGGATCGAGTAGTTCGTGGAAGACAAGCAGAGGGGCACGGAGGGTTCGCGTCGAGTGAAATCAGAACGCTAAGCCGGAGCCTTGGATCGTGAAATTGGGGCTAAAGTTGCCCGAATCGCCGAATACTGTGCAGATGTCTCAGGATATGGAAGCAAAATTGAAGGGAATGAACGCACGGACGAGCTGGTAATCCGACCCGTCGACGACCCAGGGAACCGTGACCTCGATGCGGCCGAGGCGGATGTTGAAGTTGTTTTGGAGGATCACTGCCGGCGTGTCAGAAGCGACTCGCAGGGGAGGACTTCGAATGTGGGACGAACCTGGGGTCGTGAGTCCAGCCTTGCGGAGCATGATGAAGCCTTTGCCGTTGGTGATATTCACCGGGGCGTCGGAGGTGTCCCTGAAAAAGAACGATGAGCTCTTCTGCTTCTCGAGGTAACAGGGGAGGGAAGGAGAGCGCACCAGGTGACGTTATGACGCTGCCCGACGGTCCAGACGGTGCCGGCGTGCGGGTAGAGGATGGGCGGCACGAAGACGTCTCGGGGCGTGAGGGGTGTCGCACTGGCACTCGCGAGGAGAGCGGCAACTGCAGCGATGGAAGCAGATACGGAGAATTTCATGATGGTCGTAGGCGTAAAGAGGTGGAGATGAGAGCGAAGAGGTGGTAGCGCTGAGGGAAACGAAGAGGAGACCGCCTTTTATGCAGGTGGAGGACGTGGGAGGAGGCAAGATGTAGCCGGCGGAAGTGGGGCTCGGGCGAGACGAGACAGGATCCATGTTCCATGTGTAAGCTCGGATGTCTCAGGGCGGCTCCGGAACACCGTCTCAGGTGACGTGCCATGTTGGCGTCTGGCGTCCGCCACCGGAACCTGAGTAGGCGCTGCCGAGCGGCTCGACGCTCGTAGCCCCAGTCTCGACGAATGGGGTGCGGGTGGCCGAACGGAAGGAAGGACGAAAGATCGATGACGTGGGAAGTGAAGTTTGATCCGTCGGAGCTATTTGTGGAGACTTTCACAAGCTTCGGAAGTTGAAAAAGTTGGCTGCGCTGGGGCAGTTCGCACCCGGCGATGCTGTTCCGTCTTTCATGGATAGCGGATTTGCACCGCATCCAAGTCGGGCGTCGGGGAAGACTTTTATTAGCGGCGCTAAACTTAGCGCCATTGAGTCAGTAGTGTCATCCCCACAACCTGATAACGGATGGACGGGCCTCGAAGCCGGTACAGCGTCCGTACCGCACCGTACCGCATTGACGATTCCAGTGCTTCCCGCAGACGCGCTCCAACTTTGATCAACTGACATGTCGCCGGCTGTGTGCACGGCCTTGACGCTCTACAGCTTTCCTCGTTCCCTCTACAGCTTTCATCTTTCCCTCTCCTCACCACCACCACCCTACCAGCCCATGGCAATGTTCCAGAGCTGCAACAATGTTACGTTCAACGGAGGAACATACAATCACGTAGTGCATTCTCAAGATGAAGGTGTGTAGTCCTGCCTTTTCGGCATGAATCTCGACAGTCCTGCACAGAGGAGGACTTCCGGAGGATTCGTCTGGGCGACATTCACCTCATCGAGTGCTTAGACGAGAGGGAACTCGTTGAATACCGCCTGAAGAATCGCGGTCGGAAGAACCGGATCAAGGCAGTACGAGTAGTGGTAGGAGTTCGGCGGATGTATCGCGCCAATATCATTGGCACTGGCAGCAATGCTGCGTTCACAGTCGTGGCTTATGAAGGTCCGGGAGGAGCAGCTGTTTGGGTTATTCTCCTAATTGGTTTGTTCTCTTCTGACTGCTCCACAGCGCCAACAGCAGGATTTGGAGATTCAGGCTTGCCTACCTCGGTGAGACTACCTTGCAAGTACCATACCACTGACTGATGCCTGGTAGGCACCCATATCTCTTGCAGCTTTTTGGTGTAACAATGACACGCAACTTATATGCTTTGACCTACCATGGCGGTGTGTTCATCCCAGCAGAGCTGTTCTGTTTGCTGAAGCTCTTGCCAAGATCTCATTCCCTGGTATCTTGCATATTTAGCCTGCAGTTCCCATTTCGCACAGATCATATTTTGGTACCTCACGGTATGCTTGTTCCATTAACAATGGCTGACTTCCGTCTAATCCTGGCCAGACGATCCAGTTTGACCAGGTCGCGGTACGCCTCAACATGATCTCAATTTTCTATACTGGCTTAAGGAAGAATGACACTCCAGAAAACCTTTGGCATTTCCCGCTCGATGGACCACTATACCATTGGGAACTCTGGTGTGCTCTCAGTGGAGGTCGGAGAAGATGACCAACCATTTTCTGGCTCCTGGACCACCCATTCCAACGTTCATGATCTTTGGCAGTCACCGCTCTGCACAACCCTGATTGACTGCATGCAGCGGGATGATTCTAAGCTCGTGAATCTTCTGTCTGTGGATGATGTTGTGGAGGTCTTCCATGACCGGTCCCCAAACTCGCAAACCCACATCCTAGCTCATCCTCAAATCCCAAGAATACATCTTGGTGCAGTTTATCATCATGCTGGAAGGAGTCCAACACATCTTACAATGGAGGCTGCAGTGACAATATGCTCTTTCCCAGTTGCAATTGGTGAAATGGTTGATGACTGGGATTCTACCAAGTTCTTGCAGCACACATCCAACTCCCCGTATTTGAGGTGTGTGCACTGCTTCTCTTCTCACAATTGATATATTGATTGAACCTCCTAGCGTCCAAGAAGATGTTTGGTGGGTACTCCCTCCCTATGTTGTCCCCTGGTTGTTGCGCTGATTTGGTTTCCCAGTGAGAGGTACACAATGCGCATTTTTGTACGACCCCACATTGAGACTAAACTCCAACGGACATGGCTTACCCAAGCCAACAGCCTGGTCTCCTTTGTGGAGGATATCGAAAGTCCAGTGGGCCAAGAGTTCTGTATGTATCATGTTCCAACACTCAATCAATCTGAGCTAAATTCAATTTATTTAGTCTTGGCAACTGAGCTGCACATCTCCTACAAGATGGTATTCCCAGACTGTGATATCACTCTTCAAGGGACCTTCATGGCCGACGAGGTGCCCATGGAGGAGCTTTATCTATTCATAAAGCCGCCACGAAAATATGTTGACAACGGTGTCTTGGCCATTGAACTGCCATTCGACCCTGTTACCAGTCACCTGGCATACTTCTGGTCCATCCACCCGGATGGAAGGGAGCCATTGGATCAGGCTGATTTGGACATATATTGTCCCCCTCATATCGAGACGAAGATAGAGGTATGGGGTACTTCGTGGACCAAAGAAGACTACAAGATAATTGCGGATGTTATGCGGAGAGAAGGATACAACCCGACCACCACGGACTACGCTCGCGAGCACGGAATCCCGGAGCCAATTTTTCACACTGTCACCGAACCAGTAGGTGCTTTAGGTTTGCTTTTGAAGCATGGTGTCAACTCCCACGTACAGAACTACCTGGTAGAGTAAAATATATTCAGAGTTGGGAGAAATGCGTAGTTTCTCCTCGGATAATACTATAATATATACTCTTTGGTTATGCAATTCTTCCAATTACACGGAAACAAAGAGAATAAAGGCAAATTTCTGTGCAGCTGATATTTTCCTTCACACCGGACAGAGCAAAATATACGAATATGGAGAAATGTACCCCCATTTTGGTAGAATCAAATCAAGAAACAGTGCAAGCAATATGCATTGTTTCTCCTTGGATGGATACTTGAAAATATGCTCTTTGATTATACAACACTTTCAACTGCACAGAAACAAAAAGAAGTAAGGTAAATTTCTGTGCAGCTGATATTTTCCTTTGTTAGAACCAAAGGAAAATATCAGCTGCAGTAGAGCTTGTTGGCAGCAGGCGGAAGTCATTTTTTGCAGACGTTGATTGGCTGAAAATTGTGGAGCAGCCAATCAGCGAGCGCAAAAACTCAAAATTTGGCAAGTGCCGACAAGCTTGTGAAATGCAAATTTATTCAGCTATCATTCGAGAGGAAACTATGTGTATCAGCGTATGTGGATTCTGGATCTGATTCTGCCAAAATTAAAGGGCTTTTCTCGAGATCTCTCCATTTGTATATCTTGCTATCCGGTGTGCTTTTTTCAAACAAGGGAAAATATCCCCTGGGGTAAAATGTAAATGTATTCTGCATGTTTCCGGACAATTAGAAGTGTCGCATATTGGTCGCACACTCAAAGAGCATATAGCTTCAACGAGAGCTGTTACTCCAAAGGAACCTCGAGGTTTCCCGGCCAGATTCATATGTGTAAGCTTCACCATCTTTCTCGGCAGGTTGTGTTCATTCCCGTGTAGGAACAAGGCAGTAGCAGACGGTGCCGTGTCATTTTCGCTCGACCACTTCGTCACAGTGAGAGTCGCACGAGAAACATACAGCATCGAATGCACCATGCCCTACAATCCACACGACAGGACAACACGTGCTATGTTCAAAGCTCGGCAAGAATGACCTATCTGGCAAAAAAGTTCTACGCAAGATCTTCTCCCCGATATTGCTCAAGGTCTGTCCTGTCCCTCCTTCTGGCATACTCCTCGAAGCATTGGAACTGAGATCAACCTTTAGAACACGCCTGTGTCTGAAATGAGGGAAAATATGACACGCTGCGCTCTGATCTCAAGTCCCTCCAGTCCGCCAAAATCCCAATTCTTGTGTATCAAGGTCCCAGCAGCGAGCCCTACTGGATGGATGTGTCGTACGGGAGTCTCATCTGAAAGATTACAATCTGAATGTCTCTCCAGCCAACTACAGTTTTCCACCGTCCAATGGCACACCACCAGCCAATGGAACAGTTGATGTAATTTATTTATTGTGAGGCCGCAAGTGACAGTGGGGGTCCAGGAAAAAAAGATGTCATTAGAATACATCCTAGCTACGTCTCTGCAGAGCCTTGGAGAGGTCAAAGTAATATTGCTGCTCCAGGAAATCCCACTCTATGACAACAGAGATGCAGCACCTGTCATCCTGACAAATTTGAGTTTTTCTCGCCATTTTTTTTTCGGCAACCTGGACCAACCAATGAAGAAAGAAGAATGCTCTGAAAAAAAAATGAGCACTGGCACTCTGTGGGGTCATTAATCGTGAAGAGTTAGGGCCATCAGTCACAGTCACTAGCAGCAACAGTTCTTCACGATATTCAAAGTGCACCTCAACAGTCCTCAAAAATTAAGAATTTTGAGATTTATACTACAGAAATAGTACCAGACTAGCCTATGTTAAAAAAAAAAAAACCCCCCGAGGTGGAACCCCCAGTTGAGCCATCAAAAAACTGTTCCACTGTGCCATTGAGCGGTGGAAAACTGTATCGAGTGCTGCAGTGCACAGTAAGTACTAGTAGAAGCGGTCACTCCCAAATTGCTCCTCATCTCCCGGACATGCTCAAGGGGAACATATTATTCCCTTGAGATCGAGCTGATTCTGTCATTCGGCCTCACAGAGCTGATTGCGGAGATCGCATGGTGTGAGAAACCATGCCAGCGCACACAGTCCCCCAACTGAGCCAAAAGGCCACTATGACCAAGTTCCTGGTCATATGCGCTGGCACTATATATAGCGCTCATGTGATTGCTCGATCGTTTCATGACACATGGATTGAGCATGTACGTCGGCCTACATGAATTAATGTTTCCCTCAAGGCTGTTGAGCGCAGGTATGGTTCATGTGAATTTGTAGTTTGTTCGGCAGCACTGAATTTTGGTAGGTCGCCTGCCCTGTTGCTGTATACATAGATGTATTTAGGCCAGCATTCGTGTGAATGTTGATCCGTCTGATTTGAGTGTGAGTTGATTGTAAATTGGCGACATATGGGCTTGAAATTCCGGTCAAATTATAAACCTCGCTTTTATTTACATTTAGAATTCCCACTCGGTTATCTCTCAATAAGCCCTATGGCCGCGGTTAAACAAGGGGACGTCTTGACGGCCGTTTGGTTTAAACAGAACCCGTTAAACAGAGGGCCATTGGCTACTTGGCATACATGATCAGAGTTAAATGGTGTGGTTAAACGGCGGGCGTTTAAACAGGGGCCGTTTAAACCAAGGGTGTGATGCGAGCGTCCAAAAAGAGAGCCAGTTGACGACTTGAACCGGAGGCCTATGGGATAAAGTCATAGGCAAAGGTGCAGGCTTAACCATTGAGCCACTAATGAGCTGCTCAAATGAGCAGTTCTGAAATTTTAATTATTTTCGAAATTTCCATAATTCCAACCATGGAATTATTAACGCGGAAACTCCTCCGTTCATGTGTCTTACACGTGTCGGTACATCTCAAGGCGACATACATCCTTCGAAACACACACATTTCTCTCACAACTACTTGATAATCGTTCCAACACAGGATCACAACTAAAACACCTGTCATCTGAAAAAGGCAATTTCAGTCATTGCACTACCTTTGACTCACCGGGTCTGGAGCCGGTCCAGAGTGCTCCATGACATCATAGATTGCCAGGTATGACTAGGACAATAGGCTGTCGATATCACTTGATATGACTAGGACAATTAGCTATGACTCGGACGACTCATTCCAGTACTATATAAGTAGCCTGTAGTAGCTACCAGAGGCAAGAAAGCGACCCCCCTCGAGACCCCATCAGTGCCCATCCTCCCTTGAAGCTGTAGGAAGCCGGGGCGCTTCGCTATAGACCTGGGAATTGGTAAAGAAAGATAATGGAATCCAGAAAAAGTGAGAATTAGTTTTGTTTGAGAATTTACGTTTGCTAGAACTTTTGGAACTTTCATAAAGGATCGTTTAGGATTGGTATTGGGTTGGAGTTGAGCCATATTGCTCCTCCTAAAGTTGCGTTGAAGAGAAAAACCTACAAAACTTTTTATTATTGTTCATCCACAAGACTCTCGTCAATATTCCCCTACTTGGAATATCTGGGTGTGCAACAGCGTTTCCTGCGTTAAATGCCCATGAACTTGCACTTGCACACACTCATTGGATTTGGTGTTGATTAGTGGAGGAGATTTGGGATATTTGGATTTTCTTTACGAAGATTCAGATTTTTCAGGTTTATTTTATTTTCATGCTTAGTCTATAGTGAGTGTTTCACTACAGAAGCATGGCGAGGCTTGTCATTGCACAACATTAATGGCCAGTGAACAGGGCCTTTTCAGGGATTTGGTGACCTCTGACAGTTCATGAGGCTGAGGCAGATGATATTGACATCAGAAAAGGAGATTCGGGAGATCGCCATTCTTCAGTGATGGTTTCGTGTAAAGCTTTGACTTGGCTTTGATCTGTGGTAAGGCAAGAGCTGGCCTGTAGTGGTAAGCTTGCCTTGACCTCGCCGGAGTGACCTCCGTTCGATCCCTTCCTGTGCCATTTTTTGCCGCTATGTTCTGCTTCAAGGCCGTTTAAACCGTTTAACTTAAGTCACTGCGTTCTGACCCCCCCGGCGGCAGAGGCCTGTGCCGCCGGCCCTTGTGTCGGCAGAGTATGTGAACGCAAGAAGTAGCCAGCTCGAGTAAGAGCACGACTCGGCCAATCGAAGACTTGAAGAGTTGTAGAATCGGAGGTGTAGAAGCTGCGGCGGCCACGAGCTCGAGGAAGGATACAGTATCAGCCGGCCTCTGATAATGAAGGACGGCGAACGGGGAACACACCAAGCACAGCAAGATGCCTCCTATCCACAGACACCAGCAGTCTATCCAGGTCACTGTGAGCTGTGTCTACAAGAAATAGTCAGGCTGGTCCTTCTTCCAAACAAAGTTGAGGGAAACACACTCGTGTACAGCCCTCCATCGCTGCGTGCCCCAATTTGTTTGCAACATTCAGTGCTGGTTGAGTTCCCGATCGGGCAAAAGCTTGAGCCTGTGCATTGCACATGAACGAGCGCGCACCAGTGGATTGGATTGGATTGGAGAAATACATAGACTCTGCAACTGAGTGATTACGAGTACTTTAGTAATCGTTTATGACACACCTGTCAAAGGGTGTTTCGCATCGACGCAAAATCATTAGTTTTGCACGTCCATCTGGACGTCCGTCATCCCTCCTTGGTTGCCGGTGGCCTCTGGACTGAAATTCTGACCGTCCTCGGTCAGACGTCTATCGTCGGTCTAGGGCTCTAAACCGTACCATATACGGGTACGGCCGTATTTCGCGACGGGACGGTTGCACCTGTACAGTACAAGTCTGCACGAACCCCACGTACGGTACGGTACCCGTATCGCAAAAACCGTACCGTATACAGGCTCAATACAGGGTCAAAGGTGAGTTATTTGGCCTGAGAATTCTTTAAAAGCTCCGAAATCTTCCGCAGATGGGATTTACATACCTTTGCACGGCACACAAACTCAATACGCGACAAACCCATGCAATACGGGTTTGGGTACCCGTATTTTTGCCAACCCGTCCTGTAAAGGTAGGCTTGGAGCACAATACGGGACGGGCAAAAACCCGTACCGTAACGTCCATAAACCGTACACTTACGGTCACTGTTTAGAGCCCTACGTCGGTCGAACAGGTCGTCCTCTGGGCTGAGATTTGAGGCCTAGGCCTGGTTGTTTTCGTCTTCTTCGGCATCTGGGTCATCTTCTGGGTCCTCAAGCTGTGTATGCTCAAGTTCTTGCATATAAATAAATATCGAGGAATTCGTTGAGGTCGGGGATAGATTGGCGGGCGAAGTAAGGTATGATTCTGAACGCCGTGATTGGTCGATGGAAGACTGAGCCGTCTAGTTTGCTGATGATGTACACGCCGCCACCATTGCGGGAAAGTACAATCAACGGGCCAAGGTAATGTTTGCGCATCTTCCTCGAGAGGTTCTTCTCAATCGCACTGTTTCGCATCAGATCCCCGCGCTTGAAGTTGTAGTCGCATCTCGTGGCAGTGTGGTTCTCTTTGAAACGGGTGGCGTCGGGAAGACGGGCAGCGTAGACGTCGGACTGGAGCTGGGACAATGGCTCTCAGCACTTCTGAAGGGCGATTGCGCGCTGCGCTACGAGCTCGATGGACGGACTCCAGAGGGGTGGCTTCGGAGATGTCGAGTGGAAGTGGTAGCAAAGTAAGCCTGAGGTCAGTAGCCCGTTCTTTTTCTTGTTGTCACTTGTTTGGCCCAGAATACCGAATATGTTGCAGAGCTCCACTTGCTCTGCTCGCCATCGACTGCCTTGAATAGCACTTCACGAGCGTCGTAGTGCGGGCGTTCGATTAGTCTGTTTCCACCTGAGTTATATCCCGAGATGCGAATGTGGCTGATATGGTACTGCTTCTCTAGGTACTCGAGCGCTTTCAAGAACGGAGTTGCTGTTATCAGTTACGATCTCGGTGACTCGACGACGGTGAGTGTACCCCAATGGCAGAGTAACTCTTGATAAATCCATTCACCTAGAACTTGTCCTGTCTCTCGTCTAAACATGCAGAACTCAAGCCAGTGTGTCAGTGAGCAGCGTCCCTGGACGAGGTACTCGAAGGTGTTGCTCGTCGGCATGTGCATGGTGTCCATCACAACTGACTGAAGGTATTCACTGGCATGAATACTGAGGACCAAAATTGGTAGCCCAGTTGGAGAACACTGGTGTAGGGCAGACTCGGATACGTAGTACAAATATGAAGTACTCGGGATGCCATGTGCGAGCAGTGGCCTTTTGAGCAAGTGGTGGTTCGGAGTGAAAGAGTTTGATCCGCTGTCAATGCTCCGCTCTCACCACCACAATCCTTGCATCAACACAGGCTCGTCCACTTCGCTGTTGCGGATGCCAGCAGACGTGCTTCAACACTTCACCATCGACTGAGTCGACTCCGAGTCGACCGCCGGGCGCTAGATCTTAGCCTAGACCTTCTGATCAGCGCTAGCGCCGACAGAAACTGAAAATAGTTCCACAGCTTTTGCACTGGCACCGGTGCGCATTGCCTCAAGGCTCTACAGCTCTTTGTCTTTCCCTCTCCCCACCACCACCACCCTCCCCACCAGCCCAAATGGCAATGTTCCAGAGCTGCAACAACATTACGTTCAACGGAGGAACATACAATAATGTAGTATACTGTCCCATTATATTCAACTCGATACACCCTGTGACCTGTGACCTGAATTGTCGAACTGACCTGCTCGACAATGGGGCTGAATCAGTGTGACCCGGAGAAATTTTTCGACAATGCACCGGAAATAGAGCAAATCTCGTCCAGACTGCCACAAATGCTGGGGAAAGAGTTTTACGGTGGAGCAGCTCTTCAAGCTCTCCCTGCCATTCGACGTCATTTTCTGCATGTTTTCCGTATCATGGCCCAAAATACTGCATTCCAGTCCCAATTACAATTTGAAACAGTTGAGATGTGACAGATTTGGATGATACACGCGGAAAATCACTCAAAATCGGTCCCTTTCACTCATTTGGGCGAAAATTACACATTTGGAGGTGAAATTTGTGACTTTCGACTTTTTCTGACCTACTCGACAAAGCGCTCCGGGACCTGTGACCCTGGCGAGATTGCTCGACGATTTGAGGGCCTGTGACCCGTGACAATCGACTTGAATATAATCGTACAGTATTCTCAAGACGAAGGTGCGGAATCCTGCCCTCTTGGTATGAACCTCAATTGACCCTCCTGCGCAGAGGATTTCCGGAAGATTTGTCGGGGCGATATTCACCTCATCAAGTGCTTAGACGAGAAGAAACTTGTTGAATACCAGCCGAAGAAATCCCGTCGGATCAAGGCAGCACGAGTGGTTGTAGGAGTTCGGCGGATGTATCGCACCAATATCTTTGGCAGCAATGCCATGTTCACAGTCATGGCTTATGAAGGCGGCGGCGGAGCAGCTGTTTGCATCTGCCACTCTCGTCATTTGTTGGCTTCTGACTGTTGTGCAGCGCCTGCAGCAGGATCTGGATTTCCAGGCTTGCCTACCTCGGTGAGCATAGCTTGCAAGTACTGTATTGCTGACCGATTCTCGTCAGGCATCCAAATCTCTTACAACTTTTTGGGTGTAACAATGACACGCAACTTATATGCTTTGACATACCATGGTGGTGTGTTCATCCTGGCAGAGCTGTTCCATTTGCTGAACCTCTTGCAAAGATCTCATTCCCGCAGAACTTGCACTTTCAACCTGCTGCTCCTATTTTGCAAGGACCGTATTTTTGTACCTCACAGTAAGCTTATTGCCTTAACAATGGCTGACTTCTGTCTAATCCTGGCCAGCTGATCCAGTTTGACCAGGTCGCGGTACGCCTCAACATGATCTCAATTTTCTATACTGGCTTAAGGAGTAGTGTTCTCCAGGGCCGGGCTTTGAGCCCTAGGCCCGGCCCGGCCCTCCCCCCGCAGGCCCTAGGGCTGAGCCCTCTCCGGCCCCAGCTTGGGTCTGAGGTACCCGAGGTCACAAAAGTGTGACATCGGCCGACTTTCGGCTCTTTCGGACATTGCTTGATTTGGTCCCAAAGCTCCCTAGATGGGTGAAGTCTCGTTTGGAATGCAATATTCTGAGTGATGAGTGATTTCAGAATGTCACAACTGTCACAACCTCCGCAGACATACGACACATGGCCATTGTGGCTCCTAGCAACACTTTGAGTCAATGTAGGTAACAAACTAACCAAAGGTTGCTAATTTAACAGCAATTTGTAAGTGGTTTTATTTTATTTGAGCCATCACTCACCTCACCGGCAAAGTAGGGCCGAAACCCTGGGCCCTGGGCTGGGCCGGGCTCCGCAGGGCCGAGGGCCAGGGCCGGGGGTTTGCGTCAGCCCTGACCCTCAAAAGCCCGGCCCTAAGTAGGGCAGGGCCAGGGTACCCGGCCCTGGAGAACACTATTAAGGAGGAATGTCACTCCAGGAAACCTTTTATATTAACCGCAGGTTGAACGACTACACCATTGGGAATTCTGGTATGCTCTAATGGAAGTTGGAGAACAAGAACAACCATTTTCTGGCTTTTGGACCACCCAATCCAACCAAGATCTTTGGCGGCCACGGCTCCGCACAACCCTGATTGACTGCATGCAGCAGGCACGGGGGGCATGTACGGTCATGGCAACCCGGGCTGCCATGACCGTACCGGCAACCACACGTTGCCGCATGCCCACCATGAGGCATACGGCAATCATCGGAACGATAGGTTCATGGCATCCATCGAAACTGTCACGTGATCTATAGAAGCGATGCTGGGCTCTCGGCATTCGCTTCTCATGATGCCGCATGTTTGGGGCATGGCCAGCACTGGGCTGCCGGGACGGTCATGGCAACCTGGCTGCCATGACCGTCAATGCCCCCCGTGAGGATGATTCCAAGCTCGTGAATCTTCTATTTGGATGATGTTGCGGAGATCTTGTGTCACTGGTTCCCAAACCCACAAGCCTACACATCCTCCAATCCCAAGAATACATCTTGGTGCAGTGTATCACCATGCCGGAAGGACTCCGACACATCTTACAATGGAGGCTGCAGTGAAGATATTCTCTTTCCCAATTGCAATCAGTGAAACAATTGATGACTGGGATTGTTCTTGCAGTACACATCCGACTCCCCATATTTGAGGTGGGTGCACACTCCTTCTCTTCTCACATTGATATATTGATCAAACCTCCAGAGTCCAAGAAGATGTTCAGTGGGCACTCCCTCCCTATGTTGTCTGCTGGTGGTTGTGTTGATTTGGTTTTCACAGTGACACACCACAATGCACATTTCCTTACACCCAACATTGCGATTGAACTCCGCAAGAGATGGCTTACCCAAGCCAACAGCCTGGTCCCCTTTATGGAGGACATCAAAAGTTCAGCGGGCGAAGAGTTCTGTACGTATCATGGTCCAATACTCAATCAATCTGAGATTAATTAATTCAGTCTTGGTAACCGAGCTGGATATCTCCTACAAGATGGTATTTCCCGACTGCGATATCACTCTTCAAGGCACCTTCATGGCCGATGAGGTGCCTATGGAAGAGCTTTATCTATTCATAAAGCCACCGCAAAAAATATGTTGACGATGGTGTCTTGGCCATTGAACTGCCGTTCGACCCTGTCCCTGGACACTTGGCATACTTCTGGTCCGTCCACCCGGATGGAACAAAACCGCTGGATCAAGCTGATTTGGACATATATTGTCCCCCTCATATCGAGACGAAGATAAATATATTGGGTACTTTGTGGCAGAAAGAAGACTACAAGATGATTGCGGATGTCATGCAGGTAAAAGGATACGACCCGACCACCATGGACTACGCTCGCGAGCACGGAATCCCGGAGCCGATTTTTTCACACTGTCACCGAGCCAGTATGTTTTTTGGATTAGATTTTCCAGGACAGTACTAGTACTGACTCCCCCTCATAGAACTAGGGAGCAAAAAATATCTCCATGTATGCAGAGCTCTCAGTTTATTTATATTTCTTTAGTCAGTCTACATACAGAATGGAAACCCTCTGTAAAGCCCTTAGCCATTCTGTCCTTCACACATCCCATAGTATACAAAACCATATCTGCAAAGAAAGGATACTCCTAATACCTCTGTGTATGTGGAGTTAAGGGTACGCTGAAGAATCACAGTAGCCTAAAAATGCAAGTAATATTACAAGTAGTACAACGAATGATATGTACAATATAGCGACAAGAGGGTGAGTCCACGTCCGAGATACAAAGTAGGTGTGGGTAATCGTAATCGTACAAGCAAAACGAATGTGAGAAAATCCGATGAACGAAATCGAAACGAATGAACGGAGTTATTTAGTTGCACTCTCCAAGCAAGCATGCACATCCTCAGTCTCCGCTCTGCACCTTCGGTGGTGCGGGTGTCGGCGTCGACCTCCCCGTACCCGTCCCCGTCGACACCCTGTTACTCCTCCTCTTCTTCCTAGTCTTCTCCCTACTCTTCGTCCTGCTCTTCATCTGCATCCTGCTCTTCGCCTTCTCCGCACGGTCGTTATAACACCGCATACAACACGCCCCATGCCGCGTCTTCGTAAACGACATCATCTCCTCTTCCCCTTCCCCGCCCTCCCCATCATCACCCGCCCTCCGAAGCAGGCCCCGCCGACACACACGACACCGGAAACACTCGGCATGGTACGCGTCCCCGCCCGCTAACAAAGCCTCCTCGAGGATCGGCAGGCTGCATGCGGTACACCGATAGGCACAACGCGTACAGATGGGCGTCGTACCGTCCGCGTCGGTAAGCACAAGCAGGAGTCGGTCTGTCTGTGTTGTCGGGGTGGTACTCAAATCGTCGTCGGGATAAGGCGGTGGTGTCGCGGGAGGAGGCGTCGCCGAAGCCGAGGATGAGCTCGAAGAAAGGCCCGGGTCTGCCTCTGCCTCTGGTGCCGAAATCGAAACGGACTGCGGCGACAACAACGCAGCACATTTCCCACATTTGAAACACCTCGGGTGGAATAGCGCCGCGCCAAACCTAACCACCGGCTCGTTAACGTTCTCCAAAAAGAAGTCGACGCCGCAGTGGGCGCAGACGGGATTGGGATTGGCGCTATCCAGTGCGTCCATGTCGAAATCACTATCGTCGTCGTCCCGGACAATGGTGGGGACCACGGGAAAGAGGTCTAGATCCAGATCGAGTGTATTCCACACTGGCTCCGGCTCGGATTCTGGTTCTGCGTCCTGGTAGGGTTGCGAGTCGCCCAAACCCAGCGTCTCCGCCGAATCAAGCAGGAACCCCTTGCCCGACTGCCAATCCGCCAACACATCGTTGTTGCTATCCCTCGACGCGTGTGCCCGGCTCCAGATGTTGAGCTCAATGTCCCACTTGGTCGGATTGGCGGCTATGGGTGCGGGTGGGTGTTGTGCTGGAGGCGAGTGTTTCCAGGGACGGGGATAGAGAGCGTAGGGGGAGGGAATTGGAGGGAAGGAGGAGGCGAAAGGCGAGGGTGAAGACGAAGATGAAGATGATTTGGGGAGGGCAGGCGCGGGCTCGTCATCATTCCGGATAGAAACAGGCGGTGATGGTAGAGACGTTGGAATGACGAGAGGATGTGGCTGCTTAGAGGGCCCAGCCTGAGGCTCGTCATTCCGGATGGAAACAAGCGGAAGTGGCAAAGAGGTCGGAATGACGAGAGGAGGAGGCGGCGGTGGCTTAGAGGGCCCTGGCTGAGGCTCGTCATTCCGGACAGAAACAAGCGTAGGCGGTGGTGTTGGCGGAATAACAAGGGGCGGCGGCGGCGGCGGGGGGAACAAAGATGACTGGTGCTAACTGAATCAGATGCGGCAGCGGGGGCGGTGGCGGTGGTGGTGTAAACGTCAGGACAGCGACGGGGATGATTTTGCGCGTAGGAGTAGTCGTGGGTGTAGGTGTCGCTGGCGTTGGTGTAACGCTGCCTGACCTCGTAGTCGTAGTCGTAGTCGCCGTCGATGGCACGTTCCTTTCTCCGCCTCTGTCTCCGTTTCGGTCGTCTCCGTCCGGCCATACACATCGTCCTCCAAATTCGACGACGCGGATGTGTTGATCAGCTCGCGAAGAACGAGACTCATCCTCATCTCCGCCTCTGGCTCGGGTTCTGGCTCGGGCGAAGTAACCCTCTCCCGCATCACCACTATCCTCCCTGTCCTCGGCAGCCTCTCCCGTAACCACGGTCTCCTTCCCAGGATCATCCCCACCACCACCCCGTCTTCGGTCTCCGTCTGCCCAGTCACACCCGCCGAGCAGCATCAGCACACTCGAGACCAGTGTATCAAGCCCCGCATAATCGTAGCCGACCCCGACGTTGTGCTCCCCCTGGGCGTCGAGGATGGGCGAGTCCATCGCGGAGAGGGTTACGAGGAGGGCAGAGGAGAGACGGTTGAGGAGGGGCAGGTGTCGAGAAGACGACGACGACGATGGGGAGGTTGGCGAGTGCGATTGCGAGTGCGAGGAGAGGAGAAGGGATCGCAACGGAGGGCAAAGGACGGGGTCGTTGTGTGGGGGGAATGCGAGTGTGTATGTGGAGGAGGGAAGAGCGTCGTTGCGGAGTTTTCGAGGATTCCAACGAGATAGCGGATGGACAGGGCGCGGGAGATGGGCGATTGTCTGTCAACGACATTTGGTCAGATTGGGGACAAGACGGAAGATACGAGGAACTTACGCTGCCTCCAAAAGGCTCACTAGGCGCTCTAGAACCTCCGCTTGGGCAACCTCGACGTCCGCGTCCTCTCCAGAAGGGGAAGCGGAAACGACGCCCCAGACTTCGCTCTCGAGCAGACACGTTCCCGCCAGAGCACGATAAAAGTCCCATTCGTCTGCGTACTCGCGTTGTGGGCGGTTTTGGTTATACGTGAGCAAGGAGGGCGACGGAGGCTGCGGAGCTGGAGATTGCGGGGACTCGGTGGACGGGGAGTTTCCAAACTCGAGCTCTGCTGGATGGGAGTGTACGGTCGGGGAATGTATCGATACTGCGTCGACGTTGTTTGGACTGGATTGAGAGCGAGGCTGCTCTGGCCAGAGGGCACCGATATCGCGCTCCTCGACCTGGACGCCGGCGATTGACACCGAGCGGAGGAAAAGGCGCCGAAGGATGGGAAACGTGTGGTGAGGCTGATAAGGTGCTTGAACGCGTCTAGCTGCAGGTCGGGGTCCGAGCTACGGACACCATTCAGTCAGAAAAAGTACAGCAAGCAGTCATGCGGACGTACCTCCCAGACCCCATCCCCATCGCCATAGCGCACTTCATCAGCCTCCCACATAACCGCGAGAGCTTCACAGGCGCCGACGGGGCGCGACGGAGGGCTGCGAGCTGTTGAGTGCGAAGGACGCCAGGCGAGCCGAGCAAAGACTCGATTTTGTGTGAAAGGAGTGTGGGGCGGAGACCGCGTCGGTTGGAGGCCGAAGGAGTCGGAGAGGGCGGTCCGGGGGTAATCGTGGGGAGGCTCCGTGGCGGGATGGGCGGGATTGAGAGGCTGTAGCGCCATGGGTAAGGGAGAGGACGGTGCTGAAGAGCTCGAGTTCGTCGTCATCATTGGTCCCGAGCCTTCGACTACCCGTCGTCCGTAGCGGCCTCCAGAATCGAGAAGGTATCAGAGTAAGAGGAAAGCCGTGGCCTCGTGCGAAGGCATGCGAAGTAATCCGAGCGCGACGATCATCTTGTGGTTGCCACTGGACGCCGCATATTAATTTTTATCTGACATGGGTGAGTGAGATGAAAGATGAGAAACCCGTCAGCAATGTAGACATACCTGTTGCCTCCCATGGAATGATAGCGAGGCTGCGCCGCTCTGAGTTTGGAGAGTGGAGAAAGGGACTGCTGCACTGCGATCACTTGGTACACGAGGAGCCTCGGAGGCGCGATCCCGACGCGTGTTGGTCCGGGTTCGGTAGAAATTCGAAAAAAGTCCGTTGCCATCTCGCCGAGGGAAATCATGAGCTCTGGCGTGGGTGATCTTGATTCTGTTCCGTTTCCCGATGAGATGAACTGGTATGTCTATATAATGAGTGGGAAGCTTTGAACTCACAGGATATGGGAGGGTTTGGCTTGAAATTTCTGCTCAAGGCATCGAGCTGGTGGGAATGCGTGAGAGGGAAAATGATCAAATGATGGTCACGGTCACATCGGGTCACCTTGCCCGCCATCAACCAACGTCGCCAACTCTCAGGTCTTCCAATCCGACATAACCAGGATCGGGACCGCTCAACAGACATAGATCCCATGTTCGCGGGCCCATTCTAATCTCCAGGAGCGGTGGAGCACGTCACGTCAACATTGGCACTCACTGCTTCAACTTGTTCGGACCTTGGAACAGAGCTCGGATTCCTAATATCCCAATAATCGACATACTCATCAAGCGCCTCGCAGATAACAGGACACCAGTCGAGGCACGATCCTGTCTCGTCGATGAGTGGTAAAGAGCCAAAGTTAGCGCATACAGCTTCCAGCGCCGTGGGATTTCGATGTCCAGCTAGGTGAGCTCTGGGGTCCTCAGGCGCACTGGCACCAGCCCCATTCCTCCCACCGTGACCCCCCAGCCGCGGAAATGGACGCCCTCCTCCAGCTCTCCGGCGTCACCCCCACTCCCCAGCGTCTCTCGACTCTTCACCTTTATCATCCTCGTCGATATCCCC